>CM062820.1:140334818-141782630 GCA_031772625.1 Pinus tabuliformis
ATTAATTTAAAAAAAAATCTTTGAGGAAAAAAATTTAACTTCCTTTAAATTGCGAGAATTCTTCGTTGAATATGTTGTTGATAGCGATGTAGCTGCTCCACAAATTCACGAGTCTTTCAACGTTTTCAGAAAGTTTGAATGTGATGTGAGTAATAGTGATAATGAAATTTTAATATATAAGTGTTTTAACATATTATAAGCGAATATTGTAAAATTGTTTTACAACGGGTTGAATGTGGGATAATTTGTTTTAGAATATATTATAAAAATCTAAAAGATAAAAATTCAATTGTTTGGTAAATATTATATACTTTAACTATTAAAATAATTAATGTAGAAGTTGTAGTATACAATTTTAATTTTAATGATTTATTTCATAAAAAAATTTAGTTTACATTTTTCAATAAATTGTAGAACAAAATAATGAAAGTAAATAAATCTAACAAACTTTTTGGAGGGAAATATTTTCACGAAACTTTTTGGAGGGAAAATTTCATTCTTTAAGCTATATAATATCTTTAGGGGACTCTCCATTTGTATCATTCAACATCTTCTATTTGAAAGGGATGGATTGTTCTGATAGTGAAGTTTCGATTTATACACCATCAACATCTTCATCGCGTAACAACTCTATTCATATCGATGAATATAACGGGAATTCTTCCAGTATGAATAGAAAGTCAATTGTTCCACTTAGTCCTGATTCTAAGGACTATGAGAGCAACATTGATGAAAGAGGGGATGAAGAATTTCAAATAAATAAAGAGTCACAGATTCCACTTAGTCCTAATTCTGAGAACTATGAAAGCCGCAGTGATGAAGAGCATGATGGTGAAGTTCAAAAGAACGGAGTGTCACAATGTCCACTTAGTCCTAATTCTGAGGACTATGAGAGCAGCAGTTTTGAAGAGCATGATGGTGAAGTTCAAAAGAACGGAGTGTCACGATGTCCACTTAGTCCTAATTCTGAGGACTATGAGAGCAGCAGTTTTGAAGAGCATGATGGTGAAGTTCAAAAGAACGGAGTGTCACGGTTTCCACTTAGTCCTAATTCTGAGGACTATGAGAGGTAGCAGCAGTTTTGAAGAGCATGATGGTGAAGTTCAAAAGAACGGAGTGTCACGGTTTCCACTTAGTCCTAATTCTGAGGACTATGAGAGCAGCAGTTTTGAAGAGCAGATGGTGAAGTTCAAAGAACAGAGTGTCATGGTTTCCACTTAGTCCTAATTCTGAGGACTATGAGAGCAGCAGTTTTGAAGAGCATGATGGTGAAGTTCAAAGAACGGAGTGTCACGGTGTCCACTTAGTCCTAATTCTGAGGACTATGAGAGCAGCAGTTTTGAAGAGCATGATGGCAAATTTCAAAAAGAATGAGTGTCACAGTGTCCACTTAGTCCTAATTCTAAGGACTATGAGATCAGTAGTGATGAAGAGCGTGATAACGATTTTCAAAAGAATGGAGTGTCAAAGTGTCCACTTAGTCCTAATTCTAAGGACTATGAGAGAAGTAGTGATGAAAAGCATGATGTTGAATTTCAAAAGTATGGAGTGTCATGGTGTCCAGTTAGTCCTAATTCTAAGGACTATGAGAGAAGCAGTGATGAAGAGTTGGATGATGAATTTCAAAAGATTGGAGTGTCACAGTGTCCACTTAGTCCTAATTCTCTGGACTATGAGAGCAATAGTTATGAAGAGCGTGATGATGAATTTCAAAAGAATGGAGTGTCACTGTGTCCTCTTAGTCCAAATTCTAAGGACTATGAGAGCAGCAGTGATAAAGGACATGATGATGCACTTAGTCCTAATTGTAATGAGTATAAAGGTAGCAGTGACAAAGGACAGGATGTAGCATCTTCAATAAGTAAACAGTTACATCTTCAACGTAGTCCTAATTCTATGGACTATGAGAGTAGCACTGACAATGCACATGAGGAAGATTATCCATTAGACATCGAGTCAGATTCTCCATTCAATCCGAATTCTAAGGACTACGACAGTAGCACTGAAGAAGCAGAAGATGAAGAATATCCTCCAAGTCAATATTTGAAAAGCAGAGCTGATCATAGTGTGGATAACATTCCTCTTAATGATGATGAAAAGCCTTATACAAATGATGATCCAATGATGGAGATGTTGCCAAGAAATATTGAATCGAGGAGTAGGAGCAGACCTTTTCGTATCAATGCAAGTTGTTATAGTTATACAAGGGGTAGAGCAGAATATCTGACGAGAAGAAGTTCTATCAGTGCTCTCATTTCAAGTGAATGTTGCCAAAAAGATTGCTTGAAACATATGGATTTCAAATTTGCATTAGAAGGAAGGAAGAGATATTTGTCAATGAATAAAAGCATGCAAAATTCATATTTAGTTGGGTGCATGCAATCTACATTGTCAGGGTATGATTATCATATTGGGAATTTATTTATCTGTAGAAAAGGTTTCAAAATGTTTCATTCCATTGGGAATTTTCGTCTCTCGAGAATTCAAGAAAATTTGGAAAATGATCCCACATTTTATTCAGAAGTACGTCATAAAAGACAGTTTGGGCCATTATCAAATATTGCAATGTCATGGATGAAAGATTTCTTTTCAAAGCATGGAGAGTGTATGCCAAATAGAGAGACAATACATATTCCAGATAATTTTTCAAGACGAGAAATCTACAACTTATACAAAGAATATGCAGAAGGTGCCGAGGGACATGGCCAGTTTATTACATATCAATATTTTGTGAAGGTATGGAAGAAAGAATTCAACAATGTCTGTATTCCTAAGAAGACAAGGATGGGGATTTGCAGTACATGTGCTTCTCTTAAATCAAAAAGGGACAAATGTGAAGGCTCAGAAAGAGGTAAGCATTCATAACTTTAACTCTTAAAATTGTATAGTCATCAACTATGAAAACATATTTCTTAATGAATTTCTTTTATGTTGTGTAGATTTAATTGTCAAAGAACTTCAGGAGCATCGCGAACAACAAACAAACGAAAGGAAGAAGTTGTACAAGCACCGAAAGAAGGGTTATGATAATTCGAATAAATATTTGGGTTTGATAATTGATGGTATGGACCAGAAGAAAACACTTTTACCACATTTTGTTCGCACACCCAAAAATTTACAGGAGGAAAATTTTATTCAGATTCACTTGGTTGGTTGTATGGTCTTCAATGGGAAAATGTTGCCAAGGGTGTACTTCACAGCTCCAAATATTCATAATGATGCAAATCTGACCATAACCATAATTCATGATGTGATTTCTCATTGGTCTGGTAATCTTCCTGAAGTTTTGTATTTACAATTGGACAACACTTGCTGTGAAAACAAAAACCAGGTTTTTTTTGGATATCTAAACATGCTTATTGAATTGAGAATTTTTCAAAAGGTAAAGGTTGGTTTCCTTCTTGTTGGGCACACTCATGACCATATTGATCAAATGTTCAGTCGTTTTTCAGTCACATTGAGGAGGAAGGAAGTTGGGAGCTTGCCATCACTAATTGAATGTATTAAGAAATCATACATGCCAGAGCCTACTTTTGATGTGTTGGAAGAAACTGTTGACATGCGAAGGTTTATTCTGGGATCATATGGTGAGGGGAAATGCATTGAACAACTTAATGACATTAGCTTCCAACATCAATTTCGTATCAAAAATATTGATGGGAAAACACTAATATGGGGCAAGAAGTATTAAACTACTGCAGAATGGTCACCATCATCAGGTTTGCAATTTTTGAAGTTCATTCCAGATCATCCAATATTTGCATCAAAAATATTGTTATTACAATCAATTGGTGTAGTTCAGAATGCATGCAGACAGAACGGAGATATAAATTATTCTGATTGCCTGGAAGAAATTAAAAAATGTATTAGATATACATATGAGTACTTTGACATTGCTAATTCAGTTTGGTGGGAGTCGTTTTTCAATAATCAAAGTGATCTCATTTCAACAACAACAAATGAAGATATACCTTTTAAAAATCCATTTATTTTGCCACAAAATGTGTCGAATGAACATTAGGAAGTAAACATTGTTGAACAACAACAATCTCAAGGTATTATTAATTCTTCACAGGCAGCGGAAAGAGAGATGTATATTGGTTCCAGAAGATCTCGTGCACAACATGAAGCCATGGAAGACCTTTATAGGGGTGCAGTACAGGATATTAAGGAGGGCTGCATGATTGCAGTGCTAGCAGATGGAGCTCCCAATGGCTATCCATTTTGGGTTGCTAAAGTTATAAAGGTCTTTACAGAAAATGAAGATGTTACAAGTGTTGAAGTACATTGGTATGCCACAAATACACACCCATTCAATGGTGTGTATAAGCCAGAGATGGTAGTTGACAAAAAAAAATGGCGGAAAAAGAAAAAGAAAGGGTACAAATGTAAATCGTCGCCGCACAGACATATTAAAATTGGAGGATGTTGACATACTTGTTTATGACTTCAATTTAACAAAGAGAGGAACTCTTCGCTTCAAGACGATAGAGATTCTAAAAAGGTTGTTACCAGAAGAAACAGTGTTGACATGGGAGTCTGCTGAAACCAAACGTAGATCTAGAAGAATTTTGAAACCTGAAATGTTGGGCATGCATGTGGACTCAGATGGGGCACTAGTTGATGAAAGAGAAGAATATGGAACATCTTCGTCAGCATCCAGTCAGTCATCTGAAGATGTGAACTCTGATGGTGTGAGAGAAAATATGAGTGATTTTGAATAATTGTTTAAGACAGTTTATATCACTGATGTATGCATCGTATCTTTTCCATATGGTGTTAAATGAGAAGTTTTGAGGCATTTTTATGTTGTTGGATTATATGTCTTAATTATGATAAATTTTATTTTTTAAAATATCTACAATGCAATATTAAATTAGAGATATAATGTATGTTTTATTCAATATACAAATAATGACTTTTGAATTTATTTAGTGATTAATCTGTTCATAATGTCATGGTTTTTTAATTTTATAGTTGAAAAAATTTCAGTTTCTTTTGTATCTAGCATGTTATGGTTGAAAACATGTTAAATTTATACTTAGGAAAGAAAAATGATATTCTACCAAAAACATTAATGTGTTTTTTCCCTCATAAACAACTTTGTTTGACACATAAAAATTTGGTTTTATTAGCATTTTTTTTAAATTTTGAAAATTGACCTTAAAAAAAAAAATCATTATTCCAGTATCATCACTTTCATTTTGAAGCTATATTTTGCACGAAAATTTCATAGTAAATTTCGTAGTCACTGCCATTTTTAAAACATGTTCAAAATTAACGCCTAAAAAATAAAAACATCGTTCCAGTATACACACTTTTCGTTTTTAGCACTGTTTTTGATGTTTTTTTGGGGTTTTTTGGCCAGAGTTCCCGTTTTGAGTTTATAGTTCCCGTTTCAAAGTTTACATTGTTAAATTCATAACTTACAGCAAGTTAATGTAGAATTCTAAGCAAATTCAATTATAAAGAGTCAAAAAGGTAAACTATGACAATAAAAAAAAAACTTTAAAACATTTATATGAAATAAAATCCATAATTTTGTTGTATCTTCTACTTTTATGATTAGTTAAAAATTTAATTTATGTAAAAAAAAAAAATTATATTTGAATTTTTTGATGGAATAAAAATATTTAATTTATGAATTTAATGAATCAATATAAGCATTTGATGTAAAAGGCACAGAATAACTTCAGGCTAGAATTAATTGTCGGGCCACTGTAATAAGGTAGAAACATTTATTGGTTTACAAGTATTGTTCTAAGATTTTGATTCCAACATCTAGATACTATAAATTCTAGGTCATTAACAATGTTGTATGGCTATTGAAAAATGCCACTGTAATAAGGTAGAAACATTTATTGGTCTGGAAGTATTGTTCTAGGATTTTGATTCCAATGTCTAGATACTATAAATTCTAGGTCATTAATAATATTGTATGGCTAATGAAAAATACTTTGTTCATCCATTCATGTATGTCTTCATTGTTTTTACTCTAACTTAACTATACTTAAACTAACCAAGAATATCTAGAATATAGCCCTTGTTCAAATGTGATGGTTACCCCATACATTTCAAAGTTCAATAATTAAACTAAACGGCAGGGAACGCTAGCTATGCGGCCTTGTTTCATAAACGGTTTGTTTTAGTGTAATATTAGATGCCTTTCTTTATATTTGTAATTGATGTGTACAAAAATTATTAATTCAAAACTATGTTGATTTCCGACCTCTCTAGCATTGTTTTGGAATGACCTTACTCTTGAAAAAACATTTATAACATGAGTCTGTTTTAACTATGCAATCTTCAATTCTTTGGGATGTATTTTCCTCTTAATATTGATAGTAGTGGATTGTTTTTATTACTATTGTAAGTGATAAGAAAGACTTGCAATAAAATGTATACCACTATATGGCGAAAAAATTAATTAACGAAACTAAGCAATAAGAAACAAAGGCAAAATTGTAGAGATCATAATGAAAACCCGATGAGGAAAAGAACTACAAAAAGTTTGCAACCAAAAGTCAACATATAGAACAAATAACATAGGAAGAGAAAGCCAAGAGGATGGTGGTCAAGTGGTGATTCAAGTTTAGAATATGCTATTGTGCAGGGAATTTTTTGCTATCGTGTGATTTATAATCATAAATCAGTTTTGGTGATATCCTAGGTACTAAATGGACAAAGCTAGTTACAAACCTTGGGCGATTTTGGCATGGTGGGCGATTTTGGCATGGTGGGTTGCCTAAGTTTAAGGTTTGTAGCCCACAATGATCTTGCCCCATAAGCTTTTTTATAGTGTAATTCACATGAAATATAGTGAAAAACCCAAGAACACAAGAAATAAGAGAGAACCTTAAGAATGTTTTCTTTGATAATAGAAAATAGAGAGCTAAGTTCACTTGCTGCTTCAAGGGGGTTACTTTCAAAAGCAATGCTCCAAATACTATGACAATTCTTGAGAAAAGATTAACTACATATGGGCTCCTTAGAATGAAGGCATACCAACTAATTGTTGAAATTCTACAAGATATGAAATAGAATACAATTATCTGCTAGATAATCACTTCCTAATGATTTTCCACATAGTATTTTATGCCACTGCTATCATGAATAATTATACTCAAAAAAATCTCAATAGCAAATGAATCAGAAGCAGTGAAGATCATAGAAAGACAACCATGCACAATAGAGGCAATAATTTTACCCTTGAAAACCAAACCTTGTTAGAAAACCTAGCAACTTTTCTTAGGAAAAATTATTCTTCAGCAAGGTTTACAAATCAACAATTTGTCTATAAATTTGTGTCAATATACAAGTCAAACTTGGTCAAATAGTTGCAAGTCAATGTTGGTCAAACCAACCAAAATACTTAAAAGTCAACGCTAGTCAAACAATCAGATGTGGTCAAATTTTTCCCTACAGTCAAACCCACATGTGCGGTCAAATCTGTGGTCAAAATGTGGTTAGTCAACTCAGTCAATTTAGGTCAATGCTCGGTCAAGCAACAATCAAACTCGGATCGGTGAACTTGTCCTTCTTCATCACATGTGTGGTTGTCTAAGAGGGATAAAATGATGATGAAGAAAAAGAAAGTATTTCTCATGCTTGGTCTTCAAATGAGACATCACAATGTCTTATTTATACTTGTCAAAGGGATGTGACAACCCAAAGGACATGTCTCTTCATTGGCTGGTTTACTTGACTTCTCCCTGGGTCGACTTCATTTATTAATATAAAAATTTGCATGATTTGTCTAGGGCCAACTTGAAGACCCTGTAGACATGAAGGAATACCTTCCGATGACACAAAAGTCGACACTAATTTGGGTTTTATTAATAAAAATAGCCCTTTTTAAAATGAATGATTATTAAATAATTATTTAATGGACCTTATTCAAGAAAAGTGGCTTCATACATTAATAAAGTATCTAAGGGGGTTAGGGTAGGATATTAACATGCCCTCCCCTTCAAAAAAAACATTGTCCTCAATGTTGAAGGTGAGGAAATTATTGGAGAATCATTCTTAGTTTCCATGTGGCATTTTCTAGTTGCATATGTTTTCATTGGATCAATAGTTCCTTAATAATGTGCTGGCACAATTAGCCTTCCCAAGTATCCAATATTACTTTTGGTTGGAGCTAAATGGAAACTTCTTTGTCAACTTCTAGTAGGTTGGTCATCACTTTGCAATTTGATCCTGCACCTTTCTTCAAACATGAATCTTGGAGTGAACTCAAAGCTAGCTTGTAGGCAACCTGACCAATGTGTTGTATGATCTAATAAGGCCCATAGAACTTAGGAGCTAGCTTATAGGGAACTTTATTTTTTAGTGATGTATGTTTACAAAGCTACATGAAAAAGAACAGTTGATCCCCTTCAGCAAAACAACATTTAGACTATGTTGATGAGCTATGGGTTTCATTTGATTTTGTACCATTAGCAAGTCATCCTTAAGGATATGAATAATAGCTTCTTTGGTGTGAAGTGCTCTATCTATAGCATGAACCTAGGATGTGCCCAATAAATAGGACGCCACGAACAAAGGGTTTTGGCCATACACTGTGTCATATGGTGTCATTTTGGTAGCTCCATGAGAAGTGGTATTGTACCATCATTTAGTAAAGGGAAGTCAATGTGCCCACTGGTGCAATTTTTCATAAGCAAAGCATCTCAAATAGGTTTCCAAGCACTTGTTGACCATTTCTATTTGACCATCACTTTGAAGATGATATACAATGTTCATATTTAGCTATATGTACCTTGAAGTTTGAATAGCTTCTACCAAAATTTATTGGTAAATGTGTAGCTTAAAGATCTAATCCATGAAGACTTGGGTAACTAAGGAACAAGTGATAGGATGAGCTAGGGCACAAAAATTAGTAGTTTTTGAAAGATGGTCTACCACCACCATGATGACTAATTTGTTACCCACTTATGGGAGTCCCATAATAAAATCCATTGCCTTCAAATCTATGGTAGGATTGGTAGAGGTTCCAGTGCCCTAGTATATTTATTATCTCTCCTTTTTCTCTTTGGCAAGTATCATAGGATGTTACAAAATCCTAAATATTTGTTTTCATCCCTTCCCAAAAGAATGTAATAAGCATTATAATTATAACAATAATTTTTCAATAATAAATGTATAGGTTAATAAAATATCAAGGGTCACACACCCCTTCGCTCATGAACAATCAATATTTATTTATACATTGTCAGGAAATTCATTATAACCATCAATCATTCATCTTTTAATCTTTTACTATATATTCACAAATGTAACTTTGTTAATCTCATAATAAACAAAGATTGTTTATTCCAATGTAAATGGGCATATAGATTATTGTACCTATATTTAATATGTATTAGTTATATATTTTTCTAAGGAAAACCTTGTAGGAAAACTCTTGAGCACTTCCATGCATTCCTAGATGTTACCTAGTGCAAATTTTTTCACAATAATTGTGTGTCTAACTCGGTGGGGAAATCAAGCAAGGCATGCAACAAAGGTACATGACATGAGAAATCACCCCAAGACATATTACATGAAGCTCAAAGCACTCGGCCACTTTAGCTAAGGCAAGTTTGCAACTTGAGCTAAGAACATGGCAAGTTCATGAATGCAAGGACCAATCTTTTTTCTAATCTAGAGATTATATGTCTTCTTTATTTTTTCATATTGCTTATATAACCATGGAGAATATTTTGTGTAAACACTTTATATTAGACAATTCATAAACTCTTAATGTATTTGTTTATGAGTGAAAAAGTCTAGGAAACTATTTTGATGCATTTTTCCAAAAGTAGAATGTTATAATAATTAGGACTATCAAGAGAGAATATTTAATATAGAGGTGAGTTCTTCTACATCCTTATTTTCGAACTACAAAATATTCTTGAATGCATATGTGGAATGAATTTTATCTTTTACTAATTAAGATTATATATAATTCAACTTTTTTTCCTTAAGTTGGGAAATTTCTAGTGAATGGAATGTTATCCATTATAATTTAATGTGACCATCTTTTAAATCATTATTTTAGTAGTGTGCCATGATTTATTGACCAAACAAAGCCTTGGGTGAGTAGTTCAATGACAATTGTTGTAAGCCTAACTTACATGTATAGAAGAACAAGCTACATCATGGAAACAGCGAGAACACTCATGCCCACAAAGGAGGAGGAGTTTCAGAAGGAATACCAACCATCTTTCCATTAGTTTTCATGCATATTTATACATAGATGATGTCACAATTGGAGTGGTTGTATCCACTTTAACCAATCACTCATACATTCACCTTTTACCCTTTATTACATACATTTACTCATATAGATATGATGACTTACATAGGCCTAAAGGCCCCTCAACATCTTCCCCGCCCTCAATGATTTGCTTGTCTTGAGTAAGGATGCAACAATTGTTGAATTGGTTGTCATTGATGTCAATCCAAGCAGAAGCAAAAGAAACCCCTCTTTCAATGACATATATGACAAGGACGTTTAGGATCTTTGGTCCCACGATCATTCTCATTTGGTGGTCCTTGACATGTTGATTCCAATGGTAGGTGGCACGCCTCATAACTCCTCGTGGTTGAGGAGATAACCAAGTGGATCTCCATCTGCTAACATTGCTATCATGCAACCCTCCTTAACATCCTGCACAAAACCCCTGTAAAGGTCTTCCATGGCTTCACATTGTGCACGTGATATTCTAGAACCAATATATATTTCTCTTTCCTCTACCTATGGAGAATTAATAATACCTTGAGATTGTTGTTGTTCAACAATGTGTCTTTCCTCTTTGTTCATTTGGCATTTTTTATGGCCAAATAAATGGAGTCTTCAAAAGTGTGTCTTCATTTCTTGATATTGAAATGATATCACTTTGATTATTGAAAAAAGACTCCACCAAACTGAATCAGCAACATCAAAGTACTCATATGTATCTCTAATACATCTTTTAATTTCTTCCAGGCATTCAGAATAATTTATATCTCTCTTATGCCTTCATGCATTATGGAGTTTAGCAACTGATTGTAATAATAATATCTTTGATGAAAATATTGGATGATCTGGAATGAACTTCAAAAATGCTAAACCTGATGACGACCCCCATTTTGCAATAGTTGAATACTTCTTGCCCCATATAAGTGTTTTCCCATCAATTTTTTTGATACAAAATTGATGTTGGAAGCTAATGTCATTAAGTTGTTCAATGCATTTATCATCACCGTGTGATCCCAGAATAATCCTTCGCATGTCAATAGTTTCTTCCAACACATGAAAAATTGGCTCTAAAATGTATGATTTCTTAATACATTTAATTAATGATGGCAGGCTCCCAAAATCCTTCCTCCTCAATGTTACTGAAAAAACAACTGAACATCTTATCAATATGGTCATGAGTGTGCCTAACAAGAAGGAAACCAACCTTCACCTTTTTAAAAATTTCCAATTCAACAAGCCTTTTTAAATATTCAAAAACAACTTGATTTTTGTTTTCACAACTTGTGTTGTCTAATTGCAGATACAAAATTTTAGGAAGAATACCAGACCAATGAGAAACCACATCATGGATTATAGTTATGGTCATATTTGCATCATTATGAATATTTGGAGTTGTGAAGTAAACCCTTGGCAACATCTTCCCATTAAAGACCATACAACCAACCAAGTGAAACTGAATAAAATTTTCCTCCTGTAAATTTTTTGGTGTGCAGACAAAATGTGGCAGAAGTGTTTTCTTTTGGTCCATACCATAAATTATCAAACCCAAATATTTATTTGGATTATCATAACACTTATTTCAATGCTTATACAATTTTTTTCTTTCACTTGTTTGCTAATTGCAATGCTCTTGAAGTGCTTTGACAACGGAATCTACACATAAAATAAAAGAAACCTATTAATAAATATATTTTCATAGTTGATAACTATCCAATTTTTAAAAATAATGTTATGAATGCATACCTCTTTTTTCCCCTTGACATTTATCCCTTTTTTATTTAAGAGAAACACATGTACTGCAAACCCCCATCCTTGTCTTCTTAGGAATACGAACATTGTTGAATTTGTTCTTCCATATCCTTATAAAATATGAATATGTAATAAAATTACCATCTCCTTCAACACCTTCTGCATATTCTTTGTATAAGCTGTAGATTTCTCGTCTTGAGAAATTATCTGGAATATGTAGTGTCTTTATTTGGCATACACTGTCCATGCTTTGAAAATAAGTCTTTCATCCATGACATTGCAGTATCTGCTAATGTCCTAACCTCTCCTCTATAACGTACTTCTGAATAAATTGTGGGATCTTATTCCAGTGTTTCTTGGATTCTTGACAAATGAAAATCATCAATTGAATGCAACATTTTGAAAGCCTTTCTACATAGCAATACATTCCCAATATGATAATTACAACCCACTAAATATGGATTTTACATGATTTTATTCATTGACAAATATATCTTCCTTTGCTCCAAAGAAAACTTGAAATCCATATGTTTCAAGCAATCATTTCGACAGCATTCACTTGAAATCGGATCATTGATAGAACTTCAACTTGTGAGATATTTTGTCATAAGCCTTGTATAACTGGAATATATTAGATTGATATGAAAAGGTTTACTCCTACTCCTAGATACAATTGCAACATATCTATCATTTCATTATCCTCTGTAGAAGCATTTTCATCATCATTAGGAGGAATATTATCCTCACTATGATCGTTTTAAACATAGGAAATTCATCACCATCATTTGAAAAATATTCATTACCATCCTCACTTGGAGGAAATTCTTCGCTATCAACATTTGCAATTTTGAAATCCTGACTCAGACGAAATTCTTCACCATCTTCATCCGTGTTTTTGAAATCTTTCCTTGGAGGATTCAATTCATCATACACTCACTTAGAGAAAATGCATTATTCACATTTGTGCCTCTAAAATTATCATTTGCAAGAAACTCTTCATCCTCCCCTTCATAATTGGTGCTCTCATAATCCTTAGGATTAGGACTAAGTGGAAAATATGACTCTCTATTCATAGTCAAATTATCATTTGTAAGAAATTCTTCATCCTCCCCGTCATCAATGGTGGTCTCATAATCTTTAGAATTAGAACTAAGTGAAAACTTTCAATTTCTATTTAATAGAAATTCTTCATCCTCCCCTTTATTAGTGGTGCTCTCATAATCCTTAAGATTAGGACTAAGTGGAAACTTTGAATCTCTATTTACTGGAAATTCTTCATCCTCCCCTCCCCTTCCTCAGTGGTGCTCTCATAATCCTTAGGATTAGGACTATGTGGAAAATTTGACTCTGGAAATTCTTCATCCCCCCTTCATCAGTGGTGCTCTCATAATCCTTAGGATTAGGACTAAGTGGAAAATTTCACTCTAGAAATTCTTCATCCCCCCCTTCATCAATGGTGTTCTCATAATCCTCGGGATTAGGACTAAGTGGAAAATTTGACTCTCTATTTATTGGAAATTCTTCATCCTGCCCTTCGTCAGTGGTGCTCTCATAATCCTTAGGATTGGAACTAAGTGGAAAAATTGACTTTCTATTCACAAGAAATTATTTTTGATGTCGTTCATCAATATCACTCTCATCATCCTTAGGATTAAGACCATGTGAAAAATTTGATTCTCTATTCATAGTGAAAGAATTCATGTTATATTCATCAATATGAATAGAGTTGTTGCATGACGAAGATGTTGATATTGCAGAAAGAAAAACTTCATTATCAAAGAATCCATGACTTTCAACTAAAAGATGTCCAATGATACAAATTCATTCTCTCCCATTGACAATTTATAGCTTAGAGATTGAAAAATTCCCTCTAAAGTTTCCCCCAAAAAAAAATTGCCAAAAATTTTCACTCCAAAATTTCCCCCCAAAAACTTTTGTTGAAAATTTTACCTCCAAAAATTTCGTTTGAAATATTTCCCTCCAAAATTTTCATCTAAAATTTACTTGAAAACATATTACTAAACTTTTGGTCTTGAAAAATTTCACCCTACTTTCTATTCAAAATATCCACAGAAATTTTCATTTAATGCATTCCTTCGAAATTAAAATAATTTTTTATTTAAATTATTTAACATTGACTACGTAACTAAATTATTTTTTATAATTAATATTTTATTTTTTATCCCACAATGAATAAAAGTTAATCTAAACCTATAATATTAACTATATATTAATTTTTTTAATTTTAATTTTAATCCCACATTCGAGAAACACTAAAACAATCCCATAATCTTCACTATATAATAACATTCATTGTTTCTATTTGTCACATCACATCAAGTCTTCTAGGTTTTGTTAAAAAAATTGGAGTTTTTCTTTTTTTTCGAAGGTTTTTTGCACTATCATATTTTAGGGGAAAAACGACAAAAAAACTCTAGTTTTTTATATTTTTATAGCAAAGAAGACAAAAAAAACTCAAATTACAAAACAAAAACAACACTATTCCGTTCAAAAATAAGTTCCATTTTTTTTTTCATAAATGTAAAACAAAAAAAAAAAATCAATTAATTTTTTTAAACCATATATATTGGTTTTTAAAAAACGATTTTATCTTTTTTTAATTAATTTTTTTAAAGCATGTTTGTTTTTTTTTTTTTAAATGGGGGTCGAAGGCCGCAGGCGAACCTGTCGGGCCGGTGCAAGCCCGCCTGCAAGCCTTCAACCCCTTGGCCCAGTGGGGGGCCAAGGCCCACCTATGAGCCTTTGGCCCCCGCTAGGCCAAAGGCCCACAAGGCGGGTTCGCCCCCGGGCTTTCAACCCCCCATTTTTAAAAATAAAATAAAAATTGTTTATGATATATATATATATATATATAAAGAAATTGTTTGTATTGTTTAAAAAAAATATTTAAATTTTTTTTAATTTATATTGTTTTAAAAAATAAATAAATAAATTTATATTTATATTGTTTTAAATAAAATTTGTATTGTTATTTTTTAGTTTTAATTGTTTAATTGTTATGTGTTTTTTTAATTAAGTAACACACACACACACACACATATATATATATATATATATTCCTTCCATCCTCCTTGCCCCCCTGCCACCTCCCTTTTCCCGTTGTGTCTCCTTTTTGTTGGTCTCCTTTCTTATCTTCTTTTGCAGCTGCTCGAAATCTTCTATTTTCTCTGGAGTGATCACTTTGTTCATAGCCCTGCCATGGACATGAATTCACTAGACAAAGCATCAAAAAATGACAAATGTGTAGTTTGCAGGGCCAATAAATTTATGATTGATCAGCTCAAAGAGACAATCAAGGATTACAGGATACAGTCAAAGTCCGAGAATGCTCTCCTGAAGAAGCAATTGAATGATCAGAACACAGAAATGGCAGCCCTCAAAGACAAATGCAAGCACATGGAGGAATCTGTCAATTACCTCAAGGGACTAATCATCAATCAGACAGGAGAAAATTCCAACTACCAGGGCAGCAGAATTCAATCCTAGCAGGAACCTTCAGTTACGCAATATTAAAAGATTTATGGTCAGGCTTCCCACCAATCCTTTGTCATAGTTTACATAAGTTTTTTATATGTATTGTAAATGTAAATATATGCTTAATCAGTTTGTTCGGATAGATAAGAAGAATGTATTAGGAAATCCAATAAACTTTGGAAGTGAGGCTTGGGGAACCAAGGACTGCGCTCCATCTCCTTCCTCTTTTTGCATGCCTACCTCCAAAAGGCCTTTTGTAAAGGTAGCATACTCCTTTTTAATTTTTTTTGGAATAGAAATATCAGTAACCGATCTTGTTAAAAAAAACACACACACACATATATATCAGGAAGATAGCATCAAAGGTCTTTGCGAATGATTCTGTAACAAGGACAACAATTACATCATCTAAAGTTGCAATTGGACGCTCAATGAATACTGTTGAACATACCCAAACTAAGAAACATCATAAAATTCAAGCAACTAGCATGTCAAGCACATTCAAGATTATTTATGAATGAGAAATTCACGAGAAATAAATAAAACAAATTTTACATGGCATGTTAAAGATATTTAAAGTGATGATAGTACACATATCTATCTATATTGTGATGTGATTAACTTTGGTGAACCATATGAGGTGATGGGTAGAGTACGAGACATATGTTTGGTGCCGAATGCGAAGATTGTTTATGTTCTTGCAAAATTGCCCAAGACACATGAAAAGGTTAGATATTGTCTCTCATAGGTCAAGTATGACACATATGAAGACCTACATAGTTGTGTGAATAAATCGCAACCAACATTTCAAATAACATTGTAAGCATGTTCATTTATATTTATGTGTTATGCATTATTGTAAGGATCATTAAAAGTTTTATAAATTATTGATCATTGACATATTGTATTTTGTTTGATAGGATTTTATTGAGTCTTTCAATCATGTTGGAGGGTATTTATTATCTAAAGCCAAATATTATGAATGTAATCAGTAGTTATCATACAGAGACAGAAGAAGAAAGGAGAAGGAAGCAAATAGAAATAACTCACGACATTGCGATAGTACATACAGTGGATCAACAAAGAATCCCTAAGGTGGGTCAATCTAGTAAAGCTAAACATGTTGCTTTTGAAGATGTGGAAATAGTTAAAATATGAAATGTGATCAAATTCCACCTTGGACATCTCATGTGATGGAGATTATGATGGCATTGAATTCCTCTTTTCGAGAAGACCAAAATCAACCTAAATATCACCTCGTTTGGACAAGCAGAAGTTAGATTTTGAATGTATGTACCACACATGCACATTTGGACAGGTTGGCCTCAACATCAAATGGACATTGTTGGACACCCATGGAAGCCTATAAATACAAGTGACCTAGAGCTCATTTGGACATCACCAACCAAGCATATTCTTCTCTTCTCATTGATTGGTTCACATAGGTCTAAGGCAAGGTCGACAAAAGAAGTTTGCAAAGGTCTGAGATTACAGGGTCTGAAGTTCGCAGTTGATCTAGGGTTTCTGGGCTATACTCACATGCTTGTCAAATAGAATTTTCGGCTATAGTTGCTAGCACATAAACATAAGGGAGCCGCTAGGATCCTATAGTTTCTCTCACATCCCCTCATGTACGCAACTGGGAGTTTGACTAAAGTTGACCATTGACCGAAGTTATTTACAGCTGACCGAAGACTAGAGAAGTTGTCTCTGACATAATCTGACACTGGAAAAAAAAAATTGAATGTTATTGGGTTGTATTGCTAAATATTGTATTGGGCTCATTGTACTCTCTGTTGAACATTTTATGACAATCTAATAGAAGAAGAATTTCAAAGGGTTTTCCCTCTAGTGGGGTTTTTCCCTAGTCTTTGACCAAATCTGGTGTCTTTTTTTGATGTGTTGATTGTCTCCTTTGCCATTGCATTTATTGTTCTATCTTCAATTATTGTTGATGAATGGAAAGACTAATTGTAATTGGAAACATTGTTAATTGAAGTTAAGAATTGGGCCAAAGTAATTGATACAATATAGAACAATCTGGAAATTAACATGGTATAAGAGCTAAGGTGAAGGACAAGCCCAAAAGGAGACAAGCTTTGAAGCAATCATCTTTGGAAAGTTGAAAGATTTGATCTAGTCAAAGTCAAGATGACTTCCTTCTTCAAGAGTGATGAGAAGTTGGGTGACTCATCCAATTTTGCTGCATGGAAAGTCAGGTTGGAGATCATAGCTGATAACAATGATGTTTTGGACTACATTCAAGGAAAAGTCCATGAGCCTCCAGAGAATGATTTTGCTGCTATAAAAAAAAAGCACAAGAAAGGTGAGTTAAAATCAAAGCAAATTATAGCTGATGGTTTACAAGATAATTTACTTGCATATGTTGGAAACTTGAGAAGGTCTAAAGACATGTATGATAAGATAGTCAGCATGTATGAAGTCAACAATTTGAATGAAATCATCTCCTTGAAAGATCAACTCAAAGACACCAAGATGAACAAAGGAGAGTTTGTGCAATCCTACATAATGAGGATATCTCGTCTTAAAGATCAATTGCAAAGAGTTGGAGAATTTGTGTCTGACAGGGAATTGGTGATCATGACTCTAAGAGGTCTCCCTCCTATTTGGGAAACCTTCATCACTGCCATAAGCAACAACAATGTCCTCCCGTCATTTGATGAAATTGTTGGAAAGCTCACTCAAGAAGAGTCAAGGATGATATCAAGAAGAAGAATCCAAAAGCATGAAGAAAGATAGTTTTTTGCATTCATCACTCATGATAAGAATAAGAAGGGAAAGGAAGTCCATCAATAAAGCCTCCTCCTAGAAGTCCAAGTAGAAGAAAGGAATATGTGAACATTGAATGCTACAATTGTCATAAGAAAGGCCAATATGCTCAAGATTGCCCCGAGAAGAGAAATGGACCATGTTATAATACTAGAAGCAACAATAACATGTTCAATGATCAAAGAATAAAAGATGACTAAAGGAATGACCACAATGGAAGAGATGAAAGAAGGAGAATAGATGCTCCTAGTGACCATGAAGAATATCGTCGTCCTCAAAAGAAGTCAAAATTCTACAGGTATGAAAGTAATGTTGTGAATCAATATGAATATATTCTTATTTCCGCTCTTACTAGTTCATCTCCTCTGGATTCATGGGATAGTTGGTTGGTTGATAGTGGGGCCACTCATCACTTATTTGGTTACAAGGAAGTTCTCTCTAATTTGGTAGAGAGGGAGTCAAATTTGAAAATCATTCTTGGAGACAACTCCACTCATCCCGTTAAAGGTTTTGGATCTATCAAATTTCATTTGAATTCTAGGGAATCTATTTTGTTGCATGATGTAATGTATGTTCCTGGGTTGAAAAAGAATTTGGTATCAATATCCACTTTGGAAGACAAAGGGATGAAGGTTTTCTTCATCAAGGGAAAGGTTCTTACTTGGCCTATTAGATCACCTATGAAATATGCATTCACTTTGGGATCGAGATATGAAGGATTCTACAAGGTCACTAAAAGACCACTACTGGCATTGTTTCATAATACTAATAATCTAAGCGAATTATGGCACCGAAGGTCGGCTCATCTACATTATGATGCTCTTCTGAAGTTGGAGAAATTGGTCTCAAGAATTCCAAAGGTTAAATCTCAACATGATGGAGTATGTCAAGGGGACCATTCCCCTCTAGTGAGAACAAGACAAATGACATCCTCCATCTCATTCATTCTAACATATGTGGTCTGATGCTCGTGCACTCTATTAGTGGTTATCTATACTACATCGCAATCGTTTGATGACTTTTCAAGGAAGACATTGATATACTATTTGAAGCATAAGGATGAAGCCTTCAAAACATTCAAGGAGTAGTTCAAAGCATTGGTTGAAAATCAAATAGGGAAGAAGATCAAAATATTCAGGTCTGATAATGGTGGGGAATACATGTCAAATGAGTTCATTGACTTTTGAAAGAAGGAAGGTATCAAGAAGGAAACAATTGTGCCATATACTCCCGAACAAAATGGTCTAGTGAAGCTACCCGAGCAATGCTCCATGATCAAAAGTTGCATAAGTTCCTTTGGGTCAAAGCTTCACATTTTTTCGTATATGTTCAAAACAGGGTGCCTCATCAATCTTTGGAAAACAACACCCCCGAAGAAGTATTTGTAGGTGTCAAGATCGACATTGGTCATCTACACCTATTTGGATGTCCTGTATATTTCCATGTGCCAAAGGACGAAAGGAACAAATTGAAAGCTACAAGAAGAAAAGGTACATTTGTTGGATATTGTAAAAAACTCTAAAGCATTTAGAATATATATTCCTGGTCAAAGGAAGGTTGAAATTAGCAAGGATGTTACATTCTATGAAGATGTCACCCTTGGAAAAGCAAGAGACCTTCCTTCTCCTCCTCCTCCTCCTGAGAAGAATGATGATATGGATATTTTCAATGGTCCTTCCATGCCTGAATCCAAGACTGATAGTGTTGATGATCCCATGGAGCGTATGGATCCCTTAGATCCTCCTCCATGTAATCCTCCCACCGGGAAGAGGCCACTTTGGCTACGAGACACATTACAAGATAATGAAAGTTGAGCTCTCGTTTGAAGATTGTTTAGAGAAAGGATGAAGTCATGCAGGTACTAGGGATATGTTGCAGCCATGAGCACTATGATTCAAGCTTAACCTTCCACATTTGAAGAAGTCGTTAAATAATTGTTATGAAACTAGCTCAAGAAAAGATAGAAAAGATAGATCAATGCCTTAGAATTCAGCCTCTTCGAGGGGGAAACCTCCTTTACATTACATAAATGAATAATTCTTGGATGATTCAAATGACAAAACCTCCTTTCTATATATAGGAGTCTAAGGAGTCACAATATAACCCAGCCGACCTAACAATAATAATATAAAGCCACAAAAATAACAATAGAGGGATTCTATGGGGCACAGTAATAACAATATGGGGATAATAGGGGCACAACAATATTAATAAGGGATGCAACTACAATAGTAATGGGGTAATCACTAGTATTATAGGGACCCAACATGCCCCTCCCCTTCAAAAAAGTGTTGTCCTCAACGCTTGAGTAGTTCTGGATGCTTCTGTATAAAATTCTCATCCTCCCATGTGGAATCTTCAGCAGATAAGTTCTTCCACTTGATAAGATACTCTGAAATTGATCGATTTCATATCTGTCGAGTTCTGCTTCCAGTTGCAATATAATTTTTCCTTCCTCATCAAGTTCTGGCAATATTGTTTGAATTGGGAGCTTGTCGCCTATAACCTTCTTTAAACATGAAACATGGAAAACTGGGTGCAATCGAGAAGCTGCAGGAAGCTCCAATTTGTATGCCATAGTACCAATCTTTTGCAACACCTTGTACGGACCATAATACTTTGGTGATAATTTATTATCCTTCTTAGCTTTCTTGAGGAACATTTGCTTATATGGTTGTAGCCGTAGGAATACCCAATCACCTACATCAAAACTTCTTTCACTGCGATGTTGATCTGCCTGTTGTTTCATTCTATTCTGTGCCAACACGAGGTTATCCTTTAAGAGTTGGAGGACTTGTTGTTGATGTTCGATGTGATGTTACACTGCTTGAACCTTAGAATTTTCTCTTAAATATGATGTGATGGATGGTGGCTGATATCCATAAAGTGCCATAAATGGGGTCATTTTTGTTGCTGTATGGAAGGAATTGTTATACCACCATTCAGCCAGAGGCAACCATTTGACCCATTGTGTCTGTTTATCAGATACAAAGCAACAAAGATATCCTTCCAAACATTTGTTTACTATCGCAGTTTGTCCATCAGATTGAGGATGATAAGATGAGCTATGAGCTAACTGAGTACCAAGACATGAAAATAATTTTGTCCAAAAATTTCTAGTGAAAATGGGATCTCTATCACTTACAATAATCTTTGGGTTTCCATGTAGCTTTTGAATTGTTTCCATAAATGCAGTAGAAACTGTACTGGCTTTAAATGGATGTGATAATGCACAAAAGTGTGCATACTTGGTAAGTCTGTCAACTACCACCATGATGACACTCTTTCCCTTAGACTTGGGTAAACCTGTGATAAAATCCATTGAAACCTCCTCCCAACATTGGCTTGGAATGGATAAAGGTTGTAATAGACCCAGTGTCTCAATTGTTTCAACTTTATTTTGTTGGCAAACCAAACATTCCGCCACAAATTTTTGAATATCCGATTTAAAGCCATCCCAAAAAAGTTCCTTCTTAACACTATGGTAATTTTTTAAAAATCCTGAGTGCCCTCCTAAGGGAGAAGTGTGCAATTCCATAAGAATCTTTTGTTTTAGTTGGGAATTCTTACAGATGTATAAGCGATCTTTGTACCATAAAGAATCATTTTGCCAACTAAATGTATCAGACATACTGGAATCTTGTTGTAACTTTCGAATAAGTGCCCACACTTCTTCGTCATTCTTCCATTCCTTCCTTGCTTTGTTTATCCAATCTGGTTGGATAATAGAAATGGCGCACAACAATGATTCCACATCCTCATCCTTTCTTGAGAGTGCATCTGCCACCACATTTTGCTTCCCTTTTTTGTAGATGATTTCAAAGTCATAACCCAACATCTTTGTGACCCACTTTTGTTGCTCTTCAGAGTATAATCTTTGTTCTAAAAAGTATTTAAGGCTATCATGATCCGTTTTTACCTTGAAGTGTCTTCCCATTAGGTAGGGTCGCCATTTCTTAAGTGCATGGAGTATTGCCAACATTTCCTTCTCATAAATATCTTTGTGTAAAAACTTTCCCTTGATTGGACGACTTTCAAAAGCAATGGGTCTTTCATCTTGCATTAAAACAGCACCAATTCCATTTCCTAAAGCATCACATTCCACAATAAAGGTTTTTGTGAAGTCTGATGTAGCTAAGACCGGTGCTTGGCACATTGCCTCTTTAAGATGTTTGAAGGCTTTTGTTGCTTCTGGAGTCCATGAAAATGCATCTTTCTTCAATAATGTTGTTAGAGGTGCTGCTATTCTCCCATAATTCTTAACAAACTTGCGATAATACCCTTTCAACCCAAGAAATCCTCGCAGATGCTTTATGGATGTGGGGATTTTCCATTCCTTAATGGCTTTAATTTTGCTAGGGTCTACCTTAACTCCTTCATGAGATACAATATGACCCAGATATTCCACCTCTTGTACTCCAAAGAAACATTTGGATCTTTTTGCATATAATTGTTTCTCCTCCAATAGTTGTAGCACCCTGTCAACATGTTCAACATGATCCTTCCAAGACTTGTTGTAGATTAGTATATCATCAAAAAATACTAACACAATTTTCTAAGGAATGGTTTGAAAATGGAATTCATCAAACCTTGAAATGTTGAAGGTGCATTGGTAAGGCCAAAAGGCATCACCAAAAATTCATAATGACCCTCATGAGTTCTAAATGTTGTTTTCGGAATGTCTTCAGTCTTCATTCTGATTTGATGATATCCTGAACGAAGATCCAACTTGGTGAAGTAAATTGATCCATGCAATTCATCCAGTAATTCATCAATGACGAGAATGGGAAACTTATCTTTAATAGTGAGCTTGTTGAGCTCCCTATAATCGGGACACATGCGCCATGATCCATCCTTCTTGTGCACTAATACTACTGGAGCAGAGAAAGAACTTTGACCCGGTTGAATTATACCATCCTCTAGCATTTCTGCAACCATACGTTCAATTTCACTCTTTTGGGCATAGGGATATCTGTACGGCCTGATGTTTGGAGGAACACTTCCTGGAATCAAATGAATAGCATGATCATGATCACGAATAGGTGGGAGACCTTTGGGAGTCTCAAATGCCTTGGAATGATTGTCCAAGACTTTTTGGAGATCTGGAGAAATAGATGATTGCAATGTGGAAACATCTAGCGAACATAATTGTGCAATTACACCCCTTTTTTAGAAGCTTTGTCATACCATTAGAGCTAATTATCTTTCCCGGTTTCCCTGCAATACCCATTAATTCAACTTCCTTTCCTTCCACGGAAAATTTCATGAAAAGTTCTTGAAAATTAAAAGCTATTGTAGCCATTGGACTTCTAGTACAACATCAGCACCTCCCATTGGAATGGAAAGCATTGGGCTAGTCAATACATATTCTCCCATCAATAGCTTGATATTATGGCACTTTCCAAAGAAATTTATTGTTCCTCCATTTGCAACCATCATTTGACACTCTGGTGCTAGATATAAGAAGCAATTCAATTCTTTTGCTACCTTACAATGAATAAAATTGTGGGTGCTTTCTGAATCAATCAACACTATTACCTTTTTCTTCTTGATTTGTCCTTCTATCTTGATGGTTTGAGGAGTTGTAATTCCCGCCAATGCATTACAAGATATGGTCGGATTCATTTCTTCTTTATCTAGGCTTTGTTCCTGGAGTATATCCTCTTCTTTTGACCTTTCTTGCTCCTTTTCTTCTTCCTCTTCGCAATCTATGTAGAATAATTTCTTCTCAGCACACTTATGACCTTTAGTGTATTTGCTATCACAACTGTAACAAAGCCCTTTTGCTCTTTTTTCTTCCAATTGTTGTGGTGTCAACCTTATAGGTTGTGGAAGACTAGGGGCAACCACACTTCCATTTAATAGTTGTGAGTGGTATGCTTCCTGGTTGCCATAATTTTGCTTTCCATTTTTCTTGCTAACCTGAATGCCTTCTCTAATGAATCCAGTTCCCAAAGGTGAACATCATGTTGGATATTATCCTTTAAAGTCCCTATGAACACATCAATCCTATGCTCCTCTGGAATATTTTTTACCCTTATGTTCAATTTTTGGAACTCCTCAATGTGCTCCATTATTGAACCCTTTTGTTTGAGACTTATCAATTGGCTAAAAAAAGTGTTGCTTTTTTATCCTCATAATGTGCTATCAATTCTTTCGTAAAAATTGCCCAAGTGATAATTTGTTTACACGAGCAAAGCCATTGATACCATACAAACTGATTTGGTTCCAAATATAAAGTTGCAATACGTACCTTTTGTGTGTTTTGCACATTATTGAGATCGAAAAATTATTCCATTTGTAATATCCATGTTGCGGGATCCTTGCCATCAAACTTCCTCATATCGATTTTTGGAATATGGTGGGTCTTCGATCCCACATTAGAGTCTAAGAAATCATGATTAACATTTCTTTTGTTCGCATCATGAGTTTCCTTTACTACCTTTTCACCATTAGTAAGTATTTCTTGTAGAAAATTTGTCAAATCTGTCTTCAAATCTGCCATGCCTATCTTCAAATTTGTGTTCAAATCTATCTTCAAGTTGTCCATCTTAGCTTCCATGCCATTCATCTTAGCTTCCATGCCATTTATCTTAGCTTATGTTAGCTTTTGTGAGAGTGACATTTGTTGCACTTGTTCTTGTAATTTTGATATATCATGTAGCATTTCTTCCTCTTCTTTATGAGTCATGCTAGAGCTTTCAGGTTGCTTACTAGGTGTTTGCATTTTCTTTCCTCGGGGCATCAGTTACCGATAATAATGCTCTACTATGCCCTTTGAATTCTTTCAAAATAAATTTTCAGACCAAGCTTAAGCAAAAATTTAAAAAATATACACACCTTTTTTCACTTTGTAGGAGCTCGATATTGCCACTGATGTATCTCTGTACTTCTGATCATCCAGTTCTAAAATTGCGATCTGCAGTAGCCCTCTATGTCCTCTTTCCAATGCCACCAGTTTGACCCAAATTGGATTCTCCAAGGAAGAGTTATGTGAAATCTCCCACAATGACTTGATTATAAACTAGTTCAGTAGAGCGAACTTGTACGACGTGCCACTAGTCACTGTTTCGACCTTTGGCTCTAAAAAATATCTACAAGAAACTACAGTCCGTCCTCTTTCTATAACTTCTTACGAAATTTCAATCCGATGCTCAGAGAGAAAGTTATGACGATTTTCCCCAGGTCACCTGTTTGGAATGTAATTCAGAAGTTTGCAAAAAGACCAACTTCCTCAGTTCATATCTTCAAAAACATAGTGAAAAAGCTCTGAAATTCATACCCAAGGTTCAGCACGATGTCTTCTCAAATGGGTTTTTTTTTAGCTTTTGAAACGTCGCAGAAAAAAAAGTTATAGCAAAAATGCCACGATGACCTATTTGGAGCAGCGAAACCCTAGAATCCAAGGCTCTGATACCAAATGTTATGAAACCAGCTCAAGAAAAGATAGATCAACGCCTTATTTAGCCTCTTCGAGGGGGCAACCTCCTTTACATTACATAAATGAATAATTCTTGGATGATTCAAATGAAAAAACCTCCTTTCTATATATAGGAGTCGAAGGAGTCACAATATAACCCAGCCGACCTAACAATAATAATATAAAGCCACAAAAATAACAATAGAGGGATTCTATGGGGCACAGTAATAACAATATGGGGATAATAGGGGCACAACAATATTAATAAGAGATGCAACTACAATAATAATGGGGTAATCACTAGTATTATAGGGACCCAACAATAACAAGTTTGGAAAGATGTTATGGTCGAATAATATGAATCAATTATGAAGATCGACGTATGGGATGTTGTGCCGAGACCGAAGGGGAAATTTGTGGTAACTTTGAAGTGGCTATTCACGATCAAGCGTGGAGTTGATGGTAGCATTGAAAAATAAAAGGCAAGGTTCGTGGCTCGAGGATTCTCACAGAAAGAGGGAGAAGCTTATGACGATATATTTGCACCTATGGCTCGATATACAACCATTTATTCGATAGTTTCCCTTGCTGCAAGTCAAGGATGGACCCTTCATCAGATGGACATGAAGATTGCATTCCTCCATGGCATGTTACAAGAAGAAGTATATGTTGAGAAACCACAGGGATTTGAAGTAGAGGATCAAAAGACACATGTTTGTAGATTGAAGAAGGCATTGCATGACTTGAAGCAAGCCCCCAAAGCATGGTATGCCTTCATAGATAGTTATTTGGTGAAGCTAAGATTCACAATAAGCAATGTCGATCCCTCTACTTCAAGGTAGTCCAAGCTATGTTTTTTATTTTGGTTTTATATGTTGAAAATCTATTCTTTATAGGTAGTGAGCCTCTAATAATCGAGTGTAAGATGGATCTAGCCTCTGAATTTGAGATGAAGGACCTTGGACTCGTGCACTACTTTATAGGCCTTGAAGTGTGGAAAAGGACCAAAGAGATTTTCCTTTCACAAGTAAAATATGTTGTGAAGCTATTATAGAGATTTGGAATGATAGAATGCAAGTCCCTACCCACATCAATGGAAATGAACTTCAAGAAGTTATGTGGAAAAGCTGCAGGACCCAATTTGGCGAATCCATCTAAGTATAGATAGTTGATTGGGGCTCTGATGTTCCTAGTGAACACCCTTCCAGACATATGTTATGCAGTGAATACGTTGATTAAATTCATGACCGAGCCTCTCCATGCACATTGGGACGTTGCCAAACACATTCTAAGATATTTGCAAGGATCGATCACAATTGGTTTAAGATATTCTATTGGAGATGTTCGACTTCATGGATACATTGATGCTGACTGGACACAAAAAATTATCAATAGGTAAAGTATGTCTGGATGTTGTTTTAGTCTTGGATCTATCATGATATCTTGGATGATTAGGAAGAAGTCTGTAGCATTGAGTACTGTCGGGACAGAGTATATTGTCGCTAACATGGCTAGCTGCAAAGCAGTTTGGTTGAAAAAGCTCTTTGGAGATCTATTCGAGTAGGTTCTAGACACTACAATGGTATATTACGAAAACAAGAGTGGGATTTGTGTGGCAGAGAATCTTGTATTTCATGACAAGTCCAAGCACATAAGATTTGGTACCACTTCATTCGATACATGGTGCAGAGAGGAGTCGTTCGACTCCATCACATATCAACAAATGAGTAGATTACAGATATTCTCAACAAGGCTTTACCGAAAGGGAAGTTCTTGGTCTTCAGAAAACAACTTGGACTGATGGATGTGACCCCTCTTGATAAGGGGGCACCACTAATCAAGGACACTGAGCTAACTATTCACCCTTGTCAGAGCTCCCAGGGTGTGGAATTGAGATGGAGGGCTATTGGGGTTGAGGGAACTCTAGATGTTGAAAAGAGAAATAAGAAATGTTAAAAATAACATCAAGAAAAATCCTAATTTAATTTTGTGCTTGAATTAAATTAGGAATAAAATTGTCATTCCACATCTCTTGACAACTTGTATTAGTTAACTAAGTTAATTTGACTTAGTTGGCCCATTCAATTCGAGTTGAGGGTCTAACTTGAGTCGTGTAGAGTGTCTCCTACTTTATAGGAGCCCTGGTTGAGTTTATTTTGAGTTATAATTAATTAATTTAGTTTAACTGAGTTAAATTCAATTAAACTAGTTCTAATTGTTGGAGGAACTAGTGGGAGGTCTAGTAGTGTGGTGTTGTTTGCATTGATCAACCAATTAATTGATGATTCACTCATAAATAACTCATGCACATCAGATATGAGAGTTACCCAGTTGAGATTAGAGTTCAGGGACAGTGTACTATCAATTGTATGATCATCCGAATTGTACAGGTGGGCATGCAGTCAAAGGAAGGCCTATAATGGATTGTGCAATTCCTTTGAGGAAGTTCCCTAATTAATAGGGGCTAATTCTCAAGGAAACAACGCAAGGAAATAGGGACTTGGCCAAGAAAAAAATTAGTTAAGTATTGGCCTAGGCTTGTCTAGGAAGTTGTGAGACAGATACAGATAGTGCAGAGGTTGCTCGAGCTTGAGCAAAGCATTGTAATCTTCTCATATTTTTTGACTAATGCAATATACAGATGGTAGGGGTTTTTAGTTGTTCCTTTCCCCAAGAAATCATTGTGTAATGTGTTGATTGAATTCTTTCTCTTATATGCTTCATGATTTCACGATCTCTTAATTGTTTTCGCTGATGAGTAGAGTAGATTCAAGTTTATTGTTTTAGTAAATTACAATTAGCAATTTGAATCTACAAGGAATTTCTAAATGGTATCAGAGCGAAAATCACTCTAGAAGAGGACAATACAAGTTTGTCTTTTGCAAGTGAAATCGAATTTGCAGTATCATACTTCAGAGCTAGCACACTGTCGTTCTACAAATTGAGACTCAAATATGCCCTTGAGGGTAGTTCAAACTATATTTCTTGGAGGGACAGGATGGAGACAGTGTTGGAATACAACAGGCTTAAGGAATTCATAGACAAATATATTCCTAAGCCTCCAGCAGTTGATGCTCAAGATCTGGCAGAGTGGATAAAATGTGTTGCAAAGGCGATGTTGTAGCTAAATCTTGCACCTGCAGCAGGAGACAAAGAAAGCTCCTAGAGACAGCCTCCGGGTTGATTGTAGACCATTCCTAGGACATCTTAAATAGAGGAGTTATTGTGAGGTTATATTGTAAGGGGGTTACAGCACTCAAATTGTCACGTAAAACAAAAAAAGTAAATAGGAGGGGCTTGGTTCAATAATATTTCAAAGAGGAAGATTCAGGCCAACTCATGGATCCAAATGTTGGGGGATATTTGGGAAATCTCAAAGAGAAATGACTTCTCCTTCTAGTGGCCGACACACGAAAATGAGACAACTTAAACTGAAGTTGTATTGATGGTGGAGAGGAGAAAAGGAGGGAGAGAAATAGATGCATAGGGTTGTAACAAACAAAATCCTAGGCAGCAATGTTCCAGCAGAAAGGGGAATTCAATGGATAGGGTTGTAAGCAAGACAAAATCCTAAACCATGGTTTTCCAATGAGATGATATAAATAGAGGAGAAAAATAAGGTTTCAGATCAAACATAACATGGGTATCATTCTCTGCCAAAGTAGCTAAGATAAATCCATAGATTAAAGAGAAACCAACTATGTTCATTACACTATTTCAAAGAAATAAAAACACAAGTGAAATGAGATTACCAAGAGGAAATTGTTGCACATTAATCATGCTTGGAATCAACAGGGAAACACCATTTATCCCAAAGGGCCCAATAACCAATCCATACACTCAGCCATGATATCAATGAAGTCCCATAAAAACATATTGAACCAAAATGGAAACACAGAGTTCAGCCCTCGCGGGTCTGAGAATCTGGAACCCTTGTATTATGTTTCATCCCCCTATTTATAAGAAGAGGGGGAGAGCTTTGAATTACAATCAAAATATTTGAGCCTGAGCCTCAGCTGTCATGCTAGACTAGCTATCTCGGCTCTGTCAAGATCTCCTACCACCTACCTAATATTACAACAGGGATCGAATCCCTTTCTTGGAAAAATACAGAAATAAATGCTCAAAGAAAGAAAGTCGAGAGAGGAAGGAGGAGGTGTCCCCTTTTTGCTTCATTAGAGGCCTTGGATGGAGCCATGTCCCTGTTGTTGTCATGCTTCTCTCTGTTGTTGAGGCGGTTTACTGTTGCATCGACTGGCTTCTGTCAACTCTCCTTTGACTGCTTTCAGCACCAACTTATGGAGGCGTGTTACAGGCTGAGTCCTTCCATGAATGCGCCCATACCTTCATTAAACTCCCCAGCTGTTGACCCATCCGCCCATTAAAATATCTGCGCAGTCCTTTCGGTGCTACGTTGTAGCGAACAGTGGATCAGTCGTGGGCCTTTTAACACCAAAATAGACGGAACAGGTGGGCATTTTTAATTAACTCTTAGGTGTTTATCCTTTATGCCCTTTTATTATAGCCCCTTTGTTATTTCTTCATATGACCACAGGCAGAGACCGGGGGCTTATCTTTAAAGCGCTTAAGGCCTTGACTTGCTATGCGAGGGCCTTTTTCTTTATATCGCATAAGTCCCTCATCGGTCGATTTCCGGACATGAAATCTTTGTAAATCGTAACTTTTAATATATTGTGTCTGGAGCATTATTTCTATCGCATCGCAATCACCGATAAGCCTGAGACCCAAAGCCGCTGATCGTCGATAACCTGTTGTCGTCATTACTGACGTCATCACTCAGGCCGGGAGCTTATCTTTAAAGCGCTTAAGGCCTTGACTTGCTATGCGGGTGCCTTTTTCTTTATATCGAATAAGTCCCTCATCGGCCGATTTCCGAACCTGAAATCTTTGTAAATCGCAACTTTTAATATATTGCGTCTGGAGCATTTTTTCTATCGCATCGCAATCACCGATAAGCCTGAGACCCAAAGCCGTTGATCGCCGATAACCTGTTTTTGTCATTACTGACGTCATCACTCAGACCAGGGGCTTATCTTTAAAGTGCTTAAGGCCTTGACTTGCTATGCAGGTGCCTTTTTCTTTATATCGCATAAGTCCCTCATCGGTTGATTTCCCGGACCCGAAATCTTTGTAAATCACAGCCTATAATATATCGCCTCTGAAGCTTTTTTCTATCGCATCGCAATCGCTAATAAGCCCGAGACCCAGAGTCACCGATCGACAATAACTTGCTGACATCATCACTACCACGTGTCATGCTGTGAGTGGTGCCACATGGCACCCAAAAACAGGACCATAGGACCCCTAAAAATTCCAAAAATGAGTGACACATGTCCACCTACCACATCATATTTCATACTTGCCACGTAATTTCTGATGTCAACTGCCATGTCAGCTCGGTGGACCAATCAGAGGGTGCCACATGGCCCCCTGGATGAGAGATAAAGAGGCCCGTCGAGCCCTTTTTTTCCATGCTTTCCTTTGTATTTAAAAATCAGCCCTCCCCAGCAATTTTGGTCCATATCGCAATATCAACGATTTTTTATAGTTTCAAACCTGTGACCCTGATGATCCGTCGATCGCCGATGCCATGTGGAGGAGAGAGAAGGGGAGGCCCAACCCTTGGTTTGTGCAGCCATTTCCTTTGTAAATCAGAATCAGCCCCTCCCGGTGGTACAACATTGTATCGCAATCGGCTGCTTCCAACGGTACAACACTGTATCGCAATCTTCCACGTCTACGTTGTCTTAAGCCTTAAAACCTCGTCGATCGCCAATCATCGATATGTGATATCAGCGATTGGCAGATTGCTAATATACTTCCGTCGATTCTTTTTACTCGCCTAGACCCGCCGATGCCAATATGTGATGCGCCCAGACCTGCTGACATCGATATGTGATTTTTCCCTCAGACTTAGCCATTTTTTGGGTTTTCTGAGCTTCCTAAAGGGATTCTTAAACAAGCCCTCACTTCTTATCATACCCTTAAGGGTTTGTTGGCAGCTCACTGATATCTCCTTCTTCACTTTCTCGCTCATTGGGTGATGCTTCCTGATGCAAGTAGATGTTTTCTTGGAGTGGAGCTCTGCAAACATCTTCAGCAAGGTCTTCAACCTCGGGAATGTCTTCATCATTAAGAGGTGTGCAACAATCTTCAAATAAAGCATTCGATGGATAAAATATTTTGAAATATTGATAGAATGCTATATGAAAACTTCTTAGGGAAGATATACTGCCACAAGGTATCGTTCCGTACCAGACTCTAGCATCCCCCTCTAAAGACAATTTGAACAACTTCATTTGTACATCTTCAAGAAGAATACCTTGTTGCTCCATGCATTCATGAAAGTCTTTGAGGTGCTGGTCAGGTCTTCTCTCTGAGTTCCCACTGAATCTAGGAAAATAGGTATTCCACTCATGATATGCAGGGACATGATTGGGAAAACCAACAATAGAAGAAAAATCTAGTGGGGCAAATTGGTTGGCCAGAAATGCAGGAAGGGCCATCTTGAAAACCTCCCTATATGATTGATTTCAGCTTCAAAGGTAGGGAGATTTTTGGGTTGTTGTAGCATCTGAGTGAGTATGGGGCTTCTTGAAAGCCAGGATGATCAAATAGAGATATGGACAGTGGAGTCGCCATGATGTTTACCATAGAATTGATAGTGGAGTCGCCAAGGTGAGAGATCTTCAACCCACACTTCCCTAGCTCACCTAACATGGGAAATGTAAAACTTTGTCGTACCCAAGGAAAAATATTCTAATTCGTTCCCTGGCAACAGCGCCAGAAAGATGTTGTGGCTAAATCTTGCACCTGCACCACAAGTGTAGCAAGAGACAAAGAAATCTCCCTAGAGACAGCCTCTGGGTTGATTGTAGACTAGTGCCTAGGACATCTTAAATAGAGGAGTTCTTGTGAGGTTATATTGTAAGGGGGTTACAACACTCAAATTGTCACGTAAAACAAAAAAAGGAAATAGGAGGGGCTTGGTTCAATAAGATTTCAAAGAGGAAGATTCAGGCCAACTCATGGATCCAAATGCTGGGGGGTATTTGGGAAATCTCAAAGAGAAATGACTTCTCCTTCTAGTGGCCAACACATGAAAATGAGACAACCTAAACTGAAGTTGTATTAATGGTGGAGAGGAGGAAAGGAGGGAGAGAAATAGATGCATATGGTTGTAACAAACAGAATCCTAGGGAGCAATGTTCCAACAGAAAGGAGAATTCAATGGATAGGGTTGTAAGCAAGACGGAATTCTAAACCATGGTTTTCCAATGAGATGATAGAAATAGAGGAGAAAAAGAAGGTTTTAGATCAAACATAACATGGGTATCGTTCTCTGCCAAAGTAGCTAAGATAAATCCATAGATTGAAGAGGGATCAATTACGTTCATTACACTATTTCAAAGAAATAAAAACACAGGTGAAATGAGATTACCAAGAGGAACTTTATGCACATTAATAATCCTTGGAATCAATAGGGATTTAACACCATTTATCCCAAAGGGCCCAATAACCAGTCCATACACTCAGCCATGATATCAGTAACGTCCAATAAAAACATATTGAACCAAAAATGGCAACACAGAGTTCAGCCCTCGTGGGTCTGAGAATCTGGAACCCCTGTATTATGTTTCATCCCCCTATTTATAAGAAGAGGGGGAGAGCTTTGAATTACAATAAAAATATCTGAGCCTGAGCCCCAACTGTCATGCTAGACTAGCTATCTCGGCTCTGTTAGGCTCTGCTACCACCTACCTAAGATTACAACAGGGATCGAATCCCTTTCTTGGAAAAATATAGAAATAAATGCTCAGAGAAAGAAAGTCGAGAGAGGAAGGAGGAGGTGTCCCCTTGCTGCTTCAGTGGAGGCCTTGGATGGAGCCACATCCCTGTTATTGTCATGCTTCTCTCTGCTGTTGAGGCGGTTTACTACTGCATCGGCCGGCTTCTGTCAACTCTCCTTTGACTGCTTTCAACACCAACTTATGGAGGTGTGTTACAGGCTAAGTCCTTCCATGAATGCGCCCATACCTTCATTAAACTCCCCAGTTGCCGACCCATCCACCCATTAAAATATTTGCGCAGTCCTTTTGGTGCTACACTATAGCAAACAGTGGATCAGTCGCAGGCCTGTTAACACCAAAACAGACGGAACAGGTGGCATTTTTAATTAACTCTTAGGCATTTATCCTTTATGCCCTTTTATTATAGCCCCTTTGTTATTTCTTCATATGATCACAGGCGGAGACCAGGGGCTTATCTTTAAAGCGCTTAAGGCCTTGACGACTTGTGTGGGGGCCTTGTTCTTTATATCGCATAAGTCCCTCATCGGCCAATTTCCTGAACTCGAAATCTTTCTAAATCGCAACTTATAATATATCGCGTCCAGATATTTTTTTCTATCGCATCACAATCACTGACAAGCCCGAGACCTAGAGCTGTCGATCGCCGATAACCTGCTGCCGTCATTACTGACGTCATGCCTGCCATGTGTCACCCTGTGAGTGGTGCCACGTGGCACCTGGAAACAGCCCCATAGGACCCCTAAAAATGCCAAAAACAAGTGACATGTGTCCACCTACCACATTATCTTACGTACTTGCCATGTCATTGCTGATGTCAGCTGCCATGTTAGCTCGGTGGACCAATCAAAGGTCGCCACGTGGTCCCCTAGAGGAGAGAGAAATAAGCCCGTCAAGCCCTGTTTTTCCATGCTTTCCTTTGTATTTAAAAATCATCCCTCCCCGGCAATTTTGGTCCACATCGCAATATCGACAATTTTTTATAGTTTCAAACCTATGACCCCGCTGATCGTCGATGCCACATGGAGGAAAGAGAAGGGGAGGCTCGGACCTTAGTTTGTGCATCCATTTCCTTTGTAAATCAGAATCGGCCCCTCCTGACAGTACAACATTGTATCGCAATTGGCCCCGTCTATGTGATCTTAAGCCTTAAAACCTTGTCGATCGTTGATCGCCGATATGTGATATCGGTGATCGGTGGATCGCTAATCTACTTACGTCGATGCTCTTTACCCGCCTGGACCCACCGATGCCGATATGCGATGTGCCCAAACCCGCCAACACCAATATGCGATTTTTCCCTTAGACTTAGCCATTTTTTTGGGTTTTCTAAGCTCTCTGAATGGATTCTTCAATAGACCCTAACTTCTGATCCATGAACCCTTTCTTGGACTTCTATATACCCTCGAAACTCTCTTTCTAAGCAATCTGCAATGGAGAGGGTCCCATCTAGCTCTGATATCTTCTATGGATCATAATTTGGTATCAAACATCACCTCTATTTGGCTTTTTAAGCAATTGAAGACTGATGAAGTAGTGAGTGACAACAGGAAAGAAGGGTTATCCTAGAAGGAGTTCGAGATCATATTGTCTCGAACCTCCACGGTATGGAGACTCCATATGTAATGTGGAAGGCCTTGACGTACTTGTCTCAAAACAACAGTAACCACAAGAAGCTGGCACTGAAGGACAATCTCAGAAAAATAAAGATGGAGAAGGGCGACATAATACCAAAGTACTTGACCAAGTTCACCCAATGTTAGGATGAGCTTGCAAGTTTCAATGTTACAGCTGTTGAAGATGATCTGGTTAGCCTAACACTTCTAGGCCTTCCCAAGAACTGGAATAGCTACTAGGATTCGGTAGATGGGAGGGAGAAGCTACCAGAGTGGGAGCAGTTGTGGTTTGACTTGGTACAAGAAGAGATTCGGCTGAACACTAGAGATGGTTCCTCATCCAAGCATGATGATGAGGAGACTTGTGCCTTAGCTGGAAATGAAAAGAAAGGGAAAGGGAAGCCATCCCATTCCAAATCAGATTCCATTCAGGGCTGCAATAAGGACTTGTCGAAGATTAGATGTTTTTAATGTCATGAGCTAGGACATTATGCCATGAAGTGTCCACACAAGAAGGACGACAAGAAACTCTCAGGAGGAGCAGCACGTGAAGCTCTTACTTCACAATTCAAGTTGGATTTCACCCTCATCACTTGCATGGTGACATCGATGATGGGTAGTGTGTGGTATCTGGATAATGGAGCCTCATTCCATATGACCGGAAACAAAAAATTCTTTAGTGACTTGGAGGAGAACGACCTCAAGATGCACATCAAAATGGGAGATAATGAAAGGTATAGCGTGATCGGCATCGGCAATGTTACTTTTCAGAGGGATTCTGGTTCTTCTCTCACATTAAAAGATGGGTCTAAAGAAGAATTTGGTTTCAATTGCTATGTTGGAGGACCGTGCTACAATGTGATATTTAGCAAGGGAAAGTTTTTCCTTCGTCACATAACCTCAAGACAAGTGAAGCGTATCGGGGTTTGGGTGAAGAACCTCTACAAATTGGATGTAGAATATTGTGTTGCTTTGAGCACAAAAACAGAGAAGGTGCAGAGCAGAGACATCAAGGAGTTGTGGCATAGAAGATTGGGTTACTTGCACCACAGAGCTTTGAATATCATGCAGCAGATTTCTATAGGACTTCCCAAGGGTGCACTAGAGTAGAGAGATACATGCAAAGGATGTACATTGGGGAAGTACACCAAATCCACCTTTCATGATAAGGACAGTTGAGCGCAAGCTATCCTTGAAAGAGTTCATTCAAATGTGTGTGGACCGTTCTTGAGAGCCTCCTTGGCCAAATACAGGTATTATGTAATATTTGTAGATGATTTCTCACGTAAGTGTTGGATTTTATTCATGCAGAAGAAATATCATACGTTCGCTAAATTCTGTGAATTTAAAGCACTTGTAGGAAAGTGAAGGCTCATAAGAGTGATAACGGTGGAGAATATGTGTCGAATGAATTTGAGAACTTCTTTGCATCATAAGGCATTCGACAAGAGTTAATAGCACCCCATAACCCACAACATAATGGGGTGGTTGAAAGGAAGAACAGAATTATTGTGGAAGTTGCATAGGCGATGTTACATGATGAGGGCCTATCGTTGCACTTGTGGGTTGAAGCATGCAACATAGTTGTACATGTGTAGAACAGGAGTCCTCATCGGATTCTCAGGATGAGTACGCTAGAATAAGTTTTTTCAGGTAAGAAACCAAATGTGGCACACTTTAGGATATTTGGTTCATCAGTTTATTTTCATGTTACCAACGATGCAAGGAAAAAACTAGAGCCATTTGTGGGGTACATTAATACACCTCACAACTATCGGGTGTACCTTCCATCTCACTGGATGACATTGGTTCGTAGATATGTGAAGTTCAATGAAGAGAAGGCCATGAGATGTGATGAGCCTAGGTATTGCAGCAAGAATGCTGCAACTCCCAGGGCTACCAGCTTTACTTATCAACCCGGGGTTCGTACAAACTTGGAGGTGATTGTGCTATATACACAAGTAGAAGTGAAGGTACTGCCTGTTGTCACTGCTCATCTAGCAAGAGACCCCAGGGGTTCCAAGCCAGACTTCTATAGGGTCAGAAGAAGCTTGATTTTGATGGAAGGAGAGCAAACCTAGTCTAGGGGAGAGCTATTCTACTACAGAAATGAAGAAAACAACATGCAAACCTAAATCACCATAACCTAATTAATCATGAAAACAGCTAGACTAAGCAAAATTTCTAAACAACACTAATCTAATGCTAACTATCTAAGTTGCAGAAGTAAAGGGGCATAAAACTATCCTAAGGTGCAGGAAAAGGCAACTAGGCTAAGTCTGGGTTGAAGCGGAAAAACGGTCAGAGGTCAAAATGGTGAAAAGAGGACGTAATGAGCAACAACGCATGAGGACCGTTGGATCAGGTGGGTGAAGGGTAAATGAATGGTTGAGATCAGACAGTAGGAGGGTACGTAGGAAAATGGGTGGACATGGTGGACTAACAAGATGGATGGTTGGGATTGTATCACGGAGGAAATCGGCAGATGAACAATGGAGATCGGCCAAGCCAGTTGGCGATCGGGTGAAGCGACAACAGTCGAATCAAGAGACAGATTGACAATGGAGATTCAAGGCAATAAAGCGATCGGGTGATGCAACAGCCATCAGATCTGGTAGGGAAGATCAACGGTGGAGATTGGAGTGCGAAAAGAAATGTGCGAAAATGACGAGCGGGTTTGGAGGGAGGTAAGTTGTATCTCACGCGCCCTCAAAACCATAAGTTGTATTTTGAAAATTCACGCGATTAGCCTCCCCGGCCGACACGTAGCACGGGGAAACCACCCATATCGCGTGCTCTCAACCCGATAACATTCAGAAGGAAATCCACACGATATGGCGCACGGGTCGTCGGATCTGGAAAAGCAGATCTACGACAAAGATGTGACCGAGTAGGTTGGTGAGCAGGTGCGCAATAACCGTCGAATCTGACAAGGCAAATTGACAGTGGGGATTTAAAGAGTGAAAAGTCAAATGCGAAAAGGAATTCGAGCAGTGATTGGACGGTTTAGCTTGTGAAAGGCGTTCAACGGTTTAAAAACCATTTGAACGTGAATTAACAGATCTTCGCTAAGCGTTTCAAGCTTAAGGAGAATGACAGCATGAGAGATCTGGGAAGAGGGTGGAGGTCTAAATGACAGAAAGAGAGAGTGAAGGGGTGGATAATCATGAGAGGAACAGAGTGACAATGCAATGGACTCAATGACTGTGTTTAAATGAAAAACCCTATGGAAACCAAACCCTATGTTCTTGGGGTTGTTGCAGGGTTCCTTACTCACCTCATGGTCCCAGAGGGAGGAGGTGAGGCCGAGACTATGAGAAACCTTGTGGCTCTTTTCTTTGTCAACTTACGAGTTAAACGAAAGCATAAATGGAACAAACTAAAACACAACCAATATGTTCTACCCTGCTGTAATGGACTGCAACTATTCGAGCAAATGAACAGGAAACAAGAAACTACTTAAGTCAATGAGCAAGAAACCAGAAATCTGTGCTGAACCACTGTAATGAAAATGCATCTATTTAACCAGATGAACAATCAAACCATGCATCTATGCTACTGTTGTAATGGAAATGAACTGCTTGAGTAAATGCACAGAAAGCATGAATCTATATTGTTGCTGTAATGAGAATGCATCTGATTAAACAAATGGACAAAAAGCAGGAAGCTATGCTACTTAACAATACAATAAAGAGGAGCTTTGGCTGCTAGGGTTGGGCCCTAACCCAAGAGCTTCAGCCCTCTGAGTTAACTCAATGCTGGCTCAAATCAAAACTCATCTTCATTATCAAAGAACATTGTATTACATCAAACTGTTACAAGTCAAAAGGTCTGAATACTTGCTAACTGACTGATTGACTATTGGTTAACTGCCTAACTGACTAACTAGCTAAAAAAACTGAGGTCCTAAGCCTCTTTATTTATACATCTGAAGTCTCAATGACTTCCCTCAAAATTAGGGAGGTACAGCTCCCAACTTAATGGTAACTTGTCCTTTCACTTTCACTAGCTCAGTTGCCTTCTAGTAGGGAGGCTGCTTGTACTTCCACTTGCTTGGTTGTCTTTTAGTACTCTTGATTTGGTTGTTTGTACTTTTAGCTGATGGAGGGATATTCGAATGGATGGGCAGTAAATGAGGAGGATTTACCTCCTGTAATTCCTCTCCCTTGTCTCATCTGAGTTTTTACCAAGGTCTTTTACCATAGTTCCTTGCTTTTACCTTTTATCCCTGCATTTCCCTTGCTTTTATCCTTTATTCTTGCATTACATGCACATTAGACCACAAAGCAAAATATCCAACTCTAACTCATCTCATAAGCAAAATATAATCAAAAGTATGCAATAAGTTGTGAGAATAGTTGGTTTGACTAAGCTAGGAGGTGAATTAAGGCCAATTAAGGCCCATATAATTACTCAATGATGAGACTCATCATCACCCCCCTACTAAAAGTGTTTCTCATCCTCTGAGCAACTTAGTGGCTCTAGTAGCCTCTCTAACATCTCATGCTTCTGTTGTGGTCTTCTTTTCTTGTTCATAGGAGCCTGCTTTCCTTTCTTCTTCTTCCCACTGATATTATCTGATCTTCAAGCTATGTGGTAGTGTTTCATCTCTTTTAGCAGGCATGTATATTACCATTTCTTATCAGCCTAAACATATCCTCAAAATGTGTACTTGCTTTCCCTTGGGAAGCAAGATATCTGAGTGTCAGCTGAGGATTATTTACAATTAAATTATGGGTGTTGATTAAGGCCATGGGATTTTGATTGTTCAGCTGCTTCTCTGTCCCTGAAGTCACTTAGCTCTTTTGTTTCTTGATGATCTTTCTTTTTCTTTTTTTTTCAATGCCTTCTTTCTCTTCTGTTTCAGCATCATGTTTCTTTGTGTTCTCCTTCATCATGTCCCTCTGTATTAGTTTCTTTGTGTTCTTCTTCATCATGTCCCTCTGTATTAGTTTCTTTTGTATCTGTATCTGCTTTTTCTTGTTTTGTCTCCTCCTTACTAACAGAAGGACTAACATCATAGATGAAGGTTTTGATGTCATCCTCTACTGGTAAGTCATTGGAGACTTTCCATGTTATAAGGATCCTGAGGTTTTGGAGGGCATAACCTTTTTAGAGAAAACTGGCCACCCTTTTACTCACAAACAAACTACCTCTTAACCTTTACAGCTTTTGATCAAATGATGCAAATGAGTGAGTGAGTAGGATACTTACCTATGGCCTTAATTCCATGTTGCAAGTGTCAAATATCAAAGGCGTTGCTGATGGTCATTCTTCTTCCTCCTCTGTTGTCTGTTGATGGTTTCTTGATTGCAGATCTAATGTTGTTGCTGTTGTTGTATGGTCATATTTCTTCCTCCTCTGTTGTCTGTTGATGGTGTCTATGACTGCAGATCAGATGTTGTTGCATGTACAGAGGGAGTAGGAGTGTGTGTGAAGGCAAGGATGATGGTAATGGATGAGGTGATGTTGTGGAAAACACAATCTTCTCCTGAATTGAAGTAGTGAAGTGAAAAAACAATGGAATTTATGGAGGGATGCATGGTAAGGAGTGGGGGAGATGAACATATGTGAGGCAAGGCCCCCTTTGGATCTTCTCTTTTCTCCTTGATTGTCTTTCTCATCCTCCTGCAAACAACAATTATGTTTTTTTCTTTTTCTTTTATTATTATATTTTTTGAAAAACACCTAGGCTGCCTCAGAGAGGTTTTCACCCTAGGTATCTGCCCTGGGCGCCTCAAGGAAGGTTTTCACCCAGGGATCTTCTTTTTCTTTCCTTTTTTTTTCTCATCCTTGGGTGCCTCATGGAGGTTTTCAACCCAAAGATGGGACTCAGGTGCCTCATGGAGGTTTTCACCTGAATCCTTATTCTGTTTTTTCTTTCTTTTTCAGTGACCTAATGAGGGAGGAGTTGAAACTTGCTCCACCATCATCATTGTCTTATTGATGTTGTCAATGAACTCTTGTTTAGATGAAGGCCTCTTGTATAATTTCAATTTGTGTCCATTAACTAGCAATGGAATGGCTTCTTCATCTATAGTCCTGATTCGCACTGAACCATTGTCATGGCATCTTTCCACCACATATGGTCTGAGCCATCTTGTTCTTAGCTTGCCCTTGAAGTCCTTGTACCTTGAATCATATAATAGTGCCCAGTCTCCTTCTTGAAATAGCTTCTCCTTGATATGCTTGTCATGCCAGATCTTTCTCTGGAGCTGAATTATCTCTGTATGGAGGAGGGCCTGCATTCTGAATTCATCTAGGCCATTCAAATGGAACAACCTTTCTTTTTGTGCATGACTGAGATCTAAATCTAGTTGGGCTGCCATCCTCAATGTGTTATATTCAAATTCAATGGACAACAAAGCCTTTTTTCCATAGACCAGCTCATAGGGTGTGAATCCAGTGGTGGTCTTCCATGTTGTATTATAGGCCCAGGTGGCCTCAACTAGTCTCTCAGCCCAGTCCTTTCTACTGTTGTTCACTACCTTGGTCAGGATGTTCTCCAGTGCTCTATTGGTCACCTCCACTTGCCCATTAGCTTGTGGATGATAAGGAGTGGAGGTCCTATGTTTGATCTTGTGATGCTTGAGTAATTCTTCAATCATGTTGGAGGTGAACTGGCTGCCTTGGTCTGTGACTAGCTCTCTAGGGTACCCAAATTTGTAGAATATGTTCTCCCTTAGGAACTCAACCACCTTTTCTCATGTTGCTTCCTTGATTGCTTTGGTTTCTGCCCACTTAGTCAAGTAATCGGTGCACACAATGATGTGTTGTTTTTGCTTGGAAGGAGGGTTGATAGGTCCAATGAAGTCAATGCCCCACTTGTCAAATGGCTCGAAAGTCACTTGAGGCTGCAGGGGAATTTCATCCCTTGGAGTAGGCTTTCCCATCCTCTGGCACCGATCACACTGACTAACATACTTCTTCACATCTTGATGAAGAGTAGGCCAATAATAGCCTACTTGAAGCACTTTGAATGCTGTCCTTTTTGCTGCAAAGTGGCCTCCACAAGGCCCATCATGATAGGTCAGAAGGATGTCAAAGACCTCCTCTTCCCTTACACATCTTCTCAAGATTTGATCTGGACCAAGTTTGAATAGATTGCCCCCAATCCAAGTGAAGGGGGCACTCTTCCTGATTATCTTGCTCTTCTCTCTGGAGGGCAGGTTTGGTGGGAACTGTGCTGACACCAGATAGTTTGCTATATCAGCAAACCATGGGGAGAGCACTGAAATAGCAAACAAATTCTCATCTGGGAACTGATCATCCACCATTCCTTCTTCACCTGTAGGCAGATTCATTCTAGACAGAAAGTTAGCAACAACATTTTCTTTACCAGGCCTATCAACAATAGTTAAATCAAACTGTTGCAATAAGAGTAACCATCTTATGATTCTAGCATTTACATCTGGTTTGTTCATTAAATATTTAATTTCAGCATGATCAGTATGCACAAATGTCTGATAGCCTGTAATGTAATTCCTAAACTTGTTCAATGAATGCACAATAGCCAGGAGTTCTTTTTCTATCACAATATAGTTTAGCTCGGCCTTTGATAGGTTTTTACTGATAAAATGGATAGTATAAGGCAATTTCTCTTCTACCTATCCTAAGGCTGCTCCTATGGCTTTATGTGAGGCATCAGCATGAATGTGAAAAGGGAGGACCCAATTTGGGCCTCTAAGGATTGGTGCAGTGGTTACCTTACCCTTTAAAATGTCCAAGGCCTCTTGACAGCTCTTTGACCATATAAATTCAGAATCTTTGGCCAATAAACCAAACAAAGGAGAGGCTATCTTGCTGAAGTCTTTTATGAATATTCTGTAATATCCAGCTAGCCCTAAGAAACTCCTAACATCTTTCTGCTTTTGTGGAGGTGGGACCCTTTGGATGATGGCTACCTTGTTTGGGTCCACCTGCAGTCCTCACTGAGATATGGAATGACCTAGCACAGTCCCTTCAGTCATTAAGAATTCACATTTTTCTGGACTGAGGGACAGGTTCATCTCAATGCATTTGCATAATACTTTGCCTAAGTTAGTCAGGGCCTCTTGGAAATCACAGCCATAAGGTGTAAAATCATCCATGTAGATCTCCACAGCGTCATGAACTAATTCAGCAAAAATACTTAGGACTTCTCTCTAGAAAGTGGCAGGAGCATTGCACAGGTCGAAAGGAAGGACTCTATAGGCAAAAGTACCCCATGGACAGGTGAAAGTGGTCTTATCCTAGTCTTCTGGGCAGATTTGGATTTGGTTGTACCCACTGAATCCATCTAGGAAAGAAAAGAACTTCTTCCCTGCTAGGCCATCTAGCACTTGGTCAATGAAGGGTAAGGGAAAGTGATCCTTCTTTGTGGCCTTGTTTAATTCCCTATAATCGACACAAATCCTCCACTTCCCATTTTTCTTGGGCACTAACACTAAAGGAGAGACCCACTCACTGTCAAAGATAGGGTAAATGAACCCTGCATCTAAAAATTTCTGCAGTTCTTCATTCTCCTTTGTGGTTGCCTGACTAGCTTGCAACCTTCCTTGATGTATATGTGGTGAGTACACACCGAGGGGTGTACTCCCTTCATTTCCTTGTAGTTCCAAGCAAAGGCTTTTAGGTTCTCCCTCAATAAGTTGCATAGTTGTTCCTCCTCTGAAGTAGAGAAAGATGGATTAATCTTCAAGGTTTTCTCTGGCCCAAATTCTATGGTCTTGACTTGGAGTGGGTTGGAATCGGCCAAGCGTAAGTCAATTTGATGACTGTTCCGTGTCTCTTTTACTTCTTCTTCTAGGGGTAATGAACTAGGAGTTGGACTCTAGAGCAGATGTTCAATTAAATCGTCCTCATCTTGTTGTCCTCCTCCTATGATGGCTTCCAAAGTATATAGTTCGGCAGAATAAAGCTCATCTTCTTCCTCCTCCTCCAACCATAAAGGTAAGTCATGTTCTAGGGAGGGTTGAGCAGGAGGGTATAGGACTAATTGTTTGGACATATGCCCATTCTTGATGGTCATATTCCCAACTCTACAGCTAATGTAGGCATCAGCTATGGCCAACCATGGCCTCCCAAGGATGAGAGGGTAACCAGTTAGCTTAGCCTTAGGCTGGAGAACTAGGAAATCTGTTGGGTACTCCCAGGAATCAATGGAGACCATCACATCCTCCACAATTCCCTCAAGGGTGACTATGGAATGGTCTGCAAGTTGCAGCACTGTTGTGGTCTTCCTTAATGACCCTTGGAGGTTAATCTTGAGCATGGTGTCCTTTGTCATCACATTTATGGCATCCCCAAGATCAATCAGAGTGTGTGGGACAATGGTGCCGTTGATGTGGACATCAACTAATGGGCTTCCAGGGTCTAAGTATTTTGGACATATTGCATGCCCCCACCATTAAGTCAGATAACTGCCCAATGACATTAATGGTAGGGGCATCCCTTTTTCTTCTTCCTGGATGCTTAAAACACTTCTCCTTAATCAATTTATTGTAAATAAGCACATCTTTGATTGCTTGGAGTAGGGGAATATTTACACATTGGTTTTCCAATTCTCCCAGAAGTTCAGTTTCTTCTGGGGTAGGCTAGTGTGGTTGGGCTAATCTTTCAGGAAAGGGTGGATTTGCTTTAAGGTTGCTTTCCTCTCTTTTTTCCTCAACCTCCTTATGTGGAGAGATGGGTTGGTTATCTAGGAGAATTCTCCCAGATCTCAGGTTAATCTCCTGAATTTCAATAGCATAAGCTGGGTATGATGTCTCTCCATCGTATGTTTGTTGGGCCTGCCTATTGTTTGGGTTTGGATTTGGCTGGGCAGGCATCTGGGGTTGCCTAGGTGGAGCAGAGTGCAGGAGTTGCGGTTGGGTAGGTGATGGAGGCAATAGAGCTGGAACATTGTTGAATTGGGGCCTCCACCCCTGGGTGGGGGATTCCACTGATGTTGTTGCTAATTGTAGGTTTGAAATGACTGGATGGCTGGCTGGGAATAATATTGAGATGCATAGGCCCAAGGAGGGGATGTATAACATGAAGGATTGGCAGGGGGTCCCCAAGAAGGTGTAGTTGTGGTTTGGTTGGGTCTGTAATATGCATGGGATGATCCTTGCATACCCTGCTGGTATGGTCTAGGCCCAGGAGGTCTCCTTTGGTTAATGTAGCAAAGCTGCTCAGTGACCCCTTCAGCTCCTTGGTATACAGCTTTGAGTCCAGGTAAGGAAGGGCACTTGTCTATGGAGTGGTTTTCTTCATAGACTAAGCAAACCTCAATACATTTTAATGGGAATTCATTCCTAGGATGCCTTCTGGTGCACCTAGGATAGAAGATGGTCAGGGCTCTCTCTGCTTCCTCTTGCTTTCTTCTGATATTCATGGTATCCAATTGTAAGGCAAGGGTTTGCAGCATCTCACTTTTGAAGTCCTCCAGCATATTTCCAATTTCACCCTTGATGGATGAGTTGGAGGACGATGTACTGGCCATAGGTTGACTACTTCTACCCTTGTTTTTGGTTGCCCTAGAATGGTTTCTAAAGACAATCTTGATGTCCTCATAGGGTAGTTGGTAGATATCTCCTCCTGATAACATATGTAAGGTGTCTAGGATATCCTCCCTTACTCCTCTAAGCAAGACCAGCTTCAGTGACTCAGGGTCAAGTGTGCACCTGGCCCTTTTGTAACTGAGCTGGAATCTTTCTTCATAGTCTTCTAGGGATTCATCATGGCCTATGGTCATCCTGAAAATTTCATCCTTGGTGTCTTTTGACCTATAGTAGTCCCTATATTTGTTGTTAAAGGCCTGCTGCATCTGAGCCCAAGTTGTTATGCTATCTCCAGGTAAACCCATGAACCAGCGCAATGCTGCCTCCTTGAGGGTAGATGGAAACAGTTTCAACTTCTGCTCATCATCTGTGTAGTCATAGGTTCGGCAGACAACAACAAACTCAAATAGGAAAGTGTCAGTTCTTTTGTAGTCAAGCCATGGAAATGAGGTAGAGCAGAGGGGCTTATGTTCTTCATTTTAGTGTCCCCATTGGTTTCCCTAATGGGGAAGGCATTCCCAATTCTCCCTCTATCTTTTCTCTCATTTAAGTGTTCAACCATTGGTTCAGTAGGAATGGGTTCTTCCTCTTCTTCTTCCCCTATAGGTTCCTCAAATATGTCAGGTTGCTCACCTAAAGGGGCTTCCAATTCACCGTCAGTGAAGAAGAAAGAAGGTTGATTATTGGATGAGGTGGGGGTGTTTGGCAAGAATTTTCCTGAAGTATCCCTAATCTTACGAGGCATGAAAGGAAATGTTTTTGGGTTTTTGTGAGATTTTTCTTTAAAGCTGGAAAGTACTCTGCAGAAAGGGAATTGCTAATTAAATGAAAGACAACTAGCAGAATGGAAACTACTTGCAGAATGAAATTGTTGAATTGAATGAAAACCACTAACAAAAGGAAACTACTTGCTGAATTGAAATTGTTGAATGAAAGACTACTGACAGAAAGAGAACTACTTACTAAATTGAAATTCTATTTGCAAGAAAGGAAACTAGATTAACTTGCAGAATGGAAAGGAAAGAAGATAAATGACAAAATGAAAGAAAGAAACTAGATTACTTTTGCAGAAATAAACTAATGGAAGAAAGTTGGAGACTAGAAAATAGAAGAAAAGAGCATTAAGTACTACTACTCTAACACCTCCCCACCAATGGAGCCAAAAAGTGATGAGCCTAGGTATTGCAACAAGAATGTTGCAACTCCCAGGGCTACCAGCTTTACTTATCAACCCGGGGTTCGTACAAACTTGGAGGTGACTGTGCTATATACACAAGTAGAAGTGAAGGTACTGCATGTTTTCACTGCTCATCTGGAAAGAGACCCCAGGGGTTCCAAGCCAGACTTCTATAGGGTCAGAAGAAGCTTGATTTTGATGGAAGGAGAGAAAACCTAGTCTAGGGGAGAGTTGTTCTACTGCAGAAATGAAGAAAACAACATGCAAACCTAAATCACCATAACCTAATTAATCATGAAAATAGCTAGACTAAGAAAAATTTCTAAACAACACTAATCTAATGCTAACTATCTAAGTTGTAGAAGTAAAGGGGCATAAAACTATCCTAAGGTGCAGGCAAAGGCAACTAGGCTAAGTTTGGGTTGAAGTGGAAAAACGGTCAGAGGTCAAAATGGTGAAAATAGGGCGTAATGAGCAACAGCGCATGAGGACCGTTGGATTAGGCAGGTGAAGGGTAAATGAACGGTTGAGATTGAACAGTAGGAGGGTACGTAGGAAAATGGGTGGACATGGTGGACTAACAGGATGGACGGCTGGGATTATATCGCGGAGGCAATTAGCAGATGAACGGCGGAGATCAGCCAAGCCAGTTGGCGATCGAGTGAAGCGACAGCCGTCAGATCAAGAGACAGATCAACGGTGGAGAGTTCAAGGCGATAAAGCGATCGGGTGATGCAACAACCATCAGATCTGGCAGGGCAGATCGACGGTGGAGATTGGAGCGTGAAAAGAAATGTGCAGAAATGACGAGTGGGTTTGGAGGGCGGTAAGTTGTATCTCGCACGCCCTCAAAACCATAAGTTGTATTTTGAAAATTCACGCGATTAGCCTCCCCGGCTGACACATAGCATGGGGAAACCGCCCATATCGCATGCTCTCAGCTCGATAACGTTTGGAAGGAAATCCACGTGATATGGTGCGAGGGCCATCGAATCTGGCAAAGCAAATCTATGGTGGAGATGTGACCGAGCAGGTTGGTGAGTGGGTGCGCGATAACTGTCAGATCTAACAAGGCAGATCGACTATGGGGATTTAAAGAGCGAAAATTCAAACGCGAAAAAGAAGTCGAGCGGTGATTGGACGATTTGGCTTTGTGAAAGGCGTTCGACGGTTTAAAAACCGTCTGAACGTGAATTAACAACTCTTCGCTGAGTGTTTCAGGCTGAAGGAGAATGGCAGCATGAGAGATCTGGGAATAGGGTGGATGCCTAAATGACAGAAAGAGAGAGTGAAGGGGTGGATAATCATGAGAGGAACAAAGTGACAACGCAATGGACTCAGTGACTGTGTTTAAACGACAAACCCTATGAAAACCAAAACCTTGTGTTCTTGGGGTTGCTGCAAGGTTCCTTCCTCACCTCATGGTCCCAGAGGGAGGAGGTGAGGCCGAGACACCTATGAGCAACCTTTTGGATCTTTTCTTTGTCAACTTACTGGTTAAACGAAAGCATAAATGGAACAAACTAAAACACAACCAATCTATTCTACCCTGTTGTAATGGAATGCAACTATTCAAGCAAATGAACAGGAAACAGGAAACTACTTAAGTGAATGAGCAAGAAACCAGAAATTTATGCTGAACCATTGTAATGAAAATGCATCTATTTAACCAAATCAACAATCAAACCATGCATCTATGCTACTTTTGTAATGGAAATGAACTGCTTGAGCAAATGCACAGAAAGCATGAATCTATACTGCTACTGTAATGAGAATGCATATGATTAAAAAAATGGACAAAAAGCAGGAAGCTATGCTACTTAACAATACAATAAAGAGGAGCTTTGGCTGCTAGGGTTGGGCCCTAACCCAAGAGCTTCAGCCCTCTGAGTTAACTCAGTGTTGGCTCAAATCAAAACTCATCTTCATTATCAAAGAACATTATATTACATCAAATTGTTACAAGTCAAAAGGTCTGAATACTTGCTAACTAACTGAGTGACTATTGGTTAACTGCCTGACTGACTAACTAGCTAAAAAAACTGAGGTCCTAAGCCTCTTTATTTATACATCTAAAGTCTCAATGACTTCCCTCAAAATTAGGGAGGTACAACTCCCAACTTAATGGTAACTTGTCCTTTCACTTTCACTAGCTCGGTTGCCTTCTAGTAGGGAGGCTGCTTGTACTTCCACTTGCTTGGTTGTCTTTTAGTACTCCTAATTTGGTTGCTTGTACTTTCAACTGATGGAGGGATATTCGAATGGATGGGCAGTAAATGAGGAGGATTTACCTCCTGTAATTCCTCTCCCTTGTCTCATCCGAGTTTTTACCAAGGTATTTTACCATAGTTCCTTGCTTTTACCTTTTATCCCTGCATTTCCCTTGCTTTTATCCTTTATTCCTACATTACATGCACATTAGACCACAAAGAAAAATATCCAACTCTAACTCATCTCATAAGCAAACTATAATCAAAAGTATGCAATAAGTTGTGAGAATAGTTGGTTTGACTAAGCTAGGAGGTGAACTAAGGCCAATTAAGGCCCATATAATTACTCAATGATGAGACTCATGAAGATGTTCCCTTGAGAGGGAGCTTTAGTTGCATGGAGAAGAGTAGATTTTAGCTCCAAAGGAAGAACCTCGAGATGATGTGGAGTAGCCACATGTAGAGGAGCAGAGAGTGGAAGCACCCACTCATGTAGAGACTTCCAGAGATGGAAGAAAGTGCACCAAAGAGGCTGACAGATTGATGCATGATGCTAGAGAGAATGTGGGAACACCCACATCACAACGCAGGAAAAGGAGGTCACCATATCAGTACACTAGCTACATGGCTCTGATGAGAGAGAGTGTAGAGATTGAGCCATCCTCATTTGAGGAAGCAGTGCAACAACTAGTATGGGTTGATGCCATGGTAGACAAGTATGACTCCATTATCAGAAATTGTGTTTAGGAAGTGGTCCCAAGACCAGCAGACAAGTCAATGGTGAGTTCCATATGGCTTTACGAGGTAAAGCAAGAAACAGATGGGAGTGTGGAGAAACACAAGGCTGGATTTATGGACAAAGGGTTCTCTCAAGTGGAGGGAATTGATTATGAGGATACCTTTTCTCCAATAGCAAGGTACTCTTCAATAAAATCTATTCTAGCACTTTCAGCGCAAATGGGATGGAATATACATCAGATGGATGTGAAGACAACATTCCTCAATGGTGTGATTAAGGAAGAGGTATACATTGAGGAACCAGAAGGATTTGAGACCTTCAACATAGATTCAAATGTGTGCAAACTCAAGTGATTGTTGTATGGATTGAAACAAGCACCACGTGCTTGGTACACCAGAATTTACAGTTATTTCACAAGTTTAGGCTTCACCAAAAGTGAAGTAGAGGTGAACCTTTACCATATTGTGGTTGAAGGTAAATTATTGATTATAGTATTATATGTCGATGATTTAATTCTAACAGGTGATGAGAAGCTGGTAAAATCTTACAAAGAGGATCTTGTAAGAGAATTCGAGATGAAGGACATGGGGCTCATGCATTATTTCCTTGTATGGAAGTATGGCAAGGAGATGAGGAGTTGTTTGTCTCTCGCAGCAAGTATTCCAATGAGATACTAAAGAAGTTACACATGGAGAGAAGCAAACCCATGGAGACTCATCTAGCAGGAAACTGGAGGAAGGAAGATGCTACTTCAGGGGAAGTAATGGAGGCTACTATTTACAAGTAGCTTGTGGGTTCACTTATGTATTTGGTGAACACACGACCGAACATATGTTTTGTAGTTAACCAGCTTAGTCAAGCAATGGTTAAGCCATCTAAACATGTGTTCAGATACCTCAAAGGAACCACTCAACTTGGTATTTGCTACAGACTGACAGATGGAGTGAAGTTGCAAGGCTTCACAGATGCATATTGGGCAGAGCACATCAAGGGGAATCTTTAGTGTTGGGTCAGCGGCAGTTTCTTGATATAGCAGGAAGTAGAGATGAGTTGCACCCAGTTCAGCAGAAGCAGAGTACATGGTTGTTAGTCAATCATCTTATGAGGCTATCTGGATGAGGAAGATCCTTGTTGGGTTATTTGGTTAGAAGATGGATCCTACAGTGATTTATTGTGACAAACAGAGTTGTATCAAACTCTCTGAGAATCCAGTTTTTCAAGATCGATCCAAGCATATCGAAATTTGGTATCATCATCTATGAGATTATGTGCAGAGGAGAATCATGTTGTTGGAGTACATTCCTAAAAAAGAACAGGATGCAGATATTTTGACGAAGGCATTGTTATGATGCAAATTCAAGTTTCATAGAGGTAGGATTGGGGTAGTAGATAATCTCTTTCTTATTGAGAGGGAGTGTTGAAATGCAACAAGAAAATCCTAATTTAATTTTGTCCTTGAATTAAATTAGGAATAAAATTGTAATTCTACATCTCATGACAACTTGTATTAGTTAACTAAGTTAATTTGACTTAGTTGGCTTAGTTAATTCAAGTTGAGGGTCTAACTTGAGTCATGTAGAGTGTCTCCTACTTTATAGGAGACCTGGTTGAGTTTATTTTGAGTTGTAATTAATTAATTCAGTTTAACTGTGTTAAAGTCAGTTAAACTAGTTCCAACTGTTGGAGGAACTAGTGGGAGTTCTAGTAGTGTGGTGTTGCCTGTAGTGGTCAACCAGTTAATTGATGATTCACTCATAAATAACTCATGCATGTCAGATCTTAGAGTTACCTAGTTGAGATTAGATTTCAGGGACAATGTACTATCAATTGTATAATCATCTGAATCGTACAAGCGCTGCATGCAGTCAGAGGAAGGCCTATGATGGATTGCACAATTCCTTTGAGGAATTTCCCTAATTAATAGGGGCTAATTCCCAAGGAAACAACGCAAGGAAATAGGGACTTGAGCAAACAGAAAATTGGTTAAGTATTGGCCTAGGCTTGTATAGGAAGTTATGAGAGAGATATAGATAGTGAAGAGGTTGCTCGAGCTTGAGAAAAGCATTGTAATCTTCTCATATTTTCTGACTAATGCAATATACAGATAGCGGGGGTTTTTAGCTGTGGATTTCCCAGGAAATAATTGTGTAATGTGTTGATTGAATTATTTCTCTTGTATGCTTCGTGATTTCGCAACCGTTCAATTGTTTACGCTGATGAGTAGACTAGATTCAAGTCTATTGTTTTAGTAAATTACAATTAGAAATTTAAAACTATAAGGAATTTCTACACTCCTTAATGTTGTTTACCCCCGCCTCTTCTTCCATGTCCTCTACTATTGCCACTTCCTTTAGGATAATCATGTGATTGATTCTTCCCTTTCTGAGCAAGGCATATTGATTTTTCAGGGGACTGATTTGTTGTCTTCCACTTCTTGAAATCTTTCTCTAATTCCACAATTTTCTCCACAAGAGAGTCAAAAGTGATGGACTTGAGTTGCTCGTTAACTTGTAGGGATTATAGATAATGAGAGTATGTAGGGTACAAGGCCTTAATGAAGGTTGTGAGAGGAATGTATATCTTCACTCTAGTTGCATATATATCATGCATGATGACTCTAATTTTCTAGTCTAGAGCCAAGGGATCACCCTCTTTGAATTTTATTTACGAGACAAAAATATGTAGCCTCTAGAGACAAAAACTTTATTTATTTATTTATTTTAAATTTTATTTACAAAAGAAAAATCATGAAGGATTATGTCCAATGACCTCAAATTTTCATAATATCGTCCTCTAATCTAAAACCAAAGCCTAAACACCTCCTAACCATGACATGGAAAACCATAATATAGCCAAGTATATGTCTCCAAGCCATATCTAGTCAAAGTTATAAGCATTGGATCGAGACTTGACTTCCAAAAAAACATCCTATGGGTGTTTTATTCTCCATATCTCACACCAAATCCATAACTATATCTTCTTCCAACACCATTTTAACTCCATTTTTTAAAGTTTGACACAATTCTCTTTTTCTTTGCTAAAGTCACCTTTGACATGCTCGTCCATAAAAGTTATTGGGCCACCAAATTGTCACATTTTTCACCATTCTAAATAACCATTTCTAATCATTTTATTACACTTCTTTGCCCATCTATTACCCATCTTCTTGTGTTTCCTCATGAATGCGCCATATTAAAAGCTTACAAATATTAAAGTAGTTAATTATTTTTATTTTCCTTTTTTTGATCAATTAGAAAGGATTATTGTTGGTTTTGTTGATAATGGTTTCTTAGTGTTATTCCAGTGGTTCCTATGCAGTAATAGTAATAATGTTCGAGGTCAGCATACTTATGCATGTCTAGGAGAAATTATGCAACATCAGTTTTATTCCTAGGGATGTTGACATGGATTTATGTTATCCAAGGCATACTCGGGTCAACTACATTAGGTTCCAGCTCATGCCTGACATAATCAGGTAACCAACTTCGAACGTGATTTTCAGAAAAGCTAAGACGAATATTGGAAATTCGTGACATGGGTTTTCATCAGAACATCCCCAATAAAATGAGATGCAATCAATTTCTCCCAAAAAAAAATGGATTGGGCACTACGTATAGTTCTTTTATGCACATATTTCTTGTTGTGGTTGCTAACAGATTGTGTCCCAAAGAGAGCAACCCAATTAGGAAATGTAACAGCCCCAACTTATTCTCATATGATTCTATGACAAATTAATTTATTGTAATTAGATATTGAGTTATTTTCTAACTAAGATCTCCCAAAAACAAACCAAGTCAACATTTTGTAATCCGTTTATATTTTCTACAATCCATATTTGGGGGAATTAGTTCTAATTCTCCCCTTTCTATTTTCTTGTATAAATGTATGGACAAAGATTAGGTTGGGGTTAATCTAGTGAATGAAGTTAGGTTAGGAAGGGGGAGAGAACCATCATTATAATATTGTATTGCAGCTTTTATCAATGCAGCTCTTTATTATTTGTGGCTTCATATCTCTTTCCTAATTAGCTTGTGTGTTGTGTAAATCACTAGCCTCTACTAAGGAGTAAGGGCCCTACTTCTTAGTAGGGGTCACTGGTTAGAAGGGGTATCATAGATATATGTTTATTTCCTCTTAGTTGTGATTTATGTGTGATTTAATGTTATTGTTGCATACCTTGTTCATGCATTGAATAGTTGCGGGATTGTGGCCTCTATCATTGTGTAACAGCATAAGTCCTAGATCGATCCCTTCATTAGTGTGATAATTATTCGATTGCTGCTACAGTTCTTTGGTTTGTTTATTTCATTAAATGGGTGTTTAAAAAAAATTAGTGTTGAATGGTTTCCAAGAATGTTGTTTCTTTTGAATAAGAGTGATCATGTAACAGAGCGTTATTTATTCTGCAATGTGTGTCTTTTCTTTCTAAAAGTGTGAGCAAGGTTTGGAGTGTGACAACAATTTATTTGTGAGTTGGATTGGTTAATCTGAATTAAAAGGATAATTTATCCGCCTAACATTTTTTGTCATTCTCAAGGAGGCTATTATAGGTTCTTACGTGTGACTAGCGTTGTTTTTAATGCATTGATTGGAAGTGTGATTAGGTGTAACTAACTTTGAGGTTTCCAGGTGGTAAGATGAGAGGTAAGAACCTGCGCATCACTTCAACGTATTGAAGTGGGCTCAACCTCATAAGGAGTTAGGAAATATAGGTTGCATTCCCTTCAATTATTTTTTCCGGTAAAAAGTAGAATTTTTTTTCTCCCTATATGCTAATCCATGTGTTGACCGAATATATCAACTAGCTGAAGAAGCTTGTTGAGAAATGAAGAAATGGTGCTTCAAGGAATCTCTTAATGAGGAGTTGAAGAGGATCATAAGATGCTTTTGTAAGATGCATAAATCATCCAATAGCAAAGCCCCAAGGGTGGAAATCGGTATCTTGTTTGAAAATTTTGAAGTTGATATCATTAGCTCTTTGTCCTCACAATTGGGTGTTTTGGAGGCAAAACAAAAGTAGGCTGAATTTGAAAAATCATTGCCAATATTCTAGTCCAATTGTAGGAAAAATCACTCACTCAAAATTTGTCCACTTAACAATGAGGAAGTGTGTGGCATTTGTGAGCAGGATCACTCAACGAATCATTGCCCGTGGCTATGAGGATTAAAAGCAATGTTCAAGGAATTAGGTGAGGAGATAGAGAAGTCATGGCAAGCTCAACTAACATGTATAGCTCAAGACCATTCATCATTTTTTAATACTTAGACTAACATTTATAATCCTCAACAGGTTCCTCGGCAAATTCATAATCCTAAATCTCTATGGCAAACTTATAGTCCTCCTTCAATTCAATACCCCACACTATGGCCACAGTGACCCTCTCCCTTGAGTCATATATTCTCATGGCCTCAAGGATGGTTAGGAGGCTCCTTTCCAAGGAAATTTCCCATGCAAAAACAACTACATGTGTAGAAACTACAGTTATAACTCTCGCCAAATTCACCACCAATTAATCCTCCTACTATCCTAGCTACTTGTGCAACCTAATCCCAATCCAAACAAGAAGGTTGCACAACAAGTCAAAGCACGTGTATTTTCCATGTACTCTGCCATTGAACTTAATGATGCAAATTTCAAACCGAGGAAAGGATTGAATTCAAGAACTTTCCCTGTTACCACAAAGCATGAAGAAGAGAATTTACCTCGGGAAGAAGCCCCAATCCATAGATCATTAGAGGAGCAATACATAAATTGAACTCATGTTAAATTTATTGTTACAACTAATATTGTTGAAATTGTTGTAACAACTGTTACTGAAACTGCTATAATAGTTGTTGTTGTTACTACTGAAACTATTGTAACATTTAACGTTATGATAATTGTTATTGTTGAAAATATTGAAGCTGTTGAAACTGTTATTATTGAAATTGTTGTAACAGTTGATTTTGTAACAACTGCTACTATTGAAATTACTGAAACAGTGACCATACAGATGGGAAAAACTATTCTAAATACTTTAGACAACCTAGTCATAATTAGAAATACATCTGCATCTCAAGGAAGAGGATAACAACAAGGGACTCGTGAGCAACATCAAGGGGAAGATCGAAAAGTTCATGAACAATATCAAGGAGAAATCCCAAGAATTTTCTGTAATCATCCTTGCTAATTTGAGGGAGAAGAAAGCATTAGTGAAGAGCAAATATTGGAGCACAAAATCAAGGAGTTTCTCTTTTTCCTCTCAACAAATCCTTCATGCCTTCAAGAGAGCAATTGACAAGCCATGGAAGATGTACACAACCGAACAAAGGGAGATATGCCAAATATTTTTAGTGAACCAAAGGACCAAGAATATGTGGATCACATTGAATTCTGGTTTCAAACAATCATCGACATACAACATTCCTCTATCATTCAACAACTCTTGGCACCATATCAGTTAAAGCAACTAGTTTCTCATGCTCTAGTATGCATTAAAGTTTATATTTCAAATATGAGTATGAATGCATTTCTATATATGTTATGCACATGGTTGCATTGGAAGTACTCCTACACTTGAAGGAGATCTTCCTTTCTTCAAGTAAAGTAGGTTAGGATTGTATAAAAGAATAAAATAAATATATACTATCTTAAAATAAAATTGTTGCAGCATTTTCTGATTTCAACATTTATTTAATGTCTGTTTTTGAAGTTGTGACTCCCTAAGATTCAACTATTGCACCCCTAGGCATAGTTGCTACATCCTAAAACATAGTTGTTGCAACTTCTTTTGGATATGACATGTTGCAACTTCTTACATAGCAACACCACTATGTTTACTATTGTTACTTTTACACTATCATTTTTTGCAATATCTATCACGACCATCACCTAATTGATCGTCATTAATTGTTGTTTGTGTCTACATCAAACGTTCTTGTGGTAAGTCTTGTCAAGTCTGATTTGATCTTCATTATTATATAAAGGGACTATGATTTTTGATTGGTTGATCCTTCTCCACATCACCTGGAGGAGATTGTCCATTGAGTCACTTTGGGGGGCGGGGGGATTTGTCACTATCATGCTCGATATTTCTTGTCCATTATATGGGGAATTTAGGGGTTGTAACAAGAAACAATGCTATTATCAGGTTAATAAATCATAAAATGTCTATCTGTTATCCAAGAATTCTTTCCAAGTTCCTTTAAAGGGTATTTTTGAAAAGCCTCCTATGGTGGACTACTCCTGTAAAACCTCAATATGCTTTCACGAGAACTCTAGGATGACCACTAGAGGGGCCTTTCAGTTATTATCCGAGATTTTTCATTTCAATACACATTAAATAGCTAAGATTTAAGGATATTGCGAATGATGTCGTCCACGGGCTAAACTTGAAAGAATAAGTTATGTTCCTAACAAAACTAAAATACTAGTATACCACCATACTTCCTTATACTCCAAAAAACTGCTAATGAACAGTATACATTATTTCAAATCTTTTGAGTGGTGTCTATATATATATATATATATATATATATATATATATATATATATATATATATATATATATATATATATATATATATATATATATATATATATATAAAGAAAGAAAAAAGTAATAAAAGGAAATATCAAGAAGTATAAGCAAACCCATCGGGTTACTGAATAGGCTTGTTGGCAGCGGGGCTATACTTGTATGGTACCAAGGCAAACCCATCGGGGTGCTAAACAGGCTTGTTGTTAGTGGGGCTATGTCGGGTAAGAGAAATGAATAACAAACATTGGCACACATATAACTAACTCCAAGCGGAGGCTCCAGGTCACATTCTAAAACAATTGTCATTAAATTTAAAGATAGGAAGAATAAACCTCATATCTCAACTTTCGGAGAATGGCTTTAAGTTCCTTCAATTTTTATGCTTTGAAGGTTTACATTTTAGAAAATAAAGAGGTTTTCATGGAAGTGGGACCCTTAGAGTAGGTGATTTACTTGCCCATGCAAGGGGGCTCATTTTATACACTTGGATAATGGTAAGACTTTGAGAGACAAAGACAAAGATAACTGATTCATCCTGACAATGTATTTTTTCATCCTTGTTTCCCTATTTATATCCTCTTTTCATACATCTTTAATGCCATGGCATTCAACATGATTATGTCACTTTTATTTATAATGAGGTTATTGAGGTGATGAATTACTAACTTAGGCTACTCATGAGATGTTTTGTAGAAATTTTGATGGCAGGAAAATTGTTTAGTTTGGGGGAAGGAAGTATTGCTATAGTCTATGGGATGGTAAAAATGAATCTTACAATAATTTAGTAGTACTCTTTCATTTATTTTCCAGCAGTTTCAACCTTTTTTTTGCAGATAATGGACACACACATATTGTTGGACGGCTAAAACAATAGCAATTTTATCCTTCACCCTCTTTAAAAGCTTCAATAGCCATGTTACAGTGATTTCAGTTACTCCATAGGTGTTGTTACCCCTCGGGTGTTGTTACTTTGTAGGTGTTGTTATAGGATGACCAGCAGTATGTATTTAATTATGTATCTACATTGTGTACTTCTCCTTCCCCTTCTCCTGCCATTGTAGATTCCTCAGAGCTAATATAAGGTTCAATAATAGGATTATCTGCTTCTTTCTCTGATTCTTCTACTAATCATATCTCATAAAAAAAAATATTCCTCTTCCTCAATAGGCACTTCTAACTCTCGTCCTAAGAGTTGTTCTCTTGTTTAAGAGAGAAATATATCTCCTTCAATGGGGGGTGTAGGTTCTTCAACTACAACTTCTGTGGAAGAAGTTGGTGAGTCCCTAGATTGAATTTTATATCTATGTACCTTAAGAAGTCTATATCTACCTGCTATGGATGGAATGTGAGTGTCAGTGGATGGTGTGGCACTACATGGTCTAGTGGAGATGGTTGGTGATGTTGGTATTGAACTACGTCCTCTACCTCTACTTATAAATCTACCCCTAGAATCTCGTTCTCTATACATGCATTCTAAATGATTCAATATGATTTAACTATACATCTAAAGGATGAATGCATCTAATATGATATGCAAACCAAAAATAAAGTCCTATATACACTTCCCCAACAACGACACCAAAATGTTGGGTAAATTAATTGGTGGTTAAATTACTTCATTAATAAGTGCATGTGCACAATATATGCTAGGAGTTCTATTTTTTATTAGAAGACGGAATTGAAATGTAATTTGAGTTTTATTGAAGCAAAGTGTAACTAGATTAACTCATATCATTCCTACGCACATGTTCATTCCATCAAAATTGTTCTTTTGAAAGAAAACTAGTCTTAAAGGTGAAATTAATTGAAAGTTCTATGCTATTGATCTGAATTGAAACTTATTCTACTTGACAAAAATTTAAATTTACTCTACTAAACTGAATTGAAAAAATTATTCTAATGAACAAAATTGAAACCTTATTCTATTGCAGTGAATTGAAATGTTATTCTAATTGCTAGAAATTAAAGTCTTTACTCTATTCAATAGAAAGAAAGTTTTAATCTAAGTGCCTTATAATTTTCACCAAATTCAGAATTGCATTAAGAAACAAAACTTGAAAGTGATAATCTGAAATACAACTATGAGGAACTACCATTGTGCACAGTCCTGGCTGGAATCAATCTGGTCATTAATTTGTAAATCTAAAACTAAACAGAGCAATTGAAATGAGCAAATTAAGAAAGGAATTTTTTGTTTTATTAATGTGAAAGCTTGTTGATGCCTCGAAAATCGCTGCAGCAACAATGGGGGATAACCACCCGGTCCGGACCTTAAAGCAGCTCCTTTTCCGTTTGGTGTGGTGGCTCCGACTGGTTTAACTAGGTCCAGTTACCTTCTCCCTATAGCTATTGGTTTATGATATATCTTTCACTACCAATAGTTAGGGATATCAGATCACTTCGTCTTGCTGATCAGGCAAGAGAATGACCCTTAAGCTGATTTGGGTTCAGCCAAGCCACAACTAAAGTTTTGCCTCCTTGAGGAGAGGACTTAAAAGAATGTAGAATTTACTCTAAATGCAAGCTTATTCTATAATGCAAGCAAAAGAAACTAATCTAAATCCTATCTTAATTAGGCAGATATAGATCTAACCCAACTAAGAGCAAGATAATTAAAGTATTGGGATTTAAATATGTCTTGTTTATAATGAATATCAAGTTAATGAAGTAGTTCAATTAACTGATATTATGGTTACCAAAACACATCCTATTAAGACCTTATAACTTGAAATAATAAACCAACAACATTCCAGGAAGTAGTTCACAAAAATGATATTGATTATCAAATCAATAAATCCAATAATTGAATAATGATATGTGGAAATAGTTCACAACACATTACCATTCAACAAATCAGTTTTATAAGACAGATTTCTGAGTAAATAGTTACTCAAAAATCAGATTTTAATTCATAAGAACAGAGATACCTAATAACAATATTGAGACAAATTACCCATGTTGACAATAGTGCACAAACATGAATAAAATGAGACATTCATGTTACCATAAAAATGAAACTGATATTTGAAACAGTAGTATTAAAAATACCAATTTATTGCATCCATTTCTCTGATCTTGGTCTTCAACAGTCCTTTACATTGCTTGAACTTCTGTCTTCAAAACTAGAGCCACAATAGTGCAAACTCTGCCCTTCTTACATAATTCAAGATACAAAGGAAAAATCCTCAATAATCCCCAGATCTGAGATTTTCTCTCCTCTCTCCTACAACTCTAAATTCCTATTACAGTAGTGCTTTTAGAAGTCTAGAATTGCAGAGGAGAGCCGCCCTGATTCCATTGTGCAATCTATTAATTATACTATTTGTGAAGGAATTCTTGAGAGAAGAGTTTGTTGAAGAGAAATCTGCTAAATCCAATTTTACTTGCTCAAAATTCTGATCTTCAATTGTTGGAGCATTCTCATTGATTGAGATCTTTTTCTCCATATTTCTTCCACTATTTTCCGGCAAAAAGAAATCAAAATAAATTAAAATGCAACAATAAAATCAACATGGCATTGCTGGCACCCGGATGCGGGTGTTCGCACGGCAGAGGATGCTAGGCCACATGGCCAGCAGGTGACGACACGAATCTACACGAGAGAGGACACTCGGAACGCCGCCGAAGACATAAATTCTGAGGCCTCTGTTCAGAACCTTCAATGAATTTTAAGGCGGATTGTATTGGTGGCAGAGCGCATTTATGGCGCCCAGGTATCAAGAGAATGTTGATAGAATTAAGCTGGATGTTGGTATGGGGTATAACCATTCTCAGAGAGGTAGGCACGCTGCGCAGACGGGCCTGGGCAAACTCTTCCTTCTGGCAGACGCTGCGGCCGTCGAATTCCCTGTTGATAAAGGCAGGGGCATCACTGTATTATTTTCAGGTGTTGAGGAGAGAGGCCTTGCCTTTGAAGCACTGTTTTACACAGTCAGCTCCACTGCCATCATGGCCAGGCCAAGAGAAAGAATGCCGAGCAGACGCGGCACTGGTCGAGGGGGCTCCTCACGCCTTCTAGCAGCGGATTCCCATCACCATTGCTGCTGCTGCTATTGTCACAGAAGGGCCGGGGCTCCCCACCTGCAGGCTACATAGTTCATGGACACGGGTAGCCCCAATGCAGGACCACCCTCGCTTCCAGCGTTTGGCACTGCAGTGTTTACTCTTGGAAACATCAGCGCACACATTTCAGTCCTATTTATCAAGGAATACGAGAAGGATGAAGACGGGTCGAGCAGCAGAGAATCGCCCTCCGATGACCAACCACAAAGGGCTGAGGAAAGGGCTCCTGAGAAGGCTCCCACCCAACTTCAGACGCAGGAGGCGTCGTCATCCAAGGCAGGGGAAGAACGGGAAGGCCTCCCTGAAGAATATGGATGGGTCCCGATCATTGAGGAGGAGCCTGAAGAGTAGCAGTCAGTGGAACGCTCCGTCGACCATCTTTTTGTTCAGGTCTTTTGTCTTGGTCGCTATCTGTGTATGGGATAAATCACATGTTTATGTCTGGGTCTTTTAGTCCTTATGCAGGTCTTTATGTGCTTTGGTTTCAGTTAGTAGGTCTTTTAAGGGCGATAGCACAAGTCCTTGGTCGCCCCTGCGAGGGTAGTTTTTTGTGTCAAAGCCCCTGCGAGGGTAATGTTGGTTTAAGAATGAAAACTCTGATGAATTTTGAGGCGGCTTGGACTCATTTCTTTGGAAGGGCCAGCTGCCAACCCACAGTGCCACTGTCGGCCATGGGAAACCTATTTTTCTGTCTGTAATGTTCTTATGTACATAATTAAATAGATTAGCATAGTTTTACTGAGAAAAAAAAAACATGGCATTGCTGGCATTTAAATCAAATCCAATCAAATTCTATTTAAATAAATAATTGAAAATAAAATATAAACTTTCTCTTGATGCCTAGGATGGTTTAGTTGGCCAGAGATATGATTAACCAATGGATCTGCAATTAAAAGAGGTTTTGGACAAATGAAAATGAAGAAAATAACTCAGAAAATTGATTTTGTTTTCAAAATTCGGAGCTTGATCTTATGCCTGATTTTTGACCCAATAAATGATCAAATCTGTTAATGAAACCTCCTCAGAAATGTTCTCCTTGATTTTATCTTTCCAATGAGCCGTCCTGGGCCTCATTTGGCCAAATATAACTTAATCTATAAGTCTCCAAAGTTGATGGATCAAATCTGTCATGAATCTGGAAATTCTGTTGTTGGGCTAAAAATATTGCAATTAAAAACTAATGCTAAATTAGTCTCTAATTAATTCTAAATTAACTGTTAATTATAAACTAAACTAATTATTAATCTAATTAACTGATATCTAATTAGCTATTTATAAACAAATTTAATCTAATTAAAAAACTAATTAATATTAATCTAAATGATATTTAAATTTTAATTTAATCAAATTAATTAAATGTTATAAATTAATTAATCTGATTAATTTAAAATTCATTAATTAAATAATATATTAATTAATTTAAAATGTTAAATAATTACTTTAATATATTATATTATAACTAAACTAATATATAACAACCTATTTTACTTACTCATTCCTAACTAACTTACCTTTCAACGAATGAATGAGTGTTAGCAAAAAAACAAAGCTTATATGGTTAGTATTTTCTAATATATGTTCATGACTTTTTATTTATGAGTAAGTCGGAACATAAAACAAATATTAAGTTAATGCCCCTTTGCCCTTACGCTTATCGGCAAATCGGATCGGGAGGGAGATGGATATCGGGGTTTGTTAAAATTGTTTCATACGAGAGCCCCGACGCGATATAAATGTTCATTCCCTTTTGCTTTTCGGCGATCGGAGGTATCGGGGTATGGCCATCGGGCTTTTAAAACAATACAATACAAAATCCCCGATCCGATATCGCATCGGGGTATGATGTGTATCGGGGCTTTTTAAAATGTGTTCCGAATAAAATTTCCGACCCGATCTATATTTTTTTATATATTAAATTTTAGTTTAATTAAATTAATTATATTTTAAATAATAATTAATTTAATTAATCTAAGATTTAATATTAAAAATCAATTTTGATTTTGATTTTATTTTATGAGGGTTATTTTATAAACTACAGCCACTCTTAATAAAAGTAAAAATATAAAAATAAACTACAGCCACTTTGAAAATTTTGGGTTTTCGAGATTAGGATTTGATTTGGAAATTGGAGTGAATTATTAAAATCTCGATAATTAACGATTTGGCTGCATAACTAAAAATGGAAAAATGTTAGTAAAAACTCGCTATGGGTTAATATTTAAAATGAATGCGTTATTGAACTAATTTATTTACAAAATGCAATATTGTAGATTTTATGCATTTTTAACCCAGGCTACATAAATAATCAGACTTTCAAAGGAGTGCCATTTTCAAACCAGTTGACCAAATGAGGCGAAACAAGCGTCAATGGGAAGCTTATAAAAAATCGATTCTAATAAAGCAATCAAAACAAGAATCCAAAGAAAACGAAAAATTAACAAAAGCGTAGGGCAATCAACTAAATAAAAATCCAAAAAGGTGTTTAGCCAAAATTTTTATAGAAAGGGTCCCCATTATTTGAGTTGAGCAAGTCAAAAATGGGGGGTTGTGTTTTTACCACAACAATGGCGACACACGGGAGAAGAACCAGTTATCTCTGTTTGATATGAATGAGATTTTCCTAAAATTAAAGTAAAAATAATTAAAGAAGAGAAAATTATTTTTGGAATACTTGACCAGGTTCATTAATCTGAATAAAAATAAAAATCATCTAACTGTAATTTTTCTTAAAACTTCTCATAAATTAAAATATTTCAAAACTCTATATCAGTTCTTAATTAGTTGTATAGATAAAGCAGGGGTCACTTTACAGCTTAGCTTTCAAAATATACTCGTTTGTCATAGGTAGAGCCACTGCTGCCAGCAAACATCTATAGTCTCGACAGGGTTACCTTTTAATCATCAATGATTCAGAATCTCATCTCTTTAAGAATTATTGACCTAGAGATAAATCCATTTATATATGTATTACTTTTTATTTTTTATTTTTATTTTTTAAATAAATCTTAAAAGCCATTGTCCTGGTATGGTAGCCAGATAGTTGACAATGCCATTCACTGGTTAAAATTGGGCTGAACAAGCTGGCTCGTGATGAGACCCCTTGTCTTATAATTGTTTGCAATCATAAGCCATTACCTTGGTTTGTTTAGCAGTGTTGGTAATGTCAGCCTATTTTTCCCCTATGATCATGGTAAGCAGGCTCATGATGAGACCTCTTATCTTTTAAGTTTAAATATATTTCTGGATTATACTCTAGAAAATAAGACTCTTTGGGACAGGGAGAATCATTGACTCCTTAAGAGTTAAGAATGACAATTTCAGAGTTAAAGGTGCTTTGCTGTAAAGTGTCTTTACTTGGTTAAAAATAACTTTTCTTGACTGATAATAGAACTTTGAAAGATCCTAATGAAATTTTGAAATCTCAAAATGATTACAATTTGATGAAAAAGAAATTTTTCAGATTTTATGATACTTTGCCAGCTTTTCTTGATTGGTAATCTCTTCCTTAAGTATGTCTACCTCTATAATAAGAAAATCAAATTTCATTAAGAGATTTAAGAAAAAGCTAATAGGTGACTATTAACAATTTTTCTCCACGTATCCTGACCATTGTTAGGTAACAAATAGGCCTTCCATATAAATAATGGCAAAGTCACCAAAATCAAAGCTGAAATCCGAAGGAAAAGAATTCTTATACTAAAATGAGAAAAGAAATCAGCAAACAAAAATAAAAACGATGAAGTCTCTAAAAATGGAAAGGAAAATCCAAGTTTCGCAAGATAAACTCAAACAAGAATGTTTATACCAATGTCTCAACAATAAGAAGAGAAAGAAAATAATCGTGTAATCAATCATTCTCAGGTCGAGATTGGGTAAATCATACCTTGCAGGGTTGTGAGTGTTTTAGGCTTTTTTGAATAGCAGCGATGATAAAATTCAGCCACAATGAAAACCTTTCTGTCTTATATTATTCTTCTTGTTTCAAAGCATCATCTTAATCATTTTCTAATAAAAACAAGATGCCTAAATAAACAAACTAAAGGTTGAGAAACTTCCTGATGTAGCTGTTTCGACGAAGATTATCGTTGCTTCTTGAAATTAAGCCAGAAGAAGAGTATGGACTTCAAGAATATGATCCGGCAGAGGATTGAAAGTTTTTATGAAGAGCTGCAAAACAGATTTGTATATTAGAAAAACAAAACTGAAACTAAAGCAACGAAATGGAAATTAATGAAAGTGGGTACATGAATCTTACCATTGGATAATTTCTTTTGATCTTACCTGAAAGTATCAGTTTCTCCAAACTAGCTGACTTCTAATTTTAATTAGCATTCAAAACATAAAGAAGTCAAACTAACCAAAATCCTGTAACCCAAAATCATTATTTATTTTATTTACACTAAAGCAAGCAGTAAAATGTAAAAATGGAATGCTTAATGCTCAAGGGAGTTGAAATTAAAACAAATGCATCAGAAATGAGAATGAGAATTTGCAGTAACGAATGTTTCTCAAAATATTATAAGTTTCATATAAACTCCATGATTTTATAAAATCCAAAATCAAGACCAAATCGAAGATAATAGAATTCAAATATGAAGATAGAGAGGTCTTGAATTCCATTTTTAATTATGGAATTATATATTTAAAACTAAAATGTATGAGAAATTGAAATGATTTTTGTATGCTGCAATTTTGTCAACAATTGCTTTTTTCCCATAGTGGTTTCCCAAGCTTGCTTTTAAAATAACATATCGCCGTATCGGATGATTCACATAACATGTTTCTTCACCATGCTTCAATTTTAATTTGCAAGACTTCACTTTTGTTGCTATGCCATATATCGATTAAATGTTAATGGCTCAAAGGCATGCATTGGAAGTTATCGCATCGGAGATTGCAATGGCAAATTGCCGATAAGAACATGTGCAATGAAATGAAGCGATCACATCATTAAAGAAATATTATATCGGGGATCGGAGAATATTTACATTGCACTTCCCGTATCGCAAAACGCACATCGTAGATTCAGAGAAATGACGTGAGCATAAAAAAAAATGTGATGAAATGATTGCACTATCGGCGATGCGATGGATGACGTAGCTAATCGGCAATCGGCAAACTTTGGGTACCTGATGTAACACAATGTATTTTTTGCGATGCCGATATGCGATGAAGAGCGGACCCGATAACTTTTTATGATGGGATTTCAATAACATATCGGATCCGAGACATCGGCCCTTTTAAAATTATGCCCTTACTTTTATTGCGATTGAACGGACGCGATATTTTTTTATGATTTTGATTTGAATTTCATATCGGGTCCGGGATTATGTGTTCATCGCAATATCGGTAAAGCCGATTATTGGTGATTCACAATAATGGAAGTATACTTTGACTGCAAAGCTCTGACATGCGAAATGCGATATGGCATATGAGTAAGATAATACATCGGAGGTATTTTATGAACAATTTGTTATCAAAAGAAATGCTAAGAACTACTTCCGATGAAATCTTATGATGCGAATGGTCTTATGATATTCCTTGAAATTTCAATTGTGTTTTCTAAGTGAATAAAAGCAAAGTTAAAGAATGTTCAAATTCTAATGAATCAAAAATAAAATTTCCCTGAACCTGTTGCAAATTTGAAATGGGTTTGCTGCTTACTTCAAGTTTCGAAAACAAATGAAAACCTGTAAATAAAACAGAACACAAATAAAAAATAAACTAAAGAAAAGAGAAACTAATAAGAGATGAGAATGAACTTGCAAATGCGTACCTGGAAAGAAATTGTCTGCAAATTTTACCTTATGAATCTTCAAATTCTTCCTTTGATTAAAATCATCTCATTATTTATTCTAAATCTAAGTGTGCAATCAGCCTAAATAAAATATGTTTATTCATGTTCAGGAAATATAGAATTTACCAGAAATAAATATAAAAATAGGCTTCCCTTTTGAATTACTACAACAATTTATTACCTTTGCTTATTCTGAATAACTTGAGAAAAATTTGTATTGTTATAGCGACTATTTAATAATGCCTTTAGTAAATAAATATGATGCATATTGCAGCATCAAATAATCAACTAAAGATCAGAATGGGATAGAGCCACTAATTGTGGAAAAATATCAAAACAGATTTGAATGTGTGCACTCAGCAAAATGGACATCCTGAAGGTCAGCTTTGCAAATTTCAAGGAAGATAATATGAACTTCATATGATTACCGTGAAAGGTTAGACTGACTAATAATGATTGAATTAGAATTAAGCTTATCATAGACAGTCATACATTTCATGGGATAATGAGATCATGAAGCTCTTATATCCTCAACCTTTATCATATAAATTCCAAAAGAAAATCTTAGAAGAACATCTCGAAATGAAGAAAAGTGGCTTTGAGGCGATCGATGCCAAGTGCAACCTCAATTGAATTTAATCAAGACATTATTCAAAATAAGCAGAGTAGAGGTATTGCTGCAAGAAATTTTAAAAGGCAAGCAAGAATTAAAACTTTCTGATAAGGAGAAAAATGTTTTCACTGAACATGTATGAGAATGGTTGATTGCTTTGTTTTATTTTTAATCTACAGAACTGTTGAAAATAAATTATCTACATAAAACAAACAAACTAAACTAATTCTACTCATATTCTAATCATATACATGAAAATAGCTAGGTATAGTCATATTTCCAGTGGAGCCATTTTCTCATTTTAATTGTTGCATGTATGTACAGTTCAAATGTTGGTAATAAAAATACAAATCTAATTAAACTAAGAAAATTAAATATGAAATCAGAATGTATAGTTATTGTTAGCAAATTGATTAAAATCTCCTTCTCTTGAAATTTGCTTTCCGATTCTTCATCAATTGGATCACAAAAATCTGGATGGATTTCCATTAATGATTGGGAAACGTTCAAAAGAGGAGATGACAGGCTGAATTGTGGATATGAGTTTTCAAATTCAAAGGCCTGGAAAAAATTGTTAGTGTTATGTACAAATGTTAAGCTATTAACAATCTCCTTTGAGAGAAAAATTTCCAAATATTTTTCAAACGAATTAATGAAAAATGGATGGAAATCTTTCAAATGAAATGGAAAATTATTAATTGAATTGAATTGCTGGCCAGATTGCAAAAATACATTTTCTTGTTGACATTGCCTTTGAAAAAATAGAAGCTTTTGATAAGAAATGAGCATCAATTGATATTGACATGTTAACAGCTTTTGATGTTCATGGTTATAGCATGAAACTTCAATTTCCCAATAAAGCAATTCATCAATTGAGTGTTTGATAGTAAGGTGTTCAATATGCCAGCGAAAAGTGTGAAAATTTTGCAAAATAAAATCAGAAAATAAATCTAAGTTTAAACAAAATAATTGTGAAAGAAGAACTAGAATGAAATCACTATTTGTACAACTAATGTTACAGCACAATTGGGATTGCTTTGGAATAATTTCTCTTTCACAAGGATTGGCTAGAATTATGAAATTTGGGTAATTTCGAATTCCAACTTGTGAAATAGAAAACGAACTATGATTATGAATAGGAATGGGAGTTTGATCCTCATATGAATCATAAATTGGAATGTTTTCTTGAATGGTGAAATCACGAAGATAATTTGCTGCTCTAAAATGAGGATTAGTTGGGATAATTCCTAAATTGAAGTGTTCCTCATCCTCAGATGTTATTTGAATTTTATCATGAGGATTCTCTTGAGAAGAATAGAAATTAACATCCTCAATGTCAGAGTAATCATCATAAATGACCTCACAAGATTGTCTGGAATTCCCTTTGATTTCATCCAATATACCAAAACAAGGAGGAACAAAAATCTCATGTTCATTAGTGGCAAAAGAATGATCAATTATTGTTTCTTTATCTTGATAAAAATTTAATGGTAATTCATTTAAATCATCCTCTTTAATTTCTGAAATATCATTAATACCAAGAGAAAAAATATTACCATCATTAAAAATATCAGGATAAAGGGAAAAATGTGAACATGAAACAATGCATTTAAAATTGTCTCTGTTTGAGAACTCTTGTGCATTATGCTCATTGTAAATTTCAGATTGCAGATCATTCCTTTGCGTGCGTATGCTTTCTTGAAGAACACTGTTTTGCTGCTCTGATTTTGGCATTTGCTCATCATGGAGAAATTCAGAAATTTGTACAGCAGTTTGCATTTTGATTGCTGGTTGTACTTGCTGATTTGCGATTTGATTTTTCGAATTTACTTCAAAATAGCTTTCAGATTTCAAGGCGACTTTTTCTCCAAAATTTTTGTTGTTGTCTTCTTGCATTTGAATGGAAATATTTTCCAAGCTTTGTGAAACCACTTCATCACCATTTATTTGCACATCCAAATTGGGACTCTCATTTATATTGGAAGGGGATGGAACAAAGCTTGAATTAATTTCATATGGATTGGGAATGGGTGGAAGAGAACAAATATATTCAAACCAATCTAATGATTCTTCTTCCGTAGGTTTATCTTCATCTTTAAATCTTAAACAATTCAAGTGAAATCGAATATTAAAATCATTAACAGACTCATTTTCAAACCTACGTAGATATTCAATTTCTTCACATACCTGTTCATAATCATAGCTGTCGAATTTACAAATGAAAATTGTAACAAATTGATCCCAGCTGTGGATTGAAGCAACTGGAAGAGTTCTACACCAGCTTCTGGCTTTTGCCGCAAATGTAAGAGTAAAAATTCTGCATAAGATGCCTTCATCAATTCCTTGAAAATCATAATTTGAAATGTTTTGAATAAATTGAAAGACATGGTTAAAAGCAGAAGAATTTCTCTTACCATTGAACTTTACCTGAGACAAGAGTCTTACCACTTCGGGTGGAGTATTGGAAGATGCATGTCCATGGATACAACTCCAAATTGGAAGATTAAGAGGAGCCATCATAATAAATAAAGTGTTAAATTGAAAAGACTCCAATAGACAAAAAGTCTCAGCCCTCCTTCTAGCGCCAAATATGTTGATGCCTCGAAAATAGTTGCAGCAACAATGGGGGATAACCACCCGGTCCAGACCTTAAAGCAGCGCCTTTTCCGTTTGGTTTGGTGGCTCCGACTGGTTTAACTAGGTCCAGTTACCTTCTCCCTATAGCTATTGGTTTATGATATATCTTTCACTACCAATAGTTTGGGATATCAAATCACTTCGTCTTGCTGATCAGGCAAGAGAATGACCCTTAAGCTCATTTGGGTTCAGCCAAGCCACAACTAAAGTTTTGCCTCCTTGAGGAGAGGACTTAAAAGAATGTAGAATTTACTCTAAATGCAAGCTTATTCTATAATGCAAGCAAAAGAAACTAATCTAAATCCTATCTTAATTAGGCAGATATAGATCTAACCCAACTAAGAGCAAGATAATTAAAGTATTGGGATTTAAATATGTCTTGTTTATAATGAATATCAATTTAATGAAGTAGTTCAATTAACTGATATTATGGTTACCAAAACACATCCTATTAAGACCTTATAACTTGAAATAATAAACCAACAACATTCCAAGAAGTAGTTCACAAAAATGATATTGATTATCAAATCAATAAATCCAATAATTGAATAATGATATGTGGAAATAGTTCACAACACATTACCATTCAACAAATCAGTTTTATAAGACAGATTTATGAGTAAATAAACACTCAAAAATCAGATTTTAATTCATAAGAACAGAGATACCTAATAACAATATTGAGACAAATTACCCATGTTGACAATAGTGCACAAACATGAATAAAATGAGACATTCATGTTACCATAAAAATGAAACTGATATTTGAAACAGTAGTATTAAAAATACCAATTTATTGCATCCATTTCTCTGATCTTGGTCTTCAACAGTCCTTTACATTGCTTGAACTTCTGTCTTCAAAACTAGAGCCACAATAGTGCAAACTCTGCCCCTCGTACATAATTCAAGATATAAAGGAAAAATCCTCAATAATCCTCAGATCTGAGATTTTCTCTCCTCTCTCCTACAACTCTAAATTCCTATTACAGTAGTGCTTTTAGAAGTCTAGAATTGCATAGGAGAGCCGCCCTGATTCCATTTTGCAATCTATTACTTATACTATTTGTGAAGGAATTCTTGAGAGAAGAGTTTGTTGAAGAGAAATCTGCTAAATCCAATTTTACTTGCTCAAAATTCTGATCTTCAATTGCTGGAGCATTCTCATTGATTGAGATCTTTTTCTCCATATTTCTTCCACTGTTTTCCTACAAAAAGAAATCAAAATAAATTAAAATGCAACAATAAAATCAACATGGCATTGCTGGCATTTAAATCAAATCCAATCAAATTCTATTTAAATAAATAATTGAAAATAAAATATAAACTTTCTCTTGATGCCTGGGATGGTTTAATTGGCCAGAGATATGATTAACCAATGGATCTGCAATTAGAAGAGGTTTTGGACAAATGAAAATGAAGAAAATAACTCAGAAAATTGATTTTGTTTTCAAAATTCGGAGCTTGATCTTCTGCCTGATTTTTGACCCAATAAATGATCAAATCTATTAATGAAACCTCCTCAGAAATGTTCTCCTTAATTTTATCTTTCCAATGAGCCGTCTTGGGCCTCATTTGGCCAAATATAACTTAATCTATAGGCCTCCAAAGTTGATGGATCAAATCTGTCATGAATCTGAAAATTCTGTTGCTGAGCTAAAAATATTGCAATTAAAAACTAATGCTAAATTAGTTTCTAATTAATTTTAAATTAACTGTTAATTATAAACTAAACTAATTATTAATAAACTAATTATTAATCTAATTAACTGATATCTAATTAGCTATTTATAAACAAATTTAATCTAATTAAAAAACTAATTAATATTAATCTAAATGATATTTAAATTTTAATTTAATCAAATTAATTAAATGCTATAAATTAATTAATCTGATTAATTTAAAATTCATTAATTAAATAATATATTAATTAATTTAAAATGTTAAATAATTACTTTAATATATTATATTATAACTAAACTAATATATAACAACCTATTTTACTTACTCATTCTTAACTAACTTACTTTTTCAACGAATGAATGAGTGTTAGCAAAAAAACAAAGCTTATATGGTTAGTATTTTCTAATATATGTTCATGATTTTTTATTTATGAGTAAGTCGGAACATAAAACAAATATTAAGTTAATGCCCCTTTGCCCTTACCTTTATCGGATGGATATTGGGTTTGTTAAAATTGTTTCATAGGAGAGCCCCGACGCGATATAAATGTTCATTCCCTTTTGCTTTTCGGCGATCGGAGGTATCGGGGTATGGCCATCGGGCTTTTAAAACAATACAATACAAAATCCCCGATCCGATATCGCATCGGGGTATGATGTGTATCGGGGCTTTTTAAAATGTGTTCCGAATAAAATTTCCGACCCGATCTATATTTTTTATATATTAAATTTTAGTTTAATTAAATTAATTATATTTTAAATAATAATTAATTTAATTAATCTAAGATTTAATATTAAAAATCAATTTTGATTTTGATTTTATTTTATGAGGGTTATTTTATAAACTACAGCCACTCTTAATAGAAATAAAAATATAAAAATAAACTACAGCCACTTTGAAAATTTTGGGTTTTCGAGATTAGGATTTGATTTGGAAATTAGAGTGAATTATTAAAATCTCGATAATTAACGATTTGGCTGCATAACTAAAAATGGAAAAATATTAGTAAAAACTCGCTATGGGTTAATATTTAAAATGAATGCGTTATTGAACTAATTTATTTACAAAATGCAATATTGTAGATTTTATGCATTTTTAACCCAGGCTACATAAATAATCAGACTTTCAAAGGAGTGCCATTTTCAAACCAGTTGACCAAATGAGGGGAAACAAGCGTCAATGGGAAGCTTATAAAAAATCGATTTTAATAAAGCAATCAAAACAAGAATCCAAAGAAAACGAAAAATTAACAAAAGCGTAGGGCAATCAACTAAATAAAAATCCAAAAAGGTGTTTAGCCAAAATTTTTATAGAAAGGGTCCCCATTATTTGAGTTGAGCAAGTCAAAAATGGGGGTTGTGTTTTTACCACAACAAAGCTCTACCTATGCAAACCAATCAATGTTAAACCACGAAAAATAGAGTACTAACAGAGAACATCTAATTATTTGTAATGGAAAAGAGACTACTTATGAAATGAATCAACAACTAAACTAACTTACAACTCTTCATGGGGGCCTCCTATTGAGGGTAAGCATTAAAGGACTTCAATTAACGAGTTATTCACCCACACATTTGATCACCAAAGGAACAGAGTAATTGCATTAAAAACAATAGTATTTGATCTAAAATGATTATAGAACTTAAAGATGTCCATTGCCTCGCTCCAAGGCTATTTATAATACTCTTTTGAATAACAATTTGAAGAGTTATAAGTCGAGAAGCTAGTTTATATTTGACAAATAACTAATTAAATCACAATAGGAATCATTCTTCTCATGATTTTCTACAAGAAGAGAAAATCATGCTTCTCATGATTTGCTACAGGAAGAGCAAATCATGAGCAAATCATGCTTCTCATGATTTGCTACAGAAAGAGAAAATCATGCTTCTCATGATTTGCAACAAGAAGAGAAAACCATGAGAAGATTTTGATTTTACATATCATAAACTTTGATTCCAAACTTTTCTCGTTCAATCCCATGGTCGCTTGACAATGCCATGATCTTCCTTCAAATTTCGTGCAAGGCTGAAATATTATAACCAGAGTTGACTTCTTGTTTGACCATCAAATTTCTCGAACCCTGTGAGTTGCCAGATCAGTGTAATAGGTGGATGTCCATGTGTTGAACATTTTCCATCTACATATATCCTTTATTCCTCCTCAAATGCGATGGAACATGTCTAACCATGGATGTTGCTGCAAAATATTTGGTTAGCTACAAAATGAGTGCATTTTGGTAGCTATAGAGATGTTTTAATTGAATTTCATAAAGAAACAATAGATTGTAAACCATGAATGAATGATACCTTTTATTATATCTGAGCATATATAAATTGACCTTTCAACTTGAAAATGTGGAAAAACTTATCAAGAAAAGGATGGAAATTAAGGTAAAAGGGTATTAAAAAAGACAATTCAAGACTTCAACATTGGCCCAAACCTGCTTCCAATCAGCCATTCAAGAACAATATTGGTATGCGACTTCCATCTGCAAATTGGGTTTTTATTTAGTTTTCTCCTTCGTGTTAGTAACTCAAATCTAACTACAAGAAATTAGAGGAAAATTTGTATCATACCATGTGCCAACCTTCTTTAGAATGTGCTTCCTTCAATTCTCATATGTTTCCAATAAGACCTTTCCTACCAAGAGAGTTGTGTTCCTGACCTATTTTCTAAGTATCAACAATTTGTTATTTTGTGGGAATTTTAACTACAAGTCTGCAAATGCACTTATGGACAATGTCTTCTAAAGTCTCACTTGATTCATGACTTGTTTTGGCATCCCCACAAACTGCAACTGACATAACAATAGCCTTAAATGTATACTACAATGTTATCCTGGGTACTCTACCATGTTTGAATGAGGACATTAAAAATTGAAAGCATGGGGGAGAAGAGAGGGTAGTTGTATTTGTACATGGATTCACATCTTCTATTGTATTAAGTCCTCTCCATGCATAGGAATAACAGGCTACCAAGGACAAGGAAAAGACTTTTGGTAATTTCTCATTTATTTGCACTGCTTTTCCATTAAAAAATGTTGAAATTGATTTGTGGATATATTTCAAACCATGCATTGGATTGTCACAAAACTCGAAGGTCAAAATCATTATGGTAAGATGAATAAACCCACAAAATTTCAAGTAAAATTAGTTTATAATTTTTCAAAATTAAGCATCATCACCTATAGCCATTTTGTTGATATCTCGATATTTGTGCATTAGATTGCCACGAAACTCAGAGGGAATCATTAAGGTGATAGGAACAAACCTACAAGTTTCTGGTAAAACTGATTATAATTTTCGAGAAATTAAACATCATCATCTGCAATCATTTTTCTCATATCTTGAGATTCGTGCATAAGATGGCTCTAAGTTTTGGTGTGGAGAAGTGTTAAAATAATAGAAACCTTCCCATAAAGTTTCAACTAAATCAAGTCTGTAATTTGAGAGAATTTGTTAACAAATTTTGATGCTACACCTATAACAGTTTGTCAATACACTTGTAAAAGTTTGATGAATTTTCTGTAGCGACTTATTTGTTATATCTCATGATTTGTGCAATGGTTTTCTATGATTTTTGGTAGATAAGGAAATTAATTGGTGATGAAAACACCCACTGAAAATCACCTAAATGTAAAGTGTTGTTTGCATTAAATGGTAGTCTTTGAATTGGTTGCAACTCCATGTTCAAATTGCTACAAATCAGATTGTTGCAACTCCACCATAATTGTTGAAAGGCTACTTTTGAAGGTATGGATGGTTGTGGGAATTGAAGAAAAAACTGATAATTTGATCTAGGTAACCATGGATTGAAACATCATAAGTTAGATCACTAGTTTTTGTTCATGATTGGCTAATGGAGACATGTGTTGTTAGCAATAAATTACTAAATTGTTGTAGACTGTATAATACACCAGATTGTTGAATGTAATATATTTATTATTAATTGATAAAATTTTGAATGATGCTTACAAGGTTGAGGCGATGCTCCTTAAATAGGAGTTGACTGGCCATGCCTAATCAGAGAGACATGTCCCTTGGGGACTGATGTCTCTTCATTTAACTAATTATTTGCTAATTAATTGATTATAATTAATAATTTATTTATTTAAATAATATTTTAATATTTTATTTAATTGTTATGACTTTAAGTTCATAACATTGCCTTCCCCTTAAGATGCTTTGTCCTCAAAGCATAGGTAGGCCTGGGTGTTGATGCAAGAAATGTTCTGATTCCCAAGATGAATCTTCCTCTGGTAACCTCTTCCATTTGATGAGGTATTCCTTTATTGTCTTGGATCGTAAAACCTTTTCTCGGGTAGTGAGTATACCTTCAGGTTCAAGGACTATTCTTCCTTCTTCATCGGTCTCAGGTATTTCTATTTGTGCTATTTGATTTTGTCCTAATACTCTTTTGAGACTTGATACATGAAAGGTATTATGGATTCGGTAGTTGTCCAGTAACTTTAATCCATAAGCTAAACTACTTATCCTTTTTATTATCTGATACAGTCCATAATATTTAGTTGACAATTTATTCTTCCCTTGTTGTTTTAGTGATAGTTTCTTATAAGGTTGGAATCTAACAAAGACCCAATCTCCCTCCTCGAACTCTCTTTCAGAGCGGTGTTCGTCGACTTGTTGTTTCATTCTATTACAAGCCATGGTTAGATTTTCTTTTAGTCAGTTGATGATCCTTTGACTTTCTCCTAAGTGGTCTTTAACTGTTGGTAACCTAGAATCAAGGAGTGAAAAGTCCTTCCACCTGGGTAGCTCGTAACCGTATAAGGCTTGGAAAGGTTTCATCTTGGTTGACGTGTGGTATGCGGTATTATACCACCATTCTGCCAGGTGTAGCCACTATGTCCATTTGTTTTGTTTGTCTGTAACGAAACATCAAAGATATGTTTCCAAGCATTTATTAACGATTTCGGTTTGCCCATCTGTTTGGGGGTGATAGGCCAAACTCATGTTGAGGGGTATTCTTGCTTGTTGGCAGAATTCCTTCCAAAATTTCCCTTTAAACCTTACATCTCTATCATTGACGATGACCTTATGAAACCCATGTAGTTTGTAAATATTTTTACAAAACACATCAGCGGTTTTTTTAGTTGTGTCAGTGTTTTTAATAGCCATAAAGTGGGCATATTTAGTGAGTGTGTCAACTACTACAAATATTTTATCTTTTCCGTCAAATGCAGGTAGTCCTTCAATAAAATCCATCGAAATCTCCCCCCACTTCTGATTTGGAATGTGTAGTGGATGTAGAAATCCTGGAGTTGGAACATTTTCACTCTTGTTTCTTTGACAAATATCACATTCTGCAACATATTTATGAATGTCCTTGCTTATACCCTTCCAATAGAATGACTGTCGGATGTTGTAGTAAGTCTTGTAGAATCTAACATGTCCGGCTGCTGGTGAATTGTGAGACTCCTTTAGTATTTTCACCTTAAATTTGGATGCGGGTGTTAGGTAAATTCTACCCTTGTACCATAAGATGTCATTTTTCCACTCAAAGTTGGTATACTGACTGATATTGTTAATCATGGAGTCACAATCCTTATCCTTGGCATATTCGGCTCATATTTCGTCCAACCATTCTGGAACAACTATCATGGTGATACATGTTGTGTGATCGTCATCTTTACATGAGAGTGCATCAGCTACGACATTCTCCTTTCCCTTCTTGTGTAATATTTCTAAATCGAAAGCTGACAACTTCTCCATCCACTTCTGTTGTTCTGTTGATAATGTCTTTTGCTGAAGTAAGAATTGAAGACTGTTGTGGTCGGTTTGGATTGAAAATTTACTTCCAAGCAAATATTGGTGCCACTTCGTCAAAGCGTGTATGATGGCGAGCATCTCCTTTTGATATGTTGATTTTAAGCCTTCTCGTTTATTAAGATTCCTGCTCTCAAACGCTATAGGGTGGTTGTTTTGCATTAATACAACTCCAATTCTGAAACCAAAAGCATCACATTCCACTACGAATGGTTTGAAAAGTCAAGAGTTACTAATACTGGTGTGGTTGACATTACTTCCTTCAATTTCTCAAAACACCTGTCTGCTTGGTCATTCCACTGAAAAGCATTTTTCTTTAACAAATTGGTCAGGGGTGTTGTCAGATGTGCATAGTTTTTTATAAATCTTCTGTAATACCCTGTTAAACCTAAAAATCCCCTCAGCTTAGATATGTTCTTGGGTTTGGGCCATTCTTTGATTGCCTTGATTTTGTTGGGATCCACTTGGACTCCTTCCCTCGATATAATATGTCCTAGGTATTCAACTTCCTTCTGCCCAAATGTACATTTTGATAGCTTGGCGTAAAACTAGTTCTTTTGCAAAACAAACAACACTTCTTCTAGATGTTTGAGATGTTCTTTCCACATCTTACTGTAACTAGAATATCATCGAAAAAAACTAGTACAAACTTTTGAAGATAAGGGTGAAAGAGCTCATTCATGATTGCTTGGAAGGTAGCTGGTGCATTTGTTAATCCAAATGGCATGACGTTGAACTCCTAATGCCCTTCATGAGTCCTGAATGTTGTCCTTTCAACGTCTTCTAACCTTACTCGTATTTGGTAGTAGCCTGATCTTATATCTAATTTGGAAAATTATTTTGCACCGTGTAATTCATCTAACATTTCATCAATGAACGGAATCGGAAACTTATTCTTAATAGTGATTTTGTTTGAGCCTTTGTAATCTATACATAATCGGAAATATTTGTCCTTCTTTATGACCAATACCATGGGTGCAGCGTATGGATTTATACTCTTTGTAATGATTCCATGCTTCATCAGGTCTTGTATTAAACATTTTATTTTTGTCTTGTGGTGATGGGGATAGTGATATGGCTTAACATTAACTGGATTTGAGTCTAGTTTGACTTCGATAATGTGTTCAATTTGCCTTTCTGGTGGTAACTTCATTGGTAGATCTTGGAAAACCTTTTCGTATCTCTGAATCAAGGATGAAATCTCTGATGGTTGATGAGTCCCTTCTGTCGATAATAATTCCAAGTGCTGACATTGTGCAACAAATGCTGGTGCCCCCTTGCAAATAAGCTTCTTCATTTGTTGAGCGAAGATGATTTGCGTTGGTGGTGCCTGAAACCCGAACAACTAATATTTCCTTCCATCCCATTTGAATCTAATGAATTGTTTTATGTGGTTTGTTGAATATTTGCCCAATGTTCTTAACCACTGTACCCCCAAAACAACATCTACTCCTCCTAGGGGGACCGTATAAAAACTGGACTCCATTGCATAGTTGCTTAATTGCAACTTAACCTTATGGCACTTGCCCACTCCATCTATACGTTTTCCATCTGCTACCATAACTTTTAAGTCTGCTACCGTGTAAGAAAAGATGTTCAGTCTTTTTGCAACATTGACATCTACAAAGTTGTGCGTACTACCTGAGTCCACTAGAACGATAACGCTTTACTTCTTGATGTGACCTTTAAGCTTAAGTGTTTGTGGTTGAGATATCCTTATGATGGCTTCTATGGAAATTCTGCATATCGTCTTCTGATTCTGGACTAGGGTTTGCATTTTCTTCATTGTCCTCTTTGTCAGAGCTGTCTTCTGAAGATCCCTCTTCTTGTTCAGCTTCACAGTTGTACAACTTTTGTGTTGCGCACTTGTCTCCTGTGTAATACTTGTCTCTGCACTTCCAGTATTTGCCATCCTTTTTCCTTTCGACATTAGATTATTGTTTTCCATCACTTCGTAATGGTGGTGGAACGTACTTACTAGTATTTTTTGACGAGGGTTTACCTGCCTTCCCCTTGGAATAGTTGTTAGTCTTGTCGTTATTGGCATATGGTGCTTTGTGAAGTTTATATTTCTGCTCAATAATTATGGTTGTGTGTCTGGCCTCCTCAATAGTTTTGGGTTTATGCAATTTTAATTCTTCATGAATGTAATCTTTAAGGCCACAATGATACATTTTTAGCAGCTCCTCATCTGAGAACCCTCTCTACCTTACTGCTAATACTTCCCATTCGTGAGTGTATTCACTCACTGATCCTTTTTGCTTCAAGTGAACAAATCTCTCGTAGACATCATCCTCCTCCTCGTCATGAAACCTTTTTAACAGAGCGTTTTAAAGTTTTTCCAATTGAACGAGCAACCCGTGCATTTAGACGACCACCACAAAAACCAATCATACACTTCTGCTTCTAAGTAGTTGGATGCAGTCATGACTTTTTCTTGTTTGTCGAGCGGAAGGTTCGCTAAAAAAATTGCATCCATCTTATTCACCCATACGACAGTGCCTTTAAAGTTCTTACCATCATACTTAGGTAATTCATTTTTTATTTTAAGATGGTTCCTTCCGGAAGATTGAGTATAATATTGGCTTCCTTCGAAGTGAATTTGGGGTATTTGTTGCTTCTCACGCCTCAAGAACTCATGCTCTAGAGAAGTATCCCCTTCCGAAGTTTTTGGACTCTGTGTAGCTGAACGTGGATCGGTCTCTCCAAAGCGCCAACTCATCAAGCTTTTTAAGTAAGAGATATCGTTGGCCATCTGGTCCTGCTTACTAACTGACTTCTCGACGTTATCCAGGCGTATATTTAGCTTGTTGATGTCCTCTTGAATCTTCTTCATATCGTCATTGTTGTTGGCCGCCATTTTATTTCGTTTTTTCCTTGAAGACCCAATTTTTTTAAATAATAATTTATTTATTTTTTAATAATAAAAAAATTAAATAATAATTTTTTTAATTAAATTAAATTAAATAATAATTAAAATTTTATAATTATAAAGTTTATAATAAAAACTTTATGAAAATTTTAATTATTTTGTACCAATGGATTGGTCGCATTGGTTGTCTGCACGCACGTTGGTTGATTGAGGTCGCGTCCAGTGGCGTAGTCATCTTCTTATGTGGTGGTGCAGAGACAGCCAAAAGCCACGCCGTCAATACGCTAACGGTGTCTAGAACCTTTACTCCGCAATGTAGCATGGCCATGCACCATCCTGTACCTTCAATTTGTTTGTGTGCTGAGACAATGACTCCACTACAGCTACAAACGTTGGGGAATAAGGTGGGCGATGACAAATGAGGACGCACGATGTGTGGTTTTGTGGCAGCGGGTGGGAAGACAGGTGGAAGGGACGTGACACATAAGCAGAGGTGCAGGAATGCAGCAAGACACAGCAGCCAGTCAGTGAGGGTCCATGCAGCGGCAGGGAAAAGTCGATTTAGTGTGGAAGGCCCGCAGGGCCGATGGCCCACCGGAGGTGTGGTCCTGTGAGTCGAACGAAGCTCAGATGCCATTGTTAGCAATAAATTACTAAATTGTTGTAGACTGTATAATACACCATATTGTTGAATGTGATATATTTATTATTAATTGATATCATTTTGAATGATGCTTACAAGACTGAGGCGGTGCTCCTTAAATAGGAGTTGACTATCCATGCCTAATCAGAGAGACATGTCCCTTGGGGACTGATGTCTCTTCATTTAACTAATTATTTGCTAATTAATTTATTATACTTAATAATTTATTTATTTAAATAATATTTTAATATTTTATTTAATTGTTATGACTTTAAGTTCATAACATGTGTTTATGAGAAATGCAATTTTGACAAATGGGACACCTATTGCTGGAGAAAGTTTTAAGATGTCGTCGGCGAGAATTATTGCGAAGAGGTAGTATGTATGTATATCCAACAGATTCAACAAATTCCCAATAAAACTTCAACATTTCCACACAATTAGAACCAACGTTTGATATGGAGTGGAAAACTACTATGCAAGAACTTGTTGTGGGAATAAGAGAAATGATCAAGGTCATCAATATTAATCAGTGGAATCATTCATGGAAGGAAAATGGTTAGACAAGAAACAAATAATTCAAGGGGTAGAATGAAAAATGGTTAGAGTTCCATGGGAGATGGTATTCATGAAACTGAGCAAAATCGAGTAAGAATGGAAAATTGCATTCCACTACACTTTGTGCCAATGAGATGCTTCGTACAATAAAGTAGGTTGGGTGAATTAAAAAGTTGGGCGACTTTTTGTTGTCTATTCTACCATGTTTGCGTGAGGACATGCAAAAGTGTAGGCATGGGGGAGATGTTGGGCCGCCAAATTATCACCATTTTTACCATTCTAAATAACCATTTCCAATCATTTTATAACACTTCTTTGCCCGTTTATTACCCATCTTGTTATGTTTCCTCATGAATGTGCCATATTAAGCTTACAAATATTAAAGTATTTAATTATCGTTATTTTCCTTTATTTTTGATGAATTAGAAAGGATTATTGTTGAATTTATTGATGGTGGTTTTATTAGTGTTGGTCGAGTGGTTCTCATGCAGTAACAATAACAACCTGCAAGGTTAGCATACTTATGTAGGTCCAGGAGAAATTGTGGAACATGGGTTTCATTCCTAGGGATGTTAACATGGATTTATGTTATCCAGGTCATACCTAGGTCAACTCCATTAGGCTCCATCTCATGATCTACAGTTTAAACAGTTCACACCAGGCATAATCAGGTGACCAAATTCAGACATGATTTGTAGACAAACTAAGACGAATCTTGGAAATCTGTGGCATGGGTTTTTCTTAGAACATCCCCAATTAGGTGTGTGGTGAGTGGTTTCTCCAAAACGTTTGTGGATTGGGAACTACATGTAGTTATTTCAGTAACTTATTTCTTGTTATGGCCATTGATAGATTACTGTCTCAAAAAGAGAAACCATATTAGTAAATGTAACAACTCCAACTTATTCTTACATGATTCTATGAAAAATCAATCTATTGTAAGCATTTATTGAGTTTTTTTCCAACTAATATCTCCCAAAAACAAACAGAGTCAATATTTTGTAATATGTCCATAGGTGTTAGAATCCATATTTTGGGAATTAGTTCTAATTTTCCCCCTGCTATTTTCTTGTATAAATGTATGGACATAGATCAGGTTGGGGGTTAAGTTAGTGAATGAAGTTGGCTTAGGAAGAAGGAGGCACCATCATTGTAATCTTGTATTGCAACTTTTATCAATGCAACTCTTTATTGTTCATGGCTTCGTATCTCTTTGTTGATTAGCTTACGTGTTGTGTAAATCACCAACCCCTGCTAAGGAGGAAGGGCCCTCCTTCTTAGTAGGGATCATTTGTTAGAATATGTATCATAAATATACGTTTATTTTCTCTTAGTTGTGATTTATGTGTGATATATTGTTACTGTTACATGTTGGAAATACTAAGAGGAGGGTGAATCAGTATTTCTTTTCAATTGTTATTTTTACCAGTTAAGATCATTTATAATTAGAACACAAAATGCGCAATGATAGAATAATAATGATGAGGACTACAATCCTCTTTACTATAAATCCAATATAATAATGTGTAGGGATCCAACCCTAGATGAAGACACCAATATTCAATCTCCCAAGCTCCAAATTGTATTTTTTCCAAGCACCAACTTGGACTTTCCAAGGCTCCAACCTTGTCAACTTTGATTCACCAACCTCTACGGCTCCAACCTTACCTCTGGTATAGGCTCCAACCTGAGATATTGAGGAATCCTATCCTTTAGGGCTCCAACCCTCTTTTGGTACAGGCTCCAACTTGATATATTGAGGACTCCTATCCTCTAGGGCTCCAACCCTCTTCTAGTATAGGCTCCAACCTGATATATTGAGGACTCCTATCCTCTAGGGCTCCAACCCTCTTCTGGTATAGGCTCCAACCTGATATATTGAGGACTCCTATCATCTATCTTCCAAGGCACCAACCTTGTCTTTATGAGGCTCCAACCTCCTGCTTCAATTTGTCAAGATAAGTTTAGTAATTGTTCACAGCTCCCAATGTCTTCTTCAACGAGCCCTGTTTATCTTCAGAAATGCCTCCACTTAATCTCCATGTCACTTCATCAATGAAAACCTTGCTTTATCATGAAGGTGTCTCCGCAGCTCTTCATGGTACCCAAACAAAATCTCCAAGGTTACTCCATGAGGACTTCAGCATAATGTCTCCAAGTCTTATGTTCTTCAAGTATTCCCTGCAAATTCAAGCACAAATATGAACTTTTTGTTCTTCAAATCCAAGGTTCTAATCATAGAATACTGTCCTCTATTCCGGACTGTAATATCACTGGTCTGAGCTTATTTCTCACATGTCCAAGGTAGTGATTATACCTATCACACGAGACAGTCTTAGTTTCTCCAGAGGTGGTTGATCCTATTCTCCAAACTAAGCTTTAGTATCCTTCACACAGGTATAGACTTTTGCAACCGAGTTTAGGCAGACTATCCCATTGTTTCCAAACACAGATCCAAACCCAGGTTCCCTTCCACATGTATCTGAACTGAGGTTTAACTCCACTGGTCTGAGGTTATCAATAATCAAATCTTTTCACAAATTCGAGACAGATATATAGAACTGATCCGAGCTACTAAATGAACCTCCACAGGACTGTCCTTTAGGTCGAGGTCTGCACTTCTGTCGAGCTAAAAAAGATCCAGGCCTTCACAAATTCATTGTAGCTCTGATCCTCTCACATATGTTTGTTTCACTTAGTCCGACCCTTACAAATGTGCTTGTCCACGGAACTGGGCTTCATCGAAACTGAAATGTCCCACAGATCTGAGCTCTTACGGCCTTATCTGCTTTAGATATCTAGTGATACTTCTCTACCTCTAAGTCTCCTTTCCTTTACTCTTTCAAGTTCACGAATTGTGAATTTTATCTTCCTCTTTGTGATGGATGACTTGATAATGAAGTATTTGACTTGTATTTATATGATTTTCCCTAATAAACGAAAAGACACAATTATTAGAGGAGAGGCCAACTTGTGCATGAGGTGGCATATTAAAAGTATATCGAAAGGGGTCTTTGTTAATAATCAAATATAACATAGTTTCATTGTTTGTGAAAACTATATTATAATAGAAACATAGGAGGGGCTATAGATTTTAAACAATGTGAAACCATATTACAATGGATGTCGGGAGGTCCTACATGCCACATCATCACTTTACTCCCACATATCGCAACTACACGAATAGCAGAGATTTTTAAGTTGTGCACATGCCAAAATTCCGATGTCAACAATGTCGATATTCCTATGACACATATCGCCCCTACTTTCTCTAACCTCCAATGCAACAAATGCGATATTACATTAAACGTGTTATGATATAGCAATCGAGTCCTCAACCATATCGTGATCGGAGGTTTTAACATGACATGCCTGCAAAACTTGTGATAGGAAATTTTTGATGCACAGACGCGATATTACAATTTAAAACATTATAGTAAGGCCAGTCAGGTCCGCAAAGCATATTGCAATCACAGATTAGGCCTCATCGGAGGATCTTATTGGAGGTCCCATTCCAAAAGCTCTGATAAAGGGCGGATGTGATTTAGTAATTAAATCGTTATTAAAATAAGTCAGGTCCGCATATTGGAGATCGAAAGTCCATGTTGCATTTCAAAGATCGGAGGTCCACATCGCTTATCAGAGATCGGAGTCGGAGTCAAAGATCGAAGATTGGAGTCAGAGGTTTGAGTGGTGACACACAATTAAAATTTCAATATGATTTCTCTGATTTGGTTTAGGATATTTCGTCGTTATGTTTCTTTGATATCAATGTTTCTACCCTTTGGCTCTTTCTCTTGGGCATATGCAGTCTTCTCTTTGGATTTGCTTCTCCTTGGTTTGTCACTCATGTTCTTGACTTCTGATGGCTTCTCTTTGAACTGCTTCTCTTGGATTTGCTCCTCCTTGGCTTGTCTCTCCTGCTCTTAAGTTCTGATGGCTTTCCTTTGGCTCCCAATGGCTTCTGATGGATTTTTGATGGCTTTCTGATGACTTCTGATGGCTTCTGATGGCTTTGATGGCTTCTAGTGGCTTTCCTCCTCTTGCTCCTTGGGTCCAATGTTTCTATTATATCTGTATATATATATATATATATTCAATGCTTATGCTATATTCAATCCATATGGTCCTCCATCTCATCATATGATCTCCAACTATGTCATCAAGTCCTTCATCAAGGATATCATAATATACATGAGGTTATGGCATCTTCATTAGAACTTTCATCACTATGATCAATGGGAAACAGCACAGATCACAAGAATTTTCCATCACAAACAATGCCATATTGACATCAATGACAACCTTGACTAACATTACAGATCTTGTTCATGCATTGAATAGTTGTGAGATTATAGCCTCTATAATTGTGTAATAACATAGGTCCTAGATCTGTCCCTTCATTAGTGTGATACTTATTTGATTATTGCTACAGTTCTTTGGTTTGTTTATTTCATTGAATGGGTGTTTCAACAATCCTTGAGTGTTGAATGGTTTCCAAGGGTGTTGTTTCTTTTAAATAAGAGTGATTGTGTGACAGAGTGTGACTTATTCTGCAACGTGTGTCTTTTCTTTCTGAAAGTGTGGCAAGGTTTGGAGTGTGACAAAAAGTGTGCTTTGCATGTTGAAAGTGACATTATAATGATTGGTTTTGAATTTTCATTAGTGTTAGTTTACATTTGTTCCTACATATATTTTTTCACAATAGCCTTGAAACAAAAAGCTTACCCGGATTGAAAATTTATGTGTGAGCCAGATTAGTTGTTCTGAATTAAAAGGACAATTGATTCGCCCAACAAAACCTTCACTAAATTATAAAACCTTAAGGATTCCCCCAAATATAGGTTTTTTCTAACAACCCCTAATTGATAATGTTATAGGCCATTTTGTCATATTTGTTCAATAGGCATGTTAACGGGATCAATCAACATCCTTTTACCCCTAGTCATCATCATTGCACAAAGCCCTAAGCATGACTCTCCCTAATCCCTGAATTTATGCCTTTAATTGCTTCATTTCAGTGCGTTTAAGGCCCAACGCACCCTGTTTCCTTAAGACACTATCTTCACCAGCAGTTGGCCCTCTCTGGACCTACACTGATCACCATCAGGTTGCCCCTTGCTGGGGGTGCGCTGATTCTAGAAATTTAGGAAAAATTAAAAGAATCCCGAAGCTTCCTCTTCCATAAGCTTCCAAGAGTTGTTATAATCATTTACCTTGGATGAAAGTCTCAAATCCTATCCTATACTACCTTGGATATTTCACCCAGAGTGGATCTCAAGCCTACATTGGTAAATGGATAAGAATTCCTAACCTACCATCCTCTTCTATATATTTACTGTCATCCATAAGCTAGGGGTTGGATTTTGGAGATAGATTCTACCCTCATGCTATTGTTGTGAGAGTCATTATTCCATGCATTAGGGTGACATAGAGGCACACTTTGTGACAAGGAAGGACAAGTCAAATTGGAGGAATTTTTTTACAAGATAAACTCTATATCTGGTTGTAACTCTCTCCATTTCTATTAATATAAGGAGTACATTGTTTTCCTATATGTGATGTTATGATTTCATGTATTTCATTACCATGTTGATATATTGAATGAAGTGATTGGATTATACTACATAAATGTCGAAGATATTCGGTTTGTGTTGTCTTATTGTGTAGGTTCTAATTATAGAAATTGGAGCTAGGATTGGAGCATACAAGCCAAGAAAAGAACAAAGCTTCTGGTGGATTCCAGGTAGGCTTCATCGTGTTGTCCATTTACTTTAAGGAATACATTATAGTCCTTGTTTTCAATTGTTCTAGGTCAATCCATCAGACCTAGGGAAGACACTTATGTCTGCAGTTGTATATTATGTATAACAAATTGGAAACCATACTGTGGAGCAGAGTATTTCCTTTGGTGGTTTCCTTGTCCTTAGTGCTTGTTTTATCTCTTCTTCAAACCTTCATTGTCTCACTCAGTCAGAATAGACCCAGGAATACCTTTCATTGAGTTTCAATTGCAATCTTTGTGTCAGAACCTTGCATCCCCTTATCAGCGCTCCCTCTTGTCTAGTGATAGAGCGTTGCAACACTCTTGAGCCTTCTCTGTGCCTACGTTGCAGAGCATTAGTGCCCTTTTAGCACCTGTGTTGGTCTCTGTTCATGCACATAATTTCTTTTGTCTAATTTTCTCTTTGTTCAGCTTTGTTTCAGCTACTCTTCCTTGAGTCCCTGAGTGTCTTGTTGTCCCTCGAAAGCCTCCATTTGGTTTTCTTTTGGTTTGAGTGCCTTTGATAAGGATTTGTTTAGATTTTCCTTTGTTCTTATCATTAGGTCATTAAGCACATTGATTTATTTGATCATTGAGTTCTTGAATGAATTGGTGTTCTAGTCATCGTTCTAAAAAGTTTGTTTTTATCAGTGATTAGACATGCATTTTGTTTTTGTCATATTTGAAAATTAAGTGGAATTGAAAAGAAAAATATCTTTGCATTGGCATATAGGGTTTTGTGTGTGCATCAATATTGGAACAATTACATTAAAAGGGAATTGCACTTTGCATATTGTTTGTTGCATTTTGTATGTTGCATACTCTTTGTCTCTTCCCTCCTTTAGATAGATTTTCATTGAAAGTGAAAGATTTCATTTCTTCATGCTAGCTTTCATCTTTGGGAATTCAAGTGAAACTCGTGGTGAGCCCCAAAATTGAAACTTAATTGAAGATAAACATTAAAATTTACTAAATCAACCTAAGGAGCATTTGTAACAATAACGCAAACACTTAGAGGTCTAGGCTAGAGACATGTTCTGACGTCGTTAAACGTAGGAGTCAACGTTGTTTGAGAGTTGTATCCCGGGGGTGATATCTCGTTCCACGTACGTAAGTGTATCAGATCGTACTCTACGTACCTTTGGGTATATTGGATGGTGCTCCACGCATGATAAGTATATGGGAACACTCTCATCAAACAATTACGCATTAAACAACACTACTACGGATTTCACTTCCATGTATCATCGACTATATTTTGGAAGTCTAGCATAGGTTGTTATCCTCACCATAGGTAACTGAGTTGGTCGCCTTGTATATCATGATACGTCGAACACAACATTTGGGGAGATTCCTTGTGCGTACGTTAAGTCCTTGGTTCGCTAAGGTGTATTTTGTAGTTCATGGTTGCTTGGTAAACCTTTATGCCTAGTTTACCCCTTTTTTGATTTATTTTTTCTGTTAATTATTAAAATTTATTAGTCCAACGTGGAAGAAAAAACACCTATCCCCTGTCGTTCGCGTTAAATGCAAAATAAACCTCCTCTTCCACCAGAGGCAACTCCTAGCCATCGTTGGAAGCATAAGAAAACAAAAACTACCAAATTAGGGACTTCAGGAACTACTTATGGTCCTCCTCCTGAAATTAATCCACTAGAATCTTCATTCCCTTTGAGATCTGAGCTTGAGATTACATATTCTCTTCCTTATGAATCTGACACAATTGAAATAGAAGAACTCGGATCCTTATTGCCTAAGGTTATTGAACATGACTTTACGGAATCAAATACTTTATTACCTGAGTTTTTTCAACTTGAGGTACCTCAGCCATCTTCACCTGTTACTTCAAGACCTTCCCTTTCTCTTCCTTTGTCTTAGACACAACCGCCAACTATATATCTTGGACCCGACGGTGAACCTCTTCCACTTGGTCTTGTGAGTATTGAAGAGATCCCATAGGAAGAACCTCATCCCTCTTCTCATGTTCATTTGAGAGGGCTTCATATTTATCAAACTTATCCTCTTCCTCCTCTTCAGACTCCATCTCAACCTCCTTTATTGGATTCTTTTCCTTTCAGTTCACCCCTGAGTTTTTTGTAGCAATCATCTTTGGGATTGTTAACCATGATTGAATCTGCTATGGTTTCCCAGCCTGCCACTTTGGTTGAGACAACCATTGTTGCTTCCTCATCCATGTTTGTGACATCACCAGAGACACATCTATATGGTGGCCTATTTGTCCCACCTGGTTATCAATCATTTTCTGGTACCTTCTCTGGTGCGACATCTAGTCCTTGGACCTTTCCCATGACATCTATTTCTGGAATTTCATCTGGCACTTATCTAATGAGCACTATGTAGTCTTCTCCTCCTCCACCTACACCTACAGTCGAACAACAGGCTGGTCCTTATATTAGTGGACACCTTCAACAACCTGATTCTCCTTATATTGGGTACCCTTCACCTGGTGGATAGTTTCTTCCATCATCCTCTCCTCCTTATGCAGGGGGAAACCTATCATTGTGTGCCACATATTAGTGCTCCACCTTATTTGAATCCTTCTCATCCTGTTTTGACTACTAATGTTTGGAAACCTACTTTTCTCGTCCAACCTGGGTCGGTTGTGAATACATATATACATCTTCAAACTACACCATCTGCATCCCAAATTCCTACCTATCAATTTATACCTCAGCAAGCTCAAATTAATGTGAGCCAACCACTACAGGTTGTCTCTATGACTCAATATATTCCAATGGTATATGGTACCTCCCAGGTCCTGCATACTCAGCCTCTAAAAGTCACCTCACAGTCTCCATTGCTTGGACAATGTATTCCTCACATTATAGTAGGATAGACTGCATATGATATGGAACAACCTCCATCGACTCCACCTTATGTTGGAATGATGCAAAATCCTATGGGACAACAGTATCAACCTTTTCAAGGTATCCCTCAAGTGCCTTATCAAGGCCAACAAGTCCAAACCCAGCCACTCCAACATTTGCAAGGTTATCTTGGATCTGGAAAACAAGGATATGTGTATACTGGTTATCAGAATCCTCCCTATCCTAGTACCCAAGTTCCTCTTTATCAAAACCCTCCTTATTATGGAACATATATTCTTGTTTCCCAGGCTATTCCATCCTATCTAGGGTATCCTCCTCCAGATTTTAATAGGTAGTTACCTTTTGTGGCAACTCTTGAACTGCCATATTTGACTCGGCTCACGAATGATCCTATTGCTCATTCTCCTTTCTGGTCGATAATTCCTACCAAATTTCCTTATGATATCCCAAAATTCAATGGGAATCCTGGAGAAGACCCATCCACGCATGTGATGACTTATCATTTGTGGTGTTCTTCGAACTCCCTAAATGATGATTCCATTCAATTACATATTTTCCAATGTACACTTACAAGTTCTGCAGCTAAATGGTATATTGAATTACCTAGAGATTCATTCAATAATTTCAGTTCCTTAGCCACTACATTCCTAACACATTTCCAGTTGCCCATATGATATGAGACTAGAATAGAAATTTTGACCAACTTTAAACATAATAATTCTACTCACATTTCCGATCATATTCATGAGTGGCAACGTCATCATCGGTTGGTTAAAACTTATGTTCCTGATCAATTGTTAGCAAAATGGTTCATTAAATATTTGTTGCCATCAATCATAGAAGATGTAGCTAAGGGTGGAGTTGTGACTAAAGAGAAAGTGATTACTCGTGCCCAGTATTTGGATCTCATCTATACCCAATCTGGCACGCTTTATGAGAAAATACCAAACGCTCTGAGACCCTCAAATATTGTTCCTCAACTTCCTGGTAAAGAATCATGTGTTGTTGATGGCATGATTGGTTCTTCCAGTTCACAGTCTGAGAGTAAACCATCTAGTACTGCTCTTACGACTGCCCAAAACCCTCCATCCAATCCTCATGCAACTTCTACTTCTAAGATTAATATCGTTCAGTCCAATAAAGGTAAATCTCAACAGCAACCAGGAAGTAAGAAGAAAGGTAAAGGCAAGAAGAAGAAAGATTCTCCTCTGTAGGATAAACAATCCAATCAGTCCTCTGATGAGAAATGGAAGCCTCGCTATCCATGTTTGATCTGTAACAAGGAGCACTTCACTCGTGACTATCCTCACCGGGTGGAAGTGAACCAATTTCTGAAATCTTCTACTTCTCCCATTGTGTTGACTGACCCATTTCCCAATCAGGAGACTCACATGGTTGCTCGAGACCCTACTTCCTCTAACTCAGTTTTAATGCTTTCCTTCGCAAAGCTTAAATCTAATGTTATGGTGGCCACTCAAAGTAAATACTATGGTAATGTGAATCCTACGAACGGTCAGGCTAATGATCACCCTACTAGTTCAACTCTGTCGGATCCTACTCCTCTGACGATTCCTACAGAATTAACCATTAAGCCTCTGAAGGGTGTTATTCATAAATATGCTTTCAACCCTCATGCACGAGCTACTCAAAATTATAACGTAGTTGAGGACCTGGCTCAGTCTCCATCAACTATGTCCACGCTCAAGGTGTTGCAAAATTGTCCCACCCAAAAGAAGGCTTTGCTTTCTGCCATCAGATGTATTGATCCTTCAGATTCTAACCTAGTCATTTTCAATCATGAGAACTATTCACCTCGACTTCCGGCTCAATTGGATTTTATGATCCAAGTTGTCATCTGTGGTAAGAACATCCATCATTCTATTGTAGACGAAGGAGCCTCAACCTGCATTATGTCTTTATCTTGCTAGAAGGCGATTGGTTCTCCTCAATTGAGTCAGTCACCGACCACCTTGAAGGCTTTTGATGAACAAACGTATAAACCTTGTGGTATTTTGAACTCCTTGCAAGTAGAATTAGGAGGTAAATTTGTATCCATAGAAGTCGAAGTTATTGACGGACCACTCGATTATAACCTTCTATTGGGTTGCACGTGGGTTTACACCATGGTTGTTGTCATTTCAACTTATTTCCAGATGATTTCCTTTCCTCATAAGGGATGGATCATAGCCATCGATCAACTCACCTTCTTTGCCTCCAATTCTCAAGTTACAGGAAGTGTCTCTCTTGCAAGGGAAACTCCACACCCTTATTCCTCTCTCTTGGGAACCTTTTCACTTCCTCCGCCTTCACTTCCTGACGGCTCTCCTTTAGTTGCCTATATCAATATGATATCATATTTTACTATTCTAATCGATCCTTGGATTGTACCAGATGAAACTAACATTGACAGTTTTGGCGACCGAATGTCATTGATCCCTATTGAGCTTGATTATGAAGCCATTTATTCTGCTTGTGCGACGCATTCAAATCTTACCTCTTTGATCAATTGGATTGATCGTTCACTAGATTATGGCATGTCTTATGATCTTTTCTCTCGCACATTCCCTACCGATGAGAGCATCATGGAGATCATGATGTCGGACGACGTGTTGTGGGATGATCATCACCATTGTTCCTCCTTACTAGATTTCGTTGAGGATAATCTCAGTGATCTGTATCAACCCAATATCGTTGAGTTTCCTACGAATTTCGTTTCAATTCATGAAGTTGATTTTGAAAAGAACTTGTCAAATATTGAAGAGACGATACCTCTCGATATCTCAATTAAATCGGGTATTGTCGAGAATCTACATATCAGTGTGTCTTACTCTTTGGATGAGATTAAGACCTATAAGGACCTATTCCAGGAATTTCGAGATGTCTTTGCCTGGTCTTATGAGGAAATGTCGGGTATCGATCCAAATATAGTGGTGCATGAAATTAAAATCTATATTGATGTTAAACCAGTCCAACAGCGCCTCCCTTCGGTCCATCCCAAGAAGGTTGTCGTAATTAAAGTTGAAGTTGAAAAGCTTCTACGTGTTGGTTTCATCTATCCAGTTCCTTTGATCGATTGGGTGTCAAATATTGTTCTTGTCATGAAGAAACATGGAACAATTCGTGTATGCATTGATTATCAGGATATAAATCATGCTTATCCAAAGGACAATTACCCAACCTCGTTCATTGACCAAATTGTTGATGATTGTGTTGGTTGTGAGATATATTCATTTATGGATGGTTTCTCCAGCTATAATCAAATCAACATTCTCCCAGCGGATCAATCAAAGACTGCATTCATTTGTCCCTAGGGCACATTTTCATACCAAAAACTTCCTTTTGGCTTAAAGAATGTTGGGGCTATGTTTCAGAGGGCGATGGATTATGCCTTCCATGACATCAAACATATCGTGCAACCTTATTTGGATGATCTACCTACTCATTCTAAACATCGAGTTGATCACCTAATGCATCTTAGGGCCATCTTTTTACGATGTAGACATTATAATATTTGACTTAATCCTCACAAATGTGTGTTCTATGTTAGTTTTGGTCGACTTCTTGGTTTTTTCATTTCAAAACATGGAATTCATATTGATCCCTTGAAAGTTCAGGCAATCATCAATTTTCCTTCTCCTTCTTCCCTCGTTCAGCTTCAACGACTCCAAGGGAAGGCTAAATTTTTTTGGAGGTTTGTCCCTAATTATGCTGAGTTGACCAAAGGATTCACTCTCACCTACTTAAGAAAGGGGTTCCCTTCCATTGGGGCAACACTGCTCAACAAGCGTTCAATGCCTTGAAAGATGTGTTGATTCAAGCATCTCTATTATATCCCCCTGATTACCAGCACGATTATTTCATGTATCTTTTTGTTGCACTTACTACCATAAAAATGGTATTGGTCCAGGAAGATGATGTAGGGACTGAACATCCGATATATTATTTGAGTCAGAATATTAACGATACCAAAATCAAATACGCTCATGTGGAAAAGTTAGCGTTGGTGGTTTTCCAAGCTATCCAAAGGTTTCGTCATTATATATTGCTTCAGAAAACTATGGTTGTTTTAGATTTAAACCCTTTGACATATATTTTGCCACGTCAACTTCTGGGGGGGGGAATACTCCAAATGGATCGTCATCTTGCAGGAGTTTGATTTGGAATTTATCAAGTCCAAATCCCAGAAATCCTTAGTTTTTGTTGAGCTTATTTGCGACCTTCCCTCTGCCGATTTTGAATCAAGGTTTAAAAATTCCATCCCAGATGAGTCGTTGTTTCTAATATCATCATCCGACCCATGGTATGGAGACATTCTTATACGTCTTCAGACCCATACTTTCTAGTCCAATACTTCTCGCTCTGAGCAACGATGTATTCAATACCAAGCCAAGCATTACATCATCACCGGTGACACCCTTTGTCATCGTGGTATTGATATTGTTTTCCGAAGGTACCTCACCCATGAGGAGGCCAAGAAATTTCTTAATGAATGCCACTCGAGGCATGTAGTGGTCATTTTTCTGGTTATGCCACCGCACAAAAGATCCTGCGTGTTGGTTACTTTTGGCCACCACATTTCACGATTGCATTCTCGTTGTCCAAAAGTGTCGTGCGTGCCAGATTTACAACCGTAATACCCATGCTCTGCTTGCTCCTTTGAATCTTGTTATCGTCATAGGTCCTTTTGTGAAATGGGGTATCGATTTCATGACATGTAACCCTCACTCGATCAAGGGAAATGGTTATATTATTGTAGTGGTTTATTACTTTACTAAATGGGTCGAGGTGATGCCTACATATAACAATACTGGAGAAACAACTGCATATTTTTTCTTTAACCATGTCATTGCACGGTTTGGTGTTCTGCAAGCCATAGTTATGGACCATGGGAAAACTTTTCGCAATCACATGATGTCCGAACTAACTGCTAAGTTGGGACTCTCTCATGAAAGTTCCACTCCATAAATTGGACTAGCATTTTCTTCTTTTTGCTGCCTTGTGGGCATGTCGAACCTTTGTTAGGACTGCTACCAGATTTACATTGTTTCAATTGGTTTATGGTATGGAATTAATCCTTCCAATTGAATGTGAGATTACATCACTAAAACTTGTTGTAGAACTTATTTCTACCACTTCCATAGAAGAGGAACGTCTCTTACATGTATAATGTTTAGATGAGACTCGAAGAGATGTCGTTATGGCTAATGAAGCCTACAAGAAACGTGTCAAGGTGCAATATGACAAAAGTGTCAAGCCTCGTGTATTCTTGGGAGGAGATCTTGTGCTTTTATACGATCAAGAATACGATAAATTAGGATCAGGAAAGTTCCAACCCATGTGGCTAGATCCATATATTGTCAAGGGTGTTCTTGCTAAAGGGGCCTATGAGCTAGTTGATTTTGATGGAGTTCCATTGGCACAACCTATAAATGGGTTGTACCTTAAAAAATACTATGCTTGATTTTTCGTGTAGTGAAATGTGTGCATATGTGTGTTGAGTGTGTTTGCAGTGTGTCTCTTCAGAGTTTCCTTTAGTTTTTGTTGATCATGTTTGATGAGCCTCGGTATTGCAACAAGAATGCTACAACTCCCAAGGCTACCGACTTTATTTATCAACCCGAGTTGTAGGTTTTAACCCCATACAGAAATTACCTGCATACGAATTCTAAAACACAGAAAATAAACAATGCAAGAGCATAACACATAAAACACATATACACGGAGATTTTCCCCTGGATCCCAAAACCAAGACTACCAACTTGATTTTTCATTATATTCCTTTCAATGTTACAATACATATCTATACATGTTGAAGCATCCAATACCATGGACCGAAAACCATCGCGTCTAAAACCATGGACCGAAAACCATCGTGTCCAAAACCATGTGCGAAAACCATGCACAAAACCATAGGTAGGTCTTCCCAACCTAATATAGGGTCCAAAAAAAAATTCCTAGGGCGCTGCCCCAGACCCCATAGAGGGGGACTACCTGCCCCCCTCAAACCCCCTGTGACCCCCCCGCTGCGTAATCGGCGCAACGAAGGGGGGGCTCCGCCCCCCTCTAACCCCTCGGTTAACTACGTAGGCTAGTCGTGGAAAGAATATAACACAACCCAACATTCTCCCACTTGTTATTTTCTTTCCACAGGGGCCACAAGAGAGCTTAGTCATTTATCCATCCCTGCAGCACCCATTGTTTCTCTACACCAAGAGAACTTCTCAGAGCTCACAGATTTTGTCAATGTATCTGCAGTATTCTTCAAAGTGTCCACCGTTACCAGCAACACCTTTTTGTCTTCTATCATATCCCTCACAAAGTGATACTGAACTTCAATGTGCTTTGTCTTTGAATGATGAGCAAGGTTCTTTGCGAAGAAAATTGCACTTTGGTTGTCATTGTCTATCCTTATAACTCCCTACACTAACCCCATACTTGAACACAATCTCTGCAATCAAATTGCTTCCGTGCTTGCATGAGTGGCTACCATGTATTCTGACTCTGTAGTTGATAGTGCCACTACAGGTTGTTTCTTACTCATCCAACTGACTGCACCTCCAAATAGGTTAAACACATACCCACTTGTAGATCTTCTCTGATCCAGATCTCCAGCCCAGTCTGCATCAACAAAGCCACAAATATCCAACACTTTGTCCAATCTTGGTCTTCCTTGGTAGCACAAGCCATAATCACTAGTGCCACGCAAATACCTGAAAACCCACTTCACTGTTGTCCAGTGCTCCTTCCTTGGTTTTGACATAAACCTGCTCAATACTCCCACTGCATGTGCAATGTCTGGTCTAGTACAGACCATCGCATACATTAGGCTACCGACTGCACTTGCATATGGAACACAGGACATGTCCTCTTCCTCTTCTTGTGTCTTGGGACACTGTTCAGTAGATAACTTTACACCTACAGGAATAGGAACCTTCACCGGTTTACTATCCTGCATATTAAACCTCTGCAATATTGTCTCAACATACTTCCTCTGGTTTAACCAAATATTCCTCTTTGCTCGATCTCTTTTAATTTCCATGCCCAAAATATAGTTTGCAGTACCAATATATTTCATGACGAATTTGGAGGACAATTGGGTCTTCAATTCCTGGATAGTTTCTTTGTCATTTCCAACCAGCAACATATCATCCACATACAAGACCAGATAAATAACACAGTCACCAATTAATTTAAAATACACACAGTGATATGCTTTGCTTCTGGTGAAGCCAAGTCCCCGTATAAATGTATCAAATTTCTGATACCACATCCTTGGTGACTGTTTTAACCCATACAGAGACTTCTTTAACTTGCATACCAGTTCTTTCTTACCCTTCACCGCAAAGCCTTCAGGTTGCTTCATGTAGATCTCCTCTTCTAGATCCCCGTGAAGAAATGTTGTCTTCACATCCATCTGTTCTACCTCAAAATCAAAAGCAGCAGCAACAGATAAAAGTAATCTAATAGAAGCTACCTTGGCAACAAGAGAAAAAATATCACCACATCAATTTCCGACACCTGGGAATAACCTTTTGCTACCAACCGAGCTTTGTATTTCTCCACCTTTCCTTCTGCATTTGTCTTCTTCTTTAACACCCACTTGCTGCCAATGGGTTTCCTTCCAGCCGCCAACTCCACCAGATCCCATGCCTCATTTTTGTTCAAAGATGCCATTTCATCAACCATGGCCTCTTTCCAGAGTTTGCCATCCTCTGAATCTACTGCTTCCTTCACAATTTTGGGATCATCATCAGTAATAGATAAAGCAAAATTTGAACAGAAAGAAGATGGACTATACCTTTCTCGCTGCCTTCTTTCTCGAACTGATCTTCTCACACCCAGAGTTTGTGGCTCTTCATCTTCTGATTCCTCCTCTGCTGTAGAGTCTGATTCTTCCTCCTTTAGCTCAAATTCTATCTTCTCAGGTTCCTTTGATGGGACTTCATGTTTAATAACATATTTCACCTCTCTGAACACCACATCTCGGTTGTACACAACCTTTCTTGTTACTGGGTTCCAAAGCTTATAACCCTTTAAATCATCCTTATACCCAATAAAGATGCACTTTTCATATTTACTATCCAACTTGGTTCTTTTCTCCTTTGGAACATGTACATATGCATCAAATCCAAATACCCTCAGATGTGAAAGAGAGGGTTTCTTACCAGTCCATACCTCTTGTGGAGTCTTATCCTCCAACGCTGATGAAGGTGATCTGTTGACCAGGTAACATGTTGTCTCCACCGCCTCTACCCAGAATTCCTATCCTAACTCAGCACCACTGAGCATGATTCTTGCCCTTTCCATCAACGTCTTGTTCATTCTTTCTACAACTCCATTTTTCTCAGGTGTGTATGGAGTAGTCTTCTGCTGTGCTATACCACAATTCTTACAGAATTCTTCAAATTCCTTGCTGCAAAAATCTCCATCGTTATCTGACTTCAACACCTTTATCTTCTTCTCTGTCTGATTTTCCAGTAGAGCCTTAAATTCTTTAAACCTGTCAAAGACTTCAGATTTCTTCTTAAGGAAATATATCCATGTATTCCTTGAGAAGTCATCTATAAATGATACATTGTACATAGACTTACCCAATGATGGAACCTTAACAGGTCCAAACACATCACTGTGCACAAGCTCTAATATATGTTTCACCCTCTTACCACTAGAGGGGAAACTTACCTGATTCTGCTTCTCATATACACAATTTTCACAGAAATCAAAATCCAGAAAGTTATTACTCATACCTTATACCATAACTTTACCATGAAGTGTTCGAAGGCCCTTCTATCCAATATGTCCAAGCCTTTGATGCCACAACATGGTCTTCTCTCCAGAGACCACTAGATTTTCTACTCCACTTTCAGGAACCACAGAATTGTTGCACCCATCAACAACAGTGCTACCTTGCAGCTTGTACAGAGTTCCAATCCGAACTCCCCGCATCAATACCAGTGCTCCCCGAACCATCTTGCAGGTATCCTTATCGAACATTGTTTTTACACCTGCATCATCCAACTTGCTTACAGAAATCAAATTTCTGGCCAATGCAGGAATATGCAGAACACTTGGAAGTGTTCTAACCCTTCCACCTTGCAACTTCAACTTTACTTTTCCACGACCAACGATTCTAGCCTTCCTGTCATCCCCCAAGAAGACATCACCACCATCATATTTCTCATACTCGTTGAACCACTCTTTATGGGAGTGAAGTGAAAGGATGCACCTGAGTCAATCAACCATGCCTCATGATCTACATGTGTACTTAAAGATGCCAAGTACACATCCCCACCTTCATCTGAGGTGGTTTTCGCCTCTACAGAAGGAGCATCATCAAATCCCTCTCCTTTGTTAGGAGCTTTAGAGTTACAATCCCTTGTGTAGTGCCCTTCCTTTCCGCATTTCCAGCACACCACCTTTACAGGTTTTCCTGGAGATTTAGATCTCCCACTTGATGACTTATTTTTGTTTATGTTCTGGGACCGTCCTCGTACAGACAAGGCATCACCATTATGGCTCTCCATATTTTTTCATCTCATCTCCTCTGTCAGCAAGGATGAGACTATTTCATCAAACTGCAAGGCAGTTGCATTGCTACCTATTGCAATAACCATACTATCCCACGAATCTGGTGGAGAACACAACAAATTGATGCACTTATCTTCATCTGAAATTTTAATATCAACAGATAATAACTGGCTTACCACAGTATTAAATGCGTTCAAATGTTCTGTCACCGAGTCTCCATCTTTCATCCTCAGTTTATACAGCTTTTTATGTAGGAACAGTTTATTCACGAGAGACTTAGATTGGTACAAAGTCCCTAACTTGTCCCACAAATCCTTCGTCGTAGCTTCCCCTGATACATTCAGCAATACTGAATCTGAGACACACAATTGTATTGTGCTCTTAGCCTTCCAATCCAACTTCTTCCATTCTTTATAGGACACTCCCGTTGGTTTAGTACCTGGATCTACTGCGATCCACTGATCTTTATCCACCAACAGATCCTCCATCCTGAGTTTCCATAACTCAAAACTTTGACCATTAAATTTCTCGATCTTTATCTTTCCACTTCTCGCCATCTTCTTTCATCACCAGAATCGATCCCGTAGATCTCCCATTGAACAGGGTCTACCACAGGCCCGAGCGAAACTCCTCAGCAACAAAGGCGTCCCCTTGAAGCCAAAACAACTCTGATACCAAATGTAGGTTTTAACCCCGTACAGAAATTACCTGCATATGAATTCTAAAACACAGAAAATAAACAATGCAAGAGCATAACACATAAAACACATATACACAGAGATTTTCCCCTGGATCCCAAAACCGAGACTACAAGCTTGATTTTTCATTATATTCCTTTCAATGTTACAATACATATTTATACATGCCGAAGCATCCAATACCATGGACCCCATCACGTCCAAAACCATGGACCGAAAACCATTGCATCCAAAACCATGTGAAAAAACCATGCACAAAACCATAGGTAGGTCCGACCAACCTAATATAGGGTCCAAAAAAAAATTCCTGGGGCGCTACGCCGGACCCCGTAGAAGGGAGCTACCCGCCCCCCTGTGACCCTCCCGCTACGCAATTGGCGCAACAAAGGGGGTGGCTCTGCCCCCCCTCTAACCCCCAGTTAACTACGTAGGCTAGTCCTGGAAAGAATATAACACAACCCAACACAGGTTTCAGACAAACTTAAGAGGTATCGGCACTATATGTGCGGCATACAATGTGTCCTTCCTTTGTTGTCATCATGTAATGGAGTGCATGTACTGAAGCCAAATCCTAAACTAATTGCAAAAAATGAAATGTTTGAAATGGAACCTTAACCTATTGCAAGAAAGAAAGTACAAGGAAAGAAACCTATTCTAATTGCATAAAGATCATGAACTAAATGTAAAAGAAACCTAGCTTAACCATATTTATCACATGTGATGATTTAAACTAACTGAGCATGAAATCTGATCTAGAGAGTACTAATTGTTGTGTGCATGTGTAAATATAAAAGAACTTATTTTTTAAATCTTTTTGCTTTATGAATGCAAATGCTAATCTTTCCTTGATCTTTGGCAAGGGAGACAAGTGTGGAGCAAGAGGGTTAAAATGGTCTTGATGGCATGGAGGTCAAGTAGAGGCCTAATCCCAGCTTCAATGATGATTTTTCTCAATTCGGGCTCAAAACAGGCTTTCCTACAGGATGCTACAGTGATTTCCTATAGGATCCCCTGATTTACTACAGGATGTTACAGATTTACTATACGAAATTATAATTCATTGAATGACAAAGCAAATCAAATCCAAATTGGATGGGACAAATTTTTTTATTAACTAGGATGTCTTAGGTCCCCATTCCAAGTGGAATCACTCAAAAAGACCTTTGTTAACCCATGCTAAAAAATAGAAAAACATTACTAGTCGAAAATCTAGAAATTCGAGAACTAGTGAGCTAGTAAATCTAAAAAATGCCTAACCTAATCAAGTGAAAATGCAGTGGGGTAATTTTTGTTATGAACTAGAATTTTTTTTTGATCTAATGCAAGTGGAACCAACTCTCTTGAAGCTCGTTAGCATGCTCTAAAAAATAGCAAATTGCCACAAAGGAGTTCCATAAATCTAGATTTGGGAATAAGAAAGCTAATCCAAGTAGCTCAATGATTACTAAGACCTTCAAAATATTTCCCAAGGATGAAATGATGCTTGTGATCCTGAAAAAGAACTTACATAAACCATTTAACCCAATCCTACAACAAGAAATCATTAATACTAAATGCAAAAATATAAAGAAAAAAACAAGAGATGAATGTGAATAACAAGTGAAAAGAAGGAAAGAAAATAATACAAAAGGGCTCTGAGGCTCCTGGGATGGTCAAGCCCAAGGAAAATCAGAGACCTATGGAGGAGAACAAGATTTAGAAGCTGAACATGACACCAATCTTCATTATTTCATTAATACAATTACATCCCTGCAAGAAAATACAATGGAGCTGCAGAAATACAAGTTCTCTCCACAAGAACACTAATGAAAATCTCTCCCTAGAGGAAAATTTGACTTGGTACTTATACAAAATTATTAGGAATCATTCCCCATGAAAGGAGAAATCTTTCCCCACCAAAATCCCTTGATTAGTGGATCTGGTCCCCAATACTAGGAATCTGCATTAAATGGCAGGGAACACATTCCTATATTTTCTCAATCATTGGAGTTCCACAATCTGTGCCATAATTCCATAATATCTTGTTGATTTATTATTTATTATTGATCCTTTTGTAGTAGGGAACAAGTCCCTAAATTATCTCCTCCTCCAAATCTTCATAATCTGCCCAATATTCTCATAATATTCCACAAAAATAAATAATATTAGGCACAAATATGCAATTATTCATAAACCTTCCTAATGAATATATTAAAGTTAAAAATAAATTATCTAATGAAAAAAGATAGGTTTAATATGATGAAGGATGGTTAGATGGACCTTAATTTATGTTTAATTTATAGGCATGGGCCTTAATTTATGTCTAATTTAGAGGCCCATCATACCCCCCTGCTAAAAGTGTTGCTCATCCTCTGAGCAACTTAGTGACCTCATTGTGCCTCATCCATGGCCCTGGTGGCCTCTCTCTTGTGCATTAATAATATTGGTTGTAAGTTCTATAAGTACAAACCCAAAAACGTATTTGTGCAAAGAAAAATCATTGTCTCTTAAGACCATTAGCTTGCTTTCTTGCCCTTATTCAAGATGGGTTCTTGAATATTTTCAGTTTAGCAAGGTCTTCCATATCCTTATCAACCTTCTGCTACCTTGTTCCACCATTTAGACACCTCTAAAACCTTCAAACTTCCTTTAGATGAGAAATAGGACATCATGTAGTAATTTCAGTCAAAACTACAAGAATCCTACAGGAAACCCTTTTTGAGCATAAATGATATTCTGAGCCTAGGACAAGCCCTCAACTTGACTCCCATGCCTTTTTCTCATTTTTAGGCCTTGGACAAAAGCTAGAAAGAGATTGGAGACCTCTTGGAAAACATCTTTTCATCACTGCAGTTTGAGTTTTGTTTTGATGGTGAATGCCTCATTTCCTTTTGTTGCCTTCTTCTTCTCTCTTGTGGCCTAGATGACTGCCTAATGGCCTTGGAGTTCTCTATTTTGATTAGGTCTCTCTTAAGCTCTGCCATCTTGGGGTTTAAAATAACTTGTTCATTTCTTCCTTTTTGTAGCAACATTTTGCCTTCCTATAGTAGTCATTCCTCCTCTTTCAGGGTCTTCTAACTGTATGGGAGTGATGAGAAATGATGAAGAGGGATTGGATGATGATGCTAGGGCTCAAAGGGAGTAGTGCAGGCTTGTGAAAATGGAGAGGATTCTCTCTTTGTTTTTTTCAAGAATGAAATGGGATGGATGAATGATGAATAGATAGTGAATATGAAGTGGATGGAGGGCTTGGAGTGCTGTGGCAACTTGGCCTTTGCAAAAATTTCTTCTTTTAAATGTTTTCCCCATTCCTTGAAATCATCACCCTTCATAATTTGACTTTTCAACATTGCATGAGTGAAGGAGTGTGCTGAAATTAACTAGTTGAAGGCGGTTGAGACTGTTGACCCATCCTTAGCCTATAAAACTTCATCTCTCATGCATTGACAACAAATTTCTAACTATAATATGCTCAAGAGAAAAGGTCAAAAATATTGAGTACATGTACCTACCTGATGGCATTCCTATAGATGTTGTTTGTTGGAGAGTGAAATCCTTGGTTGTATTTGTTGCATGTGTTTTCCTCTTTTTTCTCTATTATTGTTCCTTGATGTGCAGGTACTAGATGGTGATGCTGATGAATCCTCACTGTGCTGGAGGGTTCCCCCTTGTTAAATTCCCCTATCATGTTTCTTTGATGGATGTGGAGGGTTGTATATGTCTCCTTATCAAATGTAATGGATGAGGAATTTTAGATGAAAAAACTATATATAAAATTCCCCTTGTTAAAATTGGCAACTAGGGCCAAAATCCATGTGGGTCAGCTTATTTATGGCAGCTGATATTTTTATTGGATCCCTCTCGTCAAGAGGTGTAGGATTGATCTAAAGATCATCCGATTCCGATAAGTATTTATGGAGATATGAATTTATTTTGATTATGGAATTATTATCAAGCCGACCAAGCAACTTGAGTAGGCTCAGAAGCCCAATAGACATGCCTATTCATCATCTACGTTTTAGTATAAATTGGCAAGGACTTGAAGTCATTTGAACACACATTCTTCACGTGATCTCCTCTCCACGTCTTGGGTTTTTGGAGAAGGAGAGGCACTAATGAAGGATGCCCTAAGATGATGCCCTAATCCAACACAGTATTGAAGACACTTAGCCACAGTAAGGAAGACATTATTACGCTGGCAAACAATGTTCATGGTTACGCTGTTCATGGAGACCCACTCATATGTTGTTCATGGTTACGTTGTTCATGGAGACACACTTATATGTTCTTCATGGTTACACACTTATATGCTATTCATGGTTACACTGTACAGTCAACGTGATGCCCTAATTATAGACAGGGCAGAGTTACACGCAGTCAGACTCCATATGGACACAGCGTAATCTATATATCGTGTCAATACATGAAGCTGCAATCAATGCACAGTCATGGTGATAAAGCCGCAGAGGGTAGTTGCATTAAAGGTGAAGTAAAGCCGCAGTCAATATGCAGCCGCAGTGATAACAAGCACACAGAGCCGCAGGCATAGAAGCATGGTGTATGTAAGATGTTAGCCGCAGTTATGAAACCAATGCTCACACAGCAACGCAACTATGAAGAGAACCCGCAGTCATATATGGAACCCGCAGTTGGGAAACGCAGTCATATATGGAAACGCAGTTAGCCGCAGCCAAGGTATGAAGCCGCAGAGATATTGGGTCAAGGCATGACTAAACGTTGTTATAAAGACTCATATACGCAGGTAATGGAGACTCCAAAATACACAGACATAGAAACAGTTAATGAAGACAATTACACGCTCATGGAGTTTCAGTCTTCTCACTGTCTTGCCTCCTCCCAGTCTCAATGATCTCTGAAGCAACATTATAATCTTGGCACACCATTGATGAAGTAGATCCAGGAGGTATTCTTGAAGCAGTCTCAGCATAATAGCCAGTAGTGGTTAGGGTTTGAAGCAAAAGGACTATGTTCTCTGCATAACTATTATAGCATAGAAGATCGCTATATATATCTCGGCATTCTCCCAGTCAAATCTGTAGGGATGTGACTTATACTTGGTGATCATTAAGTATATAAGGAATGATCTTCATGACATGTTAGTATGATCTCGATGGCACTAATGTGAATGTGCATCATGATGATCTCAGCGGAAGGAATGATGAAGTAAAGATGCAGCATGATGGGCAAGTAAAGTAAGGAACAGCATAATGGGCAGCATGATGATGAGAGCAGAGCAGCTCAGTCATCATAGTCCAACACTATGATGGTACAGCATGGTGCTACACAGTAAGGTACAACAAATGGACGAAATGTAGAATCAGTTGAAGCAGAATGTCTTCAACTGATTTCATGTATCATCGTTATAGGAGATGATCTATGCTCAGATCTAGATAAGTCAAAGTGTTGACTTCTGTTGTAAATGTACTATCTCTCTCACTTTCTCTGTTGAACTTTGAAAGAACATAAAAGAAGAATTGATCAATGGTTTCCCCACATTGTGGGGTTTGTCCCTAACTGGGGCCACCACATCTTGTGTCCTCTTGTCTTGGCTTGTCTTCTGCAATTTATATTTATGTTCTATCTACAGTTTACTTTAACGCTGATGTGATTGCTAATATGGAAAAGACATTGAGCTAACTATTGAAAATTGAAATAAATTGCTCTAGCATAGAACATACCTAAAATTAACATGGTATCAGAGGTGAGTTGAAGACAATGCCCAAGCAAGAGTGAAAGAGAAATCACCAAAGACAGTTGGGAAAAGGACAAAAGGATAAATGTGTTCCTCATCCCTCTTCAAATTCACTGAGGGTGAAGTGGAAGAAGAGAATATTATCAGAATAGTGCGGCATAAGTTTATGATGGCCTTCGTAAAGATCACTTCATTGGGAAGTACAGATCTAAGGGTGGAAGAAAATGCAGATGCCTTGGTTGCAATAAGTTTAGCCATCATACGAAGGAGTGTCCAAATGGCAGAGACACATCTCTTGATGAAGATAACAATCATTCCAGGGACATCTTCAATGATCAAAGGAATGACTGGTGATGTAGGTCATCAAGGAAATGGTCGACTCTTCAAAGAAAGAAAGGAACCCCAGAATCTCTTTTATGTACCTGATCGCTAGAAGAACCTGGTGTCCATCTTGGAAATGGAAATCAAAGGTTTCAGGGTGGCACTCATCGATGGAAAGGTATGTGTTTGAAAACAGTTTTTCAAAGATGTTTTTGAGTTCAGGGTTGTATCAAGTTGCAGGAAGTCCACTAGGGACCATGTCCATTGACACAACACCGGAGGTCTATAAGTCAGATGGCGACAGAGATGCCTGAATTCAAAAAGAGCATGAGAGTACATGTCTGAGATGTACCGAAGGAAAATATTTCAAGGGGACCATTCCCCTCATGTAGCAAGTTCACAAGGTGTGGAACAACCTGAGGGGTTTGAGATTGATAATCAAGAATCTCACATATGCAGGTGGAAGAAATCCCTCTATGGCTTGAAGCAAAAAACCCCGGGCATAGTATGAGAGGATCGATAGTTGTCTAATAAAGCTGAGATTCACTAGGAGTGAAATGGATCCAAACCATCCGAAGGTTGTGGATGATAGACCTCTCATACCAGCACCTTATGAGGACAATCTATGCAGACCCTCTCACTTGCAGAAGTAAGAGGGAGTTGGATTTCGGATGTGAAATGATAAACAACAAGCATGTGACTACCTCGAGGATCTTAACTTTCAGAAGTTATACGGTAGTGATGTCGGACCAGATTTGGGAAATTTCTTGGTGAACTTCTGTTCGGACATATGTTTTGCAATTAGCACGGGGAGCTCATATTTGGTTGAGCCTCACTGGATTGGTGCTAAGAATCTTTTGAGATGTCTTCAGGGCATAATCTCTCATGGATTGAGATACACTGCCGGAAATATGAAACTGCATGATTATTCGAATGCTGATTGAGCAGGCAGTGTGGAGGATCACTAGAGCACTTCTAAGTGTTGTTTCTCATTGGATTCTGCTTCGATATCATGGATGAGCAGGAAGCAAAAGTCGATTGTTATAAGCACCACCGAGACCGGATACATATCTACAAGTATGATCTCGTATGAAGTTGCCTGGTTGGGGAAGCTCTTCAAGGGAGCTATTTGTACACATGATGAATACCACTGTGGTTCTCTATGACAACCAGAGGTGGGATTCGATTATCGAGGAATCTCGTATTCAATGATTTCTCCAGCAGATAGACATCAGATATTACCTTATCCTGGATATGGTAAGTTTATGAGCAAGGAAGCTCCATCGCTATGAGATGATGTACAGGTCACTACACTTTGTCTAAGCCCCAGGGGAAGATCAAATCTGTGATTTTCCCAAATGACTTGGAGTCGTCAAGAGACCCTTGTACAAGGGTCCTGAATGTTGCATACATTGAGCTCTGGGAGCTCTAGGGGCTTGTAGTTCTTACTGGAGAAACATACGACCACAGGGTGACTCACCCTCCCCTGGTGGTGCACACTGGGACAAGATGATTCGCTCTCTTGTGGGACAAGATTATTCGCTCTCCTGTGGACAGGATGATTCGCTCTCCTGTGAACAAGATGATTAGCTCTCTTGTGGGACAAGATGATTTTATCTCTTGTGGGACTGGATGATTCGCTCTCATGTGTAGCAGGATGATTAGTTCTCCTGTGAGGTCTAGATGATGTGTTCTCCATGACGATTGTGTAGCAGGATTATTAGTTCTCCTGTGAGGTCTGCATGATGTGTTCTCCATGACGATTTTGTAGCAGGATGATTAGTTCTCCTGTGAGGTCTAGATGACGTGTTCTCCATGACGATTGTGTAGCAGTATGAGTTCTCCTGTGAGGATAGGATTGATTAGTTCTCCTGTCAAGGCATCCTACCCATGCAGGCTGGGACTCATGGGAAGTACCTCTCATCTAATCAATGAGTAGGGAAATGAGGATAGGGACCATAGTAGTACCGATGGACGCATCGTTATATCTACCGTACTCCCTATGCTAGGATGACCTTCATTGATCTGGGATCAATGATACTGGTCTGGGACCAGTTGTAGGAGTTGTACCCACTATGACGCTGACTTCGGGTCGATTAAGACTGGTCTGGGACCAGTGATACATACTCTGAGACTGACTTCGGGTCAGTGGAGGACTGGTCTGGGACCAATGAGAGTGGTACATACTATGACGCTAACTTCGGGTCGGTTGAGACTTGTTTGGGACCAGTGGTACACTCTCTGAGACTGATGATACTGGTCTGGGACCAATAGTAGGAGTGGTACCCTCTATGACGCTGACTTTGGGTCGGTTGAGACTGGTCTGGGACCAGTGATACGCACTCTGAGACTGACTTCGGGTCAGTGGAGAATGGTATGACACATTCTCGATCAATTCTTCTTCTTCATGGTTCAGCAGAGCAGAGCTGAGCAGAGCCAGCAGAGCTGAGCAGAGCAGAGCTGAGCAGAGCAGAGCAGAGCTAGATGAGCTGAGCAAAGCAGAGAAGAGCCAGCAGAGCTGAGCAGAGTAGCAGAGCTAGCAGAGCTGAGCAAAGCTGGGCAAAGCTGTGCAGGGCACTAATGGCAAAGATAGTACAGTCGGACATATGGATCAGCGAATGGAGTTCTCCCTAGTTGAGAGGGAGTGTTAAAATTGACAACTAGGGCCAAACTCCATGTGGGTCAGCTTATTTATGGCAGCTGATATTTTTATTAGATCCCTCTCGTCGAGAGGTGTAGGATTGATCTAAAGATCATCCGATTCTGATAAGCATTTATGGAGATATGAATTTATTTTGATTATGGATTATTATCAAGCCGACCAAGCAACTTGAGTAGGCTCAAAAGCCCAATAGACATGCCTATTCATCATCTACGTTTTAGTATAAATTGGCAAGGACTTGAAGTCATTTGAACACACATTCTTCACGTGATCTCCTCTCCATGTCTTGGGTTTTTGGAGAAGGAGAGGCACTAATGAAGGATGCCCTAAGATGATGCCCCAATCCAACGCAGTATTGAAGACACTTAGCCGCAGTAAGGAAGACATTATTACACTGGCAAACAATGTTCATGGTTACGTTGTTCATGGAGACACACTCATATGGTGTTCATGGTTACGTTGTTCATGGTTACGTTGTACAATCAACGTGATGCCCTAATTATACACAGGGCAGAGTTACATGTAGTCAGACTCCATACGAACGCAACGTAATCTATGTAACGTGTCAATACATGAAGCCGCAATCAATGCACAGTGATGGTGATAAAGCCGCAGAGGGTAGCTGCATTAAAGGTGAAGTAAAGCCGCAGCCAATATGCAGCCGCAGTGATAACAAGCACGCAGAGTCGCAGGCATAGAAGCATGGTGTATGTAATTTGTTAGCCACAGTTATGAAACCAATGCTCACGTAGCAACGCAACTATGAAGAGAACCCGCAGTTGGGAAACGCAGTTAGCCGCAGCCAAGGTATGAAGCCGTAGAGTTATTGGGTCAAGGCATGACTAAACATTGTTATAAAGACTCATATACGCAGGTAATGGAGACTCCAAAATACGCAGACATAGAAACAATTAATGAAGACAATTACATGCTCATGGAGTTTCGGTCTTCTCACTGTCTTGCCTCCTCCCAGTCTCAATGATCTTTGAAGCAACATTACAATCTTGGCACACCATTGATGAAGTAGATCCAGGAGGTATTCCTGAAGCAATCTCAGCATAATAGCCAGCAGTGGTTAGGGTTTGAAGCAGAAGGACTACGTTCTCTGCATAACTATTATAGCATAAAAGATCACTATATATCTCAGCATTCTCCCAGTCAAATCTGTAAGGATGTGACTTATACTTGGTGATCAATAAGTATATAAGGAATGATCTTCGTGATATGTTCGTATGATCTTGATGGCACTAATGTGAATGTGCATCATGATGATCTCAGTGGAAGGAATGATGAAGTAAAGATGCAGCATGATGGGCAAGTTAAGTAAGGAACAGCATAATGGGCAACATGATGATGAGAGTAAAGTAGCTCAGTCATCAAAGTCCAACACTATGATGGTACAGCATGGTGCTACATGGTAAGGTACAACAAATGGACGAAATGTAAAATCAGTTGAAGCAGAATGTATTCAACTGATTTCATGTATCATCGTTATAGGAGATGATCTATGCTCAGATCTAGATAAGTCAAAGTGTTGACTTCTGTTGTAAATGTACTATCTCTCTCACTTTCTCTGTTGAACTTTGAAAGAACATAAAAGAAGAATTGATCAAGGGTTTCCCCACATTGTGGGGTTTGTCCCTGGCTGGCGCCACATCTTGTGTCCTCTTATTTTGGCTTGTCTTCTGTGATTTATATTTATGTTCTATCTGCAGTTTACTTTAATGCTGATGTGATTGCTAATCTGGAAAATACATTGAGCTAACTATTGAAAATTGAAATAAATTGCTCTAGCATAGAACATACCTAAAATTAACACCCCTAGACTGCAATCTTTTTCCACACAATAGAAGGCTTTTCTATATTCTTTTCACTTGGAAAAATGTGGAAAAGTTCAGCTCCTACCTCCTTATCACTCTCTAATGAAGCCAACCTCTGTTTTTTCCCTTTAAAACTGCTCACTGCCAATCATGTAGGTGATGTTCCGTATCCTGTAGGATCTACTGTAGGTTTTTAGGACAGCCTTTTGTAGCCGACTTGTTTTGTCCATATCCCCAAACAGTAGAATGGATTGACCTGAAACTTTCTGAGAATGTTTCCATCATCATTATGCACCTCCCCATAAAAAAAAAAATTGGTCAATAGATGCACGGATCTCAAGAAAAACTAAAAATGGTTGAAGGTGATGGAGGCCGATTTCTTGGTAACCGTGCACTGGAATTTTCTGAAATTGCTTGGGCATGTTACCATCATCCATATTCATCTCCCCATGAAACAACTTTTTAAATGGATCCATGGATATCGAGAAAATGCAAAAATGGTTGTAGGTGATGGAGGCTGATTTCTCAAAAATTGTGCACTGAAATTTGTTGAAATTGCTTGATCGTGTTACCATCATCCATATGCATCTACCCCTAAAACAGCTTGGCAAATGGATGCATGATTTTCAAGTTATGGTAAAAACAAATTTATGCTCTATGTATTTTTATATCATGTAGTAAAACAGAGCATCTTGTAGTTTTTTAGGACAGCAAGCAAAATGAATGGTAAAAGCTTGAGAATTATGGGTGGATGATGGAAATAAATGAGGGTGATGGATTGACATGTCCTTGGCCTTGCTGGAGCACTTGAGCAAAGGCGGAGAGAGTCAAATTTTGACCTCATTTGACTAGGTTTGACCTATTTTTTCTTTCTTTGGTGGCAACTTGTTTTTGTTCCTTGTAGATGTTGGATAACACCTACATTCATCAAAGAGATACATAGAGCAAAGATTTTTTCTTTTTTTTTCTAGGCCTACTAGCTACCTCAAGGAGGTTTTCAACTAATAGGTCTGCCTAGGCGCCTCAAAGGAGGTTTTCACCTAGGATCTTTTCTTTTTTCTCTCTTTTTTTTTTTCAACCCATTGACCTCCTCATGGAGGTTTTCAATCAATGAGTCAATCTGAGGCGCCTCAAAGGAGGTTTTCACCTGGGATTTTTATTTTTTTCTCTTATTTTTCATTTTTTTTTCTCTTCTACCCTACCCTACTTGAAAAACAAAATCACTTTCAATTATAAGAATACGTCCAATGGAGCCATCTGCACATCAAGATGACAGAAAAAATGATGTGGAGGCTTGAAATGTATTCTTTGACATGTACCTGGATTTCAGAGACCAAATGATTTGACTTTGAAAGGATCAAGCATAGTTGAAGAAGAGAGTGATGCTCCATCTTGTCGGTTTTCTGGAACCAAACCTCAATATAGCTTTGATTTCCTTGGTTTTCTTGCTTATCTGGATCATTCTTCATGTCTTCTTCTACCATGACCTTCAAATATTCCTCTTTTTGCTGATTGTTCTCTTGAATACATGGACGATTTGATGGTAACCATGAGGGAGCTTTATCAATCTCTAATTTTGATGTTTGTTCTTCATCAATTGCAACCCATGGTTCTGTGGTCTTCTCATTATAATCTTCTTCTTCTAGATGTGGTCCTTCAGTGATATCAAGATAATCTCTTTTTTGCAACACTCTTCCTAAGCTATGGTGAATACCATTGATCTCAAGAGGAGATGTTTGGAAGTGTTGTACCTTAGCATTGTAAGTGGGCTGAGCTACTTCAATGTGTGGGTTTGGAAATGGCGGTACATGTAGTTGAGTGAGAGTGGATATTTGAGATGGATGTGGTTGGGGTTGTGGTTGTGGTGGAGATGAATGGTAGGGATAACATGGAATTGGGTATGGAGGATATTGAGGAAAATACTGATGATATTGTGGATGGCTCCCATAAGTTCTTTGCCAACCTTGTTGCCAAGATTGGTTTTGGGGTTGAAATGGCCAATGTTGCCAAGGAAAGGGTGTGTTCCAATTACTTTGAGATGGATGTGCATAAGCTTGAAATTCTGAATTAGGCTCTTGCATCATGTCAGGTTGAATAGGCTACCATGGTCCTCTTGGAGCTACATAACATAGTTGCATTGGCAATTGACTTGCTTCATTGTCCTCTTGGTGAACTTCCTTCAACCTTGGTGATGAGGAGCAATATTTAACATCATGTGATTCTGCATGGACAACACGAATATCAGCATCTTCTTTTTGCTCATTTTGTATTCTTAACATTTCTACTTGTTCACTTCGATTGCTAAGAATTTTTGTTTTAAAGTTATCAAGCAAATTTCCAAGTTTAACTTGACTTACCGATCTTGATGTTGATTTACCTACTCTTGCCCTTCCTCTTGATATGTGTTTGCATGTTTCATAAATTTCTTCAAATGATAATTGGTATACATCACCTCTACTCATGAGATCAAGGAGATCAATCCATTCATCCCTAATTGTTCTAAGTAAGAGGGTTTTTAGTGTGTCGAATCCTAAATGATGTAGTTTTTCCCTCTTAACATTATACATGAACCTATCTATTATATCCTCAAGGCTCTCATCTTCTTTTTGATTCATTCTAAAGATTTCTTCTTTAAGATCGTGATCTTTATATTTTTCTAGAAATATATTTTGCATATCATTCCATGATCTTATTGAATTAGTCCCTAAACTCATGAACCATTTAAGAGCTCTATCCTTCAATGTTGCTGGAAACAATCTCAATTTTTGAGTTTTTAATAAGTAACCATAAGATCTACAAACAATTTCAAATTCAAAGAGAAAGTTTTCTGGATCCTCTGACCTTAGACCATGAAATTTTGGAAGAAAATATGGAGGGATGTTCTTCATGTGCACACTACCATCAGTATCTTGAATGGGAAATCCGATAGGATCTTCCTCATTGTCATTATCTTCATCCATTTCTTCTACATTCCTTGCCATCTCTTGTTCTTATACCTACAAAAGTGGATGTTGATGTTGCTCTCACTGCACCACATGATCAAATGGGGGGGTGGGTTGGTATTGGAGATTTTTTTTTGTTTTGTTTTTATGATTGAATGAAAACGTTAATGTAATACACTTTTCTATTTTTGAAATGAAATATTCTTAATGCAATTATTTTTTTGTTTTTTGCAAAAAGTAAAAAGAAATCAATCAACTAGGGAAGAAAACAATGCATACTTTGACACCTCCCCGGCACCAAAACGTGATGAGCCTCGGTATTGCAACAAGAATGCTGCAACTCCCAAGGCTACCGACTTAATTTATCAACCCAGGGTTCGTACAAACTTAAGAGGTATCGGCACTATATGTGCAGCATATAATGTATCCTTCCTTTGTTGTCATGATGTAATGGAGTTCATGTACTGAAGCCAAATCCTAAACTAATTGCAAAAAATGAAATGTTCGAAATGGAATTAACCTATTGCAAGAAAGAAAGTACAAGGAAAAAAACCTATTCTAATTGCATAAAGATCATGAACTAAATTTTAAAGAAACCTAGCTTAACCCTATTTATCACATGTGATGATTTAAACTAACTAAGCATGAAATCTGATCTAGAGAGTACTAATTGTTGTGTGCATGTGTAAATATAAAAGAACTTATTTTTTAAATCTTTTTGCTTTATGAATGCAAATGCTAATCTTTCCTTGATCTTTAGCAGGGGAGACAAGTGTGGAGCAAGAGGGTTAAAATGGTCTTGATGGCATGGAGGTCAAGTAGAGGCCTAATCCCAGCTTCAATGATTATTTTTCTCAATTCGGGCTCAAAACAAGCTTTCCTATAGGATGCTACAGTGATTTCCTACAGGATGCTACAGTGATTTCCTACAGGATCCCCTGATTTACTACAGGATGTTACAGATTTACTATACGAAATTATAATTCATCGAATGACCAAGAAAATCAAATCCAAATTGGATGGGACAAATTTTGTTATTAACTAGGATGTCTTAGGTCCCCATTCCAAGTGGAATCACTCAAAAAGACCTCTGTTAACCCATGCTAAAAAATAGAAAAACATTACTAGTCGAAAATCTAGAAATTCAAGAACTAGTGAGCTAGTAAATCTAAAAATGCCTAACCTAATCAAGTGCAAATACAGTGGGGTAATTTTTGTTATGAACTAGAATGTTTTTTTGATCTAATGCAAGTGGAACAAACTCGATTAAAGCTCATTAACATGCTCTAAAAAATAGCAGAAATTTATTGTTCTTTGCCACAAAGGAGTTCTAGAAATCTAGATTTGGGAATAAGAAAGCTAATCCAAGTAGCCCAATGATTACTAAGACCTTCCAAATATTTTCCAAGGATTAAATGATGTTTTTTATCTTGCAAAATAACTTAGATAAACCATTTAACCCAATCCTACAACAAGAAATCATTAATATTAAATGCAGAAATATAAAGAAAAAAACAAGAGATGCATGTGAATAAGAAGTGAAAAGAAGGAAAGAAAATGATACAAAAGGGCTCTGAGGCTCCTGGGATGGCCAAGCCCAAGGAAACTCAGAGACCTATGGAGGAGAACAATATTTAAAAGCTGAACATGACACCAATCTTCATTATTTTCATCAATACAATTACATCCCTGCAAGAAAATACAATGGAGCTACGGAAAGACGAGTTCTCTGCACAAGAACACTAATGAAAATCTCCCCCTTAAGGAAAATTTGACTTGGTACTTATACAAAATGATTATGAATCATTCCCTATGAAAGGAGGAAGTTTTCCCCACCAAAATCCCTTGATTAGTGGATCTGGTCCCCAATACTAGGAATATGCATTAAATGGGAGGGAACACATTCCTAGATTTTCTCAATCATTTGAGTTCCACAATCTCTGTCATAATTCCATAATATCTTGTTGATTTATTATTTATTATTGATCCTCCTATAGTAGGGAACAAGTCCCTAAATTATCTCCTCCTCCAAAGCTTCATAATCTGCCCAATATTCTCATAATATTCCACAAAAATAAATAATATTAGGCACAAATATGCAATTATTCATAAACCTTCCTAATGAATATATTAAAGTTAAAAAAAAATTATCTAATGCAAAAAGAGAGGTTTAATATGTCGAAGGATGGTTAGATGGACCTTAATTTATGTTTAATTTATAGGCATGGGCCTTAATTTATGTCTAGTTTAGAGGCCCATCAATGTTTGCATTTGGTTTGCAGATGTCAGCATCCTTTGAACCATATGTTGGTTATGCTGATGGTGCTAGTCGTAGTACTCGGAACCTATCTTCTGCAGCATGGGATATCTTTGCTCCAAATGGCGAGTTAGTGAGTCTAGAAGGGATTTGTATTGGCCGCTCTACCAATAACATCACTAAGTATAGTGTAGTGGTCGAGCTTTTCTCTTATGCTATTTCACATGGTATACGTCGTTTAGTCATCAGAATTGACTCACAACTTGTAGTACTACAATTGGCTAATGTCTATTCAGTTAGAAGTCCAACTATTCTTCGCATGTTCTTAAGGGTTCACCTTCTAGAGGACACTTTGATTTCAACCAATATCAACACATTTCTAGAAATCTAAACACATTAATAGATATGCTAGCTAATCATGTGTGAGATAAACAATTGCGACATATGTAAATAAACTTCAATGCATATCACATCCATTGAAAGTAATAATAGGAACATGACAAACACTGAAGATATTTTTTTGTTTTACAAAATGTGTGCCTGAGATACATATGGCCACACCGCCTATCATATCAAAAACTACATGCAAATATGGTTATAAATCTCCTAATAAACTAATCATAGTGCTCATGATAATATTCCATTGCACGAACTATCTTGTGTAGTAGTTGACTAATACAACTTGGCACTCTAATAGTGTGTCGTTGAATTCACATAGGAAATTGTTCGACTGCGGTTTCATCTAGCCCATGTTTCAGCCCCTCCATGTGGCGTTGCACCTCTGTGAATGCCTCAGCTACATTAAGATCGTGTAGTACATCTCATCCTACTGCAACAACATGTATTGGTGCTACTGCCTGTTGTGGATCTCCCGCATGATGGAGATATGAAGCACTTATAGGTCGAACGTGCCCAATATCTGCATGAACAAATCAATAGTTTAGTCTCAGATACATTTGAAAACACACAAAAATTGTAAAAATTAAAATAAAAAAATTTGTTGAAATGTTGTACCTATAGCACCCCACTACTCACCCTCAAGAAGCACGAGCTTAGGGTCTCCATGAAAGTCCATCCCTGCATACGAATAATAATCTATCATAATGAATTTCCTGCATAGCCATCTAAAGAAAGCTAGTGAGAAATTGATCGTCGACGGACTTGCATGTCGGGACATAATATCTATCCACCTCCTCGTCCGTGGAACTCTCAAATCAATGGGCTTGAGTGTGATATGTTTAAGTTGTAGAAATGGAATCCGCTCTAAAGCAAAGGAGATCAAGATCGAACCATAGCCAAAAAAAAAAAAAACGTCCAACTCTTGCTTTAATGAGTTGCTCTTTCATGTTGACCAACACTCCCTCACTCCAGTTGAAAATTGTTGGCTCCATGCATTCTAGGGCATACTGCATGTACGACCTATTGGCTACGTGAAGTGTAGAGCTACCAGCCAATTTGGAAATAATGAATAGGATCGTTCTTAAAGGCAATTGTGTCTATTGTAGTGGCTACAACCACCCTCCAAAATTTTTCCTTAGCTTCATTTTGCAGCATCCCTACCAACCTTTCACAGCAGCATGTCTTGTCTTATCAAGTACACAAGCTTCAATGATTTTCTTGCAGAATGACAGCCTATCCATCAAAGCTTGTTGCATCCCCCTCACAGGTTGTTTCACTGGACTTTGTTCAGTTGCAATCTGAGCAACTCCCTCAAGAAATTGTGCAATTCTGGAGGGAAACCATCCTTCCCTCCGTAAATTGTGCAATTCTGTCTGGCAACCTGCTAGGCTCCATAATTGTGCAATTCTACCTGTCACTGTTCACTAAGAAAATTGTGCAATTCCTCCCAACAAGGCTGCTCAGCCCAGAAATTGCACAGTTATAGGCAGCAGTCAACTACTCTACCCAAAAACTGTGCAATCCCTCTGGGCAGCCAGCCTATCTCCCTCTCAGAAATGCACATTTTTTCCTCCTAGCTGAGCAGACTATTGCATGTGCAGTTGAGTTGACCGGTTCCCTTCGGGACTGAGCAAAATTGATTTTCATGCATGGGCTGATCCTCCCAAGGCATCATGCAAAGGCATCCCTTGATTCAGGTATCTATTTTTAGCAGTTGGAGGTTACATGCAAGGATCATCTTAGAAACCTCCCGCCAAGTGTCGTTTTTCCTAAATTTGTGTCATGCATGTCACAACCTCGATCTTATCAAAACTCATCAACTGGATGCTGCAAAGATCATTCCTCACATCAACCTTGCAACTCTAGCATCCCACATTGCATTTAGGAGTCGTCGGCACATTCAGCTCAGTTGTCTTGGGGTAAGCCCACTGCTCATGACTTGCGTTGCGTTTCTGGCACTTTTTGTGTTTTGCTTCATATGAATGTTGTCTGCTTGATTTCAGTGAGCGCTTGTTGTCGTTTGCATGCATACTAGCTTGTGCTAGCACCATTTCACTTTTCATTTGCATCTCACTACTATCGCATGCATGACACTGTTTTGCACGGAGGGTCATCGTTGCAGTGCCTCACTTCACACACATGCATGCTTTCTCATTTTCCGAATCCTGCACTTGCTATTTGCATGAATGATCATTCACTCTCATTTGCACTTATCTCACCATGCATTCAGACTTCTCATATTTTCAGTCACCCATCGGTCAGACTGGGCTGCCTTAGCCCGGACCATGCCTTGCCCGGCTAGCATTGTGCATTTCCGGAAGTGAAGAGTTTGCCTTCCCTCCAGAAATTGTGCAAGTCTAGCCAGACAGTAACCTCCAGGCTTGCATTGTGCAATTCTTGGAGGCAGTTTCCTGTCGGCCCCAGAAACCGTGCAATGCAGTTTGTTGGTTGCATGTCACTGTTGACTGAAATTGCGCATTGCGTAGTTTCAGCCCTCTATAGACAAGGCTGGACTATGCATTGCGCAGTTCTAGCAATCAGTCAGCCTCCTGACAACCCAAACTGTGCCTTGCGCAGTTTTGGCAGTCAGTCTCCTGACCTCCCGGTGGAAATTGTGTGACCTTCATGATCAGTCACATAGGTATGTTGCAAGTCAGTTCTCAAGTTCGTTTTGGTTTTTGATTGATAGATTGCTTTCCATGAGTGTTGTCATGTCTTGAGGTATCGCAGGTGTTCATCTGCCTCTCAGCAGTACAGGTACAATGGTTTCCAGGAGAGCAGAGTCAAAGACACTGTTCAGAGCACACTTGGGGATGCAATTGATCAAGTGTCTATGAACTTGCCTACCCACGAAGACATCAAGTTGTTCATAGACAAGGACATCAAGATATGACGGTAGCAGCATCACAACAAACAGCACCATGAACAGTAGTTGAAGCCAGCATACCTGATGCAATGAACACAAGAGGAAGGTTGTTGACAACATAGAGGCGGAACAAAGTTGCAAGCTCAAGCAGATCCACTTGTGATGAAAGAAAATTTGGAGACTCATGCTATGAGGTGACGACGTGACATCAAGATCGTGTGAAGGCAGAGAACGGAACAAATAAGGAGTTGCAAGCGTTGAAGTAGCAACTCAAGGAAGACCAGGATCTGCATAGATGAGAGAATGAGTTGCACCAGGAACAGGTGCAACAAGGGGCGTAACATGCACTCACAGATGAAACTGCGCCCATACAAGTTATAGATCCATTCCAGCAGCTAGCACGGAACAGACATGGTGAGCAGTGTTGTTGATCGCGTGCAAGGGAATTTAGCAACATGCATGTCATTGTGCGCACTCATGTGATCCCACCCATTCAGCACACTCACCAAGGCAAAGACAAGAAGCAAGTCTGACTGGAGCTAAACATGCAGTTGATAGTTGATGTGCATGACCACCAGCACACACTGGAAGATCAGCATGAACACTATGCATCAGGGTGTTTCCAGTTCGACCGCACCCAAGAAGACCATGCGCATGCTAGCAGAAGAGTTGGATGGATGAGCCACACCAATGCACCGGGATGCAACAAAGGCAAGAGTTCGCTTCAGCAAGATGTCACCATGGAGCGCATGCACACCATCATGGACGACAATGCTTGGCATTAGCTTGCCTCCTTCACCATCACAAGCATGTCAAAGAGTTTGTCTCATCACAACAGACCAAGTGTCAGTGATTTCTTGCATGGCTTTCTCAAGCCATTTTGTCTCACATGGGCACGTGCGTTGTAATGTAGCGTCTTGTCAAGTGGAAGTTCAAGTGTCGATAGTTGGGTGTAATAGTCATAGAGTAGATGAAGATTCATGAGGGTAGATGAACTGTCAAAAAGGGGAATGTCAAGGGCCACCCCACCCTTTGTTATAAATAGTCCCTCATAACTCATTGTATAGGCTTTTGGTCAGCCACGCTTCCGATAAGAATATCTTGGAGAGAGCTTGGATAGTATTGTAATGAGCATTGGCTTCTCCACTTCACAGAGCTAGTATATCTATTTGGAGGAGCAGGCGGTTGTGGCTGTAACGTTTCGTTGTTGGAACTAGTGTTTAGACATGGATGTATTGTATGACTGGAACTTACACTTCTTAATATAACAGAGCAAACACATTTCACGCATATGTTGTATTGTATTCTATGTTATCTGCTTTACTCTAAATGATATATGTATCTGTTTGCTTACGCTTGCATGTATGGACTATTCTGTATAAGTATGTATGAATCTTTCTTAAACATGTTGTTGGTTTAACCATCACTTTGGATTGCTCGCTAACTTTCTTTCTAGCTTGTGTTGCATCTCTGCTTGTGTGATCCCTTCCAAGCTGCGTACTATTACAGGTTTCCAGGGGGCGCACTCACCTCACCCTCAGTGTGTTAGAACCTCTCATGCACCTTCCTTGACATACTGCAGCTGTCACACCCTTGCTACCAATGGGGACATCTTACTTGCCTCTGTGCGAAATCGTGGTCAAGGCATTACCATACGACCCACTGCTAGGACTCCTACACCAAACGGTCTGAGGTCTAATTGGGACTTCTTATAGGGGAGATCCCCTTACATGTTGGTGGGTCCAACACTGTCAACAGGGTCACATATTTTATGTTGATTTTCCCATCCCTATTGGTTGGGCTTGAGGTCTACAATGAGTGGAAATATAGTCATTGATTGTTTCTCCACCCCCTCTCCCTCCTATGACGGAGACGAGGGCACCTCTCTCAGATAAGCTCATAAAAAAATATATGTCCTCTACCTTTATCTCGAGCAAATGTGCTCCTAACTTGAATGCCTGAGATTGAACATCCCATGAATGAATAAGATATTCTAGTAGCTCCATTTGTTGCCTCATACCAGGAAGCCAAAAGAATTTCAGTAACGCACAATTTTTTAGCGCTTGGATGGTATCAGGGTCATTTGTTTCATTCATATATTATTCTTAGTTCTCTCTTTCCCTCCATATTAAGGCCATTTTGTTCCAATGAAGTCCTGAAACATCACAAGGAGACTCATTAAGATTCATTCCATGCAAAAAAAATTGACAAATTTTGAAGGGAACTAGCATAACACATTAGAGAACTGCGCCCAATGCACCCCCTCAAAGGGAGATAGTGTGTTGCAGCACTGCCTCTAGTGCATTTTGACCAGGACAAATGATCCTTTCGACTTAGGAGAGTGCGTTGATCCAGGGGTGAAGTATTTGAGCCCTAGGACACTCAAAAACCCAAAAATTGTGCATGAAATCACAAAATGCCACCATGAAATGAAAGAGAAAGGTTTTATCTCTTACTTGGAAGTGAAAACACTTTAAATAATCCACCGGATTGATCACAATCAGTGGTAGAAGATCAAGAGCACCAAGTACTCAGAACTCTAACATCAGAAGGTAAATGTGAAATGGTAAAAATGAATTGTCATTTTGATTACTTATGGTGATTTCTTCCATTATTTTATTCATATTTGATTGTTTGACCTAGTTATAATTCAATTTGATCATGAAACATGTAATTTTAATCCTTTGTTGTTGTTATAATCAAGTTGATAGTTATTTGATGAATTTTGTAGTGTTTTGAAAAGATCATTTTAATCGAAGAGCATACTTTTATCACTTTTTCGTGCTATGTAAACTCATGAAAAAGAAACCACTTTGAGTCCTCTTTCAACACTTTTTATACTCCCAAAATATGAAAAGATTGTCAAGCACTTGTCTTTTTGAACTCATTAAAGTAAATGAAAAGACCTCTACTCAGCATAAGTTTAAGTCTTTTCAAGACTGAGATGGACTAACTATGAAAAAGGAATACCTTAGTCGAACATGGCTAAGAGGTTCTCCTGAGTATCAGTTTCTACCTTTTCAGACTCAAGAGACTATTTAAGAAAAAGAACATCTGGAGTTTTCTTATTCACCTCTTTTTCAAACTCTCTAAAATTGAAAAATATGTTGAGTTAGACCTTCGCTGGACTCATTAAAATGTCAAACAACTATGGACTCATCAAACATGAAGAGACTAAACCACTCCTTCTCAGGGTTCATTAAATATACTTGGAAGGATTCATCTGAAGGATGAACTTACAGATCAAGCATATGTTATCCTCATTAAGCTTGTCAAAAATAGAGAGGTACTGGCCAACGATGGTTGGGGAAATTGGAAAAACAAGGTATTCCACTTGTTAAGGGCAACGAGTCGCTTTTGAACACGACACTCTTCCACTTAATATATGTGGCCATTAGGTTAGGAAATATGCTTTTCTTTTTGTTCATCATATCTTTTCGAAGCCTTCATTTTCAGTTTTGGGTCAATGCTACCAACTCCATTCAGTGTCGTCGGTGTGTTCAAGAGAAATCATTCAGTTGATATCTGCTACAATACTCTTAAGCCTTCATTCCATGTCTGTCGTTCCTGATCCAATTCCATATCATATCATTCTATCTCAAATCATGATACCTGTTTCATGTCGTTGATGAGGGATACATCAAGGCCCTCCTGCAATGAGTCGCTTCTTGTTGACATGAACTCATCATCCAGGAAGTTGATTTAGAAACAACCCTTCTGTACCTTGGTGTTTGCATACATCAATGGCAAGTTTCCTTGCTCTCAGTGATAGGTTTACATCATTGGCCTTCGACTGACAAATTATATGTGGTGTTTGACTTCAACTCACTCATTCACACCATACGGATTGTATTGTAGTACCTTGAGGACCATTAACATCATCGGTGGTTTCCCTTGTATTTGTTAACGACTTACATCATTGGTCGGTAATTAGATGGTGTCTACCATGTTCAACTCTAGCTCATTAATTCACATGGTTAGACTCGTACATTGGACGATCGTGTGAACGAGATAGAAGACCCCATATCTAGTTCCAACCATCCGGGTTGCAATTCAAGATTAATACAAAGATTACAATGTATGATGGCTATGATCATATAGATAGTCATCCAGTCATTGGTCCACCCTTTGTCATCAGTGGATGTGTCTTTTGATCATTGTACATGTAATGTTAAGCTTATATGTTGAGTATGGGTATGACTCCCTCAGCAGAGATATCATAATGTAAATGTATTGTAACAAATGACTATCTCATTGGTTTTTCTTGATCCCGACTTGTCACAAGGTAAAGCACTTCATTCATCAGTTTCCATTTTTGACTTTGCGCTTTAGGGGGCAATCTGTTATAGGCCATTTTGTCACATTTGGTCAATAGGCATGTTAATTGGATCAATCAACATCCTTTTACCCCTTGTCATCATCATTGCACAAAGCCCTAAGCATGACTCTCCCTAATCCATGAATTTCTGCCTTTAACTGCTTCATTTCAGTGATTTTATAGCCCAACGCACCCTTCTACCTTAAGAGACTGCATTCACCACCAGGTTGGCCCTCTTTGGACCTGCGCTGATCACCAGCAGGTTGCCCCCTTGTTGGGGGTGTGTTTATTCTATAAATTTAGGAAAAATTAAAAGAATCCCAAAGCTTCCTCTTCCAGAAGCTTCCAGGACTTGTTATAACCATTTACCATGGATGAAAGTCTCAAATCATGTCCTATGCTACCTTGGATGTTTCATCCCTTATCCCTTGCGCTCATCCTCCCATCAAGAGTGGATCTCAAACCTAGATTGGTAAATGGATAGAATTCCTAACCTGCCATCCTCTTCTATATATTTACTGCCATCCACAAGCTAGGGGTTGGCTTTTGGAGATAGATTCTACTCTCATTCTGTTGTTGTGAGAGTTATTATTCCAAGCATTAGGGTGACATAGAGGCACACTTTGTGATAAGGAAGGACAATTTAACTTGGAGGAGCTCTTTTACAAGATCAACTCTATATTTGGTTGTAACTCTCTCCATTTCTATTAATATGAGTACATTGTTTTCCTATATGTGATGTTATGATTTCGTTTATTTCGATACCATGTTGATCTATTGAATGAATTGATTGGATTATACTGCATAGATGTCATAGATATTTGGCTTGTGTTGTCTAATTGTTCAGGTTCTAATTATAGCAAGAAGATCTAGGATTGGAGCGTACAAGCCAAGAAAGGAACGAAGCTTGCAACGAATTCTAGGTAGGCTTCATCATGTTGTCCATTTACTTTAATGAATACATTATAGTCCTTGCTTTCTGTTGTTCTAGGCCAGTCCACCAGACCTAGGGAAGAGACTTTTGTTCGCAGTCATAGATTCTGTATAACAGATAAGCTTCTAGTGTTTCCTCTTCATGCATTGATTTCTTCTCCAATGTTGTTAGTGCTTCTACAACTCTTAATCAGAAATTTCAAGAACGATGAAAGTTAGGTTTTGGCTAATTTGATCCATTCTATTATATTTTGATAAAAAAGAAGATTGATAGGACAAAACCTAATTTGTGGCTATGACCCCTTCACATTCTCTAGAATTTTCCAAGTTTTCATCTAGTTGACCACACAATGTAGCTTTGAATACTTGCTTGATATTTTCATATATGACAACCTTGAATATGAGTGTTGTACTTACCCTCATGATCGAGACATCCTTCTTATAATAGCATTGAATTTCCTTTCCTTATCAAATACAAGTTTCTTCTTATAAATCAACCCATTCCCTGTGTTATCATTTATGTCAAGAAAGGACATACCATGAGAGAATATTGAAATCCCTTATAGGGATTTTTCATATTAGCTTGTCAAGTCCTCCTCAAACTCCATCTCTCTAGCTCACCAACTCCTCCCCAAACTCCACCATCTTTTAAAAAGTAGTATAATTGAGCCCCTAGAAATATAATTGATATGAAGAGGTTAATAGGTGACATGATTCTTGATATGTCATTGATTAGTACACATATTTTTGTTTGACTACCATATGCACATGGCTATCATATGGCATAAGGTTACTATATGCTTTAATATCAATAACTTGCATGTCTAGACTCCACGCCTACCATCAATTTTATGATACATGGCATTTGCAAGGTAGTGCCACAAGTTAATTGGTGGGCCCCAGTATTGTAGCAATAATGCTACAACTCCTGGAGCTTCCTATCTCTAATTTTATCAACCCGGTAGTTCGTACAAACTTGGAAGCGACGGTGTTGTATGCACAAGTACTAGCTCTTGTCGCAGCTGTCACTTGGTCAGCTGGCACAAGTCCGCTAGGGCTCAAGCCAACTTCTATAGGCTCACAGAAGAAGCTTTATGAATGATGGACGAAAGCTAACCTAAAGAAGACTAATCTAGTTGCAGAAAGGAACTGAAAGTCAACAAAGCATGTAAACCCTAGTAAACCCTAATTTGACTAGCTAGACCCTAACTATGCAAAACTGTGAATGAAACCACTACCAATAATGCCATTACTTGCTGTGAACTGAAATACATGCATCTAGGCTACTTGCATCTGAAAAGACATGTTTTTGTATTTTTTCATTAAGTGGTTGGATTTATTGTGATGATGCTTTTGATTAGGGTTTGGTTGTGCAGGAGCGGTTGGAATGGAAGGAAAGCATGGGCAAGGTCAGGATTGCTAGGGGAGGTCCCAGAGGGTCTCTAGCATCGATCCACAGAAGTCTACCACGTTCGGAAGCTCAGCAACCGAGTTTGCAGGCTTCTACAGGAAGTCTGCAGGGGATCCTACAGGAAACTCAGGGATTTCTACAGGGAGTCTGTGCAATTCTACAAGATGTTTGACCGTGGAAGTTTTGGGAGATGGTGAAGTGTTGGAGTGGTGTGGGAGGATAGGTGAGATGGAGATGGAGCTGGTGATGGCTCGGGAGCAGAAAAGTCAGATGGAGGAAGAGTGCATGCAGTGGTTTGATGGTTGGAAGGATGGGATCAACGAAAGTGTAAGTAAATGGAGCTAAGTGATTAATGGATGAGTTGGAGGGTAAATGAGTTGGACAGAGGCTGAGTAGGTGGATTGAGGAGAGATCAAGAAGAAGAAGAAGAAAGTGGAATGATATGGAGCAGCGTAAATGAAACAAATGACTTATGCACCAAAAAAACGAGAGTTCATTAACCTATGATAACTATGCCATGAAACCTATGAACAACAATGGAAAACCAAGCAATGAAACTCGTACATGAAGTGAAATGTAGAAGTATGGTTCAATGTCAAAAGTGCATGGATGGATCTTCAACAAAAATGTCTATGTTGCAGCTTGCATGGAAGTGAGAAGAACTGCGTTTCTTTTTGGTGGTTGGTTATGGACTGCACCCCAATCCCTGAGAGAGATGGCAGTGAGCTTGAACAACCTTTTGCTGGAGCTCCAATAAATTATAACTATCCTCCTATCGAATCTAAGCAACTGAAACAAATTCACCATAAACTAATCCTATCTAAGCTCATGAAAAGGACTAAATTAACAGACTGTAAATTCGAATTGCATGTTAAAGGAAAAACTCAAAGTGCTGGAACGAAATGCAAACAACATTACAACACCGAGGAGATCTATTGCTCTCAGGTTGGGCCCTAACCTGAGAGCTATAGCTCCCTTAGAAACTCAGAATGAGATCAAAATCTGCCTGCCTTTATTCATAAACGAAAGTCTGATGTCATGCCAAAACTGGCTTACAAAAGGAACAAACACCGAGCTGTAGCTCGTACTTCCAAATTACAAGAGCAATACAAAAGTTCAAAAAGCTCCTATCCAAGGCTACGGCCTCAGTATTTATGCAAAATGATCATCCAACAGGTGTCCTTGATTTGTGGAGCTTGGCTGTCCAACTGAAGGTTAAACTGCTGATCCTGTAGGACAGTTATAACTGTTGTTCCTGTAGAACAATTATAACTGCGATTCCTGTAGAACAGTTGGCTGCCTCTAAGCTCGGTGGGGAGATGGATTGGAGCTCGGAGCTATGGTGGGAATTACGAGGAAGGTCCCCAAGACCATGGACATCCTCTCCTAAAAACCAGCAGTGCCACCTCATTGTCTCCTTGTCTCCTTTTTCGTGGTCTTTTCTCCCTTTTAATGCCAAAAACCTGAAAGCATCATGCATTAGTCACGTAGATAGAATGCCTACCCTTCTTCCTACAAACAACATGAATAAACCAAGAAATGAATGCATAAGCAATAAAAACTGAATGGTTTGAGCAGAGCAAGTAGGCCAAATGAGCCCAAATTGTACCAAAAATTGGGGCTCATCATCACCCCCCAGCTAAACTATTTGCTCATCCTTGAGCAACTTTGCCCTGGCTCCTCGTCTTTGGCTGAGAACTAGAGCCCGGAGCATGCTTTTCCTTTCCTGTTTTTGGTGGCCTTTCCTTTTCTACCGAGGGTGGCGCTTCTTCCTTTCCTGTTTTTGGCGGCCCTGCCTTTGCTGCCCCTGGTGGTGACGAAGGTGATGTTTCTTCCCCCTTTCCTATTTCCTTGAGCCGGGCTTCGGAAGGCGATTGGCCTATTTTTCGTGTCCAGGAAGTTATTTTTGGGCTCCCCTTCTCGGGGATGGCTGATGTTTTAGAGGGGGTTCTTGCACTGGGTGAAGTAGGGACATCCCCTAAAATGGTTTAGCTGTCGGGTGGAGGCTGTGGCTTGCCCGTGGTCATCCTCTTGCTTCTCCTGGCCTCAGATGGTAGAGGGGTCTCCCTCTCTCTCTTCTCCTTCGGCTTTGGGGGTGTACTGAGGGCGGCCAGCGCCGCTGCTGCCTCCTTTTCTAGAATACCAGCCTTCTCTTTCTTGTGTTTTGCTCTCTCAGAGCTCCTTGTAGAGGGCCCCTCCTTTTCAGATTTCGGGCTTCCTGTAGAAGACCCTGCTTTGCCCACTTCTGGGCCTCCTGTAGAAGATTCTTTCTTTCCCGCTTTTGGGCTTCCTATAGAAGACCCAGCTTTAGCCACTCCCGGGCTTCCTGTAGAAGGCCCTCTCTCTGTCTTCAGGCTTCCTGTAGGAGGCTGTTTCTCGATGACTTTCGGGCTTCTTGTAGAAGCCCCTTTTTCCAATTCCGGACTTCCTGTAGAAGCCCTTGTCTCTGTCTTCGGGCTTCCTGTAGAAGCCTGTTTTTGCAATTTCGGGCTTCCTATAGAAGCCTTTGTCTCCGTTTTTGGGCTTCCTGTAGAAGCCTGTTCCCCAACGATTTTCGGGCTTCCTGTAGAAGCCTTGGTCTTTGCTTTTGGGCTTCCTGTAGAAGCCTGCTTCTCAATGATCTTCGGGCTTCCTGTAGAAGCTTTTGTTTTTGTTTTTGGGCTTCCTGTAGAAGCCTATTTTTGCTTTCCTGTAGACACAGGTGTCTCCACCTCCGCTTGCTTACCTGCCTGAGTTTTGCTTTTTGCTTTGGTTGCAGGTGCTGTTGAGGTACTTGGGCTGACGTGGACCACCTCAGCTTTGTCCATTCTGCTCTTCATCCTCTTTTCTCTTGCTGACAAGATTGGTGTGCCACCTTTTTCTTTGTCCTCCTTTTCCTCATGCTTCTTCCTTTGTTCTCTCTTCTGTATTGTTGTCGGGGTCTCTTGGCCTTCTTCCCTTTGTTCCTCGGCCACTACTTCGTGTTCTTCACTGCTGGAGGAACCCGTTTCTTCGATCAACATTTTAATGTCCCCATCTTTTGTCAAATTCCGGAAGGATTCCCATGAGAGGGGAACCTTATATGAATGCAATGCATCCTCCACAAGAAGCTTGATCAACCCATGGTGGGCTATCTGATCTGGTATTCCCTCTTTCAGCTTTGTAGCACACTCCATTAGAGACTGCAGGAGGTAATAAGGGATGCTCAGTTTTTGTTCTACAGGAAGGTCAATTCGGTGCCTCAACTCAGTGAGCAGCCGAAAGTGATATGCATACACGATGCTGAAACGGCCTTCACAAGTAATATATTTCATGATTTGCAAACTGACTTCATTCCAAGGTGGCAACAGGCTCGTTCTTCGCACCCCGTTTTTGTCCTCCGAGAATTCTTCCTCAGGTGGAAAGAATTATTTCTTTGCCTGTTGGCTCAGCTTTCTTTCTTCCTTATCCCACGGCAAACCCATAGGAAGTTCTGTGATCCGACTGATATGTTCTGGGGTGAGCTTGAGGCTTAGACCTCTGAAGTTCACTGTGGCCAGTGTCTGGGATTTAGGCTTCAGAGCCTACAAGAATTCTTCGGCCACTTCATCATCGTAACCCTGCAGCTTATCACAAAAAGGCATCCATTGTGCTCTGGTGAAGAGCTCTACCACTGCCGGGTTTTCCCTTAATTTGGTTGAATCAGTGGGTTCCCGTCTTATAAACCCACCCGGCATGATGAACACGGTCGTTTTAATTAAAGGTGGCAAATGCAAAAGAGATTTGGTCTATTAAGACAGAGCATGCACATAATCCACAAAATTCAACACAGTCTACTTATACTGACATCCTGTAGAACGACATCATAGGCACAGCAAACAATAATTCCACCAATATCTTTATGACCAGACTGTGGACGATGGTCTTGCCACTCTTACTAACTAGTTGCAGGAATAGTTCAGGGTTACCTCTTTAATTGGCCACCTTTTTCGTGAGGCACCCGCTTCCCTGTAGAAGACTGCGTTCCTGTAGACTGCGTTCCTGTAAACTGCGTTCCTGTAGAACTGCGTTCCTGTAGAACTGCGTTCCTGTAGAAGCAGTGCGCAATTCTCGGGGAGGACTGTAGTTGGCCCGCGTTCAAGGTGTGCTTCACCGGCGTTCTGGTAGCCAACAGCTTGACGTATCAAAGTGCAGAGGAGATCAGAATAGCCACCCGAGTTTGAAGTGTTGGATGATAAATGCATGCGCATGATCTAGCCGATTAGATTTTGAATCGGCGCAATCCGTGGCGCGGGGGATGAGCTGTCCCCGCCGGACCGTTGGGCGACGTCATCCATCATCCGCCTGCGTATTCACTTGCTGCCGCATCCATTCCCACAGATTTGCCGCCGCCTTTCCCTGTTAAACTCATGCTTCTGACGAGAGTGTTCTCACGTGCGTGCCGTTCATTCTCTTTGTCGTGGCCGCCACCCAAACATCCAATTACACTTTAACTAGCCGACGTGGCCAGTCGACTGGCCATACGGCCGCTCAACCATTCAATTTTACGCTATGCAAACAATTTCAAAGTAAAATTCATGCGATTTGATGGAAGGAAGGGTTGAGACACTTACCTGCGTGGCTGCACACGATTTTTCCAGTTCTTGGACGATGGTGAGTGGATCTACCTGCTGCATGCGACTTACACAGACCTGGAGGCTCGTGGTTACAGGCTGCCAATGATGGAGTGGATGTTTTGCTTGCATGTGCCTGCGTTTCATTTCAGATGGCGGTGCTGTGAATGGTATCCACTCGAGCAGGTTGAATTGTTACAGGATTCCCGCGAGGTGTCTCGTAACAGTCCTTTCTCCTTGGGTGCATGCTGCACGACGGAGGTTCTGGCCTTTCAATCACGTTCCCGGAGCTCTTGATGCCTGCGGTATGAGATCCCAGCATTTGTTTAACTTTGAAAATGGCTTTTCCCGCGAGAACTCATCGATCTTCTTTGTTGGTGCAGGGAACTTGGTCGCATGTCGACAAGGATGGTGGAGCAAGGTGACAGCAATGTGCAAGGGTGCCAACAGAGACTTGCATGCATCCAAACCAATCCATAGTCGCTAAATCTCATTTTAAGATGAATTCTGGCCGTCCAAGACTCCTACAGGAAGTTTCCTATAGAACACAGAGCTTCCTGTAGAAAGTTCGGCCTTCCTGTAGAAAGTCTGTACTTTCCTGTAGAAAATCCGCGCCTTCCTATAGAAAGACTGCATCTTCCTGTAGAAAGACAGCATCTTCCTGTAGAAGATTCAAACCATGATAAAATTGCACATACCTTGAAAAAACATGGGCACCCTTGGAGGAGGTGCTGGTGAGGTCTCTTGACAGCAACATAAGGACCCTTGGCTTTGAGTTGAAGGCTTCCTCTCCTCCATAGAACATCTGCAACCTGCATGCAATTTTACCATATTTTGCTTATTGTTTTTTTCTTTTTTCTTTTTCATTTTTTTTTTGAAAGATAACAGGGGCGCCTCAAAGAGGTTTTCACCCTTGCCATCTGCCCTGAGCGCCTCAGAGAGGTTTTCACTCAAGGATCTTTCTCACCTTTTCTCTTTTTTTTTTTTTTGAAAGACAATAGGGGCGCCTCAATGAGGTTTTCACCCCTACTACCTGCCTTGGGCGCCTCAGAGAGGTTTTCACCCAAGGATCTTTATTATTATTATTTTTTTTTTTTTTTCATATCCCTCAGGGTATGCCAAAAGCAGAGGCAGAACCCTTCTCTATGACCAATACAGATTTCTCCATAGTTTTGATGAACTCTTGTCTTGAGAGAGGTCTCCTGTAGATCTTCAATTGATGCCCATTGACAAGCATGGGAATGGCTTCCTCATCAATGGTTCGAATGAGGACAGATCCATTGTCATGGCATTTCTCCACTGCATATGGTCCTAGCCATCTGGTTCTCAACTTCCCCTTGAAATCTTTGTATCTGGAGTCATACAACAAAGCCCAATCTCCCGGCTGAAATTGCTTGTCATGGAGATGTTGGTCATGCCACACCTTTCTCTGAAGTTGAACCACTTCTGAGTGAAGGAGGGCCTGCATTCGGTGCTCATCCAGGCCATTCAGCTGCAGTAGCCTTTCTTGTTGTGCATGGCTGAGATCTAGGTCCAGCTGAGCTGCCATCCTCAAAGTGTTGTATTCAAACTCAATGGACAACAGAGCTTTCTTCCCATAGACCAGCTCATACGGTGTGAAGCCGGTGGTGGTCTTCCAAGTGGTGTTGTAAGCCCATGTGGCTTCAACCAGGCGATCTGCCCAGTCCTTTCTGCTGCTGCTCACCACCTTAGTCAAGATCCCTTCTAATGCTCTATTGGTGACTTCCACCTGCCCATTTGCTTGAGGGTGATAAGGGGTGGAAGTCCTATGCTTGATCTTGTGATGAGCTAGGAGATCTTCAACCAGGTTGGAGGTGAACTGGCTCCCTTGATCGGTGACCAGCTCTCTTGGATAGCCAAACTTATAGAAGATGTTTTCTCTTAGGAACTCGGCCACCTTTTCTTCTGTTGCTGCTTTGATTGCTTTGGTCTCTGCCCACTTTGTCAAATAGTCAGTACACACAATGATGTAAGTCCTTTGCCTCGAAGAGGGGTTGATTGGGCCCACAAAGTCCATGCCCCACTTCTCAAATGGCTCAAGAGTCACTTGAGGTTGGAGAGGCATCTCATCCCTTTGGGTCGGTTTCCCCATTCTTTGGCATTGGTCACACTGACTGACATATCTTCTGACATCTTGATGAAGTGTGGGCCAATAGTAGCCTGCCTGCAGGATCTTGAAGGCAGTTCTCTTTGCTGCAAAATGTCCTCCACAAGGCCCATCATGACAAGTGAGGAGGATATCAAAGACTTCCTCCTCCCTTACACAACGCCTTAAGATCTGATCGGGGCCAAGCTTGAACAGATTGCCCCCGATCCAAGTAAATGAGGCACTTTTTCTGATGATTCTGCTCTTCTCTCTGGAAGATAGGTGTGGAGGGAACTGTGCTGAAACAAGATAGTTTGCTATATCAGCAAACCATGGAGAGAGTACTGAAATAGCAAACAGATGTTCATCAGGCATCTGGTCGTCCACTGTTCCATCCTCATCTGCAGACAAATCCAATCTAGATAAAAAGTCAGCAACAACATTTTCTCTACCTGGTTTGTCAACAATGGTCAAATCAAACTGCTGCAATAAAAGTAACCATCTAATAATACGAGCATTCACATCTGGTTTATTCATTAAATATCTAATAGCAGCATGGTCAGTATGTACAAAGGTCTGGTAACCAGTAATATAATGTCGGAACTTGTTCAATGCATGGACCACAGCCAAGAATTCTTTCTCGGTTACAGTGTAATTCAGCTCAGCTTTGGACAAGTTTTTGCTAACAAAGTAAATGGCATATGGAAGTTTTTGCTCAACTTGTCCTAAAGCTGCACCTATGGCTTTGTTCGAGGCATCAGTGTGGATGTGGAAAGGTAGGGCCCAGTTTGGACCTCTCAGGATTGGGGCTGACACCAACTTGTCCTTTAATTCATTTAAAGCCCTCTGACAATCGTCAGTCCAATTAAACTCCACATCTTTTGCCAACAGGCCAAACAATGGCGAGGCTAGCTTGCTGAAATCTTTAATGAATCTCCGGTAGTATCCTGCTAATCCCAAGAAACTCCGGACATCCCTGACCTTTTGAGGAGGTGGAACCCTCTTGATGAGAGCAATTTTGTTAGGATCCACCTGCAATCCTTGGCAAGAAATGGTATGGCCTAGCACGGTCCCTTCAGTCATTAGGAATTCACATTTTTCAGGACTAAGGGACAAGTTCATCTCGGTGCATTTGGTTAGGACTTTTCCCAGGTTGGACAATGCTTCCTGGAAGTTGGCCCCATAAGGAGTAAAGTCATCCATATAGATTTCTACTGCATCATGGACCAGCTCCGAGAAGATGCTCAAGACAGCTCTCTGAAAGGTAGCAGGAGCATTGCATAGCCCAAAGGGAAGGACTCGATAGGCAAAGGTACCCCAAGGACAAGTGAAGGTGGTCTTATCTTGGTCTTCCGGGCTGATTTGGATTTGGTTGTACCCGCTAAACCCATCCAGGAAAGAGAAGAACTTCTTTCCTGCCAGTCCATCCAACACTTGATCTATGAAAGGTAGAGGGAAATGGTCCTTCTTGGTAGCTTTGTTCAACTCTCGGTAGTCCACACAGATTCTCCATTTCCCATTTTTCTTGGGAACCAATACTAGAGGGGACACCCATTCACTATCTGAGATGGGGTAGATGAATCCGGCATCCAACAGTTTTTGCAATTCTTCCTTGACAATGTCCTTAAGGGCTGGATTCATTCTCCTCTGAGGTTGCCTAACCGGTTTACAATCCTCTTTGATGTATATATGATGGGTACAGACCGAAGGATGGACTCCTTTCATTTCCTTATAGCTCCAAGCAAAAGCATCTAAGTGATTGGCCAACAGACTACACAGCTCCTTTTCCTGGGAAGGAGATAGGGAGGAGCTGATCTTCAATGCTTTCTCAGGGCCGAACTCCACATTCTTGACTCTGGGGGTAACAGGGTTGGTTGTACAAAGATCCACTAGGGTGCTGGCTTGGGCATCCTCCACCAATTTCTCTAAGGGTAGTGCACTGGATGGTGGATTCTGGATCAAGGTCTCGATCAAGTCATCCTCGGTTGGGGGGTCTCTTCTAGTGGTATCTAAGGTGCACAGAGGTGCTGAGTACACCTCGTCTTCCTCTCCTTCTTCCAACCAGAGTGGTAAGTCATGCTCTAAGGAGGGTTGGGCAGGAGGGTATAGGACTAGCTGCTTGGACATGGGACCATTTTTGATGGTCATGTTTCCTGCACGACAACTTATGTAAGCATCTGCAGTAGCTAACCAAGGCCTTCCCAAAATGAGAGGATATCCAGTAAGCTTGGCCTTTGGTTGCAGAACCAGGAAGTCTGCAGGGTATTCCCAAGAGTCAATAGAGACCAAGACATCCTCCACAATCCCTTCGGGAGTCACGGTGGAGCGATCTGCTAATTGCAGTACTGTCGAGGTCTTCCTCAAGGAACCCTGAAGATTAAGCTTAAGCATGGTATCCCTGGTCATCACATTAATGGCGGCCCCCATATCAATCAAGGTGTGAGGTATAATGGTGCCATTGATGTGAACATCTACTACAGGACTTCCAGGATCTAGGTACTTTGGGCAGATGACTTGTCCTAACATAAGGTCAGACAGTTGTCCTATGACATTGATAGTTGAGGCATCTTTCTTCCGTCTGCCTGGGTGTTTGAAACACTTCTCCTTAACCAGCTTGTTGTATATTGGCACATCCTTGATGGCTTGGAGAAGTGGTATTTTTACACACAACTGCTTGAGCTCACCCAGAAGCTCATCCTCCTCTGGGTTGGGTTGTGTGGTGGCTGTTAGTCTCTCAGGAAAGGGTGGAATAACCTTCGGTTCACTTTCCTGTTTATCTTCCTCATCCTCCGGGGGAGGAGGTTGGCGATCTGGTAGAGTCTTTCCAGATCGAAGATTGATCTCCTGGATCTCCACAGCATAGGTAGGGCATGAGGTTTCCCCAGTGTATACCTGCTGGGCCTGTCTATTGTTGGGGTTCGGGTTCGGTTGAGCAGGCATTTGAGGTTGCCTTGGAGGAGCAGGAGGTAATGGCTGAGGTGGAACTGGTGGTGGAGGCAAGATGGCAGGAGGAGTGTTGTATTGGGGCCTCCACCCTGACTGAGGTGCATTCCATTGAGGCTGCGGCTGGGCATGTGAGTGATATGAATGAGAAGTAGGTTGAGTGGGGTACTGAGGTGGGTAAGACCATGGAGGAGGCATGGACCATGAAGGATGAGCAGGGGGACCCCAGGAAGGCATAGGAGTCGATTGGTTGGGGCTGTAATAAGCTTGAGATGCCCCTTGCATCCCCTACTGATAAGGTCTAGATCCCTGTGGCCTCCTTTGGTTGAGGTAATAGAGAGGTTTAGTGGGAGCTTCTGTCCCTTGGTACATGGCTTTAAACCCAGGTAAGGTTGGACACTGATTTGTGGGATGGTCCTCCTCACAAACGAAACACACTTCAACCGAATGCAATGGACATTCGTTCTTAGGGTGTCTCCTGGTGCACCTAGGGCAGAAGACAGCCAAGGCTCTCTCAGCCTCTTCTTTCTTTTGCTGAATCCTGAATGTGTCAAGCTGCATGGCAATGGTTTGTCTCACCTCACTCTTAAGATCTTCTAATTGATTTGCAAGCTCATGTTTGGAGAAAGGGACACTAGTTGAGAGGTGGTTTCCTCTACCTCGTTTCGGAGCTGCCCTGGAGTGATTTCTAAACACAGTCTTGATGTCCTCATAAGGCAGTTGGTAAATGTCCCCCCCAGCTAACATGTGAAGGGTATCTAAGAGGTCTTCAGGGACTCCTCGGAGCAGGACCAACTTGAGGGATTCAGGGTCAAGAGTGCACCTGGCCCGCTTATAGCTTAGTTGGAACCTCTCCTCATAATCCTCTAAGGACTCATCATTTCCCATGGACATCCGAAAGATTTCCCCCTTTGTTTCCTTGGACCTACAGTAATCCCAGTACTTGGTGTTGAAAGCTTGTTGCATCTGAGCCCAAGTGGTGATACTATTCCCAGGTAAGCCCATGAACCAGCGTAGTGCTGCATCCTTAAGAGTGGAAGGGAAAAGTTTCAACTTTTGCTCATCTTCAGTATAGTCATAGGTTCTACAAAGGACAACAAACTCAAACAGGAAGGTATCTGGATCTTCAGTGGTCAGCCCATGGAAGTGAGGTAAGGCGGAGGGGCTAATGTTCTTCATTTTCATCTCTCCATTGGTCTCTCGGATGGGGAAGGCACCTTCTATTCTCTCATCTTCTCTTCTATTGTCAGCCATAGCTTCAGATGGAGTGGTCTCTAACTCTTCTTCTACTATAGGGTCTTTGGATATCTCAGGATGTTCACCTATAGGTTCCTCTGGGTCACTGTCACCAAAGAAGAGAGAAGGGTGACTTAGTGATGTGGTGGGGGTGTTTGGTAGGAATTTGCCTGATCTATCTCGGTTCCTACGAGGCATGAAATGGAAAAGACTTTCTTTTTCTTTTGATTGCTTTTTTTTTGCTTTGCTTTTCTTTTGGTACCTGCAAAACTGAGACAGATTGATCTACAACTAACTATGAAAGATGCAAAATTAAACTGAAAGCAGGAAAGAACTAATCTACTTTGCTTAAATGAAATTGCAAGAATGGAAATGCTAGTCTACGCTTGCAGAAAGGAAATGCTAATCTATGAAAGCAGGAAATATCTATGCTACTTTTGCAGAATGGAAATGAAGTAAACTACTTAGCAGAAGGCAAGAGTAAGAAAATAGAAGAAAAGCAACAATTACTAATACTCTGACGCTTCCCCGGCAACGGCGCCAAAAAAGATGGTGGGCCCCAGTATTGTAGCAATAATGCTACAACTCCTGGAGCTTCCTATCTCTAATTTTATCAACCCGGTAGTTCGTACAAACTTGGAAGCGACGGTGTTGTATGCACAAGTACTAGCTCTTGTCGCAGCTGTCACTTGGTCAGCTGGCACAAGTCCGCTAGGGCTCAAGCCAACTTCTATAGGCTCACAGAAGAAGCTTTATGAATGATGGACGAAAGCTAACCTAAAGAAGACTAATCTAGTTGCAGAAAGGAACTGAAAGTCAACAAAGCATGTAAACCCTAGTAAACCCTAATTTGACTAGCTAGACCCTAACTATGCAAAACTGTGAATGAAACCACTACCAATAATGCCATTACTTGCTGTGAACTGAAATACATGCATCTAGGCTACTTGCATCTGAAAAGACATGTTTTTGTATTTTTGCATTAAGTGGTTGGATTTATTGTGATGATGCTTTTGATTAGGGTTTGGTTGTGCAGGAGCGGTTGGAATGGAAGGAAAGCATGGGCAAGGTCAGGATTGCTAGGGGAGGTCCCAGAGGGTCTCTAGCATCGATCCACAGAAGTCTACCACGTTCGGAAGCTCAGCAACCGAGTTTGCAAGCTTCTACAGGAAGTCTGCAGGGGATCCTACAGGAAACTCAGGGATTTCTACAGGGAGTCTGTGCAATTCTACAGGATGTTTGACCGTGGAAGTTTTGGGAGATGGTGAAGTGTTGGAGTGGTGTGGGAGGATAGGTGAGATGGAGATGGAGCTGGTGATGGCTCGGGAGCAGAAAAGTCAGATGGAGGAAGAGTGCATGCAGTGGTTTGATGGTTGGAAGGATGGGATCAACGAAAGTGTAAGTAAATGGAGCTAAGTGATTAATGGATGAGTTGGAGGGTAAATGAGTTGGACAGAGGCTGAGTAGGTGGATTGAGGAGAGATCAAGAAGAAGAAGAAGAAAGTGGAATGATATGGAGCAGCGTAAATGAAACAAATGACTTATGCACCAAAAAAACGAGAGTTCATTAACCTATGATAACTGTGCCATGAAACCTATGAACAGCAATGGAAAACCAAGCAATGAAACTCGTACATGGAAGTGAAATGTAGAAGTATGGTTCAATGTCAAAAGTGCATGGATGGATCTTCAACGAAAATGTCTATGTTGCAGCTTGCATGGAAGTGAGAAGAACTGCGTTTCTTTTTGGTGGTTGGTTATGGACTGCACCCCAATCCCTAAGAGAGATGGCAGTGAGCTTGAACAACCTTTTGCTGGAGCTCCAATAAATTATAACTATCCTCCTATCGAATCTAAGCAACTGAAACAAATTCACCATAAACTAATCCTATCTAAGCTCATGAAAAGGACTAAATTAACAGACTGTAAATTCGAATTGCATGTTAAAGGAAAAACTCAAAGTGCTGGAATGAAATGCAAACAACATTACAACACCGAGGAGATCTATTGCTCTCAGGTTGGGCCCTAACCTGAGAGCTATAGCTCCCTTAGAAACTCAGAATGAGATCAAAATCTGCCTGCCTTTATTCATAAACGAAAGTCTGATGTCATGCCAAAACTGGCTTACAAAAGGAACAAACACCGAGTTGTAGCTCGTACTTCCAAATTACAAGAGCAATACAAAAGTTCAAAAAGCTCCTATCCAAGGCTACGGCCTCAGTATTTATGCAAAATGATCATCCAACAGGTGTCCTTGATTTGTGGAGCTCGGCTGTCCAACTGAAGGTTAAACTGCTGATCCTGTAGGACAGTTATAACTGTTGTTCCTGTAGAACAGTTATAACTGCGGTTCCTGTAGAACAGTTGGCTGCCTCTAAGCTCGGTGGGGAGATGGATTGGAGCTCGGAGCTATGGTGGGAATTACGAGGAAGGTCCCCAAGACCGTGGACATCCTCTCCTAAAAACCAGCAGTGCCACCTCATTGTCTCCTTGTCTCCTTTTTCGTGGTCTTTTCTCCCTTTTAATGCCAAAAACCTGAAAGCATCATGCATTAGTCACGTAGATAGAATGCCTACCCTTCTTCCTACAAACAACACGAATAAACCAAGAAATGAATGCATAAGCAATAAAAAATGAATGGTTTGAGCAGAGCAAGTAGGCCAAATGAGCCCAAATTGTACCAAAAATTCGGGCTCATCATTAATATATGATATATGATCTAGAACTATATTCAACAAAGCTCAAAGGTCACGTTCAACAATATTTATTCTTTGTCATAAAAATACATGTTGATTTCATATATACATTTTCAATCACAATATACCGCATAAAATAATTTGATTTTGTCTTGAATGCTAGGTTTGAGGGTTATCTATTCCATTATATTTATGTCGATTACAACAAGAGTAAAATGTTGCAAGATACAAATTAAACCAAGACTTCAATGAATAATTTTAGTTTTAATTTTTGATATAAAACTTTTTTTTAACTTTAATTTATCAATATATCTATAGCTTTTATAAGGAGGCCATGCAACTAACTTCCTCTCGAATTTTTAAAGTCTAGTCAAAACTAAAATTTGATATGCTTATGCCAAAAAACACAATACATGTAATCACAAAAGAAAGGGGCATAAACATAAGTTTAGAGAAATACATAAGACATACAAGCTAGCATAGGAGCATAGTTAAGTAGTAAGTGTTTCTAACGCAACATTTAAAGGTGGATCATCATGATCATTTGTGAGTGGCCCCCCACTTGTGATACATAGTTCATTTTCCATTGTTCCCCAAATATCATCAATTCTTTAATGACTTGATAACACCTAAGATGGTCAAACCAAACACTGGGACTTTGTCATTTTAAATTGGCAAAGGAAACCAACTATACCTACACACGTCTCTCACAAACCCATCATCTTACCTTATATTAACGTTTTGGATTACCACATTTATAAATACATTCATCAAATTAGTAAGTTCTTTACTCAAATTGTAACTCCATTATAAAAATACCAACAATAGTTATCGAGAAAAAAAAACACTCTCATAGACCTCTTAGAAAAAACATATAGATAAAGAAAAAATTAACATACACATATATATTCTAAATATTTAATACTTTTTATTTATTTATTTAATCCGAAAATTGTTTCATAAAAATAATTTTATTTAAATGATAACAAATTTAAATAAATCTTCCAATAATAATTTCCTCTGGCTGCTCACAACATGAGATTATATTTACCGCACAGCGCTTCCCTTTTACCTCACTGAACCTGGAGGACGGTCTTAAATATCTGGGCTTTAGGCTTAAGCCTAATGGGTACAGGATCGCGGACTGGACATGGCTGATTGCGAAAGTGGAGAAGCGCCTACAGGTTTGGTACCATAAATACCTATCCCGTGCAGGTAGATTAGTCCTTATTAAACCTGTGATTGAAGCCACTCCTGTTTTTTGGATGACTCTGGCCTGGATACCGAAAGGTATACTGAACAGACTACAAAGTATATGTTGCAGATTTTTATGGAATGGTCATCAACCAGGTAGATTACTTGTCTGGGTCAAATGGGACGCTATTGCAATGCCTAAGAGATGGGGAGGATGGGTATCGAAAGGCTTGATCTTTTTTCCAAAGCCCTGGCAGCAAAGCTCGGTTGGCATCTTATCACCTCAAACAGCCTCTGGTCCTGAGTTGCACAGGTTAAATATATATGGCCCATGACCCTGATGGACTGGTTCAGATAGCAGCACAGAACTAGTAATAACATCTCCAATGTATGGAAGGCGATCATTAATGCTTTACCACTCCTTCGTGAAGGCATTACATGGAGAATAAAGGAGGGAAATGATGTCCGTATTGGCACAGACCCATGGGTTGGTTGTGGCAATGCACACAGACTACCGGCAAACTTGATAAGGCTTTTACACAGCAGGGGTATCACCCACATCAAACACATCGGGGACAGGAACAATTCCTCCTTCCTACAACAAGCATGGAAATCGGCTCGTGATCTGGACATCCCTATACAGTGGCGACCTGATTGGCAGGAATACACGGATGCTCTTACACAGGCTCACATCCGACTTTCCGAAGGACCGGACGAGATTATATGGGCCTTTGCCAAACACGGTACATATTCTCCAAAAGCGGGATATATGAGATTAATGGAACCATTCAAACCCCCGAACATAAACCCGACTTGGAGATTACTCTGGAAGCTCAAGGCGGCCCCTCGCACCCGCTTACTGATGTGGAACATTTTGTTTGATAAGATACCCACAGGGTCAAATCTGATGAAAAGATCCTTCCACGGCCCTTTCTGGTGTCACCTGTGTTGCAATGATGAAGAAAATACTGATCATCTCTTCCTACATTGCCCCACCACTAAGGCACATTGGAATTCCATCATTTCTCACTATCCTAGCTTAAAATTATGGCAAGGACACAACATTCTGGATGCCTGGAGCACATGGTGTCAAAGTCAAAACGGAAAATCCAGAAATATGCCTCTTTTAGTTTGCTGGTCACTTTGGATTGCTAGAAACCATTCTATTTTCAACCACAAAATACCCCACTGGCCTGCCATCCTACTTCATATCATTGCGGATTATGATCTACTTCCCGAGGAGGACTCCAATGCCCCTCCCCGCACCATTATACCAGAAAACATAGACAAATCAAAACCGTGGGCATACTTTGATGGTTCTGCGCAGGAGGCTGGATGTGGTGGCGGAGCCATTCTCTACCTAAATGATGCACATTGTTACAAGATACAAATAAATTTAGGCAGGGGAACCAATAATTATGCTAAACTTTGCACTGCTAAACATCTCATTCATTTTGCATTGGAAAAGAATTGCATACATCTATAACTGTTTGGTGATTCCAAAATCGTTTGCAATTGGTTAAATAATGCATCCCACTGTAATGCATTTTCATTGAGGCATATATTAGAAGAAGCTAAAAGATTGATATCTTCTTTTGACTCCTTTACCTGTCGCCACATTTACAGGGAGCAAAACACGGGGGCAGATCACCTTTCCAAAGAGGCAGCGCTTAGACAGGGCAATGACTGGCTGATCCAGGAGGAAATAGATGGGACCTTCCACCAGCATTATCACAAACCTTTTGTGGATACCAGAGATAATGGGCTACAAGCCCTATAATATGATCTGATAAACTTGTATATAGCATGTTTGTATTTACATCTTTTTGGACTATATTATGTTTTGTATATACAGCCTAGATTTTGATACTTAGTATCTCTCTCTGCGAAGAGACAGCTTACAATTTTGATCTTTTCTCTCTATGTTAGAGAACAGGTATAGATACAGTTTAGCAGATAACAAACTCCCTGTGTGGAGATAATCATTAGCTTTCTAGTGAAAAGTTTTGTTTTTGAACTTGACAGGGAACCCTGCCTCCATATGCATATGTCTTTGCATCTACAAAATGTAATTTCTTTATATCAATAGAAATTACGACTTTTTCCCATGGGAAAAAAAAGATCTTCCAATAATAATAATAAATTCGAATGTTTCTTTCTTTCATACGAACGCGAAGGCCATCACATTTCTTTCTTTCTTTGATATGCTTATACCAAAAAATCGCAATACATGTAATCACGTAAGAAAGGGGCATAAACATAAGTTTAAAGAAATACATAAGACATATAATCTAGCATAGGAACATAGTTAAGTAGTAACTGTTTCTAACACAACATCTAAAAGTGGATCATCATGATCATTTTAGAGTGCCCCCACTTGTAATAAATAGTTCATTTTCCGTTGTTCCTCAAATATCATTAATTTTTTAAAGACTTGATAACACTTAAGATGGTTAAAATAAGTATTGAGATTTTGTCATTTTAAATTGGCAAAGGAAACCAACTATAACCACACGTCTCTCACAAACCCATCATCTTACTTTATATTAAAGTTTTGGATTACCACATTTATAAATACATTGATCATATTAGTAATTTTTTTACTCAGATGATAACTCTCTTATAAAAGTACCAACAACGATTACCAAAAAAAACACTTTCATAGACCTTTTAAAAAAACCTTGAAAATAAAGAAGTAAACCTATATATATTCTAAATATTTAATATTTTTATTTATTTATTTAATCCAAAAAATTGTTTCATAAAAATAATTTAAATTAAAGGATAAAAAATTTAAATAAACCTTCCAATAATAATAAAAAGTTCGAATGTTTATTTCATTCATAAGAACGTGAAGGCCATCACCTTCCATTGATATATCATGAAGGCTTTATAGCATAATGTGTACCTTGTCTCAATGAGTGACTTCCACATCTTAACAAAATGATGATATGTATAACTCTTCAAATTCCTATAAAAGTATTATGGTGGGGAATATTTTGAATGCACGTAATAATATTTAATAATTTAATAATAACTAATTAAATTAAATTTTAGATTTTCATCTCTATAATTTTAAATTACTAATTTATTAGAGAAATTTGAAAATTATATTATTGTAATTGTTTATTTATGGTATAGAAAGTGTTTTATAATTTAATAAAAATATTATTATTTATTTAAAGTTTTTTTTCTTCCCAAAAGGGGTGACAACTAGCGAGAAGGTAGTTCGATGGGGGCCTCGTTATCCTCGCCCACGCAACACTCATCTTAATGGATCGTGTCATACACACCTTCCCTGACAAAGGTGCGCCAAAGTTTCTGGAGGCGACGAGGGTTATATCAGTTCGAGCATTCTTGTTTGTACATTGTTGTTTACATGAGGTTATGACACTAGTGATGGTGGATGTTCTTAGGCGTTTTGTAACACCCCCTCCTCCCAGGTCCACCCAAGCAACCAACTAGCTGGGGAAAACATGTGATGAGAGAGGTCACTATAAGGGATTCAATCTCCTTGGTAACCTTAAGGAAATGGAATTGATGGAACACATCAAACAAACCCATCCATATCAACAACAACACCCCCAAGAGACATGTTAGCCACTTAGACATCCTGCCCCTGGGTCCCACTGATGTTTTAAGCCTTTTAGCTCAAAGTCGCTCTCATGCTATAGGCATGACAACATCCAGCAACCCAAATTCGCTCTCATAGGCCTGTGTGCCAGCGAATATGGACTTTTCTCAACATATTTGTGCCAACGACCCCGAGATTTGAGCCACTTTTCTAGCCCAAAATCCCGACCTCTGCACAAAACTTGTTACAACCTTCATAATCCATCAAAGACATGATAACAATGCTAATAAATAAAAAATCAACCTCAAGACTAGGCTTGAGCATCCCCAACCGGGACTGACATTTTGTCAAACACTTGGCATCAATGCAACCTACCGGTGTAGGATACAAGAAAGAGCATAAATGACTAAAAGAACTTATGAAACATAACCAGAAGGATCACCTCCTTCCCCATTGAACTATTATATCATCAATTAGGTCTTGCATCCATCCATTTAACAATTACAAGTAAATACATGAAATAACCATGACATTAACCAACCATTTAACGATGCTTATAACCAGCATAAAACCATATAAATATCAAAGATATGACAACCATTAAATCCACATATAAATCAGTGCAAAAGTAAGAGAACTTCGCCTTTTTTAATCATAGGAAAATCTGACTAGGTCGGGGACTTCCACATACCACCCGACCGTAGACATGGTTGAACCAAATCTCTCTTTCAACCAGTCACCCCCGTGCCATATTCCAAGCATGAATGTGGGATCTCATAGAACAACCAATCCAAGAACAACCAAGGGAATCTAGAGGTTAACCACCTCCACCCTCACCAAACCGTGATTACACCAAAATTGGTGCTCTGATCACAACCGAACCGAACTTGGAATGCCATCCAGAATCCATCACTATCCTTGAGGAATTTTTTGTCTCCTTGTCTCTCGGGCTTTACCGCAATCCAATCTCGGATCACTAGGCCCAAAACTAAGACCAATATCTCAGGATTTACCGCAATCCAAACCCATATCACTAGGCCCTAAACTGAGACTTCTCCCTCAGGCTTTACCGTGTATCTCACCAAAACCAGTCAAGGGATTCCTAGGCCTTTGGGAATGAACCTTGAGTCCACCTCCACCCCAGATTCCGAAATCCATCCGGCAAACCAAAGCTCAAAACCAAGATAAACACCACAACATACCATGGAATCCGAAAAAAGGCAAGGCTAGGCTAAAAACCATTGTCATAAATCGACAAAGCCATGCCACCGAAAACAAGAGAACCATACACCAACATGCAAAGCCATGCATGTCTAAACTAGCTTGGAAATCACACATGCAAAAGGTTACTTGCAAGTATTCCTGCTGAAGTTGTTTGATCCTGCTTTCCTTTCCTTGATCCTTGCTTTCCTTCCTTTCCATTTGCTTGCCTTTCCTTTCTTGCTCCAAAGCTAGAGTTCTCCAAGAAAACTCTAAGTGACCAAGAGGGAGAAAGAGAGAGAGAATAATGAGAGAGATCCAAAACTCAACTGACAAAAGGTTAGCAAAAGCTTTCCCACTGATCCTCATAAGCCTTTTATTAATGAGGCCTCTAATTTCTTCATTTTCCATTATTCTCCTTCAATTTCCTCCTCACATGCAACATGTGACCTTTCACCTTACTTTTCTCCTAATTTCCTTTATTTTCATAAATAAATGTGCCAAAAATGCATTTTTGTCTTTTAATGCCTTTGCCAATTTTCCTTAGACAAAACACACATCCAGTGATGCCCACTAGGAAATCTTTACCAACATTCAGCTTGGAATAAGTGTCCCTTAACTGTGGTCTTATTTTTCCTTTATTAACTTTTATTACATGAAAACTTCACGAGGGTTGTTACACATTTGATCTTGCAGGGTGGCATTTTGACTGTGGCATCCCATATCCTCCAAGCTACGATGAGATGTGAAGGAGTTCAAGCTGGAAGCAACATATTTATAAATGTCAGTAATGAGGTTCAATGTGAGTGATAGTGGGATCCAGGCTCAAGGTGGCAACCTCCTTCTACTCACGGTGTTTTAGTCGTCGGGTTGGATTGGCAGTGGCAGGGCAAGGATAAAAGGGAGAATAAATTGGGGTATGCTTAGAGCACTTGTATTCTAGTCAACTTCATATATCCTGAATTAAGGAGGGTTCTTGTATTCTTTTTTCATTGGAGTGTTCAATCTTTTGTCTGGTTTATTGAATTGCACTAGGTATCCATGGGGGAACTTGTTGACAAGGAGCGAAGAGTGCTTCTGGTGTTTTACTCTCGGGGCACAAATTCTTTTGTTAAAGGTGGGTTTTATGGAGTGTTTTAGTTGTGGAGGGTGGTCGTCTTTACGACACAACTTGTTTTCTGGGGATGTGTGGACTTTTGCAGGAAATGTAATTGGCCCTTGGTCATGGGTAGAAATTTATAAGGCACCGAGCCTTATTTTTGTGTGCATGGTCCTAGGTGTGTTGGGGATGGGGATGTTGTGGTAACTCGAGGGATGCATTTGGGGTGGTATATTTTGAACAGTTTGTGAAATTCACACTAGTTTGGCTCCATGTTGTGGCAGCGTGGACGAGTTTGTCGGGGCATATGACCACGGGGTCGTGGGGTAGCTCATCCTGGAGATAATCATGACATAGGGGAAGAGGTAGATCCATAACCTGTGCATTCTCCTAGAAAAATTGAGCTACCTCCCCTTTTCGAATCTTTGGACAAATGCATTCAACCAATTTCATTGTTCTTGGAACAACGTGCTTGGGATATGAATGAGTTCATTGGATTTATGAATGACCTTCAACAAAATCAATGGCGTATGATGGATAGGTTGGCTTCTCTTTATCACAGACAAAAAATGACTAATGAAATATTTGAGCGATTGGAAGGAAGATTACAGCATATGGAAGGTCATGTCAATTATGCTTTCCCCCTCCTTTGTTACCAGGTAATGGATAGGACAACCCAACTCCAACTCTCCTTCCAAGAAAATTGATTGCTTCCAGGTTCTTAGCATTTTTCAGTCTTTTTGAGCTATACATATGTGGTTCTCTATTCACTCTCTTTATGTATCATGTGGTTTTGCTTTTAACTTCTAGCCAACAAGTTCGATATGAATGAGGTCAGTGGTTTTTTTATATCAAGCCCCTCACGATGTATCATTTATTTGAACTAATAGAAAATGTTGATTTACTATATATATATCTGTGTGTGTGTTATAATGAGGTTTTTGGTTAACATAATTGTATGTATGTAGACTTGTGAAATTAAGTTTTTGGTTAATCTGTTAGGATATTTATATCTATTTCTCTAAATTTACTTTATAATTGCACATCCCATTCATTGTTGTAGTTACAAATGTACAACAAACACAAGCATGCCTTGGATAAGATTTGAATTTTGGTGAGAGCTTTAACATTATGGAACTTTCATTAACATACCAAACCATAGTTGAATGAGAAATTATAATTAATTTAAATAGTATTTTATTCTTGACACCAACAAATATATATACATAGCTTTTGCCATTTTAGAAGCATGATGGGCTCTTAAGCATGTATAGAAAAATAAGATAAGATAGTTATAGTAATGTCCAATAAATGACCAGAAAAGTAATTCACTGGGACTGTTGAGAACAATGATGTCGATACAAGTAGGTGTAGAAAAAGGTCTCCTAAATAAAGAATATGAAATAAAATAGAAAGATAACGGCTATATGAGAAAACATGGAAACCCTTGACTCCAAGTGCAGACAACTATAGGGAGGAGTTGTGGACTGGGTCATGATCCACTAAATCTATATCTCCTAACACTTGAGGTCGAATGAAGAAAACTCAAAATGGAATAATGACCCGCAGGAGAGCTAGGGGAATATCTAGACCCTTTGTTGTACTGCTTTCAGAAAATAGCTCGTCCTTGGTGTATAAATGACCTTGGCTACTTGTTGGTAAGACATACAGTCTGGTGATGTCTCTAAAGTTTTTTGGGAAGGGGAATGTTCCCTCATATATACACCAATTTGGAATTTGAAGCAATGCCATTCTTAGTCTATCTCTTGGTGCCCCCAACTAATGAGAGTGCTAAAAAGGAGGATGTAATCCACTAAATAAGATCTAGTCTAGGAGGATCCTAAAGAATATGGGCACGAAGTGAGGGCCTCCTACATGTAAATGGATAAACATCTATAATCTAAATTTTGAATGAAACTAAAGAGGGTCTGGATCCCCTTGAATAAGTAATGAAATCTCCCATGAATCTCATAATAAATGGGGCAATGAAAGATATTTTTTTCTCAGTCTCAATCTCTTAGAGATGACATAATTGAAAAATCTTGTCTGATCGGTCAATTTGGTGGTCAGTCTCAATCTTCAATCTGTGAGAGCCAACTATGTACTACCCCGAAGGGATTCGAAGTGCATACATCTAATGGAAAAGCATGTAATTAGCTCAATCAATGAGTCCATTCCTCATCACCATGAAGTGTTCAACATATAAATCCATCTTGGAATGTAAGCCACATTGAGGATTTATCTAGGTGGCTAGTACGTATTTCTAGTATATATCCTCTTAGATTATTTTAAGCATCTCCTGATTAGTTGGTAAGAGGTGGTTGAGTGCACTGAAATAATATATGAGTGGAGAAGGTTTATCATAATACCAACTGAAGAAGGGAGATCGAAGACTCCTGTGTACAGATACAAAGATCAAGCTAAGGGACTAAGTGTTGAAATTGACTCTGATTAATAATAGGTTGAGTATGGATAACAAATTTATGAATGCGATGTAGAAGAGAGACGAGAACAAATATTATCTCAACTTGGAAGGGTTAAGCTCCAAATTCTACAAGAATGAAGGGAAGGAGGATGATTTGTACTCTCTTTGTAGGGGACTAATTAGACTCTAGTAAACCGGGTCCCTAGACCTCATACCCATATATAAATATGGGTTATACACAAGTGTCAATGAGTGATAACTTAGTTGATATGTCTTGAAAATGATTATGGAAACACTACCTCTTAAGAAAGGCTAAGGACCCATATGCCTTGTTGATTCCAGAATGAATCACATTCTGCAAATTGAAGAGGGCTCTTGTGAATAATACCCCCAAAGTTGGTGATCTTGATCTCCTCTCCTTTGAGAAAGAAATGGTGATCGAGAATATCTTCTTCGACATGTTAAGAATCATGACCTTGATTTTACCTAAGTTGACCGTCATCCGAAAAAGATCACATAAAAGGGCTACGACATCCAATTGTCTTTTCAATCCATATGAGGACGAGGCTAGAAGGACCACATCAGTTGTAAGCAATAAGATAGAAATGATGACATGTTGTAGAAGGAAACCATCACCGTCCTAGATGTGCTTATGTAAGAAGAACTCCAACTTATCAGTATACATCACAAATCATGTGGGAGAAAAGGGGAAACCTTGTTTTACGTCAATGATGTGTTGGATAAAATATGATAGCCTCTTGATGTGCATAGATGACCAAGGCCTATCTCGTGTAAATGCATGATGGATGACAAAAAGATTTATGAGATGCCAATATCTCAGTCTCTGGAATAAATCCCGAGGACAAAGTCAAAAGTTTTTCAAAGGTCTACAAAGCAATAATAAACTTTTAAAGAGTGATGTCGAGCCTCCTCAATAATGGCCCCTAGGTGTAATATGTGATCAATAATCTGGTGCTCAATTCTAAATCTAGTTTGTCCTCTAGCTCTAAGTTGCCTTCACTCAAGCTCACTAGAGAGTTGTAGGTGGAGGGTTGTAACATATAGCTTCAAGAATATGTGGCCCACCATGATCATCATGTAGTTGTTGGGATTTGAGCTAGGACTTGATGTGTTGTAACCATACCAATGGGAAAGCTATACAAATCACATGCTTGAAGAGATCAATCAAGTAAGGAACCTGAGTAAGTAGATCGTGCTAAAATAACTCTTCTTGGAAACCATCTAGGATTTTTGCTTTGCTATTGTTCATCAACCAAATGGCCTCTCAAATGTCAGTGTCAAAGAATAAGAAACATGAAGAGGGAAAAGAGGTAATCTAAATTTGGGGTTGTCTCAAGATGTCATAGAGAGTGGATACACGGGAGAACATTTAGGGTTAAGGTTGGACAGGAGGGGAGAGTGGTGGGGGAGGAGAGTGCACCATAAATGTTTAGAAGAGTGAGAAAGGGAATTACATAAGTCTTGTCTCCTCTTATACACAAAGAGGCATTTTTTGAGGTGGAGGAGATGACGATAGGAAGCTTTGAGGTTGGGTAGAGGGGGTGAGTATGGGTGAATACATGTCGAGGATGGCAATGGAGAGCATAATGGATGAGAGTCAATACTAGGAGATTCACAATCAATAGTTAAAAGGTGGGTGGCAACAATTAAATTTAAACATGATTCCTCTTTTTATGTTAGATTTTATTTGTTGTTTTTTAATATAGTGTTTTGTGCTAGGTAAAGTACTATTTTATTATGATTTTGAAACTTTGTTTGTGCATTTTATTTAATTTTTCCTTTTTCAATGAAATGCATATTTTGGGAAATCCATCAAGCACTTCCCTCATTTGAGTATGACACCTAAGGTAAATCAACCTGTTGCAGTTTTGACAACCTAACTTGATGAGGGACATCAAATGAGCCCTACAATATGTACATAGTCAACCAATCCCAAAACTTGACCTCATGACCTTCTACTTGTAATTCACAACACTCAACCACTCGAGTTAACCCACTGGACTAATTTTGCCATATAATCTGTAACACATACATTAATTTTGTTTCGCCTATATAACAAAGTTTTTCACTTTGCGAAATTAGTCATTAGGTTTATTAACTCCTTTTGCATTGGCTCATGATAACTACTTCAAACAACATACTTTTTTAGATTAATAAATATAAGAAATATTTTACTTGAAATGAAAAAAGAAAAAATGCTCAAGTATTACAAATTAAACAAAGAGGGTAAATTACAACGTTGAGTAACGATTTTTCCTCTACTAACAATGAGGCATCAAAGAAAAATACAATAAGTAGAGATCAATGGCGTTGTCTAGCGAAACGTCTATTTCGCTTGAAAGACCAAAATCGCTGAAATCCGTCATTTTTTTTCAAAAAATATGATAGTAAGAGTGCTTCAATCGTGTCAGAATTTACATTGTTTTTTGGTCAAAATAACACCTTATTAAACTACAACAAAATCCATTAACCATATATGTAAAAAAAAAATTAGAACATAATGACATTTAACTTAATAAAAAAAAGTTTCAGTTTACTTCGTTTTTTTATATCCTCAATAACAACAAATAACAAGATCCACAAGCGGCGGTAGTCCCTACCGGGGTTTAGATGTCGCTTCTTCATATTACCTCATGGCGTGGGCAACTTAATGTTTTATCGAGAGTGTAACAATGGCTTCGGAATCCCACGCCATGCTCTCCACCTTCAAAAATAACCATGCGCCATCGCAGTCAATACCAGCAAACTTAGCACTTCAATAAATAATCCAGGAATGGATGAAAAATTTTGACACGTGTTTCTTACCACAGACACGTTATCAACTGCATGAACCAAGTTGGTCAAATGGGGCCCGTTCATTTGCGTTGTTCCTTCGGAGAGGGTTTTGCTCTGCAAATTTTTCCGGCGATGGTGGCCCTGTAACTCTTCCAACACTCGTGAATTCCTTTCTCCCCTTGCTACTCTATTTTCCAGTTTCTATGGCTGAGTATCTGAATTTACCTTTGTTGTGGTTGTTTGCAGGTGGTGGACCGTCGGCCAACCTCATTACCTTCCTTATAGACTCGGTGCAACAGGGATCCCCTAATGGAATGCCCTGAGCTAAAGAAATCGTAAAGGATTGTAGCATTACATTTCAGTATCTGCTATTTTGTGCAGTGCAATCCATCCATGCACTTGTACACGTCTAGAGTCCGGTTCTCTTTACCCGCAGTGTAGACGGAAGCATCTCCATGTTGTGATAAGGGTATGTGGAGATTATCGAAAAAATCGCAGTTCTCGCCCCTGACAATATTTAAGATGCTTGGAGAGTCCATCCTTAGTATTGTGTAATTCTGGCCATGAATGTGCATAACTGGAATCGACTTCTGCGCACAGTTGATCTGAAATCGAGGGTGACCGCACCCACGATTCCCTACACCAAAAGGATACGTTAGATTCATGGTCCCACATTTAAGGCAATACTCATATTGCGCGTCGAAGCATAACGAGCAACGGATTAAAGAGGCACAGCACGCAGTGAGGATAAGAAATAAGACGTGTGGAGGCGGCGAAGGAAGAAAGCGAGGAACATATAATTCCATAATGACAGGCAGAGATAGGGTTCGATCTTGGCAAAACAAAAATGATTAGAGTCACAAAATGGAGGCGAGGGTAACATTGGAATGATTTTCAGAAATGATCATTCTGAGAGAAAAATGATGGTGTGTAGAATAATTTCAGAAAGCAAGTTTATAGGAAATCGAGGCGGAATTTCTTATTATTATTATGTCATCTTTAGGTCTATTTTTTTTTAAATAAATGTAGTCAAGTAATGGCTAAAGGTGCACTATATAGCTTTACGTTTTTGTTTTGTTTTTTAATTCCAGTGATATAATTTTTTAATATGATTGTAAATAAAAGTTTGAAAACTTTGTCAGTCCAGTACCATACATGCCCAAAGAAAAACCAAAACATTAAAAAGGTTAAAATACAGCCCGCTGAATTCCACTGTTGCAGATCCGCTTATTTATTAATTAAGTGAAGAGCTTTTCGTGAAATCTAAGACTCAAACTTAGCTTATCCATAATTTACTAATCCAATGAACAGCCATCCCTCACATCGTCGACTCAGACATGACTTCCCTGTAATTTATTAATCAAACGAACTGTGTCTCTCACTGGACTAAGATTCCACTGATTTTTGTCCCACCAATTAATGAGTCAGGAGAATTAAGTACTACAAAGGCGCTCATACCTTTGGAACCAATAATTAGATGGATCCTAAAATTAAATATACCGAAGTGCTCATAGAATTTGAAGTAATAATCAGGTTGATACTAAAACCACATCAACCAACTACTAATTTATTACTTGTAACTGACTCTAACTCAGCTTTACATGCTCACAAAATTTGAGTTAATAATTAATTAAAGATTCAATAAGTGGCGGTAGTCCCTGGGGTTTACCAGATGTAACCAGATGTCGCTTGTTCATATTACCTCATGGCGCGGGCAACTTAATGTATTATGAGGAGTGTAACAATGGCTTCGAATCCCACGCCATGCTCTTCACCTTCAAAAAAAACCATGCGCCGTCACCGTCAATACCAGCGAACTTAAACTTCAATAAATAATCTGGGAATAGATGAAAAAGTTTGACATGTGTTTCTTACCACAGACACGTTATCAACTGCATGAACCAAGCTGGTCAAATGGGACCCGTTCATTTGCGTTGTTCCTTAGGAGAGGGTTTTGCTCTGCAAATTTTTCCGACGATGGTGGCCCTGTAACTCTTCCAACACTCATGAATTCCTTTCTCCCCTTGCTACTCTATTTTCCAGTTTTTATGGCTGAGTATCTGAATTTACCTTTGTTGTGGTTGTTTGCAGGTGGTGGACCGTCGGCCAACCTCATTACCTTCCTTACAGACTCGGTGCAACAGGGATCCATCATGGTGGGTAAATTCTTGTGCAATTACAGTTTATTTATTTTTCTGTTGATTTGGTTGCCAACTATTTAAGTTTTGCATGCTCTGGCCGCCCTAGCAAGTTACCCTGCGACTAAGCATGGAGTTCAATGGACTCCGACCGTTTGTTCCTCGGTCAAATCTACAGGGACGGCATCACAGGTGCAGTTCTAGGTATTAGGGTGTAGTTTTAATTCCCAAGATTCAGGGATTCTTGTTGCTGCTTCGAGTTCTCAAATTATAGTGTTGTGGCTGGATTTTTCGTTGGTTGAAAGACATCTTTTTCTTATTTTTTTTTAAGGAATGCAACAACTTCCAACTGTAATTTTGTTCTTCCATAAAGCTTTTAATAAAATTTCCTCATTTGTTGTTCGTTTACTAGGAAGGATCTGCCCTAATGGGCTCTTAGCACATTGAGGTTATGATTTTTTGTAAACAAATTGTTCCTTCAGTTCTTGAATTCATGTTTATGGTAGCATTATGGCGGTTGAGTTTGGAACTGCGTTATTTTAGTTAACAGCCATACGGCCCTGTTACAGTCTTATATCATGAAAACTCTGGCACTGGTGATTTGAAACAGATTTGATGTTGCGGTTGTTTAAATTTTCATTTGAACCTGGGCTCTAAACAATAGATAAATCATGTGATAAATTATCTTAATGCACTCGATGAATAACTATTTTTGCATTGTTATGAGTATGCTTGCAAATTTATATTCTCAAGCCTTTACAAATTCCATGATTTCAACCCTTTGTCTGAACTTTTCGGACTTCTCTTTAAATCCTGAACCTTGCCGAGCTTTGCTAATTTAATGGTGAGTTTTATCGTGTTCTTTTGCACTGGCTAATTTATTCAGAATTTCATTTTGCCAATATCTAACATAAACACAAATCAGGGGACTTGGAATTTACTAATTACAGGAGGCGGCCCGAAATCGATTAGAATTATATATAAAATAATTGTATTTAGGACAAAGGCTTTAAGATCTTATCTTCATCCCCATAGAATTCCCTGACCAGCAATCTGGAATCCTGAACGAGGGCTTCGCTCTTTTGGCAGGCTGTACGTGTTGAAACCAAAAGTGGCTCAATGCCGGCATTATAATCTCCCAATAGTGCGCATCCCTCTGCACCTTGAACAGGCTGCTGACCCGGGCATTATAATCTCCCAATAGTGCGCATCCCTCTGCACCTTGAACAGGCTGCTGCCCTTAGGGGTCTAGACGTAGAAATCAATCCAACTTCTAAGCCTGCTGATACAACCTGCTGCTTGCCAAAAATGGTAGGTCAGAGTTGCCAGCAACCTGAAGGCAGAGTTGTGGCCCTCGGCCTCTACATTCCATGATAATGATGTTTATTGAACTCTCTAACTGTATTTTTTTTTGTTCTTGGCGAATTTATTGCAGAGAGTATCAACTAACCTGCGAAAATGGGGTTGTTTCATACTGACATAGATCTTTCTTCTTTCTTCAGGTACAGGCAAGGCATAATTTATGACCTTCTCAACAACGAACGCTCTCTTTGCAGAACCAACGTCTTTGCAGTGGAAGCTAGAGGTTGTAGGTGGCGGGAGCCAATTCTCTACGCTATGGAGCTGCAAGTTAAGATAAGAAGGATATTGCGTGGAACGAAGAGAGGACAGGAGATAGAAGAGATGACAAGTGGCAAGAAGAAGCTGCAGGTGGCGTGTTGCGTTTTAGTTTTAAAAACTTTGCATAAAACAGTTTACTTGATCGCTCACACATTTGTTTTGAAAAACCTTATGATAAAATAACTTGCCCTCACTGAAATAACATCGGGGCACGTGAGGCCGGCAATAAGACGTCCAAACAAAAACATTGGATAAAAATTTGTTGAGCCGAACATTTTATTTAAAACATTGGTTTAAACCTGAAATGTACCGAATGTATTAATCGATCAAAGCGATTTAATAGCTGGTCAACGTCATATCGAACGCTATAGTCCCTGCTATGCCAGAAACACGGAATAATAACCATGCTCAATAATATTTAACAAATAATTTTATAATTTTAAAAAAAAAATACAAATATCTCTCACACTAAGACTTTAAATCACAAACATGCAACTCATCTATACATGCACATTATTGTTTAAATTATAAACTATTTGAAGAAGCGAAAGTGTTCCTATTTTATATAACGACATTTTAACTCCATATCAATAAAAAAGAGTATATGGATCCCTAGTCTTTATATTTATTTATTCACACGATTGAGATCATACTAAGCACTAACTAACAACTTAAAAAGTCATGGTCATGATTTGCTAGGGATACCACCATGCTGCCTCTTTAAGACTATTATCCTGATATGTAAGTTGTTTGGCCACTTGGCTCTTTGCAGATAAGTTGGTTACTGAATTTGGGGTTCAACAACTTTTCTTTGCAATTAGTTTTTCCATTAATACAATTTTATATGTATAACAAGTTGCCAAGTCCAATTCCATACAAACTCATGGTTATTAGGTCGAATTTTATGCAAACCTATAGTTATTAAGTCACCATTGATAATTATGGGGTATTTCAGGGTATTGTTTGTACGGTTATTGAGTCACCATTTGTAGTTATAAGTATGTTGAGCAACATTAATAGTTTTCAGGTCAACATTGATAGTTATAGAGTATTTGAAGGTGGTTTTAGTAATTAGGTGAGGCATTTTCATGATTCAAAGTTATATTTTTATTTATTTAAATGTAAAATTTTAATTAATTATATTAATATAATGTTATTTAGAAATAATTATTTTTTATTTTTTATTAATTTGTATAATTTGTTTTATTATTATTATTATTATTTGTTATTAAGTAATGTGAGTCTTGAGATGACTAATATATTTAATCTATGATTTGAGTAGCCACAATTTAAGGGCATTTAACCCGTTAAAATCACTCAAGGATTGCACTTGACTTGAGTCATCTCGGCCCTTAACATTGTTAGATTTTAGCACTCAGAGTTTCAAATTGGCGACATTCACACCACAGAGTGCCTTCACAAAACATCTTGTAACCATCTGCTCTACACTGCATTAAGCTTATATTTTGTTTTTAGTGTTATAAAAGTGTTTTTATTTTTATTGTTATTATTTTTTTCAAAAATAACGGTAGAAAGTATACACATATTATTATGGGAATGCATTTTTCATCTTCTATTACCATTTTTTTTTATCAAAACTATAAGTAAATGAAATTATGAAAGTATGTATCAAGGAAGAAAGTATATATCATTAGTACGTAATTATTAAAATATTTATTTACTTTGATTATATTATTATTATTATATACAAAATTTACATTTTTATAAAATTTAATCTGTATAGATAATTGAAAGTTCATTAAAAATAAATAAAAAATCTTAGGGGTAGTTTAATTTTTAATCATTGTGATATGAAGTGCTATGTAAATTATGAGATTCAAGGTTCAAATCCTCTCGATTAGGCACCTATAGGTACAATGGTAGTAATGGGAATCGACCTTGTGTCATGCAAGTATGAAACCGGCCTAATTAGCTATCTCTTTAATCAAATAAATAAATAAACAAAAAAATGTTAATAGAAAAATCAATAATTTCAATTTATGTTGTTTTTTAATAAATAAATAAAATTCAATGGAGATTAATAACTAAAACATATAATCATCCACGCCACTAGGGGATCACATCACACTATTACCCTTATAACCCCTCGGCATGATATAATAGCCCACAAACAATATTAAAGAGATTAGCCAAAATTTAAATCGAGATAAACAATATTAACCTTGTTAATTATATCCACTCAAATTCTTTATAATAAGTGTTATTCTTAATCATCTTTAAAGAGATTAGCCAAAATTTAAATCGAGATAAACAATATTAACCTTGTTAATTATATCCACTCAAATTCTTTATAATAAGTGTTATTCTTAATCATCTTTAAACCAACATAAATAATAAGATAAGTATGAATAGATTTTAATAATATAAAAATCTCTTAAATGAACTAAATAAAATAATTAACAATTTTAATAAAATGAAATAAAATAATTAATAATTTAAATTTTGATATTTAAAAATAACTAATATATATGGAAAAAAATATAAATAATCTTAATTTTATATTTAAATAAATAAATTTTATAATTATTTTTAATAATTTTAGATTTAAGACTTTTGTGACAAGTATTTTTTTATGATTGCAATTTGTTTCTACATCTATTGTATTAGTATTTATTTTTATCAATGTTTCGAATCAACACATATGGTTTATCATAATGAATCATTTATAATTATTTAATTCATATAAAAAAAAATGTTATTAAATAAATAAGTATTTCATCAAAACATGATGTTTGGAAGATGGTGAATCCAACAACAACCTCGACTGTGCTCAGGAGGGTTGTAACCCTCTGGCTTCATCCATCGCTCTTTGTTGTCTAGATGTTACAGAAAGCCTCGTAGGAAATTGGCAAACAATTTTGTGGAGCGAAGCCCTCATCCACTTGCTCTCCACGCCTTATGGAATATTGATGGTTATGTTGCAAACGAGCCGAGTGTTCGAGAAGATGGGTATGCTTATGCAAATTCGCATCCTAAGATATTCAGGGACCCTAGATCCAAATCTACCTCACCTTTTTTAAGATCTCGACTCCTTAGTGGTAGATCGACACCCGCAATGGACGGATCTAGAGTTTTTCTCGTTGATATGTGATGGCTTGCATAGATCACCCTATCACCTCCGAGATCTAGTGCTCCAAGTAGTAGATTGGTCTCCGTTTTAGCCAGACCTCTCAGATCTAGAGCTACATGTAGCAGATTGGTCTCCGTTTCGGCTAGATCTCTCAGATCTAGAGCTCCATATAGCAGATCAGCCCTCGATTTGGCCAGACTCGGTTTCCTCCCTCCTGTTTCGAGTGGTTCCAAAGCATGTCACCTTATCTCATGGCGATTGCAATGGGGGTCTTCCCTGGACAGACCATGAGCAAGGGTCTCTGATTTTGCTCAGGTATAAGATTTGCGTGATTATCACGAACGAGAGACAGATATGAGAACCAAGACATCTTTTCAAATCTTTCTCAAAACCCCAGATGGAAAAATAGTTCTATTCTGGGTTCGGGCATATGAGAATGTCTCCCATTTGTAGCTTTGTTTTGTGCAGTTTCTGGGTATTCTGGTGCACTTGCAAAGCTTGATCTACGAAGGAAAATATCTACAAGATGAACAGAGCATTCAAGAGTACAACATTCTTCCGTCATCCACCATCATATTAAATTTGAGGCTTCGAGGAGGCTCCCCTGGTCCAATCAATCCAAAGGGAACAAGAATAGCTGGATCTAGTTTCCCCAAAGGATCATAACTGAATCAAGGACCAATACATGGAGTTCTTTCGTTCAAAGACATCCTAAAAGGGAATCATTGAGATTTAGTAAACCTGAATAGGCACACAATCTTCCCAGCCCGTATATAGTGGAGAAACTGAATCAAATACCATCTATGACCATAAATCTTACAGAAACAAATTATCTATGCACCACCTATGAATCACAAGCTGTAATATGTAGGTTCAATGGTTTATGGCCAAAACCAGTGGATCTTTTTCACTGGATTCTCACAACTTGGTCAATAAATTGTGAGATTCACCTCTGCTCCAGGGGCTTCTTCATAGTAAAGTTTGCATCATCAGAGGAACATGAATATGTATTGTGAGAAGGCCCGTGGTTCTAGGGTTTTGCGAGACTTTTTGTCACCCCATGGTTCCCCGATTTCGATGCCAATACAATGGTGGTATCAAGAATGCCAGTATGGGTAAGATTGCATAATCTACCCCTACATTTTTGGCACCATAAAGTGCTTGAAGGCATTGGGAACCTCTTAGGGAGATACATCAAGACAGACACACAAAGAATCGAAGAACGAATCTTCACTTTTGCTAGAATCTTTGTGGAGGTGGATCTCAACAAAGGATTGCCGGATCATATTCTCCTTACACACAACAAGCAATGTTGGACACAATTTCTAGACTTTGAGAACATGACATTCAAATGTCGAACATGCCGACAAACAGGACATTTACAAAGCACATGTCCTAATAACCAAAAAGTGCCTCAAAGGAAGAAGAAACCAAGAAAGCAACCCAAGGGATGGAAATTCCCACCGCAGTAGCCTAAAGAAGAAGAGGATGAAGAAGAAATGGTGCCCCCTACCACTAAAGAAACCCAAAATCCACAAGACAACGTAGAAAAGGAAGGAGTAAATCATGAAGACTCAAGAACCCCAACACACACATCGAGGCAGGCGACCATTGCTAAAGCAAAGGAGACAGGGGGCTCTAAACGTCATCATGTATCTGATAACTCAGATTCAGATAAGGAAAATCCAAGAAATAATGAAGGATCTCAACTAGCACTTGTAACGACCACTCCATCCCAAGGAGAATGGTGAAAGGTAGAAAAGAAGAAATGGAGAAAAGCATAATGCTTCTCTCCATTTCGAAGTTAATTTTTTTGGCTATGTGAAATCCAGTTTATAATAGAATGATTGAATGCATTGTAAGCATCTACAACATGTAATTTTGTTTTCATTAATAAAATTACGATTTTTCCTTAGGGTGGGGGGGAGTATTCATCAAAACATCAATTTACATTGCTAACTAGGTATTCCAATTTCAATTTTAATTTTATGATTTTTATGTTTTTGACACTTGTAAAAGACGATTTGAATTTGATGTTAGAAATTACAATATGATATCACGAACTCTAGAATATCCTTTTAACTAAGTTATCATCGATAGGGATATCTTCTATGTCAAGATCACTGAGGACTTGCATATTGACCCCATTTCCCTTCAAATACTAAGGCTAATAAAATCTTGAGCACAAATGTCTCCTAATGATGAATGTATCATGGGGAAAATTGAGCCCTAGTGGGGGCCTCAACAATGACCTATTTTCAATGACTCAACTAGCTCTCTTTGGCCCCATCTTCTATTTCAACGAATACAAATTTTCTACTTTATTTACTACTCATAAAATAATTCATGAAATTAAATAATTACTCCACTTTATTTACAACTCATAAAATAAATTATAAAATTAAATAGTTCTATTATAGACATAGAAAATTGATTGTTTCCACTTATTAAGGGTTCAATATTCAGTACACTCTTAAAATTTAAATTGAATAATACTATTTAAATTTTGGATTTAAGACTTCTGTGGTTAATATATTCTTTAGAAACCGGAGAACCCACAGTAAAAACCATTATTTCTGTCAACGTTTCAAATCCCAACAGGGATCCATCATCAGGACAACTATTGAGTGTTGATAGAAGAAGAGCTTGATAGCGAGATATAAATAGTTATGAGGAAAGTTGTTTTAATTTAAGGAAAAAAGTTGAAAGTCGGCTGTTTAATAATTAATAATATCAAAATATTTAATTAATTAATTAATTTTATTTTAGGTTTATTTTAATTTTAATTATATAATATTAATTTCTGATGATAAATTAATATTAATAATAAATAGTAAAGGTTTCTTAGTAAAATACTTTCTCTCTTAATAATTAATAATTTTTCTTCTTAATAATAATCTTGCATATAATAATTTGAAATGATTTATAATAATAGTATCTTGTAGTTAAATTTATTAATAATCTAAAAAAAAATTGATAATAATAATTAATGATAAAAATAAGAATAATAATAATAAATAGTAAGTATTATAATTGTTGTAAATAATTATTGTTAATAGTTTTTAATAAATAATAATTAATAAGTGTTATTGCACATGAGTGCACGGTTCAGCGGTTGGGGCAGTCGGCTTACTCGCACCCCGCCTGTGTTCGATCCTCTATTGTGTTGTTGCGCGGCAACCTATATGTAACTTCATGATTGTATATTGGCATAGTATATCGGTGTATGTTGATGGATGTGACGGATGTCAGCTGTATATATGTAAAATAATTGTACATTGGGCCTAATATAAAGCTTCTTCAGGGGACTAGCCACCCCCATTAACAAAAAAAAAGAGTGTTATGTAATACTAAATATTAATAATAATGAGTTAATTTATCAAAATTAATGAGATTTTATTAATTTGAATATTAATTAGATTATTTTAGGGGGTTACTTGGATTAATTCTTAATTTTTTTGAATTAATGTTAATACTAATAGTTTATAATCTATAATAATAATTAGTGATAATTAATAATAATAATTTTTAATAACCATAAGTAGTAATTTTATAATGATAATTAATTAATACCACTGACACTAAATAGTCATAATTAATAGCTAATACAAATTATGAATTATCTACTACTTAAATATTATTAGTTTAGTAGATTAATAATTATTATATTTGAATATTAATTATTAATGCCTAGAGTTTGATTAAAAAGGGAATACCTGCTGAGGGCAAACGTAGGGAGCATTGGAGGTCATAATTTTTTGATTAAGGGAAACCAACTACTACTGATCTCGATGCCATTGTCCCTATTGAGATTATGCGGATGTTTCATAATCTCAAGAGCCTCTCTAAGTTTTCGCCTATGATGATGTTCTTCTCTTGCAACAATTGAGGCGTTTTCCACACAGAGATGGTGTCTAGTTTTAGAGGAGTGCTCTGCCAGGGCTGAGGTACGAGATCTATCATTCCTAATATCTGCTACATGTTCTTTCAGTCTAGTTTGCAAGGAACGACCTGTTTCACCAATGTAACTTTTCCCACATGAGCAATCTATTTTATAAACTCCTTTAAGTTGGTGTCTATCAATATTATCCTTGACAGACCTCATACTATGTCTAATAGTTCCGGGAGCCGAGAACTGAGTGATTATGTCCTTCTTTCTCAGGATTCTTGCAATCTTGTCTGTAACACCTTGAATATAAGGTAGAAACACTTCCCACCCTGAGGTTGGTCTTGAGCTTTCAGCTCCTGAGATAACACCCTTCTTTCAGCCCTTTCTATAGCCATCCTAATTTCTTTTTCTTTGTAGCCTATACTTTTAAAAACTGATACTAAGTGCTTCTTTTCTTCATCTAAATGATCAGAATCAGAGATTCTAAGAGCTCTGATAGCCAGAGTGTTCAAAACACCAAACTTTTGGGATGGGTGATGGTGGGAGTCTGCATGGAGGTAGCTCTCTGTGTGGGTTGACTTCCTAAAAACCTTATGCCCTAAGGAGCCATCCTCTTTTCTAATGATAAGAACGTCTAAAAATGGGATCATCATGTTTTCTTCCACCTCCATGGTGAATTTTATTTCAGGGGAGATAGAGTTAAGGTGAATGAAAAAAATTTCAAGCTCTGTTTTTCCATGAGTCCATTTTATGTTTGTGTCATCTACGAATCGTTTCCACCAAGATGGTTTCAAAGGGTATGAATCAAGGGCCTTCTTTTCAAAATATTCCATGTAAAGGTTGGCCACAATTGGCGAGAGGGGTGATCCCATTGCCACTCCAGAAGTTTGCTCATAGTATTCACCTTGGAAGGTGAAAACAGTTGATTGTAAACAAATCTCAGCTAGTCTCGCTGTTTGGGGATCAGTAACATCTTTTATAACCTGAATGGCTTCATCAAGAGGAATCTTGGTGAATAGGGAAACTACGTCAAAGCTCACCAGGATGTCATCCTGGTTCATCCTTTCATTTCTGATAAGCTTCACAAAGTCATGAGAGTCTTTAATGAAAGAATCAGTGTTCCCAACAAGGGGCCTAAGAATCTTGGAAACATATTTAGCGAGTTCATAGGTTGGGTAGCCAATGGTATTAACTATTGGTCTAAGAGGAACTCCTTCTTTATGGATTTTAGGTAAACCATAAATTCTTGGGATAGTTTCACAAGAAGGGGTTAGCTTTTTCTTTAATTTTTCCTCGAGGTTGGATTCTGAAATGGTCTTTTTTACCTCTCTCATGATTTTGGGAATGGGATTTTTGCTAAGTTTTTTATAACTACCACAGGCTAGGTGTTCATTCATTTTAGAGACATAGTCATCTTTGTCTAAGATTACTGCTGCCCCACCTTTATCAGCCTTAAGGACTACAATTTTATCATTATTTTGAAGGGCCTTAAGAGCAAGAAGTTCTTCTTTCCTTAAATGACTTTTGGGAGTTTTTAAATTAAATAATACTATGAGTAATATATAAATAAAAGCTGATATTCAACACAATGTTGGAAATCAAATCCCTAATAAACGTTAGATATTATAAATTTTTACCATTCAAATTTCACATGAAAGTTAAAAATTCACTTTTAAAACCTTTTTATATGTCTAACATGTTCGATTATCTAATTTTCCCATTAGAAGCTATGTACTAAGTTAGTTTTGTTATGATATTTGTAAATAGAGATCTTATTTCTATTCTTTAGTGAAGGATCCCACATATAATTTTTTTTTTGTAAATTGAAACATTTATATATCATAATCAAAACATGGTTACTGAGTTGTTTTTACAAATAATTCTCAACTAAGTATATCAACATTTCAAAATAATCTAGAAGCCCAATTGCAACCAAGTCACAAAGAAGGATGCTCTCACTATCTCCACAAGATATACTTTACATAACTTTAAAACAATTAAAACAAAACAATAATAATCCCACATACTAATTAGTTTCTCTTTTTATCCTTATTTCAATCCATCCAATAAGCCATTAAAAAACCATGGGTCCTTTCTCAATGTTGTTACTACTTTTCACCAACCTATGAAGTAAAAATAATTGGTCCATTTCCTAATCTAAATAATCATATATACAAACATAATTGTACAAGGAAATTAGCAATGGAGTGATTAATTGTATAGTAATATTTGCTCTATTTTTATGACCATATATATCATTACAAAATCTAAATAAAAAACAACATTAATCATATTTTATCATGCCTCGCCCATGAGGAGGCCTATAAATGTTGAGAATTCAATAGGGCAATGAATAAGTTAATTCTCTTAACTTGATAGTTGTTTGTGTTACCTTTTTACTTATTATCTTTGTTCATTACTATTCCAATGTGCAATACATCAAACAACTACCAAAACAGTAAGAACAGTGACACAATATATAGGCTGCAAGCCAGGGCCAAAACCCCTCCTCTTGAGGGGAAAACCCGTAAATCTCTTCTTTATCTTTCAGATCTTTCAATTGACGAATACCATGACCTAGACTCAGACAAATACCCTCCAAGATCAAGTCTACCATGGCCTCCAGCTGCAATATCTTTGACCTCCTAGTAGATCCAAAAATTCTGCTCCCCAACAACTATTATTTCTCCTCTATGAGACTTTGATCTCCCTCTAATAGCCTTCCTTTTGACTTCGCTTGCCTTGAATTGAGTCCTAGGGCTTGTAGGACACCCTAATAGGCCTTCGCTTGCCTTCCCTCATCTTCTCCTTCAAAATCGAACCTCGAAATATCTAGCTCAAAAAAACCCTAACTTCGACCTTCCCAGAAGAATAGATAAGGCATAGAAACTTTGACTTCTTCGCACTTCCTTCTTGACTTCTTCTTCTGCTTCTTCACATAAGAGATGAGTTAATGAGTGATCCAAATGGACGACTAGTTCCTCTTATATATAGGCTTCTTCAAGGTTGGACATGGATCTTCATTAAGGCCGACTTGACAGCTCATTAGGTCGACTTGAGCTTGGAGGTATTTTGACATTTTAAAGACAAAATAATTTTTTCTTTACACTTTACAATGTGCCCATAGGGTCTTCAATATATGAAAATGACTCTTATACCTAGGACAAACCTTAGAAGCACTCAATGGGTGCTTGACCTATAAAATAAAAGAGCTTGAGAATGAAACCCATGCTCCGATAATAGTAATAATTTCTTTTTCATTTTATATTTACAAGAATACATTTCATACTTATGAAGACCGAACCTAGTTACACATTTTTCAACACTCCCTCTTAACTAGGGAGGTATTCATAAGAGGTACATGGTCATTCTCAATCTGAAGAGATCTCATAAGAAGAGTTGGATTGGTAACCCATCTGTCTAGCATCATATTAACCAACATTGTCACATAACAAGGCCTTGACTAACAGCTCTATCTCTCCACAATATCAAAGCACAATGCTGGCGAGACCAATGATATATATAGACACCATCATCATTGTCTCCCAAGGTACATACCCCACCTGGGTGTTCACAGAGTATGACCTCCCATTGGACTATTCTTATCTTGGGTAGCTAATCCTCAAAGAATATCGGTCCATGACTACTCTTGTCTTGAATGCCCTGCCACATTCTCAAAGAGTATCTAATGCCAGATGGTTACCTAATCCTCCATTCTTTCTTCCCAATTGAAGATAAGAATGTAGTGTCTATCTCTCCCTCTCAATTAGGGAGGACAAATCCACCAAACCAAGCTTGTCCCTTAAATATACAAGCTTCTTGTTTGGAAGTAATTTTTTCAATATGTCAGCTACCTACTCATTAGTGGAGATATACCGTAGCTGCAACACACAATTTTGTACTAGCTCTCGAATATAGTGATACTTGTTGTTGATATGCTTTGTCTTTCCATGAAACATTGGATCCTCAGACAAATGAATACAATTGGTGTTATCACAAAGTATCACTGTAGGGTTCATCGGTCCTTTAAACAAGTCGAATAACAACTTCCTTAACCAGGCTACTTCTCTGCTTACTTCACATGTTGCAACATATTCAGCCTGAGCACTACTCAAAGCAGTAGTGTCTTTCTTTCTGCTCATCCATGAGACCATGGAGGATCCTAAACTGAAACATCCTCATGTAATGCTTCTTCCATCCCATTCATTGCCTCCCCAGTCGGAATCTGTATACCTAATCAATTGGACATCATTCCTTCTATCATATTTCAAACAATAGTTGATGGTTCCTCGCAGATATCTTAGAATATGATTTGCTACTATCCAATGATCATGCTTCGGCTCCACTTGGAATTGACTGAGTACATTTGCTGCAAAACATATGTTTGGTCGAGTATTCACCAAGTACATCAATGAGCCAACAAGTTGTCTATACTTGGAAGAATTCACAGGGCTTGATTCAAAACTCCTCAGTCTCTTCAATTTATGATCATTGGAGTGGTCATAGTTTTACAGTCAATCATGTCAAACTTATTTAGAAACTCCATCACATACTTTCCTTGACCCAGATAGACTTCATTTGGTCCTTGCCAGACTTCTAGTACCAAATAGTAATGCATCAGCCCAAGATCCTTCATGTCAAATTCTATTGTCAGTTGCTTCTTACATTATTCAATTCAACCTTCTACACCTATCAAGAGAATATCATCTACATATAGAAGAATAATTACAAGTTCATTGTTTACAACCTTAATATAAAGGTTTGAGTTGACAGAACTTTTTGTGAAGCCTATTCTCTGTAGGTATGCATCCATTCTAGCATACCATGCCCTTGGAGCTTGCTTAAGGCCATATAATGCTTTCTTTAATCTACAAACATATGTCTTCCTATATTTGACTTCAAATCCCAAGGATTGTTCTATAAAGACTTCCTCATCTATAGTGCCATTCAGAAACACAGTCTTGAGATGGATGTTCCATCCCATCAATGCTTCCAGAGAGACTAATGATCGAATTGTCATATATTTTGTTGTTGGAGAAAATGTTTCTTCATAGTCGATGCCTTCAAGTTGAGAGAACCCTCTAGCCACAAATCTTTCTTTATACTTATCTATGCTTCCATCAACTGCATGCTTAATCTTATAGATCCACTTGGAAGTAGCCACGTATTTGTCTTCGGGCCTAGGTACAATCTCCCAGACTCCATTCTTCATTATATATTGATTATCTTCATTCATGGCATCCTTCCATTCTCTATGTTCTACAACCTCTTCAAAGGTGGATGGTTCTACTTCTATAAATTTTTTCATGTATGCAACATATCCAGAATATTTCTTGGGTCTCTTACTTTCTCTGAATGATCCTTGAGTTGCCCCAGTACCTTTTGCATCAAGTAGTGTGGATTTCAACCAATTAGGTATTTTCCTTGTTTTGGGAATGACCATGGGTTGAACAATTTCACTTGGCCCTTCTTCTTCATGGTGTGATCCTTCTTCCTTGTCAACTTCCTCCTCAAATATCGGAAGTTCTTCATCATTAGAATCTATGGAAATTTCGTTTGACTTCTTGAATGCTATACTCTCATAAAATGTGACATCACGACTAACTTCAATGTGATGTCCATATCTCATATAGATTCTATAGGCCTTTGATGAGTTATTATACCCAACAAAAGTCCCCTTCATACCAAAAGGATCCAACTTCTTTCTTTTGTCCTTTGGTATATAAATATACACAAGACACCCAAAGATTCAGAGATGATCTACAGATGGCTTCTTCCCAGTGAACACTTCTTCTGGAGTCATGTTATCTAGAGATTTGTGGTTGCCTCTTCCCACAAAAATTTAGGTAGCTCTTGATCGTGTAACACTGCATTTACACTTTCTTCAATGGATCGGTTCTTTCTTTCTACGACTCTATTTTGTTCAGGATTGTATGGGACTATCAGCTCCCTCTTAATCTCAAACTCCTTATATAATATTATAATATCTTTAGATGTATATTCTCTTCCATTAACATATCTTAGTATCTTGATTCTTCTTTTTGTAAGGTTATCCACTTTATATTTGAATTCTTAAAATTTTGTAAATACTTTATCCTTGGTTTTCATTAAGTAAACCCAGGTCTTTCTTGAATGGTCATCTATGAATGTGACATAGCATAGATGGCCTCCAAGTGACTTTGAATTCATAGGGCCACATACATCAAAGTGAATAAGATCCAATATTTCTTTCGACCACGAAACACTGCTTCCAAATGGTCTCTTGGTATTCTTACCCAATGCACATCCCTTGCAGACACCTTCATGATCTTCCTTTAGATTCGGGATTCCATATACTATGGAATTTAAAGTTGGAAGAATTTTGAGATGTAGGTGACCAAACCTTTGATGCCAAATTTCACATGGACTAATCTCAATGTGAACTAGGGCTTGGTTTATAGGGTATATTAATATGTAAAGCCTTCCTTCTTGGATACCAATAAATTTAGCTTGATCTATGCTTGAGTCCTTTCCCCAAACAACTACCTTTCCATCAGTGAAGGCTACTCTATCTCCTTTATCTTCTAAACTTAAAATGGAAAGTATTTTTTTGTGTAAACCTAGAACAAATAGAATGTTGTTGAGGTGGATGTTGCTTCCATATTTTATTTTTATGGAAGTTGATCCAATGCCCTTCACCGAATAGCTTTTTTGTCTCCAAGTTCCATAAATTAAGTGGATTTCCTTTTGATAAGGTCTTCAATTGGTTGGAGTGACCAATCATGTGCCTTGATGCACCATTATCAATTACCCATATGTCTTCATCTTGGAATGTACCAGAGAGAGCCGAAAAGAGACCTTCATCCCTTTCATTGATTGATGCCTTCTTCGAAGAGAATAAGAGACTCCATGCTTCCTTGATACCTTTCTTGAGATGGCTTGCAATCTTCTTGATGAACGTATTCATTATAGATGAGATCTTCATGAAGACCTTAGAGAACCAAACCTCTGATACCATGTTGAGAATTTAATAGGGAAATGAATATGTTAATTCTCTTAACTTGATAATTTTTTTTGCTACCTTTTTACTTATTATCTTTTTTCATTATTATTCCAATGTGAAATACATCAAACAACTACCAAAACATTAAGAACAATGACACAGTATATAGGCTGCAAGCTAGGGCCAAAACCCCTCCTCTTGAGGGGAAAACCCATAAATATCTTCTTTATCTTTCATATCTTTCAATTGATGAATACCATGACCTAGACTTAGACAAATACCCTCCAATATCAAATCTACCACGACCTCCAGCTGCAATATCTTCGACCTCCCAGTAGATCCGAAAATTATGCTCCCCGGCAACTGCTGCAACTGATGTTACTCCTCTAGGAGACTTTGATCTCCCTCTAATAGCCTTCCTTTTGACTTTTCTAGCCTTGAATTGAGTCCTAGGGCTAGTAGGATGCCATAATAAGCCTTCGATTTCCTTCCCTTCTCTTCTCCTTCAAAATCAAACCCTAGAAGATCCAACGCAGAAAAACCCTAACTTTGACCTTCCCAGAAGAATAGATAAGGCCCAAAAACTTCAACTTCTTTGACTTCCTCTTCTTCGCACTTCCTTCTTGAATTCTTCTTCTTCTTCTTCACATAAGATATGAGTGAATGAGTGATCCAAATGGAGGATAGTTTCTCTTATATATAGGCTTCTTCAAGGTTGGACGTGGCTCTTCATTAAGGCTGACTTGACAACTCATTATGCTGACTTGATCTTGGAGGTATTTTGACACTTTAAAGACAAAATAATTTTTCCTTTACACTTTACAATGTGCCCATAGGGTCTTCAATATATGACAATGAGTCTTATACCTTGGAAAACCTCTAGAAGCACTCAATGGGTGCTTGACCTATAAAATAAAAGAACTTGAGCATGAAACCCATGCTCCAATAATAATAATAATAATTTCTTTTTCATTTTATATTTTCAAGAATACATTTCATACTTATGAAGACCAAACCTAGTTACATATTTTTCAACAAGAAAGTCTTTAATGAATGCCACTTGAGGCATGTGGCAGTCATTTCTATGGTTATGCCACCGCACATAAGATCTTGCGTGTTGGTTACTTTTGGCCCACCATATTTCGCGATTGCATTCTCATTGTCCAAAAGTGTCACGCATGCCATATTGACAACCATAAGACCTATGCTTTGCCTACTCCTTTGCATCCTATTATCGTTGTAGGTCCTTTTGCGAAATGGGGTATTGATTTCATGACATGTAACCCTCACTTGGTCGGGGGGAATGACTATATTATTGTAGTGGTTGATTACTTTACTAAATGGGCCGAGGCGATGCCTACATATAACAATATTGGTGAAACAACTGCATATTTTTTCTTTAACCATGTCATTGCACGGTTTGGTGTTCTGCAAGCCATAGTTACAGACCATGGGAAACATTTTCACAATCACATGATGTCTGAACTAATTGCCAAGCTAGGACTCTCTCATGAAAGTTACACTCCCTACTACCCTCAAGCTAATGGGAAAGTTGAGGCTATTAATAAATTTCTCAAAACGATGCTTCAACGTATGATAGGGGTCCATAAATTGGACTAGCATTTTCTTCTTTTTGCTACCTTGTGGGCATATCGAACCTCTATTAGGACTGCTACCGAATTTACACCGTTTCAATTGTTTTATGGTCTAGAAGCTATCCTTCTTGTTGAATGTGAGATTCCATAGCTAAAACTTGTTGTAGAACTTCTTCCTACCACTTCCATAGAAGAGGAATGTCTCTTACATTTGACGTGCTTAGATGAGACTCGACAAGATGTCATTATGGCTAATGAAGCCTACAAGAAACATGTCAAGGCACAATATGATAAAAGTGTCAAGTCTCATGTCTTCTCAGAAGGAGATATTGTCCTTCTATACAATCAAGAATCTAATAAATTAGGATCAGGAAAGTTCCAACCCATGTGGCTAGGTCCATATATTATCAAGCATGTTCTTGCTAAAGGGGCCTATGAGCTAGTCGAATTTGATGGAGTTCCATTGTTGCAGCCTAAAAATGGGTTGTAGCTTAAAAAAATACTATGCTTGATTTTTCGCATAGTGCACTATGTATAAAGGCATGTTGAGTGTGTCTCTTTAGAGCTTCCTACAATTTTTGTTGATCATGTTTGCATTTGGTTTGCAGATGTCAACATCCTCTGAACCATATGTTGGTTATGCTAATGGTGTTAGTTGTAGTACTCGGAACCTATCTTCCGCAGCATGGGCTATATTTTCTCCAAATGGCGGGTTAGTGAGTCTACAAGGGATTTTTATTGGCCACTATACCAATAACATCGCTAAGTATAGCGCAATGGTCGAGCTTTTGTCTGATGCTATATCACATGGTATCCATAATCTAGTCATTAACATTGAATCACAACTTGTAGTACTACAATTGGATAATGTCTATTTGGTTAGAAATCCAACTATTCTTTGCATGTTCTTAAGGGTTTGCCTTTTAGAAAGACACTTTGATTTCATCCAATATCAACACATTTCTAGAGATCTAAACACATTGATATATATTCTAGTTAATCATGTGTTAGATAGAAATTTGCGACATGTGTAAATAAATTTCAATACATATCACATCCATTGAAAGTAAAAATAGGAACATGAGAAACACTGAAGGTAGTTTTTTGGTTATACAAAATTTGTGTCTAAGATACATATGGCCACACCGCCTATCATATCAAAAACTACATGCAAATATGGCTATAAGTGTCCTAATAGACTAATCATACTGCTAATGATAACATGTCAGTGCACGAGCTATCTTGCGCAGTAGCCAACCAATATAGTTTGGCACTCCAATAGTGTATTGTTGAAGTCACATAGTAAGTTGTTCGATCGTGGTTTCATCTATCCCAAGTGTCAGCCCCTCCATGTGACGCTCCACCTCTGCTAAGGTCTCAGCTATATTGAGATCTTGTAGTACATCTCATCTTACTGCAACAACCTATACTAGTGCTACTGCCTACTGTGGATATCCCACACGATGGAGATATGAAGCACCTATAGGTCGAATGGGCCCAATATTTGCATTAACAAATCAATAGTTTAATCTCGGATACATTTGAAACACAAAAAAAAAATGTAAAACTTAAAATAAAATAAAAATGGTTGAAATGTTGTACCTATAGCACCACACTGCTCACCCTCAAGAAGCACAAGGTTAGGGTCTCCACGAAATTCCATCCCTGCGTACGGATAATAATTTATCATAATGAATTGTTTGCGTAGCCATCTGAAGAAGGTTGGTGAGAAATTGATTATTGACAGACCTGCATGTCGGAACATAAGATTTATCCACCTCCTCATCCATGGAACTCTTGAATCAATGGGATCGAGTGTGATATTATGAGGCTATAGCAATGGAATCTGTTCTAAATAAAAGGAGATCAAGATCGAACCATAGCCAAAAAAATTCAATCAACATCCTCCTGCTTTAGTCAGTTTCACTTTCATGTTGACCAACACTCCCTCACTCCAGTTGAAAATTGTTGGCTCCATGCATTCTAGGGCATACTGCATGTATGACCTGTTGGCTATGTGAAGTGTAGAATTTCCAGTCAATCTAGAAATAATGAATAAGATCGTTCTTAAAGGAAATTAGGTCACATCTTTTATGTTGATTTTCCCATCCCTAGTTGGTTGGGTTTGAGGTCTACAATGAGTGGCAATATAGTCCTTGACTGTCTTTCCACTCCTTCTCCTGCTTAATATGGAGACGAGGCACCTCTCATAGATAAGTCAGTCAAAAAATATATGTCCTATGCCTTTATCTCAAGCAGATGTGCTCCTAACCTAAATGTCCGAGCTTGAACATACCATGAATGAATAAGATATTCTAGTAGCTCCATCTGTTGCCTCATAATAGCAAGCAATGAGAATTTCAGTAACCCACGGTTTTTTAGCACCTGGATGGTAGCTTGGTCATTTGCTGCATTCATATCTTGTTCTTCATGTTCTCTTTCCCTCCATATTAAGGCCATTTTTTTCCAATGAAGTCCTGAAACATCACAAGGAGACTCATTAGGATTCATTCCATGCAAAAAAACTTGACAAATTTTGAAGGGAACTAGCATAGCACATTAGAGAATTGTGCCCAATACACCCCCTCAAAGGGATACAATGCATTGCAGTGTTGCCTCCAATCCATTTTGACCAAGAACAACACTCCTTTTGACTTTGGAAGGGCGCGTTGATCTAGGGGCAAAATATTTGAGCCCTAGGACCCTCAAAAACCCAAAAAATATGCATGAAATCACAAAATGCCACCATGAAATGAAAGAGAAAGGTTTTATCTCTTACTTGGAAGTGACGACACTTGAAATGATCCACCAGATTGATCACAATCAGTTGCAGAAGATCGAGGGCACAAAGTACTCAGAACTCTAACATCAAAAGGTAAATGTGAAATGGTAAAAATGAATTATCATTTTGATTACTTATGGTCATTTCTTCCATTATTTTATTCATATTTGATGGTTTGACCTAGTTATAATTCAATTTTATCATGAAACAAGTATTTTTAATCCTTTGTTGTTGTTCTGAGTAGGTCGATAGTTGTTTGATAGACTTTGTCGTGTTTTGAACAAATCATTTCAATCGAAGAGCATACTTTTATCACTTTTTCGTGCTTTGTAAACTCATGAAAAAGGAACCCATTGAAGTCCTCTTTCATCTCTTTTCAGACTCCCAAAATATGAAAAGGCTGTAGAGCACTTGTCTTTTCGAACTTGTTAAAGTAAATGAAAAGACATCTACTCAGTATAAGTTTAACGCTTTTCTGGACTGAGATGGACTAACTACGAAAAAGGAATACCTTAGTTGAACATGGCTAAGAGGTTCTCCTGAGTATCGTTTTCTACCTTTTCAAACTCAAGAGACTATTTATGAAAAGGAATATTTGGAGTTTTCTTTTTCACCTATTTTTCAAACTCTCTAAACATGAAAGAGATGTCGAGTTAGACCTTTGATGGACTCATTAAAATGTAAACCACTCCTTCTCAGGGTTCATTAAATATACTCGGAGCGATTCATCCTAAGGATGAAATTACATATCAAACATATGTTATCCTCCTCAAGCTTGTCAAAAATAAAGAGGTAATAACCAACGATGGTTGGGGAAATTGGGAAAACAGGGTACTCCAGTTATTAATGGCAGCGAGTCGCTCTTGAACAAAACACTCTTCCACTTCATCTCTGTGCCATTGGGTTGGGAAATATGATTGTCTTTTGGTTCATAATACCTTTTCAAATCCTTCATTTTCGGTTTTAGGTCAATGCTGCCAACTTCATTCAGTGTCGTCAGTGTGTTCAAAAGAAGTCATTAAGTTGATATCTACTACAATACTCTTAAACCTTCATTCAATGTTTGTTGTTTCTGATCCAATTCCATATCATCATCATTCTATCTCAAATCATGATACTTGTTTCATGCCGTTGATGAGGGATACATCAAGGCCCTCCTGCAACGAGTCGCTTCCTGTCGACATCAACTCATTATCTAAGAAGTTGACTTAAAAACAACCCTTCGGTACCTTGGTGCTTGCATACATCAATAGAAAGTTTCCTCACTCTCAACGACATGTTTACACTATTGGCATTCGACCAAAAGATTCTGTGTGGCATTCGACTTCAACTCATTCATTCAAACCATACAAATTGTATTGTAGTACCTTGAGGACCATTAACATCATCGGTGGTTTCTCTCGTATTTGTTAATGACTTACATAATTGGCCGGTAATCAGATGGTGTCTACCATGTTCGACTCCAACTCATTAATTCACATGGTTAGACTCATACATTAGAAGATCGTGTGAACGATATAGAATACCCCAGATCTATTTTCAATCATCTGGGTTGTGATTTCAGGATTAACACAAAGATTACAATGTATGATGGCTATGGTCATAGAAACAATCATCTAGTCATTGGTCCAACCCTTTTCATCAGTGATTGTGTCTTTTTATCATTGTACATGTAATATTAAGCTTATATGATGAGTATGGGTATGCCTCCCTCAGCAGAGATTTCATGATGTAAATGTATTGTAACAAATGATAATCTCGTCGATGTCTCTTGATCCCGACTTGTCACAAGGTAAAGCACTTAAGTCATCACTTGCCATTTCTGACTTTGCACTTTAGGGGGCAATCTATTATAGGCGATTTTGTCACATCTAGTCAATAGGCTTGTTAACTAGATCAATCAACATCATTTTACCCCTAGTCATCGTCATTGCACAAAGCCCTAAGCTTGAATCTCCCTAATCCCTGAATTTTTGTCTTTAACTGCTTCATTTCAGTGATTTTAAGGCCCAACACACCCTACTACCTTAGGATATTGTGTTCACCAGCAAGTTTGCCCTCTCTGGATCTGCGATGATCACGAGTAGGTTGCCCCTTGTTGGGGGTGCCTTGATTCTAGAAATTTAGGAAAGATTAAAAGAATCTCGAAGCTTCCTCTTTCATAAGATTCCAGGAGTTGTTATAACCATTTACCTTGGATGAAAGTATCGAATCCTATCTTATCCTACCTTGGATATTTCACCCCTTATCCCTTGAGCTCATCCTCCCATCAAGAGTGGAACTCAAATCTATATTGGTAAATGGATAAGAATTCCTAACTTACCATCCTCTTCTATATATTTACTGTCATCCACAAGCTAGGGGTTGGATTTTGGAGATAAATTCTACCCTCATTTTGTTATTGTGAGAGTTCAATATTCCATGCATTAGGGTGACATAAAGGCACACTTTGTGACAAGGAAGGAAAATTCAACATGGAGGAGCTCTTTTACAAGATCAACTCTATATTTGGTTGTAACTCTCTCCATTTCTATTAATACAAGGAGGCTTTGAGGTTGGATAGAGGGGGTGAGTATGGGTAAATACACGTCGAGGATGGTCGTGGAGAGCATAATGGATGAGAGTCAATACTAGGATATCCATATTCAATAGTTAAAAGGTGGGTGACAACAATTAAAGTTAAATATGATTCCTCTTTCTATGTTAGGTTTTATTTGTTGTTTTTTGATATAGTGTTTTGTGCTAGGTAAATGACCATTTTATTATGATATTGTGACTTTGTTTATGCATTTTATTTAATTTTTCTTCTTTCAATGAAATGCATATTTTGGGAAATCCATCAAGCACTTCCCTCATTTTGAGTATGACACCTAAGGTAAATCAACCTACTACGATTTTGACAACCTAACTTGATGAGGGACATCGAGTGAGGCCTGCAATATCTACATAGTCAACCAACCCCAAAACTTAACCTCATGACCCTCTACTTGTAATTCACAACACTCAACCACTTGAGTTAACCCATTGGACATATTTTTCCATATAATCTGTAACACATAACATTATTATTTTTTTCACCTATATAATAAAGTTTTTCACTTTGCGAAATTAGTCATAAGGTTTATCAACTCCTTTTGCATTTTCTCATGATAACTACTTCCAACAACATACTTTTTTTATTAATAAATATAAGAAATATTTTACTTGAAATGTAAAAAAGAAAAAATGCTCAAGTATTACTAATTAAACGAAGAGGATAAATTACAATGACGAGTAATGATTTTTCCTTTACTAACAATGAATGAATGGATTTTAACATCGATGAGACTAAAAATAGTCTATAGGACTGCCAACCTCTCTGCTTTTTGCCTTTTGCAATTCAATCCTATTATTACTCAAATTAATGATGAGCTGACCCAACCTTGGAACAATCCCCTCCCTGAAAAGACAATGTCGAGGAACCGATGTTAATATATTGTTGTAACTATCATCGATGTCTCTAAAAGCATCACATTCCAAAATGAAATGTTTTTTCCTATTCCACTGCCCTAAAAGTTCAAAAAGTACACACCTGTTCTTCCCAAGCTTCTTTAGGTCTTTTCCACCGACCCGTTTAGCAATGGATTTGATGCGAGTTAGCTCTTAATTGAGCAATAAAAATCTTTGCTCTCCAAGGAATGCTAGCTCCAATGTACTCTTTTTGTTGGAGATCACAAGTGGGGTTGAATTCCTGAACATAGTACTTCTTCTTTCTACCCATCTCTTTTCCCCATATACGCTTACGGAACTTCTCCATAACAAATTTCCTTAACTCTTTGTTATTTTTGGGACAAGCATTGAGGTAAATATTCCATTTTTGCATCCATTTATTGTTTTGTCTCATCGTGATTTCTTTCTTTTGCCCATGCATTCATTTAAGATAACTTTAGGCTATCTACCTTCTCCCATTTGCTCAATTCTTTGTAGATACCTTATGAGACGCACCATAGCAATTGCTTTCATGGAAGTTGCTACTGTTTCACTCAACGTTATCTCATAAGAAATCAAACTTTTTATTTTAAACTTGCTCATGATCAAGCGTTTTTGAATTTTCTCAACTTGCTTCCATTTTGAGACAGTGACGTTGCTAGCCCACAATTCACACCCATATAATATCACTGGACAAACTAGGATCCCAAAAGCACTTTAATTGTTTCCCAATCCCATAACTTTGCCTCTCTACATCTGTTTTGAAGAGCATATAATGCTTTCCACCCTCCTAAAATTATCTTCTTTCTGCAGTGCTCCCAATTAAGCTTGTTGCTGAAATCAATCCCAAGGTACTTGTATTCATTTACTTCTTCAAGAATGTTGCCTTCAAAGAAGAACATATGCTGGCATTGCTTCTTTTTATTTGAGAAAGTCATTATTTTGGTCTTGTTGGTATTGACTTGCATCCCCACTACTTTACAAAAATACTCAAGAGCATATAGGTGCATCTGCAGTCCCTAGGTTGATTTAGCAATCAATACAAGGTCATCAACATATAAAAGAAACTTTATCACAAACTACCCAACCAAACACCATCCCCACCTTGCAGGTTTAGCCACTCTTCTAATTTATCAATATATAAACCAAAAATATTAGGGGATAAAGGGCAGCCTTGCTTGATTTCGAGTAATCTTTCATAGAGAACACATCACCCTTCCTAGAGATCCCATCACCTTGCTTCTCAAGCAAGTAAGCCATTTATTTGAGCCTCTCTTGTGAATAGTGTTTACGAATCACTCCTTATCCGGTCATTGACCTATTCATCATTGTGATTCCTCTTATACCAGGTGTCCTCCCATCGGTGAAATTTCATGAAGAGCAAGGAGCCTTAGCTGAGGTAACAATGGACTATGGCTCCATTATTTCCCCTTGAACTATTAGTTTCTCTATAGGATCCCCTCCTAGGACCCCTGCTAATTTGAGCAATAACATGCTTCACCAAGAGTGAGGCAGACTCAAACTTGTATTATACACTTGTTGAGGGTTAGCCACTTATCTTAGTCTTGTATGTTGATGATCTCTCTTGGACAGGATCAAAGAGGTTCATTGAGATGTGTAAGGATAACCTTGCTTCTAAGTTTGAGATGAAGGGCATTGGCTTGATGCATTACTTTTTGGGATTGGAGATGAGGTAACAACCAGGAGAGATTTTCCTTGGGTAGGGCAAGCATGCAATGGAGATTCTAAGGAGATTCAGGATGGAGGATTGCGAGCCTATGTCTACACCTATAATCACCAACTTAAAGACGTTGAGTGCTTTTGAGGGTGAGTTGGTGGATCCCACATTATATAAGCAATTGATAGGTTCTTTGATGTATCTAGTCGAGATAAGGCTGGATATTTGTTTTGTTGTGAATACACCTAGCCAATTCATGGTGGAGCCAAGTAGGTTTCATTGGGTGGCAACGAAATATGTGCTCAAGTACTTGAGAGGTACAATGGAGTATGGACTGAGGTATGTCAAAGTTGGTGAAGTGGAGTTACAGGGCTATATAGATTCAGACTAGGTAGGGAATGTAGTGGATAGGAAAAGTACATATGGATGTTGTTTCAACTTGGGATCAACTATGACCTCATGGTTCAATAGGAAGTGGCACTGAGTGGCACTTAACTCAGTAGAGGCTAAGTACATGGCAGAAAGTATGGTGAGTGGCGACGCCATATGGATTCGCAAGATGCTCTCATGGTTATTTGGTCTTGAGATAGGGTCCACAGTAATTCACTATGATAACTAGAGTTGCATTAAGCTTTCTGAAAATCCCGTGTTTCAAGATAGGTCCAAGCATATAGAGATCATGTATCACTTCATTAAAGACAAGGTCCAAAGAGGTGTGCGAGATTGCAATACATCTCCACACTGAAGCAGGTAACAAACATTCTCAGCAAACCTCTAGTAAATGAGAAGTTCATGTTTTATAGGGACAATATAGAAGCGATGGAAAATCCCTTCCTTGCTAGGAAGGAGTGTTGATTTCTATAACATCGGAAGGTCTTCCACATAGGTTTGGTGTCTTAGCATGTGGAAGAGATGTCCTCTTTAGGTGGTTGTTTGTAAGGAGAAACTAATATGACTTCCTTCCTAAGTTTTACTTAGGGAAAGTACATTGATTAATTTAAGTGATAAAGTAGACTTGGACTAAGGTTGTATCTAAGGATAAATAATTAACTATTTAAGTGACTTAGAGATTTAACCTCGGAAAATTAAAAAGGAGCCTATGGAGAGGATGAAGACATAGACCCATGGTATTCTGATGACCCAAGGTATTTTGATAACCCATGGTATTGCACCCTTTGGAAAAGTGTAAGTACAAAGGTGAGTGATACATTCTAGGATTGAGTGATTGTGAGAGAGAGCTTCTCAAGAGCAACTCAACTTAACTAAAGAGAGGCATGAATTTTGTTAAGTGGAGGTCAAAAGGAGCCAATTGGAGGAGAGGTAGGGCCAAGTACAACCACAAAGAAGGTCGAATTATTTGTTGAAGACAAGTTGGTTTAGTGGCCACCTGAGCCCATGCATGCACATGTCACACATTCTTGAGGAGACTGATTTAAGGGGCAAAAAGGGGTTTCATACAACACTGGAACATGGTTGTACAACATATCATACAACATGGGTAAAGAGGTTGAATTTATTGCAGAGAGGGGCTGAAATTCTAAGGCATTTCAAAGATCGATTTCTTCCTACAACAAGCTAATTGATTTCCTACAACATGCCAAGTTACAGGTTTTGCTACATCTGATAAATTCTATGTAATATCGTTTGGGGTTTGAAAAGCATAACGCAAGAAAATAAAGAAAGATGAAATAGGACCAAAACCATCATTATTAAGGGCATTGAGGAAAGATGTAAGAATGAAGACACCATAGAAGTAGTGATAAGCTTCCTAAAAGACATGATGGGAAGGATAGGCACAATTCAAGAAATTGAAAGAGCGGGAAGTGACACTAGAGTGCAAGCAAGGAAAGATCATTGAAGGTGACTCTTTAGAGTGAGTATGACAAGGCCGAAATATTGAAAGGAAGAAGTTTAAGGGGTGAAAGTGGTTTATAAATGAAGACCACACATCATTGCATAAAGAGGAGAAAAGGAAAGATTGGGCAATTTTCAAGGAGAAAATTGGGCATCATTTGGAATAACAAGACTAAAGTGGAGGAGTTCATAAGCACAAATAGAAAATAGGTAGACAAAGCTCTAGTGATGGAAGAAAAGTTAAATATTGCCATAGAACTATGTAGAATATCCATGCCAAGGGGATCACTGCCTATGACCAATAGCAAAAGGGAAAGATGTAAGAATCTTAGTTGAAAGATATGAACATATTGGGTGCAAAATTCACGATATAAAACCCTTTGAAAGAGAATAGAAAAAGGGTAGAGTGAGAGTGAGAGTGTGTTGAGGTCTCCAAATAGAAGGCAAGAGTGTGTTGAGGTCTCCAAATAAAGGATCATCGCAATGATTATCTAATGAATGGTGAGAGTATTATTCTACCATCAAAATGAGAGTGATGTCGATGCAAGGTTTTGAAGAAGCAGTTGAAGACACATCGTGTACCTAGGTGATTCTTCTAGAATATCAGTGAGCACCATGGTTGGTTACCCAAGTGACAGTGGATATGAGTTCACCCATGTGCATCCTTCAGATTTTTAATTGTATCTGCCAAGGCTACAGGGGAGCGTGACCCCCTTAAATCCTCTCCCGAAGGGCACTCTGAGCGGGAGTACATCAAGAACGACTCGAGAGCACACTCCAACAAAAAAAAATCTCCCTAGATTTCTTCACAAAAAAAATTTCGCAAAGACGTTCCAAACACAATTTTTTGTCAAAGAAACAAGAAATTTTTAGTGGGGCAACCTAATATTCAAGCCTATGGCCCTAGTATTTGTTGAAGATTGTAACTAGTGTCGGTCTTCATAATTATATTTGAATCATGATGTAATGTATTTGTCAAAAGAAAGAAAAATAAATTTTATTATTAAAGAAATTGACTTATCAAAGCATGGGTTTCATGCTTGGGTCAATTATTTTTAGGTCAAAGTATGCATTGAAGACTTCTAGGGCTTATGTCAAGTGTTCTTGTCCATGTCATAATGTAAAAGACCCTTGTTGGTCTCTAGTTGTCAAGAAAGAAGTTTATTTTAGTGTAAGTTAGGTCAATTAGGCCTCCTCCACCAAGTCGACCTAAAATGAGGGGAAAAAACCACTACAATAGAGCATCAAATCGACCTCATTTGGAGTAATTCGATCTCTCACATAAAAAGTTCGATCTACTGTAGCTGGAAGTTGGAAAAGGATACGAAATCCAAAGAAGAAATCGTAGTGAAGGAGAAGGAGGACTTTATCAAGCAAGAAAAGTCAAGTTTTTTTCTCTCCTATACCACACGTGCGAAGTTCTGGAAATGTTGCAAGGGGCGGAAATTCTGCAGTAGCTGGGGGGGCGAAATTTATGGTTTGTTGCTGGGATGTAATTTCTAGATAAGAAGAGACTATTGGAAGTTGTTAAATCATCTTGGAAGGCTAACTTGGTGGAGGAGGAAGATTTGTTGGTCTAAGGTCTTGGTCTATCTCATTTTGAATCTACTGAAGGACGAGTTTTTCACTGGGTTTTCCCTTGTATAGCGGTTTTAGCCTTGACTGAGTGTCTACTTCTGGTGTCCCTACTCTTCATGTTTTTGCTTTGATGATTGCTTGATGAGGAAAAGATAAAGGAAGAACGTAAAGAAGTTAATAAGAACATAATAAAATCACAATAATTGTTAGTATAAGAAAATCTTTTTTCCTTTCCAATTTTCTAACATGGTACCAAAACTAAGGTGAAAGAAGGAAGAAAACGACAGCTTGAAGATCTATTGAAAGGAGAATAAATAATTTCAAGGTCAGGTCACAAGGAGTAGAAGATGTAGTATACCTAGGGGGGATATTATGGGGTACAAAGGGAGGTACCCAAGGGAATAATGTAATAATGTGATGGGCCATAGTTAATAAATAAAGTGGTTAACCTGCATCATGTAAGGGACCACAAGTAGTTAGGAATAATGTGATAAGCCCATTGTATTAGATATATGGTATTGAGAGACCCATGGTAATGACCCATGATATTATATGTATGAAGCCTATATAGAGGCTAGAGACTCCCCATTGAGAGATGTCAAGGATTATTATATTGGCAAGCATATGGCTTGTGGAGTGTTCTCCTTCCTTAAAGAGTGATTGTATGGTGTTACCCTACCTCAAGGGTTTTGATTAATAAAGAGAAGCATTTCTATATTTAGATCTTGTTATTTCTGGGCATATTTTCTATTTTCATATATTTGTAGGTCAGATCTACTACAAGTGGTATCATAGCACTTTCTTGGGCAAAGCGGGGATATTTTTTTATTTTTTTTTGCAGGAACTTTTTGGAGCGGCGAGTTTGCAGATCAGATTTGAAATTTTTGTTGCTAAATTTTCAAAAACAAATAGAATATTTGAATTCTTTGTAGTAAAATACCTAAATTCAAAAAAACATCGGCTGAATCAAAGTCTGGATGAGGGAGATATTGTTGAGTTAAAATCAACTGTGTTATAGAAATATTTCTGATGGCAATTCGTGGATGACGAATCTCTAGTAATTTAATTTAATTTTATTATTATTATTTATTTATTTATTATTATTATTATTATTTTTATTTTTTTTTCGATGGAAATTTTGGAAAAATAATTATAGATCTGAGATCCTCTTGAAAAATAATCTAATTTCAAAAAAAAATCGGTCAAATCGGAGTCCTGATGAGAGAGATATCACTAATTTAAAATCAACTATTTTTCCATATTTTTTTTGTGACGACAACATAGTTGCAGTGCGAATATGAGTTCTAGAGCGCCTAGATCTGGATTTCTATCACAAAAGAAGATGCAAAATTACCGTTCCATTTTTGAAAACAGATTATAATAAGGATTTTGAGCCATATTGACCGAGTTGTGGCCCTTTTAAATTTGCCACATAAAGTAGGTAATTGTTTTCAAAACCCTCATTCTACTTCATGGCTTCTACTGAGATGATTTTTACAGGACACGATGATGGTCCCACTATTGAAGAATTTATAAAATATCACAAGTCTCGATCCAAACAATTTTGGACAAGTTGCCTACTATTTAATATAAAAGATGAGGCTGCTAAATGGTGGCACTCACTTGACGATTCAATGTGGCGACTTCATCATGAAAAAATAGAAGAAGTCCTTTTAGAAAAATGGTCTCATACTAGAAAATAGGAGAACAAGACACGTAAGGGGTTATTTTCTAATGGTATCTCTTTATTACAGGTTCATGGATGTATTCAAAAGGAGAAGATCATTGTGTCTATAAATCCTAGTTTCAAGCATAATTTTATCAATGTTAATTTGGCAAAAAAATTACAAGTTCTAGCAAAACACATTGAAAACACATAGGTTGATAATAAGGATGTTCAAGTTTATAAAGATTTGAAGATTTCTATGGACAAGTATGTATTGCATTCTAATTTTTATGCTTCAGATATGGCTAATGTGGATGTTGTTTTGGAATACCCTTGGATGGAATCTGTTGGTACTATAAATATTAATGTGCAGAAGAAATTACCAAAGCTCTGGTATATAAAGAAGAAAATTACATTACAGGATATGTCCATCAATAAATAAGTAGATTCCAAGGAGGCTAAAGCAGAAAATGTTGCAGGTACTGACACATCAGATGAGGAGTCTATGGTTGAAGTAATACTAGAAGATAAGTAACAACCGCAGGTGCCACAACATGTACCATATACCAATCAAGCTCCATCAGGGGGTGAATTAAAGAAATATACACCATTGGTTAAAACTTCAACATATCACCTCCAACATCACCCAACAAGAAAACAACCAACAAGATGACAACAAATTAGCAACAAGGACAACAACTTCTGCACGATAGATAGAGAAGTGCGTCGATCCACCCACAACACATTAACACAGAGGAACCACAAGGATCAACACTGATCTCAAGCGAGTGAGGCACTGACTAGATCGGGTAATCACCTATCTCTGGGATGGCTAGATGCACGTGCATGGTACTAGTGGACTACTCTTTTGAGTAGATCTTATTATTTGTGTTCTTCTTATGTTTCAGGGATGAAACATGTTTAAGGGAGGTGGAATGTAGTATACCTAGGGGGGATATTATGGGGTACAAAGGGAGGTACCCAAGGGAATAATGTAATAATGTGATGGGCCATAGTTAATAAATAAAGTGGTTAACCTGCATCATGTAAGGGACCACAAGTAGTTAGAAATAATGTGATAATCCCATTGTATTAGATATATGGTATTGAGAGACCCATGGTATTGTATGTATGAAGCCTATATAGAGGCTATAGACTCTCCATTGAGCGATGTCAAGGATTATTGTATTGGCAAGCATAAGGCTTGTGGAGTGTTCTCCTTCCTTAATGAGTGATTGTATGGTGCTACCCTACCTCATGGGTTTTGATTAATAAAGAGAAGCATTTCTATATCTCGATCTTGTTATTTATGGGCATATTTTCTATTTTCATATATTTGCAGGTCAGATCTACTACATAAGATATCAATATGACGAATTCAATGAAGACAGAAAATAAACTAGAAGGAGTGAGCCCCAACGGTTAGCTCAACTGGTCAAATCAGTGCCTCACCGATCGGAAGGTTACAGGGTCCATTCTCCCCGAAACCCTTGGGGTTAGGCCTAGTTATTGTCCGAGGGGTTGATTTCCTTTGGGGTCGATCAGCCTAGATTTTTCCGTGGACGTAGCGGCCACCTGATGACCAAGGTGTCTGTGAACAAAAACAAAAAACAACAAAAACACTAGAAGGAGCCTACAACTACAGGGTATGGAAAAAGAGGATAGATCTTATTCTCGAAAAGCACAAAGTATTGACTCTTGTTCAAGGGAAAGTTAAGAAACCAACAGATGAAGCAGAGCAAAAAAAGTGTAGAGAATTTGAAATTTTAGCCATGAACCTAATAGTAGATGGTGTAAAGGACAACCTGATTCCATACATATCCAACATAGATTCCGCTCAAGAAATGTATGAGGCTCTCTCCAAGTTATTCACCATCAAGAACATTGGTCAAATAACAAGCTTCAAGAATGAACCAAGAACTGTTAAGATGACGAAATATGATACTGTTTCATCATATTTTGTAAGAATCTCTAGAATAAGAGATGAAATCCAAGCAATAGATGAATTCATACCGAAAAAGGAGCTCGTCATTACTACTATTCTAGGACTACCAAAATCTTGGAGTGCTTTTGCATCAGGAATCAATAGTTGGAAGGATGCTCCAACATCTGAACAAATGTTGAATGCATGCAGTCAAGAAGAAGCCAGAATATCATTAGTAAACAAAAGAAGGAGGATGAAGAAGAAAATATCTCTAATGCCTATTCTGCTCATCACAAGAAAAAGGGAATGCACGTAGTCAAGAAGAAGCCATAATATCATTAGTAAACAACAAAAAGGAGGATGAAGACGAAAATATCTCTAATGCCTATCCTTCTCATCGCAAGAAAAAATGAACCTTGAAGAAGTTCAAACAGCCAAAGAAGAAAGTTGACCGATCAAAGATTTAATGCTACAATTGTTATAAGATGGGTCAAAAAAAAAGTCATTGTCCTAAGAATCCAAGGAATAGGAAGAGAGAAAAAGATGAAGCAAATATTGTTGATGAAGCTCCACCAAAGAAGAACAAAACTGAAGAATCAGAAGTCTAGGACTTATACTACTAAATCATCTCCTATATATCCTTCTTTGTCTTGTATTATTTTCCTTTATATTTTGATTTCTAGAATTTGTAGGCCTAACATGTCTTATAGAACATTTTTGTCTTGTATTATTTTCCTTTATATTTTGATTTCTAGAATTTGTAGGCCTAACATGTCTTATAGAACATTTTTAAATTATTTTGATAAGTTATAAGTATCCCTAAAAAAGAATAAGTTAAAAAAAAGCCTCCACCATTTTACCAAAAGATAAATATGTTATTTTTTGTTTCATCTTTTATGTTTGATTTCCTCAGACTTTTATATTATATACTAATAACCTTTCTCTTTATATTTTCCTTAGAAAAATAATATTGAACAAATAATAACCCTGCTCAATATCATTTAACAAATAATTTGTAATAAATTATATAATTAAAAAAAAATACAAATATCTCTCACACAGATATTTTAAATCACAAACATGCAACTCATATATATACACAATATTGTTTAAATTATAAACTATTTGAAGAAGCGAAAGTGTTTCTATTTTATATAACGACATTTTAACTGCATATCAATAAAAAAGAGTATATGGATCCCTAGTCTTTATATTTATTTATTCACACGATTGAGATCATACTGAGCACTAACTAACAACTTAAAAAGTCATGGTCATGATTTGCCAGGGATACCACCATGCTGCCTCTTTAAGACTATTATCCTAACATGTAAGTTGTTTGGCCACTTGGCTCTTTGGAGATAAGTTGGTTACTGAATTTGGGGTTCAACCACTCTTCTTTGCCATTAGTTTTTCCATTAATACAATTTTATATCCATAACAAGTTGCCAAGTCCAATTCCATACAAACTCATGGTTATTAGGTCGAATTTTATGCAAACCTATAGTTATTAAGTCACCACTGATAATTATGGGGTATTTGAGGGTATTGTTTGTATGGTTATTGAATCACCATTTGTAGTTATAAGTATGTTGAGCAACGTTAATAGTTTTCAAGTCAACATTGATAGTTATAGAGTATCTTAAGGTGGTTTTAGTCATTAGGTGAGGCATTTTCATGATTCGAAGTTATATTTTTATTTATTTAAATTTAAAATTTTAATAATTATATTAATATAATATTTAAAAATAATTATTTTTAAAATTTTATTAAATTGTTTTTTTATTATTATTTTTTGTTTATTAGGTCATATGAGTTTTGAGAAGACTAACATGTTTAACTTGTGGCTTGAGTAGTCATAATTTAGGGGCATTTAAGTTGTCAAAATTATTTGAGGATCGCACTCGACTTGGACTACACCCTACACCATCCCTCAGCATGGTTGGATTTTTACACACAGAGTTTCGAATGGGTGACCTTTACACCACAAAGTGCCTTAACAAAACACCCTTTAACCATCTACTCTATGCTCCATTAGACTTATATTTTGTTTTTAATGTTATAAAAATGTATATTTTTTTTTATTATTTGTTTTTTTTTTTTCAAAAATAAAAATAATCAATAAGAAGTATACATTTATCATTATGAGAATCTCCAGAAACGTGGCTTTTACGGTCCTTCAAGGTGTAGCCTTTGTAAGGTAAATCAGGAAAATGTAATTCATCTGATGCTTGAATGCACCTTTACTCTGCAGATTTGGACAGATTTGTTGGGAACCCTGAGTTCCAACATTGAGTTGCCTTCCTCCATCCCCGATATATTTACTAATTGGATGCAAAGGTATCCTGGGTCTCCCCCAAAAAACAAAATTATCAGAGCTACTTGGACTGCTCTCCCTAAAATAATCTATTGACAGGTTTGGCTTGAGAGAAATAAAAGGATTTTTAGAAGCTACGAACAGGAGGCCAAGCTTGTGGCAGTTAAGATTAAAAGCCAGCTTAAAGAGAGTCTGAGAGATATTAAAGATGACTTAAATCTCAGCCAGCAAGATTTAAATTGGGGCTCCTCTCTCGAACTCCAGTTCCAAAATAGTGCAAATAGTATCTCCCTCCCAAAAGATTGGCAAATAAGACTTTCAACAAATGACTTCAAGGATTGGGCCACAAATTAGCAGAGATTCTCCCTCTTTTTTGATGGGGCAGCAAAGGCCAATCCTGGAAGCGCTGGTTCTGGAGGCGTCATTTTGAACCCGGATGGCATAAGGATACATAGTTTTGCCTGGGGCCTGGGCATAGCTTCTAGCATTCAAGCTGAGGCTTTGGCTCTTTTCCAAGGACTCAAGATTATGAAAATGCTGAACATCAGGGAGGCAAATGTAATTGGGGACTCCCAGGTAATAATTAACATTATGGTGACTCATTCTAAGCCAACAGATCTAAGGTTGGCAAGGCTGATTTTCAGAGTAACAGATCTTAGAGACTCTTTCCCGAAGTTGAATTTCCATCATGTGTTGAGAGCTAATAACAAGGAGGCGGACATCGAAGCCAACAAAGTAGCCCTCCTTACGGCTGGAGCCTTACTCAGAGGAGGACATGAATCATGGGGACCAATTCCTTAATTTAGATAGTTGTCATGTTTTACTGTCTTTTGTTAAATTAGTTTGTATATATCCATAAAGTTGGGAAAATCTCTTAAATAGATTACACAGTAGCAGGCAAAAAGAGATGTGAACTAAGCATAAACGCCATGGCCTTGCATGGTTGTGCGGGACTTGTGGAATTGGCCTCACTTTTTGTAATCCGCTTTTTGGCATTAAGGACAAGTAACTAATATATCCTCTATCCGTTTCTGGCAATCATCGTGATATGAATGATTAGATTCAAGGTTCAAATCCACTCGATTAGGCACCTATAGGTACAATGGTAGTAGTGGGAATCGACCTTGTGTCACACAAGTATATAGGTACAATGGTAGCAGTGAGAATCGACCTTGTTTCATGCAAGTATGAAATCGACCTAATTATCTATCCCTTTAATAAAATAAATAAACTTAAAGAAAACAAAAAAATGTTCATAGAAAAATCAATAATTTCAATTTATTTTATTTTTTAATATATATATTTTTTTCAATGGAGATTGATAACTAGAACATATAATCATTTGCATCATTAGGAGATCACATCACACTATTTCCCCTATAACCCTTTAATAAAATAATTAAAGAAAACAAAAAAAATGTTCATAGAAAAATCAATAATTTCAATTTATTTTATTTTTTAATATTTTTTTTAAAATGGAGATTGATAACTAGAACATATAATCATCCGCATCACTAGGGGATCACATCACACTATTTCCCCTATAACCCTTTAATAAAATGAATAAAGAAAACAAAAAAAAGTTCTTAGAAAAATCAATAATTTCAATTTATTTTATTTTTTAATAAATTTTTTTTCAATAGAGATTGATAACTAGAACTTATAATCATCCGCATCACTAGGGGATCACATCACACTATTGCCCCTATAACCCCTTGACATGATATAATAGCCCACAAATAATATTGAAGAGATTAACCAAAATTGAAATCTAGATAAACAATATTAACACTGTTAATTCTAACCACTAAAATTGTTTATGATAAGTGTTGCTCTTAATAAGCCTTAAAGCAACATAAATAAGAAGATAAATATGAATATGATTTAATAATATAAAAATCCCTTAAATAAACTAAATAATATTTTTTTGGTTTATATCAAATTTTTATGTTAATCTATATAAAATATTGCATAATGAGAAGCCAGGGAATTACAACTTAGATGGAGAAATGTCACTATAAAATACATTAATTTTAATAAAATAAATTAATTAATAATTTAAATTTTGATATTTAAAAATAAAATATAAATAGTTTAAGAGAAATTTTTCGGCGTAAATCACAAGATAAATCATTTGTCGACGCGTTTCGAACCAACAAGTGTGGTTCATCGTCAGGACAAGTTGAAAAATGAGGCCTTGGAGGTTATGAACCGCCTAACAGATCCTGACACCGGTCGATTAGTCAAGATCTGCCTCTCTTCCACCTTTTTCTGTTTTGAGGGAGAGTTCTTTGAGCAAACCTGTGGAGTTGCCATGGGCTCACCCCTATCCCCTGTCGTTGCGAATCTTTTTATGGAAGATTTTGAGTCCAGGGCTCTAAACTCTTCCCGTCTCCTTCCTAAGCTTTGGAAAAGGTATGTGGATGACACCAATGTTATTCGGTCTCACGGCCAAGAGGAATTAGATCTCTTCTTCGATCATCTCAACAATCAATCCTCGACCATTAAGTTCACTAAGGAGCAGGGAGTTGATGGTTGCCTCCCTTTCCTTGATATTCTTATTTCTAAGAATAGTGATGGTTCTCTCTCCCACCAAGTTTTTCGAAAGAAAACTCATACGGAGTAGTATCTTCATGCCAATTCCCACCATTTCCCAGCTTAGAAGATGGGCGTTCTCAATACCCTTGCTACTCGGGCCCTAAGGATTTCAGATAAAAAGAGTTTTGAGAAGGAAAAATCCCATCTCCTTGATGTCTTCGTTGAGAATGGTTATAGTAGATACATGGGTCAGAAGGCTTTCCTAAAAGCTGCCAAGAATTCTCTTGTTAAAAGGGAGCCAAAGGAGCGGATTCCAAGTGTCCATCTTCCATTTGTTCAAGGGACCACTGATAAGATTGCAAGGATTCTCAAGATGCATAGTGTCCCTGTAACCTTTAGGCCCCTTAACACCATTCGTATGTCCCTCAGATCAGCAAAGGACCCTATCGACCCTAAAGATATGAAAGGGGTCTATATTATCCCTTGTTCCGATGGGACCCCCTATATTGGTGAAACAGGCCGCTCCATCAATCAAAGGATCAGTGAACACGTAGCTGACCTCAAGCATAGGAGATCAAAGTCTTCCACTTTAGCTGAGCATGCGGAAAAAACCAATCATCATGTTTGTATTGAGGAGGCTAGTGTCATTGCTAGAGTTTCGTAGTTCCATCATCGGAAATTCAGAGAAGCTCTTGAGATTGAAAAGAGACCAAGTAATCTCAATAGAGAGGATGGCTGGAAAATTAGTAGGTGTTGGGTCCCAGCTCTCTCTTCCTAGTTGCTTTCTTCCTGATCTTTTAGATTTTTAGAATATTTACAATTTTTTCTGTTTAGTTAAATTGTTAATAATATTTATATTTATTTATTTATTTTTATAAGTATTTTCCATTTTTATTTATTATATATATATTTATTTATTTAATTAATGTTTATTGATTTATTTATTGGTTTATTTATCTATCTATTTATTTATTATTTATTATTTATATATTTTGTAAATTTAATTAATTAATTAATTAAATTTATTTTTTTCCAACTTACTTAACCTCTCATTAAAAATTATATATATTTATTCATATAATATATATAGTTTTAATTAGTTAGTTATTCCTTTAGATATTTTTATTTATACGATCTATTCTAGTATTTATAATTTCCATTTATCTATAAAATAGTGAATTCTTTTATCTATTTATTAACTCATGCACCAATTTAATTAAAAATTAATTTATTCTTATAAATTATAGGTAAAGGTAAGGTCCCCTATTTTTACTGGTTTGTTTGACCTGGGTCCCTAGTCAAATTTAACCGTTACCCTTGTTAGCCGTTGGAGGCTCTGCTCATGCTATTTAACAGGCAAAGATGGATCTGATTTTTCAACTTGTCCTGACGATGAACCACACTTGTTGGTTCGAAATGCGTCGACAAATGATTTATCTTGTGATTTATGCCGAAAAATTTCTCTTAAACTTGATATGGATCACAGAAGTCTCAATTCAAAAAAATATAAATAATTTTAATTTTATATTTAAATATATAAATTTTATTTTATAATTATCTTTAATAATTTTAGATTTGAGACTTTTGTGACAAGTTTCTTGATGAGTACAATGTGTTTCTAGATTTATCGTATTGGTATTTATTTTTATCAATGTTTTGAACCAATACATATGGTTTATTATGATGAACCATTTATAATTATTTAATTCACATAAAAAAATATATTACTAAATAAATCAGTATTTCATCAAAACATCAATTTACATTGTTCACTAGGTATTCTAGTTTTTAATTTTAATTTTATGATTTTCATGTTTTTGACACTTGTAAAAGACGATTTGATTTTGATGTTAGAAATTACAATATGATATCATGAACTCCAGAATATCCTTTCAACTAAGTTATCCCTACCAATAGGGATATCTCCTATGTCAAGGTCACCCATATTGACCCCATTTCCCTTTTCAAATACTAATACTAATAAAAGCTTGAGCACAAATGTCTCCTAATGAATGAACATGTCATGGGAAAATTGAGCCATCATGGGGGCCTCAACAATGACCTATTTTCAATGACTCAACTAGCTTTCTTTGGCCCATCTAAAATAATTCATGAAATTAAATAATTACTCACTTTATTTACCACTCATAAAATAATTTATAAAATTAAATAATTCTATTGTAGACATAGAAAATTGATTATTTCCTCTTATTAAGGGTTCAATATTCAATACACTCTTAAAATTTAAATTAAATAATACTATTAGTAATATAGAAATAAAAGTTTGATATTCAACACAATGTTGGAAATCAAATCCCAAATAATAATTAGATATTATAAATGTTTACCATGCAAATTTCATAGGAAAGTTAAATATTCATTTTTAAAACCTTTTTATATGTGTAGTATGTTCTAGAAGCTATGTACTAAATTAGTCATGTTATGATATTTACTAAATTAGTCATGTTATGATATTTGAAAGATAGATCTTATTTATATTCTTTGGTCAAGGATCCTACATAGTGATTTTTTTTTTTTTTTGTAAATTGAAACATTTATATAGTATAATCAAAACAAGTCTCAATATAAATATGCTGATTTTCACTCTGAGAAAAAATAGTATAATCAAAACAAGGTTGAAGAGTTGTTTTTACAAATTTGTCCTAGCTATACATATTAACATTCCACAATAACCCAGAAACCCAATTACAATCAATTCAGAGGGCAAGATGCTCACACTATCTCCACAAAATATACTTAGATAACTTTAAAACAATAAAAACATAGCAATAATAATCCCACATACTAATTAATTGCTCTTTTTATCCTTATTTCAACCCATCCAATAAGTTATTAAAAAACCATTGATCTTTTCTGAATGTTCTTAATACTTTACACCAACCTATGAAATAAAAAGAATTAGTTCTTTTTTTTTTTTTTTTTTCTAGGTTAAGACTAAACTAAGTACCCTCGGGAATTGAACCAGTGACCTATCGCAAGGAGTGCCTTAACAGCGCACCCATTCACCATCAATCCAAAGCCCCGTGGGCGAATTAGTTCCTTTCTTAATCCAAATAATCCTATACAAATATAATTGTAGAAGGAAATTAGCAAGTAACATATGTTCTATTTTTATGACCATATATATCATTACAAAATCTAAAAAAAAAAACAATATTATTCATATTTTATCATGCTTTAGCTTTTCTTATACATTGAAAGGAATTTCACACTCTAATTGTACAAGGAAATTAACAATGGAGGGATTAGTAATATTTGCTCTATTTTTATGACCATATATATCATTACAAAATTTTAATAAAAAACAACATTATTTATATTTTATATTTTAATAAAAAACAACATTATTTATATTTTATGAGTTTTAGCTTTCTTTATTTATTTGAAGGGATTTCGCACTTATTTGGGAAAATGAGAAAATGATCTTTAGCTTTTTTGAATATTGATTTTAAGTTTAAAAATTAGGTTTTTAGGGTGAAATTTGTCATTGGAATAGTATGGTTTTTTTAGTGAACCTTTTTTTTGAATATTGATTTAAGTTCAAAAAAACTAGGCTTTTAGAGTGGAATTTGTCATTGGAATAATATGGTTTTTCTAGTGAACTTTTTTTTTGAATTTGATTTTAAGTTCAAAAAACTAGGCTTTTAGGGTGGAATTTGTCATGGAATAATTTGGTTTTTTAGTGAATCCTTTATTAATGAAAAAAAGTTGAATTTATGGATAATCAAGTAAGATTTCTTATATTCACTATAAACTATGAAGTGTATATAAAAATTCTAGTTGTCTTAAACTCCCATTAATACATTACTATCACAATAAACATGTTTTATAGTGTTAATTATATTTAATCAATATAAATATTTTTGTGTAGATAATTAATATAAATTAATCTTAATTTTAATCTATTTAAATATAAATAAAAATTAAAAATAAAACAAAACCCTTTACAAAAACTTATAGGTTGAACTTAAAATTTATGGTTTTTTAAAAAAATATTAAAAAAAAAACTAAAAAAAATACTTTTGGACATTTGTTAATAACATCACTATTAAAATAGTTGGCATTGATTAGTATAATGAGACTAGAATCACCCACGTAACACAATTTTAGCTAAATACCTTACAATAATAATAATAATAATTTTTGTTTTTAAATAAAAATTCATAAATGTTCGTCTCGGGTACCTTAAGTAGCGATGACTGTGGAATGAAGTCTTATGGAACGGGAGATCTTGGGTTTGAATCTTGTGCTACCCTTCAGGTGAATAATAGACATGTAAAACTCAAAAATCAAATAATCCTACCAAACTTACAAAAAAAATATATTTTTTTTGGTTAAAAATATAAAATATTTAATAATAATAACCATTTACAAAATTACCTTTTTGAAAAAATAATAATAATTTTTGTTGATTTTTTAGGAATAATAGCCCTAATTTTAAATAAAATTTCCCAAATATAAAATATTTAATAATAATAATTGACTTTGTTAAAATATACGAAATATATAAACGTTAGCGAACTATTATTAAGAAAACCCCACCAAATTGGCGAACTATTTAAGAAAAGGCCACGATTGTGAAATATTATATTAAAATAGAAATATTTAAATTCAAATTTTCGAATCCAATCTAACCGTTGCAATGAAAATGATGGTGGTTGGACTGATAATAGACATGATGGCCATCAGCAGCATACCCGTTCACCACCATGACGTCAACAGCTTTCAAAATTTGAATACTCAACCCCCATGGTCCCATGGGACCACATTGCCCGCCTTTGACTCCACGGAACCGTGGCCTTGAAAGCCCTACGGGTAAGCCTCCCATAGGATCCAATCAGAATCCCGCCGGACATGATCAAATTCATGACTATAATTAAATGCATGTGACGTCCGTGACCCCATACATACATACATGTACAGGAATATAGGAGCCCGACGGCCAACGTTCGAGTCCCGTTGAATCCCCTTAATTGCATCCCCCAGGAGAAAATGGCAGCCATTTTCAGCCCGGAAACCTAGTCCGCTGGCTGGGAGTTAACACCATAGCGAACGATGCGTTTAAAGGGAGCAGGAGCCATTTGCGCCTGATCGCCTGCTGAACTCCGAGGCCACCGCCATTAGAAGAAGAAGACGACGACGACGACGACGACGAAGAAGAAGAACGAAGAATGAAGGCTTCGTTTTCAATCAAAGTAAAAGGTCATAGTAACAAATTCAGAGTTTTTCAGTGTAGGTAGCCGGTCAGAGGTTCGAATACGCAGCATTTAACGGATTCTTCCCTTCCAAGCTCGAGCTCACATTGCTCCGGCCGCTTGCCATTCTTTGCTCAAGATTTTATTTCGAGCCTGCAGGCAACGGGGATCGATCGGCTAATTTCTCTGTTAGCGAGGGTTTCGTTCGGGGATCGCCATGGACAGCAACGGGAATAGCGATGGCAACGTCAAAGGAGGAGGGCATGGTACTGCTTCATTCAATGACGGAGCGCCGGAGAAAGATGTTCCGCAGTGTGTTCAAGTCGCCGTCCACATTCGGCCTCTCATTGGATTTGAGCGCGCTCAGGGATGTAAAGATTGCATCACCGTTGTTCCAGGCGAGCCTCAGGTAATTATTTGCATTTGAATTTTGTTTCCCGGTTACTTATAGCGGGGCACAACAATTTTTTGCAATTAAATCCTAGATTTGCCTTCTTTACGTCTGGCATTGGGAAGAACCTTTAAATATTGAGGGTTGGGCATTGCTGAATATAATCCTAGGGCCTCTGGATATTGGCCCATGTAGATAAATTTCATTTACTGTCTTTTATTCTTTGTTTCCCTCCATCTTTAGCGCAGCCGTCATATAACGGTGTGGCTCAGTCGAGTTCGGGTTTTGTTCCTTTTTTTCTTTTCTTCCTTTTCTGGATAAATTTCATTGTCTGGAAACGTAATGCCGGAAACTTTAAATGCAGTTGATGATCTAAGAAGCAGGGATTGAGTCACCTGGTCGGTATTCAAGCTTACCACTTCTCCCATTATAATTGCAGAAAAGCTCAATTTTCTGTGCGGTCTCGGTTACCATTTGTCTTGACCGCATTCAGCGTTTTGTTAAAGGCTAAAGCCATCTCGATGATAGCAAGGAGGATGGCCTTTAGTTATTGATAATCAAAGTGTGAATGTCAATAGAACAGAGGCTGTAGAAAAAGGTTATTATAATCATCATGTAACAAGGTTTTAGTTTATGACGGCATTTCTTGTTTGTGATATAAATCACGATTAAAAGAGTTATATTACATTGTTTAGAAAAGCAGATTCTAGATCCATTGTGTTCTCGGGTTGCTTTATTTAAAAGCTTTCTTTAATTTCTGTTAAATGTCTAACCATTTAATACTATACTGCATTTTTTTCTTAGAGTTTCGATTTGGCTATTCATGACACTTACCTGATGTATCTGAACTAATAATTTTGAGCTTCTCTGTTTCTCGTTAAGAGTCAAAATCTAAGGTTCTTATCAGACAGTTTAAGCCAATGAATTTAAAATGGATGCATTACCTTTCTGAAATAGAAATGGTGTTAGAATGGTACTGGCGGTGTCCAGATAGGAAGTACCATCTGTGCTCTATATATAGTGATAAAATCGTAAGTTTGGGGACAATGAAAACTAAATTGTGTTTCTTCCTCCTTAATTATCCAACAATGGAATTATAAAACAATATAGGAGCAGCAGCAGTCTTGAAATTTAATCATCTTTTGTGAGCCAATGAGACCAGAACAAATAACACTTCTAATTATCAACTACTATAATTCAAGGTGAGGCAACTCATAACTCCAACCACATAAATTGGAACGATTTTGTGGGATTTTATTCCTTGGGAAATATCATGTTGTCCAAAAATATGGCCCAAAGAAATTGTGTTCAACCTCTTTGGACTGAAATTTAAAGGAGTAGAAGTATCCATTTCAGAAGCATTAAGAGATTTTGTCTGACATTAAGACTCTCTCTCTCTCCATGTGAAAATACATTTTTACTAGCATAAACCTGTGTAAATACTTAACATCAGCTGCCTGGAGGTATATTGAATTTCCAACAGTTGAAATTCCTGGAAGTTGCATTCATAACATTTACTATGCCATTTGTTTGAAAAGATCATATTTTAAGTCCTGAGAAAATTGAATAAAATTGAGCATGCTTTATCAGAGTGACAGATGGACCAGTTCTAGATGTGGGTACAGAACAGGGTTACCCCTAACTTTCCATGCTGCCCCCAAGACTTAGCTGAGCAGCCAGAGTTCTCCCTGGAGCTTTTTTAATTTGACCTTTGATGGTAGGAGAGCAGGGCTTCCTTCCTCCTTTGCCCAACCCCAGCCCCACCAATCCCGCCCCTGGCCCCCTACACCCCCAAGGATCATGCCAACAGAGGACTCCAACAGTGAGCTACTACCACGATTACTGCTCTTGTCCTCAGTCATCAAGACGAGGAGGCACAAAGATCTGTCTGTCCCTCTATTTTGTCCAGCACAAAGATCTCCGGTCTTGGAACCTCCCTGCTGTACCTTTTGGGTTTCTTTGATCAGATTTAGAGATTCACTTAGCTATATGCTTCCTGTTTTCACTTTTCCCCTTTTGCTCTCAGCATTTATAGTAGTTGCTCTTTTTACACTCCCACGTTGTACTCCCACTGGACTTACCTTTTTAGTCCCACTGACCTAATCTTGTGGTAACTTGTTGGACACTGAATAACTCTATCTTATCTTATCCTATAGAGATTTTCAATAGAAAATACAGTGCTAACAAGGCAGTAATTACTGTTAATTGTAAGTAAACTTAGCCTATGATTGAGAAAATAGCAAGATTAGATGGGTTTGTAGATGCAGAAAGAGAAAATGGTTCTATAATGTCTTCTTGTTTTTACAATGTTTTCTATCCTTTCATTTTTCATTAAAAGTCTGATTGATTATCGTTTGAGCTTTTTGCAGATTCAAATTGGAGCTCATTCATTTACCTTTGATCATGTTTATGGTAGTACGGCTTCTCCCTCCTCTGCCATTTTTGAAGAGTGTGTTGCTCCACTTGTTGATGGATTATTCCAGGGATACAATGCTACAGTTCTTGCATATGGTCAGGTGCACATTTAGATGTCAATACATAACTGTCTTGAGCAATTCTGAGAGTTTTAGTGGCAGACACTTAGTGCTTCCTTTTCTGCAATAATCTTATGTCTTCATGGTGCAGACTGGTTCGGGAAAGACATACACAATGGGAACAGGATATACACTTGGTGGAAACACAGAAGGAATTATTCCTTTGGTTATGGAGGCCATATTTAAAAAAGTCAAAGAGTTGAAGGACAAGGGAGAAATCCTGTTAAAGGTTTCATTTATTGAGGTTGGTTTATTGCTTCTTATATTTGCACTCTAACTTGCTTGCTTTGCCTATCCTTGTGTTCTTCAATTCTATCTATGCATCATTTTTGAAGTCCTAATGTTTTGATAAGAGTTTCGTGTGTTTGGTACTAAGAAATGAAAGCTATCCTTGTGTGGTTTGTGTCCTATATGCATACTTTTCCAGGTTCTAAATTTTCAATAAGAGTTTCATGTGTTTGATACTAAAATGTAAGCTTCACAAATCCTATACTAAAAGTGTAGACCATCTACTCCATGACAAGGACAAATTGGCAAGAAGCTGCTGCATCTTCAATGGAAGCTATCCTTTTGTTGTTCGAGTCCCATATATGCGTATTTTTCCAAGGACCAACTTTTCAATAAAAGTTTCATGTGTTTGATACTACAAAATGGAAGCTTTGCATCTTCTCCATCGTCACAAGGACAATTTGCCAAGACTCTGCTGCATCTCCAATGGAAGATATGAAAGAAGATAGGAGTAGTCGTGCAGAACTCGGACTCAGCAACGACATGCCCAGGGTTTGAAATTGTCAGCTCAGCAAAAATTTGATGAACAAGAAAAAATGCATAAAGTTTGGTTATTATTCTTCAACTAAATTAAAATATAAACTTAAAACAACACCACATATAAATCAAAGCTTCTAGCATCGACACTAGAGCTGTGGTTAAACTGGGATAGAAGAACACAATCTTCCCCTATCAGAAGGATTTTTAAAAAATTGGCACATTCACGATTTTTTCCAGTGACTTGTGGGCTTGCTTATTTTTCTGAAGTAGGTGGAATTTTGCTTAGGAAAAATGCATGTGCACATGCACACATGTTGTTTCTCTGTTTCTGAAATTTGAAGTGTTGTTTATGAAATTTTGTTTCAGGTGAACTGTGACATGCTGTTAAAGTATTCATATTATTTTTTGAGGAAATTCTTCTTATATTAATAGAGAAAATATATAGAGAAAAAGCCATTTTCTTTATTTCCTACAACTTGTGTGCTAGAAATGGAAGTAGAAATGGTTAAGTGGCTTGAGTTACTTTACTTTACCAACCCATAAGCTAATTTACTTTGACAATGTTTACTATTATTGATATGTTATATTCAATGCGAGCTTTCATCCTACATGGGACTTGTTTGTGGAAAATACTTTATACATGAAGCCGTGCTTTGATTGATTGTCTTTTGTGTTCAAAATAATAATGCGGCACTTCTATAAACATTGAATGCAAAGTTTTACAATGTTGGGTTGCAGATTCTGAAAGAAGAAGTGCATGATCTACTTGACCCAAATCCTCCAGCTGCAGCGAAGCTAGATGGTCCTGGTAGTGGAAAGCCAACACTCCATGTAAAGGCACCCATACAAATTCGGGAAACAGCTAATGGTGGAATAAATCTTACAGGTGTAACAGAGATAGATGTCACCGCTCAAGAAGAAATGGCTTCTGTTTTAGCTCAAGGGTCGTTGTGTCGAGCTACTGGAAGCACTAACATGAATAATCAATCCAGGTTGGTCTACCATTAACTAATATGCAATGTAAGGAGATGGTTTATTCCATTTTTTGAATTCCTTAGCCATATAATGTTTTTTAAGCATTCCTATACCTGTTGGTTAAGGTCCTCTGGGGTGTTAGTTGCTCTCCACATTCATTCTTTTTTCTTCTGTTAAGTCACCACTGATAAGGTATGCTTGTAACATTGAATTAAGATATGTAAATGTGACAGGTATTGTCACATTTGCTGTAGACTTATGCCTGTCTTGTTGACATTAAATCAACATGTTTCAGTTGTTTTCAGGGTATCTGATTAGATGTGTTTTTTGATCAGGCTTGATTTACTTTATTTTAAAGCTGTCTTGTATCCCTTGTAAGTACTCTTTTGTTTTGGTTGAACTGCACTACATTCTGCCCTCCACTCACCAATGAAGACAGATTCTTATCTACAATGAATAGAGGATATACTTTAAATGATTGAAATTGTTCTGTACTTGCATCTTTCTTGAACTTGCACCTACTTTTATATTTTATCTTTAGCTTTTAGTTAGACTTTCAGTGCTTGTCTTTTTCTATCTCTCTCTCTCCTACACTGATGTGCTCTGTTGCACTGAGCTATTTTTGTGGTCATTTGCTGGACATAAATAAAATTTATCTACCTCTTTTCTGTAAATTTCTGCATTTTCTAGGAGCGGCATTTGCACTCCCACATTGTATTGATAATGGCTGTATTGTTCAGTCCCATTGACCTGCTTTTCTGGTCATTCTTTGGACATTAATAAACTTATCTTATCTTATTATATCAGACATTAAGCAGACATTTGATTTCTTTTGTGACTACTCAGAAAACCAAAATCAGAGTCATTATATTTTTGCTACCCTTGCATTGTATTAACAGTCTTGCCCCATGTTTCAGCTTCCTTTCTTTTATGAGAGTAGTAATAACAAGTAATCTACTAATTAATGTAGTGTCACTGTTTGGTAAAGTGTCAGCCCTTGACAATACTATTTCTTGCACTCCGAGTTTGAGAGCTGGGAATTTGGACGATCCTTTCTGAAGTTTGTTCTAATGTATTTGTATGGGGATAAATGTTAGGTTCCAGTGAAACCCTGGGCTTGTTAACATTGATGTTCTTGTAGAATGGCTTTGCTTTGGCTCCTCTTCTATTTATTTGTTGCCCTTACTGGATTTTTTGTTTGTATTCCACAGTCGTTCCCATGCTATCTTTACAATCAACATGGTGAATAAGAGGAAATGGGATGCGGCATTAAGTGGTGATCCAGGTACTGCAGAAGATCGGTGTGAAGATTTTGTATGTGCAAAGCTTCACTTAGTGGATCTTGCAGGTTCTGAACGAGCCAAGAGGACAGGTGCGGATGGTCTCCGCTTCAAAGAAGGTACATGGCCATTCTACCTTAAATCTTCCTAGCTCTGGTGTGTGAAATTCTCATAGCTTAATACTAATCTTCTTTATTTACAGGTGTTCACATTAACAAGGGTTTATTGGCACTTGGAAATGTCATAAGTGCATTGGGAGATGAGAAAAAGCGCAAAGAAGGTGGTCATGTTCCCTACAGAGATAGTAAATTGACTCGCCTCTTGCAGGTTTGTTTGTACTATGATCATGATCATATATTTTTAGTCTTGTATTGTTATGCAAATCCCTTGCACATAGGAGCTTCAAAATATTGAGTGATTATGATTTTGATATCTTTGGAGACACAGACCCTAAGATTAATGTTTATTTTGAAATTCTTATTCAACTTCCTGCTAATTCATGTAATTTTACAGGATTCTCTTGGAGGAAACAGCAGAACTGTAATGATTGGTAAGTCATGGCTTAACCTTTTGTGATCGGTTTTACATTTCATGATGCTATCGATTTGGCTGTTATTGTAAATAGTTATTATTTTATTATTATCCAATTTTAAGGTCACAGCTAAGCCAGACACCAAATTGGTGTATGAGACCCCCTTGTTTGTGGGACAAGAGACCCACCTCTGCACAGCGATTTGACTGCTAAGTCTACGAAGGCATACATACTCTACCCCCCTTGGTTTTGAACTTGCGACCTCTTAGGATGAAACACATGTTCTTAACCATTAGGCCCACTCAAGTGTAAAGTGTTTGCATCTATGGAATGACTTGGGTATCTGAATATATTAATACTGAATGCATACAAAAATTGAAATGGTTGGGTCATGGGGGTCTGCTGAGAAGCTAAAATGTGATCATCTTTAAATGAAGGATCCAACAGTAAAGCCTGCAACATTATGAATTAAAATTTATCCTACTTACGCAAATTAATTTTAGATCCCAAAGTTACATCCAGGACATCATCACCGTTCAGTCATCATTCCTAGCATGTGTGTTTGTAATGCTATAAAGGTTTGGGATTCTGATTTGACACACGTGAAATAAGACTCGTGTATTCTCATCTATTCTAAATGTTTTGGGGATAGATGGGAAGTGAAAGAATTGCACTCATTTGTTTCATGTTACAGTCTTTTGGTGCGAAGTGTTGGTGAAGTGCATTGTTTTACTTGTTTCTTATGTGACTATCCTTAATATTTTTTCCTATGGAAACAAAATGCAATTTCTAGAATGAAGATCACATTCTTCAAGTGCTTATTATACTAAGATGAGAGAGCATGTGACTGTACCCTGAACAGCATAAAAGACAGCCAGCATTAATATTAGATCCTAAAGTTACATCTAAGACATCCTCACCGTTCAGTCATCCTTCCTAGTGTTATGCATCTCCTCGTAAAGCATTTCCATATATTGAAGGTATTCTCCCCTATTCTAGTATGTGTGTTTGCAATGCTATACTGGTTTGGGATTCTGATTTGACACGAGTGAAATAAGACTCATGTATTCTCATCTATTCTAAATGTTTTGAGGATAGATGGGAAGTGAAAGAATTGCACTCATCTGTTTCATGTTACAGTCTTGACTCTTTGGTGCAAAGTGTTGGTGAAGTGCATTGTTTTACTTGTTCTTATGTTACTAGAATGGAGATCACATTCTTCAAGTGCTTATAGTCTTATACTCAGATGAGAGAGTATGTGACTGTACCCTGAACAGCATAAAAGAGAGACCAGTCTGAAAAAGTATTCTGAACAGTCCTCCTCTGTATTCTGAACAGTCCTCCAAGAAGAGGACTGGCCAGATCCAAACTTTTGTTCTCAGAAATTATTCATGTATCTCCCTCTCTATATATTCCTCTGTTAACATTGCCTTCAGCCAATGCTGACCTTCTATGCGAAAATCTGCTTTTACATTATGCTCTCAATAAACATATGTAAATGTGATCAAATCAAATGACTGTGCCACTTATTGTAGACGATTAGTTAAAGGCTCAAAATTTACACTGAATCTGAAGAGATCCCCTTCATCCAATTAATTACCGAAGAAGAATATCCTCTGATGTCTGAATCTGTTTGACATCCCGCTCAATTGCAAATTTAAACAGCATCATCAGGGCCATAAACTCTGCATAGTTAGTACATCTACCAATACCATATTTAATTTTATGATGCAAGATTCAGAGATATAAATGCTACCTTCAGCACTGCAATAATCCTGAAGGTTTTTCAATAAACAAGTCACCAGAAATTTATCAATAAACAGGTCAACTATCTGATGTGGGCTGCAATCTGTACAGGCATTCTACAATAATCCATCTGAGATTTAACAGGCAAAAACTTGAAAAGTTTGGGATATACTTTCCTTTGAAAACCTGGACATTTCTGGACTAGCATATCCCACACAGCACTAGACACATAATTGCTCTGAATTTTTTTTCATTTTTTTCCAGCCAAATTTTCAAACTGATTACCAATTCAACATTTTAAACATATGTATGGTTCACCACCTATTTGTTCAATTTCTTTCACAACTGTTGGGCATATGGACATTTAATCACCAGGTGCACAATAGATTCCTCACCCCTTCTACACAATAGACAAGTTTCTGGGCCATCCCTGTTCCTTTTCGGTAATCTTTCCTGAGTCGGCACTGAATATTTTGATATGAGCCACAAGAAGGAAACACCTCGTCTGGAAGGTTTTTAAAGTATACCAGGAAGCCCAGGAAGAGCATTGGAAATGTTTCAATCCATTGGAAGGCTCTACTGATGACTTAACCAGTGATCAGGAGTGGTGAAGAAGTGAGAGTTGGAGCAGGTTCAGTTATGGGTTTCAGTCATTGGATAAAATCTCCACATATGATAGTTACATATGTAGTCTGCATAATATCTAGATGGAGCCAACCTATTTGATTATCTTTATATCTTGTTTCACATTTGTTCTTCGATTCTCTAAGCTGGTGCATGGTTATAAAGATTGAACTGGTTTGGTTTGAACTTTTGAATTGTTCCAATAGTTATCTTTACCAGCTGGCCAATTTTGATGTTGGTTTCTCTTTCTACATAGAGATCTCATTTTATTCGTATATTTGCCAGCCTGTGTCAGTCCTGCTGACACAAATGCTGAAGAAACACTCAATACTCTGAAGTATGCAAATCGAGCTCGCAACATTCAGAACAAGGCTATTGTAAGTAGCACTAGTTCTTTTTTTTTAGGTTATACTTATTTATTTGGTTTATTAAATGCTCCTGGCCAAGATTCTCTTTTGTCCATTTAATTTCTGTTTATAAGCGACAAATTTTCTCTGCTAGATAAACCGTGACCCAGCAGTTGCTGAGATGCAAAGAATGAGGAATCAGTTAGAGTATTTGCAAGCTGAGCTTCATTGTTATCGTGCTGGAGGTGTCTCATCTGATGAGGTGCAGGTAATATAAATCCTATAAAAGATGTGGACATGAATTTTCTTGCACAGAGGATGCATATAATAGGTTAAATATGGAAGGGCATATAATTTTGAGTTCTGGCTTATGGTTTTTGTGATATGCAGGTTCTAAAGCATAAAATCTCTTGGCTTGAAGCAAGCAATGCAGAGCTTCGACAGGAGCTCCGAGAGTGTCATGAAAGCTCCCAACTTTTAGAAGAACGCATGATGGATGCACAGGTTCATTGACTTTGCTTGTTTCTTAATTGTAAAATGAAGTTGGGGTGTTGGCCATTTAGTAATTTCTCATTAGACTTGAATTAGCCACAAATTTTCTCTTAATTTCTCAGTTGTTACACATGTGAGTTTCTTTGTTGGTTGAAAGCTGCCCTGGATTTGTATTTCATTTTTCTAGTATTCGTTTGGCAAGTGAATTTTTGCAGGATTATATATTTGAACAAAGCTATAGGGTTGTTTTGATGCTATTTGTGTTTGTTATTTTACATATTGAATTTCTTATGGATCTCATGTTTACTCTCTTAATGTTTAAAATGTACTAGATCCTGAAAGACAAGTTGTGTCTGAAACTGGAGCAATCACGTAATGGAAAGACATGGAAAGAGATTGATGATGATGATGATGATTCCCAGGTTTGGAGTCTATTCATGAACTGTTTTTAGTAGTAATGCATGATTATAAAAGAATTGTCTGTGATTCACCATGAAATCTGGTTTTTGCTCGTGATTTTTTCCAGTTTTCCTGAAATGGATTGCAGTCTTTGGTGAAAAGTTGAAAACTAAGTCATCAACTTGGAAAAGATATGAAAATGTCATTACAACAAAATCAATCACATGCTGAAGACATGTAATATTGAGTATAGCAACTGTACCAAGAAACTGATTCTGTTAAGGAGAGGAATATAATTGCAGGATTGAACCACAATTAATTGTTTTGTTCTTTTGTTCTCTAAGAGTGTTTAGAATTGATGTGTGACCCCAAAAAATGCTTGTTCTAAATTCTGCAAATGGTTACCTTTTTAAAAGAAAAGGTTTCTCATTTCTATGTTTCTAACCCACAAGTTTTGGGAGATTTATGGTTGAAGTTGTAAACTGAATTGCTACAATCTATGGCCTGTAGGGTGTGGATTTGATCAAAGGTTACTTGTCAAAAATACAAGAGCTGGAAAATGAAGTGCAACGGTTACAAGCTTCAGTGAATTCTCAACCTACCAGGGCTACTCGATCCAGTCTTGATATTGATAATAATACGCTGGTATCATCTCATGAAGCCTTTACAGACATTGCAGACTTGCAGGCTCTTGATGTTGGAGGTAGGATAGTATTTAATGTCATAGCCTAATGAGGAAACTTTTTGCCTTTTTTGCCAGAGTCCAGCAACACAATTCTTGGTATGTTTTGTCGTTTAAATTGCATTTTTTAATGCAGAAATGGATTCAGCACCCTGGAAAAGCCCTGGGGCAATTTTCCCAATTTCTAATGAAATTTTGGGCAAAATCAATTGGAAAATATGCCTGGAAGTCACCTTGTTAGATTATGCCATTTTAATTGTTTTGATGCATATGGCCCTTTTGAGATAATTTATTTGCCTTTTATGAGTTGTTGTATGTTTGTTTTTGCTTCTCATCTTCAGTGTTGTGAAATAACAAAGGCACACAATCTCAAGACATCTTACCTTTTTACCTCTTTGCAGGTGATGAACCTAAGGAAGGTGAAGAAGAAGATGAGGTGACAAAAGAACTTGAGAATTCTTTGTTACAAGATGAGATGGGGAAGGAGTTGCAAGAACTAGACAAACGCCTGGAGCAGAAAGAGGTATGGTTTCTATTTTCCCTTTATTTCAATAGGAATATCATAAATATGAATGATTAGTATAGTGAGCACCAACTAAGGGAAAAATGCGACAAAGAAACTAAAATACGAAAGAAACTTTGTAAGATAGCAATGCTATGCGTACTTATTATAATCCCATCATTTCAATAGAACTGTAAGATCAATAACCATAGATAGTCCAACAAAAGACCAGAAAAGTAGGTCAAAAGAAATAAAATAGTACAATTAGTGTTAGTACAAAAGGAAGGATCTAAAGGTGAGCAAGAGATTAGCCATTCGGTGTTTAGCTAATGAAAGCTCAAAAGATAAAAGAGAGGGAGCATGTCAAAACTTGTTGGACCTAGCAAAGAAGGATGAGTGAGACATTGAGAGGCGGGCTTGTCATCGTAATCCTCTGGTGAATAATCTCTTGCTACAAAACTTGCTTCTTTGGTGAACCTAGTGAGTAGTCTGGTGGGAAGGGGGAGCTAGTGGGTGGTGGATGGATGGCTTGTGATTTGGAATGAGAAGTCCTTGCAGGTCTCAAAAAATTTGGCTGACCCTTTTGGGAGGGGGTAAAGAGGAGACATAAGGTCTCTTCAATATGAGCTTTTGAGGTATGTTGGGTCTTTGGATGTCTTTTGTTACTCCATTTAGAGGGGAAAATTGAGGGCCTTCAGTTGAGGCATTCTTAGTAAACACCAAGATCTATATTATAAACTTAAAAACCTTTGTCATGAAGAGAGCAAGGGAAAGGAGTTGGGTTAGAGAAAGAGGTGGAAGGGGACAATGAAAAATGCGATGTATATGCATCTTAGGCTCTTGTTGAAGGTGGTGATTGATCTCAACTTGGATTCTCTGAGAACCCACCAAAAGTGACCATGAGTGCATGCATCTAGAGTTTACATGTAAGGAGGGCATCTGCTCCAAAAAGTGCTCCATGTAAAAAATTATTGGAAGGTGTACTGTTTGTAAACATCCTCACAAATACCCTAATTTAAGTCTTGTTTAGATGGCGAGAGATATCCAAGTGCATTTATTGAATACATGAAAGGGGGCAAGTTGAGAACCAAATGCACACACACCCAGGAGGGCTAGTTGAACTCTATAAAGACATAAGATGACTCCAGTCTGGAATGGGCTTTGAACTAGAGTGGGGGACTTTGGGCCTGTTACTGATCTTTTTAGCATGGCTGCTAAGGTTCCAGCAGCCTTGCTAGATGGGCACCCACAAGGTAGAAACCCACTGTCACCTCGGCGCAAGCTCCCACTGGGCCCAACAACCTCTAAACAGTCAAGGGAGGAGTCCTGCATAAAAACATTGCCAAAAACAATGCAGATTTTCAACAGCAAATGTTTTTTTTAACCACATCGTGAATCGGTAACTGCCAGGATCAAACCTCATAGCTGCCACTATAACACCAAGAGCATAACCAACCACCTGCAAGTCAGGTATACTAAGTTCTGATGATTTTAGCAAGAGCAGACTCACGGGAAAGGGGAATCCGCCCCTCTAGCCGCCACCACAGCAGGTCATTGTACTCAATGAGATTTGAACTTTGGTCTCCCCGGGCTTCGCCCATGTGACTTACCGTCAAACCACACATCACTGTACTTCTAACAGCAAATGTTACTAACCAAAATAACACAAAGATATAGCATGTGACCTATGGGTTTTGGTCCTACTGCTATGGCAATTTGATGTTGCCTGGAACATTGCAAGAAATATCAAGTAAGATGCTAAAGGTTACACTGTAAGTCTCTTTTGTAGAATAGCCTACGTACATGTTAGGGTGGCCTGAATTGGGGAAGACCCTTGTCTTGGGGGTAATGCCCAGACTTGTACCTGGTATTCTTTGCAAGGTTTTGGGTACCGGAGGATAGCATTTTTCATTGTAGATATGGATATGTGCTTATTTATTTATATCTATAGTCCAGTATTGTGCCTCTCATACCTGTCATGCATTATTTTTCATGCTCCATCATACTTTGCACTACTTTCCCACAGGCTGTATTCGACATACCCTGCCCTTCTTGTACCCATGCTGCTTTGGCTCGTTTGATATGTTGGAAGTATTGTAATGTGACAAGGTCATGTCACTCCATGATTTGCAGAGCATTTCATAACGGTTTTGAAGAAACTGAAAATAGAGGGTTGCACCCTCGAATTTAGTAAAAATGAATTTGAGAACCACAATGTCTAGTACACTTTCATTACCAAATCCAAGTCTTTTGTTACCAAATCCTAGAAACAGTTAATGATCATTATTTAAAAAAAGATACAGAAGCCAAAGAGATGATAGGGTAGGTTGTTGATTTTACCCTTGTCGTTATTACCCTTATTTTGGCAAGAAAACCGTGATTCAAATTGAGGGAATTGCTACATTGAAAATTGCACTTCAGTGTTAGTAGTTAAACTACATTGCACATTGCGAAATGTTTGGGTGGTTATTCAGTTTTTGCACCCTTTGTTGTTGCTTTGTAGAAATTTCAGTTCCCCGACAATATGAAGGTTATAGTGGGTTATATTGTATCTTTCATAGACATTAATTTGTTTACCTTTATGCTTGATTGAAGTAATTGTTGTATGGAACGGTTCTTGAAAACTGATAATTGTAGATAGCAATAGGCACAAAATGAACATAATGGTGCTGGTTTTTCTGTTTCAGGCTGAAATGAAATTGTTTAGCAAGGTTGACACTACATTGATCAAGCAGCATTATGAGAAAAAGTTTATGGAGCTTGAAGAAGAGAAGAAGGCTCTACTGGTATTTGTCTCCATCTAGTGTCAAGTATAGTTTATTTCCTTAATAGTAGAATACTGAATTCTCATTATGTCGGTTCTTATCCAATGTTATCTTAACAGAAAGAAATGGATCGATTAAAAGCTGAACTTGAAAAGATTTCACATACAACTGATGAAAATGCACAAAATATACAAGAAGGATATCTTCATAAGCTGAAGGCACTTGAATCACAGGTAATTTTTGGAGATTCCTGTATTTCTAGATGGAATAAATATCCAGAAGATATGCAAAATTTTCCATTTGCTAAATAAATTCTGTGACTATTTATGCAGATTGCAGACTTGAAGAAAAAGCAGGAAAACCAGGCACAGCTTTTAAAGCAAAAGCAAAAAAGTGATGAAGCAGCAAAGCGACTTCAAGAAGAAATACAGCGGATTAAGACACATAAAGTATGTTTCTGATTTCAGCAATAGAATGTGCCATCTTATTTGATGAAAAGAGGTTTTAAATGGTTTCGAATCCAGAATTTGCTTTGTTTATTGTTTTCTTTTATCTATTGTAAAGGTACAACTGCAACATAAGATGAAGCAAGAGTCAGAGCAGTTTCGTCATTGGAAAGCTTCTCGTGAGAAGGAGCTTCTTCAGGTGTGTTTATTTATATTGTGCTGTGTTCGGCCACAGTATTAGGGTCAATTGTTTCTCTGATAGTTGTTGCAAGAATTAGTAGATACAGAATTGAAATCACATGGAGTGGAAGTAGACAATGAATTGTAATCACATCTTACTTTCCTATGCTTCATTTATGCCTTATTCGTACAGTATTTTGACTGATCATTCTATCTTGCATAGATTTGTAATATTTGTCTTCAATGTGTAATTTGTGTTGGACATATTTTCTTTGTTGACAAGCTATCATGATTTTGCATGTTCTATTATAATATGAAACAAACACTTATTGAGTTTTCTGCATTTGATTTGCATTTAATACTTTAGCAGACATACATGGCGTTTCTATGTTTCTGGAGTTAAGAAATATTTTGCTTGTATTTTGATAGCTTAAGAAGGAGGGAAGGAGAAATGAGTATGAGATGCATAAACTTCAAGCTTTAAATCAACGTCAGAAGATGGTAAGACTGCTAAAACTAGGATTTTTTAAAGGAACTGTATTCAGTGTGCAAACCTGTAACCCTTTTCCCGTATTTCCTAGGTTCTTCAACGGAAAACTGAAGAGGCTGCCATGGCTACTAAGAGGCTGAAGGAGCTATTGGAAGCTCGCAAAGTTCCATCGCGTGATGCTGGTAAGTTGGTACCTGTGGAAAGGTTATTATCTAGTAATACAAATCATACAAATACAATATAACTTTGTCTGATATATTAAACGGTTTTATCTCAGGGAGTGCAAGTGGTAACGGATCTGTTCAGGTGCTTCTCCTTCCTTTTTAATTTGTAAAACTATTTTTCTGTTATGGGTTCATATTTTACAACCTGCTTATAAATAGTGGGATGAAAACTTTGACTTTGTGCTTAAGATGATGCAATACAGACTAACTTGCCTTTGTTATTCCAGAATAACGAGAAAGCTTTGCAACAGTCTCTTGAGCATGAACTAGAAGTAGTCGTTCGTGTGCACGAAGTTCGTTCTGAATATGAAAAGCAAACTGAAGCGTGAGACCTCTAAACAGAAATTCCTCTTTCCGTTTAAGTCACAAAAGAATAGTTTACGTTCTAACTTCTCACACTTTCATGGTGTTAATATTAATTGCGGCCATATTGCTGATACAGGAGGGCTGCAATGGCAAAGGAGCTAGCCAAACTAAAGCAAGAGAATGAAACAAGGTGGGTTGTCATTCTTTTTTAGTATTTACTCATGTCATATTTATCAGTACATTTTGTGAGTTCAAGGCAACCTATCATTCTTGTGATTATGAAGACCGGAGTAGATACCTATTTTAGTTGATAATTTTACTAAGGTTGTGATTTTGCAGTAATGGTACTCCTTCGATGTCTCCAAGTGCAAGGCATTCAAGGATCGGATTACTGGAAACCATGCTGAACACTTCCTCTAGCACACTTGTGGCCATGGCATCACAACTATCTGAAGCAGAGGAACGTGAGCGTGCTTTTAGTGGACGTGGCCGTTGGAGTCAACTGCGATCAATGGGTGATGCGAAAAGTTTACTTAATTTTCTGTTTAATGCTGCAGCATATTCAAGGTACGCTATACGGTATAATATTTGAATTGGTAGAGTTCAAACTGAATGTCTGAATATTGAGGAGCTATTAAACTACAGTGATTTACTTTAATGCATACAAGTTGTCATGTCTTTGCACTATGAGGTTCTCTGTAGCCCAGCATGGGTTAGATGTTGTCACGGTAAATACATTAAATTAAAAAATAATAAATTTTATATTAAAATATATCAATTTAGCCCCAATGGTTAGTTGAATTGGTCGAGTCCTTGTAGGTAAAGCACCTTTGCTATTGAGAAGTCATGGACATTCTCAGGGTTAGGCTCACATTAAATTAAAAAATAATATAATTTATATTAAAAAATATATCAATTGGGTTAGCTCAATTGGTCGAGTCCATTGAGAAGGTCACATGTTCAATTCTCTCGACACTCAGTTAGGCTCTGTAGTTGAGCCCCAGCAGGAAGTGATCCCTTTGGGTGGATCTGCCTGGTACAAATAAAATCCGTGGACCTTCGGGGTCCATGAACCACAGAAAAAAATATGAATATGAATATAAATTTATGTTTTTAAATTAGAACTAGAAATTGAAAAAGATTGTTAATTTTAGCGTATATGATTAATAATAACAATATCAACGAAATTTACTTTTGATTATAAGTTGGGTTCTGGAAAAAAAAAATTAATTTAATTAGTTTGCAATAAGAAAAGTAATAAATATGTTTATAAAATGAATGTTTTTTTATTAGTTGACGACCAACAAAAAAAAATTAGTGTCCAATGCATTGTGAGGTACTTTACAGCTGAGTACGGGGAAAATAAATAAAACATATCTACATGCTAGAAAAGATAATTGTGCGAAATTAGAGTCCATTGCATTGTGAGGTACTTTACAGCTGAGTACGGGAAAATAAATAAAACATATCTACATGCTAGAAAAGATAATTGTGCGAGAGGTGATCTTAGATGTAGAACCATCCCCATCTCTACAACATTTGTCTTGATATTCTTGAAACAATGCTCTTTCTGTTCATCTAAAAATATTAGCTTCGCTTGGAAGTGTTAACATTTCAACAGTGAATGAAATGATATTTTAACGTTCACGAGACTAAAAATAGTCTATGGGACTATTAGTTTCTTTCTTTTCGTCTTTTGCAAAACAATCATTTTTTTGTTCAAATTGATGATGAGCTGGACCAGCTTTCCGACAATCTCCTCACTGAAAAAACTGCCAAAAAACCGATGCTAGCATATTCCCATAACTTTCTCTGATGTCTTTGAATGCATCACATTCCAAAATGAAATGTTTCTTTGATTCCACTGCCCCAAACGTGCAAAATGTACACATCCGTTCTTCCCAGCCTTTCCCACCGTCTTGTTGCACGCCGAAGTTGATGTGAGTTGGTTCTTAATTGAGCAATAAGAACCTTTGCCCTCCACGGAATGCGAGCTCCAATGAACTCTTTTTGTTGTAGATCACACGTAGAGTTGAATTCCTCAATGTAGTACTTCTACTTTCTACCCAACTCTTTTCCCCATACCCGTTTACGAAAATTTTCCATAACAAAATCCTTTAACTCCTTGCTATTTGTGGGACAGGCATTGAGGTAGATATTCCATTTTTGCATCCATATATAGTTTTGTTTCATCCATGTTTTTCTTTTTTTTCACTCATGCCTTCATTGAAGATAACATTAGGTCATCTACCTACTCCCATTTGCTCAATTCTTTTTAGATATCTTATGAGCCGCACCATAGCAATTGTTTTGATGGGAGTTGCTCCTGTTTCACTCAACATTATCTCATAAGATACCAAATTTTTTATTTTGAACTTGCTCATGATCAAGCGTTTTTGGATTTTCTCAATTTGTTTCCATTTTGAGACCGAGGTGCATCACTGGACAAACTAGGAGTCCAAAAATGGTTTTAGTTGTTTTCGAATCCCATAACTTTGCCTCTTTACAACTGTTTTCCACCCTCCTAAAATTCTCTTCGTGCAGTCTTCCCAATTAAGTTTGTTGTTGAAATCAATCCCAAGGTACTTGTATTCATTTACTTCTTCAAGAATGTTGCCTTCAAAGAAGAACGTATGTTGGCTCTGCTTCCTTTTAATAACATAAACATCACTTCCAGGTGCCAGTTGCGAGACAAGGAACTAGAGATCAGGGAGATGAAAGAAAATATTCGTGAGCTTGGTTCTTTACTAAGACAGAGCGAAACTCAGAGGAAGGAATTGGAGAAGCAGCAGCGATTGAAGGAGCAGGTACTTGCAGTTACCCCTGGCTAGTCCATCATTGGTAATTTAATTGAGACATCAAATATAAACCTCAAGAATATTATTGTTATGATTTGTTTTCTATGGCTTAATATGACTCTTGATTATTTAATAACAGGTTCGCTCACATAATCCATTCAGAAGAAAAACACAAGTGAATTCTGCTGGATCTTGTTCAATGGACAGTATTGCATCAAAACAGCCACAAAATGGCACAAACTTTTCAGACATTTCAAATATCTCAAACACGGGGAATGACAACTTTCCTTATGATTTACGAAAGGCATGTCTATTTACCTTTCCATTTTTATCTATTTTTGTGCATATTTCAGTTTGTTTTGTGATTCAAAAGAGTAATAATATTTCATAAGCTAGTCATAAGCTAGATTGAGATGTTATTCTTGCTCCATGAATTCCAGGGTGGGTTGGGTAGATGAATGAATCCTTTTTCCAATTACCATAATTACTTTGTTGGTGGGGCAAATGGCTAACCTACCTTTCTGTGTGCTTGCGATCTATTTATCCCACAAGGCTTCACGCGGTGCCCAGAACTACAATTATGCCTATAGTGACGAGATTGACATCTTAGAAGGGGAGGATATGGACATATCAGATGGTGATCAGTCAGACGAGGAATCAGATGAGGATTGGGCTGAAGATTGGGAAAAGCAGGAAAAACACACAATGAAAAAGAACAGGGCCTCTCTGGTGGCTGGAGCCGTAAAAGCGCCAAAAGCAGGAACCAAACCTTTAGATAGGAAGTCAAGCGGCAGCTTAGTAAATGAAGGACAGGATAATGGGTCTACGGGCCATATCTCAGGTGAGACTCTATGTGGGGAAAATGAAAATAAATCAAAGTCATCAGAGGCAGACGGCTGCTGTTCATGTAGTGCCAACTCGGGTTGCAAGACAAAGAAATGCGATTGCAAGGCTGCAGGTAGTCTCTGTGGCCCCAAGTGTGGGTGCAAAACTAACAGGTGCTCAAACAGGGAAACCGTGGATATGGGAGCAGAGCCATCCGCAGTGGATGCTGCAATTCAACTTGAAGTGGCAGAAGCTGTGAAGACTCTCCAAAACGACAAGGCACGAAGACAAAACCAAGACAAGGATGAGGGCAAGAGTGGCAACACTGATTCAGATGACTTGAATGAAATGGAAGTCAAAGCTAAAGCAGCCGAACAACTGCTTGCTGTGCATGGGGCAGCATTACTACAGAATGCTCTGAAAGAAAATTTGTCGAGTCATGAAATGCGGGTTGGTTCAAATACAAGAGAGGAAGGTGAAGTAGAAGAACAGAAAGGGCATCAACGCAGACCCCTCACTGATATCGGCAACACTACGGTATGATTTGGCATCCTGTATTTACTTGTCTACATTGTCTATTGTTTAGAGACAAACAGTGCTTATAATTCTATTTGTTGTCTAACTCTTAGTATTTTTTAATGCACCAGATCACCTCTCATGATCAAGGTAATACTAAAGCAAACCGTCGGAAAAAGTGGCAGAAGTCACTTGTCCAGCTGGTTCCAGTTGCTCCCCAATCTAATGCCCAGCCACAGGAACCAGCATCTGCAACATCAACTACTAAATCAGTTGTTACTGGAGCTTCAGTGACTAATATATCCAATGTTGCGAGACCGTCTAATACAGAGGAACCAACGAGTACTTCCATTCAAGAGTTACCTATTCCTCTAAAATTGCCAAGGAGTATGCACAAAAATGCAAGTTCTGTAGCGAGTCCTCTTAAAGCACGAAATGCTGGTGCTTCTGAAGAAGGTGGTGCCGACAAATTTGGTAATGGTCCTGGAAGTCCAGGTAGATGTGGCCGAGGATTGAACGGAAAAGAGAACTTGAGATCTAACTAATTTTGTTTGATATTTATTCAGTGGTTCTTTTTAACAAAGTTGTTTGGAAGATTTGGGCTGTGCAAAACTTACAGTTCTTGAATGGTTGATAGCGGGGTGGGCGTGGATGGAAAAGAGAATGCCCCGTCCTCTAATTTCCATTCCATTTGTATATTCTGGTGTATCAAAAATCTATTGTGAATGATTATTAGTGACTGACTGACTATACAGACCGTTGCCAAGCAGAAGTCCAGTTTGTAAGCATTTTTTCACACAACTGTTTTCGCAGTTGTGTCATTTATTCACATGAGAGAGGATTGAGATGAAAATTTTGTTTTTCTGGTTTCAATCTCATGGTTTTGCATACAAAATGTTTAGGGTTTTCATATTTATCATTTTGAAGTTATATTGAATCATGGGACTGAACAAATTAGCAATTGCGCATTTTATCATTCTGAGTTTTTGATATTCATGTTATCGTGGTACACAATGAAATGAAATAAATTCGTCTCGGAAACCCAAATAAGATCTATAGAATGTCATTAGAGAGCAGATTATAAAAAGACTTACGCAGCTCTATACGGTTGTATATGCGAATACAAAATATGGCAATAAATTTAATAAACTGCTTATTTTCTGCCTATGCTAGAAAGATGTTTTCTCTATGCACGTTTGTGCGTTAGGGCTATGCCCCTTCAGAAGTCCTGGTTTCCCACTTGTGCACAGTCCAGTTTTCTTCTAGCCTTCTAGGTAATGAAGGTCATTGTTGCAACATTGGGTATAATATACAAGAGATTGTGTGCCAAAGGGCCAATGAATATAATGCCATCATGAAGATCATGAAGTTCTAAGGTTCAAATTATTTTTTTTTTCCTTTTTGGCCCTCATATTTTTAGTTTATTTTTATTAATTTCTCATGTTGCAGGTGCCTTTTAGAGATGAAAGCGCAATCGAGTTAACAGTCTAAAGAAATTGTAAAAGTAGAGCAGTATGCCAATTCTTTTGATTGCCTTAATTTTGATTGCCCCGAGAGTAGTGGGGTGTGTCTAATGTAATAAACTAAATTGGAAAAAAGTGAGGTGCATCAAAGCAATTAAAAAAAAAACGGCTTGTGGGCAGTGGTCTCAGGGTCAAAGCCACTTATTGGCTGCCTCTATTGCATGCCTCACTTGGTAGTTTTATTGGGTGCCATCTTCAAAATGGGGAAGCATACAATAATTTGTAAAAAAAAATAAATAACAAAAATCAATCTTAATCTTGATTTTTAAACCGTTAATAGATTTGTGATTCAATTTTCCTCTGATACTTTACAGAAACTCAAATAATTAACTATATAAATCAGGTGCAGAGAGATACAAGTAAACCACTGTATAGATCAGCTACATACTTTTTAGGCATTATGATTACAAATGGCACAGTCAAATTAATAGATGAAATAGATTTTTTTGTCAAAATTTCAGTGACATCGTGATTTCTTGTTGTCAAAATGTGTTTTTAGATGCATAAATGAATACAATGTCCTGAAAACCCTTAAAACACTCGAACTCCATAGATTAAACAACTTAAACTTATGATTCTTAAAAATCTTTTGTGATATTTTTACTAAAATTGACAAATAAAAATAAGTGGAGAAGTGAAAAGGCTATTTCTATTAGTTTGATAAAAATACGTAAATAGATAAAAATACGTAGAAAAGAGAAAAGGGCCATTTCTATAAATTTGATAAAAATACGTGGAAAAGAGAAAAGGGCCATTTCTATTAGTTAGAATACGCTATTACAAATTCTTTACCAGAATTATTAAATTGAAAGTAAACAAAACTGTAAGGAGTTGAAACTTGGTCTGAGCCTATATCTAGGCTTTACTTATAATACCCATGACTGCTTTACTATTGTTTAGCAGATAGAATAAGCTTTCAAATACAAGAGAGGCAGACCTGCATTGCAAAAATTTCTGTTAGGTTTGGGATCAAAGATACCGGGCATTTACTAGCCATTGTCCATAGTTTCAGGTTTACGCTGTCTCGGAAACCCAGTTCGGTTATTGGTCTGTCGCTAGCCTTACGACGCCATAGCGTGAGTTTACTGCGATTGTTTTGATGAACCTTTGATGCTCATAACGAGGCCAGTAACAATATCCCATTTCTCGTTAACTGTAAGCTAAATTGCAGCAAAGGAATCCTTATTTGCAGGAAAAAAAATTTGAAAGAGAATTAATTCAATTTCAGGGGTAGCCTGAGTTTCACAAGTTTAATGTGGTAGAATTTTATTTCACAACTTTTTGTCCATTTTAAACTGGCTCATACATATGCTATGAAAACTGTTCAAAGGGAGTTTCAACTTGTTAGGTTAACAGCTCCAGGCAAGGTGAGGAAGATTGTAACAAAATTAGCTGACTCATGTATATATTTTAGCGCAATCAAAATTAGCTTGCTCAGTATTGGTGTTTCTCGTGGTTGTTTGAACGATAGTTCTATTACCTTTAGTATTCATGGATAAGCAAGTTGGAATAAAAGTAGTATTCATGGATAAGCAAGTTGGAATAAAAGTAGTATTCATGGATAAGCAAGTTGGAATAAAAAATAGCTTGCTTGGTATTGGTATTTTCGTGGTTGTTTGAATGATAGTTCTACTGCCTTCAGTATTCATGGATAAACAAATTGGAAAAGTCTCACAGCGTTGTTTTTTTAATGTATTATATTTCTTCAAATAGGGTTGTATTACTTTTTAAATTTTCAATTAGGTGTGAAAGTTGAAATCATAACTGTGGCTTTCCAAAGGCAATTTGGGCAAGCTACTCATTATCACCTCAATAGGCTTGCGTTTTTCACTTTAGACAGATGGATAGGGGTATTTCTTAATGGTTAAGTAAGCTCAATGTGTTGGAGTAAGATTGAGCTTATCAACAAAAATAAAAAAACGTTTTGAGATTTTGTAATTTTGAAGTGGTGGTTGAAAGGGGAGATTAGTGCTTTCAGGTAATTATTTTTGAAAGAGAATTAATTCAATTTCAGGGATAGCTTGAGTTTCACAAGTTTATTGTGGTAGAATTTTATTTCACAGTTTTTGGTCCATTTTAAACTGGCTCAAACATATACTATAAAAATTGTTCAAAGTTTTAGATCATTTGGAATTTCAACTTGTTAGGTTAACAACTCCAAGGCAAGTAGGCAAGTTGAGGAAAGATTGTAACAAAATTGGCTGACTCATATACAAAAATATATATTTTAGCCAAATTAAAATTAGCTTACTTAGTATTGGTATTATCGTGGTCACTTTTCTACACACATTGTTTTTCTCCCGACATTGTTTTTCTAATGTATTAATGATAGTTGTACTATCATTAGCATTCATGGATAAGAAAGTTGGAAAAGTTTCATGGCATTGTTTTTATGACGTATTAATGATAGTTCTACTACCTTAGTATTCATGCATAAGCAAGTCAGAAAAGTCTCATGGCATTGTGTTTTTTTGATGTATTACATTGTTTCAAATAGGGTTGTATTACTTTTAAATTTTCACTTAGGTGTAAAAGTAGAAATCATAATTGTGGCTTTCCAAAGGTAACTTGGACAAGCTACTCACTATTACTTGGGCAAGCTTGGGTCGGGCCCTAACCCAAGAGCTTCAATCCTCGAAGTTAACTTAGTGCTAGCTTAAACAAAACTCATTCTTATTAGAAAAACCATGGATTACAGAGAAAACTGTCACAAGTCTTTGCAACTCAGAAATAAAGCAGAGTTTTACAATAGAAGTCTAAATCCTAATGAGGTCCTAAGCCCCCCTACTTATACATCTGATAAAACTGGTTTCTGTCACTTTCATTTGCTCGGTTGTCTTCTAGTTTTCAATGTGGTCGCTGTTTGCACTCTGACGATGGAGGAATATTTGAATGGAGGGGTAGTAAATGAGGAGGATTTACCTCCTATAATTACTCTCCCTTGTCCCATTTGCGTTTTGACCAAGGTCTTTGCCATAGTTCCTTGTTTTTAATCTTTATGCCTGCATTTTTCCTTGCTTTTATCCTTTATTCCTGCATTACATGAACATTAGACCACAAAGCCAAATATCCAACTCTAACTCATTTCATAAACAAAATATAATCAAAAGCATGCAATAAGTTGTGAGAATAGCTGGTTTGACTAAGTTAGGAGGTGAATTAAGGCCAATTAAGGCCCATATAATTACTCAATGATGAGGCTCACCATCACCCCCCTATTGAAAGTGTTGCTCATCCTCTAAGAAACTTAGTCAATGTTCATGTCCTTCATCGCCCTGGTAGCCTCTCTGACATCCCATGTTTCTGCTGTGGTCTTTTCTTCTTGTTTATAAAAGCTTGCTTTCCTTTCTACTTCTTCCCTCTGCCTCTTTTCCTCTTCTTCTTTTCTTCCTTTTAGCATCCCTAGAAGTAGTGGTAGATTGAGTTTTAGGCCTATCCAATTGACCTTCAACCTTTGCATTGATTGCTTATACATAGGTGTCCTGTTGAGTGCCTTTCTCAACCTTTGAGGGGAGTGATATTCTCTGATCTTCAAGCTATGTGGCAGTGTGTTCCATCTCCTTTAGCAAGCATGTATATTATCATCTCTTAGCAGCCTAAACATATCCTCAAAATGTGAAATTGCTTGCTCTTGGGTAGCAAGATATTTAAGTGCTAGCTGAGGATCATTTGCAATTAGATTATGGGCGCTGATTAGGGCAATGGGTTTGATTGTTCAACTCTGATGAGAAGAGGTTTATTTTTCTCTCTGGACAATATTCTTTTCATCTTTGCAGCCCTTGACTTCTCATGGTTCATGAATGATACCAAGACCATTAATTGTAGATCTCCTAGCTCTGCAGTAGGATCCCAAATATTCATGTCTATGAGGGCCATATTGAACAAGTAAAACTAAGCCATTTTGGCGCTATCCTCTAGTGCACTTTGATCACAAAGATCAATAAATTGTTTGCAATCCTTAAATGGCATGGTGCTCCTTTGCGCTAGTGTTTTAATAAGAGATTGCAGCTATTGTTCTCTGAGGTAAGGAGCATAGGATTTAGCTGGCATCCTACACTGGATGGCCTCCAAGGAGAATCTGGCCATATATGCTAGTTGGTCTTTCTTTTCTTGCAGTTGCCCTCTCTGTTTTTCTTATCTTCTTCCTTTTGCTGTTTTTTCGCATCTCCGTCAGTTTCTTCCTTTGTTTCCTTCTCTTGTTTCAGGATCATCCTCCTTGTCTTCTTTCAGCATGTTCCTCTGTATTAGTTTCTTCTTCACCCATCTCATCCCCATCTAGCTCTGTATCTTCTTCTTGTTTTGCCTCCTCCTCACTGACAAAAGGACTAATATCATAGGTGATGGTTTTGATTTCATCTTCCACTAGTAAGTTTTTGAAGACTGACCATGTTATGGGGATCCTAAGGCTTTGGAGGGCATCCTTAATGAGGATCCTGATCAACCCATGGTGAACTAACTGCTGGGAATTTCCTTCCTTTACTTTGATGCTGGAGTCTATGAGTGATTGAATCAAGAAATAGGGTATGCTGAGTCTTTGGTGAACTGGTGTTTCTACCCCAAATCTTAATTCTTCAAGCATTCTCAAATGGTTGCCATAACAACACTGTATCTATGGACTCTTTCATTCTCTTTTGACTTATTAAAAAATTTCCTTTTTACCACCTTTTCACTTATAAACCAACTACCTCTTAACCTTTACAACTTTTGATCAAATGATGCATATGAATGAGTGAATAGGATACTTACTTGTGGTCTTGATGCCATGCTGCAGTTGTCAAAGATCAAAGGTGCTGCTGATGGTCATTCTTCTTCCTCCTCTGTTGTCTGCTGATGGTTTTTTGGCTTTTCGAGGTCTTTGTCACTGAAGATCTGCAACTGGTGTTGCTGCTGTGGAGCTCCTGGATCTAATGCTGCTGCTGCTGTGGAGCTCCTGGATTACCACTTGGAAATGTTTGGTGTCTCCCTTAGATTTTATTGATACTGTTGCTGGATGGTGCTGTGAGGATGCTGTAATGAATGGACAGAGGGAGTAGGAGTGTGTGTGGACGCAGGGATGATGGTAATGGATGAGGTGATTCTGTTAGAAAACACAATATTCACCTGAATTGAAGCAATGAAGTGAAAAACAATAGAATTGATGGATGGATGCATGGTAAGGAGTGGAGGAGATGAATATATGTGAGGTAGGGTTCCCTTTGGATCTTCTCTTTGCTCCCTGATTGTCTTTCTCACCCATCTGCAAAGAACAATTACGTTTTTTGTTTTTGTTTTTATTATTATTTTTTGAAAAACACCTAGGCTACCTCAGAGAGGTTTTCACCCTAGATATTTGCCCTGGGCGCCTCAAAGAATGTTTTCACCCAGGGATATTCTTATTCCACCTTTTTTTCTTTTCTACCCTACCCTACTTGAAAAACAAAATAACTTTCAAGTATAAGAATACTTCCAATGGAGCCAGGTGCACATCAAGATGACAAACAAGATGATGTGGAGGTGTGAAATGTATGCTTTGAAACCAAATGATTTGACTTTGAAAGGATCAAGCATATTTGAGGAAGAGAGTGATGCTGCAACTTAGTGACTGTCTGGAACCATATTTCAATGTAGTTGTGATATCCTTAGTCCGCTCGCTGATTTGGATAATCTTGGATGTCTCCTTCTTTCATGACCTTTAAATCTTCCTCTTTTTGCTGAGTGTTCTTTTGAACATATGGAGGATTTGATGGTAACCATGAGGGAGCTTTCTCAATCCCTGATTTTGTTGTCTGCTCTTCATTAAATGCAGCCCATGGTTCTTTGATCTTTTATTTTGAATCTTCTTCTTCTGTATGTTGTCCTTCAATGATATAAGAAGAATCTCTTTTTTGTAATACTCTTCATGCGCTATGGTGAATACCATTGACCTCAAGAGGAGATGTTTGGAAGTGTTGTATCTCAGCATTAAGTGAGCTGAGCTACTTCAATGTGTGGGTTGGAAATGGTGGTACATGTAGTTGAGTGGGAGTGTATATTTGAGATGGATGTGGATGGGGTTGTAGTTGTGGTGGAGGTGAATGGTAAGGATAACATGGAGTTTGGTATGGAGGATATTGAGGAAAATATTGAGGATATTGTGGATGGCTCCCATAAGTTCCTTGCCAACCTTGTTGCCAAGATTTGTTTTGGGGTTGTGATGGCCAATGTTGCCAAGGAAATGGTGTGTTCCAACTACTTGGAGGTGGATGTGCATAATCCTGAAATTCTGAATTAGGCTTTTGCATCATATCAGGCTGAATAAGCTACCATGGTCCTCTTGGAGCTACATAACATTGCTGCATTGGCAATGGACTTGGTTCCTTGTCCTCCTGGTGAACTTTCTTCAACCTTGGTAATGATGGACAATGTCTAACAACCTGTGATTTTGCAAGACAAATATCAACATTTTCTTTTCCTTCATCTTGCATTCTTAATATTTCTACTTGTTTTGTTAGATTGCTAAGAATTTCTGCTTTAAAATCATCAAACAAATTTACAAGTTTAGCTTGACTTACTGTTTTTGATGCTGATTTACCTACTCTTGCTTTTCCTCTTGATATGTGTTTACATGTTTCACATATTTCCTCAAATGATAATTGGTATACACCACCTTTACTCATGATATTAAGGAGATCAATACATTCATCCCTAATTGTTCTAAGTAAGAGGGTTTTTAGTGTGTTAGATCCTAAACAATGTAGTTTTGCCCTCTTAACATTGTACATGAACCTCTCTATTAGGTCCTCTAGACTCTAATCTTCTCTTTGATTCATTCTAAAGATTTCTTCTTTAAGATCACGATCTTTATATTTGTCTAGAAATATATTTTGCATATCATTCCATGATCTTATTGAATTAGTCCCTAAACTCATGAACCATCTAAGAGCTCTATCCTTAAAGTTGTTGGAAATAATCTCAGGTTTTGAGTTTTTGATAGGTAACCATAAGATCTACAAATAATTTTAAATTCAAAGAGAAAGGTTTCCGGAACCTCTGCCCTTAGACCATGAAATTTTGGAAGAAAAGATGGAGGGATGTTCTTCATGTGCACACTACCATCAGTATCTTTAATGGGAAATCCAAGAGGATCTTCCTCATTGTCATAATCTCCATTCATTTCTTCTACATTCTTTTCCATTTTCTTCTTCTACCTGCAAGAGTGAATGGTGATGTGGCTCTTACTACAATATATGATCAAATGTGGGGTGGGTTGGTATTTGGAGAATTTTTTGTTTTTATTTTTATGATTGAAATTATACTTGCAGAATGGAAAGAAAAGTAGATTTTGACAACTGAAAGAAAGGAAGAAACTAGATTACTTTTGCAAAAATAAATTAATGGAAGAAAGTTGGAAACTAGAAAATAGAAGAAAAGAGCAGTAATCACTTCTACTCTGACACCTACCCAGCAACGACGCCAAAAAGTGATGAGCCTAGGTATTGCAACAATAATGCTGCAACTCCCAAGGCTACCAGATTTACTTATCAACCTGGGGTTCGTACAAACTTGGAGGTGACAGTGATATATGCACAAGTAGAAGTGAAGGTCCTGCCTGTTGTCACTATTTGTCTCGCAAGAGACCCTAGGGGTTCCAAGCCAAACTTCTATAGGGTCAGAAGAAGCTTAATTCTATGATGGAAGGAGAGCAAACCTATTCTAAGAGAGAGCTACTCTACTGCAATAATGAAGAAAACAACATGAAATGCTAAATCACACCATGACCTAACTAACCAATTAAACAACTATGCTAAGTAGAATTGCTAAATTAACACTAACCTAATGCTAATTATCTAAGTTGTAGAAGTAAAGAGCATCAAAACTAGGCTAAGGTGTAACAAAGAAACTTAGGCTAAATCTGGATTCAAGCGAAAAAAGCAATCAGAGGTCGAAATCGGTGAAAGGAGGACATGAGGGAGCAACAATGCATAAGAATCGTTGGATCAGTTAGGTGAAAGGAAAATGAACGGCAGAGATTGGATCGCAGGAGGTTACGTAGACAGATGGGTGAACATGGTTAATTAACAGGGTGAACGGTGGAGATATTATCGTGAAGGTTTAAGTGAATGGATGGACGAACAAGGGAACAAAGCAGATGAACGACGAAGATCGTGTTGTGAGGGATTAGGTGAGTGGATGGACGAACAAGGGAACAAAGCAGATGAATGGCCGAGATCTAATCGCGTGGGTGAAGTCAAGAGATGGACAGATGAGGCTAATAGGAGCGATGAACGACTAAGATCTTATCGTGCGAATGAAGTCAAGAGATGGACGACGAAGATCATATCGTGGGGAAAAGAAACGTGCGGAAATGAGGGAGTGGGTTTCTAAAGTGGTAAGTAGTTTCTCACGCGCCCTTCAAGCTGTAAGCAATATTTGATATTTTTACGCGATTAGCCTTACTGCACGACATGTAGCATGAGAAAACCACTTTTCTCGCGTGCTCTCAGGTGGATAATGTTCGTGCACTAATCCACGCGAGATTGCGCGATAGCTGTTGGATCAGGCGGGGCTGATCAACGGTGAAGATAAGCCAAGCTAGTTGGTGATCGGGTGAAGTGACAACGGTCGGATCAGGTAAGGAAGATTGATGGTGGGGGTTTAAAGCGCCTAAAGGTGTGGAGGTGACGCGATGGCCATCGGATCAGGCAAGGTAGATAGATGGTGGGGACTTAAAGTTCATAAAGTGAGTGGTGAACTCCATGCGAGGCAATAGTTGGAGAAAATAGTGAATCGGACAGTGATTGTGAAGGTTTGTTGGTGATCGGACAGCGAGGAAGCGATGCATGAGGAACGTGATGGAGGCAGTTTCAAATGAAAATGACAGAGAAAACCAGTGCAGGTGAACAAACAACTGCATTAAACAACGAACTCCATAGCCCATGCGAGAACCAGAAACTGTGTTTTTGGGGTTGCTAAAGGTCTCTGCCTCAAGTCATGGTCCCATAGGGAGGAGATGAGGTCGAGACACCTGTGCACAATCTGACAATAATATTTTCCTCTAAATAACCTGTGAATTAAAAAAACACAAATGGAAGTAAACTTAAAGCCAATGCAGATATTGAAGCAAATGAGTAGAAACAGGAAGTTTTCAAACAAATGAACAGAACTAGAAAACTACTTCAAACAAATGAATCAGAACTAGAAAACTACTTGAGCAAATAAACATAACATAACTCTATGCTATCATATATGTATAGTGAAGAGGAGCTTTGGTTGTTTGGGTCGGGCCCTAACCCAAGAGCTTCAGCCCTCGAAGTTAACTTAGATCTGGCTTACACATAACTCATTCTTATTAGAAAAACCACGGATTACAGAGAAAACTGTCACAAGTCTTTGTAGCTCAGAACTAAAATAGACTTTTACAATAGAAGTCCAAATCCTAATGAGGCCCTAAGCTTGTCTACTTATACATCTGATAAACTAGTTTCTATCACTTTGACTTGCTTGGTTGTCTTCTAGTCTTCAAAGTGATGGATGTTTGCACTCCGATGATGGAGGAATATTCGAATGGAGGGGTAGTAAATGAGGAGGATTTACCTCCTATAATTACTCTCCCTTGTCCCATTCGAGTTTTGATCAAGGTCTTTGCCATATTTCCTTGCTTTTATCCTTTATACCTGCATTTTCCTTGCTTTTATCCTTTATTCCCGCATTTCATGCACATTAGACCACAAAGCAACATATCCAAATCTAACTCATTTCATTAAAAAATATAATCAAAAGTATGCAATAAGTTGTGAGAATAGTTGGTTTGAATAAGCTAGGAGGTGAATTAAGGCCCATATAATTATTCAATGATGAGGCTCATCATCAACCCCCTACTGAAAGTGTTGCTCATCCTCTGAGCAACTTAGTCAATGTCCATGTCCTTCATGGCTCTGGTAGCCTCTCTGACATCCCATGCTTCCGCTGTAGTCTCTTTTTATTGTTCATAGAAGCCTGATTTCCTTATACTTCCTCCCATTGCCTCTTTTCCTCTTCTTCTTTTATCCCTTCTAGCATCCCTAAGAGTAGTGGTGGACTAAGTTTTAGGCCTATCCAATTGACCTTCAACCTTTGTATTGATTGCTCATACATAGGTGTTCTATTGAGTGCTTTTCTCAACCTTTGAGGGGAGTGATATTCTCTGATCTTCAAGCTGTGTGGCAGTGTGTTCCATTTCCTTTAGTAGGCATGTATATTATCATCTTAGAGGCCTAAACATATCCTCAAAATGTGAAATTTCTTTCTCTTGGGTAGCAAGATATCTAAATGCCAACTGAGGATCATTTGTAATTAGATTATGGGCGCTAATTAGGGCCATGGGATTTGATTGTTCAACTATGATAAAAAGAGGTTTATTTTTCTCTCTGGCCAATATTCTTTTCATCTCTACAGCCCTTGACTTCTCATGGTTTATCAATGATGCCAAAGCCATTAATTGTAGATCTCCTAGCTCTGCATTAGGATCCCAAATATTCATGTCTGCGAGGGCCATTTTATGTAAGTAAAACTCGACCATTTTGGCCCCATCCTTTAGTGAACTTTGATCACAAAGATCAATAAACTGTCTATAGTCCTGAAATGGCATGGTGCTCCTTTGTGCTAGTGTTTGAATTTGAAATTGCAACCATTGTTCTCTGAGGTAAAGATAACAGGAGTTAGCTAGCATCCTACATTGGATGGCCTCCAAGGAGAGGTTGACCATATATGCTAGTTGGTCTTTCTTTTCCTGCAGCTGTCCTCTCTGTTTTTCTTATCTTCTTCCTTTTGCTGTTCTTTCGCATCTCCATCAGTTTCTTCCTTTGTTTCCTACTTTTGTTTCAGCGTCATCCTCCTTGTCTTCTTTCAGCATGTTCCTCTGTATTAGTTTCTTCTTCACCCATCTCATCCCCATCTAGCTCAGTATCTTCTTCTTCTTGTTTTGCCCCCTCCTCACTAACAGAAGGACTAACATCATAGGTGAGGGTTTTGATTTCATCATTTGCTGGTAAATTTCTGAAGGCTAACAATGTTATGCGGATCCTGAGGCTTTGGAGGGCATCCTGATTGAGGATCCTGATCAACTCATGGTGAACTAACTGCTGGGAATTTCCTTCCTTTACTTTGCTGCTCGAGTGTATGAGTGATTGCATCAAGAAATAGGGTATGCTGAGTCTTTGGTGAACCGGTGTTTCTACCCCAAATATTAATTATTCAAGAATTATCAAATGGTTTCCATAACAACGCTATATCTATGGACTCTTGCATTCCCTTTTGACGTATTAAAGAATTTCCTTTTTGCCACCTTTTCACTTATAAACCAACTACCTCTTAACCTTTACAACTTTTGATCAAATGATGCATATGAGTGAGTGAGTAGGATACTTACCTATGGTCTTGATGCCATGATGCAGTTGTCAAAGATCAGAGGCGTTGCTGAAGGTCATTCTTCTTCCTCCTCTGCTGTCTACTGATGGTTTCTTGGCTTTTGGTGTCGTTGCCGGGGAGGTGTCAAAGTAGAAGTGATTACTGCTCTTTTCTTCTATTTTCTAGTTTCCAACTTTTTCCCATTAATTTATTTCTGCAAAAGTAATATAGTTTCTTCCTTTCTTTCAGTTGTCATTATCTGCTTTCCTTTCTATTCCGCAAATAGAATTTCAATCATAAAAGAAAAACAAAAAAATTCTCCAAATACCAACCCTTCCCCCATTTGATCATATGGTGCAGTAAGAGTCACATCACCATTCACTCTTGCAGGTAGAAGAAGAAAATGACAACGAATGTAGAAGAAATGGATGGAGACGATGACAATGAGGAAGATCCTCTTGGATTTCCCATTCAAGATACTGATGGTAGTGTGCACATGAAGAACATCCCTCCATCTTTTCTTCCAAAATTTCATGGTCTAAGGACAGAGGATCCGAAAACCTTTCTCTTTGAATTTAAAATTATTTGTAGATCTTATGGTTACCTATCAAAAACTCAAAACCTGAGATTGTTTCCAACAACTTTAAAGGATAGAGCTCTTAGATGGTTCATGAGTTTAGGGACTAATTCAATAAGATCATGGAATGATATGCAAAAGATATTTCTAGACAAATATAAAGATCATGATCTTAAAGAAGAAATATTTAGAATGAATCAAAGAGAAGATGAGAGTCTAGAGGATCTAATAGAGAGGTTCATGTACAATGTTAAGAGGGAAAAACTACATCGTTTAGGATCTGACACACTAAAAACCCTCTTACTTAGAACAATTAGGGATGAATGGATTGATCTCCTTAATATCATGAGTAAAGGTGGTGTATACCAATTATCATTTGAGGAAATATGTGAAACATGCAAACACATATCAAGAGGAAAAGCAAGAGTAGGTAAATCAACATCAAGATCAGTAAGTCAAGCTAAACTTGTAAATTTGTTTGATGATTTTAAAGCAGAAATTCTTAGCAATCTAACAAAACAAGTAGAAATGTTAAGAATGCAAGATGAAGGAAAATAAAATGCTGATATTTGTGTTGCAGAATCACAGGATGTTAGACATTGTCCATCATTACCAAGGTTGAAGAAATTTAACTAGGAGGACAATGGACCAAGTCCATTGCCAATGCAACAATGTTATGTAGCTCTAAGAGGACCATGGCAGCTTATTCAACCTGATATGATGCAAGAGCCTAATTCAGAATTTCAGGCTTATGCACATCCACCTCCAAGTAGTTGGAACACACCTTTTCTTTGACAACATTGGCCATCACAACCCCAAAACCAATCTTGGCAAGGAACTTATGGGAGCCATCAACAATATCCTCAATATTTTCCTCAATATCCTCCATACCAAACTCCATGTTATCCTTACCATTCACCTCCACCACAACCACAACCCCATCCACATCCATCTCAAATATACACTCCCACTCAACTACCTGTACAACCATTTCCAAACCCACACATTGAAGTAGCTCAGCCCACTTACAATGCTGAGATACAACACTTCCAAACATCTCCTCTCGAGGTCAATGGTATTCACCATAGCTCAGGAAGAGTATTGCAAAAAAAAGATTTTCCTGATATCATTGAAGGACAACATATAAAAGAAGAAGATTCAAAAGAGAAGATCAAAGAACCATGGGCTGCATTTGATGAAGAGAAGACAACAAAATCAGAGATTGAGAAAGCTCCCTCATGGTTACCATCCAGCAAAAAGAGGAAGATTTGAAGCTCATGAAAGAAGGAGACATCCAAGATGATCCAAATAAGAAAGCAGACCAGGGATATCACAACTACATTGAAATATGGTTCCAGACAATCACTAAGTTGCAACATCACTTTCTTCCTCAAATATGCTTGATCCTTTCAAAGTCAAATCATTGGGCTCTGAAATCCAGGTACATGTCAAAGCATACATTTCAAACCTCCACATCATCTTGTCTGTCATCTTGATGTGCACCTGGCTCCATTCGAAGTATTCTTATACTTGAAAGTTATTTTGTTTTTTAAGTAGGATAGGGTAGAAAAAAAGGGGGGGGGGGGGAATAAGAAGATCCCTGGGTGAAAACCTTCCTTGAGGCGCATAGGACAAATATCTAGGGTGAAAACCTCTCTGAGGTAGCCTAGGTGTTTTTCCAAAAATAATAATAATAATAAAAGAAAAAGAAAAAGAAAAAAAAAGACATAATTGTTCTTTGGAGGTGGGTGAGAAAGATAATTAGGGAGCAAAGAGAAGATCCAAAGTGAACCTTGCCTCACATATATTCATCTCCTCCACTCCTTACCGTGCATCCATCCATCAATTCTATTGTTTTTTACTTCATTGCTTCAACTCAGGGGAAGATTGTGTTTTCTAACAGAATCACCTCATCCATTACCATCATCCTGGCATCCACACACACTCCTACTCCCTCTGTCCATTCATTACAACATCCTCATAGCACCATCCAACAACAGGATCAAGAAATTCTAAGGGAGACACCAAACATTTCCAAGTGGTAATCCAAGAGCTCCACAACAGTAGCAGCATTAGATCCAGGAGCTCCATAGCAACATCATCTCTTCAGTCACAGAAACCTCCAAAAACCAAGAAACCATTAGCAAACAACAGAGGAGGAAGAAGAATGACCATCAAAAACGCCTCTGATCTTTGACAACTGCAACATGGCATCAAGACCACAGGTAAATATCCTACTCACTCACTCATATGCATCATTTGATCAAAAGTTGTAAAGGTTAAGAGGTAGAGGCCAAGACACCTGCGTACAACCTGATAGTGATCTTTTTCTCCTAACTAACCTGTGAATTGAAAGAAGGAACAAATGGAAGTAAACTACAACACAACCAATCTACTCTACACTACTGTAATGAAAATGCAGCTACCTAAGAAAATAACCAGAAAAACCATGAATCCTACTTAAGCAATTGAACATAACCAGAAAGCTATTTAAACAAATGAACAAGTAAACCAGAAAGCTATTTAAACAAATAAACAATGAAAACTAGGAAAGTATGCTTAGCATACATGTACAGTAAAGAGGAGCTATGGCTACTTGGGTCGGGCCCTAACCCAAGAGCTTCAGCTCTCGGAGTTAACTCAGATTTGGCTTAAACAGAACTAATTCTTATTAGAAAAACCATGGATTACAGAGCAAACTGTCACAAGTCTTTGCAGCTCAAAAATAAAACAGAGTTTTACAACATAAGTCTGAATCCTAATGAGGTCCTAAGCCTCCCTACTTATACATATGATAAACTAGTTTCTGTCACTTTCACTTGCTCCACTGTCTTCTAGTCTTCAAAGTGATGGTTTTTTGCCCTTCGATGATGGAGGAATATTCGAACGGAGGGGTAGTAAATGAGGAGGATTTACCTCCTATAATTACTCTCCCTTGTCCCATTCGCGTTTTGACCAAGGTCTTTGCCATAGTTCCTTGATTTTATCCTTTATGCCTGCATTTTTCCTTGCTTTTATTCTTTATTCCTGCATTACATGCACATTAGACCACAAAGCCAAATATCCAACTCTAACTCATTTCATTAACATAATATAATCAAAAGTATGCAATAAGTTGTGAGAATAGTTGGTTTGACTAAGCTAGGAGGTGAATTAAGGCCAATTAAGGCCCATATAATTACTCAATGATGAGGCTCATCAATTTGTGGTTAGACCTATAAGCCTTTCTCAACCTAGAGGTAATTACAGGGTGATAACAAAGTGGCATTGTTGTCGGGGAACGAGAGTAAAATTTTCCATGGGAATATGTATCATTTTGAGGAATTTATTCTAGCCCTGTGGGTGACAGGTTGCTAGATATCAATAGGCTAAAAATCACCTTCAAATTGTGTTGTGATCAGTTGTATGTTAAGTTGTGTGAGGAAATCTGGCTTCTAAGAGATATACTAGGAAAAATCCTGATCCAAATCCTCCTGAAGTTGTAAACAATCCTGAAAATCTGCTTAGGAAAAAGAGAACACCCGAGGAGAGTCAAGGGAGTAATATCCCCCTTGGAAGGTCCTGCTCTCTACCTGAAAGTTTGAGCACAGTTGATAAATTCCACTTATCATTTGAACACCCTTCATCCAGAACTAATTTTGAGACTTCTATTCCCGAAAGTGTTGTGGATGAATCCATTTTGAGTCCTTATATCCCACTTCCAAAGACAAAATTTGGCAGAAATATATTGCAACAACTTAGAAAACTTAAGGGTTTAGTAAGTAAAGTGCAACAGATGGCTGAGAAGGAAGTTATTTTCCAGCAAACAATTCATCCACCAACTGTAGCCTCTACTTCATTTGTTGTACCTATATCTGCTTCATCTTTATTAACAGTTCCTTCAAGTCCACCTCTCAGCCCAAATCTTATATCATCTGCACTTTATACATCACCTACCATAGCCACCCCTCAACAAATTGTTTTTCTGCCCTCTCTTTCATCCATACCAACTGTCACTACATCAAGCTCATCATCCACTCAAACATTAGTCATGGTAGCAAGGTATGCTCCTTTAATTTTACCTGCTCAGTTACATGACTTGCATCAGAATTATCGTCAAAGACTCCCTCATTATGATGGCATTGGTGAAACTACGACCAAACAACATGTTGATAAAGTTAATGATTTTGTGGATCTTGAAGAGGTCGATCACGAGGATGTCAAGATGAGGTTGTTTGCACAGAGTTTCTTTGGGGAGGTGAAAAAATGGTTTAGAAGTGCTAGAGCTGGAACATTTTCTACTTACCAAGAACTTGAGGATGCTTTCATTGCAAGATGGGGTGAGAAAAAGAACCCTTTGCAGATCCTTGCTGAATATGACAGTTTAAAAAGATAGCCCGGTGAAATAGTCCAGGACTTTTCAACAAGGTTCAACAAGGTATACAACTCCATTCCAACATATATAAAACCCCCTCTTGGACTAGCTTTACTCCACTACCCCGATGGTTTCGATCTCGAGATGGCATACCAACTTAGAGAAACTTGGAACCCTGCAACACTTGAGGACATGCAGAGAAATGTAGTTAGTGTGGAGAAAAACCTTGTGGCGAAGAAGTCTAAGATGAAATCAAAGAGGAGAGTAACCATAAAATAAGAACCTAATACCTCATCTGATGCAAAGTTGGATACCTTAGTCAATACCATGGAGAAAATGATGGAAAAGATAACATTTTCTGATAGAGTTGCTGCTAGAGAACCCCAAGGAGGTCCATAGATTCAAAATCCAAACTTCAGGAGGTAGCCACAGGTTCAGATTAAGAAAAGGGAACAAAAGGGTCTAGAACAACAACAACAACAAGTGATACCCCCTTTTCAACAAAACTATGCACAAGATCAAGATGAGGAAGATGAGAAAGCACCTGAAGACCAAATCCATTTTTTCGGTGATGGACAACAAACTATTTATTTGACTAAAGAATACCAAGAATAGTTTGAAAACCTTGTGACAGAAGAAGAGGAATTGTTTTTTTCTCAGTCCCAAGTTGATATCATGATGACTGAATCTGAAGAGTATACAAAGGGTTACTAAAATTCCATCATGCAGATCCAAAGGTAGTGCATTTTGAGAAGCAAAAATGTTGGGAAAAATCCTGCAAAGAAGGATACAATAGTTAGTAGTGCAAAGAAGGATACAACAACTAGTTGTTCAAAGAAGGATACAAAAACTAGTAGTGAAAAGAAGGATGTGCCAAGTAGCAACAGTGAGGAAAAATATTCACCAATAAGCATTCTTCAAAGGAAGGATGATTCTACTAAAGACAATGTAGACAAGAAAGATCCAACGCTTAAGGAGGTAGATAAAATGCAGAATCCTTTCAATTTTGAGACTGAACTTGCTAAAATCAAGATTTCTATTCCTCTAGGTGAGATGCTGAAAAATCATCATTATAGGGTTCAAATTTTAAAAGATTTGAAATTTGACAAGACTTCTGATACTGTCAATGTGATAGATGATCGTCCTGCCATCATATTTGGGCCAAATATTGATGACAGGGGGCAAGATGATGAAGTGCCTCATTTCCATGTGAGCTTGAATGTACATGATCAAATTCTTCATAATGCTATGCTGGATTCAGAGGCTTCCCATAACTTGATACTGAAAAAAGTTATGGAAAGACTTGGACTTGATATCACTAGATCGTACAAAAATATTTATTCTTTTGATTCTAGAAAAGTGAAGTGTTTGGGACTGATAAAGGATCTAGTAGTCTCCCTGACTCAAATTCCTTCTAAGAGCATGGTAATGGATATTTCAGTGGCAGATATACCTCCTAAATTTGGCATGCTATTATCCAAGTCATGGATAGAAAAATTGCAAGGAGCAGTGCAGACCGACATGTCATACATCACTGTTTCAATTTTTGGTGGCCAAACTAGGAGAATTTACCGGGAACCATTGATGCAATAAATGATAAGCGACAAGAAGAAGCCTACAAACCACCCTGTTTATGTAGTACACTCTGATTTAGATTCTTTTGTTTTGTTCAATGTTGGTTGTCGTGAAGAAGAGAAGACAAGTATAATTGTTATAACATAATTGAAAGGATAGGAAGACCAAAAATAGGACAACAAGGAAGATTAAAAACAAGACACCAAGGAAGATAAAAAACAAGACAACAAGGAAGATAAAAAACAAGACACCAAGGAAGATAAAAAACAGGACAACAAGGAAATTAAAACATAGGACAACAAGATAGTTGATAATAAATCTGAATATTTGAAGGCCAACATGGGTGAATTTAAAGGAGAACAGTCCCTTTGGAGTATGTATTTTTATGGGGAAACAAGTAGAGAAAGAGTTGGTGCAGGTGTGTGGATCATCAACCTAGTAGTTGGAAAAACCAAACTCTACTCCTACAAGTTGGTTTTTTATTGCACCAACAATGTAGCAGAGTATGAGGCACTCCTTTTGGGTTTATATGATTTGAAAAATTCAGGGGCTAAAAGGATAACAATCTTTGGATATTCATAGTTAATTATCAAGTAGATCAAGGGTGAGTATTAGACAAAACACCCCTTGATGTGGGCTTATCGTAATGATGTCCTAGATTATCTGAAATATTTTCATGAGTGGAGTTTATTCATCATTCCTAGGAGAAAAAATGTTGTTGTAGATGTTATATGCCTTGGCTACATCCACTTGTGGTTTTGAAATTCCAATTCACCCAAGTGAAAAATGTGAAATTGAAGTTAAGTGTCGGCCCGTTGTCCTAGATAATATGAAGTATTGGCAGGTTTTTGAGAATGATAAGCAGTTGGAAAGTTTTTTGTTAATGAAAGAAGAGTTTGCCAAGATATGGTTTGAAAATGACTATAGATGGGAAGAAAATGAGAAAGAAATTTTTATAAATCAAATCAAAGAAGATTTTGACAAATGTGGGACATAATTGAAGGTTTTGCAGTTAAAGGATAATGTCATTCCGAGAGGGATGGTACCACTTGAAGAGATTTTTGACCGAAATGATGTAGCTAAAGGCCAAAGTTGGTGCCTACTGAGACAAGAATAGAAGAGTGTAACATAGGTACAACAAACAAGCCCAAAATGGTCAAGATGTCCAAAACTATAAGTCTGGAAATGAAGTAGAAATATGTGGATCTTCTGAAAGAAATTTCTGATGTTTTTTCCTCGGGATACAAGGATTTGAAGGTTTATGAAAAGAGTATAGTCCATCATACAATTCCAATATTAAAGGACCAAAATCCATTCAAGCAGAAGCTCCGGAGAACAAATCCTGTTTCGTTGCCTTTTAGCGAAAAAGAGGTAAGAAAGTTATTTGATGCTGGCATCATATTACCTCTCAGATTCTTTAAGTGGTTGTCTAACTTAGTTCCAGTTAGAAAGAAAACGAGAGAAATCAGGTTGTGTGTAGATTTTAGAAATTTGAACAAGGTATCTCTCAAGGATAATTATCCATTTCCCAAGATGGATCATATTCTTCAAAAAGTGGTGGGTTCAAGGAGGATGTCGTTGCTGGATGGTTTTTCGGGATACAACCAGATTCTTGTTCATTCGGAAGATTAGGACAAGACAACATTTACTACATTGTGGGGTATGTTAAAACAATGTTGTGAACATCTCGATAACATCCTGATTTTATCTCGAAATCATGATTTTTTGGCCTAGCCAATGTTTAAAAATATTTTTATGGTATCTTAATTTTCCCGATGTTTGCCAAGTTTTACCGATATTTCCTTGATTTTTATGATTTTTTGGTTTTCAAGACCCTTGCCGATTTTATCCTGATGCCGATGTTCACAACATTGCCTTAAAGTATGCTAAAATTCCTTTTGGTTTGATCAATGCAGGAGCCACATTTCAACGAACTATGGATATAGATTCTACAGATAAGAAGGACAGATTTTTGGTGATATATTTTGATGATATCAATGTGTATTCACAATCCGATGAGGACCATTTGCAGCACCTAAGGGTTGTTTTTGAAAAATGTAGAAAATATGGCATCTCTCTAAATCCTAAGAAGTATTTGTTTGGGTTGGAAGAAGGAAAGTTGTTAGGACATATCATTTCTAAAGATGGCATCAGAAAAGATCCTAGCAGGATCAAAGAAATTCAGAAAATGGACCTTCTGAGAAACAAGTCTGCAGAATAAATTTGTTAAGAAGCTTCATACCCAATTTAGCAGGGATCTTAAGGGAAATTACAAACATGCTGAAAAAGGACAACGAGATTAAGTGGATTGAAGAAGCCATAAAAACTTTCGATGAGGTAAAATTTGCTTTGTCCTGTGCTCCTGTTCTTATTAGTCCAGATTACACTCTAGATTCTATATTTTTTTATTTACTTTAGAGCATACTATAAGAACTGTCCTAATGCAAAATAACCAACAAGGTATAGAGCAGCCAATTGCATTCTTCAGCAGGAGTCTCAGAGATGCTACCCTTAAATACAACATCATGGAAAAATAGGCCTTTACCTTGGTGAAAGCCTTAAAGGATTTCCGGGTGTACATTCTGCATTCACGTATCATTGCCTATGTACCAAGTTCTGCTATGAAAGACATACTTACTCAAAATGATTCGGATGGTAGGAGACACAAGTGGATTGCTTCGATATTTGAATATGGTGTGGAAATTAAAACCATGAAGTTAATTAAAGGGCAACAACTAGCGAAGATGATGGCAAAATCAAATCTGCATGCACTTGAGATTAATTTCTTGGCTACTTTTTCAGAAGAGGATGAATCCAACTCAGTTCAACAAGTATAAGAAAAATTTGTTGTTTCTCCATGGTATGCAGACATTTTGTATGCATTGTAGCATTTGCAAGCCCCTCCAGGGTTGACTAAGACTAAAGCTCAGTTCCTTAAACTGAAAGTTGTCAAGTTTTGTGTCATAGATCACTTTTTGTATTGGAAAGATCCCGATGGTATGTTGCTGAACTGTTTACTTGAAGATGAGGCGCCAAAAAATATAGAGGAGTTTCACAAAGGTGATTGTGGCGGTCACTTATTTTGGAAGACCACTACTAACAAGATCTTAAGGGCTAGTTTTTACTAGCCAATGTTGTTCGTTGATGTATATAAAAAGGTTGCCAACTGTCATGAATGTCAATTTTTCGAGGGAAAGAAGAAATTTCTCCCGCTGCCTCTGAAACCTATTGCAGTTGAGACACCCTTTCAATAATGGGGACTTGATTTCATAGGTGAAATCCATCTGGCCTCATCTGGACAACATAAGTGGATTTTGATAGCAACCGATTATTTCACCAAATGGATTAAAGCAATCCCAAATAGGCAGGCTACAAATGCGGTTATCATTCAATTTTTGGAAAGAAATATCTTGTCTATATTTGGCTACCCTCAGAAAATTATTACAGACAATGCTGTTGATTTCAAATCAAAGGAAGATGGTGGATTTTTGTCATAAATATAACATCACCCTTGGCCAATCAACAACTTATTACCCCCATGTTAATGGTTTGGTCGAGTCTTCCAACAAAAGTCTAGTCAATATAATCAAGAAGTTGATGCATGAAAACAAAAGGAGTTGGCATAAGAGGTTAGTGAATGCATTGTGGGATGACCAGGTAAGCACTAAACAATCAATAGGCATGTCTTTTCAGTTAGTTTATGGCACATATGTTGTTTTTCCTTCTTCACTAGGAGTTTCAGTGATGAAATTGTTGCGGGAAGCTGAAGTGGAACCCAATCATGTACAAATAAGAATCAATCAAATGATCCAATTGCAACAAACTAGGGAAGAAGTTTTCAGAAATACTCAGGTGCTATAGGATCGAATTGAGAAAATTTATGACATGAGGACTAAGGCAGCTGATTTCCAGATTGAAGACTTGGTGTTGAAATGGGATGTCAGGAATGAGGAGAAAGGAAAGCATGGGAAGTTTGAAAATTTGTGGAAGGGGCCCTTCAAAATTGCTGCTTTCCACGGAAACAATGCTTACTTGCTCAAAGATCTGACAGATGAACTACTTGGAGGAGGGCCTGTCAATGGCAGGTTTTTGAAACATTTTCTCACTTGAAATTAAATCGATCCAACACTCCATTGTACATACCATTTTACTTTCAGTACTGCAAGTGTGGGTAGTTATCATTGGAACTTGAAGCCCAAGGAGAAGGCCCTAAGGTTCTGGTGATGTGTTTCCATATGGAATTCAGTCAGTCAGTTAATTTTCAGTCCTTAGTGTTTGACTCCATTGCCCAATGGTTAGGCTACTAGTATGCAGTGTTCTTGGAATCTCACTAGGAGGTTGCCATCCCCATTGGATCCAATGTTAGGGTCCTAAGGTTTAGAGATAAAATGTCTTTATCTCTTTCATTAATTTTGAGATTTTGTGTACCATTTTAGCCTATCAACTGTTGTTGTCATAGTCTAAAGTGTCACTATCCGACATAAACTAGAAGTCTTTCATAGAGGGTCGATAAAGATAAGACAAAACTTGAAAAAATTATGATTCAAGGAGAAGGTCATGGGGTCATATGCTCATATAGAGTCTTTTAGGGTTCTAAAGGTTATGTATCATTGGTTGTTGGTCAGAACCATGAGAAAACAAATTTGGTTCATTTTTAAGGTTCTGTTGAGTATGTTGTTGAGTATGGTTCATCATACCATTCCGCCATTTGTAACTCATGATCCCCCTTTATACATCCCTATTATACACTTTTCCATTCCTATATCCTATTTCCTAAAATCCATTCCACACATTACCCCCCTACATTTACATTTACATCTAACATCATATGTATAAACACACCCCTTCCTAAACTCACCTCTCACCATTATCACTTTTATTCCTTAAATCATTTTATCATGATTGATATTACACCCTCACAAATCATAACTATCATTTGCCTTTCATGATCATTATAATCTTAATAACCCTCTTCTAAGTTCAATACTCATGACCAAAGAAAAACAAAAAGGCACACATTCAAATCTCTTTTCATACTGCCCTCATTTCTCTCTCCACTATGCAATTAGCGTTCTTCTCTGAGGGAAATTGATAGTCACACAACACAGGGCCAAGAGTAAGCTAATAGGGGTATGAGGACAAGTTTGTTTCGATTGTGGGAGAAATGCCATGCAACAACTGCACAAGTTCTAGAGCTGCACATTCGATGTGCAATTGCCTTCAATTCCTTGCAGAGATTTCACATAGCTTCAAATCAGGTATTCTTATTGCCAGAGGTAGGAGACATCACTTCTAGCCACAATTTTTCTATTTAAAACTTAGTTAGATATCAATGGGTTATCGTTGTATGCGTTTCTGCACAATCACTACACAAACCCTATTTTCAGTTTGGTCTGAGTTGGGGATGGTATCATATTCTTAGGGTTTGCATGTAATTTGAATGGTGTAAAAGTGTGTTGATTCATAAACTTTCAAGTTGAAATTATATGAAATTTTTTCCATACATATTGCACATTGTATATTCTATATGGTTAGAAAGGTTGTCAGCACACTAATAGGCAAAGCCTTTTAAATTTTGTGAAAAATCCCTATCAATCACCTTTGCATTGCATTGTTAGTTTGTCCATTGCACTATCATTCTTCCAAAAAGTTCCAGTTTGTCCATTTTGTTGTCATTCCTCCATAAAGTCAGTGTGCTATGAAAGTATGGAACTTTGTGTTGTAGTTTTTAAAAGACCACATGGAAAGCCCAGTTAGTAGAAGCAAAAAAAAGTGTTGATTTGGGATAGCATCAGATATGCTCTAACCATGAAAATTGGTGGAGAGGCTAAAGCACATGAGATCTCCAAGACCCAGAAATGGTTTGGGAAAAATCTAACCAGTTTGGGAGATATTAAAATAATTAATATTTTTAATGGAGTTCCTAAGTCTAAACTTACGAAAAATAAAATATTATTGGGTATTAATATAAAACTGGGTTAGAAGCGTCCAAAAGTCATGGATCAAGACAAATATAATTTTAGCCATTTTTTTGAGATTTAATCTCAGCCGTTGACGAACCAATGAGAAAAGTATAAGAGGAGGCTTGAGGGTCAGTTGGAGAACACTTCAAGACAGATCAAGAACTCAATTTTCTGGGGCAGGGTTTGCTGAGGAAATTGAGTGAGTGATCTGAGTTGCAGCTGAGGGGAAGTGAATACATAGTAGAGAGGCAGAGTTAGTACCAGGAGGATTAGCGCAGAATCTGGGAGAGGTTAATGCAGAGCCAGTTAGAGGCCACACAGAGCCAGCCAGAGGCCACGCAGAGGCATCCAGGAGCTGCGTAGAGCTAGAGAGGGCCAACATGTGAGACACATAGGTTCCAAAGGCTGAAGCAGAGCCTAGAGAGGCTGAAGCTGGGCCAGAGAGACTAACGCTGGGCCAGAGAGGCTGACACAGGGCCTAGAGGCAGCGCTGGGAGATTTTTCGTGGGACACACTGGAGCTGGAGAGCCAGATAGGGTGACTCAATCCCTATCAGAGTGATGCAGAGCAGTAGAAGCTGCATTGTTCCTGTGGGATCATTCATCTGGTGATTTAGCTGGAATATTTGTCTCTGAGTGAGAGGTACTATTGTCGAGGGAATTCTCTATTGGATGAGCCATTTCTAGCACCCAGGTTGTATTTTGAAACCGTATAATAATAAAACCCTCGAGGAAATTAGTCCAAAAACAATAGTGTCACTTGTGTGCTTGTATGCTTTCAATTGATGATTGTAGGTTTTAACCCTGTCCAGAAATTACCTGCATACGAATTCTAAAACACATAAAATAAACAATGCGAGAGCATAACACATAAAACACATATACACAGAGATTTTCCCCTGGATCCCAAAATTGGGACTACCAGCTTGATTTTTCATTATATTCCTTTCAATGTTACAATACATATTTATACATGTTGAAGCATCCAATACCATGGACTGAAAACCATAGGTAGGTTCGCCCAACCTAATATAGGGTCCAATTTTTTTTTTCCCGGGGCGTTGCCCCGGACCCCATAGAGGGGTGCTACCTGCCATCCTCAAACCCCTTAGATAGGGGGGATTGCCACCCCCCCATGACCCCCTTGCTGCGCAATTGGCGCAACGAAGGGGGGGCTCCACCCCCCCTCTAACCCCCTGATTCACTACATAGGTTAGTTGTGGAAAGAATATAACACAACCCAACATTATCCCACTTGTTGTTTTCTTTCCACAGGGGGCCACATGAGAGCTTAGTCATTTTTCTAGCCCTGAAATGCCCATTGTTTCTCTACACCAAGAGAACTTCTCAGAGCTCATAGATTTTGTCAATGCATCTATAGTATTCTTCAAAGTGTCCACCTTTACCAACAACACCTTTTTGTCTTCTATCATATCCCTCACAAAGTGATACTGAACTTCAATGTGCTTTGTCTTTGAATGATAAGTAGGGTTCTTTGACAAGAAAATTGCACTTTGCCTGTCACAGTCTATCCTTATAGCTCCTTGTACTAACCCCATATTTGAACACAATCTCTACAACCAAACTGCTTCCTTGCTTGCATGAGTGGTTGCCATGTATTCTGCCTCTGTAGTTGATAGTGCCACTACAGATTGTTTCTTACTCATCCAACTGACTGCACCTCCAAATAGGTTAAACACATACCCACTTGTGGATCTTCCCTGATCCAGATCTCCAGCCAGTTTGCATCAACAAAGCCACGAATATCCAAAACTCTATCCAATCCTGGTCTTCCTTGGTAGCACAAACCATAATCACTAGTGCCACGCAAATACCTGAAAACCTGCTTCACTGCTGTCCAGTGCTCCTTCCCTGGTTTTGACATAAACCTGCTTAATACTCCCACTGCATGTGAAATGTCTGGTCTAGTATAAACCATCACATACATCAGGCTACCGACTGCACTTGCATATGGAACACGGGACATGTCCTCTTCCTCTTCTTGTGTCTTGGGACACTGTTTAGCAGATAACTTTACACCTACAGGAATAGGAACCTTCACCGGTTTACTATCCTGCATATAAAACCTTTGCAATATTGTCTCGACATAATTCCTCTAGTTTAACCAAAGCTTCCTCTTTGTCTGATCTCTTTTAATTTCCATGCCCAAAATATAGTTTACAACACCAAGATCTTTCATGTTGAATTTGGAGGAAAAATGGGTCTTCAAATCCTGGATAATTTCTTTGTCATTTCCAACCAACAACATATCATCCACATACAAGACCAGATAAATAACACAGTCACCAATTAATTTAAAATACACATAGTGATCTGCTTTGCTTCTAGTGAAGCCAAGTCTCCGTATAAATGTATCAAATTTTTGATACCACATCCTTGGTGACTGTTTTAACCCATACAAAGACTTCTTTAACTTGCATACCAGTTATTTCTTACCCTTCACCGCAAAGCCTTCAGGTTGCTTCATGTAGATCTCCTCTTCCAGATCCCCGTGAAGAAATCTTGTCTTCACATCCATATGTTCTACCTCAAAATCAAAAGCAACAACAACAGATAAAAGTAATCTAATAGAAGTTACCTTGGAAACAGGAGAAAAGATATCACCAAAATCAAGTCCTGACACCTGGGAATAACCTTTTGCTACCAACCGAGCTTTGTATTTCTACACCTTTCCTTCTGCATTTGTCTTCTTCTTGAACACCCATTTGCTGCCAATGGGTTTTCTTCCAGCCGACAACTCCACCAGATCCCAAGCCTCATTTTTGTGCAAAGATGCCATTTCATCAACCATGGCCTCTTTCCAGAGTTTTCCATCCTCTAAATCTACTGCTTCCTACACAGTTCTGGGATCATCATCAGTAATAGATAAAGCAAAATTTGAACAGAAAGCAGATGGACTATACCTTTCTAGCCGCCTTCTTTCTCGAACTGATCTTCTCACACTCAGAGTTTGTGGCTCTTCATCTTATGATTCCTCCTCTGCTGTAGAGTCTGATTCTTCCTCCTTTAGCTCAAACTCTATCTTCTTAGGTTTCTTTCGTTTGACTTCTTGTTTAATAACATATTTCACCTCTCTAAACACCACATCTCGGCTATACACAACCTTCCTTGTTACTGGGTTCCAAAGCTTATAACCCTTTAAACCATCCTTATACCCAATAAAGATGCACTTTTCAGATTTATTATCCAACTTGGTTCGTTTCTCATTTGGAACATGTACATATGCATCACATCCAAATAACCTCAGATGTGAAAGAGAGGGTTTCTTACCAATCCATACCTCTTGTGGAGTCTTATCCTCCAATGCTGATGAAGGTGATATGTTGACCAGGTAACATGCTGTCTCCACCACCTCTGCCCAGAATTTCTGTCCTAACCCGACACCACTGAGCATGCTTCTTGCCCTTTCCATCAACGTCTTGTTCATTCTTTCTGCAACTCCCTTTTGCTGAGGTGTATATGGACTAGTATTCTACCGTGCTATACCACACTTCTTACAGAATTCTTCAAATTCCTTACTGCAAAACTCTCCACCGTTATCTGTCCTCAACACCTTTATCTTCTTCTCTGTCTAGTTTTCCACCAGAGCCTTAAAATCTTTAAACCTATCAAAGACTTCATATTTCTTCTTAAGGAAATATATCCATGTATTCCTTGAGAAGTCATCTATAAATGATACATAGTACATAGACTTACCTAGTGATGGAACCTTCACAGGTCCAAACACATCACTGTGCACAAGCTCTAATCTCTGTTTCACCCTCTTACCACCAGAGGGGAAACTCACTCGATTCTGCTTCCCATATACACAATTTTCACAGAAATCAAAATCCAGAGAGCTATTACTCATACCTTCTACCATACCTTTACCATGAAGTATTCGAAGGCCCTTCTCTCCAATATGTCAAAACCTTTGATGCCACAACATGGTCTTCTCTCCAGAGACCACTATATTTTCTGCTTCACTTTCATGAACCACATAACTGTTGCACCCTTCAACAATAGTGCTACCTTGCAGCTTGTATAGAGTTCTAGTCCGAACTCCCCGCATCAACACTAGTGCTCCTCGAACCATATTGCAGGTATCCTTCTCAAACACTGTTTTTACTCCTGCATCATCCAACTTGCTTACAAAAATTATATTTCTGGCCAATGCAGGAATATTTAGAACACCCGGAAGTGTTTTAACCCTTCCACCTTGCAACTTCAACTTTACTTTTCCGCGACCAACGATTCTAGCCTTCCTGTCATCCCCGAGAAAGACATCACCACCATCGTATTTCTCATACTCGCAGAACCACTCTCTATGGGGAGTGAAGTGAAAGGATGCACCTGAGTCAATCAACCATGCCTCATGATCTACATGTGTACTTGAAGAAGCCAAGTACACATCCCCACCTTCATCTGAGGTGGTTTTCACCTCTGTAGAAGGAGCATCATCAGATCCCTTCCCTTTTCCAGGAGCTTTAGATTTATAGTCTCTTTTGTAGTGCCATTCCTTTCCGCATTTCCAGCACACCACCTTTACAGGTTTTCCCAGAGATTTAGATCTCCCTCTAGATTTAGATCTCCCACTCGATGACTTATTTTTGTTTCTGTTCTGGGACCGTCCTCGTACAGACAAGGCATCACCATTCTGGCTCTCCATATTTTTCCATCTCATATCCTCCGTCAGCAAGGATGAGACTATTTCATCAAACTGTAAGGCAGTTGCATTGCTACCTATTGTAATAACCAGACTATCCCACGAATCTAGTAGAGAACATAACAAACTAATGCACTTATCTTCATCTGAAATTTTGATATCAACAGACGATAACTGACTTGCCAAAGTATTAAACACATTTAGATGCTCTGTCACTGAGTCTCCATCTTTCATCCTGAGGTTATACAACTTTTTTCATAGGAACAATTTATTCACCAGAGACTTAGATTGGTACAAAGTCGCTAACTTGTCCCACAAAGCCCCTAACTTGTCCCACAAAGCCTTCGCTATAGCTTCCCCTGATACATTCAACAATACTGAATTTGAGACAACACAATCGTATTGTGCTCTTTGCCTTCCGATCCAACTTCTTCCATTATTCATCAGACACTCCCGTTGGTTTAGTACCTGGATCTACTGCGATCCACTGATCTTTATCCACCAACAGATCCTCCATCTTGAGTTCTCACAACTCAAAACTTTGACCATTAAATTTCTCGGTCTCTATCTTTCCACTGCTCGCCATCTTCTTTCACCACCAGAATCGATCTCGCAGATATCCCACTGAACAGGGTCTACCACAGGCCCGAGTGAAACCCCTCAGCAACAAAGGCGTCCCCTTGAAGCCAAAACAACTCCGCTACCAAATGTAGGTCTTAACCCCGTACATAAATTACCTGCATACGAATTCTAAAACATAGAAAATAAACAATGCGAGAGCATAACACATAAAACACATATACACAAAGATTTTCCCCTTGATCCCAAAACCGGGACTACCAGCTTGATTTTTCATTATATTCCTTTCAATGTTACAATACATATTTACACATGCCGAAGCATCCAATACCATGGACCGAAAACCATCGTGTTCAAAACCATGGACCGAAAAGCATAGGTAGGTTCGCCCAACCTAATATAGGGTCCAATTTTTTTTTTCCTGGGGTGCTGCTCCAGACCCCATAGAGGGGGGCTACCCGCCCCCCTCAAACCCCCTGGACAGGGGTGACTGTCACCCCCCCTGTGACCCCCCCGCTGCGCAATCGGTGCAACGAAGGGGGGGATCCGCCCCCCCTCTAACCCCCCGGTTCACTACGTAGGTTAGTCGTGGAAAGAATATAACAGAACCCAACAATGATCTGTATGTGTTGATACTGTACTTGTATTTATTTTCAGTATTTACAAGGTAAATAACTTGTTAAGTAATTGAACAAGTAGGAAGAAATAAATTAGATAGTACATGAAGCATTTCTAATGGGTTAAACTTAGAAATTCCAACATGGTATCCGAGCATGGTTGCAGATCATAGGATAACTGGAGGCATCAACCGAGCAGAGTAGTAGTAGCAGAAAAAAACTGTCCCAAGTGACATAAGATGTTCCTAGCAAAAAGCAGCAAGGAAGGGGTGACACAGAGTGCCTGTGTCATTAGTTCGATCCAGGAGGAGGATCAGCGCAATGGCAGACAGGAGAAGACTTGACCTACGTAGTGCCTAGTTGTCTTTCTCAGCCAGGAAGGATTGACGCTATGGCCAGGAGGTGCAGATTTTGCCAATGCCGAGATTGTGCAGAGCCTAGAGGATCAGTTCTTCAAGTTGCTGAGGTATAGGGGGCTGTAGATAATTTGCGGAGCGAAGCTGGTGGGGTACTGTGGTCATAAAAATGCCTAATAGGGAAATACCAAGGAGGAGGGATTTCCAGAAAGGAAATAGAGACTCAGAGGGAGTCAAACCAAGGACTTCTAGGAGGGAAGTAAAGAGACTTAGAGGAGTCGGAAGAAGAGAAGCAAGATGGCAGCAAATGGGATGAGAGACTAGGATAGACTAGACATAGCTTCCAACTGCGTAGTCTGGAAGGCCAGGATATTTTCCATTCTAGACAGGTATTGCATCAAGTACTTTGCCTTGAAAATGATAGTGATCCCAGTTGACCTAGATGAAAATGAGAAGTATGAGGAGGTAGGGACCAGGGCAAAGTGCATCATCCTTGATGGGGTCAAGGATCATGTGGTGCCACATATTGCTGAGAAGGAGATGAAAAATGAGATGTGGGAGGCCCGAAAGAAATTGTATCAACATACTTCCGTGCAGAGGAAGATGTTACTTGAAAATCAGTTACGGTCATACCAAATGCAGAAGGGAGAGTAAATATATGTCTTGCTCCGTGGATTGAAGAAGATCTGTGATGAGCTAACTTCCATAGGGGCCACACTGGATCAGGAACTGATGGTGAGGACCGCATTGAACACAGTCTCAGAGGATTGGGAGGTATTTGTCCAGAGCATACTGGGCAGGACGAGCCTTCCAGATTGGGAGGAACTGTGGGCGACTCTTCATTAAGATGAGATCAGACGGGTGACCAAGGCGGGGAGTAGCGGCAAAGGGGTTAAAATAAAAAAAGAGGAAGAAGAGGATGCAGCTCTAGCATTTGTGGGGAAGCAGAAGAAGAGAAAGAAGAAGGACCTCTCCAAGGTCAAGTGTTTCCATTGTGGGGAACTAGGTCATTTTGTGAACTAGTGTCCTAGGAGGAAGAGCAAGGGAGACGATTCTGAGACCAAGGCAGCGCCAACGAGGGTGGAGAAAGAAGTCAAGGAGGATGATGATTGTGCCATGAGTGCTCATGTGCCACTTGAGAAGAAGTGGGGAGAAATCGAGCTGTAGTCAGGAGGATTGCAGGCGATGAGGGGCAGGATCCTTGAGGTATCCAACCTTTTGGATTATACCTTGCTACAGGAGCCTCGAAGAGGAGTAGCAAGACTAGCAAATGTCAGTAGAGACAGATGCAGATGGAGCAGCAGAGAGTGCTACAGGGCAGGAGTCTCGGGACAACACGAGGCTAGCAGGCTGCAATAGTGAGAGAGGCACAGGAGTGTTGCACCAGTGTAGGATGGCACAAAGAGGAGTGCAGTGGTGTGAGATGTAGGGAGTTGTTGCAACAACGCAAAAGTCAGTAGAGGGAGCACTTGTTAGTGACAGAGGGAGCTTCAACATAGGGAGTGTCTCTAGCCTGACAAGGATGTCAGAGTTGGGTGGATCAGTTACTTACTTCTCGGTAACTAAGTTGCAGTGAAATAGTTAGCAGTGGCAGTGTTGTAGGTAGCATGATGCAGCATGATGAGAGGGGATTCAGTGCAGATGCAATGCTGGGAGGATGGACCAACAACAACACAGATGCAGAGGGAGCCGCAGTACAAATGCAATAGTGGAAGTGGAAGGGCCATGGGTAACAGTACAACATGCACCAGTGCAAAGGATGTTGGGCATGGAGGCTTAGCATCAGCACAGGGACCGATGCTGGATGATCAAGGTGATACTCAGTGAGGAGTATTACTAGAGCATAGTCCTCGCTAATAGGGAGTGTTGATTTTGGGTAGCATCGGATGTGATATAGCCACGAAAATTGGTGGAGAGGCTAAAACACATGAGATCTCCAAGACCCAGAAATGGTTTTGATAGAATCCTACCCGTTTGGGAGATATTAAAATAATTAATATTTTTAATGGAGTTCCTAAGTCTAAACTTAGGAAAAATAAAATATTAATGGGTATTAATATAAAACTGGGTTAGAAGGGTCCAAAAGTCATGGATCAAGCCAAATCTAATCTTAGCCATTGATTAGAGATTTAATCTCAGCCATTGATGGACCAACGAGAAAAGTATAAGAGGAGGCTTGAGGGTCAGTTGGAGAACACACCAAGAGAGATCAAGAACTCGATTTTCTGGGGTAGGGTTTGTTGAGGAAATTGAGTGAGTGATCTGAGTTGCAGTTGAAGGGCAGTGAATACATAGTAGAGAGCTAGAGTTAATACCAGGAGGATCAGCGCAGAAGCTGGTAGAGGTTAACGTAGAGCCAACCAGGAGCTGCGTAGAGCTAGAGAGGGCCAGTGCGTGAGACACCGAGGCTCCAGAGGCTGACGCAGAGGCTAGAGAGGTTGATGCTAGGCCTGAGGGACTGACACTAGGACAAAGAGGCTAATGTAGGGCCTAGAGGTAGAATTGGGAGTTTTTTCGTGGGACAGACTACAACTGGAGAGCTGGATAGGGTGACACAGTCCCTATCAGAGTGACGCAGAGCAGCAGAAGCCGCATTGTTGCTATGGGATGATTCATCTGGTGATTTAGCCAGAATATCTATCTCCGACTGAGAGGTACTACTGCTGAGGGAATTCTTTGTTGGGTTAGCCATTTCAGGCACCCAGGTTGTATTCTTAAACTGCATAATAATAAAACCCTTTGAATAGCTGCACCGGTTTTACCGCATTGGGTTTTTCCATGGACATTAGTCCAAAAACAATGGTGTCACTTGTGTGTTTGTTTACTTTCAGTTGATGATCTGTATGTGTTTATACTGTAATTGTATTTATTTTTAATATTTACATTGTAAATAACTTGTTAATTAATTGAACAAGTAGGAAGAAATAAATCAGATAGTACATGAAGAATTTCTAACGGTTAAACTTAGAAATTCCAACAAAAATGAGGAGAAATGGTTCGTATTGAGCCTAGGAGTTTAGAGATGGTGAACCCTGACCCAACCATTAGAGCAACATTTGAACAAACAGGGTGCATATCTTTTTGTGAAAAAGTCTAGACTCATGGCCACCATTTTCAACTTGCAAGCATGTTTGCCCTGAACTTCAAAGGTGATAAAGTCAAAATTGGTGACTTGGAGTTTGTAGTGTCCAAGGAAACCATTTCTCAAGTTACGAAAATTCCTTTCCAGGGTGAGAGTTGGTTCGAAGGGTAGGAATTAGATGTCTCACACTTCAAAGATTTTTTAAAGCCTCTGTTCAAAAACAAATATGATACCACATTTCCAAGGACTTAATTGTTGGAACACTACAGTCAATTGTTGAAAGTTATAAAAAGATATTTTACATGTGAAGGTTGCTTTAGCAAGGTGTATCAATACCACAGTAGATTGATTATTCATTTCACTGGTAAAAGGAGCTTTAATTTTCCCTAATACCTATTTAAAAGCCTAGGCAAGATAGAAGAGAGGGTTCAGTCAAAAGGAGACGAACACTTGCTTAGCCTATTTCATTTTTCACTGATCAAGCTGATGGTTTTGTATGAGATAGAGAAGATAAAGATGTGTTGGGACAACTTCTTGTCAGCTTCAGGTATGCTGGCTCATGCATATATTTCTCCAATGGAAACACATGAAGAACAACATAGAGCTAAAGATATAGAGGCATATAAAGCCAAAGTGATAGTGAAAGAGGTACCTACAACTGCAGAGACATAGTAAGAAAACAAGGAGGGATAAGAGGGCAGCAAGCAAACCGAAAGGAAAGATACCAGTGGAAGAAGCACAATTTGTACATATGCCAAGGACTAGATTTTCTACATAGAAATTATTTGAGGAGCCAATTCCTGAAGTTGATATCTCAGAGGATATGCTAGATCAGGGTACGAGGGAGGAACAAGATGCTCAGATGGAGAAAGATAAAGATCTTGAACTCACAAAATTGCAAGATAGTATTTTCAAATCCCAACGTCAGATTGCCTATTTGCAAAAGGAAAACAGAGAACTTAGGCATAAAACAAAAAACATATCACAACAAAAAGAAAGTGACTTGTCCAAGAGGTTTTCTAAGGTTACAACTCAAGAAAAAGGAAAGCAAGTAACTGATGTGGAGGAGATAAAAGAACCTAGTGTACCACTAAGGAGACCTATCACAAGGTCAATAGTCAAAGGGAAAGAGAAAATGGAAGAAACCTTTCAAACAACAGAGAAACCAGTGTTTGATGAATGGAAGGAGTATCCGAGGTTGTTTGAAGAGATTGGAATTTTCCAAAGGCAAGTTGACCAAATAGCAAAAAATAATGAAAAATACAAGAAGGCCATCAATGATACTATCAAAGAAGCAAATACTCAAATTGCAGAATCTTTGGATGCAGTTGATGGAGCCAAATAGTTCATGAAATGGAATCTTCCCCTGCATTGAAATCTAAAGAATTATTACATGAGAAATCTGATTTTGAGGAGAAGATTGAGGATGTTGAAGCAATAACTGGCAATGTCTAGGAGACAACTCAAGAAATCAAATAGTCCAAACAACCACCTAGTGAATTGCCTACAATAGTACAACCAACTGAGGAAGTTAAAACAACCTCCAGTAAAGAGGCCAAATCATCATCAAACAAAGCCCAACCATCATCCAACAAGAAGAGAAAGAGGTAGTTTGGGTGCCTGATCACATAAGTAAAGAGGCCAAATCATCATCCAACAAAGCCCAACCATCGTCCAACAAGAAGAGAAAGAGGTAGTTTGGGTACCTAATCACATACTCTATCTCATTTACTGAAAGTTCAAATTATGTAGCTAGGCTCATTTTGCAGTTACCCAGGGTTACATGTTTTTGAGGAAAACCATTGGAGGATTTTGGTATTTTGATGCTTGCTGGAATTCATAAGGTACCTGTGATGAATGCTAGATAGTGTTTTGTTTTGGAGCAGGAAAAGACAACAAAAAAAAATAAAAATAAAATTTTGTTGCGCAAGTATTGACTGGGCAGTTTTGAGCTTTGAACGCATGGAAAGAGGCATTAGATGGGTCCCACTCCAACTCAACAACCTTTTCATAATCCCCATCAGTTTGGTTTCACTCGGTGTATCTTGTGTCTATGGTGAGTTGGATCCTACTATGTAATTGTTGCGTAACTCATCTTTCAGTTTTTTTTGTCTTTTTTAGTTAGTTTTGGACCTTACTATTATAATATTGGTGATATGGATAAAAAAGAATGGATAGGGACCCAATAGCTAGATCAGATAAGGTTGATTTTATCAAAGTGACGTTTCAATTTTATTTTTAGATTTATCTTTTAAAAACTTGATGTTTCTAAGTTGAGATGATTCGATCCTCTTAGTTGATGAAAGATACATTGTATCTAATTTTGATTTTTCATTCTTCCTAATGTATTTAAACTGCACAAAACAAGAGAAAAGGGTTCAGATTTGGGAGAAGGCATGTGTATGTATTTTCTTTTGCTGAAATAAAATTATCATTGCAATGAATTTTCCACTTGACTTGAGCTTCTTGTGGTATGGATTTCAAGTTTTTGTGACCTTTCGTATGTGTATGTTATTCATTGTGTCTTTGTTCAAATTTTCACTTTTAAATTGGCTCTAAATCAATATATATATATATATATATATATAATTTTTTTTTTTTTTTAATTTTAATTTTAATTTATTTAATTAATTTTTTTTTAATTTTAATTTTAATTTTTAATTTTTAATTAATTTATTATTTATTATTATTAATTAATTAATTAATTTTTTATTTATTAATTTTATTTTATTATTAATTAATTTATATTTATATTTATTTATTTATTTATTTTTATTTTTATTTTTATTTATTTATTTTATTTTTATTTATTTTTTTGTTTTTTTGTTTATTTTTTTGTTTTTTTGTTTTTGTTTTTTTGTTTTTTGTTTTTTGTTTTGTTTTGTTTTTTTGTTTTGTTTTTGTTTTGTTTTGTTTTGTTTTGTTTTGTTTTTGTTTTTTTTTTTTTTTTTTTTCAGAATTCATCTATGCAGATGCTCTGAATGATTGCTCTCCTTTCTAAACTATAATGGAATTCACCTTTATCTATGTGCTCCTTTATGGTATTCTTCTATATATTTGATCATGAAATATATGTTTAAGAATTCAATTCATGCTCTTTTACATGTGGTTGGATATCTCTGTGTGATTTCAAGTTATTTTCAAAACTCCTCCTATGATATGACAAATGTTGTAACTTGAAATAGTACCTGCCCTACCTCTGTTTTCATAAGTGTCTCATGTAAAGCTCTGATAATTTTATATAAAAATCTGAGTGACGTATCCATTCTTAGTGACCCTCCCTCTCAAGTCCATCAACCATTTTCATTAAATCCTATTGACCTTTACAGATCTGGCCTCTGTCAAATGTCCTTGAGCATTATTGATTACATAATTTGACCTCATTTCAAGTGAGGGATCTCCCCGAGGTTGGAAAAGGCCAATTTTCTATCCAAAAGAGGTTTGTGGTTACCCCTATAAACCTTTCTCAGCTTAGAGGTAATTACAAGGTGATAATAGGTTAAATTCTTTCTCTTGTATGCTTCATGATTTCTCGATTGATTAATTGTTTCCGCTGATGAGTAGAGTAGATTCAATTTTTTTGTTTTATCATATTACATAAGAAATTTTAATCTACGAGGAATTTCTACATGGTATCAGAGCTGAAATCACACTAGAAGAGAAGAATATGAGTTAGTCTTTGCAGGTGAAATCCAATTTCCTGCATAATTCTTAAAAGGCAGCAGGATCTCGTTTTATGGATTTAGACTTGAGTATTTCCTTGAGGGTAGCTCAAATTATATTGCTTGGAAGGATAGAATGGAGGAAGTGTTGGAAGACAACGGGCTAAATAATTCATAGAAAATGATATTCCTAAGCCTCCAATAACCGATGCTCAAGAGAAGTGAAACAAATAGTGTGGGTTGATGCCATGGTAGAGGAGTATGACTCCATTATCAAGAACAATGCTTGGGAAGTTGTTCCAAGTCTAGAGGACACGTTAGTAGTAGGTTCTGAGTGGATCTACAAGTTGAAGAAAGCAACAGATGGGAGTGTCAAGAAACACAAGGCTAGATTTCTGGCCAAGGAGTTCTCTCAGGTGGAGGGAATTGATTGTGAGGAGACCTTTGGTCCAGTAGCAAGGTATTATTCAATCATATCTATTCTAACAATATTTTCACATATGGGATGGAAGATACATCAGATGGATGTGAAGACAACCTTCCTCAATGGAGTGATTGAGGAATAGGTGTACATAGAGCAACCAAAATGATTTTAGACCTTCGACAGAGAGTCACATGTGTGCATACTTAAGAGAGAATTGTATGGATTGAAACAAGCACCCTGTGCTTAGTACACCAAGATCGACAACTATTTCACTAGGTTGGGCTTCACCAAAAGTGAAGCAGATGCAAACCTTTACCATATTGTGGATTCTTGATTATAGTATTATATGTCAATGATTTAATTCTAACAGGTGATGAGAATATGGTGCAAAGTGGATCTTGCAAGAGAATTCGAGATGAAGGACTTGGGGCTCATGCATTATTTCCTTGGTATGGAAGTATGGCAAGGAGATGGGGAACCGTTTCTCTCAAGGAAAGTATGCCAACGAGATATTGAAGAAGTTCCACATGGAGATAAGCAAACCCATGGAGACTCCTGTAGCAGGGAATTGGAGGAAGGAAGATGCTACTTCATATGAAGTAGTAGATGCTACCATTTACAGGCATCTTATGGGTTTACTTATGTACTTGGTGAACACTCGACCAAACATGTGTTTTGCAGTTAACCAACTTAGTCAAGCAATGGTTAAGCCAACCAAACTCTATTGGAAGGAAAATAAACATGTGTTGAGATACCTCAAAGGCACCACTCCGTTTGGTATTTGGTACAGATTCCATAGAGGCATGATTGGGGTATCTAATAATCCCTTTCTCGTTGAGAGGAGTGTTGAAAATGCAACAAGAAAAAATCTTGATTTAATTTTCCCTTGAATTAAATTAGGAGAAAAGTTGTAATTCCACATCACAAGACAACTTGTATGAGTTAACTAAGTTAATTTGATTTAGTTGGTTTAGTTAATTCAATTTGAGGGCCTAACTTGAGTCATGTAGAGTGTATCATACTTTATAGGAACCCTGGTTGATTTTATTTTGAGTTGTAATTAATTAATTTAGTTTAGCTGAATTAAAGTTAGTTAAACTAGTTTCAAATGTTGAAGGAACTAGTAGGAGGTCTAATAGTGGGGTGCTTCTTCATGTGTTCAACCAGTTAATTGTTAATTAAACCATAAATAACTCATGCATGTGTGATCTAAGAGTTACCGAGTTGAGATTGGATTTCAAGGGAAGTGTACTATCTGCTGTATAATCATCCAAATTGTACAGGTGGTGCATGGAGTCAGAGGAAGGCCTACGACAGATTGCACAATTCCAATTAAGGAATTTCCCTAATTAATAAGGGCTAATTCCCAAGGAAAAAATGCAAGGAAATAAGGACTTAGGCAAGAAAAAAATGGTTAATTATTGGCCAAGGCTTGTCTAGGAAGTTGTGAGACAGATAGAGATAGTGAAAAGGTTGCTCGGGTTTGAGAAAAGCATTGTAATCTTCTCATATTTTTTGACTAATGCAATATACAGATAGCAGGGGTTTTTAGCTGTTGCTTTCCCCAGGAAATTATAGTGTAATGTGTTTCTCTTGTATGCTTCATGATTTCTAGATTGATTAATTGTTTCCACTGATGAGTAGAGTAGATTCAAGTCTTTTGTTTTAGCATATTACATAAGCAGTTTGAATCTATGAGGAATTTCTACATCTCCACCATGAAGTCCAAATGCACAAGAGGATGAATTCTCTAGGAAATTGATTGTATATTACATCAACTATCACCATAAGAGCACAATAGACATATCAATTACTTGGGTGCTCCATCATAAAGCTCATATCTCATCACCAAATCCCTGAGGTGCTCCAAAACATCATAAGGAGGTGAACACTCTGAAATATCAATTTTCTTTCCGATTAAAAATATCATTGTCATATTTTAATAGACTCCATCATAGGTATCAAGTAGCATGCATGTGATCTAAATGGCAAGGAGGTGGGCACTCCATGAAATTCACTATCTATTTCATCAAGAACCATGACAAGAATAAAATAGACATGTAAAACACTAGGGTGCTCCTTTACAAGAGCTACATGTCTGTTTATTTGGGGTAGCATCGGATGTGATATAGCCATAAAATTAGTGGAGAGGCTAAAGCACATGAGATATCCAAGACCCTGAAATGGTTTGGGGAAATTCCACTCGGTTAGAGAGATATTAAAATAATTAATATTTTTAATAGAGTTCATAAGTCTAAACTTAGGAAAATTAAAATATTAATGGGTATTATATAAAACTGGGTGAGAACATTCTAAATGACATGGATCAAGCCAAATATACTCTTAACCATTGATTAGGGACTTAATATCAACCGTTGAAGACTCAACATGAAAAGTATAAGAGGAGGCTTGAGGGTCAGTTGGATACACACCAACTTGATTAGTCAATTCGATTTTCTGGAGTGGGGTTTGCTGAGAGAAATTGAACTAGTGATCATAGTTGCTGTGAGGGGAAATGAGTGCATAGGAGAAAGATAGAGATAGTGTCGGGAGACCAACGTAGAGGTAGAGAGGCAGATGCAGAATCAACATGAGTCATGCAGAGGGCTAGAGGGTCTGCATGGGGCCGCAGAGGGCCCGAGAGCCAGCACAGAGCATATGTAGGCTAATGCAGAGGTTTCTAGGCCGATGTAGAGGCCAGGAGGGTTGACGCAGATCCTCAAAGAGGCATTGCAGAGTCTTTCATGGAGCATACTTACCGAATATATGCTTCCGAAGAGAGGTATTACTGCCATATTGATTTCTTTGTCGGGTGAGCCAGTTTGGCACCCAGTTGTACTCAAGAAAAACTACTTAATAATAAAACCCTCATAACTTCTACACCGGTTTTCCCAAGTCAAGTTTTTTCGGGGATAATTGTCCAAAAATAATGGTGTCCCTTGTGTGTTTGTCTATATCTTTCAGTTGATGATGTGTAGATGGTTGAGACTGCATTTGTGTTTATTTCAGTATTTATATGGTTAAATAACTTGTTCAATAATTAAACAAGTAGGTGAAATAAACCAGATAGTGCAGGAAAATTTCTAACGGGTTAGACTTAGAAATTTCAACATGGTATCATAACATTACATATCACAAGAGAGCTAAAGGCACCGACTAAATAAGAGAATTTTTAGCAGAATCAGCTGTCTCAAGAGACAAAAGTTGTTCCTAAGTAGAAAGCAGTAGAGAAGGAGTGTCGTAGAGGGTCTACGCCATCATTCCTGGCCATAGAAAGGGTCAACATAGAAGTAGTGAGAGGCAAAATAGGCTCACGAAGAGTCACGTCATTTGGCTCAGCCAGGTAGGAGCGATGCAGTTGGCCAGAGGAGCGATTCAAACACTGTTGGGATTGCGCAAAGCCAAGAGGCTCAGTTTCCTTAGTTGCTGGGGCCTAGGTAGTTGTGGGCAGATTATGGATTGTGAAGCTAGTGGGGTGTTTTTACTGTCGAAGCAGAATAGTACCTAACAGGACAGAACCAAGGTAGAGGGAGTCACTACCTAGGCAGATTTCTAGCCAAGAAATCCAGTAGTTGCAGGATTAAAGGGGATCGGAGAGGTGCGATTTGACTGTTGGCAGAAGGATTTCCAAGGTGGAAATCAAGACTTAGAGGGAGTATAGAAGAGAAATTCTAGGAGGGAAGTAGAGACTCAGAGGAAATCGAAGAGAAGAGCAGAGATGACAATGAACGTAATTAGGGATCGGGACAAGCTGGACGGGGTGTCCAACTTTGTCATCTAGAAGGCTAGGATCCTATCTGTTCTGGATAGACATCACATCAAGGCCTTCACCTTGGGAATCATGGCTATCCCATTCGACCCAAATGATAACGAAAAGTACGAGGATGCAATGTACAAGGAAAAGTGCATAATCCTTGACGGGGTCAAGGATCATGTTGTTCAACATATTGTCGAGAAGAATATGATAAATGAGATGTGGGATACCTTGACGACATTATATGAGGGCACTTCCTTGCAGAGGAAGTTGCTAATCGAGAATCAACTGCAGTAATATCAGCTGTAGAAGGGGGAGTTTATAGATCACTTCCTCAACAGGTTGCATGAGATTCAGGACCAACTTACTTTCATATGGGCCACTCCAGATCAAGAGTTAATGGTGAGAACTGCCTTCAACACAGCATCCGAGGAGTAGGAGACATTCGTCCAAAGCATTTTTGGTAGAGAAAATATTCCAAATTGGGAAGAATTGTGGGCATCTCTTCGCCAAGAAGAGATCAGATAGCTGACCAAGGTGGGAAGTAACAACAAAGGAGGTCGAATCAAAAAAGAGGGGGAAGAGAATGCAGTCTATGGGACAACAAGGGAAGAGGAAGAAGAAGGACATCTTCGAGATAAAGTGCTTCTACTGTGGGGAGCTGGGCCATTATGCAACCTAGTGTCCCAGGAAGAAGAATAAGGGAGAGGCTTCTGACTCCAAGGCAACGCCGACTAAGGTGGAGAAGGAAGTGGAGGATGATGACGATTGTTCCATGAGTGCTCATGTACTTCTAAACAAGAGGTGGGTGACATCGAGCCGTAGTCAGGAGGACTACAGGAGATGTAGGGTAGGATCCTTGAGGTACCCAAACTCTTTGATCATATTTGGCTACGAGAGCCCCGAGTGACAGTAGAAGGATGACAGATGTTGGTAGAAGCAAGGTGCGGATGGAGCGGAAAAATAGTGCTAGAATGTAGGGATTTCTAGCAATGAAGAGAGGGTTGCAGTACTGAGAGAAGCACATAGGGGGTTACAGTAGTGCAGGATGGCACAAAGGTGTTTGCAACAGTGCAAGAGGCACAAAGTTGTTCCAGCAGCGTAGAGGCAGCAAAGGGAGCACAAGATAACAATAGAGAGAGCTTCAGCATCGGGAGTGCTTCTAGCTTGACAAGGATGTCAGTAGATTGAGTAGATTAGTTACCAATGTCTTAGTAACTGAGTTGTAGTGTAGTAGTAATAGTGGCAGTGCTATGGGTAGCATGATGCAACATGATGAGAGAGGGATGCATTGCGGATGCAATGTTGGGAGAAAGGACCAGCAACATCATAGATGCAGAGGGAGATGTAGTACATATGTAGCAGTGGTAGTGTGATGAGCATAGGTATTGCAACAATAATTCTGCAACTCCCAAGGCTACTAGCTTTACTTATCAACTCGGGGTTCATACAAACTTGGAGGTGACAGTGCTATATGCACAAGTAGAAGTGAAGGTCCTGCCTATTGTCACTATTTGTCTGGAAAGAGACCTCAAGAGTTCCAAGCCAAACTTCTATAGGGTCAGAAGAAGCTTAATTCTTTGATGGAAGGAGAGAAAACCTATTCTAAGAGAGAGCTACTCTACTGCAGTAATGAAGAAAACAACATGAAATGCTAAACTTACACCATAACCTAACTAACTAATTAAATATCTATGCTAAGAAGAATTGCTAAATTAACACTAACCTAATGCTAATTATCTAAGTTGCAGAAGTAAAAAGCTTCAAAACTAGACTAAGGTGTAACAAAGAAACTTAGGCTAAAACGGGTTTCAAGCGGAAAAAACAATCAGAGGTCGAAATAAATGGAAAGTGGATGTAAGGAGGCAGTAGCGCATAGGGACCGTTGCATCGATCAATGAGCAGAAGATGGACGGTGGAGATCTTATCGCGGGGTTTAAGTGAATAAATGGATGAACGGGGTTGATGAATAGGATGAACAAAGAAGATTTTATCGCGAGGAGTTAAGTGAGTGGATGGACGAATCAAGGTAACAAAGGAGATGAATGGCCGAGATCTAATTGCGGGGATGAAATCATGAGATGTACGGACGAGGTTAATAGGAGCGATGAACGACTGAGATATGATTGCGTGGGTGAAGTCAAGAAATGGAAAGATGAGGCTAACATGAGTGATGAATGGCTAAGATCTTATCGCGCAGATGAAGTCAAGAGATGGACGACGAAGATCATATCGCGGGGAAAAGAAATGTGCGGAAATGAGGGAGTAGGTTTCTAAGGCGGTAAGTAGTTTCTCGTGCGCCCTTTAGGCTGTAAGCAGTATTTGGAAATTTCACGCGATTAGCCTTACTGTGTGACACGTAGCACGAGAAAACCACTTTTCTCGCATGCTCTCGGGTGGATAACATTCGTGCACTAATCCATGTGAGATTGCGCGATAGCCATTGGATTAGGTGGGGCTGATCAATGGTGGAGATCGACCAAGCTAGTTGGCGATCAGGTGAAGCGACAACCATCGGATCAGGCAAGGCAGATCGACGGTGGGGGTTTAAAGCACCTAAAGTGATCAGGTGACGCGATAGCCATTAGATCAGGTGAGGCAGATTAACGGTGGGGACTTAAAGTTCATAAAGTAAGTGGTGGACTCCATGCGAGGCAACAGTTGGAGAAAATAGTGAATCAGATAGTGATTGTGAAGGTTTGTTGGTGATCGGACAGCAAGGAAGCGATGCATGAGGAACGTGCTGGAGGCGATTTCAAATGAAAATGATAGAGAAAACCAGTGCGGGTGAACAAATAACTGCATTAAACAGTGAACTCCATAGCTCATGCGAGAACCAAAAATTGTGTTTTTGGGGTTGCTGAAGGGTCTCTTCCTCAAGTCATGGTCCCAGAGGGAGGAGATGAGGCTGAGACACCTGCGCACAACCTGATAGTGATATTTTTCCTCTAACTAACCTGTGAACTGAAAGAAGGCATAAATGAAAGTAAACTACAACAAATGCAGCTACTGAAGCAGATGAACAAGAAAACCATGCATGATCTATGCTATATTGTTGTAATGAAAGTGAAACTACTTAAGAAAATAAACAGTGAAAACCATAAGGCTACTTAAGCAAATGAACAGAAAACCATGAAACTACTTAAGCAAATAAACAGAACAGAACTCTATGCTAGCATACATGTACAGTAAAGAGGAGCTGTGGCTGCTTGGGTCGGGCCCTAACCCAAGAGCTTTAGCCCTCGAAGTTAACTCAGAGTTGGATTAAAAAGAACTCATTCTTATTAGAAAAACCATGGTTATAGAGCAAACTATCACAAGTTGTTGAAAATGCAACAAGATGATGGAGCTTAGTGAAAAGAAGTCGCCTTCACTAAGTGGGCCCGCAGGCTATTTTTGGTGCAAAGTCTATTTTTAGACTATGTCTATTTTTAGACGTATGGATCATGGTCTATGAGTTGCAGGATGCTATTTATGGATGATTGGTCATGTTGTTAAAAATAGATGGACCTCTATTTTTAGACATATGGGCGGAGTCTATTTTTAGACTGCCAGTCTAAAAATAGAACAATCAAATATTATTAGCTCTTAATAATATTTGGACTATAAACATTATCTTATCCTCTTGCTGCACTTTAGTTCGAGCTACGGATGTGGCACATGCAACTGCCAGAAGGAAATACGCTTTTCCCATGGGTTAGTTGAGCTATTGCATGATGGACTTCAGTTAGAACTCAAGTGATTGAGTTTGGTGGAGTTGATGGAGTTGTGTTCAGTTTGACTTAGTTGAACTAGTTGTATTTAGTCTAACTGCCAAATACACTAGTGATGAGTGATGTGAATTAATTATTAATTAATTCACTAATTATTAACTCATAGATCAACTAAAGAATACATCAGTTAACTCAGTGCATGGACAGTTTAGTGGAGACAAGTGTTAGAGGTGGGTGAAAGAGTGAGACTACTATCAGTTGTGACTATAGCTGTGCATGAGATTTGCACAATCATTGATTGAGATTGCCAATGAGGATTGCACAGTTCAAGCCAAGGGAATTCGAACTTGGATCTGATCTATTCTCAACTTGGATTGCGCAGTAGAGGCAGGCAAACAGTGGAGGAGATTTGAACCGGTGACTTGTTCAGATCTGAGCTAGTTTTGTGTGTAGCATGTGGAGATAGTACTGAGTACTTGTGAGGAGTATTGTACTATGTATTGTTACATGTCTCTATCATTATAATATACAGATAGTTTGGGGTTTTCAACTGTATGCTTTCCCCATTACATACTGTGTTGATATGTGTGATTGATGTTTCAATGTGCGCATGCAATTGTTTTTTAATTTCGCAAATTGATGATCAATGGTAGAGGAGGTTATGTATTATGCATGCATTCCGAAAATAGTGTATAATTAGGATAATATCTGTGAACAAGTGTATATTATTCAAATTTATACATGGTATTAGAGCGAAGTTGATCATTAGATCTATTATTTAGAAAGTGATTACATTTTATTTCTTCAGACAGAGTCTGTAATTGGGTCAGGTAGCCTTTGGATTCATCCTTCTTTTGGAAGGTGAGATATCCGGTAAATGCCCATACATTCAATCTCTGTACGAGAAATACTTTTTCTCACAAATTTTAGATCAGAAGCGATTGAGTTTTGAGATGGTGGAATTCGAATTTGCAACAATGTTTTCTTGGTGTCGAAGTTGAAATGTCTTTCAACGGATTGCGATTGGAGTATGCCCTTGAAGGCAGCTCGAATTATATTGCATGGAAAGACAGGATGGAGGTGGTGTTAGATGACAATGGGTTGAAGGAGTTCATAGATGCTGAGGTCCCAAAGCCTACTGATGCTGCTCAAGTTGAGGCTTGGCAAAAGAAGACAACAAAGTGTTGAAGGATTCTGTTGGAGGGCGTGAAGTATCACATTATATCCAGCTTGCATGGAAAGGCTTCTCCATACTTGATGTGGAAAGCGTTGACAGATTTATTCCAAAGCAAGAGCGACCAGAGGAAGTTGGCGCTCAAGGATAAACTCAGAAACATTAAGTGTGAGAAAGGAGACAATATGCCCAAATATCTCACGAAGTTCACCCAATGCCGGGATGAGCTGGGAAGTGTGGGGGTGACTATCGATGATGAGGACTTGGTGAGCTTTGCTCTCCTTGGTCTTCCGAAGAGTTGGAATTCCTATCAGGACTTTGTCAATGGTCGGGAGAAATTGCCAGGATGGGAGAGACTTTGGTCTGATCTTGTGCAAGAGGAGATCAGGCGGAATACCAGGGACAGATCTTCATCAAAGGCATCTGATCAAGAAAATTGCGCTTTGGATGACAAAGCAAAGAAGGGGAAGAACAAGAAAGCTTCTCATTCCGGTGCGAAAGGCAAGAAGCAGGACATGTCCAAGGTGAAGTGCTTTCACTGTCACCAGCACGGACATTATGCCACAAATTGGCCTTAGCCGCGCAGTTTGAGCTGGATTTTTGGCTGATCGCATGCTTGGTATCAAGTGTGATGGGATCGGTATGGTTCTTGGATAGTGGTGCGTCTTTTCACATGACAGGAGATCGAGATTTGTTTTCTGATCTGGATGAGAAAGATCTTGGAATGCACATCGAGATGGGCGATGATGGTAGATACAGTGCGACCGGTATCGGTACCATTTCCTTTGAGAGGGAGTCTGGTAAACCCTTCGTATTGAAGGAAGTGATGCATGTTCCAGGATTGAAGAAGAATCTTATCTCTGTGGTGATGTTAGAAGACAAGGGATATGATGTTGTCTTCAGCGAGGGAAAGGCTTTCCTGCGCAGTAATACAACTGGAGAAACTCAGAAGATAGGGGTTCGAGTCAAGAACCTTTATCAATTGCATGTAGATGGCTGCGCAGCAGTGGCATGCAAGGTAGGAGGTTTGGTGAGCCAGGATGATGGTGAGCTGTGGCACCGGAGATTGGGACACCTTCACCATGGAGCCTTGAAGATACTGCAGCAGATTTCTACTGGGCTTCCTAAAGGCACTCTTGCGCAGTCAAATCAGTGCAAGGGGTGTACTTTAGGAAAATTTGTGAAAGCCACCTTTCACGAGAAGGATAGTCGCACCATGACAATCCTTGAGAGAATTCACACAGACGTGTGTGGACCTTTCTCAGTAGCTTCGATAGCAAAGCATAAGTACTATGTGATCTTTGTTGATGATTTCTCTCGAAAGTGCTGGATCTTCTTCATGCAGAAGAAGAGCGAAACATACTCAAAGTCCCGTGAGTTCAAAGCACTGGTCGAGAGGGAATCGGGGAAGAAGGTGAAGGCTCTTAGGAGTGACAATGGTGGTGAATTCATCTCTGGCGAGTTCAAGGAATTCTGCAGCGTAGAAGGGATTCGAAGAGAGCTCATAGCTCCCCATAACCCACAGCAGAACGGGGTTGCTGAGCGGAAGAACAGAACGATCGTGGTTGCTGCACGAGCGATGTTGCATGATTAGGGCCTAACCCTTCACTTGTGGGCGGAGGCATGCAATACTACAGTATATGTGTAGAACCGTTGTACTCACAAGATACTTGGCATGAGTACACCCGAGGAGGCTTATTCTGGTAAGAGGCCTGATATTTCCCATTTGAGGATTTTTGGTTCTCCTGTTTACATGCATGTGATGAAGGATGCCAGGAAGAAGTTGGAGCCGACCGTAGAGGTTGGGATATTTGTGGGGTACAATGATACGCCCCACAACTATCGTGTGTATTTGCCAGATAGTCACAAGACTGTTGTGCGACGAGATATCAAATTTCAGGAGGAGAAAGCCATGAAGTGTTCGCTTGAGAGGAAGCCACACTTGCATGCAGATGAGGAGCTATTAGTTCCTAAGGATGAGCTTCAGGATGTGGATTAGCCACAATATGAAGTTCATGGAGTGGAAGAGACCACTCATGCAGCGCCAACCATCAGAGGGCGAAAGCGCACTACAAAAGCTGAGCGACTAGCTCAAGATGCAGAGAAGGTTGTAGGACCACCTACAACACAGGGCAGATAGAGACAGTCACCTGATTGGTACACTGGATACATGGCTCTTGTGAGAAAATGTGTCGTGACTGAGCCATCCTCTTTCGAGGAAGCTGTGGAGGATCCCGCATGGGTAGATGCCATGGTGGAAGAGTATGATTTGATTGTCAGAAACAGTGCATGGGAGATTGTCCCAAGACCGGAAGGGAAATCAGTTGTGGGTTCGAGATGGATCTACAAAGTGAAGCAGGTAGCTGATGGGAATGTGGAGAAGTACAAGGCAAGATTTGTTGCCCGAGGCTTCTCATAGATAGAGGGGATCGATTATGAGGAGAACTTTGCACTTGTCGCAAGGTATTCTTCCATACGGACGATTCTTGCTCTCTCAGCGTAGATGGGGTGGCACATCCATCAGATGGATGTGAAGACTGCGTTCCTCAACAGAGTCATTGAGGAGGAGGTGTACATAGAGCAGCCTGAAGATTTCAAGATCTTCAGCAGGGAGTCGCATGTGTGCAAGCTCAAGAGAGTGTTGTATGGGTTGAAACAAGCGCCTCGTGCTTGGTACACATGGATAGACAATTATTTCACTGACTTGGATTCTCCAAGAGTGAGGCGAATCCTAACCTATACCAGATTGTGGTGGAGGGTAAGTTGCTGATCATTGTACTTTATGTAGATGATTTGATTTTGACGGGAGATGAGCTGTTGATACTTTCATACAAGGAGGATCTTGCTAGAGAGTTTGAGATGAAGGACTTGGGCCTCCTTCATTATTTCTCGGGATTGGAAATTTGGCAGCGCAATGATGGACTATTTGTTTCTCAGGGTAAGTATGCCCGGGAGATACTGGAGAAGTTCAACATGCATGGCTGCAAGACTGTTGATACTCCTCTTCTTGGAGGTTGGAGGAAGGAGGATGCTACTTCAACGGAGGTAGTGGATGCCATTGTTTATAGACAGTTGGTGGGGTCGCTTATGTATTTGGTCAATACACGACCCGATATATGCTATGCTGTTAACCAGATTTCATAAGCTATGGTTAAGCCAACCAAGCTCTTCTGGAAGGCAGGCAAGCATGTATTGCGTTATCTCAGAGGCACATCGGGATATGGATTGTGGTACAGACAGGAGGATGAGGTGAAGCTATGTGGCTTCACGAATGCAAAATGGGCAGGGAGCCCAATGGACCGAAAGAGCACATCTGGAGGGATCTTCAGTATCGGGTCAAGAACAGTTTCTTGGTACAGCAGGAAGCAGAGATCCGTGGCACTCAGTTCAGCAGAGGCCGAGTATATGGCAGCAAGTTTGGCTACATGCGAGGCTATATGGATGAGGAAGACCCTGGTCGGATTGTTCGGGTCACACTTGGAGCCTACTGTGATTTATTATGATAACCAGAGTTGCATTAAACTCTCGGCTAATCCAGTATTTCATGATAGATCCAAGCACATTGACATTAGGTACCATCATATCAGAGATTGTGTGCAATGGAGAATCATGTTACTTTCATACATTCCCACGGAGGATCAGGACGCTGATATCTTGACGAAGGCGCTCACCAGGAGAAAATTCGAATACCACAGAGGCAGGATAGGGGTTGCAGATAATCCATATCTTGTTGAGAGGGAGTGTTGAAAATGCAACAAGATGATGGAGCTTAGTGAAAAGAAGTCGCCTTCACTAAGTGGGCCCGCAGGCTATTTTTGGCGCAAAGTCTATTTTTAGACATATGGATCATGGTCTATGAGTTGCAGGATTCTATTTATGGATTATTGGTCATGTTGGTAAAAATAGATGGACCTCTATTTTTAGACATATGGGCGGAGTCTATTTTTAGACTGCCAGTCTAAAAATAGAACAGTCGAATATTATTAGCTCTTAATAATATTTGGACTATAAACATTATATTATCCTCTTACAACACTTCAGTTCGAGCTACGGATGTGGCACATGCAACTTCCAGAAGGAAATACGCTTTTCCCATGGGTTAGTTGAGCTATTGCATGATGGACTTCAGTTAGAACTCAAGTGATTAAGTTTGGTGGAGTTGATTGATGAGTTGATGGAGTTGTGTTCAGTTTGACTTAGTTGAACTAGTTGTATTTAGTCTAACTGCCAAATACACTAGTGATGAGTGATGTGAATTAATTATTAATTAATTCACTAATTATTAACTCATAAATCAACTAAAGAATACATCAGTTAACTCAATGCATGGATAGTTCAGTGGAGACAAGTGTTAGAGGTGGGTGAAAGAGTGAGACTACTATCAGTTGTGACTATAGCTGTGCATGAGATTTGCACAATCATTGATTGAGATTGCCAATGAGGATTGTGCATTACAAGCCAAGGGAATTCGAACTTGGATCTGATCTATTCTCAACTTGGATTGCGCAGTAGAGGCAGGCAAACAGCGGAGGAGATTTGAACCGGTGACTTGTTCAGATCTGAGCTAGTTTTGTGTGTAGCATGTGGAGATAGTACTGAGTACTTGTGAGGAGTATTGCACTATGTATTGTTACATGTTCTTTATCATTATAATATACAGATAGTTGGGGGTTTTCAACTCTATGCTTTCCCCATTACATACTGTGTTGATATGTGTGATTGATGTTTCAATGTGCGCATGCAATTGTTTTTTAATTCCCCAAATTGATGATCAATGATAGAGGAGGTTATGTATTATGCATGCATTCCAAAAATAGTGTATAATCAGGATAATCTCTGTGAATAAGTGTTATATTATTCAAATTTCTACACAAGTCTTGGCAGCTTAGAAATAAAACAGTGTTTTACAATAGAAGTTTGAATCCTACTGAGGTCCTAAGCCTCTCTATTTATACAATTGAAGTCTCTAACGACTTCCTTCCCATTAGGGAGGCTGGGCTCCCAACTTAGATAAACTGTTTTCTGTCCCTTTCCCTTGCTTGGCTATCTTTTAGTCTTCAAAGTGATGGATTTGTGCATTCCGAGCTGATTGTGGAATATTCAAATGGAGGGGTAGTAAATGAGGGGGATTTATCTCCTATAGTTACTTTCCCTTGTCCCATTTGAGTCTTTACCAAGGTATTTTCCATAGTTCTTTGCTTTTATCCTTTATACCTACATTTTTCCTTGGTTTTATCCTTGATTCCTGTATTACATTCACATTAGACCATAAAGCCAAATATCCAACTCTAACTCATTTCACAAACAAAATATAATCAAAAGTATGCAATAAGTTGTGAGAATAATTGGTTTGACTAAGCTATGAGGTGGATTAAGGCCCATATAATTACTTAATAATTATGCTCATCATCACCCCCTACTGAAAGTGTTGCTCATCCTCTGAGAAACTTAGTCAATGTCCATGTCCTTCATGGTTCTAGTAGCCTCTCTAACATCCCATTCTTCTGTTGTGGTATCTTCTTCTTGTTTATATAAGCTTGCTTTCCTTTCTACTTCTTCCCATTGCCTCTGTTCCTCTTCTTCTTTTCTCCCTTCTAGCATCCCTAGGAGTAGTGGTGGACTGAGTTTTAGGCCTATCCAATTGACCTTCAACCTTTGCATTGATTGCTTATACATAGGTGTCATGTTGAGTGCCTCTCTCAACCTTTGAGGGAAGTGATATTCTCTGATATTCAAGCTGTGTGGCAGTGTTTCATCTCCTTTAGCAGACATGTATATTATCATCTCTTAGCAGCCTAAACATATCCTCAAAATGTGAAATTGCTTGCTCTTGGGCAGCAAGCTATCTAAGTGCTAGCTGGGGATTATTTGCAATTAGATTATGAGTGTTGATTAGGGCCATGGGATTTGATTGTTAAGATCTGATGAAAAGAGGTTCATTTTGTTCTCAGGCCAATATTATTTTCATCTCTATAGCCCTTGACTCCTCATGGTTCCTCCATGATGACAAACCTATTAATTGTAGATCTCCTAGCTCTGCATTAGGATCCCAAATATTCATGTCTGTGAGGGCCATGTTATGCAAGTAAAACTTAGCCATTTTGGCCCTATCTTCTAGTGCACTTTGATCACAAAGATCAATAAACTTCCTGCAGTCCTGAAATGGCATGGCGCAACTTTGTGATAGTGTTTTAATCTGAAATTGCAACCATTCTTCTATGAGGTAAGGAGTATAGGATTTAGCTAGCATCCTACACTGGATGGCCTCCAATGAGAGGCTAGCCATACATGATAGCTGGTTTTCCTTTTCCTGCAACTATCCTCTTTGTTTTTCTTATCTTCTTCCTTTTGTTGTTCTTTCTCATCTCCATCAGTTTCTTCTTTTGTTTCAACATCCTCCTCCTTGTGTTTCAACATGTTCCTTTGTATTAGTTTCTTCTTTATTCATCTCACCCCATCTATCTTTGTATCTTCTTCTTGTTTTTCCTCCTCCTCAATGACAGAAGGACTAACATCATATATGAGGGTTTTGATGTCATCCTTTGCTAATAAGGCTCTGAAGACTGACCATTTTATAGGGATCCTAAGGTTTTGGAGGGAATCCTCAATGAGGATCCTGATCAACCCATGGTGAACTAACTGCTGGGAATTTCCTTCCTTTACTTTGCTGCTGGAGTCTATGAGTGATTGCATCAAGAAATAGGGTATGCTGAGTCTTTGGTGCGCTGGTGTTTCTACCTCAAATCTTAGTTCTTCAAGCATTCTCAAATGGTTGCCATAACAATTATGTATCTATGGACTCTTTCATTCTCGTTTTCCTTATTAAAGAATTTCCTTTTTGCCACCTTTTCACTTATAAACCAACTACATATTACCATTTACAACTTTTGATCAAATGATGCATATGAGTGAGTGAGTGGGATATTTACCTGTGGTCTTGATGCCATGCTGCAGTTGTCGAAGATCAGAGGTGTTGCTGATGGTTATTCTTCTTCTCCTCTGTTGCCTGCTGATGGTTTATTAGCTTTTGCATGTGTTTGTGACTGAATATTTGATGTTGTTGCTACTTCTGTGGATCTGTTGGATTTGATGCTGTTGCTGCTGTGGAGCTCTTGGATTTGATGTTGCTGTTGATGTGGAGCTCTTGGATTACCACTTGGCAATGTTTGGTGTCTCCCTTAGAATTTCTTGATCATGTTCTTGGCTGGTGCTATGAGGATGCTGTAATGAATGGATAGAGGGAGTAGGAGTGTATGTGGATGCAGGGATGATGGTAATGGTTGAGGTGATTCTATTAGAAAACACAATCTTCACCTGAACTGAAGAAATGAAGTGAAAAACAATAGAATTGATGGAGGGATGCATGGTAAGGAGTGGAGGAGAGGAATATATGTGAGGCAGGGTTCCCTCTGGATCTTCTCTTTGCTCCTTGCTTATCTTTTTCACCCACCTGCAAATAACAATTATGTTTTTTTATTTTTTTATTATATATTTTTTTAAAGAAACACCTAGGCTGCCTCAGAGAGGTTTTCACCCCAGATATCTGCCTTGGGCGCCTCAAGGAAGGCTTTCACCCAGGGATCTTCTTACTCTTTTTCATTTTTCTCATCCTCAGGCTGCCTTATGAGGTTTTCAACACAAAGATGGAACTCAGGCACCTCATGGAGGGTTTCACCTGAATCCTTATTCTTTTGTTTTTTCCTTTTTCAGTGACCTAATGAGGGAGGAACTGGAACTTGCTCTACCATCATCACTGTCTTATTGATACAGATAATGAACTATTGCTTTGATAAATGCCTCTTGTACATTTTAAATCCTTGTCCATTAACTAGCAATGGAATGGCTTCTTCATCAATAGTTCTGATTTGCACTGAACCATTGTCATGGCATCTTTCCACCACATAAGGTCTGAGCCATCTTGTTCTTAGCTTTCCCTTGAAGTCTTTAAACTTGGAATCATATAAAAATGCGCAATATCCTTCTTGAAATTGCTTCTCCTTGATGTGCTTGTCATGCCAGATCTTCCTCTAAAGCTGAACTATCTCTGTATGTAGGAGGGCTTGCATTCTGAATTAATCCAAGCCATTCAAATGTAACAACCTTTCTTTCTGTGCATCACTGAGATCTCAATCTAGTTTGGTTGTCATCTTCAATGTGTTATATTCAAATTCAATGGACAACACAACCTTTTTATCATAGACCAACCATAGGGTGTAAATCTAGTGGTGGTCTTCCATGTTGTAATATAGGCCCAGGTGGCCTCAACTAGTCTCTTTGCCCAATCCTTTCTGCTGCTGCTCACTACCTTGGTTAAGATGTTCTCCAGTGCCCTATTGGTCACCTCCACTTTCCCATTAGCTTGTGGATGATAAGGAGTGGAGGTCCTATGCTTGATTTTGTGATGGTTGAGTAGTTCTTCAATCATGCTGGAGGTAAATTGGCTGCCTTGGTCTGTGACTAGCTCTCTAGGGTACCCAAATTTGTAGAATATATTCTCCCTTAGGAACTCAGCCACCTTCTCTTCTGTTGCTGCCTTAATTGCCTTGGTTTCATCCCACTTAGTCAAATAATCAGTGCACACAATGATGTGTTGTTTTTGCTTTGAAGGAGGGTTGATAGGTCCAATGAAGTCCATGCCCCACTTGTCAAATGGCTCGAAAGTCACTTGAGGTTGTAGGGGAATTTCATCTCTTGGAGTAGGCTTTCCCATCCTCTGGCACCAATCACATTGACTAATATACTTTTTCACATCCTGATGAAGAGTAGGCCAATAATAGCCTGCTTGAAACACTTTTAATGCTATCCTTTTTTCTACAAAGTGACCTCCACAAGGCCCATCATGACAGGTCAAAAGGATGTCGGAGAATTTCTATTCCCTTACACACCTTCTTAAGATTTGATCTGGGTCAAGTTTGAACAGATTTACCCCAATCCAGGTGAAGGGGTGCTCTTTCTAACTATCTTGCTCTTTTCTTTGGAGGGCATGTTTGGTGGGAACTGTGCTGATACCAGATAGTTTTTATATTAACAAACCATGGGGAGAGAACTGAAATAGCAAACAAATGCTCATCTGGTAACTGGTCATCCACCATTCCTTCTTCACCTGCAGGCATATTGATTCTAGATAGAAAGTCAGCAACAACATTTTCCTTGCAAGGCTTGTCAACAATAATTATATCAAACTGCTGTAATAGAAGCAACCATCTTATGATTCTAGCATTCACATCTGGTTTATTCATTAAATATTTGATTGCAACATGATCAATATGCACAAATTTTTGATAGCCTGTAATGTAATGCCTAAATTTGTTTAATGAATGCACAACAGCTAGGAGTTCCTTTTCGGTCACAATATAGTTTAGCTCAGCCTTTGATAGGTTCTTACTGATAAAATAGATGGTAGAGGGAAATTTGTCCTCTTCCCAACCTAAGGCAGCTCCTATGGCTTTGTGTGAGGCATCAACATGAATATGAAAAGGGAGGGCCGACCAGTTTGGGCCTTTAAGGATTGGTGCAGTTGTTAACTTACCCTTTAGAATGTCTAAGCCCTCTTGATAGCTCTTTGACCATATAAATTCAGAATCTTTAGCCAACAATCCAAACAAAGGAGAGGCCAACTTGCTGAAGTCCTTTATGAATCTTCGATAGTATCTAGCCAATCCTAAGAAACTTCTGACATATCTCTGCTTTTGTGGAGGTGGGGCCCTTTGGATGATTTCTATTTTGTTTGGGTCCACTTGCAGTCCTTGCTGAGATATCGAATGACCTAGCACTGTCCCTTCAGTCATTAAGAATTCACACTTTTATGGATTGAGAGACATATAATTTCAATGCATTTGTGTAATACTTTGCCTAGGTTAGTCAGGGCTTCTTGGAAATCACAACCATAAGGTGTAAAATCATCCATATAAATTTCCACAACATCATGTACTAATTAAGCAAAAATACTTAAGACTGTTCTCTGGAAAGTGGCAGGAGCATTGCATAGGCCAAAAGGGAGGACCCTATAGGCAAAAGTACCCCAAAGACAGGTGAAGGTGGTCTTATCCTGGTCTTCTGGGCAGATTTGGATTTGGTTGTACCCATTGAATCCATATAGGAAAGAAAATAACTTCTTCCCTGCCAGGCCATCTAGCACTTGGTCAATGAAGGGTAGGGGAAAATGATCCTTCTTTGTGGCTTTGTTCAACTCCCTATAATCAACACAAATCCTCCACTTCCCATTTTTCTTGGGAACTAACACTAAAGGAGAGACCCACTCACTGTCTGAGATAGGGTAAATGAATCCTGCATCTAGCAGTTTTTGCAGTTCTTCTTTGACTATGTCTTTGAGAGCTGGATTCATCCTCCTTTGTGGTTGCCTGACTGGCCTACAACCTTCTTTGATGTATATGTGGTGAGTACACACTGAGGGGTGTACTCCCTTCATTTCTTTATAACTCCAAGTGAAGGCTTCTAGGTTCTCTCTCAACATGTGGCATAGCTTTTCCTCTTCTAAAGCAGAAAGAGATGGGTTAATGTTCAAAGTCTTCTCTGGGCCAAATTCTATGGTTTTGACATGGAGTGGGTTGGAATTGGCCAAGCATAAGTCAATTGGATGATTGTTCTGGGTTTCCCTTACTTCTTCTTCTAATGGCAGTGAACTAGGAGTTGGAATTTGGAGCAGGTGTTCAATTAAATCATCCTCATCTTACTGTCCTCCTCCTATGATTGCTTCTTGTTGGGTAGTGGAGGCCCTACGTAATGGTTTTGGGGCTTAAAGTATGCAATTTTGGGTAATAGTATGGTAAATGCTCCATGAGGTGTGCGAAGCGCGAATTGTAATGAGTCAAGTGAAAGGGTTGTCCGCCCAAAAATAATGTAAGAAAATAGAAAGTGAGTCGGCCTGCCCATGGTTCGCGAGCCATGGGAATGTATAAATAGAACAAGGCTCTAAAGTTAGAAGTCAATTTTTGTTGTTGGATCTTAATGTTATGGGTTTATGAAGGCAATATTCTCTCCGCGTCTGTAAGTCCGAGTCAAGGGTGTTGGTAGATAGATAGAGGCTCTGTAGCTATGTGCACAGAGGCCTGGTAGAATCCGCAGCTGTGTGCGCAGACCCCTGTAGCTGAGTGCGCAGGGCAGATCTGGTTGTACTGAGAAGGAGATAAATAAAGATAAGAGTTTCTGAATCATTGTGTGCTTTATTAAGAATCGATCTGTTACCTATGTTCTAGATTTATGCATATTTATGATTGCGCGCACTGGTTGTTGCTGTTAAATGTGTGCTTAGAGACCTTAAGAAGTAGATTAGATCTATAATAAACTCATAATAATAAGAGTGCATTGGTGAGGATCTATACGGAAACCTGATAACCGTGCAGAGTGGCGCGAGAGCGCAGATCAGTTCGAAACCCCTCTAGAAAACATCAAGACATCCCAAGGGTGTAGAAACCTGGTTCCAACACCCTCCCCTACTACCTTGGGTGAGACTTCAATCCGCCCTCCGTGGAATGTTGCTGAAACGGCTGGTAGTGCGGGATTTGTTTGGCTACTAAATCTTCCAGACCTGGGTTAGGCCCCAATAAGCCAACAAATGGTTCTGTTGTCGGGACCGAGATCTGCCTAAGGGATATCTAATGTCGGAACACTGGAACCCTACGAAGAAAGAACTTGAAGATTGGTTGGATCAGAAGCTTCACGAATTCATGGTACAAGAAAATAGAAATCCTCAAATATCTGAGGAGAGGTGGCTGGATTGCTACATATACACCGAAATACACGAGATCTTCTTTGCGTCCTTCTTGACAGAACTATATGAGTGGATCGCGAGGCAAGCTGACAGTCAGGGAAGGTGCAGATTGGATCAGCCCATCATGTGGACTCCAGAGTTGGTGCGTAGGCTAGAAGCATCTGAAGATAAAATCACACGAGCAGTAGATCACTGGTTGGATCAAATAATAGGAGGGTTTATCACCGAGTTCGCGATAGACACAACTGTGAGTTACAGCAAAGTAGAAAGTCGCTTCCTCCAAGGACTGCTAGGTAAGTACATCAAATCATTGAATACTTGGATTAAAATGATGTTATGTGAAAAACGGGTTATGAGAATCCATTGATGTCTAGGGTAACGCAGAGCGGAATAGGCTACCAAGGAACTGAAGGATTAGAGAACAGTCCTCTGATTTCACTTTCACAAGAAAGCAAGGAGGAGCTTGCAGGGTTCTCTCCGAGAAGTGCAGTCAAATTGATAAAGCAACGCATTCCACTGATACCATTGCCATCCATGCCATCACCATCTTCACCTACATAAAAATCATCTTCACCTACCTCACCTCCGTCACCACCAAGGGTTGGAATGGCAAGTGCGATCAAGTTGCCTGTATTTAGAGGTGTAGGAAATGAGGAACCAGATCAGTTCTAGTTCGTAGTAAAGGCAGTATGGGAAGCCCAAGGTGTTATGGATGATAACATCAAAAAGGCTACTTTGGTGAGCACGCTATAGGATCACGCGTTGACGTGGTATATAAAGCACTCTAGTGATCATCTGAATGCAAGAATAGCGGAGATCTAGGATGCGTAAAATAAATAATTTAGTCAGCCAAAATAAAAAACGAGGTCGATCATCAGGTTCAAAGAGATTGTGATGCTACCTGGTGAAACTTCGTGGGATCTAGATTAGAGGTTGAAGAGTACAATCCGTGAGGCTAATATGATGCTGACAAATGCGCAACATCGTGCGTGGTTTGTGGCATCCTTGACACCACACCTGAGGACGACACTGTCGCAGCAAAAGATCTCAACCCAAGCTGAAGCCTTAGAGACAGCGATGAGGTTGCATGAAACACCAATATAAGATCCTAGGTTGGGAGTTCAACAAATCCACGTGCAACTACAAAATTTATGCTTACAGATGCAAAGTTTGAAACAAGAAAAGGTGTCCCGGTCAAAGGCGCGCGAAGAGGTGTGGTGCATAAAGTGTAAAGGCCAGGGCCACGATAAGGATCATTGCCCGATATTCGCAAACTATTTGGCAGGGGGGGACCAATGCCATTGTGACCAAAGGCACAAGCGGGGCCAAGCGTGGCGCCTGCACTCTGGTGTGTGATCTGTCAGGTGGGAGGAAAGCACGCCACAGACAACTGCCATCTATTTCAGAAACTTATACAACCTCTCCAGCAGCTATTTTGCAATTTTTGTAGATCGATGGGCCATGACGAACGAAATTGTCGAAGTTATGAGTTGCTAATGGATTGGACATCTACTTACAGGATGAAAATGGAGGCGTGAGGTCAGGATCCCGTTGCAGCAATAGCACGTGGAGGATTCCAGGGATGCGGATGGGGACGAGGAGGAATGGGACCCTCACTAGGGCGCGGACAATTGATCTGTTACAATTGTGGAGGACCTGGGCACTACGCGCGTGACTACACGAACCCAACCAAAACATGTTGCCTGTACTGTTTCTAGTTTTATAATGAAGCAATAGATTTCCCTACACTAATTGTACAAATGCACGAGAAAGGGGTGCTTCAGTCTACTCCCACTCAGAATGTCCAAATGATGAAGGCTGAATCACGCGAAGAGGACCCTAATCTGAACATGGTGCTAAGAAGTGGTGCAACTACGAGAGAGGATAAGGGGAAGAAACCTGAGGAGGATACATGGGTTTGCAAGGCCCCTACAAAGTAACCTGAGTTTGACCTGGAACGCGCGAAGGAAACATTTATGGAAGCTAAGAAAAGCTTTGGGGAAGCTTCCACTTTCGGTAGCAAGGATCAAACTGAGTCAAAAATGGATTCATCTATGCTAACTACCTTTTTAGAGACGTGCATAAAGCTACTACAAGAAAATAAAGCAGTTAAGGGACTGCAAGAGTTGATAACTAGGTGTGCAGGGTCGGGTGAACCGCGCATGGTCTGGAAACTAGGCAAGCATGCTTTGCGCACCGGGTGGGAAATGCGGTTGACTGCCCAAATTGGTGACTATGAGATGGATCAGGTCATTCTAGATTTGGGGTTAGATGTGAATGTGCTACCTAAACAGACTTGGGAGCGCATGGGCAGGCCCACACTACAATGGTCTCCTATTCAATTACGGATGGCGAACCAACAGAAGATATTGCCTATGGGGAGATTGCAAGGAGTCACAATAGACATCAAAGGTGCGAGCACAAAGATAGATTTTGAGGTAATAGAAATTGTGGATGACAGTAACCTGTATCCTGCATTGTTAGGGATAGACTGGGCTACGGATATGAATGGAGTCATCAACCTAAAGAGACGAAAAATGATATTCGAGAAAAAGTCTCTCCGCGTAGTGGTTCCGCTGGACCCAACCGAAGGGGCACGCTACACTGAGCCTATGCGCGATGAGGGCAGTGACGATGAGCTGGACTGTATCTACCAGATCACAGCGCAAGATCAGGATCGGGTGAATCCGACAACGGACGGGAGAATCTCATGGGAACATGACAGTTCCTGCACGTCGGACTCAGATGAAGAGATTGAGTGATGGTAGAACCGACTGCATGAGGTAACAACGCTAAATTGTAATATGATGGTTAGATCACTACGCCGTGTAATGATAGAAGCCAGAGAGGTGCCAAAGGAACCTGTAGACCATTGTGAAACGACAAGTTTGGAACAAAAGCAGCTGGGTGCGCTAACGGGGGCATTGTGCGCAACAACTGCACAAGGGTGGAATACACGCCAAAAGACTAGGAGAAAGTGGCACGCATGTAGAAGGCAGGCACGCGTACGGTTTGGAGGACAAAGCGGGGTGAGCATCGATCAGCGGTGGAGGGTGCATATGTATGTTGTGCAAACGCCTAATTGACTAAGGATCAAAAATCCGAATTCACCGCAATGAAGCATTTTGCCAGCTGTTCGCGACAAAGCTAGTAGGAAAACAGGGGGGAGCATGAACAACGTCCACTTGATAAGATGACCCACTGGGAATCTGCGGATACCAGGAGTTCGATGGGCCTATAAGACCATCAGTAGAAGGAGGCGGGCGAAGGTGATCTTATCAATGATAAGACAGGAGAAAACCAAGAAGGGGCGCGGAAGCAGTAGGCTTTGCGAAATCGATGAAGAATGGGCGCGGCTAAGAAGGAAAAGCGCGATGTTGGAGGAAGGAATCAACAAAATGAAAATTGGCATCACACAAGCGGGCCGTGTGAATCTGCAAAGAAGGGAACCAGGCCTGGCTAAGACTACCTCGGTACTAGAACGAGCTGCGACCCTGCTATCATCGCTGTGACTACACAAACATAGGAATGTACCATATACAACAGCACACAAGGGGATAACCGGTACGAGGGTACTCGAAAGGTGCCCACAGCCCAGGCTAGCAGGAAAGCTGAGACCCTGCATGTGGGGTGCGACCACCTGACTATTTGTGGAAAGCATAATCTCAGCGCCCCAAGTAGTTGAAATAAGGCACAGGACTATAAACAAGTCTGCGGGAGGCTGGTGCAGAAAGAAGATTCTGTGCAGGGCCAGTCGGTCAGCAAGATCATGATCGCACCAAAGGGGTTGCACTACCGTGTGGGAATGTTGGGAGGTGACCGTTAACGTCACTATTCATGATAAGAAATTCGAGTTATGGCACAGAGGAGAGGGTGGTAGGCCATTAAGACATGAGTTTCGAGATAAATACAAAAATATCCACCGCCAACAAGACATTAATGAATTGGGAGTGGAGGGAAGGGTTACATTCAAATTCACGCGTTCCTACAAAATCCCTTGGACAACACTGGGATATTTGAGATTTGAGCCAGTGCAGAACACCAAACACCCAATTATCAAGCCTCCCATGAGTACCATGGCTAAAACCTGAGCACGGTTCGTGGAAGAGCTGTATCTGACCCAGGAGGAGTCGGAAGAAGTGACTGCTGCCCCCGAGGTTCCAAAGTCCCCACGCACACCGCGACCCTGAAAAAACAAGCAGACTATGGGGCCAGTCCGGGTATCACCGAGATTTAGTAAATTGTTAGTGGCAGAAAGGGCAAAGCAATCACCACTAAAATCGACGAGGAGGAGGAAGATTTGCAGGCCCTGATCGCTCAGATTGAAGCACAGGATGACAAAGCGGAGGATGCTGTCCACATACCTTCGCTACCACCATATATCTCTCCATGGAATGGGACGACCAAGATACCAAAAGACCTGGACGCCGCGAAGAGTACGCTCCAGACCCCACTTCTCCAGATGAGATAAGGTTTGATGGTCTGCCGCTGGGCCAAGTACCGAGTATCAAGTTCGAAGATTGGGATCTTGCGGACAGTGAGAAGTTCCCCCAATTGGACGAAGAGAAATTACTACAGCAGAAGTGGTTACGGGGTGTGGAGAAGGTGGGATTACTCAATCTGAGGTGGATACCCCACTATCACCGCGTGACCATCACCATTTTTGTTATCCGATAGTTACTATGTCTGGTACATGAGGGGTATCTATGGTTGGAGGAACCGATTCCCATCACGGCCGATTTAGTACACCAAATTACCCATCTGCCTACTAAAGGGAACGACCCCGCAGACATAGCCAGCACAAGTAGCGATGTGGGTCTCGCAGAAGCAATGAAGGCTAAATATAAGCTGGAAAAGCAGAAGCGCGGGTATGTAATAGCAAGCATCAAAGATCGAGGGGTGCGAGTCACCACCTAGCTACTGGCTAGTAAACTCATGAGGAAATGCCGCACATATGAGGTACTAGCCCTTGTCATTGCGCTTGCGGAGCAGTGTGTAGAAGGGGTTCAGTTCAACTGGGTGCAGTTTCTATGCAACGAATTTTTGACAAATTGTAAGGAAGCATAAGAGAAAGGTAAGACTTTCCATTATGCATGGTTGCTACTATCAATCCTTCTGGTTGCAAGAGAACTACCGTAGGGTAGCCAGTTTCCCAACATTGAGGAGAACCTACCTGAAGCAACGTGGTATAACTCGCTTTGGGCTACAAAGGACACCACGAGGGTTCGTGAGCTCAAGGTATTCTAGATATTCATGGAAGCGAGTATCCGGACATGGATCACTCATAGACCGCAGTTATCCCCGACAATATACAACAATTTGTAAAGCACAACTGAGTTCAAAGCGGACATGCATAACCTATATATCCGGGCATGGAAGGATCCAGAACAAACATGGGTAAAGCTTCCGTTCATTGTAATGGATGATGCAATTTATGAGGTAATGGCAGCATGGCCTCCAGAGTGGCACACCTCGGATGTGGCTGCATTGGAAAGTATGGCAACATAACAGCGAAAGAAGGAAATCTTGCTGCGACTCACGAAAATGGCAGAAAGGACACGTCAGGGACAGAAGGCAGCTTCGCAGCAAGAGGCAACCCAAGAAGTAATCATCGAAGAGATCAGGAATGTCCTCGGAGCAAGACATGCAGAGGGAAAAGGAGCCACAGGAATGCATGGAACTTCCCACCAAATCGACCCAAGGCAAAAGGTCACGCGTCAAGGAGTCGCCACATACATACAAAAAGATAAAGATCATAAAGCCTTTGGAGAAATATTTTCTAGACAACAACGACCCGACGCGTAATGTCACTAAAGGGGCGTTGGAGGAGCTGATGACAGAGTAGAAAACTGTGTTGGGGGAGCTCAGAGCGCAGCTGCAGGCCTTACAGGTGCATTCCCCGGGAGGGATGATACCAAACCTAGTAGACGACACATCCACAGCCGAGCAGATGGTGCGCATCCCCACAATGAACACTTTATTGTTGCCGATAGGCGCTGTCCTAGCTGAAGCCGATGGTGACATGCGCAATTGGGGGTTGAATTTGGCCGCCCTTCCTAGAGAAACCCTATACCAACTGCAGTATGGGGTAACCACTGAGATCTGTGCCAGGGAAGGCTGCGGCCTCCAAATCCTAATGGAGCACAAGGAAAATCTGGAGCAGGTCAGTCTACAATGCGATGACTTGGTCGCATGCAACCAAGAATTGGAACAGGTTGTGGCGGAGGCCTGCAGCAAGGTACCAGAGTTGGCTGTGCCAGCAGAACTTCCCGTAGCTGACAAGATTCATCACATGGCCACAGGATTCTGTACGGCCCAAGAGGAGGCCGCGAAAGCTCAGTGGGAATTAAATTTACAAATTGCGGAGCTAAGACTGAAGGCGCAGCCACCCACACCCCCGAAAGTTCGAGAACAGTGCCGCGGGGAAATTCAAGTAGGATTAAAAGTGATAAAGCGCACTATCCAAGAGTGCGCGAGATTGTTGGTTTAGTCCCTCCTTATGCTCACATCCCTCCAGGAAGATCTAATGCTACAACAAGTAGAGATAGAAGCACGAGAGTTACAACAGGCTTATGACAAAGTCTGGGGGACTGTGCAAATAGTCGCCATCACAAAGCGATTGGCCAAAATGAGGGAGGCCTAGGTTCTCAAGGCACAAGTTAATGTCGCTCGGCAGAAGGAAGTAGTGATTAAAGAATGCATCCAGCCTTGGCTTGATGAGGCATTTGTGGTCTCCACCAACATCGAGAGAAAGTAAGCACATATGCAGGCAGTTTATGAACCCAGACAAGTAACTGAAACTGATACTGATACATTGGTGGATCGCGTAGAATGGGTACAACCGATGGCGGAAGACTTTGTGGAAAGTGTAAGCGAAGCACAGAAATTGCTGAATGACCTTCGTGAAAATATTGCCGCACTAGCCGAGTGACTCAGGACGAGTCACGATGATTGTGTTGGGGGCTTGTTGGGTAGCGGAGGCCCTGCGTAATGGTTTTTGGGCTTAAAGTCCGCAGTTTTGGGTAATAGTATGGTAAAGGCTCCGCGAGGTGCACGGAGCGCGAATTGTAATGAGTCAAGTCAAAGGGTTGTCTGCCAGAAAATAATGTAAGAAAATAGAAAGTGAATCGGCCTGCCCATGATCTGCGGGCCATGGGAATGTATAAATAGAGCAAGGCTCTAAGGTTAGAAGTCAATTTTTGTTGTTGGATCTTAACGTTATGGGTTTATGAAGGCAATATTCTCTCTGCATCTGTAAGTCTGAGTCCAGGGTGCTGGTAGATAGATAGAGGCTCCGCAGCTGTGTGCACAAAGGCTTGGTAGAGTTCGCAGCTGTGTGCACGAACCCCTGCAGCTGAGTGCGCAAGGCGGATCTGGTTGTACTGAGAAGGAGATAAATAAAGATAAGAGTTTCTGAATCATTGTGTGCTTTATTAAGAATCAATCTATTGCTTATGTTATGGATTTATGCATATTTAAGATTGCATGCACTGGTTGTTGCTGTCAAATGTGTGCTTAGAGACCTTAAGAAGTAGATTAGATCTACAGTAAACTCATAATAACAAGAGTGCATCGGTGAGGATCTACACGGAAGCTTGATAACTGTGCAAAGTGGCGTGAGGGTGTAGATCAGTTCGCGACCCCTCTAGAACATATCAAAACATCCCAAGGGTGCGGAAACCTGGTTCCAACACCCTCCCATACTACCTCGGGTGAGACTTCAGTATGTGCTCCGTAGGCTATTGTCGAAAGGGCCAATAATGTGGGATTTGTTTGGCTAATAACTCTTTCGAACCTAGGTTAGGCCCCAAAAAGCCAACACTTCCAAAGTATAGAGTTGGGTAGAATAAACCTCATCCTCTTCCTCCTCCTCCAACCATAAAGGTAAATCATGCTCTAGGGTAGGTTGAGCAGGAGGGTATAGGACTAATTGTTTGGACATATGCCCATTCTTGATGGTCATATTCCCAGCTCTGCAGCTAATGTAAGCATCAGCTGTGGCCAACCATGGCCTCCCAAGGATGAGAGGGTAACCAGTAAGCTTAGCCTTAGGCTGTAGAACTAGGAAATCTGTAGGGTACTCCCAAGAGTCAATGGATACCATCACATTCTCCACAATTCCCTCAGGGGTGACTGTGGAATGGTCTGCAAGTTGCAGAACTATTGTGGTCTTCCTTAATGACCCTTGGAGGTTGAGCTTGAGCATGGTGTCCTTGGTCATCACATTAATGGAAGCCCCAAGATCAATCAGAGTGTGTGGGACAATGGTGTTTTTGATGTGCACATCTACCACAGGGCTTCCAGGGTCTAAATATTTTGGACATATTACCTGCCCCAACATTAAGTCAGATAACTGCCTAATGACATTGATGGTAGGGGAATCCCTTTTCTTCTTCCTGGATGCTTGAAGCACTTTTCCTTTATCAACTTATTATAAATGGGAACATCTTTGATTGCTTGGAGAAGGGGGATCTTTACACATAGATTCTTCAATTCTCCCAGAAGTTCAGTTTCTTCTGGGGTAGGCTGGAGTGGTTGGGTTAATCTCTCAGGAAAGGGTGGATTTACTTTAAGGTTGCTTTCCTCTTTTTCTTCCTCAACCTCCCTATGTGGAGAGGGAGGTTGGTTATCAGGGAGAATTCTCCCTGATCTTAGGTTGATCTCTTGGATTTCTATAGCATAAGCTGGGTATGATGTCTCTCCACTGTATGCTTAATGAGCTTGCCTATTGTTTGGGTTTGGATTTGGCTGGGCAAGCATCTGGGGTTGCTTAGGCGGAGCAGTGTGAAGGAGTTGTGGTTGGGTAGGTGGTGGAGGCAATAGGGCTGGAACATTGTTGAATTTGGGCCTCCACCCCTGAGGTGGGGTATTCCACTGATGTTGTGGCTGAACATAAGGTTGAAATGATTGGATGGCTGGCTGGGATTGATACTGAGATGCATAGGACCAAGGAGGGGGTGTAGACTAGGAAGGATGAGCAGGGGATCCCCAAGAAGGTATATCTATGGTTTGGTTGGGGTTGTAATATGCATGGGATGACCCTTGCATACCCTTCTGGTATGGTCTAGGCCTAGGAGGTCTCCTTTGGTTGATGTAGCAAAGCTGCTCAGTGACCCCTTCAGCTCCTTGATATACATCTTTAAGTCTAGGTAAAGAAGGGCACTTGTCTGTGAAGTGGGTTTCTTCACATACTGAGCAAGTCTTAATACAATTCAATGGACATTCATCCCTAGAATGCCTCTTGGTGCATCTAGGATAAAAGATGTCCAAGGCTCTCTTTGCTTCCTCTTGCTTCCTTTTGTTGTTCATGGTGTCCAATTGCAATGCAAGGGTTTGCATCATGTCACTTTTGAAATCTTCCAACATATTTCCTATTTCACCCTTGATGGATACGTTAGAGGATGATGTACTGGCCATAGGTTGACTAGCCCTACCCTTTTTCCTAGCTTCCTTAGAATGGTTTCTAAAGGAAGTCTGAATATCCTCATAGGGTAATTGGTAGACATCTCCTCCTGCTATCATATTTAAGGTATCAAAAAGATCTTCCCTTACTCTTCTAAGCAAGATCAACTTTAGTGACTCAGGGTCAAGTGTGCACTTGGCCCTTTTGTAACTAAGCTAGAATATTTCTTCATAGTCTTCTAGGGATTCATCCTGGCCTATGGTCATCCTAAAAATATCTTTTTTAGTGTCCTTTGACCTACGCTAGTCCTTATAATTTTTGTTAAAAGTCTGCTGCATCTAAGCCCAAGTTGTGATGCTATCTCCAGGTAAACCCATGAACCAACGCAATGCTACATCCTTGAGGGTAGATGGGAATAGTATTAACTTTTTCTCATCATCTATATAGTCATAGGTTCGGCATATAATGGCAAATTCAAATAGGAAAGTGTTAAGGTATTCTGTGGCCAGGCCATGGAAATGAGGTAGAGCAGAGGGGCTTATATTCTTCATCTTGGTGTCCCCATTGGTTTCCCTAATGGGGAAAGCACTCTCAATTTCTCTCTATCTCTCCTGTCATTTTGGTTTCCAACCATTGGTTCAGTAGGAATGGGTTCTTCCTCTTCTTCTTCTTCTTCTGTGGGTTCCTCAAATAGGTAAGGTTGCTCACCTAAATGGTCTTCCAATTCACCGTCACTAAAGAAGAGAGAAGGTTGCCTGTTGGATGTAGTGGGGGTATTTGACAAGAATATCTGTAAAGTGTCCCTAATCCTACGAGGCATGAAAGGAAATGTTTTTGGGTTGGTTTTTGTAATATTTTTTTAAAGCTAGAAAATACTTTCAGAATGGAAAGGAAAACAGATAATGACAAATGAAAGAAAGAAAGAAACTAGACTACTTTTGTAGAAATAAACTAATGGAAGAAATTTGAAGACTAGAAGTAGAAGAAAAGAAAGTTTGGAGACTAGAAATAGAAGAAAGCAGTAATTACTTCTACTTAGACACCTCCCCGACAACGGCTCCAAAAAGTGATGAGCCTAGGTATTGCAACAATAATTCTGCAACTCCCAGGGCTACCATCTTTACTTATCAACTCAGGGTTCGTAAAAACTTGGAGGTGACAATGCTATATGCACAAGTAGAAGTGAAGGTCCTGCCTGTTGTTACTATTTGTTTGGCAAGAGACCCTAGGGGTTCCAAGCCAAATTTCTATAGGGTCAAAAGAAGCTTAATTCTTTGATGGAAGGAGAGAAAACCTATTCCAAGAGAGAGCTAATCTAATGCAGTAATGAAGAAAACATCATGAAATGCTAAACTTACACCATAACCTAACTAACCAATTAAACAACTATGCTAAGAACAATTGCTAAATTAACACTAACCTAATGCTAATTATCTAAGTTGTAGAAGTAAAGAGCATCAAAATTAGACTAAGGTGTAACAAAGAAACTTAGGCTAAATCGTGTTTCAAGCGGAAAAAGCAATCAGAGGTCGAAATCAATGGAAAGCAGACGTAAGGACATAGTAGTGCATAGGGATTGTTGCATCGATCAATGAACAAAAGATGGACGATGGAGATCTTATCACGGGGCTTAAGTGAATAAATGGATGAATGGGGCTAATGAATAGGATGAACGACGAAGATTGTATCGCGAGGAGTTAAGTGAGTGGATGGATGAATCAAGGTAACAAAGGAGATGAATGGCCAAGATCTAATCGCCGGGATGAAGTCAAGAGATGGACGGACGAGGTTAAAAGGAGCGATGAACGAATGAGATCTGATCGAGTTGGTGAAGTCAAGAGATGGATAGATGAGGCTAACATGAGCTATGAATGGCTAAGATCTTATCACGCAGGTGAATTCAAGAGATGGACGACGAAGGTCATATCGCAGGGAAAAGAAACGTGCGGAAATAAGGGAGTGGGTTTCTAAGGCGGTAAGTAGTTTCTTGTGCGCCCTTCAGGCTGTAAGCAGTATTTTGAAATTTCACACGATTAGCCTCCAACGAGCTCCATGATAGCTCATGTGAGAACCATAGACTGTGTTTTTGGGGTTGCTGAAGGGTCTCTTCCTCAAATCATGGTCCCAGAGGGAGGAGATGAGGCTGAGACACCTGCGCACAACCTGATAGTGATCTTTTTCCTCTAACTAACCTGTGAACTGAAAGAAGGCATAAATGAAAGTAAACTACAACAAATGAAGCTACTGAAGCAGATGAACATGAAAACCATGCATGATCTATGCTATATTGTTGTAATGAAAGTGCAACTACTTAAGCAAATAAACAGTGAAAACCATAAGGCTACTTAAGCAAATGAACAGAAAACCATGAAACTACTTAAGCAAATAAACAAAACAGAACTCTATGCTAGCATACATGTACAGTAAAGAGGAGTTGTGGTTTCTTGGGTTGGGTCCTAACCCAAGAGCTCTAGCCCTCAAAGTTAAATCAGAGTTGGCTTAAACAAAACTCATTCTTATTAGAAAAACCATGGATTATAGAGCAAGTTGTCACAAGTCTTTACAACTCAGAAATAAAAAAGAGTTTTACAATAGAATTTAGAATCCTACTGAGGTCCTAAGCCTCTCTATTTATACATTTGAAGTCTCTAACGACTTCCTTTCCATTAGGGAGGTTTGGCTCCCAACTTAAGATAAACTGTTTTCTGTCCCTTTCCCTTGCTTGGCTGCCTTTTAGTCTTCAAAGTGATGGCTGTGTGCATTCCGAGTTTATGGTGGAATATTCGAATGGAGGCGTAGCAAATGAGGAGGATTTGCCTCCTATAGTTACTTTCCCTTGTCCCATTTGAGTCTTTACCAATGTATTTCCCATAGTTCTTTGATTTTATCCTTTATACCTGCATTTTTCTTGCTTTTATCCTTTATTCATGTATTACAAGCACATTAGACCATAAAGCCAAATATCCAACTCTAACTCATTTCATAAACAAAATATAATCAAAAGTGTGCAATAAGTTGTGAGAATAGTTGGTTTGACTAAGCTAGGAGGTGGATTAAGGCCCATATAATTACCCAATAATGAGGTTTATCACAATGGTAGAGCCATGGGAAGTAGTACAGGAGGCAGCAATGCAGAGGATGTTGGTTAGCAAGCCAAACATCAGCACAGTTACCGATGCCGAATGATCAAAGTGATGCTTAATGGTGGAGCATTACTAAAGCACATTCCTCGCTAAGAGGGAGTGTTTATTTGGGGTAGCATCGGATGTGATCTAGCCGTGAAAATTAGTGGAGAGGCTAAAGCACATGAGATCTCCAAGACCCAAAAATGGTTTCAAGAAATTCCACCCAGTTAGAGAGATATTAAAATAATAATATTTTTAATGGAGTTCCTAAGTCTAAACTTAGGAAAATTAAAATATTATTATATTAATGGGTATTAATATAAAACTGGGTGAGAAGGTTCTAAATGACATGGATCAAGCCAAATATAATCTTAGCTGTTGATTAGTGACTTAACCTCGGTTGTTGAAGACTCAACAGGAAAAGTATAAGAGGAGGCTTGAGGGTCAGTTGGAGACACACCAAGTTGATCAGTCAGTTCAATTTTCTGGAGCGGGGTTTGCCGAGAGAAATTGAATCAGTGATCAGAGTTGCAATGAGGGGTAGTGAGTGCATAACAAAGAGGCAGAGATAATGTCAGGAGACCATCGCAAAGGCAGAGAGGCAGACACAGAACCAACAGGAGCCATGCAGAGGGCCAGAGGGTCTGCGTGGGTGATGCAGAGGGCCAGAGAGCCAGCATAGAGCATCTGTAGGCTAACGCAAAGGGTTCTAGGATGACGCAAAGGCCAGGAGGGCTGACGCAGAGCCTTAAAGAGGTGTTGGAGAGTCTTTCGTAGAGCAGACTTACCGAATATCTGCTTCCAAAGAGAGGTATTATTGCCAAATTGATTTCTCTATCGAGTGAGCCAGTTTGGCACCCAGTTGTACTCAAGAAAAGTTGCTTAATAATACAACCCTTAGAACTGCTGCACCGGTTTTCCCAAGTTGGGTTTTTTTGAGGACAATTGTCCAAAAATAACGGTGTCCCTTATGTGTTTGTCTATTTCTTTCAGTTGATGATATGTAGATGGTTGAGAATGCATTTGTGTCTATTTCAGTATTTATATGGTTAAATAAGTTGTTCAGTAATTAAACAAGTAGGTGAAATAAACCAGATAGTGCATGAAAATTTCTAATGAGTTAGACTTAGAAATTTCAACAATGTCATGATGTCAATTTTGTGACCAAGCCTCCATGAAAATATGCAAAGAACCATGAAGCTAGGTACAAACACCATAATCAAGTGAGTTGATTCATCTAGGTAAAACATCCAAATATTCAAATATACTGCCAAGGAGCATATCACCATCTAAACATGACTATAATCATGAAGAAATAACCATGCAGTAAGATGGGCGATGATACAAAGCATTAAAGTAACATGTAAAATATTGGCTCCATGGGTACATGTGCCCCTTGAAGAAGAGTGCATGGGAACCCCATAATCTCGGCATACCTATCAAGATTGTTGTTTTTCCACAACACTGGAGAATCTAGGTTAGGATCTTAGAATCACTAACACTACCAATCCAAATGCCACAATAAACTACTTTTCACAAAAAAATATAATCAACAGTAAATCAACTAGTGTATAAAATAGACATTTTTTTTAATTTATCAATAACACAATTTTATTATAGTAACAAACTGTAATAAAATTGTCTAGGGCTTATGTACCAGGGATCATGGACCTCATACAATCACTGATATAAGAATACAAACTAGGGTTTGGTGTCAATAACTATGACAACCAATCTACCCTGAACAAGATACACTGACCATCTAGCTGATGTAGTTGACTTCATAGCTTCCTTGATTGTACCCTGAACATACATGTTGGTCCCGCTCCGAATCTGTAACTCTACCTCTATCAATGTTCCTGCTCCCAATATGCAACTATGTCTCTATCAATGGTCCTGCTTCTTTAAGTCACTGAATACAACTCTCCAATATTCCCTGTAGTTGACCATTTTTCCATCAATGCATCAACACATAGGGACTCATGTTGAGTTGTTCACAACTCTAGACTGCACACTACTACTCCTCAAATCCTTTGGGAGTTCTTTCCATCTATTTCCTTCCTATGTTTCTCCCATGAAAACAATTTGGGCTAGAGGCTTGCCACCTATCATTTTCAAATGTCCTTCTCCAACAATGAACTTGGCTTGATCCAACTTCTCACTTAGTTGTCCTTTGTCCTTCAAGGTGTCAAGACTTGAGCTCTCCAATCTTCATCCTCCTTATAATTGTCAATTTACTTCTTTTTGACTGATCTAGGGCTACTTTGGGCACCTAATTTCTTCCCTCCAATAGCCTTAAGATACCCAACAACTCTATCCTACACTAGGACAGTCTATTCTCTACGAACAAAACAACTTGAAACACACCAAAAAATACCTTTTTACTATTATGGAGTTGTGTGCATATGTTGTCAGGTCTATGGTTTGGTTAGGGTTTTTAACATTCCATGTTTAGTCCTTACCTTCAGCTCCCAAAACCCTCCTACAACTACGACCTTCCTCCCTTAACTAGATGCTCCCATACATTGGCTCCTAGGCTACTTTCCAACCCATGTTTAGGCCTTACGACCCCCTTCAAACATAGGTACAAGGCTCAACCATCTTGTACATACAATTGTATAGATATGAAACCTATTTTCATATTTCTTTCCACATAAAAAACTCACACAAAGACACCCAAAACTCTCCTTGAAGGCTCGGTCTACTTGCTCCCAAATTCGACCCCTAAACAGATCACAAAAATACACCTTCTTCCTCCTTTGTTGGGTTGCTTTGGTCCTATGACTTCCTTAGATGTGTATTCCTTATGTTTTTTCCACTTAGGATATGCCTTTTGACGTCTACGCTCTCCTATTTTTATACAGTCTTATGGGTGCAACAAAAAACCCTTGAGAGAGCACCTCCAAACACAAGGCTGAATTGAAACTCTTGTAGAAAAACCATACTTAAAAATTAATATCTTGCTTTGTAGACCACCTTTCTTGGTGTTCTTTTGGCCCATAGTTCCTTTAAGGATCCTCTACAATATCTAAGGGATACATCCCAAAAGTCCTTATGGGTTCACACCCACAACTTTGGGTTCCAATCCCACATGCTTGGGTTCTTAGCCCACAAGTTCATTTGTGGTGCTAATTCCTCCATAATCTTGAACCCTAGGGTTTGAAGTACCTCCCAAGCTACAAATATCAACACTCCCTCTTAGTGAGGGAGGTACTTCCAAGACTAGGAAGTAACTCATTATCACTATCACTACTGGCGACATTAGTCCAACTCCTGGCGCTAATAACTCTAACAAACCCTAAACCATGAATTACACCCTTCATTGAAGTGTCACTTCCACTGGAAGCCTCCTGCTTCTTCTTCTTCTATTGAAATTCTTTCAGGCCATTCCACGACTCCTTCTTTTCATCTGTAGAAGCACATTTTCTCCCCTCTAACCACACACTCTTCTTGGGATGCAAATTCTCCCTTTGAACCTGCAAATCTTCGTTAGAACTCGGATCCCTCTGAACCTTTGGAACATAGACATTCTTTTCCTCCTTCTCATGATATATAGTCTTTCCTATCAGCCTATATAGACCATGCTCCCTAACTCCAATCACAACACTTGTGAAGCTAGAGCCTGCCTAAGTCTTGCCTTTCCACCCTGGAATACCACCTCAAATTCCTTATGCTCGATCACTAAGACAAACAACACATTATATTTGAGTTCTGGTACAAAAATTACTTTCTGAACTCGCATCAACTATCTTGACTCCATCCTGAAAGGCATGAGACCTATCCTCTGATCTCCTTCTAACTCTTGTTTCCCACCATCATGTGCAACTTTGCGTCCCACTCAGCTACAGTCTCAAACACATCCTATGAACCTGTCACGTGCTTCGACTCACCATTGTCCATGTACCATACAACCTCATTGAAGGTACCTTAAAGAAATGAGAGATCAAAGCAAAATACTCACTCTCCAATCTCTTAGAGAGGTCATCAATCTCGGTACAAGTGGTGACACCTACAACTTCCTTCCCCTTCTTATTATCATCTCCCTGCTTCTTCCTTGGACACTGTCGAATAATGACCATATTCATTCTTACTACAAGAGCCACGTCATCATCAAAAGCCTTCTTTTTCGGATGGAGATCCTCATCTCGTAATTCTTCCTTAATGAAGTCACCCCACAACCTGTTCCAATCTAGAAGTTTGTCTCTGGCAACGATCCCTCTAATCAATGGCTTCCACTTTGGAGTAAACCCCTTCAAAGCAATCCTCACCATCTAAAAATCTGAAACAGTCTTACCAATGGTGATATGAAAATGAGATCTTAAATCAATATTAAGGTATTACAGACTCATGTGCAGGAATTCCTGTATTACTTAGTGCAACAGATCGAAAAAATTGTGAATAATATAGACAATGAGCAGTGAGAAAACATAACAGACACACACTCAACACAACAAATAATCAAGGAGTTCACCAGACTTCTTGGCTACGTCTCCTGGTCCAGATTTCAGTGTTGACCTCTATATTAAGTCTTTAAGAATAGATTATTACAAGAGTGAGCTCAAAATAGAGTCTCAACACAATAGTAACATCAAAGAGGGATCTGCTCGAAAACCTCGAGTCTAAACAGTGCACAGACTCTCCCTCTGACTGTTCCGCTATTCAATCTGCCTCAATCTGACTGATTGTTTGTGTTTTTGTGACTGTCTTCAACTGACCTCTCCCTCTAATTGTCTCTGTTCTATGATTGGATGGCTTTTTAAGCCTAGCAATGCTGTTTGTTCATTTCCCTTTTCGGGCTCTTTGGCTTCCGGCCGTTCCCTTCTTCCTCGAGCTCTTTGGCTCCTGTCAAGCATTCGTGCACTCACTGTTGAAATTCTTGGGGGCACGAGGCTACTAATAGGATGAAATACTGGCGGGCATGGGTGGAACTGGCCATTTGGCCTTCCCTCGACAAAATCCTTAAAACAATGCATTTTTGGTCTCGAAAGGAAAATACACAGAAAACATAGAAAATCCAACAAAAACACTTTCTATCGGACTTCAAATAATATCCAATTACATCCATAATCCCTATCGAGTCCGTGTTATATCGCTGTCACAAGTCGCAGTGCCCATATATCATGGTCTCCTTTGTATTTCGGTTTTATAACGGAAATACACCAAAACACAGAAAAACCAGACAAAATGCTGCATCTTGGATTTCAAATTTTATAGTGCCTTATCTATAAATCTTGTCGGGTCTACCTTGATCGCAATCATAAGTCTCATGTCAATGACCCTTTATATTTGGTTCCGATCCCATTCCTCCGCCGAGCGTTGATCGCCAATATTGGCGTATCGCATATCGCAGGGTCGCGAGTCTTTTGCATTGTTTCACCATTACACTCGCCGATTGCCAATAATCGATATCGGTGTATCACATATCAGCCCTTCACGATACTATGGGTCCTTTCCTCATTGTTTTGGTGCGATGCGATAATCGCAATCGCATATTGCAAGAACTCTTGGCCTGTGGTAAGGTCCTCCTTTCGGTGGTTTGCGATGCGATTCAATCCCGCTCCGCCGTTGATATGCACACTTGATCAATGGTTTATATGTCATCGCTGGTCGAAATCAATTGAGGCTGAGGTTTGATGTGCCGCAGGCTTCCTCTGATGTGACTGAATCCCATCCATTGATCCTGTGGATCCAACGGCTCTGGTGCATTCCTGCTGTCTTTCGCTTTCCCTTGGAATTTCGGGTTTTTCTGCCATCTTTTATTTTGTTCTATTAATCAATGAAGACTTGGAATTAGAGGTTTTGTATACAAGATCAATTTTGGATCATGCCTTCCAACTGAAAATCTTCTGGACCACCAAAATTTTGTTTTAGCATTCAAGCAAGTGAGGATATTAGGCCCTCACTTGTCTAATTTCCATCCATTGAGCTCTGCTTGGATTTGAAATCCCCTCAGGTACTCAAAATCCCCTTGACGCATTGTTCTTACCTTCCTTTCCAAAACTTTGTCCTCTTGTAACTCATTGAGATACTCAGGCAACAAGTCCCCAATAGGAAGCAACTGGCTTTGCTCTTCAGGATCTTCAATCAATGAAGGTTCATACAATCTCAAGTTTTCTGCATTAACGACTGAATAGATTTGCATATAAGCTAGCAAATCAAGGCGAAAAGCATTTTCACCAATTTTATCAAGTATCTTGAAAGGTCCATACCTTATTGGTTTTAGCTTCTTACCTTCACCTTGCATTCTGTCTTTGCTGATGTACAGCTAGACTTGATCACCAACTTAAAAACTATGCTCAACTCGATGCTTGTCATGTCTTGCCTTGTACTTGGCTTGACTTCTTTCCAGCTGTTCCTGTACTACCTAGTGAATTTCTTGGATTTGTTCAATGAACTTGGTTGCTTTGTCCACATCATTGTGTCCATCAACTGCTATGTCTTTACCAAAGAAAAAATCCAAGGGAGACTTTGGTATAAAACCAAAACAAGTCTCAAAAGGAGATCTCTGAGTAGACGAGTGCTTGGCACGGTTGTAAGCATGCTGCATAACACAAATGCTCATCCCAAAGCTTGGGATGCTTGCTGCAATAGCCTCTGAGCAACTAGATCACTGTCTTATTGACCACTTCTGTCTGACCATCTATTTGTGGATGAAATGCTATGCTCTTCTTCAACTTGGTTTCCATTAACTCCCATAGATTTGACCAAAACTTCCTAACAAATCGAGAATCTTGATCAGATACAATAGAAGTGGGTAACCCAAAATGAACCCATACATTCTGAAAGAACAACTTTGATGTTTGTTCGGCGGTAACCTTCTTGTTACATGGTATCAAAATACACATTTTACTAAACCTATCCACAAAAATATACAAATAATCATGACCTTTTCTAGACTTTGGTAATCCCCCAACAAAATCCATGGAAACACTTTCCCAAGGACGAGAAGAAATTGTAAGTGGAGTGTACAAGCCTAATTTTCTATTATTGGGCTTGCTTGTAGCACACATAGTACACCCTTTGATATATCTAGAAACTGTCTCATGCATTCTTGGCCAATAACAGAACCTTTTCAATTGTGCAACTATTTTACTTACACAAAAATGACTTGATATGAGAGAAGTATGTGCTTCTCGAATTATGTTAACTCTTTCAGTTTGTGGAATGCATAACTTTCCCAAATGATATAAGAGTTGGTCCTTTACATAATAATCTAATTCTTCTACTTGTTTTCCATGACTTAAAGTTGCATATACATATTTAAAATCTACATCTTGAGCATATTATTCAATGTAACTTTCATGCATTACTGAGTTATGCTTAAGTATAGTAGATGCATTTATGATTGGTCTTGATAACATGTCTGCAACCTTATTGTGTATGCCCTTCTTATATCTGATGACAAGATGAAATTGCTGTAGAAAACCCATCCACCTATAATGTCTTGATTGCTGCAATTTAGTTTGAGAGTGCAAATATTGAAGTGGTTGATGATCTGTATGTATGATTGTTTCTTTACCCATTAGGTAATGTTTCCACTTTTTCACACTTTGTACTAATGCATACAACTATTTATCATATGTGGGATAATTAACTACTGCAGAAGTAAATGTCTCAGAATGATAGCATATGGGTTTTCCGTGTTGCATCAACACTGCTCCCATGGCATAGTCACTGGAATCTGTCTCAATCTCAAATGGATGTTCAAGATCTAGCAGTGCTAGTACTGGTGTTGTACTTATTTTCTCTTTTAAGGTGTCCAAGGCTTTCTACTTTTTGCCTCCCCACTTAAACACTTGTTTCAATCCTGTTAAAGCATGTAATGGAGTTGCAATCAAGAGAAGTTAGCAATAAACTTTCTCCAGTATTGTGCTGCCCCTAGGAAAATTCTAACCTCTATAGCAGATTTGGGTTTAGGCCAGTTCACAATGACTTCAACCTTAGAGGGATCTATCTTCAATTCACCAACCCATACATATAACCCAAATAACTTAAAGATGTTCTGCCAATTCACATTTTGATAGTTTTACATAGATGTTTTCTCTTTTTAAAACATCTAAAGTTTTCTTTACATGCTTTACATGGTCTTCCCATGTCTTACTAAAAACAAGAATGTCATCTAAATAAAAAATTAAAAAATCATCAATAAATGGTTTGAGTACATCATTCATAACTCTCATAAATGTAGCAGGAGCATTAGTTAAGCCAAAAGGCATAACCAACCATTCATACAGTCCTTGCTTTGTCTTGAAAGTAGTCTTCCATGCATCCTGTTCTGCAACTCTAACCTGATGATAACCACTTTGCAAGTCTAACTTAGAAAAGTAAACTGCTTCTTTCAATTGATATAATAGATCATCAATACGAGGAAGAGGATAACGATTCTTAATCGTTATTTTATTTAGTGCTCTATAATCAATGCACATTCTCCACGATCCATCTTTCTTTCTCACCATCATGATTGGAGATCCACATGGTGATGTGCTTGGTCGTATAAACCCTTTATCGAGCAACTCCTATACCTGCTTCTTTATCTCTGCATTCTCTAAAGCTGATAACCTGTACATTCCAATGTTAGGTAATTGAGCATCTTGCTGCAAATAAATATCGTGTACTATTTCTCGCTTGGGTGGCAGACCTTTTGGTTCTTGAAATAGAACATCATACTTTGAAACAAATTTAACTAAATCATCTTTCTGTTTAGAATCACAGCCTTCAAATGCATTAGATTTTTCATGATCCTTTGCCTTTAGTAAAAATTGCTTACTTGAATTCACAATTCTTTTCATCTGTCTTGAATTTATGAGAGAATAGTTATCTTTGAGTTTATGGGCTCTTACAATATATTCTATTCCATCTTTAGTGAGTTGATACTTATTTTCAACTCTATAGAAAATATCTTTCCTATCATACTGTTAGGATATTCTGACACATAGGATATAGTTAAGTTCAACTTGGTCTAGTATAAAGTTAGGTTAGAGTTAGGTAAAGTGTGTTTCTTTACCGTTGTACATTTTGTAACTTACAATCCAACGGTCACGATATGTAGTGATCCGACGGTTCACTCTCACCTCGGTATTACTGACACTTGATCCGTGGCTTGACACCCGATTGGTCCATGAGTTCTATTTAAAGCGCATGGAGGGTCATTGTTCGGGTAATCTGTGCATGAGAGAAGCTTATGTAAATTTTCATTCTTTGATTAATAAATTGCCTGTAGTACCCACGTTGGGACAGGCCGTGGACTGTTTCCCTCCTTGCACTCTAAGGGTTTTAACCACGTCAAAAATACTGGTGTATTGATTTGAGATCTGGTTGTGAGCGGTGTCATTTTGGTATTCTTTCTGTGGAACTTACCCTGTAAATTCCTACATGGTATCAGAGCTATTTGAGGGCCGCATCCGTTGGTGATCCAAATCTGAAGCCGGTAGAATTGCATGCGGCTGTCGTTTCCTAGATCTGCTGTTTCTGACTGCTTTCGGGCCGAGAGGACTGCTCTGTTGCGTTCAGAGCATCTGTTCCAGTGAGGAACCCCTTTCGTTTCACGCAAAAAGGTTTCCGGTAGCCCTAGCTGCGTCATTTTTCAGATCGGGAGGTATACAATGTTTCTTTTGCAGTTTACTGTTATTTTCTCTCTGCTTATTTCGGTCTCAGTTTATTTAGCCTTTTTTTTTAACCGGATCTATACCTTTCATTTCTGCGTATGCTCTTTGCCCTGCGACTCTGTACGATTTGGGCAAATATGAAACAGAAAGGAAGGATTTTTCTCATGCGTATGCTCTTTTCCCTGCACCTTAGTGTGATCTCGGAAAATCAGAAACATTGAGAAAAATATTTAGTTTTTCGGCTAAAGCTAACTTTGAGATTTTTTTTTAAAATTTATAGTTTTTTAACTAAAGCTAACTTCGAGCCGCAAGGTTCATTTTTCTTTGCATATTCGTGTTGGGTTTTGTGTTTTGTGTTTTGTAGGGAAAAGAGCTTTCTGAAGGCAAGCACGCAAACCAAGGCCCCCCCCCCTTCTCTCTCTCCCTCTCTCTCTCTCTCTCTCTCTCAAATTTTTTGTATAGATCAATTGGTTCAAAGCTATTTTAAGAGAGTAGAGGTCTTGGGTTCAAGTCTCCATTTTGTGGGGGCGGATTTTTTCATTCCCGCACATTCGCGCACTTTGCCGGCAACGTCAACAATTTTTTTTCAAAAAGCCATAACTTCTTCATCCGGAAGCCTTTTTCAGAGCCGTTTTTTTTTAAAACCACCTATTTTTTCGAGATCTATCCATTTGAACACTTACTTTCAGCATATTCAGCTTCAATTTTTTAAAATGGAAAGTCCATGCCAAGTCATTCTTGACAGCACTAACTACTTCCAATGGGTAGAATACATGGAAGATTTACTTAAAAGTAAAGGTCTCTTCAGAATAGCCACAAACCAAGAGAAGAAACCAAAAGATGAAGACAAGGCGGCAAAATGGGAAAATAGACAAGATCAAGCACGTGGTTTGATAGGGATGTCTATTTCTCCTGATCTTAGATTCCACATTGCAGGACTTGAGACTCCTCATGAAGCATTAGAAAAACTTGCTAAAGTTTTTGGGATTAAAAATGAAATTAGAGCCCATCAACTTGAAAATGAGCTGCTTACTTTGGATCCTAATAATTTTTCTTGCATTGAAGATTTCTTGTCCAAATTCAAGACCCTTAGATATCTCTTGGAAGGTGTTAAAGTTAAGAAAGAAGATGGTAACCTTATTTATTCCATCCTTACTAAGTTGGGACCAGCCTACTCTGTATTTGTTTCCACTTTCCATTCTACAAGGGAAGCTTTCATTTGTCAAGGACAAGACTACAAGGCCCCTTCCTTTGACTCCTTTTGTGATTCCTTAATAAGAGAACAAGAAAAACTCTTACACCTTGGTCTTCTTAATCTTGGAAACTCTTCCACGAAAGCGTTAGCCGCCCAGCAGCAACCAAATTCAAAGAATCCTAAGAAGTCATATCCTCAAAAGAATGGTCCTAAACCATCTCAGCCTCAAAATGAAAGATCATTTCAGCAAAATGATAAGACCAATAAAAACAAATGGAAGAAGACTGATAGACATTGTAACTTTTGTAATCGAGATGGCCACTTAGAATCTAAATGCTTTAAGAAGATGGAAGCCTTGGAAGCCGCAATGAAGAAACATAACATCCATGTGGAGCCTACTTCAACTTCAACTTCCGGAATGGCACTTTCTGCATCTCATTGTCAATCATCTCAGTCTGGTTATGCATTAAATGTATCTTCTTCTTCTTCTCATTCTCATGAGTGGCTCATTGATTCTGGAGCCTCTTGTCACATGGCCAAAAACCAAGCCATGTTTTCTTCTTTAAATGATTGTAACACCAAAAATATATATATATTGGTGATGATAGATCTCTTAATGTTGTAGGGACTGGAACTGTTCATCTAGACAATGGTCAGTTTAATGATGTATTATGTGTTCCAACCTTATCCTGCAACCTTCTATCTGTCTATCAGATAACTCACTCAGGTAAAGGTAAAATTGTTGAATTTTCACCTCATGATGTTGTAATCAAGGATCTAAAAGATCCTAAACAGATTCTAGCTACTGGTCTTGCTGATGATTCCAAAAGGTTGTATAAGTTTCACAACTTTGGGTCATCCAATCTTCCCTCAGTATTTGTTGCTCATAATGATGAAGTGAGAAAACTTTGGCATGAGCGATTTGGTCACTTAAACTATCGCTCCCTTCAGCATCTATGTAAAGAAAATATGGTGACAGGTCTTCCTATGGTATCTTGCAGAGATGGTGTTTGTTCCGGATGTGTACTCGGAAAACATCATCGGGACAGTTTTGACAAACGTGCCTCTTGGCACGCCTCAGCCCCTTTACAGCTTGTGCACAGTGATTTATGTGGTCCTCTTCTTGTTGCTTCATTCTCTGGCTGCAAGTACTTCTTAACTTTCATTGATGATTTCTCCAGACGCACTTGGGTATACTTCTTAAAACTCAAGAGCGAAGTATTTAAATTTTTTTTGGCCTTCAAAGCCTTTGTTGAAAAACAATCTGGACATCAAATTCTTAAGCTAAGAACTGATAATGGTGGAGAATATGTTAAAAACGCATTCATCAACTTTTGCACCGAAAATGGAATTCAAATGCAACATACTGTTCCATACACTCCACAACAAAATGGTGTAGCTGAAAGGAAAAATCGCACCTTAAAGGAAATGGCTAATTGTATGCTGCAATCTAAAGGACTCAGTCTTAGTTTTTGGGCCGAAGCAATTAATTGTGCAAATTATATAATCAATCGCACTCCTACTAAGGTTCTAGAGAATATCACTCCAGAAGAAGCTTGGAGTTCCATTAAACCAGATGTAAGTCACTTTCGTGTGTTTGGAAGTGAAGCATGGGCCCATATTCCAGATGAAAAGCATAAAGCTTTAGAACCTAAGAGTGAGAAATGTACTTTTGTTGGATATTCTGAAGATGTAAAAGGTTATAGACTTATTCCATTTAAGTCCAAAAATGTTATCATTAGAAGAGATGTAAAATTTGATGAAAATAAATCGGCCTGCGAGCCTAGTCCGGCGGATGTGCCACCTCTTCCTATCTCTTCTACTTTTGAAAACCTTTCTTCTTCAGATGATGAAAGCGAGGATGATAATCCTCCCCCACCTTCTCAGGATCCTCAACTTCCAAGATGGGTCCGTGCTACTCGGGATGCAGTAGGTGATCTTGCCGGTGATCCTACAGATCAGCGACGTACACGTTCTCAGTTTGAAAGAGCCTCTTCCTTACTCGCTCAAGCTCCAGTAAATCATGATCCTGACACTTTTGCAGAAGCTTCAGGCCATCCACATTGGGAAGCAGCTATGAATGAAGAATATCATTCATTAATGACAAATGATACATGGGATCTTGTTCCTCTACCAAAGGGACGCAAACTTGTTAGATGTAAATGGGTTTACAGAACCAAGTATGGACCAAATGGGAAAGTTGATAAACATAGAGCTCGTCTTGTTGCTAAGGGATTTTCACAGGTTGAAGGCATTGACTACACTGAAACCTTCTCCCCTGTTGCCAAAATGAACTCTATCCGCCTTGTTCTTTCCCTTGCTGCCTCTTTAAAATGGGAAGTCCATCAGATGGATGTTAAATCTGCCTTCTTGCATGGGGACTTGCAGGAAGAAATCTATATGGAACAACCCATTGGCTTCATACAAACAGACTCCAACCTTGTTTGTCGACTTAAGAAATCCCTTTATGGCCTCAAGCAAGCTCCTCGGGCTTGGTATGCCAAAATGGATAACTTTCTTTTAGAATCTGGCTTTTCTAGGTGTCATTCTGACAATACTGTCTACACCAAGAAAGTGGGAAACTCTCTTATCATCCTTGTTCTTTATGTTGATGATCTTATTCTTACTGGTAGTGATCCCAACCTTATAAACCATGTGAAGTCCAGCCTTAAAAAGAAATTTGAAATGACAGACTTAGGACATTTACACTATTTTCTCGGTCTTCAAGTCTTGCAATCCCAAGAGGGTATTTTCCTTTCCCAGTCCAAGTATGCTTGTGATATTCTTCGTCATTTTCACATGGAAGACTGTAAGCCAACCCCTTCTCCCTTTCAGTCTGGAGTCAAACTTTCAGTCTCTTGTACTTCTCCTGAAGTTGATGCTACCTTATACCGTCAACTTGTCGGAAAACTCTTGTATTTAACCCATACTCGTCCTGATCTTTCCTTTGCTGTTGGCCTTGTTGCTCGTTTTATGCAAAACCCCCATGAAAGTCATTGGAAAGCAGCTAAAAGAATACTTCGTTATGTTCGAGGTACAGTACAGTTTGGGATTCATTACAGTGCCAAAGCAGCTCCTCTGTTAGTTGGTTTCACTGATTCTGATTGGGCTGGTGACCCTGATGATCGGAAGTCTACTGCCGGTTATGTCTTCACTCTTGGTTCAGGACCTATTACATGGGCTTGTAAGAAACAGGCTGCCATTTCTCTTTCGTCAACAGAAGCAGAGTATCGTGGTGCCGTGGAAGCTAGTAAGGAAGCCTTGTGGCTTCGTCAGATCCTATCAGAGTTTGGCTTTGAGCAGCAGCATCCAACCACACTTTGGTGTGATAATCAAAGTGCCATTCAGCTATGGAAAGATCCAGTCCAGCATCAGCGCAGCAAACACATTGAACTACACATGCACTTCATCAGAAAGCTCATTCATGACCATGTTCTTGAAGTGCAATATTGTCCAACAGATGATCAGGTTGCAGACATCTTCACAAAGGCTCTCACAGAGGCGAAGTTCACTAAACTTCGATATATGCTTGGAGTTCAAGAAGTTGTCACTAAGGGGGGATAGGCTCTAGTGCCTCCTTCCTTCTCCTATTGTGTCATATTTGTAAATCCTTCAATCCTATCCCAAGTTGTTCTTAAGGGGGGATGTTAGGATATTCCGACACATAGGATATAGTTAAGTTCAACTTGGTCTAGTATAGAGTTAGGTTAGAGTTAGGTAAAGTGTGTTTCTTTACCGTTGTACATTTTGTAACTTACAATCCGACGGTTCACTCTCACCTCGGTATTACCGACACTTGATCCGTGGCTTGACACCCGATTGGTCCATGAGTTCTATTTAAAGCGCATGGAGGGTCATTGTTCAGGTAATCTATGCATGAGAGAAGCTTATGTAAATTTTCATTCTTTGATTAATAAATTGCCTGTAGTACCCACGTTGGGACAGGCCGTGGACTGTTTCCCTCCTTGCACTCTGAGGGTTTTAACCACGTCAAAAATACTGGTGTATTGATTTGAGATCTGGTTGTGAGCGGTGTCCTTTTGGTATTCTTTCTGTGGAACTTACCCTATAAATTCCTACACATACAAGTATGGAATTCCCAAAACAATACCACATATATCCAATGTAACTATATCTAACTCAACCTCATCTAAAAATGTTGATCCAATAGCAAACCTAAGTTTACATTGTCTCGTTACTTGTAGCTTTGTTTTATCACACACCCAACGTAATGTATATGGCTTCTCATTGAGGTTTTGTTTGTAACCCCAACTTCTTTACAATTGTTTCAGAAATAAAATTTACTTTTGATGCACTATCAAACAAAGTATCAATCTTATTGTGCTTGGAAATTACTCTAATACGAAAAAACTCATTTCTTTCCCTCTCATTACTTTCATTATCAACAGATTGTGCAGAATTACTCATGGATGCTTCAAAATCCTTACCTTTAATACCTGTGGCTGTAACTGTTGTTTCATCGCCTGAATATAATCCCAAGTCCTGCTGAATAGCTGCAACATTATTTTTCTTCCTTCCACCAAAATTCTTAGGTCTTCGTTCTGGATGCAAAGACCAACAATGTGCCTCATCGTGTCCTTTCTTTCAATGAGTGCATGAAGGTTTATCCTTCTATACAGTGTTTGATTTCCTCTCCTTCCATTTCAATTTCTTCTTTTCCTTGTTCTTGCTTACATAATATTTAGATGATCCCCCAATCTCTGGGTTTACAGTCTTAGCTCTAGCTTCTAGACGTGTGGCTTGAACTGATACACCATCTAAGCTAGTGGGATTAAACATGAGGATAGTATGCTTTAAATAGCTACGAAGACCACCTATATACTTCAATAAAGTCTCAGGTGAATGTAATGAAATACCTAGAGTTAAAGCTCTTTTCCTAAATTCCTGAGTATAACTTTGTACACTCTGACCCTTCAACTGATGAAGAGTTTGCCACTCATCATTGCCTGCTGCATGTAAGCTAAAGGATAGAATTGATTTTTGATAGTAGAAGCAAATTCATTCTAGGTAGAAATGATTTTACCATGTTTTTGCAGATCAACTTGTGTCTTGCCTTCCCACCATACTAGTGCAGTTCCTACAAGTCGAAGGCCAGCCAGGTGAATCTTCTTCCTTTCTAAATCAACATTCTGTACCCTGCAATATACATCAGTTTGTCTTATCCAATTATCTAGCTTTTCTGCATTGATTTCTCCATCATAAATTGGAAAATCAAACTTCACATCTAATTTAATCAAATAAGTTTTCTTCTTTTTCTTATCAGGGCTAGTTTTATGCGAAGAAGATGATGAGGGTGATGAAGGTGATGATGGAAGAGATGGTGGAGAAGGCATTTCTCCTTTTCCTTTGCCTTCTGGAGGGGAAACTAGAAAAGGTTCCTCTGCTCCTTTGTCTGGTTTGGGTGTTGAAGTGCTTTCACCTCGACCCTTCTTAAACTCCAGATACATCTCTTCCACCATGGATCGCATGGCCATAAAATTGTCCATGAACTGAGATTCTAATCCCATTGGAGCTTCTTCCGCCATTATCCTCTAAGAATAGACTCTTCTAATCTCTGGGTTAGCCTCAACAAGTTCTCCTTCTCCTAGTCTGAGCTTTAATCTAATTAGCATTCAAAATCCAGCACAAGCTCGTCTAACCTTAACAAAACCAAATGCTCTGATAGCACTTGATCTAAAATGAGATCTTAAATCAATATTAAGGTATTAAAGACTCATGTGCAAGAATGCCTATATTAATTAGTGCAACGGATCGAAAAGATTGCGAATAATATAGACAATGAGCAGTGAGAAAACATAACAGACACGCACATCAACACAACAAATAATCAAGGAGTTCACCAGAATTCCTGGCTATGTCTTCTGGTCCAAATTTCAGTGTTGACCTCTATATTAAGTATTTAAGAACAAAATATTACAAGAGTGAGCTCAAAACAGAGTCTCAACACAACAGTAACATCAAAGAGGGATCTGCTCGAAAACCTTGAGTCTAAAGAGTGCACAGTCTCTCCTTCTGACTGTTCCTCTATTCAATCTACCTCAATCTGATCGACTGTTTGTATTTTTATTACTATCTTCAACTAAACTCTCCTTCTAACTGTCTCTGTTCTGTGATTGGATGGATTTTTAAGCCTAACAACGCTGCCTGTTCATTTCCCTTTTCGGGCTCTTTGGCTTTCGGCTGTTTCCCTTCTTCTCTAGGCTCTCTGGCTCCTATCGAGTGTTTTTTCACTCATTGTTGAAATGCTCAGGGGCATGAGTCTGCTAACAGGAAAAAATACTGGCAGGCATGGGTGGAACTGGCCATTTGGCCTTTCCCCAACAAAATCCTTATAACAATGCATATTTGGTCTCCAAAGGAAAATACACAGAAAACATAGAAAATTCGACAAAAACAATTTCTATTGGACTTCAAATAATATCCAATTGCGTCCATAATCCCTATTAAGTCTGTTTTATATCTTTGTCGCAAGTCACAACACCCATATACCATGGTCTCCTTTGTATTTGGGTTTTATAACGGAAATACACCAAAACATAGAAAAACCCGACAAAACACCGCATCTCAGATTTCAAAGTTTATAGTGCCGCATCTATACACATTGTCGGGTCCGACTTGATCGCAATCGTAAGTCATGTCAACGGCCCTTTGTATTTGGTTTTGATCCCATTCCTTCGCCGACCGCCAATCACCGATATCGGCGTATCGCATATCGCGGGGTCGCGGGTCCTCTGCATTGTTGTACCATTACACTCGCTGATCGCTGATCACCGCTATCAGCGTATCGGATATCGACCCTTCGGGATACTATGGGTCCTTTCCTCGTTGGTTTCGTGCGATGCGATAATTGCAATCGCATATTGCAAGAACTCTTGGCCTGTGGTAAGTCCTCCTTTCGACGGTTTGCGATGCGATTCAATCCCTCTCCGCCGTTGATCTGCGTGCTTGATCAATGGTTTATATGTCATCGCTGGTCGCAATCACTTGAGGCTGAGGTTTGATGTGCCATGGGATTCCTCCGATGCGACTGAATCCCATCCGTTGATCCCGTGGATCCAACAGCTCTGGTGCATTCTTGCTGTGCTTTCGCTTTCCCTTGGACTTTTAGGTTTTTCCGCCATCTTTTGTTTTGCGCTATTAATCAATGAAGACTTGGACTTAGAGCTTTTGTATACAAGATCCATTTTGGATCAAATGGTGGCAAGCTCATCTCAAACTTTAGACAACCTTGTCAGATACAAAGTTACCCCTTCACCCTGTATCATCTTGGTGGCCTTCAACTTATCCTGTAATACCAACAACCAATTCTTGTTCTTATTTTAAAACAAATCTTGAAGAGATTTCCACATCTCATGGGCACTGATCTTCCTTGATAAATGAGGTATTAAAGGATACTTGAAACCATCTATGATAATCAACTTACTCTTCGTATCCATCTCTTTGTACAATTCCAGTTCCCTAGGGTTAGTCAGCTTCTTGATCTCTCTCTTGGTAAAGTACCAGATCTTGTTCACCATCAAAACCAACTTGATCCTTTCCTTCCAAGGACTATAGTTGGACAACCCTTCCAACCTGTCCTAATATTGTGGACCAACTGACAACTTCAACATTGTTGTGAGCCCTTCAACAACAATGTGACCAACTCTCTCTTAAGCTACAATACTTATTGTGCACACTTTGATTCACTAGCCCTTCAAAGTATCTCTTATTCCATGTTGTTTTTCCACGACACTAGAGAATCTAGGTTAGGGTCTTAGAATCACTGACACTACCAATCCAAATGCCACAACATACTAATTTGCACAATGAAATATAATCAACAGTAAATAAACAAGTGCACAAAATAAACAAATTTTTTAAATTTATCAATAACCCAACTTTTATTATATTAACAAATTATAATACAAGTGTTTAGGACTCATGTACCAGGGTTCATGGCCTCATACAATCACTGATACAAGAATACAAACTAGGGTTTGGTTTCAAAAACTATGGCAACCAATCTCCCTTGAATAAGATACACTGACTATCTAGCTAACGTGGCCAACTTCATGTCTGCCTTGATCGTACCTTGAACACACCTACTGGTCCTTCTGCTCCCAATTTGTAGCTCTACCTCCTTCAATGTTCTTTTTCCTTTAGGCCACTGAACACGACTCTCCAATCTTCTCTCTAGTTGATCATTCGTCCATAAATGAATCAACACATAGGGACTATTGTTGAGTTGTTCACAACTTTGTTTGTGAACAACTCTAGATTTCCCACAGTTTCTCCTCAAATCCTTTGGGACTTCTTCCCTCTATTGCCTTCATGCGCTACTCCAATGAAGAAAAACTTTGGGCCGAAGGGCTGCCACCTATCACTGTCAAATGTCCTTCGAGGTGTCAACCTTGAGCTCTCCAATCTTCACCCTCCTTACAACTATCAATGTCCTTCTTTCCAACTGATATAGGGCTACTTTGGGCACCTACTTGTTTCCCTCCAACATCCTTAAGATACCCAAAACTATTTTCTACACTAGGAAAACATATCCTCTAGGAACAAAACATCAACACATACCTTTTCACTATTTTGTAGCTATGTGCATCTATTTTTAGGTTCATGGTCTCATTAGGGCTTTTAACAATCCTTGTTTAGCCCTTACCTTCAACTCCCAAAACCCTTCTATAGTTGTGGCCTTCCTCCCTTAACTAGTTGCTCCTATTCATGGGTTCCTAGGCTACTTTCATGCCCGTATTTAGGCCTTTCAACCCCTTCAAACTAAGGTACAGGGTTCGACCCTCTTGTCTAGACTATTTTACATATATGTTTCCTATTTGTAGAGGGTTGTCTATAGAAAATACTATAGATTCACAAGCTCATGCAATGTACTAAAGCACAAGACAATAATCTACTTGTACTTTCAACCAATAGAAGCCAATAGGTCGATGAAAACAATATGAACAAGAAGAAGATAAATCAATGGCACATAACATAATAAGTATTCGTGGAAAGCCCCAGCTGAAAACCCCATACTATTTGTATTGCATTAAATAAAAAATACAAGATTATAATACCATGCTTGTTCTCACAAGAACAATCCCAGCACTCAGTATGATCAATCTCCCCGATCACAAGCAAGATCAAGCCAATATCTATCATCTTCTGTTGCTCTCCAAGCCCTTCATTCCTTGCACTATTACTTTGAGAATTAACCCATACTTAATGTGGGAAATCCTTCCTAAAAACTGTGCAATCCATTAGGTCCTCTTCCTGATTGCATGCATGATATTTACAATTCAGTAAATCATATAATTGGTAGTACATTATCCCTTCACTCTAGTCTCAACTGGGTCTTTCTTAGAATCGACATGCATGAGTTTCTGATGAGGGAATCTTCAGTTAACTAGAGTGACACTTGTGGATGCACTAGTGCACCAACTGACTGTTAACTCTCTATTAGTTCCACAAATAGTTAGAACTAATTTAACTGAACATAACTTAGTAAACTGAGTTATCTAATTACAACTTACAATTAAACTCATCTCGGACTCCTAAAACTTAGGGGGAACATATACATTACTTCAGAAAGACTTCCAACTCAAAATTCCTAAGCTAATTAAGTTAACTAAACTTAATTAACTATTTACAAGTTGTTATGAGAATAGAATTCTATTTTAATTCTCAGTTTAATTCAAGGAAAAATTTAATTGGAATTTCTTGTTGCCATTTCTCAACACTCCCTCTCAACAAGAAAGGGATTATCAGCTACACCTGATTTGGTCTTTGTGAAAACTCGAATTTACAACTTGACAATGCCTTTGTTAAAATGTCATCATCTTGCTCCTCCATGGGAACATAGTCTAACAAGATAATCCACCTTAATACACAATCTCTAAGATGATGATATCAGATATCAATATGCTTGGACCAATCATGAAAAACTGGATTTTAAGAGAGTTTGATACAACGCTGATTATCACAGTAAATCACAGTTGGATCCATCTGCTGACCAAACAACCCAACCAGGATCTTCCTCATCCAGAGGGCCTCACATGCTGCCTGACTTACAACCATGTAATCTGCCTCTGCCAAACTGAGTGAAATTGATCTTTGTTTCCTGTTGTACCAAGAAACTAAACCTGACCCAATACTGAAGATCCCTCCTGATGTGCTCTTCCCGTCAGATGGAATCCCTACCTAATTTGCATCGGTGAAGCCTTGAAGCTTCACTCCCTCTATCCGTTTGTACCATAATCCATACTGAGAAGTGCCCCTGAGGTATCTCAACACATGCTTTGCTGCCTTCCAATACAGCTTGGTAGGCCTAACCATCACTTAACTAAGATGGTTAACTTCATAGAACATATTTGGTCATGTGTTCACCAAGTACATGAGTGAACCCACAAGTTGCTTGTAAACAGTAGCTTCCACTAATTTCCCTGAAGTAGGATCCTCCTTCATCTATTTACCTGCTAGAGGAATCTCCATGGGTTTGCTACTCTCCATGTGGAATCTCCTAAGTATCTCTTTGGCATACTTGCCCTGAGACACAAACAACTCCCCATCTCCCTGCCATACCTCCAAGCCAAGAAATTAATGCATGAGCCCCATGTATTTCATCTCAACTCTCTTGCAAGGTCCTCCTTGCAAGATTTGATTAGTTGATCATCACCTGTCAGTATGAGATCATCAACATAAAGTACAATGATTAACATCTTAACTTCCACCACTATGTGGTACAGGTTCGCATCCGCTTCACTCTTCATGAAGTCCAACCTGATGAAGTAGCTATCTATCCTGGTGTACCAAGCACAGGGTGCTTGCTTCAACCCATACAACGCTCTCTTGAGCTAGCACACATGCGACTCACAGTCAAAGGTCTCAAAACCTTTAGGTTGCTCTATGTACACCTCTTCCTCAATCATGCCATTAAGGAAGGTTGTCTTCACATCCATTTGATGTATCTTCCAACCCATCTGTGATGATAGTGCCAATATAGATATGATCGATGAGTACCTTGCAACATGAGAAAATGTCTCATCATAGTCAATCCCCTCTACCTGTGAAAAGCCACGGGCCACAAATCTAGCCTTATGCTTCTCCACACTACCATATGAAACTTGGTTTACCTTGTAAAGCCAATGAGATCTCACTACTGACTTGTCCTCTGGTCTCAAGACCACCTCCCAAACATTGCTACGAACTATGGAGTCATACTCCTCCACCATGGCATCAACCCAAACTAGCTGTTGCACTACTTGCTTAAAGGAAGATGGCTCTGTCACAACACATTTTCCCATAAGAGCCATGTATCCAGTGTACCTCTCAGGTGAACTCCTCTGCCTGCACTGAGAAGTGGGTGCTCCCACATTCTCCCATGCATCATCCAATAATCTGTCAACCTCTCTGGTGCGCTTTATTCCCTCTGTGGAAGACTATGCCTGAGTGGATGTCTCCACTCCTGGATCCTTTGCATGTGGCTGCTCCACATCAATCTGAGGCTCCTCAACCTTAGGAGCTAAAATATCATCATCCTCATGTAGCTTAAGCTCCCTCTTAAGGGAAAATCACATGGCATTTTCCTCATCGAATCTGACATCCCAACGAACCACTGTCATCCTACTGATCGACAAGTACACTCGATAGTTGTGAGGTGTATTAGTGTACCCCACAAATATCCCCACTCTATTGTTGGCTCAAGCTTCTTCCATGCATCTTTCGTCACATGGCAATATATGTATGACCCTAAAATCCTGAAGCGACCAACATCTGGCCTCTTACCGGAATAAGCCTCCTCTGGTGTCTTCATCTCAAGTGTCTGATGTGGGCTACAATTTTGAACATAAATCATTATGTTGCATGCCTCAACCCACACGTGTAGTGGTAGGCCCTAATCATACAACATCGCCCTTGTTGCCCCTAATATTTTTTTTATGTTCTTCTTCTCAGCCACCCCATTTTGCTAAGGGTTATGGGGTGTCGTCAACTCCCATTTAATCCGTTTTGCTGCACAAAAGTTCTTAAAATAGTTTGAGACATACTCACCACTGTTATCACTCTGTAGAAATTTAACCTTCTTGCCCGACTCTTTCTACACCAATGCTTTAATCTCACAAAACTTTGTGAAAGTTTGATCATTTTTTTGCATGAAAAATATCCATCATTTTCAAGAAAAGTCATCAACAAATATAAAATAATACATGTGTTTGGTCATGGATGCTGTCGAGAATGATTCACACACATCTGAATGGACTCGCTCCAGAATATCCTCTACTCGACTGTCTCTGTCGTGAAAGGAAGACTTGATGTCCTTTCCCAAAGTACACCCCTTGAATGTATCAACTTGCTCAAGCATATCTTTGGGAATACTGGTAGAGATCTGCTGCAATATCTTCAAAGCCCCATGATCTAAGTGGCCCAATCGCCTGTGCCACAACTCACCAACGTCTCAGCTCTACACCCTTTCTGCTTTTGTTCTCAAAGAAGCACACCCCTCTACCTCCAGCTTATATATATTATTCACTCGAATCCATATCTTCTTTACTTGACCCGTGACTCTGTCGAAGGAATGCCTCTCCTTTTGAGAAGATCACATCATAGCCTCTATCCTCAAGCATGGAAACAGATAACAAGTTATTCTTCAGCCCGGGCACATACATAACATTCTTCAAGGTGAGTGGAGCCCCATTCTTTCTCTGAAAAGTAATCGTGCCCAATATAGTAACACTATACTTCCCGTCGTCACCCATCTTGATATGTATCTAGAGATCTTTCTCCTCTAGGTCACTGAATAACTCTTCGTCGCCAATCATGTGGAATGAAGATCCACTTTCTAAGTACCATAAACTTCCCATCATTGATGACACCATGCATGCAATGAGGGAAAACTCCAATTCGAATTGAGAGGTCAAAGCCTCACCCGCCGCTCCTCCTTAGGACTTCTTCTTGGAATGCTTAAGTGGACAATTTGTAGGAAAATGGCCCAACTCATGACAATGAAAGCACTTAAATTTCTTCATGTCTTTCTTCTTACCTCCACGATAAGAATCCGATTTGGAATGGGAAACTTTCCTTTCCCCTTCTTCGCCTTAATCACTATGGAACAATTCTCTTCATCATCAGTATTTGATGAAGAGCCATCCCTGGTGTTTCTCCTGCATCAAATCTGACCATAGTCATTCCCAATCTGGTAGCTTCTCCTGATCATTGACAGAGTCCTAATAACTATGCCAACTCTTTGGGAGTCCTAGAAGAGAAAGACTCACCATACCATCCTTTGCAACCATGATTCCAACACTTCCAAGTTCATCACAACATTGAGTGAACTTGGTCAAGTATATTGGAATTGTCTCACCTTTCTCCATTTTGATTTTTCAAAGTTTGTCCTTCAGTGAGAATTTCCTTTAGTCACTGTTGTTCTGATACAAGTCTATCAATGTTTTCCACATAGCATATAGAGTTTCCTTTCCATGGAGACTCGAGTTAATGTGGTCTCAAACTCCCTCAAGGATTATTCGCCTCGCCTTCGCCACATAATTCTTCCATTCAACCAAATTTTGTGCATCCGATGTTGTTGGATTAGGAATTTCTTGATCAACAAATTCCTTCAATCCATTATCCTCTAGCATAACCTCCATTCTGTCCCTCCAGGCTATAAAATTTGAGGTTTATTCCAAGGAATACTCGAGCTGCAAACTGTAGAACGCCATCTATCGATCCTGAAGTATGTATTGCAAATTCAAATTTCACCTGTAATCCAAAAATCAAAACTTTTAAATCTCCTCTAGTATACTGTCTTCAGCTTCGATACCATGTAGAAAATCCTGTAGATTCACAAGCTCATGCAATGTACTAAAGCACAAGACAAGAATATACTTCTACTTTCAACCAACGGAAGCCAATAGATCGATTAAAACAATATTAACAAGAAGAATATAAATCCATGTCACATAACAAAATAAGTATCCAAGGAAAGCCTCAGCTGAAAACCCCCTACTATCTGTATAATTGCATTAAATCAGAAATCCAAGATGATAATACAATGCTTGTTCTCACAAGAACAATCCCAACACTCAATATGATCAATCTCCCTGCTCACAAGCAAGCTCAAGACAATCTCTAGCCTCTTCTACTGCTCTCCAAGCCCCTGATTCCTTGCACTATTCCTTTGAGAATTAACCCATATTTAATGTGGGAAATCCTTCCTCAAAACTACGCAATCCATTAGTTCCTCTTCTTAATTGCATGCATGATATTTACAACTCAGTAAATCATACAACTGATAGTACACTGTCCCTACACTCTAGTCTCAACTAGGTATTTCTCTGAATCGACATGCATGAGTTTATGATGAGGGAATCTTCAGTTAACTAGAGTGAAACTTGTTCATGCACTAGTGCTCCAACTGACTGTTAACTCTCTATTAGTTCAAAAATAGTTAGAACTAATTTAACTGAACATAACTCAATAAACCGAGTTATATAATTACAACTCACAATTAAACTCGTCCTGGACCCCTAAAACTTAGGGAGAACATATACATGACTTTAGAAAAACTTCCAACTCGAAATTCCTAAGCTAATTAAGTTAATTAAACTTAATTAACTATTTACAAGTTGCCTTGAGAATAGAATTCGTTTTTAATTCTTAGTTTAATTCAAGGACAAATTAAACTAGAATGTCTTGTTGCCATTTCTCAACACTATCCACATAAAACACTCACACAAAGACACCCAAAGCTCTCCTCCAAGGCTCTGTATTCCTTCTCCCAAACTCTACCCCTAAACAGATCACAAAAAGACACCTTCTTCCTTCTTCACTAGGTTTCTTTGGTCCCATAACTTCCTCAGATGTGTATTACTTATGTTTGTTCGACTTAGGATGTGCCTTTTGAGGTCTATGTTCTCCTCTTTTTATGTGTTCTTATGGATGTAACGAAAAACCCTTGGGTCCTCTACAATCTCCAAGGGGTACATGTCCAAAACTCCTTGTGGATTCACACCCACAACTTTGGGTTGAAATCCCACCTGCTTGGGTTCTTATCCCACAAGTTCATTTGTGGTGCCAATTACTCCACAAACCTGAACCCTAAGGTTTGGAGTACCTCCCAAGCTACATATATCAACAAATATGACATTTTAAGATAATGACATACAACCATATGGTGGTATGTGATGGATGGATCCACATCACATCCCTAAATGCCACATACAAATGCCAACATAGTTTATTACATTAAAATTGGATTTACAAAAAATAAAGGCATAACTAAATAATGCAAACTTAAAATGAAAACTAATGTTAGAGAACCTATTCTTCTATTATAATGCTCTCAAGAGCTTATTTCTCCTTCTCTAACATAATAAAGTATAAAATCTAGGTGAAATTATAAGGCTAATATAACTACCCCATCTATTTATGTACATAAAGATATCTTCCCTTGTGTTTGGTTATGAACCAACACAAGAAAATATCAAATTCCATGTACATGTATGTTGGAATATTCATGAATGCTAGGCTAAAATATACAATATCATCATAAAGACAATTAAGAAGATAAAATTCATGCCAACGATCCCCCAAATTGAGTGTTTATTCTATCAAATATCATCACATGACCATGATGGACACATAAAATGTCAAAGCAGACTCTCCAATTGGATGTGATGCTTTCAAACATGCTAATGTTAATTTGAAACATAAGTTTCTCCATCATGAGGTCCAAATGCACAAGAGGGTGAACACTCTAGGAAACTGATTGTATATTACATCAAATATCATCATAAGAGCACAATAGGCATCTCAATTACTTGGGCGCTCCATCATAAAGCTCATATCTCATCACCAAATCCCTGAGGTGATATAAAACATGATAAGGAGGTGAACACTATGCAAGCTCAATTTTCTATCCCATTAAAATATCAGTTCCAAAGCTTAATAGAATCCATCATAAGTATCAAGTAGCATGCATGTGACCTAGGTGGAAAAGAGGTGGACACTCCATGCAATTCACTATCTATTTCGTTAAGAACCATCAAAATAATAGAATAGACATGTAAAACACTAGATTGATCCTTTAAAAGAGCCACATCTCATCATGTCAATGCTATGACCAAACCTCCATACAAGTATGAAAAGAACCATGAAGTTAGGAACTAGCACTATAATCAAGTGAGTTGATTCATCTACATAAAGCATCCAAATATGAAAATATAGTGCCAAGGATCATATCACCATCTAATCCTAACTATAATCATGAAGAAAGAACCATGCATTAATATGAGCCACGATACAAACCATTGAAGCAAAACGTAGGATCCTAACTCCATGGGTACATGTGCCCTTTGAAGAAGAGTGCATGAGAACCCCATAATCTCAGTATACATGTCAAGATCATATGTTTCAAGCCAATGACGTACAACCATGTGGTGGCATGGATTCACATCACATCCCTAAATGTCATGTACAAATGTCGAGTTACAAAAAAGGCATAAATCAACAATGCCAAACTTAAAATGAAAACTAATGGTAGAGAACTTATTCTTCGATTATAATGCTCTCAAAAGCTTATTTCTCCTACTCTAAAAGTATAAAATCTAGGTGAAATTATAAAGGCAATATAACTGCCCTATCTATTTATTTACATTAAGATATCTTCCCTTGTTTTTGGTTATGAACCAAAGCAAGAAGATATCAAATTCCATGTACATGTATGTTGGAAGCTTCATGCATGCTAGGTTAAAATCAACAATATCCTCATAAATATAGTTGAGAAGATCAAATTCATGCCATGGATGGCATGCCCCACTGCAATACTCCTCTATACAATGTTGGGTAGGGTTGATAAAGTATTTTTGAGGATATGACAACCCATACAAATTTGGAACATCATGCTGGATGTGAAGCCTGATTATCTTCCTGATTCAAAGGTCTTGTTTTAGCCGTGTTTAAATCACAATCCTCGACCGGGGGGGGGGGGGGGGGGGGGGGGGGGTGTCGCATGTTTGGATCCCCCCTAGTGGGGGTTTGGGGGAAGCACCCCCGAATATGAAAATAGATGAAAAAATTCCTTGTGAAATATTATAATTTCGTAGTCAATCTGGGTCATTCATTAGGTAGATGATCTGACAGTAGAAGTTAGGTTTAATCTAGGGTTTTTTCCCTAGAAGGCAACCCCTCGGTTTATTGCAGATGAGTATTATTATTCTGAGCGAGAAAGAGAGAGGAGACTGTGTGAGATTGAAGAGGAAATTACAATGGCTCTGTTATAGGTTGTATCTCTTCATTTTTCTAGATAATATAAAAGGAAGGACTAGTTGTTTCTAAGTTGATGTAGCCCAAATTGGGTGAACCACGTATATTTGTGTCTCTTGTTCTATGAAACTATGTATTTGTGTTTCCACAATATTTTGTGTATTTCATTAATTAATTTCTAACACATCATCATTATCCTCAACAATTTTAGACTTCTTAAAGTTAACATGAAAACACATTACACAATTCATTTTTAGATATGAATTTCTTTTTGTGTACTAGCTATGGCTTGCTAGCTCATTTATGAAGGCTGAAATTTTTTTCTACTTAAATCGTATTGCATACCTTGTTGCTCAATACAATTTCCAGCAAATACATAATTTCCAATTGATATTTTACATGAAAATTCACAAAAATATGAAGATGTTGGTTGAAAATTTTCTGCATTATTTACAAGTGAACATGGATAGAAATTTTCTATATAAATTTTTGAATATGCACTATTTATACATGGCTTCTCCAAAGACAAGAAATCTAGATTATTCTCCATTTTTTTAGGGTGTTCATAGATCAACATATTATCATTTTCTTGGTGAGAAACATCCCCATTAGTGTCACAATGAGTATCCCCATATAACTTGCAATAATCAATTTCTAAACCATCACCAAAATTCTAAAAAAATGAATCAATTTCCAAACCATCACTAAAATTCTAAAAAAAATGACACTCTGCTAAACTCATTCTCATCACATGTTTTAATAACTAAATTTTCAAATTTATTATTACATCCCAAAGGTTCTTCAAATAAATTCATCTCCAAATCATCAACGAGAATGTTATCAAATTTAGAAATTTGTAAACTTTATCTTATCTTACCAAACCCTTTTCTTCATGTGTATAAGTGGATGAATATATATCTTTTTCAACTATGTCTTGATGAGACGATTCTTCATGTACTTGGTTTTCCTCATGAAGTCATTTTTCATATGCTAGGTTTTCTATGGAGGATGGAGTAGATTCCTCCTCACAATCCAGATTGGATTATTATATTGTTTGTCATCCATATTAATGATTTTAGGGTGGAAAATGTGGAGGAATCAGCTCAGAGGACCATTTTTACCAGTGGAACCCAAATTGAAAAATTGGGGTTTGAAGCCTTCCGAAAGTAGTTTGATGCATCAAACATATTTTTGGAGTAAAACTTTTCCACTTAAATGTGACACTTTTTTGTGCTATTCTACATAGAGATACCTTTCCAACAATGCAAGAATTTCCTCAATTAGAGCCTGTATGCAAAAGTTATTCCACTGGAAGTTTTTGACAACCATAATTAGAGAGGATGCCATATCAACCCCCATTATTCATGGAAATGGGGCTAGTCATGAGATGATGTGAAATAGAATCTAGAATAGTTAATATTGTAACTATAGTTAAGGGTTGAAGGAGTCAAACCTAACCACAAGTAGGCTATCAAGTTGTGTTATAACAAGGCCACTAGGAGGAAAAGGGGTTCCATTCTATTTGAGTGCATTTTGTTCCACAGATGAGAAAGTATCCGAGAGTGGATAGGGAGAGATAAAACCGAGAGGGTTTGTGCATTTTAGCATCCCACGACCACAGGCCTCACTTCTTTGTACTTGCATCCATTTTCCATTTAGAGAAATAGAGAATAACAATCTCAACTTCCAACTAGGTTTTCTCCTGAAAGGGTTTCCCCGAGCATATCTTATTTTTTATGGTTGTGATTGATTGTATTTTTCATGTTTTCTATTTTCCACATTTTAAATATTGCATGCATGAAATTATAACTTAATAAATCCAAAATTCTAAGGAAAAATAATCAACATAATATATAGATTTTGGATTTTGGAATATCCACGTAAATTTACAAATCACCTTATCATGTATTTGATATTCAATGAATGACACAATGGATACTTTTGCTTCCTTAGGTAGGAGTATCATGACATGTTCAATAAACACTAGCCAAGGAAACATGCACAACAATATCCCCAATTTAGTTTCTAGATCCACAAGTTTAATGGGGGAGAGGGTCTATCTAAGAACCACTACTCAAAAGCAATTCTTAGGATGGCTAGTACCAAACACTATCTACATATGCATTGATTTAATTAGACCATATGCATAATGTTTTCATTTTGAAGATAAGAAATATAAAAGGAATTAGAAAATAGCTAGGAAACTTATAGCAATGGTGCTCTTTGATGGCCCTATGTTGACTATGGCATCCATATCCCTACACAATAAAGCTTCCAATGGTGCACTCTGAGAAATAGATGCTACTCATGAACAAATTTCTACATCCATTATACAAAACTTAGATAAAATATAGAACACTTTATTTCCATAGGATTTGAGCCTTTCTACTCACAAGTACTTTCACTCACAACAATTTAACTATAAACTGAAAGAGAAAACCCTTATATAGTTTTCAAATCTATCTCCCTTCAACAATAAATGACGAATTGGTTTTTTTTGACCCACCAAAATCTAAAAAAAAAATCAATAAAATAATCTTCTCAACATCTTGCTTATTGAAAGTACAAATTTTTTTTAAGATCCACAATTCCCTCTAAGAGACTACAACAAAATTCTAAACTAACTCCAATATAAAAGTCAACAAATAGTAGTACAATGTAGTTAGTTACAACAATATCCAAAAATAAAGGCAAGCAACTGGCCATCTTCTTTGATTGAGAAATTGACAATGTCTAGGCTCCAAAAATAACAAGTGCTTATCTACATGTGCACCCTCCGAGAAGTGAAACTAGGTGTAAATCATGCATAGATAGCCATGGAGTGTGTACAAAAAAACCTCCTCATGTGGAAAAATCAATCCAAAACCAAATCCTTTTTATGTGTGCCAAATAACTAAGCCTAGCCACTCGTGTGGCATCCATGACGAAATCATCCAATGCAATGAGATGAGAAATGTTCCAAAGAAGCTCCATGTGGCATGTGTCTATCATTGCAAAGTAGTAGACTAATTACATACTCCATATGTCGACACCATCAACAAATAGCATAGAGATATGTGCATCATGACCTTCCTGAGTAAATATCCTTAAGAGTGGAAAATACATGTTTGAAGAAGGCCTTAATAGAAGGAGTGCTCAAATGAAGTGGACCTAAGTGTTGTAATAATCTATAGATAAAGGTAAGTGAAGTGGATCAAAAGGAAGTTGATTAGTATAAAATAGGCATCATGAATCAAGTTCCAAGCCATCAAAAACCCCAAAAACCTCCACATGTGTAATAACCAATATCCATAACCTCAATCCAAGGTAACATGTGTGCAAGCAAGGGAGAGCTCCAATAAATTGAGGTGTATTCCTATCATAAAGTGCAATATTAACCTCAATCTAGAAGAATGAAGCCAAATTATCTAGCAATGAAGTCCACCTATGCAACAAGGAGAGTGTTGGCCCCTCCAACCATTCCATGTGAACCTAAAAAACCATGAAGGAATGGAATTCTCCATGAAAACCGATATCTATCACATCAATAATCACCATAAGACCTCAATAGACACCTCAAACCCTAGGATTCCCTTGAAAACCACTTGAAATTTATGCCAAGTGCTATAAAACCCTGAAAGAGAATATCACTTTCTAAAATTGAGTGTCTATTCTATCAAATATCATCAAAGGACCCATAATAGACACCTAATTCCCTAAGGTGCTCTCACGAAAAGATACGATTCCATAAATCATGCTAAGGCTAGCTTAAAACCTTAGGTTGTTCTGTCGTGAAGTCCACATGCACAAGTGAGTGAGTGCTCTAATAAATTGCTTATCTATTACATCAAATATCATAATATGATCACAATAGACATCTCAATTACATGGGTGCTCAATCAGAAAAATCATATCTCATCATGCCATCACTAAAACCTTAAGGTACTAAAAACATGAAAATGAGGTGAGAACTTGGCATGATTATTAAGATTAGTTGTCTATTCCCATTATATATATCAAAGTAAGAGTAAAATAAACATGTAAAACACTAGGGTTCTCCTTTCCAATAGTCACGTCTCATCATGTCAATGTTATGACTAAGCCTCCATACAACTATGCAAGGAACCATGAAGTGAGGAACTGGCACCATCTGATCAAGTGAGATGATCCATCCATATAAGGTATGAAAATATGAAGATATAGCACAAGTATAACCATGCGGCAATATGAGTCACCATACAAAGTATTGAAGCAACATGTAGCATCCTATGTATGACCATGATGAAATAAGAAGATCCATAACCATAAAATTAGTATCCTCAGACAATAATATATGGTGTGTATCTCAATAGCATTGGCATCCTCATAAGTCACCTCTAAAAATATGAGATGTGATAAAAATCACACACTTGACACTCATGTAAACATGAGGGGTAACATGTATGTTTAGTAAATACTCTCGAATGCATTGACTTTCTCATTGAAAACCTATTTTTCATTTCCATATATAACATAAATCTCTCAATCACCTATATTAGGGGTATTACTCTTAAAATGGAAAGTAACTTCTTGATTTTAGGCTTTCAATTTGAATTTATTTGGGAATTGGGTTTTCTCAACCTCAACCCCCACCTTTAAGGGTAGCTTTAGTTCTTAGCCTCTCAAGAGACATCATGTAAGCATTGACACTTTCTTCACTACAAAACTACCAAACTAGAGAATGACCCATCTCCTCTAGTGAATGAGGGACATATAGTTGTCTTGACCTTCTCATTGAAAACCTAATTTTCCCACACCATCCCCCACCAAGCAACAACATAATTATTCCTAGCATTAATATGAGGAGCCTTATTGTTGCATTGATGAGTTGATTCAAATTTTTGGGCTCTAGTTTGTATTGATTTGGGAGTTGGGTTTCCTTGGCCTCCCCCCTTGCATCTATGGGTAGTTTTGGATTTTAGGCTTTCATGAGAAATGAAGTATCCACTTATACTTTCTTCTCTACTAAAAGCCTAAAACTAGAGAATGACCTATCTCCCTTCATAAAAGTGAGGCATCCATCCATGTTGATATAAAACAATCATTTAATTATGCTTTTCAACCAATGGTTAAGGAATTAGAGTTGTAATCTAATCCAAGTTGACATATTAGGGTTTTGGATTTCATGTAATCTTATATATTATATTGTAAATGGTGAGGTTAATATGATGTGAAAGCTAGAGGTGTATCTCTAAATTCTGTTAGTTTTCCTAGTTCAAAGTTTATAGGGTAAATAATGGTGTTTATTTGTGCATGATGTATGTGTTTGATTTGATATTTTTCTCTCTTTATGTATGTGTTCATGATAAGGGTTTAAAACTTAAACTCCATAAAAAACTATAAGATCTACAACACCTATTTGTATTGACATAGAACAAGAACTCCATTCAAGAGAGTTGTAGTGGTGAAAGATAGGTGGGAAATGAAGTAGGAGGAAAATATTTGGGTGTAAAGAATTAATATGAGTGGTTTACAATGTTTCCTTGCAGACCCTATTAAATTATTTATCTAGGAAGCCATCGTGCGACAAAGGAATGAGATGATGGACAATTGTTCCCGGATCCTTCGATATATGCCAACAATTGATGCATATTAATCAAGTAACCACTTTCGAGGTGCCACTCCCTTCAGGGTGAAAGTTATTTTTTATATTCTTATATTCAAAGGTCAAATAGATGTAAATTCTCTATAGAAATGGTTAAATACGATAGAAGGGTTTTTTGTTTTGAAATTATTTTGATAGAGAAAATATTACCTTTGCTCTCTTTAAAGTCATCCCTCATGTCAAGGATTGGTGGGATACTTACCATGATAAAACAACCACAAAGGAATCCACAATGTTTGTAGTCACACCCACTTGCGACTCTTTCAAGGATGTTAGGAAGGAACAATTTTACGTTGTTGGAAGCTACAATGACTATTACACAAGATGGACCACACTATGAAGTGAGAGGGACCAAATAGTGCACCAAGCTGGGTAGCAAAGACTTAGAACAATATTTGGTGCTCAAATACCACGCGTGTTTCTATAAATACATCTAGACAGAAATGGAGTTTCTGGATATCACTTCACTTGGCACAACATACCGATATGTTGTCAAAATTGAGCAGAAATTTAAACATAATAAAGGACAAATCCAAGATGGACCACCCCAATAAAATCCATCTAAACCATTAAAAAAGGTAGGGTAATGGGAAGATGAAGAAAGACATGGGAAATTTGTGTAAATTCCATAAGATCCCTTGGCATAAAACTGATAAATGTTGCTCAAAGAATTCATTGGTGGCTGAGATGAAATCCTCAGAGTAAAACACATGTTCTGAATCTAAGTCAAATCTACAGAGGAAAAAGTTGATCATTGATGTAAAAATAAGTGCCATTATTGATACCACTAAGGTATAGCCAAGTGAGCTTAGAGAACCATAGGAGGGTGAGCATCCTTTTCATTTGTATATGTGGGTGAAGGGTGTTCTGTTACACTTCAGTATCAACAACGAAAGTCAAAAGAACCTCAACTCAACAGAGATCATCAAGGGGTTTTACTTGCCAACAACACCGCACCCACAACTATGAACCATTTGGTGGCTCCACCAAGGGGGATATAGTCGTGTCAGCCAATATAGTCGCTTTCCATATTGCATAGATCCCTTCAGGGATGAGGTATTGTGTGACAGTGCCCCCTTGAAGTTTGTGATGTTCTTTTAGGTTGACCATACTTATGGAAGCGTCATGTTTTATATGAATCTAGGTCTCATAGTGTTAATACTACCTTGGGTAGACAATTGTACAAGATAACATAGGTAGTTCCGCCTCCTACCATTTTTTTGATCTCTACCAAGAAATGTATAAAGTTCATCTCCCAGACCAATAAATTTATCTTCTTCCTGATTCGATCTCAAAATGAGAAAAAAGTCACACCCACATCTGTGGCCTCCACAAAGGACCTCTCCACACAACAAAAACAAGTGGACAAGGTTGTGGAAGAGTACAAATACATATTCTCCTCCTCAGTTCGGGTACCTTTGCAATGTGAGGTCAATAATTCAAGTGATATGACCCCAATGCACCTTTACCCAATGGGTCAGTCTATCACCTCTCTCTTCTAGAAATGAGGAAATTAATCACTATATCCAAGAGCTGCTTCAAAAAGGAAACATCCGATCAAACTCCTTACCTTGTGAAATTCTGATTACACTTTTGCAGAAGAAATATGGCACTTGGAAACTATGCATTGATTACAGAGCCCAACTCTATGAGAGTGATCTTGACTTTACTACCACTTACAAGATACTGAGCACAAACATGAACATCACTAACTTTCATATTCTGGATGAATTGTTATGCCATCTAGGCCATCTCTGTGTGAAAATTCTGAAACCCATAATCCTATTGCAGCAATTGATGTTAATTCTTCTAATTGTTCATTCCATTAAACAATTTACTTGTTGTACGCTATGAAAAATATCGAATTAAATACACTGCAATCTTCACAAAATAAAAACTCCGGAAGAAATAAAAATGTCGGAAGAATAGATGCACATGCACACACACGAATACACGGTTATTTTTGGACTAAGTTTCCGGAAATCCCAACTCGGGAAAACTGGTGCAACAGTTGAGGATTTTAAAATTATGCAGTAGCAAATATTAGTACAAGACTATGGATGCTCAAATCTAGAAATCCCTACACAGAAATGACTAACAATAAATCTAGTGAGAAAAATCTCACTCCCATTGGCAATCTGACACTGACCTTGGCTCAAGTTGAGCTTCTCTCTACTGCCTCTACACAGTCATTACGTAAGCCTACGTAGTACTGCATCCCACAACTCGAAACTACTTCCCTATAGCTATTTGAACAAATGTTGTCTGGAAGATGGATCCTCCTAGCCTCTAGACTCTCTCTCTGACTTCTAGCACTGAATCACTGCTTCTCCCCAGAAAAATATGGAATCCCCTCTGAAGTACTATGCTGCCTCTATGTGGCTCTGCGCAACCTCTCTCTGGCATTCACTACCTCTCTGCAGTGCACTCACGGAATTGGAAAAACTTCCTCCAACCTTAATATCCATGCCCATTTCTCACTACTTCGAGCTCACTAGCTCTCTTTCCAGCAAATCAACGCTACTACTCTACAAATCAATCTACCAATGAAATCAAACTCCTGGTGTGGGTTCTCCAAGCCCCATCAAGTTTCTTCTTATAATCTCTTGTTAATACATCGACCAAGATTAAAACATAATCGATGGCTACGATTAACTAGAACTCGATCCATGCCTTTTTCTAGAAAATTCTCACCATAACTTAATTAATACCCTTTAATTAATCATATTTCCTAAGTTTATACTTAGAAAACATTAAAAAAACTAATTAATTATTTTAATTAAGTCGTCTCTAGGTGCAATTTCTAGAAACGATTTATGGGTTTTAGAGAATACATGTATTCTAGCCTCTCCACCAAATTTTGTGTCTAGAACACATCCGATGCTAAAAAAATAACACTCCCTCTTAGCGAGGAATGTGTTCTGGTGTTGCAACCCACTAAAGCAACACCCTGTCTCTGCACCACCTCCTATCACACTGCTGATGTCTGTGTTAGAAAATTATATATTACGGAGCAATGGAACACATAAAACATTGCAGAAATATAAACACAGAAAACACACAAAACAAGAGAGACACAGATATATGTGGTTCACCTAGTTTGGGCTACGTCCACCCCGAACAGCCAGTCCTTCCTTTCTATTATCCAGCAAAATGAAGAGACACAACCTACAACAAATCCGCTGTAATATCCTCTGTTTTCTCTTACAGTCTCACCTCTCTGTTTCTCGCTCACAGAATACACCTCTATCACACAGCCTCAAATACAATACCCTCATATGAAGAGAGGGGTTGCCTTCTAGGGCAAAAAAACCCTAAACTAAACATAAGTTCTACCGTCAGATCATCTGCCTAATGAACGGCCCAGATTGACTAGAAATTACTATACTTTTACAAGGCAATCTCGGCCCCCCCTGGACCCCCCCTAGACCCCCCTTGCAGCAAATATTTTACGGGCAGCGTTGCCGCCCCCATTTTGAACTGGGGTCCTATGTGGCGATACCTTTTAATATAGAAGATAATCAGGCTCCACACCCAACAGTCTGGCTGCTTTTGCTCACCAAATACTACACAACTTTGATATATATTGCATATGTGCTACTACTGGCCTTGCTGAACTATTGCCAAGACTGCATCTGTATTGAAACTCCCTCTCCATTTGCTGCTACTACAACTGCAACTAAAAAGTATCCAAAATATTGAATCAATTTTGATCAGTATGATGCATATGTTTCCTGAGTCTCTAAATGGTGCTAGTCTTTGTGGTGTAATTGAAGCCTCTGCTCTGTGCCAACTGCACCGCTGCCAACTCTGCATTGCACTACCCAGTATCTGACCACTACTAGCCACTGCATCTGTCACTCTCGCATCTGACTGCACTATCTTCCACTGATCCATCCTACTATTGAAATATTGTGGGCTCCCATAGCAAGTTTCTAATTCAAGAGGTGGACCTCCTCAAGAGTCGTGTCCATCCTATAGCTCTCTGGGGCTACAACTCCAAATCACCCCACCTCACTCCTAGAGGTATATTGGTGAGCATGGAAAACTCTTCCTCCAATATGGAGGACAACCTGTCGATCTCTATGGATGCAACTTTTTGATCCTGCTTCTCCTCTTTGTCCTTCCTTCTGAGAGGACATTGAGTGTTGTAGTGGAAATGCTCACCACATCTAAAGCATTTGAACTTGGAAAGGTCCTTGCGCTACTCCCGCCACCCCTTTGATGTTAGGTCCACATTCTTCTCTTCCTTTACTTGCTTTGTCCCACTACTATTGTTGTTGCCACTAATAGTTCTCGTCACCAAATTTCGCCTCATCTCCTCCTGTTGCAGATCACCCCACATTTGATCCCAATCAGGAAACTTATATATTCCCATAATACTCTGTAAGAAGACATGCCAGTCTTTGGAAACATTGTTTAAATCTAACGCACCAATTCTGTAGGCTGGGGCACTGACCCTACTACAAACAACTGGTCTCAGACATCCTGAAACCTAGTTAGGAAGGGGTCTATGCATTCCCCCTTCTGCATCCTGGTACATCTCATCCTCTCCTCAAGATACATCTTCTGCTTCTCGGAAGATACATGGTATAGCGTAGCAAGAAATTCCCACATCTGCTTGGAAGTATCTTTTCCCGCTGCCTGAGACACCACGTGATCTCAAACCCCATCGAGAATCAACTTCTTAGCTTTCGCCATCTCCTTCTTGTAGGTCTTCATTTGATCTGCATCCGTGGGGATAGATACCACTGCATCGATGTAGGATTTGAGTTCATATTCATCTAGAAGATAGAAAATTCTTTCCTTCCAGATCACATAGTTGGAGGCTCCCACCAACTGATCTTGATCTCTCAGCCCTGTTGATGTCATTTCTACAAAAGGTCGAATTCCTCCTATTCTCCTCTATGCTGCTATTGATTGGCTCTACGCAATCCCTGCTAGAGTGGGAAAATATGCTCACAACAATTGTTGTTCTGCAATGAAAAATTGAACTTCTGGACTAGAAGTTCCCTGAGGAAAGAATTCCCTCAATGTGTTCTCTTCCTTCCTCATGACATTATTTTGCACCAAAAACTATTGCAAAAAACTGCGTCCTAGCTAAAGATCTGCTCTGCAAGGAAAATATTGTTGCTCTCTTTGCCTTTGGTAATATTTGATATGGAAAATTTATTCTTTGTCAACTCTCTCAGAGGAATAATTTTTTCCTCAAAAATCAACCCTCTTGGCCAAAGGAATTGCGCTGCCTTTGAGGGTTTCAAACTGTTGTCTACGTAGAGCTTCGAAATTCCTCTTCCCTTCTTCCACTGAGCTCTTTGAATTCCAATTTGTGCTCTGATACCATGTGAAAATTTCAAAACCTGGAATCCTATTGTAGCAACTGATGTTAATTCTTCTAATTGTTATTTTGATTAAACAATACTTCTTGTGTTCTATGAAAAATATTGAATTAAATACACCGCAATCTTCACAAAATAAATATTGCGGAATAAATAAATTTTTTGGAAGAATAGATGAACGCACACACAAATACAGATTTATTTTTTTACTAAGTCCCTGGAAAAACCCAACGCTGGAAAACCCATGCATCAGCTAAGGGTTTTAATATTATGCAATAGTAAATCCGAGTACAAGACTATGGATGCTCAAATCTAGCAATCCATACATACAAATGACTGACAATAAATATAGTGAGAAAAATCTCACTCCCATTGGCGATCCAACACTAAGCTTGTCTCAAGTTGATCTACTGTCTATTGCCTCTGCACAGTCATTGCGTCAGCCTACGTAGTACTGCGTCCCGCAACTCAGAACTGCTTCCCTCTAGCTATATAATCAGTTGCTGTCTGGAAGATGGATCTACCTGGCGTCCAGACTTTCTCTGACTTCTGGCACTGAATCACTGCTTCTCCCCAACAAAATATAGAATCCCCTTTGAAGCACTGCGTTGCCTCTACGTGGATTTGTGCAACCCCTCTGTGGCATTCACTACCTCTTTGCGGTTCACTCACTGGAGCTAGAAAAACGTCCTCCAACCTTACTATCCCTGCCCCTCTCTCGCTGCTTCGAACTCACTATCTCTCTCTCTGGTAACTCAATGTTGCTATTCTGGAAATCTATCTACCAGTGAAATCAAACTCCTGGTGTGTGTTCTCCAAGCCCCGTCGATTTTCTTCTTATAATCTCTCATTGAGACATCAACGACCAAGATTAAAACATAATCGATGGTTAAGATTAACTAGAACTTGATCCATGCCTTTTTATTGAATATTCTCACCATGACTTAATTAATACCCTTTAATTAATCATATCTCCTAATTTTAGACATAGGAAACATTAAAAAGCTGATTAATTATTTTAATGAAGTCGTCTCTAGGTGGAATTTCCAAAAACGATTTCTGAGTTTTGGAGAATACATGTATTCTAACCTCTCCACCAAATTTCGTGGCTAGAACACATCCAATGCTACAAAAAATAACACTCTATGTTTCTTCAAATGAGCATGCAAAGCTAATTTGGAAATCTCACTACAATTGAATGGTAGGCCACTTTGGCATGGAAACAACAATGGTTGTGCTACAAAAGTATTTCTATTGGTTGATACTTTTAGAATATGTCAACAAGTATATTAGGTCTTGCACTACTTGTGCCATTTCCAAACCAACTGTTAAGAAGCAAGGCCTATACACTTGTATACCTACCCCTAATAGGCGCTGGGAATCCATCTTGATGGACTACATGTCTGGTCTTCCATCAATCAAGTAGGGCAATGACTGTGTGTTCATGGTTGTTGATCAATTTTATAAAATAACCATTTTAACAACCTACAAACGAATATCGCAGCAAAGGCCACTACCAGACTCTTCTTTAGACATGTGCGGGTACATTTTTGGATACCATAGACCGTCATAACAAATTGGTACAATAGGTTCCTAAGCACATTCTAGTCAAGTTTTTAGTCATTGTCGGACACCAAGCTCACTAAATCCACTTCCTTCCACCCCAAAACTCATGGCCAAACAGAGGTTATCAAAAGGATGATCATGCATATATTACACATGTGAAACTCCAAACATCCACACACATGGGATGAAAGTCCCCCCAGTGTTCAACACAACTACAATAGAGCACCCCATAGCTCGATTGACCACAACCCTTCTTAGGTGGGCCTAGGATTTCAACCATTCAATCCAATTGATGTAACACTACCCCTTGTGTCCACATAGGTATAATCTTCCCACTTTGAATTTGTGGCTAACAAAGCCACCAAATTCATTGAGTGGATTCAACACATTTTTCAACAAGTCCATGATATTTTATGGAAATCCAATACCAAGTACAAGCAACGCCATGATCAACACTGGGTGCCACACAAGTTTCAAGTGGGAAACAAGGTTTGGTTGTATATATAGAAAGAAAACCTTACAAGACCCCATCGAAAGCTTTGTCTACTTCACTATGGACCTTATACCATCACCAAGGTTGTGGGTGACAATGATTTTTAGCTTAGCATTCTCCCCTTCCTTGTCTTACACCCAGTGTTCAATATGGACCTCCTTCAACCATACTTTCCACCTTTACTGGACACATTATAGATAACGTAGTAGTTGAAATTGGTAGAGCTCAACCCTGACTACATGGAATAGGAAACCATTGATTAGATTATGTCCACACAGGTTAAGGGCACTCGCCACCAGAGGCTACAACTTTATCAGGTTGTCAAAGCAAGGAAACTACTCCAACAAGGCAATTGGTTCACCTAAGGATAAGTTCAAACACAATTTGCCCAGCTAATGGTATCAATACAATGGAGACTATTGCTTCGCAAAGGGGCAGAGCTGGTCTAGGTGGATATCAGTGGCCACCCACCTATTCAATTGGCTCAAAGCATAATTCTCCATCTTGGTAGTTCTTCTACATTTGTTGGGCCCTAAACTTTCAGGTTTGTTTTGAGGCCCTAAATGACATTTTTTTTTAAGTGGCAGAGGTTCAAGCAAGCTTCTTGACTAGACCTTTCCAATGGTCTGTTGAGTGCACCAAATAGAGATCATATGCAAAAATTACGACCCGAGGAAATTGATGTACCAATTTACTCCATCGAGGCCACAAACCTTTTGGTGTTTCATCTCCTAGGGTTAGGTTTTTGGATGTTTAGGATTTCCTCATTGTTGCTTTATGTTAAAATTGGCATTTTTGCGTCATTGTAATGTGATCTAGTAAATTCGTGTAGTTGTCACATCTCTTCTCAAAGATAAGCTATCAACATTCAAGCAATTTTGTTTCATTCCACATTTTTATAGTTTTAACACCTTCCATTTATTAATAGAAATCAAATTTCACTATATCTCTGTGTTTTTGTTACAAATATGTATTTCATTTCATTCCCTTCATAGATTTGGATCATGTAGGGTATATGTGATTATTTATTTTAAGATCACAACTAAGCCTAACTTCAAATTCATGTATGAGACCCCGTTGTTTATGATATGAAGGTGTATATATCCAACTCCCTCTAGATTTGAACATGTGACTATATGTGTGTGGGGGGGCAAAGGCGTCTACATATAAAATTATCTAGGAAACTAGTTGGAGTAAATTAATATGATTAACCCAAGGGAATTTGAAATTAGCACCAACTAGCATAGAACTAGCCAAATGTCCAACAATATTAGCTACAATAAGTTGAGTTAAATCTTCTTGAGGGCTAACTCATTTCTTGGCATATAGAGGTGTATATATCCCACCTGCTTTAAATTCGAACATGTGACTCTATATATATGGATGGTTGCATATACAACCATATAATATATACTAGAAGATTGCATATACAACTATGTAGGAGACTTATTGGATTAAATTACTATGCTTAACCTAAGGGAATTTAAATTGAGCAAACATTGGCACAAAACTACTTAAACCATTAGCGACAGTGAGTCCAATTGACTTTTGAAAATGTAGCAAGAAAATCCTAATTTAATTTTTCCTTGATTAAATTAGGAGAAATTTGAAGTTCAATTTCAGAAGAATACTTGGAGGTAGTTAACAGAGGTGACATAGCTCTTGTCACTTTTTTCACTCAATTAATTCAAGTTGGATACACTTGAGTTCATTTCTATATGATTGATTGCTAATTTGTAGCAATCTATTTTAGTTAATTTGAGTTATTGTCAATGTAACTAGTTCTCACTTTTAGAAAAACTAGTGGAGGTCCAGTCAAGGGTGTGTAACTTTTTTCACACTGAGTGATCATCTGGTTAACTGATTAATCAACCTAAATTAACTCATGCCTTAAAGAATTCGATTTACCTAGTTGAGATTTGAGTTCAAGGGCAGTTTACTATAAGTTATAGAATTTTCCAAGTTGTATAGGTGGCGCATGCAGTCAAAGAAGGACCTAAAGGAATTGCCCAATTTTCAATGAGTAATTTCCCTAATTAATAGGGGGTTAATTCCTCATCAAAAAATGCAAGGAAATAGGAGCTGGTCAGGTTGTGAATTTGGCTAAGTATTGGCCAAGGTTGGTGAGCAAGGAAGAGAATAGAAGATATGTTAAATTGGAAACTAGGGCCAAAATCCATGTGGGTCAGCTTATTTATGGCAGCTGATATTTTTATTGGATCCCTCTCATTGAGAGGTGTAGGATTGATCCAAATATCATCTGATTCCGATAAGTATTTATGGAGATATGAATTTATTTTGATTATGTAATTATTATCAAGCTGACCAGCTCTTACATAGGCTCAAGAAGCCCAAACGTCATGTCTATTAAAACCTATACGTTTTAGTATAAATTGGCAAGGACTTGAAGTCATTTCACACATGTATTCTTGAGGTGATATCCTCTCCATGTCTTGGGTTTTTGGAGAAGGAGAGAACATAGAATACGCTAGCCTAGATGATGCCCGAGCTCACACTCAGATGATGCCCTAAATTACAGTCAGTATGATGAATCTCTATACGTTGTTCAGGAAGTGAGAACCTACGCCGTTTGTGGAAACATATAAACTGGAATACGCAGAAACTTCATGAATATATATACGCATAATGCTGGAATATATGCTGGGCATAAAAACGCAGGCAGAGACAAGCAGGCAATAGATACGCTGGTCACTAAAGAACCAGACACGCAGTACATACACGCTGGTCATGAACAAGCAGGCAATAGATACGCTGGTCACTAAAGAATCAGACACGCAGTACATACACGCTTTCATATGCTGGAATAATAATCACTACTCGTGGATACATACTTCAACGCAGTCACAACACAGTCATATAATCGCTGCTCGTGGATACACGCATCAATGCAATCATATAATTGCTGCTCATGGAGGCATATATATGCATCACACACATGATAAACATTGTGTGTGGCCACTATAAATACATGGCACTGCAAGATGAGCCCTAGTCTTGAGGTATAACCGTCAAGGGAACGCAACATCATAAGCTGTCCAGAAGCCCCAACATGCAACACAGTCAGGGATGAACGCAGTCAAAGGAAAGCTGCACTCATACGCTAAACCCTAACACGCAGTTAATGGGACAATTATTAACGCACTCAAGGACGCAGTTACACGGCACTTATGCGCTGTCCTGAGATGTATTACCTATGTATGTTATTCTTTACGCAGGGCAGAAACACAGTCATTCATATGACACCTATATGCACAAGAAAACGAAGCCGCAGTCATAATAGAGCCACAGTAAGGAATGAAGCTGCAGCCAACCGCAGTCAAGGTTGGATCTAGGGTTTGGCTGCGTCCTCGGATTGGTTAAGGAACCGCAAAACTAAAGAAGCAATCGTGGTAATGAGATAAGGGTTCAATGAAGAAATCAGTAGCATATGGAAATCTCAACATGTTTTAGAAAACAATGACAAGCATCATATATATATGCATGATCAGTAATGGACTGCATGCTGATGGATGAGACTGATGATGATGAATGATTTAGAATAATGGGCATGAGAAGCATGATGATGAATAGGGCTACATAATGATGGAAGACACTGAATAATGGGAAACATGATGACAAAAACATATGAGATGGTGCTACACAGTAAGGTGTGGTAAATGTACGAAATGTATAGGTGAAGCCGTCACCTTGGAGAATCAATTGAAGCAGAATGTCTTCAACTGATCTCATCGTTATACAAAATGATCTATTCTAGATCTAGATAAGTCAAAGTGTTGACTTCTATTATAAATGTACTATCTCTCTCTCTCTCTTTCTCTGCTGAACTTTGAAGAACATAAAAGAAGAATTGATCAAGGGTTTCCCCACACATTGTGGGGTTTGTCCCTGGCTTGCGCCACATCTTGTGTCCTCTTGTCTTGGCTTGTTTTCTGCGATTTATATTTATGTTCTATCTGCAGTTTACTTTATGTTGATGTGATTGCTAATATGGGAAAGAAATTAAATAAACTGCTATAGCATAGAACATACCTAAAATTAACATGGAATCAGAGCTGAGGTGAAGACAATGCCCAAGCAAGAGTGAAGGAGCAATCACCAAAGATAGTTGGGACAAGACAGAAGGATCAATGGGTTCCTCATAATTCACCTAGGGTGAAGTCGAAGTAGAGAATGTTATCAGAATGGCACAGCGGAAGTAATTGATGGCCCATCTAAAGATCACTTCATTGGGAAGTTTGGAGCTAAGGGTGGAAGGAAAGGCGGATGCCTTGGTTGCAATAAGTTCGGCCGTTATGCGAAGGAGTGTCTGAATGGCAAAGACACATCTCTTGATGAAGATAACAATCATTCCAGGGACATCTTCAATGATCAAAGGAGTGACTGGTAATGCAGGTCATCAAGGAAATGGTCGACTCTACAACGAAAGCAAGGAACCCCAAAATCTCTTTTATGTACCTGATCACAAGAAGAACTTGGTGTCCATCTCGGAAATGGAAGTCAAAGGTTACAGGGTGGCACTTATCGATGGAAAGTTACGTGGTTGAAAATAGATCTTTCAAAGATGTTTTTGAGTTTAAGGTTGTATCAAGTTGCAGGAAGTCCACTGGGGACCATGTCCATTGACTCAGCACTGGAGGTTTGTGAGTCACATGGTGACTAGGATGCATAAATTCAAAAAGGAGCATGAAGGTACATGTCTGAAATGTACTGAAGGAAAATATTATAAGGGGACCATTCCCCTCATGAAACAGGTCCACTGGCTTGGAACAACCCAAGGAGTTTGAGACTCATGATCGATAATCTCATGTATACAGGTGGAAGAAAGCCCTCTATGGCTTGAAGCAAAACACCTCGGGTGTAGTATGAGAGGATTGATAGTTGTCTAATGCAGCTGAGATTCACTAGGAAACCAATCCAAACCATTACTCAAAGGTTGTGGATAATAAACCTCTCATACTGGCACCTATGTCTGACAAGTGCAGACCCTCTCATTTGTAGAAGACAAAGGGAGTTGGATTCCGAATGTGGAAAGATAAACAACAAGCCTATGACTACCTCAAGGATCTTAACTTTCAAGAAGTTATATGGTAGTGATGTTGGACCAGATTTTGGAAATGCCTCTGAGTTTCATAAACTCATTCGCGTTGATGTTCTTGAAGAACCTCCATCCGGACATATGTGTTGCAGTTAGCATGGTGAGCTCATATTTGGTTGAGCCTCACTGGATTGGTGCCAAGAATCTTCTGAGATATTTTCAGGGCATAATCTCTCATGGATTGAGGTACACTATCGGAAATATGAAACCACATGATTATTCAAATAATGAGTGGGCAGGCAGTGCGGAGGATCACTAGATCACTTCTCAGTGTTGTTTCTCTTTGGAATTTTCCTCGATATCTTGGATGAGCAGGAAGCAGAAGTTGGTGGCTCTGAGCACTGCCAACATAGAATACATTGCTGCTAGTATGGCCTTCTGTGAGGAAGTCTGGTTGCTGAAGCTCTTTAGTTAACTATTTGTACACATGATGAATACCACTGTGATTCTCTGTGACAACCAGAGGTTGGATTCGATTATTGAGGAATCCGGTATTTGACGATTGCTCCAACAGGTAGACATCAGATACTACCTTATCTGGGATATGGTAAGTCGATGAGCAAGGAGGCTCAATTGCATTGAGACTGATGTACAGGTCGCTAACATTTTGACAAAGCCCTGGGGAAATATCAAATCTCTGATTTCCCATACGACTTGGATTCGTCGAGAGATCCTTGTAAAAGGGTCCGGCATGTTGCATACATTGAGCTCTAGGAGCCCTGGGGGCTTGCGATTCTTACTGGAACAACATACGACCACAGGGTGGATGACCCTCCCCTGGTGGTGCGCACTAGAACGAGATGATTTTCTCTCTTGTGGAACAGGATGATTCGCTCTCCTGTGTAGCAGGATTGATGTGTTCTCCTGTGAGGCCTAGATTGATGTGTTCTCCATGGCGATTGTAGTAGGATTGATGTGTTCTCCTGTGAGGCCTCGATTGATGTGTTCTCCATGGCGATTGTAGCAGGATTGATGTGTTCTCCTGTGAGGCCTGGATTGATGTGTTCTCCATGGCGATTGTAGCAAGATTGATGTGTTCTACTGTGAGGCCTGGATTGATGTGTTCTCCATGGCGATTGTAGCAGGATTGATGTGTTCTCCTGTGAGGACTGGATTGATTTGTTCTCCATGGTGGCCTGGATTAATGTGTTCTCCATGGCGATTGTAGCAGGATTGATGTGTTCTCCTGTGAGGACAAGATTGATTAAGTTCTCCTGTTGAGGCATCCTACCCATGCAGTCTGGGACTCATGGGAAGTACCTCTCATCTGATCAATGAAGTTAGGGACCATAGTAGTACCGATGGATGCATCGTTATATCTACCATACTCCCTATGCTAGGATGACCTCAATTGATCTGGGATCAATGATACTGGTCTAGGACCAGTGGTAGGAGTTGCAAATACTATGACACTGACTTCGGGTTGGCTGAGACTGGTCTGGGACCAATGGTACATACTCCGAGACTGACTTCGTGTCAGTGCAGGACTGGTCTGGGACCAGTGGTACACTCTCTGAGCCTACGATACTAGTTTGGGACTAGTGGTAGGAGTTGTACATACTATGACGCTGACTTTGGGTCGGATGAGACTAGTCTGGGACCAGTGGTACATACTCCGAGACTAACTTCGTGTCAGTACATGATTGGTCTGGGACAAGTGAGAGTGGTACATATGATGATGCTGACTTTGGGTCGGTTGAGACTGGTCTGGGACTAGTGGTACACTCTCTGAGCCTGTGATACTGGTATGGGACTAGTGATAGGAGTGGTACCCATTATGACACTAACTTTGGGTCGGTTGAAACTGGTCGGGGACTAGTGTTACGCACTATGAGACTGACTTTGGGTCAGTGGAGAATGGTATGAGACATTCTCGATCAATTATTCTTCTTCATAGTTCAGCAGAGCTAGCAGAGCCATCAGAGCTGAGAAGAGCATAACAGAGACAGTAGAGCTGAGCAGAGTTGGGCAGAGTAGTACAGGGCACTGATGGCAGAGATAGTATAATCGGACTTATGGATCACCGCATGGAGTTCTCCCTAGTTGAGAGGGAGTGTTAAATTGGAAACTAGGGCCAAACTCCATGTGGGTCAGCTTATTTATGGAAGCTAATATTTTTATTGGATCCCTCTTGTCGAGAGGAGTAGGATTGATCTAAAGATCATCCGATTCTGATAAGTATTTATGGAGATATGAATTTATTTTGATTATGTAATTATTATCAAGCTGACCAGCTCTTACGTAGGCTCAAGAAGCCCAAACGTCATGTCTATTCAAACCTATACATTTTAGTATAAATTGGCAAGGACTTGAAGTCATTTCACACATGTATTCTTGAGGTGATCTCCTCTCCACGTCTTGGGTTTTTAGAGAAGGAGAGAACATAGAATACGCTGGCCTAGATGATGCCCTAAATTACAGTCAGCATGATGAATCTCTATACGCTGTTCAGGAAGTGAGAACCTACGCCGTTCGTGGAAACATATAAAATGGAATATGCAGAAACTTCATGAAGATATATATGCACAATGCTGGAATATATGTTGGGCATAAAAGCGCAGGCAGAAACAAGCAGGCAATAGATACACTGGTCACTAAAGGACCAGACACGCAGTACATACACGTTGGTCATGAAAAAGCAAGCAATAGATACATTGGTCACTAAAAAACCAGACACGCAGTACATAGATGCTAGTCATGAACAAGCAGGGAATAGATATGTTGGTCACTAAAGAATCAGAAACACAGTACATACACGCTGTCATACGCTGGAATAATAATCGTTGCTCGTGGAGACATGCATCAACGCAGTCATATAATCGCTTCTCGTGGATACATGCATCAACACAGTCACAACGCAGTCATATAAACGCTGCTCGTGGAGGCACATATATGCATCACACACATGATAAGAAACTGTGTGTAGCCACTGTAAATACATGGCCCTGCAAGAGGAGTCGCAGTCTTGAGGTATAACCATCAAGGGAACGCAGCATCATAAGCTGTCCAGAAGCCCCAACATGCAACGCAGTCAGGGATGAACGCAGCCAAAGGAAAGATGCACTCATACGCTAAACCCTAACATGCAGTTAATGGGACAATTATTAATGCACTCAAGGACGCAGTTACACGACACTTATACACTGTCCTAATATGTATTACCTATGTATGTTGTTCTTTACACAGGGCAGAAATGAAATCATTCATATTACACCTATATGGACAAGAAAACGGAGTCGTAGTCATAATAGAGCCGCAGTAAGGAATGAAACTGTAGTCAACCGTAGTCAAGGTTGGATCTAGGGTTTGGCTGCATCCTCAGATTGGTTAAGGAACCGCAAAACTAAAGAAGCAATCGTGGTAATGAGATAAGGGTTCAATAAAGAAATCCGTAGCATACTTCAGTCTCAACATGTTTCAAAAAACAGTGACAAGCATCACACACACACACACACACACACACAGATATATATATATATATATATATATATATATATATATATATATATATATATATATATATATATATCTATATATATATATATATCTATATATATATATATATATATATATATATATATATATATATATATATATATATATATATATATATATATATATGCATGATTAGTAATGGACTGCATGCTGATGGATGAGACATATGATGATGAATGATGCAGAATAATGGGCATGAGCAACATGATGATGAATAGGGCTGCATAACGATGGAAGATGCTGAATAATGGGCAACATGATGATGAAAACAGATGAGATGGTGCTACAAGGTAAGGTGTGGTAAATGGACGAAATGTATAGGTGAAGCTGTCACCTTGGAGAATCAGTTAAAGCAGAATGTCTTCAACTGATCTCATCATTATACGAAATTATCTATGCTAGATCTAGATAATTCAAAGTGTTGACTTCTATTGTAAATGTACTATCTATCTCTCTCTCTCTTTCTCTGCTGAACTTTGAAGAACATAAAATAAGAATTGATAAAGGGTTTCCCCACATATTGTGGGGTTTGTCCCTGGCTTGCGCCACATCTTGTGTCCTCTTGTCTTGGCTTGTTTTCTGCAATTTATATTTATGTTCTATCTGCAATTTACTTTATGTTGATATGATTGCTAATATAGAAAGGAAATTAAATAAACTGCTCTAGCATAGAACATACCTGAAATTAACAAGATATAGGTGCAAGTTGAGCTCAAGCTTGAGAAGAGCATATTGTATTCATCTAGATTCTTTGATTAATGCAATACAAATAGTAAGGGGTTTTGAGAATTTGCTTTCCCCTATATAAATATATGTGTGTGTTTGTTGAATCTTGATGCATGTTAATGATTTGTGTTCTCAATCGTGATTTTCTTTCTGTAGATGAGTAGAGTAGCTTTAAGTCTTGTGATCTAGTAAATTTCATGAGCAATTTTGAATCTACACATTAAATTTCTACATGGTATCATAGCAAGAATCACAGTAGAGAAGAGAATTTGAAGTTTTCTTTGCAGGAGAATCAAATTTGCTGGATCAATTCTTCAAAGCTAGTAGGATGGATTTCTATGGACTGATGCTCGAGTATGCCCTCGAGGGTAGCTTGAATTATGTTGCTTGGAAGGACATGATGGAGGTAATGTTGGAAGATAATGGGTTGAAGGAATTCCTAGATAATGATATCCTGAAGCCGCCAACATCTGATGCTAAATATCTAGCATAATGGAAGAAGTGTGTAGAAAAGGTGAGGAGGATCATATTGGAGGTAGTTCTAGACCATATTGTCTTGAATCTCCATGGGAAAGGGACTCCATATGCTATGTGGAAAGAATTGATAGATTTTTTCTAGAATAATAATGACCACAAGAATTTGGCACTGAAGGAAAAGCTTTGGAATATCAAGATGCAGAAGGGCAACACAATACCACAGTACCTTAGTAGGTTCACACAGTGTGATGATGAACTTGGTCAAGTTGGTGTTATTGTAGCAGAGGGTGATCTAGTAAGCCTAACACTTCTACGAATTCCCAAGAGATGGCACAACTACAAGGATTCGGTAAATGGGAGGGAGAAGCTGCCAAATTGGGAATGATTGTGGTCTGATTTGGTGCAAGAGGAGATAAGGCAAAGCACCAGAGATGGGACCTCATCCAAGGGTGAGGATGAGGATAACTATTCCTTGGATGGAAAGGCAAAGAAAGGGAAAGGGAATAAACCCCAATCCAAATTAGATTCGAGTCAAGGGGGCAAGAAAAAATACTTCTCCAAAATCAAGTGCTTTCATTGTCATGAACTTGGACACTATGACACGAAATGTCCATGCAAGAAGGAAATAAAGAAGACCTTAGGAGGAGTAGTGGGTGAAGACTTGGCTTCACAGTTTAAACTTTATTTTACCCTTATTTCCTGTATGGAAATCACAATGATGGGTAGTGTGTGGTATCATGACAGTGGTGCCTCATTCCACATGACAAGAAACAAAGAATTTCTTAGTGACTTGGAGGAGAAGGATCTATAGATGCACATCGAGATGGGAGATGATGGAAGGAATAGCACGACCGATATTGGTACAATTACTTTTCAGAGGGATTTTGGCTCCACTTTCAGGATCAAGGATGTGATGTATGTGCAGGGTCTGAAGAAGAACATAGTTTCCATCGCGGTGTTGGGAAACAATGGCCACGATTTGATATTCAGAAAAAGGAAGGCTTTCTTGAGACAGATTTCCACAGGTCAAGTGAAGCATATATAGGTTCAAGTGAAGAACCTCTACAAATTATATATGGAATACTTTGTAGCATTCATCACAAAAGCAGAGAGGGTGCAAAGCCTAGATGTCGATGAATTATGGCATAAAAGACTTGGCCATTTACATCATGGCGCTTTGAAGATCATGCAACAAATTTATATAGGCCTCCCCAATGGAGCTCTAGAGCAACGAGATACATGCAAACAATGTACATTGGGGAGGTACACAAAATCCACCTTCAATGATCGTCATGGTAGGGTGCATGAAATCCTTGAAAGTATCCACTCTGATGTATGTGGAACTTTCTTGATAGACTCCACTGCCAAGCACAGGTATTATGTTATATTTGTAGATGATTTCTCATTGAATTTATGGATCTACTTCATGTAAAAGAAAGACTAGACGTTCTCCAAATTTGTTGAGTTTAAAGCACTTGTTGAAAAAGAGACTTGCAGGAAAGTGAAGGTTCTTAGGAGTGATAACAATGGTGAGTATGTGTCGAATGAGTTTAATTTTTTTATGCAAAGGAAGCCATTCAATGGGAGTTGAAAACACCTCATAACCCACAACAAAATGGGGTAGATGAGAGGAAGAACATAAGTATTGTGGGAGCAACATAGGCGATGTTACATGAAAAAGCCTACCTCTACACTTGTGGGATGAAGCATGAAACAAAACAATCTATTTGTAGAACAAGAGTCCTCACAGGATTCTTGGCATGAGTACACCAGAGGAATATTTTCTAGGGAAGAAACTAGCCGTGTCACACTTCAAGATCTTTGGATCACTAGTTTATTGTCATGTTTCCAAGGAAGCAAGGCAAAAGCTAGAGCCGACAATAGAGTTGGGCATATTTGTGGTGTACACATATACACCTCACAACTATCGGGTGTACTTTCCATCCTTGAGGATGAAAATGGTTAGACAGGATGTGAAGTTTGATGTGGAGAAGGCAATGAGGTTTTCTCTTGATATGGAGCTTCAGTTGCAGCCTAATCAGGAGATTTTGGCTCCAAAGGAAGAACCTAAGGAATTTTTGGAGCAGCAACAAGCAAAGGAGGAGAGAGTGGAGACATCCACTCAAGAAGATACATCCCGAGAAGGAAGGAAACATACCATGGAAGCTGACAGATTATTGCAGGATGCTAGAGAGAATGTGGGAGCACCCACATCACAACGCAGGCAGAGGAGGTCATTGAATCGGTAAACTTTGTACATGGCTCTTATGAGTGACATAGTTGAGACGGAACCATCCTCATTCGAGTAAGCAATGCAACAACCAGTATGGGTTGATGTTATGGTAGAGGAATATGATTCCATTTTCAGAAAAAACCGTTTTGGAAGTGGTCCCAAGACCAACAGAAAAATCAATGGTTGGTTCGAGATGAATTTACAAGGTAAAGCATGCAGCAGATGGGAGCATAAAGAAACACAAGGCCAGATTTGTGGCTAAGGGGTTCTCTCAGGTGGAGGGAATTGACTATGAGGATACCTTTGCTCCACTATCAAGGTACTCATCCATCAGGTCAATTCTAGCACTGTCAATGCATATGTGGTGGAAGATCCACTAGATGGAAGTCAAGACAACATTACTCAATGGAGTTATTAAGGAGGAGGTGTATTTGAGCAACTAGAGGGGTTTGATACATTTGACAGAGAGTTTCATGTGTGTAGACTCAAGTGGGCATTGTATGGACTCAAGCAAGCACCGCTTGGTATACCAAGATCGATAGCTATCTCATCGGTTTGGGCTTCACCAAGAGTGAAGAAGATGCAAACCTTTATCACATTTTGGTAGAAGGTAAATTATTGTGTTATATGTTGATGACTTGATCCTTACTGGTGATGAGTAGCTGATTAGATCTTGCAAGTGTCGGGTTGTGTTATATTCTTTCCACGACTAGCTACCCTAGTTAACCGAGGGTTAGAGGGGGGCGAGTAGCCCCCCTCTATGGGGTCCTCGAGCAACGCCCAAGGGAAAAATTTTCTGGACCCTATATTAGGTGGGGCGAACTTACCTATGGTTTTGTGCATGGTTTTCGCACATGGTTTTGGGTGCGATGGTTTTCTGTCCTTGGTATTGGATGCTTCGGCATGTATATATATTTATTGTAACATTGAAAGGAACATAATGAAAAATAAATCTGGTAGTCCCAGTTTTGGGATCTAGGGGAAAATCTCTGTGTATATGTGTTTTATGTGTTATGCTCTCGCATTGTTTTATTTTCTGTTCTTAGAATTTGTATGTAGGTAATTTTTGCACAGGGTTAAAACCTACAGCAAGGAGGACCTTGTAAGAGAGTTTGAGATGAAGAACATGGGACTCATTCATTATTTCCTTGGTTTGCAAGTATGGCAAGGAGATGGGGAAATTTTCATCTCTCAGGGAAAGTATGCCAACGAGATACTAGAGAAGTTCTGCATGGAGAGTAGCAAACCCATTGACACTTCTCTAGTAGGTAACTAGAGGAAATAGGATGCCCATCAGGTGAGGCAGTGGAGGCTACCAATTTTATAGGAAACTTGTGGGTTCGCTCATGTATTCAACTGAACATGTGTTATGTAGTTAACCAACTTAGTCAACCATGGTTAAGCCAACCAAACTGTATTGGAAGGCAGTAAAGCATGTGTTGAGATACCTCAGAGGCACTACTCAGTTTGGTCTTTGGTATAAACAGATAGAGGGAGTGAAGCTACAAGGCTTCACAGTTGTATATTGGGTGGGGAGTCCATCAAACAGGAACAAAACTTTAGGAATAATTTTCAGTGTTGGGTCAACAACAATTTCTTTGTACAATAGGAAACAGGGATCACTCATCTCAGAATAAGTAGAATACATAGCTGCAAGTCAAGAAACATGTGAGGATATTTGGATGAGAAAGATTCATGTTGGGTTATTTGGTCAGAAGATGGATCCTACAGTGATTTACTGTGACAAGTAGAGTTGTATCAAACTCTCTGAGAATCCATTGTTTCACAATCGATCCAAGCATATCGACATTTGGTTTCACCATCTAAAAGATTGTGTGCAGAGGCAGAATATGTTGTTGCAGTACATTCTGAAAGAGGAACAAGATGCAAATATTTTGACAAATGCTTTGTTAACAGGGAAATTATAGTTACACAAAAGTAGGATTGGGCTATTTGATAATCCCTTTCTTACTGAGAGGGAGTGTTGAAAATGCAACAAGAAAATCCTAATTTAATTTTTCCTTGATTAAAATAGGAGAAATTTTAATTTCAATTTTAGCAGGATACTTGGAGGTAGTTAATTGATGTGACATAGTTCTTGTAACCCAGTTAACTCAACTAATTTAAGTTGGAGACACTTGAGTTTAGTTCTACATGATTGATTTCTAATTTGTAGCAATCTATTTCAGTTAATTTGAGTTATTGTCAGTGTAACTAGTTCTCACTATTACTAGAACTAGTGCAGGTTTAGTCAAGGGAGTGTAAATTTTTTCACACTAAGTGATTTTCTAGTCAACTGATCAATCAACCTAAATTAAATCATGCATGTAGAGAATTCGAGTTACCTAGTTGAGATTGGAGTTCAAGGGCAGTGTACTATTAGTTGTATAATTTTCCAAGTTGTACAAGTGGTGCATGCAGTCAAAGAAGGGAATAAAGGAATTACAGAATTCTCAATGAGTATTTCTCTAATTAATAGGGAGATAATTCCCCATTAAACAATGCAAGGAAATAAGAGCTTTTCAGGCTGAGAAATTGACTAAGTATTGGCCAAGGTTGGCGAGTCAGACAAAGGATACAAGATACAGGTGTAGGTTGAGCTCAAGCTTGAGCAGAGAATATTGTATTCATCCATATTCTTTGATTAATGCAATATAGATAGTAAGGGTTTTTGAGTAGTTTCTCTCCCTAGATAAATATTTGTGTATGTATGTTGAATCTTGATGCATGTTAATCATTTGTGTTCTCGATCGTGATTTTCTTTCAGCAGATGAGTAGAGTAGCTTCAAGTCTTGTGATATAGTAAATTTCATGAGAAGTTTTGAATCTACACATTAAATTTCTACATTAGCCCTCCCTAGGGTTAACTCAACCCATTGTCACCAATGTTGCATAAGTGTACACATACACATTTTAAATCGTTTATCCCAACGATTAGTTCAACCCATTGTTATCAATGTTTCTTGACATTTGGCTAATTACTGTGAATTTTTTTAATACTGTTGCAATTATTGGTTATTATTCACCTATCAAATTTGATTATTTGTCTTCTACAATTTATTTGTGACAAATACTAAATAAATCACTATTGCAACTTCACAAAAAATAAATCATAGGAACTGAGAAAACATTGCACACACACACAAAATTTGTGGACAAATGTCACTAGAAAAACCTTGGTGTCGGGAAAGCTAGTCCTTCAAATGAGTATTTTATTTATTCTTCAACAAAATATATTATTTAGAAATTACAACTATTTGTTGTAAATTAGCAAACCTTTGTAAAATTATTTATTTCATTTCTGCAAGTTTATTTTGCCTCTCTGATCCACTTTGGCCCCTCTGATCCAATTCAGCCCCCATATAGAGCCTCGAAATGATCCACACTTATGGCCTTGGCAACTTGACCCTTATTGGAAATTTGCACTAGCAGGGAAAACAAAATCAACCTCTTATGGAATTCAAATTCTACTGGAAATCTTGGCTTCTCTTGTGCAAATCAATCTCTCTGGAGAATTAATTCTTGCTCAGATAACTCGACCTCTGTAAATTAACTTGCAATGCTGGGAAACTCAACCTCTCTGTAGATTAATTGATCTCCCTCTATATCTAATAAATTGGAAATCACTATGAAGAATTTCCTCTGGAAACTCTATCTTCAACCATTGTTGATCTTGATCTGTTGGTGCACTCAGGCTATCAATGTTACCCTACTATCACTGCAATTTTGTGTCTCAGATGTGATATCTAGATGCCCATTGATTTCCTATTATAATCTCTCATTGAGAAAACAACGGTCATGATCTAATCTCAATCGATGGGTAAGATCATCTTAACCGCATCACATGAATTTTCTAGAAGTCACTAGAGGAAAATTGATTTACCTCAATTAATCTCGATTAAGTAAGGCATCTCCTTAAGTTAGGATTAGGAAAATTAATAAACTAGATAATTAATTCTAATTAAGGTACTTTTCCTTAGAAACATTTTTTTGGTATTGGATAAAATCAATCCACTATGTTCCTTAGCCTCATGGACACCATTTGAGACTAGAACACTTGTGAGCTATATAAACTAACAATCCCTCTTATAGAGGAAGGTGTTCTACATAACACCCATCTTGTCTCTAAAGAAGAAAATCTCACCTTCCCCAAATCCTTCGTCAGAATATCTGCTACCTGCTCCTTTGTGGGTATATACAGTAGTTGAAAAATCCTACGTTGAACACAATCCATGATGAAGTGGTACTTTATGTCTTTATGATTAAACCTATCATGAAACAATAATTTAATTCTCGGATAACTTGATGCAAATCTGATTGTCGCAGTGTATCATTGTTGTCTCTACCCTTTAAACAAACAAGTCTACTAGTAGCTTTCAAAGCCATATGACATCGCATGTATCCATGTTCACTATTGTGTACTCTGCCTTTGTAGAACTCAGTGCCACATAATTCTGCTTCCGATTGTACTAAGAAACAACTCTTGATCCCATGCTGAAATAACACACTAAAGTGATTTTACGATTCACTATATTACCTAACCAGTCTACGTCAGTATGACCAACCAACCTGATACCATCACCTCAAGAATACCTGATGCCATACTTGATAGTACCTCACAAATACCTTAACATTTTTTTTGTCGTTGTCCAATGCACTCTCTTTGGTTCCACCATGAACTGACTGGGAGAGTTTACTGCATAGGATATATTTGTCCTGGTGTTGACGAAATATATCAGAGAGCCAATCAATTTCCTGTATAAGATGGGGTCTACATCCTTCTCCTTGGATGTGTTTACCTTCCTCCAATTCATGATCATGGGTGTAGACATGGCTCTGTAATCCTCCATCTCTAATATCCTTAGGATCTTGATGGAGTATTTTCCTTTTCCAATGAAATCTCCCCATCTATATACCACACATCCATTCTTATAAAGTAGTGCATGAGTCCCAAATCCTTCATCTTGAAATTTGTTGCAAGTTCCTTCTTGCACTCCTCTATGAGCTCCTATGAACCTGTCAGAAACAAGTCGCCCACATATAGGACAAGAATGAGAACCTCACCCCCAACCACCAATTAGTATAGGTTCACATCCACCTCACTCTTCATGAGGCCCATGCCTTACAAATACCTATTAATGCGCTCATACCACACCCTGAGAGCTTGCTTGATCTCGTACAAATATCTCTGCAACTTGCACACATGAGTCTTTCTGTTAGGCCCCTACACTAGTAGTATAGGGGCGCCCCTATACTACTAGTGTAACCCCTTATTGTTATTAGTATAACCCACTTATTATATTGATGTACCCATGTAGTGCCCATATTGTTACTATTGTGCCCCATAGAAGCCCACTATTGTTATTATTGTGCCCTTACATTATTATTGTTACGTCGGCTCTGATTATGTTATGACCCCTTAGATTCCTATATATAGAAAGGAGGTATTTTCATTTGTATCATCCAAGAATTGTTCATTTATGTAATGTAAAGGAGGTTTCCCCCTCGAAGAGGCTGAATTCTAAGGCGTTGATCTATCTTTTCTATCTTTTCTTGAGTTGGTTTCATAACATTTGGTATCAGAGCTTTGGATTCTAGGGTTTCGCTGCTCCAAATAGGTCATCCTGGAATTTTCGCTATAACTTTTCTTCTGCGATGTTTCAGAAGTTGCAAAAAAAACCCATTTTAGAAGAAATCGCGCTGAACCTCGGGTCCAAATTTCAGAGCTTTTTGCGCTATATTTGCGGAGATATGATCTGAGGAAGTTGGTCATTTTGTAGACTCCTGAATTACAGTCCAAACAGGTGACCTGGGGAAATCGTCATAACTTTCTCTCTGGGGATTGGATTGAAATTTCATAAGAAGGTACAGAAAGAGGACGGACTTTAGTTTCTTGTATGAATTTTTCAGATCCAAAGGTCGAAACAGTGACACGTGGCACTTCATACAAGTTCGCTCTTCTGGAAAGGTCTATAATCAGGTCATCTTGGGAGATTGTGCATAACTCTTCCTTAGAGAATCCAATTTGGATCAGACTGGTGGCACTGGAAAGAGGACACAGAGGGATACTATAGGTCACAATTTTAGAACTTAAAGATCCGAAAGTACAGAGTTACAGTTGTTTCAAGGTCGAGCTCCTAAAATCAAGAAAAAGCAAGATGAGGAAGTTTGATGGCAAGGATCCGGTAAATTGGATACTTCAAATGGAGCAATATTTTGATCTACATGGTGTGCAACTGTTACAAAATGTATGTATTTCATCTTCATATTTAGAACCAGATCAAATTTTATGGTACGAAGGGCTTTGTTCTCGTAAACAACTTGTTACGTGGTCAATTTTCACGAAGGAAATGATAGCACATTATGAGGATACAAAAAGCAACACCTTCTTTAGAGAAACACCACAACAATTGGAAAGAGTAAAAGGGCTTTGTGACATAGTGGAAAGAAAAATTATGGAAACCAGGAAGCGTACCCCTCACAACTATAAAGATGGAAGTGTTGTTTCTCCTAGCCTTCCACAACCTACAAGGGTTACACCACAACAATTGGAAGAAAAAAGAGAAAAAGGGCTTTGTTACAATTGTGATAGCAAATGCACTAAAGGTCATAAGTGTTCCGAGAAGAAATTATTTTACATAGAATATGAAGAGGAGGAAGAAAAGGATCAAGAAACATCAAAAGAAGAAGATATACGCCAGGACCCCACCCCAGAGAAAGAAGAAATGAATCAGACCATATCTTGTAAAGCATTGGCAAGAATTACCACTCCTCAAACTCTCAAGATAGAAGGACATATCAAGAAGAAAAAGGTGCAAGAAGTGAAAGATCACATCGAGAAAGAAGAAATGAATCCAACCATATCTTGTAATTCATTGTTCGAAATTACCACTCCTCAGACTATCAAGATAGAAGGACATATCAAGAAGAAAAATGTTCAAGAAGTGAAAGATCACATCGAGCATCAAAAAAAGAATCCGACCATATCTTGTAAAGGATTGGAATAAATTACCACTCCTTAAACTCTAGAGATAGAAGGACATATCAAGAAGAAAAAGGTTCAAGCAGTGAAACATCACATCGAGCATCAACAAGAAGTTCTCCAACTTTTAAAGGATAACGCCACTTCGGTGCAAAATCAAATGAAACAATAGGTAGATCAACATCGTAGTGAAAAATGTTTTGATGTAGGTGATTGGGTATTTTTACTGCTACATCTCAAGAAAGCTATTTATGAGAAGGAAATGTTGGCAATACTACATGCACTTAAAAAATGGCGACCTTACCGAATGGGAAGACTCTTCAAGGATGAGGATGTGGAAGCATTGTTTTGTGCTATTTATATTATCCAAACAGATTGGATAAACGAAGCAAGGGATGAATGGAAGAAGGACGAAGAAGTATGGCCACTTATTCAAAAGTTGCAAAAGATCCCAATTCAAACAATATTGCCAGAAATTGAAGAGGAAGGAAAAATCATATTGGAACCTGGAGCAGTCATAGAAACAAGAACCCGACAGCTACGAAATCGATCAATTTCAGAGTATCTCATCAAGTGGAAGAACTTACCCGCTGAATATTCCACATGGGAGGACAAGAATTTTATACAGAAGCATCAAGAACTACTCAAGCATTGAGGACAACACTTTTTGAAGGAGAGGGGCATGTTAGGCCCCTATACTACTAATGTAACCCCTTATTGTTATTAGTATAACCCACTTATTATATTGTTGTACCCATGTAGTGCCCATATTGTTACTATTGTGCCCCATAGAAGCCCACTATTGTTATTATTGTGCCCTTATATTATTATTGTTATGTCGGCTCTGATTATGTTATGACCCCTTAGACTCCTATATATAGAAAGGAGGTCTTTTCATTTGTATCATCCGAGAATTGTTCATTTATGTAATGTAAAGGAGGTTTCCCCCTCGAAGAGGCTGAATTCTAAGGCGTTGATCTATCTTTTCTATCTTTTCTTGAGCTGGTTTCATAACACTTTCTGTTGTGTGCTACAAAGTCTTCTGGTTGCTCTATGTATACATCCTCTTCCAACTCACCATTTAGGAACTTGACATCTCACCCAACTATAATTCACTTGGTCCTTGGAATGAAAATCCAATATGTTTTAGAGGTTTCATTGTACACCATAAAGCACCCCCCCTCTACAATATGATCCAGTTTGGAACATGTCTCTCCTAGAATGTGGCAATATGTTAGGTTGTCAAATATCTTGAAGTGTTTGACATTTGGCCTATTCCCTGTGAATGCCTCCTCTAGTGTCATCTTGCATATTGCTCTATGTGGGGTCCTATTCTGAATATATATTTTTGTACTACGCCTCTGCCCATAGGTAGCATGGTAGATCCCAGTCACATAACATAGCTCTCTCTGCCTCCGATATAGAATGATTCTTCCTCTCAACAACCCCATTTTGTTGTGTGTTGTAAGGAACCGTCCACTCTCTCTTCATTCCTTCCTTGGTACAAAACTCTTGAAACTCATTTCTCGTGTACTCACCTCCATTTTATGATCGAAGAACCTTTATTTTCCTACTTGTCACATTCTCAACTAGAGCTTTAAACCCTTGAAATTGATTGAAGACCTCATCCTTAGTCTTCAGGAAGTATATTCAAGTCTTCCTGGAGAAATCATCAATAAAGTAGAAAAGTACTCATATCCTCTAAGAGAATTTGTTGACATTCACCCACATATATCCGAATGCATTAAGTCAAGTACATCTTGTGATCTCATGTCACTCCTTGGAAAAGCAACTTTCACAAACTTCCCCAACACACATCCTCTACAAACATCGTCATACTATGTGCTCACCTCTAAAACACATGTCATCATCTCACGAAGCAATCTAAGAGCTCCATGATATATATGTTCCATCCTCCTATGCCATAGCTCCCCTGATCACTCAAATTATTGCTGCTAACCAATGCCTTAGGATTATCCATCTGCAACTTATACAGCAGCCCGCTCCTAACTCAAATCGCTATAGGTGATCTTCAATCCTTCTGCCTAATCAAAACTTTTTCCCCTCTAAAGAGTACATAGTAGCCCTTATCCTGACATATAGATAAGGAAATCAGGTTCATACCATTTCCCTTCTTCTCAGTATTCTTTTGTTGTGGACAATTTATGGCACAATGACCAAGCTAGTGACAAATATACCATTTGACCTTGGAAAGGTCCAAGCTTCTTCTTCTGACATTGTGTATTCGGTCCCTTGTTGGACCCCTTCTTCACTTCTTCTTTCTTGGCTAGGGCCATGTTTTCTTGTTTCTCCTCGCTCTTCTGAGTTCTACTAATGGTGCCACTAACAAGAATAAGCTTCAACTACTCTTGAGTGAAATATCTCCATAAATGATCCCAACTCGATAATGTATCTCATCCATTGATCACCTAGAAAAATGCATCCCACTAATTTGTGAACCCATTCAGGGCCACTCACACTAGCTCGTCATCATCTGGATTATCTCCCACTACAACTAACTTTTCCTTTACCAATCTAAGTTTGGTGAGGTAGTTTGTAACTTCATCACCGTTGTTCATTTTGGTAATCCTTAGCCTTCCCATGACAAGTAGCTTCCTATTAGTATTAGCATCCTAGAATAGTATCAAAATAGTTTCCCACATTTTCTTTGATGTATCCAACTTAGCAATATGCAAAACTATATGGTCCTTGACTCCATAAAGGATTATCTTATGTTATTTGGGATATTCCTTCTTATATGTTGCTAGTTGTGCTAGATCTGTTTGTACACTTATCACTTTGGTTGCATAATCCTTGAGACCATTTTCTTCAAAAAATAAAGAAATTTTGGCTTTCCAGACACCAAAATTTGAGGTTCCATCCAATCTATCATAATTTCTCAAACCTGTTGAGGTCATTTCACAAACCCTCGGAATATCGAAACCCAAATAAACTGAAGAATAAAAAATAGGTTAGAAACCCTAGACTTTTCTCTTCTTATGCCTGCGCAAAGCATTCTTCTGTCCTTGGATCCACTCTTATAACATGTGAAATTTTTTAATATTGATGTAGTTACTGCTTATTAATCACCTATAAAATTTGATTATTTGCAATTTATTTGTGGAAAATACTAAATAAAACACTACTACAACTTCTCAAAAAATAAATCACAAGAAATTAGAAAATATTTCACACACACACAAAATAATGAACACCGAAATTTTTGGATAAATGTCCTCGGAAAAACCCTAGTGTGTGGAAAACCAGTTTTTCATATGAGTATTTTAATTATTCTTCAGAAAAATTTGTGATTGATAAATTAAAACTATTTGTCGTAAATTAACAAACCTCCATAAAATTTCCTTTCACTTCTACATGTTGATTTGGACTCCTGGAAGCAACTCTGCCCTCACTGGCAACTCACATTGGCACGGAAAATAAACTCGTCCTCCTCTAGAATTTGACTTGTACTGGAAATCTCAGCTTCTTCTATGCAAATAAATCTCTCTGGTAAATTTCTTCTCTCCCCGGTAACTCGACCTCTCTAAATCAACTTGCACTGCTTGGGACATCAACCTCTCTATAGATAAAATCGATCTCCCCCTATCTTTGAGAAACTAGAAATCATTGTGAATAATTTCCTTTGGTAAATATGTCTTAAATCACTATTGATCTCGATTTGTTGGTGCCTTCATGCTATCATTGCCCCCTTGCTATCATTGTAATTTTGTGTCTTTGATGTGTTCTCCAAATTCCCATCGATTTCTCTTATAATCCCTTGTTGAGCAACCAACGATCACGATCTAATCTCAATCGATGACTAAGATCATGTTGACCCAATCATATGAATTTTGTAGAAGTCACTAGAGGAAAAATGATTTACCTCATTTAATCTTGATTAATTAATCGATTTCCCTAAGTTAGACTTAGGAAGACTAATAAATTGGATAATTAATTCTAATTAAGGTACTTTTCCTTCGAAATGTTTTCTGGGTACTGGAGAAAATCTTATTAGGGTCCAACCCTAACCCCCTTATTTATGTAATAGGGTTGAGTCATAGTTATATTTAGTTAAAGAGTCAATAAAGCCCATATTAATAATTGTAAGTGGTTGACCCGCATTTAAAGAAGGGACCACAGTTAGTTGCAAATGGGCCATGGTATTAGATAGATGGTATTAATAAGAACCATGGTACTGACCCATGGTATTGCATGTATGAATCCTATATAAAGGATAGAGACTCCCCATTCAGGAGCGTCATGTCTTATTTTGTAATCGAGCCCTACTCTATTGGAGGTTGCCCCCTCGAAGAGGCAAGTGAACATTGCTTTCCTTTTTGAATAATAAAATACATGTTGTTATTTCTCATACGTTTTGTGTTTTGGGTTGTATTTCTTCGCATATTTGGTATTCTGGCATATTCTCGTAGGTCAAGAGCATAACAAGTGGTATCAAAGCACTTTCTAGGGCTAGTGGGATCTCCATTTTTAGCATAATTTTTTTTGGCTAGAGACGTGTTTCAACGTCTTTAAACCACGGGATCTGTCATTGGGCACATAAACCTGCGGATTTGGGGAGGCATGCACACAGGAAATACAATAGGTGGTCACACTTGTTGGACTCCCTTGTAACCCCTGTGGGTACCCCTTCGAGTAGTAGCGCATTAGACAGAACTGCGCATGGACTGTCTTCCACGTACCCTCTGGGTATATCGAAAGCCCCCTAGGCTCACCTGAAACCTTGCCGTAGATAAACCGTCAGTCGTCTTGCTGCTACAGTACACCAAGAACAACACTCAGGGAGATTACTTGTGCATACGATAGGGTAGTCGGGTAGTACGGCTAAGGGTACGGTTGATCCTCCTTAGTTAGTGCCCTAAAAGATTGGGTCGAGTACTACTGTTGGACCCTTATGTATATTGCGATCTGTAGCACCTGACACTCCTTGAGACCATAGTTCCCTTGTCTCTCTACAAATCGCCCATCATCTTCTTTGCCAGATCAGATCTAGCAGGTTGGGTTCTGTCGCAGTAGCAATAATCAGATCCGCCATTCAGATCTAGCAGCGGGGGTTCGGTCGCTGCCACATTCCTACTCACACTCTGTAGTTGAGGGTTTTGCAGGCAAATCTGACTATTTGTGCTGGGAGGCTTGTGGCTCCTATACCTTGGGGTGATTCTCACAGGATATTGGTCAGGATTAAATTTTCTGAGAATCGGCTACTGTAGTATTCCTAAGCAAGGAGTAAAAAAAAAAGGTCTGAGACCCTCCCGGGATGCTTATAGGAGACTTAGCCCATAAGAATCAGGACGATGAGCTGAGTAAGGTGGTACCATTCACTTGTTAGCTTCAAATTTTCGGGTGGTCCCAAATTTTTTCACAGTGACGACAAGTGAACCGGATCTGTGCATGGTACAAACCAGAGCTCAAGCTATGGCCAATGAGAAGATGGACACCCTTGAAAAAAAGTTGGAGGAGTTAAAAAGGCAGATTTAATCATTAAATGACACAGTCACAAAGGGCAAGTCGATGTTACAAGTGGAGGCATATGCTTTTAATGAAGACCATGAGGGTGAATCTAGCCATTCTCTTCACTTCCACGGAAACCACCAACATTCCCACCCTCGACCACCCAAGCTGGACATGTACAAATTTGATGGCTCTCATCTAGCCATATGGCTATCACAAATGGACCAATATTTCACATTGAATCACATTAGAGATGATGAGACTAAGCTAAGTGTGGGAAGCCTTTACTTGGACCAAGAAAGATGGCAATGGTGGCAGTGGCATCAAAAATGCTATGCAAGGCCAATTACTTGGCAGATATTCTCAAAAGCCCTTTCTGATCACTTTGAACATGAATCTAATTTTTTGGGTCGTCTTATTAAGCTCAGACAGATCAACACAGTACAAGACTATATTACAGCCTTTGAAGCATTAGCATTCCACAGAGGAGGTTTGACAGATGAATTCTACTTGGAATGTTTTATCAGTGGTCTCAAAGACGCCATACAAGCCCATGTCTAGATGCACCACCCAGCCACATGGATGGTAGCTTGCACGATAGCTCGTGAAGTGGAACGTACGTTAGCAGCCCAGTCGCCTTGTCCAAATTTCACAGCCAAGGGACGCCCCACCCAGGCTTCGAACACTACCCAAACACTTAAGGTTCAAAAGATGTCACCAGAAAAAATGGCGGAAAGAAGAAAGCAAGGATTGTGTTACTACTGTGATGACAAATACTCCTCAGGGCATAAATGTAAGGAACCCAAATTATTTCAAATTGATGCTACTGAGGAAGCCCCACCCTTTGAGGGACTAGAGGAGGAAGATGAGGAAAACTAGCAGGATAATGAGCTCCCAGCTACACCAGAAGAACCAATTATCCCGCTCCATGCTTTGGTAGGCATTTCTTCTCCCCAAACTCTCAAAATCAGAGGTTTTGTTAAACATCGCCCTGTAGTAGTCTTGATTGATAGTGGTAACACGCATAACTTTATCCATCAAAGAGTCACAAAAGCAGTGCATTGTTTTGTCAAAGCAGTCTCTAATTTCCAGGTCCAGATTGCTGATGGGGGGACAATGAAATGTGACGGCCGCTGTGAAAATTTCAAACTTCAGATGGGATATTACCACCTAAAGACCCACATGTTTGCCATCAACATGGGTGGGTGTGACATTGTCTTGGGGGCTAAATGGCTCCGCACACTTGGCCCAATCACAATGGATTTCCAGGAGTTATATATGAGCTTTAAGCAGAATGACCACATGCATACCCTTTGCGGACTCCAGGTAGGTGCTCCTTCTATAATCAGCTCACATCGGATGGAAAAGTTGTTAAAAAAGGGTCACCATGGAGTTATCGCCCAATTTAATGCCATCCAGGCCTTCGAGCCCACTTCTCTTCATATTCATCCTGAGATGCAACAAGTCTTAAACAACCATCTGTTGGTCTTTGACAAACCTCATGAGCTTCCACCCTCGAGAGGGGAACATGATCATAGAATTACTTTGGTCCCAGGGACACAACCACCAAATGTGCACCCATATAGATACCCTTTCACCCAAAATAATGAAATTGAAAAAATCATCAAGGAACTCCTAGAAGCTGGTGTCAGTCATCCTAGCATTAGTCCTCATCGCTTGTGGTCATGGTGCTCAAGAAAGATGGGGAATGGCATATGTGTCTAGACTTCAGGGCCCTCAACAAGATGATGGTCAAAGATAAATTTCCCATCCTGGTTGTTTATGATTTGTTGGATGAACTAAATGGGGCTCAATTCTTTAATAAGCTAGACCTTCACTCGGGCTAACACCAAATTCGCATGAAAGAAGTAGACATTCCAAAGACTTCTTTCTGAACTCATGAAGGCCATTATGAATTCTTAGTAACGCCATTTGGTCTCTGTAATGCCCCATCCACTTTTCAGAGCCTCATGAATCACCTGCTAAAACCATATCTCAGAAAATTTGTCCTTGTTTTCTTTGATGACATCCTCATCTACAACCTCACCTAGGAAAAAAATCTTCAATATGTAGACCTGCTCTTGCAACTGCTCTGGAAGCATAAGTTATTTGTCAAATTGTCCAAGTGCTCTTTTGGCATGAAATAAGTCGAGTATTTGGGCAAAATTGTGGGGCGTGAAGGTGTCAGGGTGGATCCCAAAAAGATCCTGGCAATGCAGGATTGGCCCCCAACCAAAGACCTTGAAGAGTTTGAGAGGATTTTTAGGTCTCATCGGCTACTATCGCAAATTTTCCTGCAATTATGGTCGCATTGATAGACCCCTCACTCACCTTCTCAAGAAAACCCCATTCCTTTGGAATGATGAAGTGAAACAAGCATTTATAGCTCTCAAACATGCCATGTATTCCACTCCCGTATTGGCACTACTCGACTTCACCAAATATTTTGTGATTGAATGTGATGCTTCAGGTACGGGTATTGGGGCTATCTTAATGCAGGAAGGTCGACCCTTGGCCTTCACTAGCCAACAACTAAGTGGGACAAATTTGGGACAATCTACCTATGAGAAGGAGATGATGGCCATATTACATGCAGTGGATACTTGGCGACCATACTTATTGGGGCGACATTTCCAAATCTGCACAGACCATCAAAGCCTTAAATGTTTTTTGGAGCAACGCCTATCCTCACCACAATAAAATAAATGGCTAGCCAAAATGTTGGGATATGATTATGATATAATTTACAAGAAAGGGTGCGAAAATGTCGCAGCAGATGCTTTATCACACCAATTTGAGGAAAGCACCCTACTAGCAATCTCTCTTCCCATTCTAGAGTGGATTGAAGAGGCTCGCAAGGAATGGTTTTCACATCCTTCACTCTCCTAACTCATTAATAAATTGCAAGCAGATCCAAATTCAACAACGGGCTACTCTTGGCAGGATGAGATTCTTCGCTACAAGGACAAAGTAGTGATATCACCAACATCCACCCTCAAAAGTTGCATTTCGGCAGAGTTGCACTCATCTCCCACTACATGCCATTTAGGCTTTCAGAAGACTTATGCTCGCACTCGGCGTTCATTCTTTTGGACAGGCATGAAAAAGGACATTCTTACTTTTGTAGCTGAATGTGATGTGTGTCAGCGCCACAAAGGAGAAACAGTCAAATCCCCAGGCACTTTACAGCCATTTCCCATCCCTACCTCAATCTGGACGGATGTTTCTATGGATTTCATTACTGGTCTTCTAAAGTCAGGCAACAAGTCAGTCATCATGGTGGTTGTGGAAAAACTTTCTAAGTATGCTCATTTTTGCACCCTACCCCACCCTTTTACACCCGCTTTGGTGGCTCAATCTTTCATGGACCAGATCTTCAAATTGCATGGCATGCCCACTTCCATTGTGTTTGATCGTGACCCAATCTTCACCAGTAAATTTTGGCAGGAACTCTTCAAGCTAAAAGGTACCCAACTACAACTCAGTACTTCCTATCATCGCCAAACTGATGGTCAAACTGAAGCAGTCAACAAATGTCTGGAGACCTACCTCAGGTGTTTCACTTCATAAAAGAAACATCTATGGGTACAGTGGTTACCTCTAGCAGAATGGTGGTATAATAATAACTATCATTCCACCACCAAGATGACTCCATATGAAGCAGTTTATTGTCAACTCCCCCCTTCACCTACTTCTTATATCCCGGGATGCTCTAAGGTACAAGTAGTGGATCAACTCCTACAAAATTGTGCAACCATGCTTGCCCACCTCAAAGATAATCTCCATCAAGCTCAAAATCGCATGAAGCAATAGGCAGACCAACATCATTCAGAGCACACATTTCAAGAAGGGGATCAAGTATTCTTGAGGCTGCAACCATATAAGAAAACATCACTCAAAGATAAGGGTTGTCAAAAATTATCTCCAAAATTCTACGGACCATATCAAATACTTTAGCGCATCAAAGAAGTAGCCTACAAGCTAGCCTTGCCACCCACTGCAAAAATCCATCCCGTCTTCCATGTCTCATGCCTTAAGAAAGTGGTTGGGAACAATTGCAGAATTCAAACCAGTCTATCAGAATTGGATGAAGAAGGTTCAATCTGGCTCCAACCTGAACAGGTTCTTGACACACGAGAACGACACCTGCGCGGCTGCACGATCAAGGAAGTCCTCGTCAAGTGGAAAGACATCTCTCCAGAAGATGTGACCTGGGAACCAACCACTGTTCTTCAGTAGTTTCCGGAGCTTCAGCCTTGAGGACAAGGTTGTTTTTATGGGGGAGGACATGTTAGGGTCCAACCCTAACCCCCTTATTTATGTAATAGGGTTGAGTCATAGTTATAGTTAGTTAAAGAGTCAATAAAGCCATATTAATAATTGTAAGTGGTTGACCCGCATTTAAAGAAGGGACCATAGTTAGTTGCAAATGGGCCATGGTATTAGATAGATGGTATTAATAAGAACCACGGTACTGACCCATGGTATTGCATGTATGAATCCTATATAAAGGATAGAGACTCCCCATTCAGGAGTGTCGTGTCTTATTTTGTAATCGAGCCCTGCTCTTTTGGAGGTTGCCCCCTCGAAGAGGCAAGTGAACATTGCTTTCTTTTCTGAATAATAAAATACATGTTGTTATTTCTCATATGTTCTGTGTTCTGGGTTGTATTTGTTCACATATTTGGTATTCTAGCATCTTCTCGCAGGTCAAGAGCATAACAAAATCAATCCATTGTGTTCCTTAGCCTCATGGACGCCTTTTGAGACTAGAACACCTGTCCAAGCTACAAAAACTAACAATTACATGCAAGTAGATATTGATGTTGAAATTGTAATATTTTAGTAAGCAAATTTTAACATATGATGAGGCTAAGTGAGAATAAGTGGGAATATTACCCTAAATTTTAAAGCCTTAGTTTAGAATGAATAAATCTTAGAAATAAATTAAGTTTCATTGTGAAGATATCTTAACAAGTTTATTTAAAAATATTTTTTGTTGTTGTCCATGTGTGTACAAACAAACAAAAATATCAAAGTAAAACAAGATAAATAATGAAATAACTAGAAGAAACAATAGTATGGTATGAACACATAAATTAAAAAAATACTAATGAAAAAATATCTTAGCTAAATATTAATCCTTTATTAATGACCATACAAGGGTTCTCAACCAAATGGTTTGCATAAGCTCATGTGAGATTTTTGATAAAAAAACCACTTTGGAGATCATACATAATGAAATTTATACATAGATAATCAAGTATAAGCAAAAATTCAAGAAAGAAAGTTGATTCAAGTTAGAGTGTTTAGAATGGAGCAACATGCTACTTCATCATCTACAAAACATGATATTGATTAGCACTAACAAATAAAAAATTCTATGCAGAAAAGAAATATAGCAAATAGAATCCCTCATAAATGACTAAATCAAGCCTTCACTTTGTCTTTTTCCCAACTACTTTTAAAAGTGGCACCTGTTATCAACAACCCACTTAGTCCTAAATAAAATATTCATATGACATAAAATTAATGAAGGATAATGCCTTTCATGGCTATAGTATACCTCTCTCAAATGTTTTTCTTCTCCTTTGGCACGCTGAAAACTCCTCTTTTTATCTTGATTGTGATAGTTAGAAGTTGTAGTTGCCCCTTTTATAATAATATTTATTATTTCCATTTTGAAGATCAAGGAAATTTGCCTCCAAATAATTGATTTGTGATCAAGTAAATTTAAATTCTGGAAAGCAATGTAGAATCAAATACACATAGGAGAAGGAAGGGGTCCCATTAGTATAATACCATTGTATTCAATCCTTATAATTCCCGCATATAAGAGTATGAAGACAACATATGCATGTATATCACAAGCCAAAAATTATAACCATTTTGTACTTATCAAGAACATATACATCCGTCTCTCTCTATAAATATACCTAGCATATAATAAAACAATAAAATCGACATGTACCAATGCTAGTCCATCATGTCATCAACAAAATTAGAAATGCCAAAAAATATCAAATATCCATAAAATAACAATCATCACATCCAATTTCAATATTGTGAGATTTCTGGATGCATGTCTACATGAAATATCTCTCTCCTATCTCCTTGAGCCTTCCCATTTTTTGATATTGAGTGTTTAGTGATTGAATGGGAGGCTTCAATTTTGACCATTTGAAAAACTAGTTGAACATGTTTCTTCTATTTAGCAATAGCAGATGGGTAATGTATTGAAGACTCAATTTCGATAGGTTTATGAGGATGTGCAACATAATTAGTAGAGAATATGGTTAGTTGTTGATCTGGGTTATATAAGGAAAGAAATGAAAGGTAAGAAAGGAAATGGAACACACATACATAAAAATATAGTAAAGAGCAAAATAATATTGTGAAAACCCAACTTCTATTGTGTTGTAGCGGCTAAAACCACCCTCCAAAATTTTTCCTATGCTTCAATTTTGGAGCCTCCCTTTTTATCTACAATAGCTCATCTTGCACTGATCCAGGTATTCATCCTTTGAATGAGACTTATATTTTCATTTTCGTTTTTGTTTTCTCACTTAGATTATTCTTCTAAGTTACAAGTTTATCTCCCAACTTGGTCACACGGGATTCTAGGCTTGCCTCCAGAAACTGTGCAATCCTTGAAGGTAGTCAGCATTGATGATTGGAATTGCACAGTTCAGATTGGCAGTCAACCTTGAGCTCAAAAACTACACAGCCATGGAAGGCAGTAAACCTTGATGATTGGAATTTCAAATATCATATTGGCAGTCATTCTTGAGCTCAAAAATTGCATAGTCATGGAAGGCACCCAACAATGAGCCCATAAACTGCACAACCCTCACTAAGCTCAGAAACAACGTAGTACACACTGAGCCGAAAAGTTTCCCAGTTACCCAGAACTGCGCAGTCTTGCCCGATAGCATGCATGGAAAGTTTCCCCCATAAAAGAAATAAAACTAAAGGGAAAAATGCATCCTTAGGAAGTAGGGTTCTATTATTAGTTTCCCGAAGGTGGCACATTGCTATTTTTAGAAGTTTCCACCAAGTGTCACTTTTGTCCTTGATCTCACACATGCGCATCATAAAACCTCATTTGCTCAAATCTAGTTAATTAAAGCCTCTAGAGCTCAATTAAGCATTCGATCTTGCATCCATAGTGTCCCAAAAATATCAAGGAACATTTAGTGGGATCATCGTTGCTTCTCTAGGTGTGTTTTGCTTTTATCACCTTTTATCGCATTTTCTGTTGCTTTTTGTCGTTTCGCTTGTGTGAGTTTTGTTTTTCTTGTTTCTCTTCATGGTTGCTAGAGTTTAAACTTGTTTTAGCTTATATCAAAGTTGTTTCAAGTTATCGCTTACCTTTCACAAGTGTCGCATCGGTTTTCCTTTTTTTTCACTTATGGTCGCCATTATGGTGACTCTTCTCACATACTTGATTTTCATTTTGTTTGATCAGTTTCTGCACCTTATCCACATTAATTCATTCACACTTAGTCGGTTTTTCACTCAAGCTCACATCATCATTCACTTATGTTTTTTTTTCACACTTCCACCAGACATATATGTACTTCCCTTAGCCATATTTTGTGTTACCCAGCTAGGCATTGCGCAATCCTAAGGCTCAATCCACAAGCTTGGCCTCTGGAACTACGCAGTGCACAATACATGTTGGCTCAAATTGTACACTAAATAGCTCCAAGGGTCACCCTGTCACCTTGGCCACTGATATTGTGCAATGCGAAGTCTCTCCCATTCTTTTCCCACGATGGGACTTTGTTGAGAAATGTAAGGCATTAGACTTAGGTGATTTCTCTCAATTAGCAACAATTTGTGAGTGTATTTTATTTGATTACATCAGGATTTTCTCTTTTCTTAACTCATTAGTGTTCTTCCTCATCAAATAGCTACCAATTCATAAACATAAATAGATGAGAGACACAAAATATAGGCTATGAGCTAGGGCCAAAACCTCTTACTCTTTGAGAGGAAAACCCGCACAAATTCTTCTTATAAAGATTACAATTAACGAATACCAAGACCAAGACCCTTGAACTATTAGTCACTCCAAGACCAAGACACTCATTCTCTTCTTCTCTTCCTCTTTAATCTCCTTAGCATTAGGACACTTGTCACCATCGAGATCTCCTTTCTGTGATGGCATTGATCTCTTTACCTTGATCTAGTACTGATGTCCTTCCTTTAAGGTAGCAACGAGACCTTAAGCTGAGGTTTCACCGCATCACTGAATTTCAGCTCTTCCATAGCCATGACACCTAACTATTCATCGTATCATTGCAATCTTCTTTGTCACTGTGCTTGATTACTAGACTTTAGAAGGATCTGAATTCCTTTTATTATGATTATATTCACACTTCAAGGAGGTCTGAATTGTAGCCTTTATTCAAACTCTATGAATGTGTTTAGGGCACCGAAACAGTCACTCTGGTATCAAGGATAATATGAACTTCTTGTTGCTACTGTTTACCTGAAATCATAGAGAGACCTATCCGAACTTCACTCTACCATCATCTGAACTTCTCTCTACCTTTGACTACCGAAAAAATCAGAGATGTATCAAATTGATCTGTGTTAATGCGAAAATCCTTCACTCATATTTATAGTGGTTGTTCCATATAAATAAGATGACATGAGTAGGTGAATATATGTGTATTTAATTTGAAGCTGACATGATATCTTTGCCTCATCTTGAAGCCGACATGAGAAGGAGAATCATGGCTGTCTTTGGAGGGATATTTTACATTCGATACATTTGACATATATTCATACATGACATTGACTCTGGCAAATCCTAAGGCTCTCAATGGGAGCCATCTAAAATAAACCTCTTGCTCATGAAACCCATGAAGCAAGGAAATACAAAAATAATTTTATTTGCTTCTTTATATCATTTACAAAAGTCACAATTAAATGTCATTATGAAGACCTAACCTAGTTACATTTTTCAACCCTCCCTCTTAACTAGGGAGGTATTCATAATGGTACTTGGTCATTCTCAATCTGAAGAATTTCTCATAAGAAGAATCACATTGGTAACCCATTTGTCTAGCATCATATCAACCAACGTTGTCACATTGCAAGGCTTTGAATAACAAATCTATCCACATGATTAGAGCACAATGCTGACGAGACCAATGATTCATAGACACCATAATCATTGTCTCTCAAGGTACGTACTCCACCCGGGTGTTCACAGAGTATGACCAACTTTGGACTATTCTTATCTTGGATAGCTAGTTCTCAAAGAATATCAGTCCACGACTACTCTTATCTTGGATGCCCTATATTACACGTCAATATGTCTCCATGACACTTGATCAGTTTATGGATATTTTTACCATCCGTGAACATGTTGAAACTAGCTCCCTTAGAAGTCAAACAACTCAAAATATGTTAAATTACATAAGAAATTTGGGTCAAATAGCTCTCACACCTTGTTAAGTTCCACTTGCGCCGATTTCTCTAGTGTTTCCCGCACATGCACTGAAATTGACTCTGAGAATAGCACAAAGATGCACTCTATCTATAACTATAAACTCGCGTAAGTGAATTGATCAGAATTGGATCCATGAAGAATAAATCAAAAGAACCATGGTTGTACCATGTCGAGACAAACTTCTAAGAATTCAAAACAGCGATCAAAGACACCTCTGAACCAATGGCAATGGCAGCTAGCGTGGAACGACGAGGACCTCGGTCAAAGCGCGCTGACCGAGGCCCATGGAGATTGTGCGAGTGGCGAAATTAGCCCCTGGGAGGCCCAGATCAAGAAACAGAGGAGGTTTTTGATGCACGATCATCGCTGGGCGAAAACCCTCAAAATGGAGAAGCCCTGAGTGCATGGTAGCATGGAGAGCCGAAGAACCGAAGGACAAAAGGCGAAAAGGCCAAAGGACAAGGTGGGACCCACGCTCTGAAAAACTGGTGGTATTGATCTGGGGCTCCTTATGCGGTAAGCAGTTTTGGAGAAAGCGGATCGATTCCACTTAGGATCGACATGTGGCGAGTGGAGGAGAGAGAAAACCACCACTCATCGCACGCTAACAGTCAAGCAAGTCAACTGCGCGAAATGAGCAGACGGCGTTGGATCTGGGGGATACAGATTTGACGGTTGACATCGTTACCGATGACAAGACCGGATTTAACGAGGGAATAAGCTGTGATTTTGAAGGGTTTGAGATCCACCTTTGACCACCAGGGTGGAGGAAGACTCATTCCACGACATAACTGAAGAATTGAACCGACGAAGCAGGCTGGTGCAGTTACAAGAGGACATGTGGCCACTCCCTGTGAGCCTGATGATGACGCTAAACAGGGAACTCCAAGCGCAACTGCAGAAGGCGATTCAACAGAGGTGGAAGAGGAACTGAATAGACATGGGAACGAATGGCCTTAAAGCCATGCACAGGTAAAGCAGAAAGACACCAAAACCCTGAGAGGAGGACGAAACACAGAGAGGAAGACATAAGACAGAGAAGTGAAGAAAATAGTGAAGCAAACCAGAAAGAAGACAGAGGGCCGAGCTAACCAGAGGCAACGTCAAGCACCAGAGAGCTTGAGAGATTCAAGCCATCCTCGAGAGGATCTGTCAAACTAGAGAGGTCAAAGAGCTGGTAGGCAAAAGAGTCTATGCACTCCAGTGGCTTGGGGAATCCAAGAACCACCCTGCCAAGCAAACCTGTTTCAGGAGGTTCATATTGAGTCCCTGCATTGTAATTCTCTGCTTAAGACACAATAAAATAAGGCCACCACTGAGAGATGGACTGGAGATGTATCCCTGGAGGATAGGGTGAACTCCTTATTCTTGTGTTCTTGTATTTGCTTATTGTATTTCTCTAATGTCTTTCCATTTCAAGTGTCTGTGTATTTGCAATTTGATCGATTCGTTGCTTAAATAACATAGACACACACACTAGCATATGAGTCTGTAATACCTTTATTCAATCAATCTTTAACTGAGGTCATTCATAGGGTGATTATCAGATCAAGTGGTATCAGAGCTTTAGGATGTAAGGTTAGACAAGCTTGTGTTGGTTTAGTTTTTGAATGCTCACTGGATCAAATCTCAAATTAGGAGAATGAGATTTGGTGGAAACTAATCTTGAAATTGGGAGAGTCTATCCTCGGAAAACAATGTCAGAGGAAGGTTCTGTGGGGCCAGACCCTCAATTCATAGAAATTTTCCTAGCTATAAAGTCTATGGTAGAAGAAATGTATAGGGACTTTAGAAAGCATAAGGCTGAAGATTCATCTAGTTCTAAACAAGATAAAGAAGAAGACGAGTCTCACTCCCATGACCACTCCAAAGGAAAAGGGAAAGAGGAAAGCTTTCTCACACCTCCTAATAGCCTTGTGCATAATAAGAAAGCATCTTTAATCGAGCTAGATGTTAAATTTGACTTGCCTATATATGATGGAGAGCTAAATGCTGAAAAGTTGGACAATTGGATTAGACAAATCGATGTGTATTACAGAGTACAGAACATCGACTTAGACAAGAGTAAGATTCAGCTGGCAAGCCTATGCCTAGGAGGCACTGCCTTGGTTTGGTGGGAAGGCAGAGCTCAAGCTGACATGAAAAGACATGGTAAGACCATCTCTATCTGGAGTGAATTTGTTTCTGCAATTAAAAAGCAATTCTATCCATTGGCCTACATGCAACAAGCCATGATGAGTTGGCAAACTCTTCGACAGTTGAAAGGGAAAAGTGTGCAAGGGTACACTCAAGAATTTAGAAAGAGAGCATTGATTCTAGGAATCTCACTAGACTCACCAGAGACTCTTTTGAAGTACATTGGTGGTCTACACAGCTACATGAGGCATACCATCCTCATGTTTAATCCCACTAGTATAGATGAGGTATTTGTACAAGCTACTCATCTAGAAGCTAGAGGAAAGAATGGAAATCCAGAAGTTGGGGGAGCGTCCAACCCACTGCAAGCAAGAGCAAGGAGAAAAGAAAGCAGAAGTGGAAAGAAAGGAAGGCTAATACTGCACATAAAAGCAAAGCTTCATGCACTCATTGTAAAAAGGATGGGCATGATGATGAGCATTGTTGGATTCTGCTTCCAGAGCTGAGACCTAAGAAGTCCGAGGGCAAGAAGAAGAAGATTGTTGCAGCTATTCAGAAAGATTTTGGGTCAGAATCAGGAGATGAAACAATTATTGCAGCCACAGGTATAAAAGGTAAGAATTATGAAGCATCTACTAGTAATTCTGCTTAATCTGTTATTAATGAAGAAAATGAGAGAAAAAAACATGAGCTTTTCCATATTTGAATTGTTTCCAAATATCAAAATATTGATACTTTGTTTGATAGTGGCTCACAAGTAAATTTAATTTATGAAGAAATTGTAAAGAAATTAGGATTAGCAACTACACCTCACAAGAAACCATACCCATTAGGTTGGTTGAATGATAAATCACAACTGCAAGTGACTAGACAGTGCAAACTCAAGTTTTCTTTTGGGTTAGCATTTGTAGATGAGGTTGAGTTAGACACAATTCCTTTGGATATATGTGGAATTGTTTTAGGAAGCCCTTACTTGTATGATAGGAAGGCTATCTCCTATAGAGCTGAAAACAAGTATCTACTTGTTAAAGATGGAATCGAATACTTTGTAAGAGCTCATAAGCTCAAGAATAATTATACTCTCATAAACTCAGGGCAGATGAAAAGAATGATAAATTCATGCAAACAATTCTTACTGATGGTTGTAAAGGAAAAGAAACCTGATAAAACCAATGTATTTGAGGGTTGTAATGCTGAACAACAAGCTGATATAGAAAAGGTTGTTTCAGAGTATGATGTCTTATTTCAAGAACCTAAAGGTCTGCCACCCAAAAAGGGAATAGTACATGATATTATTTTGCAGCAAGATGTTCCATTGCCTAACATTGGAATGTACAGGTTGTTTGCTTTAGAGAATGCTGAAATCAAGAAGCAGGTGTAGGAGTTGCTCGAGAAGGGATTCATCAGGCCTAACACATCACCATGTGGGTCACCAATCATTTTGGTGAGAAAGAAAGATGGCTCGTGGAGAATGTGCATTGATTACCGAGCACTGAATAAGATAACAATAAAAAATCTTTATCCCCTTCCTCGCATAGATGATCTTTTAGATCAATTGAAGGAAGTTGTTTATTTCACCAAGCTAGATTTTCACAGTGGATAGCATCAGGTCAAGGTTGCAGAGCAAGATGCATGGAAGACTACTTTCAAAACAAAGCATGGATTGTATGAGTGGCTGGTTATGCCTTTTGGCTTGACCAATGTTCTTGCTACTTTCATGAGATTAATGAATGATGTACTCAGACCTTTTCTTGATGATTTTGTTATTGTGTACCTGGATGACATTCTGATTTTTAGTAAAACATGGGAAGAACATTTAAAGCATGTTAAGCAGACATTAGATGTTTTGAAAAGAGAAAAACTTTATGTTAAACTCTCAAAATGTGAATTTGGAAAAACATCTCTAAACTACTTGGGTCATATAGTAGGGAGTGGTGAATTGAAAATATATCCCTCTAAAGTGGCAGTCATTGTAAACTGGCCTAAACCCAAGTTTGCTACAGAAGTGAGAAGCCTCTTAGGAGCAGTGCAATATTGGAGGAAGTTCATTTCTAACTTTTCCTCAATTTCAGCTCCCTTACATGCTTTAACAGGATTGAACAGGGTGTTTCAGTGGGGAGGCAAACATCAGAAAGCCTTTGACACCTTGAAAGAGAAGATTAGTGTAGCACCTGTACTAGCACTGCCTGATCTGCAAAGACCATTTGAGATCCAAATTGATGCCAGTGACTATGCCATGGGAGCAGTGTTGACACAACATGGTAAACCCATATGTTATCATTATGAGACTTTTAATCCTGCAGTAGTTAACTATCCTACATATGATAAAGAATTGTATGCATTAGTTCAGAGTGTGAAAAAGTGGAAACATTACTTAATGGGCAAAGAGACAGTGATACATATTGATCATCAACCACTTCAATATCTGCACTCCCAAACTAAGTTGCAGCAATCAAGATATTACAGATGGATGGGTTTTCTACAACAGTTTCATTTAGTCATCAGATATAAAAAGGGCATACATAACAAAGTTGCAGACATGTTATCTAGACCCATTATAAATGCATCCACCATACTTAAGCATAATTTTGTACTACATGAAAGCTAAATTCAACAATATGCTCAGGATATGGACTTTAAAGATGTATATGCAACTTTGATTCAAGGCAAGAGAGTAGAAGAATTGGACTATCATATGAAGGACTGACTCTTATATCATTGTGAGAAATTCTGCACTCCACAAACTGAGAGATTAAAGATAATTAGGGAAGCACACACTTCTCTGATATCAGGTCACTTTGGGGTAAGTAAAACAGTTGCACAGCTACAAAGGTTTTGTTATTGGCCGAAAATGAATGAGACGGTTTCTAGATATGTAAGAGGGTGTGCTATGTGTGCTAAAAGCAAGCCCAGCAACAGAAAACTAGGCTTGTACACTCCATTGCTAGTTCCTTCTCACCCTTGGGAAAGTGTTTCCATGGATTTTGTTGGAGGACTGCCTAAATCTAGGAAAGGTTGTGATTATCTATATGTTGTTGTGGATAGGTTCAACAAAATGTGTATTTTGACACCTTGTAATAAATAGATTACAGCTGAACAGACTAAAAAATTATTCTTGAACATGTATGGGTTCATTTTGGATTACCCACTTCTATTGTATCAGATCAAGACACCCGATTTGTGGGGAAGTTTTGGTCAAGTCTGTGGGAATTGATGGACACCAAACTGAAGAAAAGCACAACTTTTCATCCAAAAACTGATGGCCAGACATATGTAGTTAATAGGACAGTGATCCAGTTACTGAGAGGATATTGTAGCAAACATCCTAAGCTTTGGGATGTGTTAGTGTCGGTCTTGAAAGCCCTCCATCAGCGATCAAAACTCTTTGCATTTGCATTAGTAGGTGTCTCATCAGTGTCAAATTTTGCATTCCGTTAGGCATGCCATAACCCTGATGGAGGAGCTGGTCTATTTATACCCCTCTTGGCTTTGCTGGATCAGGTTATATCAGCCATTAAGTGTTTTCAAGATTGTCTTGCTTTGTCTTGAGGTCAAAGTCCTAGGTTTAGGGTTTTGGTCATTTATCTCTGCAAGGTCATGTCTCTGAAAATCCATGAGTGCTCAGCAAGCCAGAGGGAAGATTGTAAACATGTTTCTTCGATATTTTTATCTTGTACAGTGAACTTTCACCTTGGATTTAAAAACTCTGTTTTTAAAGCCAAGGTCATTTTCTTAGTTTTTGTAAATAAGTGATGAAATTTCAAAAATCTTCAGCGGACAAAATGCAACCCTGGTCCCCTTGCCAAGGTCCCTCAGATGATCTACCTGCAAAAAGAACCAAGTCAAAGCACTCAATGAGTCAAATTCAGGATAAAGGAAACCAAAAATCAGTGTTATAAAAGTGTCAAAAATAAACTTTAGAAAGTGGGTTTATGAATGAAATTTTTTCAAATGGAGTTTATAAAAGTTCAAATTCCCTCCTTTCACTCTCATTGTGCATCCTAACGCTTGCAAGAGAGGTTTGAGAGAGTGATTGAGAGAAAGGAGCAAAGGCACAACGATTTTGGGCAGCAGAGAGGGGCGCGACCCGTCGAAAGACGTGCGCGACCCGTCAGAAGCTCTTACGCAGTTCAGAAAAAAAACGTGCGCGACCCGTTGGGAGGGGTGCGACCCGTTGGGCGGCCTACGCGACCCGTTGAACCGGCTTGCTGCAAACTTCAAAGAAATTTCCCAATCTCCCTCCAAATCATCTAATTTGTTCAAGGTAGGCTCTTTACACATTATTTTTGTGGTTGGTGATGAATGTAAGCTCTCATGCTTGTATTATAACCTCAAATCATGTAAGTGAAAGGACATTATATGGCTGCAATGTTAATGAGCAAACTGTGCTAGGGTTTGTGTTGTTTCAAGCTATTTTTCCCTTTGGTTTGTTTCCCTCCTTTCCCTTTCACTCACACTTATATGTTCATCTCTTTTCCCATATTATTTTGTAAATGAAATGCAAATCTTTCCCCATCCCTAGTCACTAAAAATGAAAACCCTACCCCTCTCCCAAAGCATCAAAAAACAAAATTCAAAACCCTAATCCCCCTCTACCATATGCATGTGTAAATAAAAATGTTGGTAAATATGTCAGCATGTTTTGTGCATGGTTTCCCTTTTTCCCCTATTAAACATGTATACATATTCCCATGTTCACTTTCATACATGTTTTTCCCATATGCAATAATCTTTGCAAATGATTTCCCAATTACAAATATGTGTTCCTATATGCATAATGATTTGCAAAATTTCCCTTAAAAATTCCCTGTTATATTTATATATTCCCATTCCTTGTTAAAAGATCCCTCCCCTAACATTTCCCTCATGTCTTTTTCCCCTTGAAACAGCATAGAGTTCAACACTTTTTGCAGGCAGAGACAGCAGTTCAGTTTGTCCACTTTGCTCCTAAACCATGTCAGAAACCGAAACTTATGAGCAAAGTGATGACCATTCATCATCTACAGAGGTTGAGGTACAGAGGAGGCCTCGAAAAGGGGGTAAGGGTGGACATCATAAGCGAGAGGAGCCCACCTCTTTGGAAGAATTACAGGCCTGTCCTATGGCAGTCACTTGTTTTCAGTACATGTCTTGTTATCAGTTTTGTGAGAGGATCTCTCAGATTCAACATCACAGAGAGTTGGCTCGCCTCTTTGTTTTACATTTGCATGATGGACATGTCAACCTAGCAGGGGTAGATTTTACATTGACACCCGAGGTGATCTCACATGCTACAGGGATACCGAATGTGGGTGAGGTGTGGCCTAAGCGCAGGTTGCTAGATTTTGTTCACTTTGAGCCTTATGTCGGGCCACCATTCATGAGACATTTGGCGGGTGTTTTTCCATTCAGATTTCTCCGGAGCGAGTATGCTCCCATCATGAGGCTTATTATGCACTATTTTACCTGTGAGGGCAAATTTTCACAGGTGTACTCATATCACATTCGCCTTTTGATGCATTTCACCCGAGTGAGGATGATGAACATCCCGGTCTTCTTCTTTTATAACATTCAGAGGATGGTGCCCATGTTGCAGAAGAAGACCCCGGCCCAGCAGTACAGGAGCTTATGTCATTATGGTTTGATTCAGCTCATAGTCTTGCATCAGTTGACTCAGCAGGGCATCTCATGGGAGGAGTTCATTTCCCGTGAGTTTTTCACAGCACCACCCCAGCCACATCCAGAGGTCATTCAGGAGGAGGGAGGACCATCTCAGCAGCCTGATATTCCGGTCACTCGACATGTTAGTTCTTCACCTTAGCTCACTTATCAGAGAGGCCAGAGGGCCTTATTTGCAGCAGCCAGGCGAGTACTATATCCACAGCAGGTGGAAGGGGTCTCGCCTTCATCATCAGCACAGCGAGTGTTATCTCCACATCAGGTGGAAGGGGCCTCGCTTTCTTCACCAGCACAGGTACCACAGAGGGGCAAACAACCCATGATTCATGAGGGTCCATTAGGAGTTCCAGACACTGAGGTGATTGATCTTGAGGCCAGTTCTCCTAGCCGAGAGGCAAAGGAGATCATTCAGCATCTCAGGGCTGAAAATGATGTTTTGCAGAGGAAACTTGAGGGTGCCCAATGGACTATCACTTACCTGGAGCAGCAGAATAAACATATGTAGGAGGAGAAAGTACTTGATGAGTTATGGAGGATTCGTAGTGACCGAGTCTTGAACCGAAGAAGACCCGGTGATCCATTGCCTGTTGACCGAGAGTCTATGCTCATCCAGGTGAATGTACACTTAGAGAGGCTGTTGGCTAAGGCCAACCAAGAGAAAAAGCTACTGAGGAATATGAAAAATCATTATTGGGCAAGGATGCATGTATGCAAAGCCAAAATGAAGATGTTTCAAAAGAGGTTGACCGAGGCTCAAAAACGGAGAAAAAAGTCAAATCCCCTCCGTATCTTGGCTGAGGCTTCACTCAAGGATCATGGCACTCATTAGCCTAGCGACAGCTCAAATCCCAAAAAATTCTGAAAATTTTGGGTAATTTTGGCAATTTTTGGAAATTTACAGGTTTTGGCTCCTCAACGGGTCTCACCCCCGGTGAGACCCTTTGTCATGGCAGCTCCTTTTTGCAAAAACTCAGCATTTCTAGATTTTTCATGCAAATTTACATATGCCTATGGATGGACTTGATTTTTTATGGAGTTTTGGGCCTCCAAAAGGTCAAAATACATGCAAAATTTGACTTTCTGCCCCTTTTTTGAGTTGCAGAAACCAGTCTTGGGAGAATTAAGTTTTGATAGGGCAAACGACCTCCAAATACAAAAATTCTAGTTAGGTTCGAAAGTAGACTCACAGACCTTTCCAACGAGCTATCCTGCACCCAATTCTGACCCCTGAAAGTGCCTCAAATAGAGCTCCAAAGGTGCGCGACCCGTCAGGCAGGTGTGCACGACCCGTCAGGCAAACTTTGCCAGATTTCACTGTAACAGCTCGGAAAAGAATAGTTTGACTTGGTTTGACTTTTTGAGGTTAATTATGGTCCTCTTTGATGTAATTGTGACACTTTTACCCTTTTGTAACTCTTCTAGAAGATTTATTCATGTAAAGGGTAAAAATTGAATGTATGAACTGGTTTCCAAGTTTATAGAGGCAAGTTGTTTTGACTGCCTATTTTGTAGTGCTTAGTTTAGAGGTGGTTGAAACAGCTCCTAGGATAGTAAGCTCAACCCATGGAGGCAAGGAAAGAGGTTAGATCATCTATATTATGTACTTTCTTGCTCATTTTCATGGTTGGACTCTTGAGGGAGAAGCTATCATTGTATATTTTCACTGTATCTCTGCAATTTTTGGCTAAGGAAGACCAGGGTTTTGCAGTCCTCTTTGGGATTCTTGTGGACTCATGTGTTGATGGTGTATTTCTCTATGTATTTTTAAGTGTGTTATGTGAATAATTTCCTTCTTTTCCTTCTGCACATTAAACAAATGAAGTGTTAAAGTAAGAATTCATGCTTGCCATGCTCTGCTTTTAAGTTTGTTTAATTTCAATGTTTTCTTCTGTCTAAAGAGAATTCAAAGTTATTGTTTGCTCTCTTTAGCTCTTCATCTTTCATTCCTGACCATCCACCTCAGTTAAAGGCATCAACGCTGTCTCCTACCTCGCCCCAAGGAATCCCCTGCAGAAACTGTGTCCAATCCCCGCACCCAAAATTGCAATTCCTCAATTTGCCACCAAAAACCCAAAAAACCCCAAAATCAACTCTTTGATCAGTTTACTAGCCTAATATCAGTGTTACTTTATTGGTCATCTCCCTAATTGAAGATTTTACGAGATAGACCGGAGAGAGCCTTCTCCTGCCTCGTAGGGCTAGCTACGAGGTTGAATGGTTTGATGTAGCTTTGAGGTTTGCCTTTCTCAGCCTGAGGTGAAATTTCAAGTGCTAACAGGATGAACACTTGTGTTATGTGCAGCATGCTTACAACAGAGCAAAGCATTCTTCTACACAGAGATCTCCTTTTGAGACCTGTTTTGGTTTCACACCAAGGTCTCCTTTGGATTTTGTCTTTGGTAAAGATACCATGGTTAATGAACACAGTGATGTGGACAGGGAAACTAGGTTCATTAAACAGATCCAAGAGATCCACCAGGCAGTACAGGAACAACTAGAAAAGAGCCAAGCCAAGTACAAGGCTAGGCATGACAAGCATCGGATGGAGCATAGTTTTCAAGTTGGTGACCAGGTCTGGTTGTATATCAGCAAGGATAAGATGCAAGGTGAAGGTAAAAAGCTACAGCCTATCAGGTATGGACCTTTTAGGATACTTGAGAAGATTGGTGAAAATTATTTTCGCCTTGATTTACCAGCTTACATGCACATCTACTTAGTCATAAATGCAAATTGCTTGAGATTGTTTGAACCTTCAATTGTTGAGGACCCTAAAGAGCAGAGTCAATTGCCTTCTATCGATGACCTGCTACCTGAATATCTTAATGAATTGCAGGAAGATACCGTACTGGACAGGAAGGTGAGGACAACGCACAGGGGAGATGTGGAGTACCTCAGGATTGGGCAAGTGAGAAAACAATACCCTCACTTAGTCGATGCTTGAAAACCAACTTTTAGTGGTCCAAAAGCTTTTCAGTGGGAAGGTTGTGATCCCAATTGGATCCATGAAGAATAAATCAAAAGAACCATGGTTGTACCAGGTCAGGACAAACTTCTAAGAATTCAAAACAGTAATCAAAGACACCTCTTAACTAATGGCAGTGGCAACCAGTGTGGAACGACGAGGACCTCGGTCAAAGCGCGCTGACCGAGGCCCATGGAGACTGCGCGGGAGGCGAAATTAGCCCCTGGGAGGCCTAGATCGGGAAACAGAGGAGGTTTTTGATGTGCGATTAGCACTTAGCACTAATCGCGCATCGCTGGGCGAAAACCCTCAAAATGGAGAAGCCTCGAGTGCATGGTTGCATGGAGAGCCGAAGAACCAAAGGACAAAAGGCGAAAAGGCTAAAGGACAAGGTGGGACCCGCGCTCTAAAAAATCAGTGGTATTGATCAGGGGCTCCTTAGGCGGTAAGCAGTTTTGGAGAAAGCGGAGTGATTCCACTCAGCGATCGATGTGTGGCGAGCGGAGGAGAGAGAAAACCGTCTCTCATTGCGCGCTAACGGTCGAGCAAGTCAACCGCACGAAATGAGCAGACAGCGTTGGATTTGGGGGATCTAGATCTGACTGTTGACATCGCGCTCGACGACAAGACCGGATTTAACGAGGGAATAAGCCATGATTTAGAAGGATTTGAGGTTCACTTTGACTACCACAGTGGAGGAAGACTCATTCTATGATGTAACCGAAGAATTGAACCGACAAAGCAGGCTGGCGCAGTTATAGGAGGACATGTGGCCACTCCCTGTGAGCCTGATGATGATGCTAAACCGAGAACTCCAAGCACAACTGCAGAAGGCGATTCAACGAAGGTGGAAGAGGAAATGAACAGACATGGGAACGAATGGCCTTAAAAACATGCACAGGTAAAGCAGAAAGACACCAGAACCATGAGAGGAGGTCGGAACACAGAGAGGAAGACATAAGATAGAGAAGTGAAGAAAACAGTGAAGCAAAAGCAGAAAGAAGATAGAGGGACGAAATGACCAGAGGCAGCGTCGAGCACCAGAGAGCTTGAGATATTCAGGCCATCCCCAAGAGGATCTATCAGACCAGAGAGGTCAAAGACCTAGTAGGCAAAAGAGTTTGTGCACTCTAGTGGCTTGGGGAATCCAAGAACCACCCTGCCAAGCAAACCTGTTTTAGGAGACTCATATTGAGTCCCTGCATTGTAATTCTCTGCTTAAGACACAATAAAATAAGGCCACCACTGAGAGCTGGACCGGAGATGTAGCCCTGGAGGATAGGGTGAACTCCTTATTAATTTCTTGTGTTCTTGTATTTGCTTACTGTATTTCTCTGTTGTCTTTCCATTTCAAGTGTCTGTGTATTTGCAATTTGATCGATCCGTTGCTTAAATAACATAGACACACACACCAGCATATGAGTCTGTAATACCTTTATTCAATAAATATTTAACTGAGGTCACTCATAGGGTGATTATCAGATCATGAATTCTAGAAAGTAAAAAAAGAAAGTACATTCTAGAAACATAGTTGGTCGAATATTTCCCAACAAAATGCTTCCAAGCGATGATTATTCGAATTATAACCCTCATAAGATGCATCTCCATCTCTTTTCTCATGGTAACGTAATCCTTCATTAACGAAGGTTCATCCTCTTCTTATGGATATGAAACTCCCCCCTCTTTGATCTATAAAAGGACAAGAGGTTTGAGGGATGAAGGAGGCCAGAATTCAGAGAATACAAACTTATGTTGTTAGTTTGAGATTGGAGAGCTTGTTACCTAAGGAGGAGATTGAAGTAATTTGGGAGGGACCTCATGAAATCAAGGCGAAGGTTGTACAGCTCCTCTTATCTTTTGTGAATGATGAATAGTTTGCAATTGTTTATTATGTTCATTAAGGCAAGCTCAATCCCTAATTTCCTTGATCGTTAGGCTAAGTTGTTTGAATTATTATATCACATGTGCTTTTGATCCTTTTTATGGTTTATGTTTGCAAGTCCTATCAAGCATTGAAGAGCTGCATCAAGTCACAACCAGTAATGTTCATCAAGCATTTCATGAAACTGATAAGTGATCTATCCATTAGCTAGATTGCTTATAATTCGAACAAGTTTAACTTAGGGAATTTGTCATGATTGTTTCTAGTTTCCATTTAGTATCTAGGGAGATCGCTCTTGTCTACAAGAGGGATTGTCCGGTGTAACAAACTGGAAACTCCACTGGGGAACGTCCCTGTTCTCATCTTTTTCCTTATCCTTGCTTTCTGATTTTTCTAATTTATCCATACCCGAGTCTTCATAAATTAATGGCCTTTTAGATCTGATTGATTGATTTTCAAATTTTTTATTTTTCTTTAGGTTTTCCTCCCTACGTTGTTTCTATTTGTATACAGAGCACAATTTTGAACCCTTTTTTCGATAGAAATTGAGCACATGCGCTCTGTTTTCTACTGGAAACCCGCACAGGCCTTGAAATTTTTTGAAACTTTCATGCTATCTTCAACCCATACTTGAATTTGTCTTTCTGAAAGTGTCATTCTATTTTTTTGGACTGTGTGTTGTCTTTTTTTAACTCAATTCATTGCTTTGTTGATGATTTTTTTAAGATTAGGTCTTCTTGGAAGAATACCTTAGGGTTTTTCCTGGTTGATTTTCTGATTGATCAAAACAAGTTTGAATGTATTTTTGTGAGTGATATTCTTATTTTGTTTTATCAAATACATTGGTTAAGCCTTAAAAATTGCTTATTTGTAGTCAAAATAACTTTGAATTGCAAATTAGGGTTTCTTAAGACCTTATGCTTTTGTGAAAGAATTGTGGTTATTTTTGCTTGATAAAAGGAGTTGTTGCTTTCATCTTGGGAAAATTTTCGTGATTGCACTATTATTATCATTGAATCAAAGCATTCATAGGAGAATATGTATTTTCTCCAATCTTCTTGATTGATTTCTGTATGCTTGAAAGTTTCGAGTGATTAAAAGAAAAGAGTGTTTTAGTTTATTTTGATAATTAGGGAAATCTGGAAATTAGTTTGTTGATTGTGTTTTTCATTACAAAACAGTGAAATTGGTTGCTTTGAGAAAAGTTGAAAAGTTGTGAGTTGTTGCATTTTATTTCTCAAAAAAAATAAAACTCTTTCTTTTATTTAAATAGAATTTCATCGAAATTGAAAGTTGCTTTTGCATTTTAGAGTGCATTAAGATTTCGAGTTGTGTCACGACATCATAAGTATCACCTTCATCACCCATTGAGTAAAATATTATTTTAATAATACAACACTAATTAAAATTCACTTAAAATTTTATATTTTTGTAGGGCTCTTTTCACCTACAGTAGCTTAAGTGTAGGGATTTGGAATAGGGAAGGAAGTAAACTTTCCAAAGCCACAAACAAACAATAGAATCTTGAGTTAGGGAGAGAAAATCCAATTATTTCCATTTTGCTCTGGGAAGCTCTTCTTAGACATGAGTTAAGCACGAGGTCGTGTTGAATCTGGTGAAGTGATCTGACCCACTTCATTGGCCTAGATACAGTGATTTACACGTATTACAACGGTACCGAAAGGTACTTGGGGTCACTTGAAAGTAAACCTCCAATTGATCATGTGGAGGAATCTTCAAGGGGATTGAGCTTGTTACTCTGCCCTTGTGTGTACGTCTAATCTATGACTATCCCCCAGGTAAAATTGTTGTATTTGGTGAACATAGTGACTATAATCCTAGGGCTCTACCTAAGGTGACGACAAAGGGAAGGTCCTGCTGTACCTGGAACAGACATTGGCTAGACTCACTTGGACTCTCTGGAGGGTAATCTTTGCTCGAGATGGTTTATAGCAGAGTTACTTGCACCAGACCATTTCATTAAGCAGGTTGTCAGGGTAACTGGTTCCAAATACTCATTTTCTATAAAAAGCTTTTCACCTTGATCTCTTCGATGTTGGATTTCATCACCAACTAGTAAATATTGATCTTTGTGAAGAGTAAGTTTGTGTGGTTTGAACTCCTAGATTTTTTTAGCGCGTGTTACTTTCTGTGTTGATTTTTTTTTCTTTTTAAAGACTTTAGGTGTAATTTAGATATTGTGTGATTAATAAATTGAAAATTTTTCATTGTGACAGAACTACCAAGACAATCACATAGGATAATCGGGGATCCCCCTGAGTATACACAAAGTTAGTTAGAAAATATTAAAGCAGGAAAATCTAAATCATCTGAAACTAGAATTGCAGCAGAAACTGAAACTTCTACTATTAAAGATTCTAATGTAAGAGGAACTGAAGTTAATCAACCTATAACATCTACTAATTTAGGCATTGAAGTAATAGAAACTGAATTTGATCAAACTCAGAATTTAATATCACAATCAAAAGTAACTAATTTACAAATTACTGAAATCGTTTAAACTAAATCAGATATTGGAGAATCTTATGATAGAAACCTTGTTTCTGAACCAGATATTCACGAACCTGAGTTTGATATTTATGAGCCTGAAATTCATACATATGCTACAAAACATATTCTAGATCCTCCACTTTCACCGTGTGTGAAACTTATCATTACTGGTAGTGTCCCTCCTGGTCTTATTTCCGTTGAATAACTTGTTTCAGACGAAGAGAAAGAACTTATAGTTTCTACCAGTGAATCTGTAGATATCTCAGAACTTTTGTTTCGATCTCTTCACCCTAACCCTTGGTATTTTACACCCTTGAACTTTTTAGGGCAAGGAATTCCGTGTTACACAACTCCTTATTCTACCATACCTGATTTTGACTGGTCCACAATGATTCCTAGAAGTGTAGTGTTAGATACATCCATGTATTTCACTTCTCCGAAGTCTACATTGTATGGTGGCTTTTTACCACCTGGATATCACTCTCTTGCAGGAGCTTATTCAGGAGCTTCTTCCTCAAACTCATCTTCAAACATGTCAACTAGTGTAATTTAGCCTACCAATGAAGGTTTGGCATCTGAACAATTCATTAATATGATTTATGGTAATGTTGGTAATCCATGAGCTAACCCAAAACGAGGTTATTATCCGCTTGGGGGGAAACCATCATATCCTCTACCTGGAGAACAACCTTTTGGTGGACCTTACCCTACAGCTGGGGGGAAACTGTTATAGATCTAACCTGGAAATATATGACAATAAAAATATACCCAAGAAATAACAAGATCTGAATATAGATAGAAATGCTTCTTTATTGATCAAACCCTTAAGGTAAGGCAACACCATACATTCACTCCTTAAGGAAGGAGAACACTCCATAAGCCATACTCTTGTTCATACAATAATCCTTGGCATCTCTCAATGGGGAGTCTCTAGCCTCTATATAGGCCTCATACATACAATACCATGGGCCATTACCATGGTTCTCTCAATACCATCTATCTAATACAATGGGCTTATTACATTATTGCTAACTACTTGTGGTCCCTTACATGATACGGGTTAACCACCTTATTTATTATTATGGCCCATCCCATTATTACATTGTTCCCTTGGGTACCTCCCTCTGTACCCCATATTATCCCCCCTAGGTGTACTACATTCCAACCCCCTTAAACATATTTCATCCCTGAAACATAAGAAGAACACAAATAATAAGATCTACTCAAAAGAGTAGTCCACTGGTACCATGCACGTGCATCTAGCCATCCCAGAGAAAGGTGAACCCTCGATCTAGTTGGTGCCTCACTCGCTTGAGATGGAAGTTGACCCTGGCAGTTCTTTTGTGTTGTTGTGTTGTGGGTGGATCATCGCACCTCTCTATCTTCCATGCGGGGGTTGTTGTCCTTGTTGCTGATTTTTTGCCATCTTGTTGGTTGTTTTCTTGCGGGGTGATGTGGGTGGTCATATGCTGAAGTTTTAACCAGCAGTGTATCTTCTTTAATTCACCACATAATGGAGCCTGATTGGTGACTGGTGCATGTTGTGGTCCCTGTTTTTGTTGCTTATCTTTCAATATTACTTCAACCACGGATTCCTCATCTGATGTATTCGTCCCTGTAACATTTTCTGCTTCAACCTCCTTAGACTCTACCTATTTTTCTCGTACCTGGTTTGATGTTTGTGTTTGGTTGTCAACCATCAAGGGTTCATCATTTGATGTGTTAGTCCCTGGAACATCTTCTGCTTCAACCTCCTTCGACTCTACATGTTTATTGATGGAAATATTCTCTAATGTAATTTTCTTCTTTTTATACCAAAGCTTCAGGAATTTCTTTTGCACATTAATATTGATAGTACCCACCGATTCCATCCAAGGGTATCCTAAAACAACATCCACATTAGCCATATCTGAAGCATAAAAATCAGAATGCAATACATACTTGTCCATAGAAATCTTCAAATCTTTATAAACTTGCACCTCCTCATTATTAACTTGTGTGTGCTCCATTTGTTTTGCTGGAACTTGCAATTTTTTTGCCAAATTGACATTTATAAGATTTTGCTTGCAACTAGGATTTATAGACACAATGATCTTCTCCTTCTGAATATATCCATGAACCTGTAATAAGCAGATACCAGTAGAAAATAACCCCACATGTTTCTCATTATCTTGTTTTCTAGCATGAGACCATCTGTCTAAAAGGAATTTTTCAAATTCTTCATCGGGCAGGTTGGAACACTTCTTTTTGTTAAGTAATTCCCACCATGTGGCCGCCTCATCTGTAAAACTAGCCACTACCCAAAATTTCCAATGTTTTTCCCATAATGACTTTTTTTCTTTTATGTATTCTTCAATAGTCAGACCATTATTGTTTCCTGTAAAATATAGAACCGCCATGAAGTTGGAAAAAAAAATCACTTACTTGGTGAAAATTTGAAATTGTCACAATTTAGTCAATATTGCTCAGAATCCATATTATGACCTGTTTTCAGAAATGGAACAACCATTCTACATCTTCCCATGTGATAGAAATTCTGATCTAGGTAATGGAATTTCATATTCGCACTGCAACTGTCTTGTCGTCACAAATATTTCTAAAAAAAGAGCTGACTTTAAATTAGCGATATCTCCCTCATGCGGACTCTGATTCAACTGATTTTTTTTGAAATTGGGTATTTTTTTGCAAAGAACCCAGATATGTAATTATATTCTGAAAATTTTGTACCAGAACGTACAGATCTGATCTGCAAACTCGCCGCCTCGAAAAATGTCTACAACACAGCTAATTTTTAAATCAGTGATATCTCCCTCATCCGGACTTCGATTCGGCCGATATTTTTCTTAAAATTGGGTATTTTTTTGAAAAGAACCCAGACCTATAATTAGATTCTAAAAAAATTTCACCAGAACGTACAGATCTGATCTACAAACTCACCGCCCCAAAAAATGTCTACAACATAGCTGATTTTTAAATCAACGATATCTCCCTCATCTGGACTTCGATTCAGCCGATTTTTTTTTCAAATTGGGTATTTTTTTCCAAAGAGCCCAGATATGAAAATTTTTCACCAGAATGTATAGAACTGATATGCAAACTCACCTCCCCAAAAAGTTCCTGCAAAACAAATAAAAAAAATTCTTCGCTTTGCCCAAGAAAGTGCTCTGATACCACTTGTTATAGATCTAACCCAGAAATATATGACAATAAAAATATACCCAAAAAATAACAAGATCTAAATATATATAGAAATGCTTCTTTATTGATCAAACCCTTAAGGTAGGGCAACACCATACATTCACTCCTTAAGGAAGGAGAACACTCCACAAGCCATATTCTTGTTCATACAATAATCCTTGACATCTCTCAATGGGGAGTCTCTAAACTCTATATAGGCCTCATACATACAATACCAAGGGTCATTACCATGGTTCTCTCAATACCATCTATCTAATACAATGGGCTTATTACATTATTGCTAACTACTTGTGGTCCCTTACATGATACGGGTTAACCACCTTAATTATTACTGTGGCCCATCCCATTATTACATTATTCCCTTGGGTACCTCCCTTTGTACCCCATACTATCCCCCCTAGGTATACATACCACTTGTTATGGATCTAACCTGAAAATATATGATAATAGAAATAAACCCAAGAAATAACAAGATCTAAATATAGATAGAAATGCTTCACTTTATTAATCAAACCCTTAAGGTAGGGCAACACCATACATTCACTCCTTAAGGAAGGAGAACACTCCACAAGCCATACGCCTGTTCATACAATAATCCTTGACATCTCTCAATGGGGAGTCTCTAGCCTCTATATAGGCCTCATACATACAATACCATGGGTCATTACCATGGTTCCCTCAATACCATCTATCTAATACCATGGGCTTATTACATTATTGCTAACTACTTGTGGTCCCTTACATGATACGGGTTAACCACCTTATTTATTACTATGGCCCATCCCATTATTACATTATTCCCTTGGGTACCTCCCTTTGTACCCCATATTATCACTTCTCCAGAGTCTACATTGTATGGTGGATTTTTACCACCTGGATATCACTCTCTCGCATGAGCTTATTCAAGAGCTTTTTCCTCAAACTCATCTTCAAACATGTTAATTGGTGTAATTAAGCCTACCAATGAAGGTTTGTCATCTAAACAATTCATTAATATGATTTATGGTAATGTTGGTAATCCATAAGCTAACCCAACACAAGGTTATTATCCGCCTGGGAGGAAACCATCGTATCCTCTACCTAGAGGACAACCTTTTGGTGGACCTTACCCTACAACTGGGGAGAAAACCCCCACCAAAAACTAGTTTAACTATGTTCAAATGCCTCGAACTAGTTTTTGTCAGCCTATTATGCCTCAACCCACTGTTGGAATGCCTTACCCTAGATTGAATACAATTTGGAACCCTTCTCGACAGTCAATTCATGTTTCTTCTCAGGTGCCTTTGTATCAACCTGGCCAACCTCTTGGACAAGCTATGCAACAAATGCCTTTTCAAGGTATGTCTTCTCAAGTCCAACCAACCTTCCAAGCTAACTCATCGACACCTGCCCAACAATCGCTTAAGTAGTCCATCCCAAGTACCCATAAAATCGTAGGGAAGTCTGTTATGTCAATGACTGTTCAGGACTCAGGTTCAAGTTCGCCTAAAACTCCCATTCTAGGAGTATTGCAAATAACTATCCAGCCTACATCACATGTTATTAGGCAACCCCTTGTTCAGTCTTTACTTCAGGAATTTGGTGTTCAATCCATTCCTACGATTCCATCAGCACCTCAGATACCTGTTGTTCAACCTAACGTTCCATATATGCAAGTACCTTTTCAAGGGCTACCTTTCCAAGGTTTACCCCAGAGTCAGTTTGTTCAAGGTACACCTTTTCAAACTCAATTTCTCCAAGGTCAACCCTTGCAAAGTCAACCCTTTCAAGGATAGTTTGTTCAAGGTCAAATGGGTCAGAATCTCCCCTTCCAGAATCAACCATACCCAGGTCATACGTTTCAACAACCTATTCAACCGTAATATGGTATGGCTCATCCTGGATACCCAGGAGGTATGAAGATTCCAACTGCTCAGGCTATCCTAGGATATCCTAGATATCCTCCTCCCGATATGGGACTCGCCCCTCAGGGTTATCAATATCCATCACATGACCCTAATCGCTAGTTTCCTTTCATTGCAACTTTGTATTTTCCTAGTGTCTCTCGGTTAACTAATGATCCACTTCTTTATTTCCCCTATTGGTTAGCTATGCCTACTAAGTTTCCCAGTGATATTCCTATGTTTGAAGGTAAGTCGGGTGAAAATCCGTCCAACCATGTCATTACCTACCATATTTAGTGCATTTCCAACTCATTAAACAATGCTTCTATTAGATTACGACTTTTTCAATGAACCCTAATCGGTTCAGCAACCAAATGATATGTAAAATTGTCATGCGCTTCCTTCAACATGTTTAATTCCCTTGCTACAACCTTTTTGACCATTTTCAGTTACTTGTTCGATATGACAATGGAACTGAACTTTTGACTTCTTTAAAGCAGTCAACTTCAACCCATATCTCAGATCACATTCACTAATGGAAACGAAGACGTCGCCTAGTTAAAGTTTACATTCCAAACCAAATTTTGGTCAAATGGTTCATAAAGTCACTTTTACCAATAATAATTGAAGATGTGGCCAAAGGGGGTATTGCAACTGAAGAGCAGGTAATTTCACACACTCAATATCTCAATCTTGTTTATACTCAGTCTAGTACTTTGTATGAAAAGATCCCATATTTACCCCCATCTACTCCAAGTGATACACCTCATCCGGGATCACATGCCGCAGATGGCATGATTGGTTCAGTGAGCCAGAAATCTAAGAACAAAAAGAAAAATTCTAAGAATGTTTAGGTTTTGTCTCTATTTGATTAACCTAACGAAGATCCTTCTCCCGGAATTACTTCTGAAATCAACATCGTAGATTCATCTACTAGCAAGGGTAAGTCATCCGGAAATAAGAAAAAGGGAAAAGGAAAAACTAAACAAGACAATCGCTCTAAGGATAAATCAACCAAGAACAAACCATCTGACGAAAAGAGGAAACCTCGATATCCTTGCTTGATTTGTGAGGAAGATCATTACACTAAGGAGTGCCCTCATCGGGCCAAAGTTTCCAAATTCGTCAAAAGTTTGCCCACACCTGCTGTTTTGAAGGATCCTTTTCCTCAAGACAGTAAAATGGTCTCTCACGACCAATCCTCCTCATCCCCATCGGCAGATATCATGATGATGTCTTCTAGAGTTATGGTAGCAATGAGATCCAAAGATTACGCATCAAAGAGTCCTGTTGAAAATGGAGATGACTCCAGTTCATCTAGTCAAACTTCTGCATCTACACCTCCTTCTTCTGAACCATTAGATATTGAAAAACCAAATCCTGATATGATAATTCGTTTGCCTCCTAAGGGTATGCTTCGTAAGTTAGCCTTTAATCCTCATGCGAGGGCTGCCCAAAATTATAACATCGTCAAATATCTAGCTATGTCACCTTCGGCCATATCTGCCCTTGAAGTGCTGCAACCTTGTCCATCACAAAGGAAAATATCATTATCAGCCATAGGAGTTGTAGATCCTCAAGACTCCCATTTGATTGTTTTCTATCTCGAGAATCATGTCCTGCATCTCCCACACCACTTGGCTTTTCAGATACCAGTTCACGTTAAAACTCAACGAGTTTTTCGAAAAATGATTGACGAAGGAGCATTGACATGTATTATGTCCATTTCCTGTTGGAAAGCCTTAGGTTCTCCAACAATCAATCAATATCCCACGACTTTGAAAGCCTTTGATGGAAGAGGTTTTCATCCGTATGGACTTTTAAATTATTTTCCAATTGAGTTAGAAGGAAAAACAATTGCAATATACATTGAGGTTGTTGATGCTCAATTTGACTATAAACTTTTGCTTGGTTGGAGCTAGACTTATGCCATGGCAGTAGTAGTCTCGTCATATTTTAGGATGATTATGTTTCTTCACAAAGGAAGAATTTTGAAAGTAGATCAATTGTCCTACTATACCTCTGACCCTAATTCTACCGGAAGTATCCCATTTGTTGGAAAATCCACCACTCCATATGAAGAAGTTGGTGTTGGCCTACTCAAAGACTCATCTTTGATGGGAACTTTCACGTTCCCTCCACCTGTTCTTCTTCATAATGAAGCACATATCAACATGATTACACAAAGTACTTTCAAAATGGGAGATCCATGGAAAGTACCATCAGAACCATAAATGATCTTATATGGATATGAAATGCCTCATAGTCCATTCGAGTTAGCTTATGAGGCCATTCAATCTTTTTCCAACCCATCAACATTTGATGATGATCAAATGAATATGGTCATTGATGAATATTATCATTTGTCACACTTGGAACCAATCTCTATTCCTAATCCTTTTAACAAATATTTCTCAACTGATGAAGGGATTATGGAAGTTACGACCTTGGATGAAATTTCGTGGAACAATACTCATCATCATTCAACTTTATTACCATCCTTTGATCAAATTGAGAATAATTTTTCATCATTATTTTCATCTGAGACCCTTAGCGATCCTCAAAATACAATATCTACCCTTTCTTCCAGTTCTGAAAATAATTTGGGGAACATATCGGCAACAATACCTATCAATATCTCAGTGAAACCTGGAGTAATTGAAAATATTCATATAGGAGCCTCTTATTTGTTAGAAGAGATTGCAACTTACAAAGCCCTATTTCAGGAATTCCGTGATATTTTTGCCTGGTCCTACGAAGAGATTCCAGGAATCGACCCTAGCATTGTTGTACATGAAATAAAAACGTATTTGGATGCTCAGCCAGTTAGACAAGGACTACGTCCTATACATCTGCGAAAAGCTACTACTATCGAAATTGAGGTTGAGAAATTGCTAAAAGAAAATTTTATTTACCCTGTTCCTTTAACCGATTGGGTATCAAATATTGTGTCCATTAATAAAAAGCAAGGAACTATTCGAGTGTGTGTTGATTACTGAGATATCAATAAAGCTTATCCCAAGGACAATTATCCAACTCTGTATATCGACCAAATTGTCGATGACTATGCTGGAAATGAAATTTTTTCCTTTATGGATGGATTTTCTAGCTACAATCAGATAAACATACTCCCTGTCGATCAATATAAAACCGCATTTATATGCCCATGGGGAACTTTTTCTTATCGCAAACTCCCATTTGGCCTAAAAAATTCTGGGAAAATTTTCAACGAGAAATGTCTTATGAATTCCACGATATCAAACATATTGTTCAACCTTATTTAGATGACCTCCCGGCTCATTCCATGAAACGACAGGATCACCCATTGCACTTAAAAGTGATTTTCATTAGGTGTAGGCATTACAATATTCGCTTGAATCCGCACAAATGTGTTTTTTGTGTGTAATCCGGTCGCCTTCTAGGTTTCATCGTTTCAAAGGAAGGCATTCATGTCAATCCCCTCAAGGTAGAGGTAATTTTGAATTTTCCTACTCCTTCTAGCCTTACTCAACTCCATAGTTTGCAAGGGATGGCAAACATTTTGCGTAGATTCATCCACAATTATGCTGAACTAACATAGGGTTTTACTCGACTATTGAAAAAGGGTATTCCATTTTTTTTGGATGATCTTGTTGATAAAGATTTTGATGCATTAAAGCATGCACTGACTAATGTGCCTTTACTGCATCCACCCATTATCATTGAGACTACATTTTGTACTTAGTTGCATCTGATGCCACCATTGGCATGGTGTTAGTCCAAGAGGATGATTCTACTAGTGAACATGTGATTTACTATTTGAGTAGGAGTCTCACTAAAACTGAGAATACATATGCACATGTGGAGAAGCTAGCCTTGGCAGCTGTGCAAGTTGTTCAATGATTCTATCATTATATACTTCTCTGAAAAATGACTGTCATTTCAGATTGCAACCCTATGATGTGCATTCTCAGGAAAGCAATTGCTAGGGGGAAAATACTCGAAGTGGACAGTCATTTTACAAGAGTTTGATATGGAATTTGAAAGATCCAAATCAAAGAAATCCTTGGTTTTCGCCAAACTATTGTTTGACTTCCCCCATACTAATATAGAAACTATAGCAAAAGATTCTTTTGTTGATGAATCTCTCTTTCTTATTAGTACATTAGATATATGGTATGGAGACATCATTATACATATCCAAACACAAACTTTTAGGCCTAAGTTTATCCAAAACTGATCGTCGGCGAATCTAATACCAATCCCAACAATACAACATTATTGGTGACACTCATTATCGTCGTGGTGTCGATTCTATATTGCGACATTGTTTAACTCTTTAAGAAGCCGAAAAACTTTAAATGACTACCACTCTGGAGTGTGCGGCGATCACATGTCTGGGTATGCTACTTCCCAAAATATATTGCGTTTTGGTTATTTTTGGTCGTCAATGTTTAAAGGCTGCATCACTACAGTCTGAAAATGCCATAATTGCCAAATTTATGATCGCAAAATGTGATCACCTCCCACTCCTCTTCACCCAATCACAGTTGTCGGTCCTTTTGCCAAATGGGGCATCGACTTCGTCACTTGTAACCGTCACTCGGCTGGGGGGCACTACTTTACAAAATGGGTCGAGGCGATGCCTACAAAAAGAGATGACGGCAAAACTACAACTATTTTCATTTTCAATCATGTGATTGCTCGGTTCGGCACCCCATAAGCTATTGTCACACACCACGGTAGTCATTTTCATAACTTTATGATGGTCGAACTGTCTGCGAAACTCGACCTCCATCATGATAGCTCTACTCTGTATTATCCGCAAGATAATGGTCAGGTCGAAGCTGTCAATAAATTTTTAACCAATATGATTAAACAGATAGTTGGTATGGATAAAGGAAACTGGCACTCTATGCTCTTTTCATCGTTGTGGGCTTACCCCACTACTGTAAAAACATCGACCAATTTTACCCCTTTTCAACTTGTTTATGGTTGGAATGCATATTACCTATTGAATGTGAAATTCCATCTCTTAAATTGGCTATCGAATTATAACCTATTGCTTCTATAGATGAAGAACGCTTTGTACATTTAGCCCATCTAGATGAAAATTGTCGTAATGTCATATTAGCTAGCGAAGCTCACCAGAAACGTGTCAAAGCCCAATATGATCAAAACGTTAATCCTCGTACATATTCAAAAGGTGACCTAGTCTTGGTATATGATCAAGCTCATGACAAGCTAGGTATAGGAAAATTCGAGCCCATGTGGCATGGCCCTTACATTATAAAACACATATTAGCTAAAGGTTCCTATGAGTTTGTTGATTACGATGGTGTTCCTTTGGGAAAGCCTAGAAATGGTCTTTATCTAAAGAAATATTTTACATAAAATTTTGGTGAAGATTTGTACATTATTTACCATTTTTAGGTATGCGTGATAAATTAGTGTTTTTTACTACTTCTCCTACTTATCTTTTTTTTACACTTGATTTGCATATGTCAACGTTTTCTCTGACTTACATTTGCTTTGTTGATGGCACTGGTCATAGTACTCAGAATTTATCTTCCGCAACCTGGGTTATTAATTCACCTAGTGATGAGCTAGTCTCTATTCACAGAATATGTCTCGGTCAAACAACGGACAATATAGCAAAATATAGCACAGTCATTGAGCTATTGGTTGATGCCATTACATTTGCTATTCGACATGTGATCATTAGGTTAGATTCACAGCTCGTACTATTACATTTAAACCATATTTTTTATTAAAATAGAGTTTGGGTGTGTCTACAAAATATGTCATCCAAGGACATAAGGCCCCATGGCCTTTTATTTTTCGAATAATGCTGACACAAAAACTAGAAGAGATAGGCATGGTGATGCTCATGATGACCAACGATAGCACGAAAAACTTGATGCAACAAACGTATGAGAGGCCCTGGAACCTCAACTACGTGCCTCTGTTAGGCGCGTGGAATGTCATCAACTCCAGTCTCTAGGATGTTGGCAGTCAACCTCTCAAGGTTGTGCTCCAACTCTGTCAGGATGTCATATGCCTTTAGATTCGCTACCGCAGCTACCATTAGATGCTTGTCTCATCTATCGCACCGTATCATCTCGGCTGGTTGGGTTGGACCCACATTTGCGCATGCATTTCGGATAATTAGCCTCTGAAAACAAAAACACTTAAAATTTGAAAATTTTGAAAATATGCCAAAATGGGAAATTCTTACCTAGATCACCCCACTGATCTCCGGTTGGAAGTGGGATATCAGGATCACCTCTGTAATCTATCCTGACATACGAAAAGTCCTCAATTGGAACAATCTGCTGGCTCATCCAGTCAAAAAACTTTGTCGTATACCTCACTACAGGACCGTCACCACCATGGTGTGTCATTAGTGCAACCCACCTCATCAAGCATGGATCCATCGAACCCCCCTCGTCTGCCTGAATATACTGTGGATGAATAATCGGAACCCTTCTAGGGAAAAAGCAACTAGAATGGCACCATAACTGAAATTTTTCAGTTTACCATTCTTGCACCTAGTCAGCTGGCCCTTCATATTTACCACTACTGCCTCGCACCAGTTGTATACCATGGACTCCCAGCATTCCAAAATCGTTTGCATTTGTGCCTATGTGGCTAGATGAAGGGAAACACTGCCACACAGTTTGAAAATAGTGAAAGAAATGGTCCTCAAGGGTAAAAGTTTGATGGGCTGAATGTCAATCCATCCATATTTGGGTGGTGCACCCCTGCAAAAGCGTCGTAGGTATCCATCAATATCATTTCCCCCTGCTCTCAATCCAAATAGTGAAATATCGGTTCCCCGATGAGATTACCCAGTCAGGAAATATATGTCATCAACATCAATGGCGAGGTGATGATCCAGCAATCACAAAACATTGTTCTTGGACATTCCAGGTCCTCACCAACCATGTCTTCAGATCTACCTAGGCTTTCATCCCTGGGATTAGCCAGTATTTCAAGGGGCCGCAATTCCTGAGAGCCTGCAAAGTGGTCGGATCCGCTAGAGTAGCCACATCATTGGCTTCGTGCTCTCTTTCCCTCCATTCCATTTTTGAGTAGACAAATGACTTGAAATGACCATTTTAAAGTAGTTAGAGGTTTTTTTGAAACTCATTTCATGTTTTTTGGGCTTCAAAATTTGTTTTAAAAATAGATCATGGCACCTGTGTGGTTTCCCTTTTATGGACGAGACGTAGCTACACGGAAATTTCCAGTAGAATTTTGCGTAGCCCGAGAATTTCCATATGGTAAATTTTATCGGCCTTCGTGGGCCTGATTGAGCGAAACTCGCATAAGGCCGAGGGCGCATTTTTGGAAAAATCTTTGTCCCAAAAAACCAATTGAAAGCTTAAAATGAAAAAAAATAAACATATAGAAAGCTAAGTTATGCAGAGATCTTCTGCCTAGAGGAAATGACACGTAATTTCATCCACCGGTTGGCTCGGAATAAGTCCTGGAAGTTTCATGGTAAAAACCCCTCTCTCTGCTCTAAACTGGTGAAAATGAAAATGGTAAAAATAAATTACTTTTTCCCACTTTTATAATTTTTTTAGCTTAAAAAATATTATTTTTTATATTTTTAATCTTTTTAAGAGGGAAAACACCTTTTGGAGCAGTTATGATAGGTTATTGAGTTTAAATGTGCAGGAGCGTTTAAGGAGTCAATATGAATCATTTTTGACATTTTAATAGACTTTTATCGCTTTTTATGCTCTTTAAGAATTAAAAAAAAGTGAAAAATCATGGAGTCTTCTTTTAAGCCCTTTTCAGACTTTTTCAAAACGAAAAGATTGTCAAGTACTTGCTTGTTTGAACTCATAAAAGTAAATGAACAACCGTCCACTCAGTATAAGTTTACCCCTTTTACGGACTGAGCCAGGATTGTTTACGAAAAAGGTATACGTTGATCAAACATGGTCAATATGGTTCTCTCTTGTATTATTTTATCCTTTTTTGGACTTGGGAGACTAAACTGACGGAAAAGAACTTGATGGAGTCTACTCATATTTTTCTTCTGACTCTCTAAAAATGAAAAATGTCAAGCTTTACTTTCTCCAGGCTCGTTAAAATTTTATGGTTAAAGAGCTGAATGAGTTTTCTTTTTGTGTCTTTTTCAAACTCTTAAAAGAAAATGACATCGAGTTATACCTTTACTGGACTCGTAAAAAATTAAACAGTATAGGACTCATTAAGCATGACGAGACCGAACCATTCCTTCTTAGGGTTCATTAAAAATACTTCGATGGACTCATCCGAAGGATGAGCTTACAGTCCAAGCATATGTTATCCTCCTCAAGCTTGTAAAAAATAAAGAGGTACTTGCCAGTAATGGTGGGGGGAAATTGGGGAAAGTGTCCATTTTACATCATCAATTAAAAGGTAGCATGTCGCTCTTGAACACGACACTCCATCACATTCATGTCTGGGTTGGGAAATCCATTTGCCTTACAGTTAATCAAACCTCATTGAAAGTATTCATGGTTTTGGGTATTATCGTTGAGTCAAATGTTGCCAAATCATTATAGTGTCATTATGTGTTCAAGAGAAGTTCAACCTTGGTTCAAATCCTTTTGCAAAATATTTGCCTTCATTCGCGTCGGCCATCCTTGAGTCAGTCCTTGCAATTATTTTCAAAACTTGATATCATGTTTCATGTCATAGGCTTTCCTATGACGAATCACTTCCTATCGACTTCAGCTCATCATCTAGGAAGCTGATTTAGAAACCTTCAGTACCTTGAAGCCTGCATGCCTTAATGGCAGGTTTTTCGCTTTCAACGATAGGTTCTCATCATTGGCCTTTGATCGAACGATTCTATGAGTGTTTGACTTCAGATCACATATTCACACTTCATAGATTGTACTGGGAGTACCTTGAGAACCATTGTCATTATTGGTGGTATCTCTCGCACTTGTTAACGATTCACATCAATGACCAGTAATCAAGTGGTTTTTTCCATATTCGACTTTGAGACATTCATTCGCACGGTTAGAATCGTATTGTGGATTGAGAGATGGAGATCAATACCCTAGATCTAGTTTCATCAATCCAGGTTGCGAGGAGATTTTATATTCATGATTATGTAGACAGATGGTTGTGTCCATGATGTTTCTACCATCTATATGATCTTAGTTTTTCCATGCTTTTTCATTGAGTTCGCTTTACTCTGAGTATGGGAATTCCTACCTCAAAGATGATTTTTGATATATATTTTGCATTATGTTCCCTTGAATGTTCCTTGCAGGTTTCTGACCATTGCCTCTGATCTGATCCTTGGAATGATAAAGCGCTTCAATCTTTTAAAATTATTTTTGCAGACTTCGCACATTATGGGGCAATCTATTACACGTCAATTTTTCGCCATGACACTTGATCAGTTTATGTATATTTTTACCATCCGTGAACATGTTGAAACCAACTCCCTTAGAAGTCAAACAACTCAAAATATGTTAAAGTACATGAGAAATTTTTGTCAAATAGCTCTCACACCTTGTTAAGTTCCACTTGTGTCGATTTCTCTAGCGTTTCCCACGCATCATTGAAATTGACTCTGAGAATAGCACAAAGATGCATTGTCTATAACTATAAACCCATGTAGGTGAATTCTAGAAAGTAAAAATAAAAAGTACATACTAGAAACATAGTTGGTCGAATATTTCCCAACTGAATGCTTCTAGGTTATGATCATTCGAACTATAACCCTCATAGGATGCATCTCCATCCCTCTTCTCATGGTAACCTAATACTTCATTAAAGAAGATTCATCCTCTTCTTAGGGATCTGAAACTTCCCCCTCTTTGATCTATAAAAGGACTAGAGGGTTGAGGGATGAAGGAGGTCAGAATTCAGAGAATACAAACTTATGTTGTTAGTTTGAGATTGGAGAGCTTGTTATCTAAGGAGGATATTGAAGGCATTTGGGAGGGACCTCATGGCATCAAGGCGAAGGTTGTAAGGCTCCTCTTATCTTCTGATTAATACAAATGAGCACTTTCTCCCATTGATTTTGTCTTTTGTGAATGATGAATAGTTTGCAATTGTTTATTATGTTCATTAAGGCAAGTTCAATCCCTAATTTCCTTGATCATTAGGCTAAGTTGTTTGAATTATTATATCACATGTGCTTTTGATCCTTTTTATGGTTTATGTTTGCAGGTCCTATCAAGCATTGAAGAGTTGCATCAAGTCACAACCAGGGATCTTCATCAAGCATTTCGTGAAACTAGTAAGTGATCTATCCATTAGCTAGACTTCTGATAATTCAAACAAGTTTAACTTAGGGAAAGAATCAGTTCATTTGTCATGATCGTTTCTAGTTTCCGTTTAGGATCTAGGGAGATCGCTCATGTCTGCAAGAGGTATTTTCCGATGTAACACCCTATCGCATCCTCAAAGGGTATCGAATGTCAGATGATTACCCAATCAACCATTTTGTCTTCCCATGTGAAGATCATAATGATGTGTCTATCTCTCCCTCTCAATTACAGAGGAAATATCAATTCCAATCATGGAATCTACTCATTCATATAGAAGGAAATTATCTAAGCTCCCTCTTGGCTTAGGAGTTTCCAAGTTTCTTCCAAGTAAGAAACTTGTTTTCAGGCTCCCTCTAAGTTAGGGACCTACAGCAGCTCCGCAACCAACTACTTGAAGAGCTCCTTCCTTCCATGTAATGAATTTATTTGTCGAGGAGTCTTCATATTTTGGGGCTTCTTCATAGGGCACAAATCATCCATCACTTTCATCCATGAGTCAGTCATGTCATTATTCCTTTAATGATAAAGTGATCCATTAGTCTTCATCTTGTCTTGCTTCATGTCATGCTGCCTTCTTCGTGCCATATTTTCCAGAAGGATCTTACATCCTTCTATATGTTCCTCTTGGAATACATCCATAATTATTCCCTTGACAGACCTACATAAACCCATCCAGATATTTGTTCAAAATAAGAAATGAACACTTATATAAAAATTACCTTTGTGATGGTCTTTCATCATGACATATTCTATTTTGCGTCAGCATCCTACATACATGTTTACATATCTCCCAAAGATATCCATTGCCAAGGGTCTCCATCTTTTCTACACTTTCATTAGAGTCTTTATATCTTTTCGGGGGATTTCCTAGTCAAATCTTCTTGGCCTCCCAGATGTTGATTTCCTTTACCATGGTTGCATATCTCATGATATCTTCCTTCCTTTCTTTACACATTTCATTTCATTCACAGGAGCTTCCAATCAGAGTTCCTCAATTGTAGTCAACCACCCCATACTTCATATAAGGACATATTATGTTGATTTCATCTAGTGTGACCCATGCCTTCTGACACTTTTCATAGGAGGAGATTCCTACCCTTTGATCATGCTTCTCAAGATAGAGTCGTGATCCATGTTACCTGCAACCATACAACATGACTTTATAATAATTAATACAAGCATACATACCTCATTTATCTTTAGGTCATCTAGGCTTCTTTCAGCAACTTCCTTGATTGAAACGAGCTTCAATCCCTTGATCTGCTTCATATGTCATCATACCATCATCCCCTAAATTCCACATGTTGGAGTTCCTGATGAAACACTTGCTTCCACTCTAGGATATCCCTACCTAGCAGTTGTTTCCTTTTGACTTGATGTATGATGAGACTTGTCTTGGATGAATTCCCTTTCTTAAGTTCCCAATGAGGTTCTCAAGAGCTATTACCTTCACAGTTGAATATCAGACACCTTTCATGTTTCATATAGTGATGTCACAAGCTCTTACTTCTAATTCTTTTCCTCTTCCTTGGACTTCCTTCTTTCAACTTCATCCACTTCTTCGGTGAAATGAACTTCTTCTCTATCTTTCTTGTTATTTCCCTACTTGAGCTTAGGAAAATATTTCCTATAATGCCTATAGCATTGCATCTTAGCTGTGAGGACCAAATTTCCCAGATTTCCTTTTCCTTCCTGCAAATGTTTGAATCCTTTCATTTTAACCTTCAATAGTTTTTCCCTCAACCTGTCATCTCCTATCTTGTATGGAAACCACAAGTTGTTGAATTGGATAGCCTTATTACCCTCACATACATTTGTTACCTTGTTCATCAATTAGTGCATTTAGAACAATGAGGATTATCTCTCCCAGATCTTGCAATTGAGATCTTATGAATATAACTCGTTATCCTTTGATAACTTCAATATGTGTAGATCAAATCTTAATGATCTGACCTTCTTTATCACATCTTCAAAGAATAGTTCTACCATCTTATCATATATATCTCTTTGATGTCTCCAATACTTCTATATGAGGGGACCTTTCATAAGAATCCCTTTCCATGTATTCAGAGGAGACCTTTTCCTAGTTATGTTGAATGAATTCACTTTCTTCGAGGACTATGCCTATCCTCCTTTTCCATGCAATGAATTTCGATGCCCCAACCAGCTTATAGATATCCTTGCAAAACGAAGTCATTTTACCAAATTTGATTATAGAATGAAAGATACTTACTTGATAAGTGAAGATGAAATATTCAAATTGATCACTTTAATGGTGGTTGAAGAAGATGTATTAGTGCTCCTTTTGGATGATCTTATTCGCAATGAAAATCCCCCCTTCAATAAAGGAGATTTCTCCTTTTATGATGTCAACGCCTTTAGATCTAGCTTCATTTTGTTGATGTAGATTGATGAGGATGTTTTGATGCTTCCTTGGATGATCTTGTTCAATTATAAGGATGGGATCCTTGTTGCAATGATAGGTAGCTTTCCTTATAGATTTTGAATATGATGATAATGCCTTCTAGCCTTCTTTGTCTTCAAGATACTTCAAATTCTCGATGGAGAATGAGTGCAGATCAAAAATGATTCTATGGTATCCAAGATGATGTGATCTAGAAATGCTTATTTGCAGATCGCTTCATCTTGATGAGAGTCTTTGTGGTCCTTTTGTTAAATACTATAGGATCTAATACTCTTGTTGGTGTAGACTTCTAGTTGCCTTGATTTGTAGATCTATTCGCCTTGAGTATAAATAAGGCTTTGGCCTTGATTGATAATCCCAAGACTTCTTCTTCTTTGATCTAGGGTTTGATTCTTCAATGTATATCTTCAAAATATCACTTTGATATTCTTCGACTTGCTTTGATGCCATTCTGAGATTCAATCCTTGAGTTTGCTTTGATGCCATTCTGAGATTCAATCCTTGAGTTTCCTTTGATGAGATGCCCTTCCTTGACTTTGACACCTTAGCTATGATACCATGTTGATAAATCTAGGGCATTAGACTTAAGTGATTTCTCTCAATTAGTAACTTCTTGTGAGTATCTTTTACTTCATTACATCAAGATTTTCTCTTTTCTTAATTTATTATTGTTCTTCTTCATCAAACAACTACCAATGAATAAACATAAATAGACAAGAGACATAGAATGTAGGCTATGTGCCAAGGCCAAAACCTCTCACTCTTTGAGAGGAAAACCTACACAAATTCTTCTTATAGAGATTCCAATTGACAAATACCAAGACCAAGACCCTTAACCTATTAGTCACTCCAAGACCAAGACATTCGTTATCTTCTTCTCTTCCTCTTCAATTTACTTAGCATTGGGACACTTGTCACCACCAAGATCTTCTCGTTGTCTTCATATCGATATCTCCTTTCTATGAGACCTCCTTGTTGTTATCTTAATTTTGTGATGGCATTGATCTCTTTCCCTTGATCTAGTATTGATTTCCTTCCTTTAAGGTAGCACTGATACCTTAAGTTGAGGTTCCACCGCATCACTGAATCCAGATCTTCCATAACCATGACACCTAATTGTTCTTTGTATCACTACAATCTTCTTTGTCACTGTGTTGTCGAATTTTTTAAGTCTAATTGTTAGAAACCCTTCATGTACTTTACTAATTTATTCCTACCTACTTTTTCTACTTATTAACAAGTTATTTACCATGTAAATACTGGAAATAAATACAAGTACATGCTCAACACATTACACATCATCAACTGAAGGAAACATAAACAAGCACACAAGTGACACCATTGTTTTTGGACTAATGTACCTGAAAAAACCCAATGCGGGAAAACCAGTCCAGCTATCTGAGGGTTTGATTTATTAAGCAGTTTCAAAATACAATCTGGGTGCCAAATCCAGCTCACAAAACAGAGAAAACTCTCGGTAGTAGTACCTCTATACTCGGAAGCAGATATTCTCGTTGAAACCCTGGATAAACACTCTGGCAGCTCCACAACTCCAATCTTCCCCACGAAACCCCAGCATCAGCCTCTGGGAACTGTGTCAACTCTCTCTGGCCCAGTGTTAACCCAACATAACTCTAGCTTGGCCTGCGTCAGCCTCTGGAGGCATTGCATCAGTCCTGTAGCCCTCTGCGTCACTCACGCTAGCCCTCTGAGGCACTGCGCAACTCCTGGATGCCTCTGCGTGAGCCCTGGCTGGCTCTGCGTGAACCCTTGGCTGGTTTTGCGTCCCTCTCTCCAGCTACTGCGTCGCTCCTTCCAGTGTTATATCTGCCTCTTTGCTTCTTTATTCACAGCCCCTCAACTGGAACTATGATCACTCTCTCAACTTTATCAGCAAACCTAGCCCCAGAAAGTCGAAATCTTGATCTCTTGGTGTGTTGTCCAAGTGACCCTCAAGCCTCCTCTTATACTTTTCTCGTTGACAAATCAACAGCCGAGATTAAGTCCCTAATCAATGGCTAAGATTAGATCTGGCTTGATCCATGACTTTTGGACCATTTTAACACAGTTTTATATTAATTCACATTAATATTTTATTTTCCCTAAGTTTAGACTTAGGGACTCCATTAAAAATATTAATTATTTTAATATCTCTCAAACTGTTTAGAATACGCCCAAACACTTTCTGGGTATTGGATATCTTATCTACCTTAGCCTCTCCACCAATTTTCCTAGCTAGAGCACATCCGATGCTACCCCAGATCAACACTCCCTCCTAGCGAGGATTGTGCTCTAGCAATATTCTTCACTGAGTATCACCCTGATCATTCAACATCGGTCCTTGTGTTGATGCTAGGCCCGCTACCCATCATCTACAATGTTGCATCCTATACTGCTACCCATGTCCCTGCCACTTCCACTATTGCACCCGTACTACAACTCCCTCTCATCCTGTTGCATCGTGCTGCCCATAGCACTATCACTGCTAACTGCTGCACTGCAACCCTGTTACTGAGAAGTAAGTAAATAATCTCCCAACTCTGAAATCTCTGTCATGCTAGAGACACCCTCAATGCTAAAACTCCCTCTGTCACTGACAAGTGCTCCCTCTCTGATCTCTGTGTTGCTGCAACAACTCCATGCATCTCGCACCATTGCACACCTCTCTGTGCCATCTTTCACTAGTGCAACACTCCCATGCTTCTCGCATTGCTACCTCACGTTGTCCTGGGAATCCTACACTGTAGCTCCCTCTGTCACTCAATACGCATCCGTCTCTACTGACATCCACCAGTACTGCTACTCCTCTTCAGGTCTCCCGTAGCAAGGTCTAATCCAAGAGATTGGGTACCTCAAGGATCCTGCCCCTCAACGCCTGTAGTCCGTCCGACTACAGCTCGATGTCTCCCCACTTCCGCTCAAGTGGTGTGTGTGCACTCATGGCACAACCATTGTTTGTCTTCACTTCTTTCTCTTCCCTTGCTGGTGCAGCCTTGGTCTCAAAGGCCTCTCCCTTGCTCTTCTTCCTTAGACACTGGGTCGCATAATGACCTGGCTCCCCACAGTGCCTTGGTCTCAAAGGCCTCTCCCTTGCTCTTCTTCCTTAGACACTGGGTCGCATAATGACCTGGCTCCCCACAGTGGAAGCATTTGACCTTGGGGAGGTCCTTCTTCTTCCATTTCTCCTACTTTCCCTCATATGCTAGGGCAAAATCCACCACCTCCTCCTTTTTTGATTTTGATCCCCTTGCCACTACTTCCCACCTTGCTCAGCCTTATGATCTCTTCTTGGCAAAGAGCCACCCACATTTCCTCCCAATCTGGAAGGGTTTCCCTACCTAATATGCTCTAGACAAACACCTCCTAGCCTTTTGAGACTGCGTTCAGGGCTGTTCTCACCATCAATTCTTGATCCGGCGTGGCTCCCATGGAATTCATTTAATCCCGAATCTCCTTCAATCAACCAAGGAAGGGGTCGATCTGTTCTCCCTTCTGCATTTGGTATGATAGCATTTGATTTTTTAGTAACATCCTTCTCTGCACAAAAGTATGCTCATACAATTTCTTTAGGGGCTCCCACATCTCATTTGTCATGTCCTTTTCGGCAATATGTGGTACCACATGGTCCTTCACCCCGTCAAGAATGATGCTCTTGTCCCTTTCCATTGCCTCCTCGTACTTCTTGTTATCAGTTGGGTCAACTGGGATAGCTATCGTCCTCAAGGCGAAGTGCTTGACACGATTTCTGTCTAGAATGGATAGGATTATGGCCTTCCAGACTATGAAGTTTGAGGCTTCGTCTAGTCTATCCTAGTCTCTTACCCCGTTCACTACCATCTCACTGCTCCTCTACTTCCCTCCTATAAGTTCTTGGTGTGACTCCCTCTGAGCCTCGATTTCCCTCCTAGAAACCCTTCTGCCAATGTCAAGATGCCCTCACTCCAATCGTTAGTGCAGTTGCACCACTGATCCAGATTTCTCGGCTAGAAATCCTCGGTAACAACTCCCTCCTCCTTAGCCTTGCCCTGTTAGGTATTTTTATGACTACAGTACCCCACCAACTCCACTCTGCAACTTACCCGCAACCTCCTAAACCCAAAAAAACTTCAGGTTAGATCTCCTATACTCTGCGCAATCTCGACACTGGAAAATTAGCTTCCTCAGCCAACTGCATCATCCCTCTTGGCCTCTGCGTGAGCCTGTCTTTTCCTCCTTCAGCCTCTGCGCTGCCTCTTCTTGGCTCGAACTTGTTGATGTAGGCATTGCGTCACCCCTTCCTTGTTGCTTCTCTGCTAGGAATAGCTTTTGTCACTTGGGACAATTGTTTTCTGTTGTTGTTGCTTTGCTTTGTTGATGTCCTCAGTTCTCCTGTGATCTGTAACCACGCTCTGATACCATGTTGAAGTTTCTAAGTCTAATTATTAGAAACCCTTCATGTACTTTACTGATTTATTCCTACCTACTTGTTCTATTAATTAACAAGTTATTTAGCATGTAAATACTAGAAATAAATACAAGTACATGCTCAACACATTACAAATCATCAACTGAAGGAAATAGAAACAAGCACACAAGTGACACCATTTTTTTTGGACTAATGTCCCTAGAAAAACCCAATGCGGGAAAATCGGTCCAGCTATCTGAGGGTTTGATTTATTAAGCAGTTTTAGAATACAATCTGGGTACCAAATCTGCTCACCCAACAGAGAAAAATCTTGGCAGTAGTACCTCTCTACTCGGAAGCAGATATTCTGGCTGAAACCCCACATAAACACTCTGGCAGCTCCACAGCTCCAATCTGCCCCACGAAACCCCAGCGTCAACCTCTAGGTACTGTGTCAGCTCTCTTTGGCCCAACGTTAGCCCAGCATCAATCTGGCTTGGCCTGCATCAGCCTCTGGAGGCACTGTGTCAATCCTCTGGCCCTTTGTGTCACTCATGCTGGCCCTCTGAGGCACTGCACAGTTCCAAGCTGCCTCTCCGTGAGCCCTGGATGGCTCTGTGTGAACCCTTGGCTGGTTCTGCATCCCTCTCTCCGGCTACTACGTTGATACTTCTAGTGCTATCTCTGCCTCTCTACTTCTGTATTCACTACCCCTCAGTGCAACTCTGATCAATCTATCAACTTTCTCAACAAACCCAGCCCTAGAAAGTTGAAATCTTGATCTCTTGGTGTGTTCTCCAAGTGACCCTCAAGCCTCCTCTTATATTTTTCTCGTTGACAAATCAACGGCTGAGATTAATTCCCTAATCAACAGCTAAGATTAGATCTGGCTTGATCCATTACTTTTGGACCATTCTAACACAGTTTTATATTAATTCATAGTAATATTTTATTTTCCCTAAGTTTAGACTTAGGGACTCCATTAAAAATATTAATTATTTTAATATCTCCCAAACTATTTATAATATATCCAAACCCTTTCTCGGTATTGGAGATCTTATGTGCCTTAGCCTCTCCACCAATTTTTGTGGCTAGAGCACATCCGATGCTATCCCAAATCAACATGTGCTTGATTACTAGACTTTAGAAGGATATGGATTCCTTTTACTGTGATTATATTCACACTTCAAGGAGGTCTGAATTGTAGCCTTTATTCAAACTATGTGATTGTGTTTAGGTGACCGAAACAGTCACTCTGATATCATGTATAATCTGAACTTCTTACTGCTATTTTTTACCCAAAATCATAGAGAGACCTATCCGAACTTCACTCTACCATCATCTGAACTTCTCTCTTCCTTTGACTACCAAAAAACTCAAACATGTATCGCACTGATCTGTGTTAATTCAAGAATAATTCACTCCTATTTATAGTGGTTGGACAATATAAATAAGTTGACATGAGTAGGTGAATATATGTGTCTTTAATTCGAAGTCGACATGAGTTCTTTTCCTCAACTTGAAGTCAACATGAGAAGGAGAATCGTGCTTGTCTTTGGAGGGCTATTTTACAGTCTATACATTTGACATATCTTCATATATGACATTAACTCTTTGAAAAATCCTAAGGCTCTCAATGGGAGCCATCTAAAATAAACCTCTTGCTCATGAAACCCATAAAGCAAGGCATTACACAAATAATTTCATTTTATTCTTTACATCATTTACAAAATTCATAATTACATGTCATTATGAAGATCGAACCTAGTTACATTTTTCAATAGACTGCACATTATGCAGTCTCAAGCCACAAGCTTCATCCCTGGTTGTTGGGACTGTGTGATGCGCAATTCCCACAGGCATCCATTCCCTCTTGCCAATGAAAATTGTGCAACCCTTTCCATAAGACGGTCAGTTTTCTGCTTGATTATGCTTTGAAGATAGATTTTCTAAAGCTAAAGTTTGCTTTCCATGAGTGTCCTTTTTTTCCCATAGGTACCACACTTGTGAAGCACTTCTCTCCAGAAATCATTGTTACCATGGCATCAAAGATAGATTCTTCAAGAGATGCCAATGAAATAAGTACAAGGGAAGTATTTGAGCAAGCACCAAATAACTTGCCAATATATGCGGACACTCAACTTTTTATAGAAAAGGAGTCAACACTAACATGGAAACAAGTCCAACAACATTAGCAGAAGGCAGCAACCCGGTACAAGATAAGAGAAAGAGAAAGGGGTCAGACAATACATAGGGTGAAAAAAATTTCAATATGAAAGTAGATCCAATATTTATGCATACAACTTTGGAAGCATAAGTAAAAGGAAGTAGAGGATACAAAGAGTAGAGCGGAGGAAAAGAGAAAAGTAGAACTTGTAGGAAGTAGAACTGAGGGCACAAAAAGAAGAACAAGAACTGAGGGAAGAATGAGAACAAAGGAGGAAAGAACAAGATGAGAAGCATAGGCAGGAAGAATAAGAAAGGAAAGGTGTAGCGTCAGGAGAAACAACGTCAATTCAAGTTGAATATCAAGGACAAAACCAACTAGTAGCAGGGGAGGAGATCGAACAAATGTAGGATCGAGAGCTTCCTCAGCATATTGAAGACTTGATTGAAGTTGTATACATGGAGTTGGAACCGGAACCGCAGGATCAAGATGTTGACCTGATTCCTAGTGCACCACAGGTCATCGTTCAGTCTCCACCATCGCCATCCGCAAAGTTAACCCTGAGTGAGGAAGGAGAAATAGTTCCTCTTGATGATGATCTGGTAATGGATGTGTACAATCTGTCATATAATGAACTTCATATAAGGATTGTGCAAGCGCGGACAAAGCATTTTTCAGATGGTCATGCATCACATACATTCATTAGAGAATCCAAATGTCATTGTCAAATCCAATTTGGCCTTCACGGGTGCGACAAGATCAAACACTCCTTATTTTACGACCTAAAGTAAGAAATTGCTACAAAATTTATAGGTTTCTCAGCAAGAGATATAACAACTTCGCGCAACAGTACAGAACACAGTCCCGCACAAGTCTGTTAGGGGGAAATGATAGTAGTGATACTTGGTGAAGTATCAAAACTTGGAGAGACAATGTGGGACCTCTATGAGGAGCTCATGACCATACAAGTAATTTTTCCTCTTGCATAACTTGCAGCAGTAGAGCAAGGAATTTGTTAAGACTTAGGAATGTGAAAATATCCATCATCGTCGTGCAAGAATGGACAACTTGATACAAAGGGGCACTACTTACTTTTGCAAAGAAGATGAACTTGCATGTAGCGCTGGAGAAAGAAACAAGCAGATCACATCATTCATGGTAAATATTTAGGCCTCATATGTATGATTTTACAACTATTTGGATTTCATCGTGAGAACCCACAAGATCCCATCAGTTAATTCACTCACCGAAGCTAAGTGCAAACACCAAGTTAGGAAGGAGATGGAAGAGTACTTTGAGAAGCTGAGACAAGTTTCCAGCAAGGAGAATTTAGAGATGAATGGACAAAACATTCAAAACTACATCGATGGTCCCATCCAGATCAAAACTATGTTACTCATGTTCAAGAAAGAAGTTAAGACTGGATCCAAAACATTGTACCCAGATACTATGGAGACTAGAGTTCGCTTCCAGCATGACACCATCATGTAGTTTGGGGATATCATTGCACAGTACCAAGCTTGCCATCAATATGTGACCAAGAAGCATCAAGTGGGAGTTTTCGAGCTAGAGTGTTCCCAAACTCAAGCATCATAGTGTCTTGTCTTGTTAGGCTTTGTTAGGCTGTCAAGTTGTCTCTACTCTATTTTTTCCTATATGGGTATGAGTGTAAAATGTAATATTATTTATAATTATGTTGTAAGTGAATTTCCAAATGCCAGTATTAGAATATGAAGAGTCATCATGTAATGAATTTGTCACTTTGTCAATAAGTTGAAGAGTCATGAGGGTAGTCCAAATGTCACAAAGGGGAGTTGAAGAGTCACCCTCTCTTGTTATAAATAGAACCTCATAACTCATGTAAAGGGATTTTTGGAGCCAATCTTTTGGCTAGGCAAAGGATTAGAAAGAGCTTGGGAGTATTGTGAAGATTCTTGGCTTCTCTGTAGCGTAGAGCGACTATACCTTTTTGGAGGATCAGGTTTTCTTGACTGTAATGTTCCACTATTGGGGCTAGTGGTTTTCAATGGTGTATGTATGGATGGAACTTTCAATTAAAATAATAAAATTAGAGCCAACATGTTTTCATGCATATGTTGTTAATATAGTAGGACTATTCTTATTATATTGGAAGTGTATGTTATTTAACCACACATATGCTTATGGACTATTTTGTTTGCATTTGTACGAATCTTGTTGAATGTGTGTTGTTATATTAACTCATCACTTTAACTTATGGATTATTCTGCATCTTATCTTGTGACATCATTTTTCTTGTGTGTTCTTTTCAATTTGTGTACTAGTACAGGCTTCCAAGGGGTGCACTTCCTTCTCCCTTCATGTGTTGGAACCTTCCTGCATCGCACTTGACTCTCTACAAGGTCACATACTTGCTCTCACCCAAATTTATCATACTTCCCTCTGCATGTTCCCTGGGTTAAGGAATAACATTACCACCCACTATTGGGACTCCTACTCCAAACAGTGTGAGGTCTAGCTGGGAATTCATATCAAGGAGATCCCCTTAATGTTGACGGGTCCAACACTGTCAACATTTCTAGTGCTAGAAGGAGGGCCAGATGACAAGCTGAGCCCTTGAAGTCTGTTTTGAATTCTTGCACTCATTTAATTATTTGTGACCAAATCATAACCCTGACAGGTTTTTCTAACTCTGCAAATATGAAAGTGTCGGAAAGAATTTTAAATGACTTATCCAATTTCAAGTTCAATGGCGAGGTAGAAACAACCTTACTCAAGCATGCATCGACTTTTCTTGGTTTCGCGATAAGCATGACATCTAGTCTGAGGATGATGCATGTTGGTTGTTCACTCTCATGTTCGAAGGGCACGTGAAGGAATGGTTTTACACATTGCCTGAAGCCTCCATACACTCTTTCAAACTGATTTTTGTAGAATCATGACATGCTTTCAATATCTATGTTCATAAATCTCTTAATAAGAAAATTTTAAAATTGAGAAAAGAACTTGATGAATTTGTCCAGGATTTTCATCATTTTTTCATTCATTAATTCTTTGAATTTCCTAAACATGAATTTGATTGGGAGTTCTTGATAGGAAGATTTCAATATCTTGTTCACATTTCAGAAAAATCACACGAGTTAAGATCTTTTAAGCTTCTCCCAACATACCTCGGTGTTAGAGATTCTAAATTTGTGATGGACAAGGTTGTTGTTTCAATTGACCCTCTATCCTCCTATCATCAAATAGCTCTAGTTCCATAGGCTGAGGTAGGAGAAGTTGAAAATTCATCTATTAGTCTACCACCATCTTTTCTCACCTCACATACTCATAATTTCAACGTAGGTTTGGACTGTCAACCGGTTGACTGTGATGAAGTGTTATCTCCTCGTCCTCCATCCTTTGGTCCTTCCCATCCTCCAGATTGTGATGCATCTTCTTCTCCTATTTCAAATCTCTCTTGTGATGTTCACGAGGATCAAGTGTTGGATAGAGTTGGTGTTGAGCAGCCAACTTATGATATCATTCATGATGATTATGTGGGGTAGCCTATAGATGAACAAGAATTTGTGATGAAGGATGATTCTCTTCCTTCCGCACCTCTCCTTCATCATTCTGACATTTCCCATGATTCTGTCATTTCTATTGAATCTTGTGCAAATTTAGTTCTTGATGATGTTACTACTTCCGATCATTCACAAAACATGTGGGATGTCAATTTTTCATCCAGATGCGGACTTTTAACATAAATAAAGAACCCTAGAGGTCTAAAACAGTAACCATTGAAGATGTAGCGCCAAAAGGCTTGTGGGCCTCAAAGTGGGCAGTTGGCACATCAACTTCGCAAGGGCACAAACTTTTCACACAATGTTTGTTTGGAGTGACCAATATCCCACTGGAAAGAAATATCTAAGTATTACAACTATTGGCTAGACAAGAGTATGCCATGTAAACCATTAGCCTTCTAAATCGCTAAAAAACATCATTTAGGCCCTGAAAATTTCCTTAGAAGTTTGGGACCCTGAAAACCATAGGAAATCTACCCAAGAAGATTAAGAACCATTGAGGTTGTGGAAGAGGTGGGTGGCCATAAATATCCACCTGTATGAGTTGTGTTATAGGTAGTGTTTGTATGGCTTGATAATAAGGCCAATTGGAAATTCCATAAAAAACAAATTCTTGGGTTTTCTTCCGAACCATCACCTTCAATATTTGATCGGATTAACCAAACATTAACAATATTGGAAGGTGGTCTCATAGGAGGGTTTGCAAGAATAGATGGCTAAGTTAGACTGTGTACAATCAAAAATAGATGAATGGTTCTTGCCAATTGATCAAACTCTTTAGAATTGGCATCAAGATGGAATGAGAACTAGATCCTTTTATTCCTTCCATGTTACCACACTACATCAGGCCTTCCTTTTTTCCCTTTGCTTGACCCCTTGTTGAAATAACACATCTAATAAACATAGCATTGGAGTTATTACCATATTATAAAAACATTTAGCTTAGACATCAATACTTAAAATGCAAGTGCGATAAAACTACTAACATTTTCATAAATTCTCTTTAACTAAATTATTTGGTGAGATAATAATGGAATATGGATGGTTCGAAATGAGAAGGTAGGTTGAGGGCTAAAAAAAATATGTTTTCATATAATGACAAAGTATATAGTCTGCATTCCCTCAATATCTATATATATATATATAAATATAAATATAAATATATATATATATATATATATATATATATATATATATATATATATATATATATATATATATATATATATATATATATAGATATATATATATATATATATGGGATGTAGTGTTGTTGTAACTGTGGGTCATATCTATACTCACAAAACCTTATTTTATAGATTTGTTGTTAGCTAACATTCACGAATGTCAACAACTATAATAGGTTACATTGTGGCTAGCTTCAAGGATATAACAAATAATGTTTTTCAACAAACAAATTTATGAGGAACTTGTTGGCCCTCAGTTTTGACCATTTTTCACCATGCATAATCCATCTATTTATAATCCCTTACCATCATACCATGGTCATATTTGTCATAGTTTTTCCTCTTATTGCACATTAATGTAAAATAATTGTCTTTTAAATTTTAGAATTTTTAGTAAAAATTGGGTATTAGAAAATCTTTTTGACTAGAACAAAATTTCTTGTAATGGCTCCATTAAAGTCGTATGTGCAGGACACCTGGGTGGAAACTGAAGATATATTCGAGAAGTATGGGAACCAAGGATGGACAAACTCCTATTGGCACAATCTAAATGAGTCAGAACAGGCCCAGTCAACGTTGGTCAAACTTGACTAGTCACCCAGAAATCTCTAAATAAAGGGGCATTTTTGTGACTTAGTGGAATTCTACCATATTTTGTGCAAAAAAAGGGATTATTTTGACCTGATTAAATGGATTATGAATCTTATAGGCTGTTACAGCTATTTTAGTTGAGTTTTTTATACATTTGACTTATTTAAGCAAAACTATTTAGCAATTATGAACATGTATTATGACTATTGAGACTTCTCTATTTCTAAATATAATTTGAAGAACTTGTCTTCTATTTTCTTGTTGTTCTTACTGTGGGATGTGATTTCTGATCTACTATAGCTGATAGTTTCAAGTGTACCAAGCAAGGGTGGAGGGCCCCCATTCTGAGCTAAGTACATTACAGTGTAATTTTGTGTATAATTATGAATATTGTAGATTTTTGTTTCCTTTATAATTTCTTATGAATATTTTCTGAATATATTCATTATATGCCATGTTCATTTATGTTTTTGAATGATTTCCTTTTAGTAATTGGTTTAAGTAGGGAAGGTCAACCAAGGCATCTAAGTTAGATCATCTTCCTTCTATATTAAGAACTGAACTAAAAATTGTGTTTATGATCTTTACTGCTTTGGTTATGATATGTTTTATGGTGGAGCTAATCTTGTTGGAATAGGGATAATAAGGAAGGACAACCATGACCTCTAAATTAGAGCATCTTCCTTGTTGGCTAAGTTCCATAAATATTCATTGCACTCTTACTTTTAGATCAGAATTTCAATGCTTCTTTTTTCGGTAATTTATATTTGTAATATGCATTTCCATTATTTTCATCTAAAAAACTACTTTCTACACTAGTTTAATCTAAGAATCCATAAACTTTGGTTTGCTTCTAAGTCTACCAACCTGTATTGATAAGTAAAATACATGTTTTAATTTACCCAGTAAATTGAGCTGACATTTTTGGCGTCATTGTCGGGGAAGCATACTTAGATATAGCTGATTAAGAAGATTGTTTAAAAAAAAAACAACGACAACATAAAAAATATATATATATATATATATATATTTCATTATGGTTATTTATGCCTAGACAAAGAGATGAAAAGGGTAGATATACAAAACAAGACCCCCCAACTACTAAACCATTGGTGGAAGTAGGACCACCGACATTCGAACTAACTACACCAATTGCTAGAAAACCAACTTTGGAAGAGTTAGAGGAAAAACAACGTTCAGGGAAAAGGTTAAATCTTGTTGAAAGACAAACTTTGTTGGCTTATGAAGTAAAGAGAAAACAAACAAAAGCAGAAACATCTTCTGTAGGAAAACAAATAGAAACAAGAAAACCAATTGTTCAACCTATTCTTGAGAAACTAGAGAAACCAATTGATCAACCTATATTTGAACAAATAAAACAAATTGAAGACACACACTCTCAAATTGTTACTGAAACATTTGAAACAGTTATGGCAGAAGAAGGACAAGGATCCAATATTCCTGGACTGACTCCAAAACAACAACTAGAATATGAGAGACAATGAAGAGAATGGGCAGGGAAAAGAGAAGAATATAGAAAAAGAGAATATGATACTAAAAGAGACAATGAAAATAAAAGAAGAGAGGATGGAGGAGTAGACAATGACTAAGAAACTACTTTTTTCTTTCCAATCTTAGATGCTAGAGCAATCTTGGATGAAGAGGTAAAAATGAAAAATATTCCACCTTCCATTTTATCAAATGTTTATGGTATGTCTTCTAAATATCTTGACTCATTCTTGTTTGAATTTGATATTCTATGTCATACCTATGGTTATATTGATGATACACATAAGCTTCGTCTTTTTCCTGCTACTCTTAAAATCTGCATTAAATTGGTTCATGGGATTAGGTGAACATACTATTAGCAGTTGGGAAGACATGAGGAAATTTTTTCTTAAGAAATATCAAGCATATTGTAGGCCTAGAGCTTCAAAATATGACATTTTTAGAATGACTCAACAAGAAGATAAAAGTTTATAGGAATACTTAAAAAGATTTCTCTATAACTTACAAAAATCTAAACATCATTCTTTAATTCCTGATATTATTCAAACAATCTTTTTAAAAGGCATACGAGATGAGTATCTTGATATTCTTAATGCAATGGAAAATGAGATATTTCATATTTACCATTTGATGAAATTGCATAGTTATGTCAAAAATATTCAAGAGGAATAGCTAAAACTAGACAAAGAGGTGAAAATTCCAACGCTACCAAATCATAAACAGGAAGTATAACAAGGGGAGATTAGGAAACTTGTTTGAAGACTTCAAAACTAATCTCTTAAGTACATTAGGAACACAAGTTTATATACTAAAAACCATAAAGAAACAATAAGGACAAGATCAAGTATTATCAATTTTCTGTCCTAAATGTAGAAAGAAACATCCCTTAAGATAATGTCCTTTAGACAATATTCATGTTTGTGGACTTTGCACTGAAAATCATGCACCAGATGATTGTCCAAAGTTGAAGGAATTGTAGGAAAATGAAATGGAAGAAATCCAAGGGATGGAATCTCTTTATTATTTAGCACCAAGAAGACCTTGGAAAACTTGGTTTACACGTATGTCTCAAAATCCTCCTCACCAATTTACTCAGCAATTTCCTCAAAACTATCAATATCCTATTCAAAATTTATGGAATGTTCCTATGCCTTGGCAGGCTTGGCCTCCTCAGAAAACTCAAAATCAACCTTCTCAACATTGGCGAGGGTATATTTATGGAGCCCAACCTCCTCAACAATATTATCCTCAACCACATTAGTCCTATCCTCAACAACCATATCAATCATTTTCTCAACAATATTTTCCATACCAACAATTTCAACAACCTCAACAATCAAATCCATCATTACCTGCACCACAATTAACCCAACCTCAGCAGCTTCAGCGTCCATCTAACCAAACACCACCCAGACCAACTCAATTGCCAGCTCAACCAATAGAAAATCCGAGTAACAAAGTGGAAAGACCAATTTACAACACTGAGGAAGGGACTTCATATTCAAGCCTTCCTATTCAAAACATCCGCTTAAGATCTGGAAAAATATTACAAAAAGACTCTCCTATGATTATAGAAGAACAAGTCGAGGAGGAGAGAAATCATGAAAAGCTTAATGCGGAACATCAAATTTAGAAGAATAGAATAATAAAAACTCAAACACCTCCTTTTCTGGAAAGGTTAGTAGAACAAAAATCTAGTCTCTCTTCCTGAATTTGATATTTTAGATGAACTGAAAAATTCTTATGTTAAAATTCCTTTATTGTGCATCATTTTAGATATTCCTATCTATACAAAGGAAATCAAGGAATTATGCATGAAGAAAATTGGCAAAATAAAGAAAGATCCACCTACGATTCATGTCATTGGGAAATTAGCCAGTCTTATGTCAACAAATACTACAATTGAAAAATATGTCGATCCTATAATACCTATGGTAACAATTTCAATTAACAATTTTTCAGATTCTAAAACTCTAATTGACTTAGGAGATGTTATTAATGTTATGACAACAGAAACCATGAAATTTTTAAACTTTCCAAACATCTAACGTACCACTACAATTTTGGAACTAGTTGATAGATCCAAAGTAGTGCCAGAATGAGTACTTGAAGATATCATTATTTATTTGGATTCTTGGGAATATCCCGTAGACTTCCTAGTCCTACAACCAAAGTCAAACTTAGGAGCCCATCCCTTAATTCTTGGTAGACCATGGTTAGCCATAGTTGATGCCTTTATTGGATGTAGATCAGGAAGTATGATCATATCACATGTAAATAAAAAAAGGCACATCATACTCTATCCTCCTCCTCAGACTCCTTCTTTACTATCATGGCCTGATGAAAAAAAAAAAAGAAATTATACCTATTTTAAGCATTAATCAAGCTTTTGATTTTAGAGAAAAATATAATGAAGATTTAATAGATCTCTTCATTTCATAACCTAATATTTCAAAGCAACAAAGAACCATCCAATATGAAGTTGTAGGTCAATTTTTAGATCAATGTTTTTAGGAAAATTTCACTATTAATTCATTGCAAACATCATTTGAATATATCTTTTCTTTTAATTCAATTACAAATTCTCAAAGTAAAGCAATTCAAATCAACCCCAGAAAGAATCTTAATATTGATAACAATTTACAATCATCGCAGGAAGAATAAGTAATTGTACTATTAAAGAAATACACAAAAGCTTTTGCTTGGGATTATACAGATATACAAGGAATTCATCCAAAAACATGTATCCACCATATTTACACAGATGAAAACAACAAACTCGTAAGGCAAGCACAAAGAAGAATGAATCCAATGATGAAAGAGATAGTAAAGGAAGAATTGCAGAAACTAATAGAGGTAGGATTTATCTACCCTATCTCAAACAATCAATGGATTTTCCCCTTAGTTGTGGTTCCCAAGAAAAATGGAAAATGGAGAATTTGTGTAGACTATATGGAATTAAATAAAGCAACACTTAAGGATCATTTTCCACTTCCATTCATCAATCAAGTCCTAGATTCATTAGCAGGGGAAAAGTTTTTTTTCTTTTCTTGATGGATTTAATGGTTATAATAAAATTAAAATAACAATCGAATATCACGACAAAACTACATTTACATGTCCTTGGGGAACATATGCATATAATGTGTTGCCTTTTGGGTTATGTAATGCAGCAACAACTTTTCAAAGAGCAGTTTTTGCCATCTTTGTTGATTTAATACATGAGTGTGTAGAAGTCTATATGGATAATTTCATTGTATATGGGAATACATTTGATGATTGTTTAAAAAAACTGGAAAATGTTCTACAAAGATGCATTGAAACAAATCTATCTGTTAGTAATGAAAAATGTTTTATGATGCTAACTGCGGGGATAGTGTTGGGACACCATATTTCATCTTCTAAAATAAAGGTGGATCCAGCAAAAATACAAATCATTGTAAACTTATTACCACCAACAACTCAAAAAGAAGTAAGAAGTTTTTTGGGTTATACAGGCTATTATCAGAGATTCATTGAAAATTTCAGTAAAATAGCTTTCCCATTATTTAAATTGCTTACAAAAGACATAAAGTTTCAATGGAATACTGATTGTCAACATGCATTCGATAAACTCAAATAAAAATTGTCCATAGCACCAATTCTCATAGGACCAAATTGGTCATTATCATTTCATATATCCACTGATGCATTAGATACAGCAATAGGAGCATCTCTAAATCAGAAAGAAAATCAATTTAACTATGTTATCTATTTCATTAGCAAAAATCTAACTCCAGTGAGTTAAATTATACAGTAACTGAAAAATAAATGCTAGTTGTTGTGCATGCAGTAAAATAATTCAGACATTACATAACAAGATATCAAGCGTTCATTCATACTAATCATTCAACCATCAAGTATATAATGAATAAACCAATCACTAATGGAAGAATCACTAGATGGTTGTTATTAATGCAAGAATTTAATATTATTGTTTTGGATCGACCAGGAAAAGATAATCAAGTGGCAGACTTCCTGTCAAGATATCATCTTCCTTGTGAGATTGTTCTAGTTTCTGATAATTTTCCAGACAAACACTTATTTGCTATAACATTCAAAACTCGATGGTTTGATGATATAGTTAATTATTTATCATCTCGAAAATTATCTTCTCATTTTACAAACAAACAGAAAAAGAAAATAATTAGAGATAGTGCTAGATATAGTTGGGTTAATGGAGACATTTTCTATACTGGACTTAATCTTTTAATTAGAAAATGTATAAGAGAAGATGAAATTTTAGATATTTTAAAGGCATGTCATGATGAACCATGTGGTGGTCATTTTGCAAAGAAAAGAACATCATACAAGGTGTTGAATCTAGGCTGTTATTAGCCATCCGTATTCAAAGACTCAAAGACTTATGTTAAAAAATGTGACAGCTGCCAAAGGATAGGCAAGCCTATAGTTTCTGATGAAATTCCATTGAAACCACAAGTACTTATAGAATCATTTGAGAAATGGGCTCTTGACTTTGTGGGTCCTATCAATCCACCCTCTAATGTTAGGAAATAAATCCTAGTATGTACTAAGTATGTAAAAAAATGGGTGGAGGTAAAAGAAATGTCAAAGGCAACAAAAAGCACAGTGGTATCTTTTATTTTTGAAGAGATATTTGTAAGAATTGGAGTTCCAAGGTAGGTTGTCATAGACCAAGGAGCATAGTTCACTTCCAATATGTTCAGAGACCTTACATAGAAATATAAAATAAAGCATAGGAAATCAACTCCATATCACCCTCAAGCGAATGGACAAGTGGAATCAACAAACAAAGTCCTTGAGATCATCATGACAAAGACAGTGAAGGTGCACAGGAAGCATTGGCCAAAGAAATTTAATGAAGCATTATGGGATTATAGAATAACATGGAAGAATACCACTAGATTTAGCCCATATCAGCTTGTTTAGGGCAAAGAATTTTTGCTACAACTTGAATTCCAAATCCATACATACAAACTTGGATTCGAACTAGGACTGGATCTGTTAGAAGCACATCAACAAATAATTATGCAGCTAAATGAACTAGACGAGATCAGAAAGGAAGTTGTAGAACATACATCACTAGTGCAATAGCAAAGAATGAAATGGCATGATAGATTTATCAAGAAGAATATTTTTTCATATAGGGGATTGGGCGCTTCCTTCTGATTCAAAATACAAAGATTTCAAAGCAAAATTTACCACTCATTGGCTAGGCCCATATGAAATTGAAGAAATCTTTGATAATGGACTAGTGAGAATTAAGACCATAGACAAAGCAGCAACATCGTTTTTAGTCAATGGGTATAAATTGAAAGTGTACAATAAACCAATAAATAAAGAAGATTTTTTGAAGAAAATATCAGCAGAAAAGGACATGAAAGTTTTGGAAGAAGCCTTCCATACTTTCAGAATAAAAATATAAAATAAATAAATATAAAAATTAAAAAGATAAAAAATAAAAAATGGTTGGCTGTGAAAATCTAGATTCCTGGCACAATACAAACTCGAATTCATAATAGAAAACCAACTTGCTTGGCTAATGTGAATGATATTTTCTTTCTATGTTTTCAAAGTAATTTTACAAAAAAATTATAGAATATATTCTCCAAAGTCCATACTTGAGGACAAGTCTCCAAATAAGAAAGGGGGGAGATAGAAAAAAACAAAATGTGTTTTTTTTTAGAGCATAGCAACTCAACTTGGAAGAACAATTCAACAAAGTGCTCAACTTGATATGGAAGCAACTCAGAATGTAAAGGGCCTGTTAAAATTGCAAATTTTACTTCAATAGGGACCTGAAAATTCAACATCAAAATCTGTCAGAAGGGACCTGAACATGAGCATCATTACATGAGAAACATTACAGAGGGACCTAAACATATATGATTCAAATATTATTGCTTAAAAGAACTTTAGGATCAACATAAAAATTATGTCATAATGGACTTGTATGCAAAGAACAACCAATCAAGTTCAGCAATCAGTTCACTATTCAAATTTATCATCAGAAGGGACTTGTACTCAATCAAGTTTACTATTCAAGATTCATCATCAGAAGGGGCATGTACTCAATCAATATTCCATATCATCATAAACTGAGAGAGCTACTTAATCATGGAAAGTATTGTAAGTTATAAATTTATTTTTAATACCTTTTGATTTTGAAAAGAATTCTTAACTTAGAAGACTAATTAAACCTTAATGTATAAGAGTGCAAACCCTTCATCCCATGTACATACCAAAATTTCTTTGTTCATAAAACCCTATATTCCTCTTTCATAAAAACCTTCCACCTTACTACCTATTCAAGTCATGTCTCTTTACCTACAAATATTCTCTGCAAAACAAGCAAGCATGGGTTAGTGTCATAAAAAGAAGAACAAAGGTGGAATGATGCATTCATCTATGATATCAATGATGCATTCACATGATCTAAAGTAAAAAAAAAAATACTCTATTATAGGTCTTGAAATGACCTTAAAATGGTCATTTCAAAAAGCTACCTTAAAGAGTAATAATGATGAGAAATGCATCATGAAAAGGAAAACATTCAACCCTGAAGGACAAAGAAGAAAAATAAATTATGACAAAAATGACTTTGCAAAGATCAAAGTAATCACTAAATGGAATGTGGTTTTGATGGATATGAATATGAAATGCAAGGTGAATGAATGAATAAAATTGGGAAATATATGCAAGGTGAAAGAAAGGCGCATACCAAGCAAACCCTTATGTCCTATTTTTTATTTATTTTTTAAATATGCATGAAATGGAGAACACACATAAACCAAAGTCCTATGTTTTAATTGAAATATGCCTTTGAAAAGGCATATGAATGACATGAGGGAGAATATATTGAAAACAATCATAGCAAATTTCATACACCAAAGAACATAATAAGGAAATCAATTTTTGAAATCAATGAGATTAAGGAGTGATTATGAAAATGACAAAAAGGAATGGGACCAGTGTTAGAGGCGATAGTCAAAATTTCAAAATGTTGCAACCGGTCAAAAGTTCAACGTTCATCACAGAGAGGTAGCATTCAGTAGAGAGAGGCAACATTCAGCACCTACGCAGAGAAGCAATATTCAGTGCTAGTGTTTTCACGCAGAGATCAGAAAGGAAATGCAAATGCATAGCACCATGGCTCAGGTAGGAAACGCAACCCAGAAAAATAGAAATCATTTTTGAAATGGGGACAGAGATAAATGGCTTGAAATTGATGACGTAGGCACTGCGTCACCCCTTCCTTGCTGCTTCTCTGCTAGGAACAGCTTCTGTCACTTGGGACAGTTGTTTTCTGTTGTTGCTACTTTGCTTGGCTGATATCCTCAGTTCTCCTGTGATCTGTAACCACGCTCTGATACCATGTTGAAGTTTCTAAGTCTAACTATTAGAAACCCTTCATGTACTTTACTGATTTATTCCTACCTACTTGTTCTGTTAATTAACAAGTTATTTACCATGTAAATACTGGAAATAAATACAGGTACATGCTCAACACATTACAAATCATCAACTAAAGGAAATAGAAACAAGCACACAAGTGACACCATTTTTGTGGACTAATGTCCCCGGAAAAAACCAATGTGGGAAAATCGGTCCAGCTATCTGAGGGTTTGATTTATTAAGCAGTTTTAGAATACAATCTGGGTACCAAATCCGGCTCACCCAACAGAGAAAAATCTTGGCAGTAGTACCTCTCTACTCGGAAGCATATATTATGGCTGAAACCTCGGATAAACACTATGGCAGCTCCAAAGCTCCAATCTGTCCCACGAAACCCCAGCGTCAGCCTCTAGGTACTGTGTCAGCTCTCTTTGGTCCAACATTAGCCCAACATCACTCTGGCTTGGCCTGCATCATCCTCTGGAGGCATTTTGTCAGTCCTCTGGCCCTCTGTATCACTCACGCTGGCCCTCTGAGGCACTGCACAGTTCCAGGTTGCCTCTCCATGAGCCCTGGATGGCTCTGTGTGAACCCTTGGCTGGTTCTACATCCCTCTCTCCGGCTACTACGTTGATACTTCTGGTGCTACCTCTGCCACTCTACTTCTATATTCACTACCGTCAGTGCAACTCTGATCACTCTGTCAACTTTCTCAACAAACCCAACCCCAGAAAGTTGAAATCTTGATCTCTTGGTGTGTTCTCAAAGTGACCCTCAAGCCTCCTCTTATACTTTTCTTGTTGACAAATCAACGGCTGAGATTAAGTCCCTAATCAATGGCTAAGATTAGATCTGGCTTGATCCATGACTTTTGGACCATTCTAACACAGTTTTATATTAATTCACATTAATATTTTATTTTCCTTAAGTTTAGACTTAGGGACTCCATTAAAAATATTAATTATTTTAATATCTCCAAATTATTTAGAATATGCCCAAACCCTTTCTCGGTATTGGAGATCTTATGTGCCTTAGCCTCTCCACCAATTTTTGTGTTTAGAGCACATTCGATGCTATCCCAAAACAACATGTGCTTGATTACTAGACTTTAGAAGGATATGGATTCCTTTTACTGTGATTATATTCACACTTCAAGGAGGTTTGAATTGTAGCCTTTATTCAAACTGTGTGATTGTGTTTAGGGGACCGAAAAAGTCACTCTAATATCAAGGATAATCCGAACTTCACTCTGCCATCATCTGAACTTCTCTTTGCCTTTGACTACCGAAAAACTCAAACATGTATCGAACTGATCTGTCTTAATTCAAAAATAATTCACTCCTATTTATGGTGGTTGGACCATATAAATAAGTTGACATGAGTAGGTGAATATATGTGTCTTTAATTCGAAGTCGACATGAGATCTTTTCCTCAACTTGAAGCCAACATGAGAAGGAGAATCGTGCTTGTCTTTGGAGGGCTATTTTACAGTATATACATTTGACATATCTTCATATATGACATTAACTCTTTGAAAAATCCTAAGGCTCTCAATGGGAGCCATCTAAAATAAAACTCTTGCTCATGAAATCCATAAAGCAAGGAATTACACAAATAGTTTTCTTTTATTCTTTACATCATTTACAAAATTCACAATTACATGTCATTATGAAGACTGAACCTAGTTACATTTTTCAACAGACTGCACATTATGCAGTCTCAAGCCACAAGCTTCATCCCTGGTTGTTGGGACTATGCAATGCACAATTCCCACAGGCATCCAGTCCCTCTTGCCAAAGAAAATTGTGTAACCCTTCCCATAAGACGGTCGGTTTGCTGCTTGATTATGCTTTGAAGATAGATTTTCTGAAGCTAAAGTTTTCTTTCAAGAGTGTCCTTTTTTCCCCATAGGTACCACACTTGTGAAGCAATTCTCTCCAAAACTCATTGTTACCATGGCATCAAAGATAGATTCTTCAAGAGATACCAATGAAATAAGTACAAGGGAAGTAGTTGAGCAAGCACCAGATAACTTGCCAATATATGCGGACACTCAACTGTTTATAGAAAAGGAGTCAACACTAACATGGCAGCAAGTCCAGCAACATTAGCAGAAGGCAGCAACTCGGTACAATATAAGAGAAAGAGAAAGGGGTTAGACAATACATAGGGTGAACAAAGTTACAATATGAAAGCAGATCCAATCTTTATGCAAACAACTTTGGAAGTAGAAGTAAAAGGAAGTAGAGGATACAAAGAGTAGAGCATAGGAAAAGAGAAAAGTAGAACTTGTAGGAAGTAGAACTGAGGGCACAGAAAGAAGAACAAGAACTGAGGGAAGAATGAGAACAAAGGAGGAAGGAACAAGATGAGAAGCATAAGCAGGAAGAATAAGAAAGGAAAGGTGTAGCGTTAGGAGAAACAACGTCAATTCAAGTTGAATATCAAGGACAAAATCAACTAGCAGTAGGGGGGGAGAGCGAAAAGATGTAGGATCGGGAGCTTTCTCAGCATATTGAAGACTTGATTGAAGTTGTAGACATGGAGTTGGAACTGGAACCGCAAGATCAAGATGTTGACCTGATTCCTAGTGCACCACAGGTCACAATTCAATCTCCACCATCGCCATCCGCAAAGTTAACCCTGAGTGAGGAAGGCGAAATAGTTCCTCTTGATGATGATCTGGTAATGGATGTGTAAAATCTGTCATATAATGAACTTCATATAAGGATTGTGCAAGCGCGAACAAAGCCTTTTTTGGATGGTCATGCATCACCTGCATTCATTAGAGAATCCAAATGTCATTGTCAAATCCAACTTGGCCTTCACGGGTGCGACAAGATCAAACACTCCTTATTTTACGACCTAGAGTAAGAAATTGGTACAAAATTTATAGGTTTCTCAGAAAGAGATATAACAACTTCGCGCAACAGTACAGAACACAGTCCCGCACAGGTCTGTTAGGGGGAAATGAGAGTAGTGATACTTGGTGAAGTATCAAAACTTGGAGAGACAAGGTGGGACCTCTATGAGGAGCTCATGACCATACAAGTAATTTTTCCTCTTGCATAACTTGCAGCAGTAGAGCAAGGAATTTGTTAAGACTTAGGAATGTGAAAATATCCATCATCGTCATGCAAGAATGGACAACTTGATACAAACGGGCACTACTTACTTTTGCAAAGAAGATGAAGTTGCATGTAGCGATGGAGAAAGAAACAAGTAGATCACATCATTCATGGTAAATATTCAGGCCTCATATGTATGATTTTACAACTATTTGGATTTCATCGTGAGAACCCACAAGATCCCATTAGTCAATTCACTCACCGAAGCTAAGTGCAAACACCAAGTTAGGAAGGATATGGAAGAGTACTTTGAGAAGCTAAGACAGGTTTCCACCAAGGAGAATTTTGAGATGAATGGACAAAACATTCAGAACTACATCGATGGTCCCATTCAGATCAGAACTATGTTACTCATGTTCAAGAAAGAAGTTAAGACTGGATCCAAATCATTGTACCCAGATACTATGGAGACTAGAGTTCGCTTCCAGCATGACACCATCATGCAATTTGGGGATGTCATTGCACAATACCAAGCTTGGCATCAATATGTGACCAAGAAACATCAAGTGGGAGTTTTCGAGATAGAGTGTTCCCAAACTCAAGCATCATAGTGTCTTGTCTTGTTACGCTGTCAAGTTGTCTCTACTCTATTTTGTCCTATATGGGTATGAGTGTAAAATGTAATATTATTTATAATTATGTTGTAAGTGAATTTCCAAATGTCAGTATTGGAATATGAAGAGTCATCATGTAATGAATTTGTCACTTTGTAAATAAGTTGAAGAGTCATGAGGGTAGTCCAAATGTCACAAAGGAGAGTTGAAGAGTCACCCTCTCTTGTTATAAATAGAACCTCATAACTAGTAGAAAGAGCTTGGGAGTATTGTGAAGATTCTTCGATTCTCTGTAGCGTAGAGCGAGTATACCTTTTTGGAGGATCAGGTTTTCTTGACTGTAATGTTCCACTATTGGGGCTAGTGGTTGTCAATGGTGTATGTATGGATGGAACTTTCAATTATAATAATAAAATCATAGCCAACATGTTTTCATGCATATGTTGTTAATATAGTGGGACTATTCTTATTGTATTGGAATTGTATGTTATTTAACCACACATATGCTTATGGACTATTTTGTTTGCATTTGTACAAATCTTGTTGAATGTGTGTTGTTATATGAACTCATCACTTTAACTTATGGATTATTCTGCATCTTATCTTGTGACTTCATTTTTCTTGTGTGTTATTTTCAATTTGTGTACTAGTACAGGCTTCCAAGGGGTGCACTTCCTTCTCCCTTCATGTGCTGGAACCTTCATGCATCACACTTGACTCTCTACAAGGTCACACACTTGCTCTCACCCAAATTTATCATACTTCCCTCTGCATGTTTCTTGGGTTAAGGAATAACATTACCACCCACTGTTGGGACTCCTACTCCAAATGGTGTGAGGTCTAGTTGGGAATTCATATCAAGGGGATCCCCTTAATGTTGACGGGTCCAACACTGTCAACATTTCTGGTGCTAGAAGGAGGGCCAGATGACACGCTGAGCCCTTGAAGTCTGTTTTGAATTCTTGCACTCATTTAATGATTTCGGACCAAATCATAACCCCGACAGGTTTTTCTAACTCTGCAAATATGAAATTGTCGGAAAGCATTTTAAATGAATTCTCCAATTTCAAGTTCAATGGCAAGGGAGAAACAACCTTACTCAAGCACGCATCGACTTTTCTTGGTTTCTGCGATAAGCATGACATCTAGTCTGAGGATGATGCATGTTGGTTGTTCACTCTCACGTTTGAAGGGCACGTGAAGGAATGGTGTTACACATTGCCTGAAGCCTCCATACACTCTTTCAAACTGATTTTTGTAGAATCATGACATGCTTTCAATATCTATGTTCATAAATATTTTAATAAGAAAATTTTTAAATTGAGAAAAGAACTTGATGAATTTGTTCAGGATTTTCATCATTTTTTCATTCATTACTTCTTTGGATTTCCTAAAGATGAATTTGATTGGGAGTTCTTGATAGGAAGATTTCAATATCTTGTTCACATTTCAGGAAATTCACACGAGTTAAAATATTTTAAGCTTCTCCCAACATACCTCGGTGTTAGAGATTCTAAATTTGTGACGGACAAGGTTGTTGTTTCAATTGACCCTCTATCCTCCTATCATCAAATAGCTCTAGTTCCGTAGGCTAAGGTAGGAGAAGTTGAAATTCATCTGTTAGTCTACCACCATCTTTTCTCACCTCACATACTCATAATTTCAACGCAGGTTTGGAATGTCAATTTGATGATTGTGATGAAGTGTTATCTCCTCGTCATCCATCCTTTGGTCCTTCTGATCCTCTAGATTGTGATGCGTTTGTTTCTCCTATTTCAAATCTCTCTTGTGATGTTCACGAGTATCAAGTGTTGGATAGAGTTGGTGTTGAGCAGCCAACTTACGATATCATTCATGATGATTATGTGGGGGAGCCTATAGATGAACAAGAATCTGTGATGAAGGATGATTCTCTTCCTTCCGCACCTCTCCTTCATCATTCTGACATTTCCCACGATTCTGTCATTTCTATTGAATCTTGTAAAAATTTAGTTCTTGATTATGTTACTACTTCTAATCATTCACAAAACATGTGGGATGTCAATTTTTCATCTAGATGTGGACTTTTAACATAAAGAAAGAAGCCTAGAGGTCTAAAACAGTAACCATTGAAGATGTAGCGCCAAAAGGCTTGTGGGCCTCAAATTGGGCAGTTGGTACATCAACTTCCCAAGGGCATTCTGACATTTCCCACGATTCTGTCATTTCTATTGAATCTTGTGAAAATTTAGTTCTTGATGATGTTACTACTTCCGATCATTCACAAAACATGTGGGATGTCAATTTTTCATCCAGATGTGGACTTTTAACATAAAGAAAGAACCCTAGAGGTCTAAAACAGTAACCATTGAAGATGTAGCGCCAAAAGGCTTGTGGGCCTCAAAGTGGGCAGTTGGTACATCAACTTCCCAAGGGCACAAACTTTTCACACAATGTTTGTTTGGAGTGACCAATATCCCATTGGAAATAAATATCTAAGGATTACAACTATTGGCTAGAGAAGAGTATGCCATGTAAACCATTAGCCTTCTAAATCGCTAAAAAACATCATTTAGGCCCTGAAAATTTCCTCAGAAGTTTGGGACCTGAAAACCATAAGAAAGCTGCCCAAGAAGATTGAGAACCATTGAGGTTGTGGAAGAGGTGGGTGGCCATAAATATCCACCTGTATGAGTTGTGTTATAGGTAGTGTTTGTATGGCTTGATAATAAGGCCAATTGGCAATTCCAAAAAAAATTTGTCTTGGGTTTTCTTCCCAACCATCACCTTCAATATTTGATCGGATTAACCAAACGTTAACAATATTGGAAGGTGGTCTCATAGGAGGGTTTGCAAGAATAGATGGCTAAGTTAGACTGTGTACAATCAAAAATAGATGAATGGTTCTTGCCAATTGATCAAACTCTTTAGAATTGGCATCAAGATGGAATAAGAACTAGATCCTTTTATTCCTTCCATGTTACCACACTACATTAGGCCTTCCTTTTTTCCCTTTGCTTGACCCCTTGTTGAAATAACACATCTAATAAACATAGCATTGGAGTTATTACCATATTATAAACATTTAGCTTAGACATCAATACTTAAAATGCAAGTGCGATAAAACTACTAACATTTTCATAAATTCCCTTTAACTAAATTATTTTGTGAGATAATAATGGAGTATGGATGGTTCGAAATGAGAAGGTAGGTTGAGGGCTAAAAAAAATATGTTTTCATATAATGACAAAGTATATAGTCTGCATTCCCTCAATAAATAAATAAATAAATATATATATATATATAGATAGATATATATATATATATATATATATATATATATATATATATAGATATATATATATATATATATATATATATATATATAAATGGGATGTAGTGTTTTTGTAACTGTGGGTCATATCTGAGTCAACAACGTGCAGTGTCGTCCTCCGTAACATTTGAAAACCGTCTGCCTTACATTGGTTTCGTAGATGGCCATCGCAGCGCTTTCCTCCTGCCATGGGAATCGACTCAACGCCAATACGGCAGTTGGAGGCGGCGAGGCAAGGGCGGCCAAAGCCATAGTGCTCTTCAGGAGCGGCCTCAAGAACGTAAAGCTGGACCATTCGGAACCCCAAGCTGCCGGTAAGGTATTGATCTTATGGCCAAACGCCAGAAAAATACTCGACGGCCTCGGTGTAGCGTTTTTGCTCGAAGGACTAAACATATCAAAGGAAGATCTAAAGTCGAAGTCTGAGAAGCGTCACGAGAGTAGAGATCTGCAGACTTTTTGCGTTTCTGGGTTCAGATCCCATCTCGGTGGCAGAAAACCATTAGGTTATGGCTTGTTTTTTGCAGGATCCGTCAGTCTTCCGACTATCTGGTCTTTCTCCCTGCGGCTGCCCTTTGCATGCAAAGATATGGGTCTGCATGTAGCAGATCTGCTCCATCACACATCTGCATGGCCCAATCTTTGCAGCCACAGGCCGGATCTACCCTATCTGAGCAAGTCTCAAGCTTACCCAGAACCTAGGCAGCGGATCGGTGGGGAAATGCATAGTTTGAGCAGAGGGTTTGTAGATCGAACCAAAAGGAGGCCAGATCTCAATGGTAGCTCAGATCTGGAAGAACGCCGACAACCAGATCACAAGGCAACCAGCAACGTCACCGTCACAGGCAGAGTAGGAACTCAGCATAATTGCAGACATCAGGTAACCAACAACCGTTTCCAGATTTTCATTAAAACCCCTGAAAAGAATTCCATCTTAATCTGGGTAAGTGGAGATAGCTATGTTTCGTTGTTAAAGCAGCAGATCTGTGCATTGACTGGCTATCCTAGCCAGATCCAACATTTAGTCAGTGGCAGGTGGTCTCTCCAGGACAATAGAACCTTGGGGAGCTACGAGATCAGCTCAGGAGAAACCATTGGCTTGAATCTCAGGCTGAGAGGAGGTGCACCATCTCAGGGACAGCCAAGCAATACAGGAGGGGAAAAGGGGAAAACAGCACCCCAGCAAAATTCTAAAGGAGCTCCATCCTATAAAAATATCCTCCAAGGTAACAGAGAAACGGGATCCTCCCCAAATCAAGGCGGATACACACCCCGGCCATACATAGTAGACCAGCTAGGGCAAACCCCAGCCCTTAATGTGGATTCCACAAGGTTGGATAACTATGTTGAGACATATGAATCGCAGGCCCTAATATGCCGATTCAACAGCTTTTGGCCAACACCAACGAAGCTATTTCATTGGATTTTTGTCAATTGGACCATGGAATGCGAGATACACTTATGCTCCAAAGGGTTCTTCATAGTCAGATTTGCATCCAGGGAAGCCAGAGATACAATCATTAATGCTGGGCCTTGGTTTTGGGGAACGGCGGGGCTGTTCATGACCCCATGGTTTACAGATTTCGATCCAAATAAAATGACAGTCTCCAAAATGCCGGTCTGGGTCCGTTTACACAACCTTCCCCTACATTTCTGGAGCGAACGAGTATTAGAAGGAATCGGGAACAGCATAGGGAAATACATCAAAACAGATACGGAAAGGATTGATGAAAGGATTTACACTTATGCACGAATTTGTGTGGAAGTGGATCTAAGTCAGGGGCTACCGGACAACATAAGGCTGATCTACAAACAACAAAACTGGCTGCAAACATTAGACTACGAAAACACTGCTTTTAGGTGCAGACTCTGTAGACAAACAGGGCACCTGCAAAGCACATGTCCAGAAGCTAAAAAAGTAAACAGCAAAAGGAAGCAGAAAGGGAAACAGAAGAAAGGATGGCTCTTCTCCCCTCCGGTCTCAGAAGATGAAGAATCAGAAGCCGAAGAGGAATATCCCACCACAGAAAAAGGGGTGGTCTCCCAAGAAATGGGGAATCAGAAGGGAACCACATCAGACACCAAGGCATCACAGCTTTATCCAAATCAGGCAGAGAAGACTACTGATGACCAAATCATGGGAGGGATAAAGAGGCACCATCAATCAGACACATCAGATTCAGACAAGGAATTAGGCACACAGAAAGCAGAAACACAGCTAGTCATAGCCTCGATCGAGCCCACTCAAGGAGAGTGGCGCAAGGTCGAAAAGAAAAAAGGAAGGAAAACCTGAAGTGATTCTCAGTTTTTCTCTTTCTTTCTCTCCTCTCCTCTCTCTCTCTCTTCTTTTCTCATCATTTTTTGCTCGTTAGCTCTGTAACGATGTGAAGGGTGCCATGGCACTTGAGCCGTTTGGGCAGCTTATGGAAATGCATCATGCATCTGCAATTGTAACTTTTCATTTTTAAATAAAAAGTTACAGCTTTTTTCTTTGGAAAAAAAACTGTGGGTCATATCTAGAATCATAAAACCTTATTTTATAGATTTGTTGTTAGCTAACATTCACGAATGTCAACAACTATAATAGGTTACATTGTGGCTAGCTTCAAGGATATAACAAATAATGTTTTTCAACAAACAAATTTATGAGGAACTTGTTGGCCAGTAGTTTTGACCATTTTTCACCATGCATAATCCATCTATTTATCATCCCTTACCATCATACCCTGGTCATATTTGTCATAGTTTTTCCTCTTATTTCACATTAAAGTAAAATAATTGTCTTTTAAATTTTAGAATTTTTAGTAAAAATTGGGTATTAGAAAATATTTTTGACTAGAACAAAATTTCTCGTAATGGCTCCATTAAAGTTGTATGTGCAGGACACCTAGGTGGAAACTGAAGATATATTCGAGAAGTATGGGAACCAAGGATGGAAAAACTCCTATTGGCACAATCCAAATGAGTCAGAACAGGCCCGGTCAACGTTGGTCAAACTTGACTAGTCACCCAGAAATCTCTAAATAAAGGGGCATTTTTGTGATTTAGTGGGATCCTACCATATTTTGTGCAACAAAAGGGATGATTTTGACCTGATTAGATGGATTATGAATCTTATAGGTTGTTACAGCTATTTTAGTTGAGTTTTTTATACATTTGGCTTATTTAAGCATAACTATTCAGCAACTATGAACATGTATTATGATTATTGAGACTTCTCTATTTCTAAATATAATTTGAAGAACTTGTCTTCTATTTTGTTGGTGTTCTTACTATGGGATGTGATTTCTGATCTACTGTAGCTTATAGTTTCAAGTGTACCAACCAAGGGTGGAGGGTCCCCATTCTGAGCTAAGTACACTGCAGTGTAATTTTGTGTATAATTATGAATATTTTAGATTGTTGTTTCCTTTATAATTTCTTATGAATATTTTCTGAATATATTCATTATATGCCATGTTCATTTATGTTTTTGAATGATTTCCTTTTAGTAATTGGTTTAAGTAGGGAAGGTCAACCAAGGCATCTAGGTTAGATCATCTTCCTTCTATATTAAGAAATGAACTAAAAATTGTGTTTATAATCTTTACTGCTTTGGTTATAATATGTTTTATGGTGGAACTAATCTTGTTGGAATAGGGATAATAAGGAAGGACAACCATGACCTCTAAGTTAGAGCATCTTCCTTGTTGGCTATGTTCCATAAATATTCATTGCACTCTTACTTTTAGATCAAAATTTCAATGCTTTTTTTTTCAGTAATTTATATTTGTAATATGCATTTCCATTACTTTCATCTAAAAAACTACTTTCTACACTAGTTTAATCTAAGATTCCATAAACTTTGGTTTGCTTCTAAGTCTACCAACCTGTATTGATAAGTAAAATACATGTTTTAATTTACCCAGTAAATTGAGCTGACATTTTTGGCATCGTTGTCAAGGAAGCATACTTAGATATAACTGATTAAGAAGATTGTTTAAAAAAACAACAACAACAACAACAACAACATAAAAAAAAAAAAATGATTTTTCATTATGGTTATTTATGCCTAGACAAAGAGATGAAAAGGGTAGATATACCAAACAAGACCCCCCAACTACTAAACCATTGGTGGAAGCAGGACCACCGACATTCGAACTAACTACACCAATTGCTATAAAACCAACTTTGGAAGAGTTAGAGGAAAACAACGTTCAAGGAATAGGTTAAATCTTGTTGAAAGACAAACTTTGTTGGCTTATGAAGTAAAGAGAAAACAATCAAAAGCAGAAACATCTTCTGTAGGAAAACAAATAGAAACAAGAAAACCAATTGTTCAACCTATCCTTGAGAAACTAGAGAAACCAATTGATCAACCTATATTTGAACAAATAAAACCAATTGAAGACACACACTCTCAAATTGTTACTAGAACATTTGAAACAGATATGGCAAAAGAAGGACAAGGATCCAATATTCCTGGACTGACTCCAAAATAACGACTAGAATATGAGAGACAATGAAGAGAATGGGCAAGGAAAAGAGAAGATGATACTAAAAGAGAGAATGAAAATAAAAGAAGAGAGGATGGAGGACTAGACAATGACTAAGAAACTACTTTTGTCTTTCCAATCTTAGATGCTAGAGCAATCTTGGATGAAGAGGTAAAAATGAAAAATACTCCACCTTCCATTTTATCAGATGTCTATGGTATGTCTTTTGAAGATCTTGAGTCATTCTTGTTTGAATTTGATATTCTATGTCATACCTATGGTTATATTGATGATACACATAAGCTTCGTCTTTTTCCTGCTACTCTTAAAGCATCTGCATTAAAGTGGTTCATGGGATTAGGTGAACATACTATTAGCAGTTGGGAAGACATGAGGAAATTTTTTCTTAAGAAATATCAAGCATATTGTAGGCCTAGAGATTCAAAATATGACATTTTTAGAATGACTCAACAAGAAGATGAAAGTTTAGAGGAATACTTAGAAAGATTTCTCTATAACTTACAAAAATCTAAACATCATTCTTTAAATCCTGATATTATTCGAACAATCTTTTTAAAAGGCATACGAGATGAGTATCTTGATATTCTTAATGTGATGGAAAATGAGATATTTCATATTTACCATTTGATGAAATTGCATAGTTATGTCAAAAATATTCAAGAGGAAGAGCTAAAACTAGAAAAAGAGATGAAAATTCCAACGCTACCAAATCAGAAACAGGAAGTATAACAAGGGGAGATTAGGAAACTTGTTTGAAGACTTCAAAACTAATCTCTTAAGTACATTAGGAACACAAGTTGATATACTAAAAACCAAAAAGAAACAAGAAGAACAAGATCAAGTATTATCAATTTTCTGTCCTAAATGTAGAAAGAAACATCCCTTAAGAGAATGTCCTTTAGACAATATTCATGTTTGTGGACTTTGCACTGAAAATCATGCAACAGATGATTGTCCAAAGTTGAAGGAATTGCAGGAAAATCAAATGGAAGAAATCCAAGGGATGGAATCTCTTTATTATTTAGCACCAAGAAGACCTTGGCAACCTCGATTTACAGGTATGTCTCAAAATCCTCCTCAACAATTTACTCAGCAATTTCCTCAAAACTATCAATATCCTATTCAAAATTTATGGAATGCTCCTATGCCTTGGCAGGCTTGGCCTCCTCAGAAAACTCAAAATCAACCTTCTCAAGGTTGGCGAGGGTATGCTTATGGAGCCCAACCTCCTCAACAATATTATCCTCAACCACATCAGTCCTATCCTCAACAACCATATCAATCATTTCCCCAACAATATTTTCCATACCAACAATTTCAACAACCTCAACAATCAAATCCATCATTACCTGCACCATAATTAACCCAACCTCAGTAGCTTTAGCTTCCATCTAACCAAACACCACCCAGACCAACTCAATTACCAGCTCAACCAATAGCAAATCCGAGTAACAAAGTGGAAAGACCAATTTACAATACTGAGGAAGGGACTTCATATTCAATCCTTCCTATTCAAAACATCCACTTAAGGTCTGGAAAAATCTTACAAAAAGACTCTCCTGTGATTATAGAAGAACAAGTCGAGGAGGAGAGAAATCCTAAAAAACTTAATGCAGAACATCAAATTCAGAAGAATAGAATAATAACAACTCAAACACCTCCTTTTCCAGAAAGGTTAGTAAAGCAAAAATATTTAGTCTCTCTTCCTGAATTTGATATTTTAGATGAATTGAAAAAATCTTATGTTAAAATTCCTTTATTGCGCATCATTAAAGATATTCCTATCTATACAAAGCAAATTAAGGAATTGTGCATGAAGAAAATTGGAAAAAGAAAGAAAGATCCACCTACAATTCATGTCATTAGGAAATTAGCCAGTCTTATGTCAACAAATACTACAATTGAAAAATATGTTGATCCTAGAATACCTATGGTAACAATTTCAATTAACAATTTTTCAGATTCTAAAACTCTAATTGACTTAGGAGATGTTATTAATGTTATGACAACAGAAACCATGAAATGTTTAAACTTTCCAAACATCTGACGTACCACTACAATTTTGGAACTAGCTGATAGATCCAAAGTAGTGCCAAAATGAGTACTTGAAGATATTATTATTTTTTTGGATTCTTTGGAATATCCCGTAGACTTCCTAGTCCTACAACCAAAGTCAAACTTAGGAGCCCATCCCTTAATTCTTGGCAGACCATGGTTAGCCATAGTTGATGACCATGGTCAGCCATAGTTGATGCCTTTATTGGATGTAGATCAGGAAGTATGATCATATCACATGTAAATAAAAAAAAGCACATCACACTCTATCCTCCTCCTCGGACTCCTTATTTACTATCATGGCCTGATGAAAAAAAAAAAGAAGAAATTATACCTATGTTAAGCATTAATCAAGCTTTTGCTTTTAGAGAAAAATATAATGAAGATTTAATAGATCTCTTCATTTCAGAACCTGATATTTCAAAGCAACGAAGAACCATCCAATATGAAGTTGTAGGTCAAGTTTTTGATCAATGTTTTCAGGAAAATTTCACTATTAATTCATTGCAAACATCATTTGAATATATCTTTCCTTTTAATTCAATTACACATTCTCAAAGTAAAGTAATTCAAATCAACCCCAGAAAGAATCTTAATATTGATAACAATTTACAATCATCACAAGAAGAATAAGTAATTGTACTATTAAAGAAATACACAAAAGCTTTTGCTTGGGATTATACAGATATACAAGGAATTCATCCAAAAACATGTATCCACCATATTTACACAAATGAAAATAACAAACTTGTAAGGCAACCACAAAGAAGAATGAATCCAATGATGAAAGAGATAGTAAAGGAAGAATTGCATAAACTATTAGAGATAGGATTTGTCTACCCTATCTCGGACAATCAATGGATTTTCCCCTTAGTTGTGGTTCCCAAGAAAAATGGAAAATGGAGAATTTGTGTAGACTATGTGGAATTAAATAAAGCAACACTTAAGGATCATTTTCCACTTCCATTCATCGATCAAGTCCTAGATTCATTAGCAGGAAGAATTTTTTTCTTTTCTTGATGGATTTAATGGTTATAATCAAATTAAAATAACAATGGAATATCACAATAAAACTACATTTACATGTCCTTGGGGAACATATGCATATAATGTGTTGCCTTTTGGGTTATGTAATGTAGCAGCAACTTTTCAAAGAGCAGTTTTGGCCATCTTTGTTGATTGAATACATGAGTTTGTAGAAGTTTATATGGATGATTTCACTGTATATGGGAATACATTTGATGATTGTTTAAAAAAACTGGTGTTCTACAAAGATGCATTGAAACAAATCTATCTCTTAGTAATGAAAAATGTTTTATGATGCTAACTGAGGGGATAGTGTTGGGACACCATATTTTATCTTCAGAAATAAAGGTGGATCCAGCAAAAATACAAATCATTGTAAACTTATTACCACCAACAACTCAAAAAGAAGTAAGAAGTTTTTTGGGTTATGCAGGCTATTATCAGAGATTCATTGAAAATTTCAGTAAAATAGCTTTTCCATTATTTAAATTGCTTACAAAAGACATAGAATTTCAATGGAATACTGATTGTCAACATGCATTCAATAAACTCAAATAAAAATTGTCCATAGCACCAATTCTCATAGGACCAAATTGGTCATTATCATTTCATATATCCACTGATGCATCAGATACAGCAATAGGAGCATCTCTAAATCATAAAGAAAATCAATTTAACTATGTTATATATTTCATCAGCAAAAATCTAACTCCAATGAGTTAAATTATACAGTAACTAAAAAATAAATGCTAGTTGTTATGCATGCAGTAAATAAATTCAGACATTACATAACAAGATATCAAGTGTTCATTCATACTAATCATTCAGCCATCAAGTATATAATGAATAAACCAATCACTAATGGAAGAATCACTAGATGGTTGTTATTAATGCAGGAATTTAATATTATTGTTTTAGATCGACCAGGAAAAGATAATCAAGTGGCAGACTTCTTGTCAAGATTTCATCTTCCTTGTGAGATTGTTCTAGTTTCTAATAATTTTCCAGACGAACACTTATTTGCTATAACATTCAAAACTCCATGGTTTCATGATATAGCTAATTATTTATCATCTCAAAAATTATCTTGTCATTTTACAAACAAATAGAAAAAAGAAAATAATTAGAGATAGTGCTAGATATAGTTGGGTTAATGGAGACATTTTCTATACTTGACCTAATCTTTAATTAGAAAATGTATAAGAGAAGATTAATTTTTAGATATTTTAAATGCATGTCATGATGAACCATGTGGTGGTCATTTTGCAAAGAAAAGAACATCATACAAGGTGTTGAATCTAGGCTATTATTAGCCATCCATATTCAAAGACTCAAAGACTTATGTTAAAAAGTGTGACAGCTGCCAAAGGATAGGCAAGCCTATAGTTTCTGATGAAATTCCATCGAAACCACAAGTACTTATAGAATCATTTGAGAAATGGGCTCTTGACTTTGTGGGTCCTATCAATCCACCCTCTAATGGTAGGAAATGCATCCTATATGTACTGAGTATGTAACAAAATGGGTGGAGGTAAAAGAAATGTCAAAGGAAACAGAAAGCACAGTGGTATCTTTTATTTTTGAAGAGATATTTGTAAGAATTGGAGTTCCAAGGTAGGTTGTCATAGACCAAGGAGCACAGTTCACTTCCAATATTTTCAGAGACCTTACATAGAAATATAAAATAAAGCATAGGAAATCAACTCCCTATCACCCTCAAGCGAATGGACAAGTGGAATCAACAAACAAAGTCCTTGAGAACATCATGACAAAGACAGTGAAGGTACACGGGAAGGATTGGCCAGAGAAATTTAATGAAGCATTATGGGATTATAGAATAACATGGAAGAATACCACTAGATTTAGCCCATATCAGCTTGTTTATGGCAAAGAAGTTCTGCTACAAATTGAATTCCAAATCCATACATACAGACTTGGAGTCGAACTAGGAATGGATCTGTTAGAAGCACATCAACAAATAATTATGCAGCTAAATGAACTAGATGAGATCAGAAAGGAAGTTGTAGAACATACATCACTAGTGCAATAGCAAAGAATGAAATGGCATGATAGATTTATTAAGAAGAATATTTTTCATATAGGGGATTGGGCGCTTCCTTTTGATTCAAAATACAAAGATTTCAAAGCAAAATTTACCACTCATTGGCTAGGCCCATATGAAATTGAAGAAATCTTTGATAATGGACCAGTGAGAATTAAGACCATAGACGAAGCAGCAACATCATTTTTAGTCAATGGGTATAAATTGAAAGTGTACAATAAACCAATAAATAAAGAATATTTTTCGAAGAAAATCTCAGCAGAAAAGGACATGGAAGTTTTGGAAGAAGCCTTCCATACTTTCAGAATAAAAATATAAAATAAATAAATTTAAAATTAAAAATATAAAAAATAAAAAATGGTTTGGTTGTGAAAATCTAGATTCTTGTCACAGTACAAACCCGAATTCATAATAGAAAACCAACTTGCTTGGCTAATGTGAATGATATTTTCTTTCTATGTTTTCAAAGTAATTTTACAAAAAAATTGTAGAATATCTTCTCCAAAGTCCAGACTTGAGGACAAGTCTCCAAATAAGAAAGGGGGAAGATAGAAAAAAACAAAATGTGTTTTTTTTAAGAGCATAGCAACTCAACTTGGAAGAACAATTCAACAAACTTCTCAACTTGATATGGAAGCAACTCAAAATGTAAAGGGCCTGTTAAAATTGCAAATTTTACTGCAGTAGGGACCTGAAAATTCAACATCAAAATCTATCAGAAGGGGCCTGAACATGAGCATCATTACATGAGAAACATTATAGAGGGACCTAAACATATATGAGTCAAATATTATTGCTTAAAGGGACTTGAGGATCAACATAAAAATTATGTCATAATGGACCTGTATACAAAGAACAACCAATCAAGTTCATCAATCAGTTCACTATTCAAGTTTATCATTAGAAGGGACTTGTACTCAATCAAGTTTACTATTCAAGATTCATCATCAGAAGGGACATTTACTCAATCAATATTCACTATTCAATATCATCATAAATTGAGAGAGCTACTTAATCATGGAAAGTATTGTAATTTATAAATTTATTTTTAATACCTTTTGATTTTGAAAAGAATTCTTAACTTAGAAGACTAATTAAACCTTAATGTATAAGAGTCCAAACCCTTCATCCCATGTACATACCAAATTTTCTTTGTTCATCAAACCTTGTATTCCTTTTTCATAAAAACCTTCCACCTTACTACCTATTCAATTCATGTCTCTTTTCCTACAAATGTTCTCTGCAAAACAAGCAAGGATGGGTCAGTGTCATAAAAATAGGAAAAATGGTGGAATGATGCATTCATCTATGATATCAATGATGCATTCACATGATTTAAAGTAAAAAAAATTGCTCTACTATAGGTCTTGAAATGACCTTAAAATGGTCATTTCAAAAAACTATAAACTACCTTAAAAGAGTAATAATGATGAGAAATGCATCATGAAAAGGAAGACATTCAACCCTGAAGGACAAAGAAGAAAAATAAATTATGACAAAAATGACTTTGCAAAGATCAAAGTAATCACTAAATGGAATGTGGTTTTGATGAATATGAATATGAAATGCAAGGTGCATGAATGAATAAAATTGGGAAATATATGCAAGGTGAAAGAAGGGTGCATACCAAGCAAACCCTTATGTCCTACTTTTTTTTTTTTAAATACGCATGAAATGGAGAACACACATAAATCAAACTCCTATGTTTTAATTGAAAGATTCCTTTGAAAAGGCATATGAATGACATGAGGGAGAATATATTGAAAACAATCATAGCAAATTTCATACACCAAAGAACATAATAAGGAAATTAATTTTTGAAATCAATGAGATTAAGGAGTGACTATGAAAACGACAAAAAGGAATGGGACCAGTGTTAGAGGCGATAGTCAAAATTTCAAATTGTTGCAACCGGTCAAAAGTTCAACGTTCATCACAGAGAGCTCGCATTCAGCAAAGAGAGGCAACATTCAGCACCTACGCAGAGAAGAAATATTCAGTGCCGGTGTTTTCACACAGAGATCAAAAAGGGAAATGCAAATGCAAATGCATATCACCATGGCTCAGGTAGGAAACGCAACCCAGAAAAATAGAAATCATTTTTGAAATGAGGACAGAGATAAAATCGATTAAGGAATGAGTTGTTAAAAGTCTAGGGTATGCGTGGATTTTAACACTGATAATATCTCGACAAAAGCTAGAGAAAACACTGAGTTTTCATAAACACAACTCTGCAAACTAAACATTGAAGTCTCCAAACAGATCCCGTGAATTGCGTGGAGATTACAAGTTGAGTTTGATTAGGAGTGAAATGTGGGCATCTCGTTTTTTATGGTGAGATCCTAAGTCTGAGATTGGCATTTAAATATTGGCAGTGTAGGTAACCACAAACTCCAGTTGACAGTGTAATTTAACTCTGAGCTAGCAAATGTTTTGGTGGCAATCCGAGTTTACAACTGTGTGGTGGCACCGTAGGCTCGAGTTCAAGCTCCAGGTGTGTGATTTCCAACACCAAAACTCCAGTCACATTAATTAACCTCAGAAACAAGTCTGAAGTGCATAGTGACTATTGTAGAACACCTAGAAAATCGATTTCTTTCCTAGATTCGATTTCTGAAGAGGCAATGTATGGTAATGTTAATTAAAAGTTGAAGGCAGAGATGAGGAGATGAGTGCATACATTTGAAAGAAACTGTTCAAATTTGTAATTTTCAGACCTGTAGGTGTCCATAATTCGATTTATAAAGAGGGTATTGACCAAAAGAGTGTGTTCAAAGGTATTTTGACACCGGGTGTTTTCATAAAAGTGTTTTCAAAGCATCGAAACAGAGCCTTCTCTCCACAAGCAACAAAGACAGAGGTGAAATCTCAGAGTTTTTTTTCTCATCACAGAAGGTGTCCAACAGTCAAAAACATCTAGATCAGGACTTGGTAAGAAACACTTTTGTGTTATTTAAAAGAATTTTTTTTTCAATACATCCACAAAGAAATATCTTTCTCTTCTGGTCACAAATATAATTTGTCTGCAAACAAATCTCTTTCATTAAAACACAGAGTTATTATTCTTGCATGAGATTATTTATAGTTGAAGGTTATTTAACTTGGTACAGAGACCAAAAAGAACAAAAGCATCCAGACTTCAGTATGGGGAGTAGGATTGAACCCACTGGATTTCAATTGGAAAATTGGAATAAAGAAACCATAGAAAAACTCTACCAGGCAGGCTTATTAGAGTTTCTAAGAAAGTTTAATGGGCATAATGGAAAAGTCACAGAGGAGTTTGTAGATAATTTTGATAATGAAAAAACCAGAATAAGATACATTCTTGTTTCCATTACTCCATAATATATTGCTCAAGCCACAAATTTGTCAATGGTAGGAGAAGAATACCATAAGGAGCAACATTTTAAAGAGAAGGGGTGGAATTACTTCTTAGAAAATAGAGGAAGGGAACATTTGATAAAACTAAAGGAATTTCTAGGGACTAGATAAGAGAACCTTCGATAGAATTGGCTCTTATTACTCATAAATACTTCACCTGTGACGAGATGTATAGTATTGTACACATATATCACATGAAATTTCTCCAACACATTAAAGGTGACTGTAAAGTAAACCTCACCTATTTCTTTTCCAAGAGTTTGATGAAGATGATTGAAGGGTTGAAAAGCAAAACAGAAAACAAAGAAGCTAGCTACTATCACCAAGGGTTAATCAAGATGTTGATTGAGTTTTAATTGAAAAATAGGGAGAAACATGGGAGAATTTCTTGGACAAAAATCACTTTGTAGAAGTCCAAAAGGAAGAACAATCAACCGGAAATGAGGAAATACTTGGACGATTGCATCTTTCAAGAAATCTTACGCAATCACCATTGTATCCAAGAACCAGATTCAGGAAGAAACAAGAGGACATAGTCATTGATAAGGAGAGATCCTTAATATATATCTCAAAGAATCCAAGAAAAAAAGAAATATAAGAACCATGTGAAAAATGCCAAGATATTGAAGTGGAGATCCTAGAAGAAATGCCCCTTAGTACACATCAACAATCAACTCATGAAGTCATTGAGAAACTAGAAAGGGAGTCACAAGAAAAGCTTAGAGAGTTAGAGAAGGATTATTGCTATGAAAACACATGGATTGGAGGATCATCATCCCATTCATATGCAAAAGAGATCAAAGAAGTTTCCAAAGAGGGTCATAATGAAGAATATGTCAAGAAGGTAGAAGACTTAACCACTCAGCTTCAATTCAATGAAATTATGGAAAGACATCTCAAAAAGGAAAATGAGATGTATAAAGAGAAAAACAACAAAGTGGTAAAAGAAAACAAGAGATTGAAGAAGAGAATGAAGAATCTAGAGACACAAAATATCCTAATTTCAAAACAAGCATACAGGTGGTTAAGAGAAAATAAACTTTGGCAGTATAAATATGAGAAACAAAAAGTGAAGAATGCAATCTACAAGGAAGAAGAAAAAGGATGGGAGGGCATTAATATCCTTTTGCATTAAACTTAGTAGGAATCTTCAACATCAGGGGGCAGATCCACAGGTACGACAACAGGAAATTCAACATATAGAGGCAAAAGATCAAAGAAGCAGAGGCAAGCATGAGGACATGCTTGAGACTCAGCAAGGGGGAGATGTTGGCCCTTAGTTTTGATGCTTTTTTACCATGCATAATCCATCTATTTATCATCCCTTACCATAATACTATGGTCATATTTGTCATATTTTTTCCTCTTATTACACATTAAGGTAAAATAATTGTCTTTTAAATTTTAGAATTTTTAGTAAAAATTAGGTATTAAAAATTACTTTTGACTATAACAGAATTTCTCGTAATCACTCCATTGAAGTCATATGTGTACGACACATGGGTGGAAACTGAAGATATATTCGATAATTATGGGAACCAACAATGGACGGACTCTTATTGGCACAATCCAAATGAGTCAGAATGGGCCTGGTCAATGCTGGTCCAACTTGACCAATCACCCAAAAATCTCTAAATAAAGGGTCAATTATGTGATTTAGTGGGATCCTACCATATTTTGTGCAAAAAAAAGGGATGAGTTCAACCTGATTAGATGGATTAGGACTCTTATAGATTATTAGAGCGATTTCATTTTAGGTTGTTATACATTTGGCTTATTTAAGCATAATTATTTAGCAACTATGAGCATGTATTATGACTATTGAGACTTCTCTATTTCTAAATATAATTTGAAGAACTTGTCTTCTATTTTATTGGTGTTCTTGATGTGGGATGTGATTTTTGATCTACTATAGTTTAGAGTTTCAAGTGTACCAAGCAAGGGTGGAGGGCCCCCATTCTAAGCTAAGTACATTGCAGTGTAACTTTGTATATAATTGTGAATAATTTAGATTGTTGTTTCCTTTATAATTTCTTGTGAATATTTTCTAAATAGATTCATTATATGCCATGTTCATTTATGTTTTTGAATGATTTCCTTTCAATAATTGGTTTAAGTAGGGAAGGTCAACCAAGGCATCTAAGTTAGATCCTCTTCCTTCTAGATTAAGAATTGAACTGGAAATTGTGTTTATGATCTTTATTGCTTTGGTTATGATATGCTTTATGGTGGAACTGATCTTGTTGGAATAGGGATAATGAGGAAGGACAACCAGGACCTCTAAGTTAGAGCCTCTTCCTTGTTGGCTATGCTCCATAAATATTCATTGCACTCTTGCTTTTAGATCAGAATTTCAATGCTTTATTTTCAGTAATTTATATTTGTAATATGCATTTCCATTATTTTCATCTAAACAACTACTTCCTACACTAGTTTAATATAAGATTCCATAAACTTTGGTTTGCTTCTAAGTCTACCAACCCGGATTGATAAGTAAAATACATGTTTTAATTTACCCAGTAAATTGAGCTGACAGAACTGTTATAGAGTCTGGCTAGGGTGAAGTTATTTTCCTTTTTTACGATATCAAGCCACAACAAGCCATGGCAATGAGATGCCATCACTATATTTTTTAAATTATATTATACTTTTCTTTCCAAGAAAAAATTGATCTCTTCAAGTGGCTTTGAAAGATCCTTGTTACTCGTGAATTTACTTCAAGCGTAGTAGAATACCACAAAAAGGAAGATTCGAGGTACAAGGGATTAGCACCCAAAAGGAAATGAAAGTTTTAACATTTTATATGCAAGGAAATGAAACAAAGATTTATCTTTCATGTTTAAATATTAAGCAAAGAAAATGAAGGGGAAAATAACTATTCGGGAACCCAAAAAACATGAAACCAAAATATTCACTGGAAGACCATACCTTATCTCGAGATGTGTTGTTCCCAAGTGAAATTCCAAGTTTAGCTTGCCTTCCAAAACCATGTCTATCACAACACTCATAACTTTCTTATATCTATGTTCCCAACAATTATCATAGTGGTTTGTAGGTTTCTGTGGTGTGGTTTTTGAGAAACTGAACTCGGATATTCCATAGTGTTCATCTTTTATTAGTCGACGTTTCAAGTCTAGACCAAGACTCATCATCAGGACTGATTTACAAAGAAGTGAATTGTGCGCAATAAATATGGTATAGAAGGTTTGCCAAGTTTGTAAGCTGACTATGTGAATGAATAGAATGTTTTAATCTTATTTATTTTTATTTTTATTTCGTTTAATGATATTTTTATAATTAATTCTTGTAATAGTTAATATTGTTTTATTTAATTATCATAGTATTTGGGCAAGGTATACAAACCAAATTCATTATGGTTAGCTTCCATGGGACTATTGTGAACCAGAAACTAGCTTCATATGTTATTTATATCCAAGAATGACTATAACCACCTACCATTACCTTGGACAATATTCTCACCGTTATGTGGAGGCCAATACCAATTCATGCATTAATTAACATTGCATGCTATATATCATATCAAAACTCGTATAATTCCATTAATAACCCACACAATTTACTATGTTTTAAATCATATCCAAGTTGGAGAGCCCCCTTATATTACCACAAATCAAGATGTTATCAACAAATATTTTGTGGATCACATATTTTCCATAGTTGAACCCTAGATGAAAACAATGTTATATGTAACTCCTTATAACTTTGAATTAAACCAAAACCACAACCTCAAACTTATTTGAATATAGTGGATAACAGTGGACCCCTAAAAATAATGTGTATTCGAGTTTTAAGAGAAAGTAATCATAAATGCGCTCATATAGGTGATGTTTTGATTGTTATAATTAAAGTCGAACCAAATACGTCTCTACAACTTCAACGCTTAGATATCTCAACGCCCCACGTAGGCATTATATAGTAACTTAATAGGAGGGATATCGTTACATTTCGATAGAGGTTGTCATACATCCCTAATTAATAGTCGCACAACCTTTTCCTTGAAGCTATGCCATATAAATGTTCATAATCAAGTAACAATGTAAATGCATTTTTTCTCGTTGCATGTGTTTTCCTTGTAGCTTTTATTATAAAAACACACTCACTTATGATGCATCCAACACATGAATGTAGCTTAGAATTTTTCCTGGGGAGTCATTACTATATCATATCACAAGATTTTTTAACATTATAGATGAAATAACACACACACACACACTAATGCACTCAACCAATGGGACCCCCCACCTTCTTTTGAGCAAAGTCAGATTTTGCAAAATCTAGATCAAAGAGACAAGCAAAGATATATCTAGTCTTGCAATACTTTGAAATATTTGATGTATCACACGATGGTTGGGCCAAAAATTGGGTCAACAATTGGCAACTCGACAAGGAGGGCTATAAGGAAGGCCAGAATTCACAAGATGTTCTTGCATCAAAGGATGAGTCTAAGCTCAATAATTCAATGGTGGTGGTTTTTCAGGACATAATGTGGTTCAAAGTGGATCGTTATTTGTTGATAAGATCTACATAACTAGTGTTGCAATGTGGAAGTAACATCTTGAGTTTATGTTTTGTAAACTTAGCCATCTCAACTTAGGGAATGAATACTATGAAAGAAACAAAGGAAAATATTGTGTGATGACCTCTAGAAAATCCCATTTTACTAGTAATGGGATAAAGCGTAGTGAAGATAAAATCACATAAAAGCAATTTAATTATGCCTGAGAATCTACATTCATCAAACCAGTATTGGTTAGGAACTAGATAATCTATGAGATATAGCATCTTGAGCATCCCTAGTGAATAAAAAAATAAAAAATGGTAACAAAAATAACAAACAAAACTACAAAAATTACAAAACAAAAAAGTAAATAGATAACAGTACAAATAAATAGAATTAAATCATAATTTATTTATGTATTTACATTTTATTTAATAGTGATTAATTGTCTCTTAGTATTGGCTCTACATAATGTTTCAGGTGTGAGCCATTTTTCGTATATGTATATAACACGTGATTCTCTTCTTATTTTTTTGTTAAATTAAAATTTATGTTGACTAATCAAAAAATAATAGAAAATATAGTCCTGCGTTGCCCTGGTCTGCTACTAGGAAACCGTACTAGTGGAAAAACCATAAGTTCTTCAACATCCATATATGGTAATCAAAAGAGAGAACAAAATGAGCTAAGTGTATGATCCATGGACATTTACTGTCTAGCTAAGAGACAAAAATATGTTGGTAAGCATAAAACCAAGAGAAAATTTGAAGAGATGGAACTAGATCATGATAATGAAGATTAGTCAGAGGGAACCACCTTTAGTAGCACTTTTCCATTTCCATGGGAGTTTCTCAAGTTAGGTGGGAGGCCGAGATGGTATTTGATTCACTTCATGCATCGGTCCATGGAATTCAAAGACATGTGCAACTTATCAAGCATGAGGAAAATTTCATATTTTGCTTCATTTCTGTCTAGTAAAACTCTACCTAGCTATGTTTTCATATGCCAGCTCAAATCCATGATGTGTGTCTGCTAATTTTGTTTTCCCCAAGTATGACTAGTGTCATGGACCCAAGCGATAACTTCCCTCAATTTTTCCATATCAAATAAACAACCACCTTCCCCCAAAATATCCCTCTTACCCTCTATGAGCTCTGCTTGGATGTCTGGAGGTGTTTGAGAGTGATACAAACAATTCAAGGATTCTTCTCTTTGACAAACACAAGAGCCCCCTATTGCTTCATAATACATGGCCCCATTGTGATATCTTGCATGTTGGTGTGGCATGGTAGATTCCTAAAACCAATGACGAAGCTACTGAAGAGGTTGATTTTTGGTTACAGTTGCAAGGACACAGAGAGAAGGGAAAAATATAATAGTGTGGTTGAACAAGTAGACTAAAACATAATTAAAAGGGTTCCAAAGACAAAATATCAATTCCTTATCGATTCTCCTTAGGATGCGAGAAGGAGGGGATCATTAACTAATAAGCATGGCAAGAGGAGTAGCCTGGAAAAATCCTACTATTCAAGCCCACACATAATGAACCTGATAATTGCAACAACAAGGAAAAGTGGAAATCAATAAAGAAGAGTCGAAATGATGCTTTGTTGAAGTTGACCACTTGGAAAATCAATGAATTGCTAAGAAAATCTCACAAAACACAAAAAGATCAAATGAAAGCATGGATGTGTGCAAGGGTTATTCATTCATAATGTTCTTAGCATGATACTTGCATACGATAGGGGGAGACATCATACCCGCATAATGGTTTGAATTGCAAATGCATTTTCCACCTTATGGAATTAAAATCCCATGGTGGGGTTGCTTGGCACGTCAACTACCATTAGCGATGGCTAGGACAGCCGACATGTTGACCCCCATGTGTGACCTCGCTTCTCATCCCATATGGGGAGAATATAGCCTTTCATTCTCATCTTTTAATAAATATAAATTATTCCCAATGCTAGAGGAATAACACATGGACCAAGCAACAACTTTTGAAATTTTGAATGCTTCCCCTTGTCTATGTGAGTAGAAACCCATAACAAAACCTTTTGTACTACCTTGAAATTGACCAATTTATATTTCTTATCCAAGCATTTTAAAGTAGCTTCTTTAGTGGCATTTGTATAAATGATGAAATATTTAGAAAATTCAAGTTTTTCCAAGATAAGAGTTGAGGCTATGGGTTTCTTAATACCAGAAAATTATTTTTTGATGTTTGTAATCCAAGAAAAGAATTGATCCCTTTTCAACAAATAATGAATAAGTTTAACCATCTCAGCGAACTTAGAAATGATTCTCCTTACAATATTTATTCTACCCTTAAAATATTGAATCTCTTTTTTAGAAGTGGGGATTGGGAGATTTTGAATCATGGTTACTCTTTCTAGATCAATATTGATGCCAAATTTTGAAACTATGTGACCAATTAGTTTCCCTAAAGTAATAGCAAAGTAGACTTTGTAGGACTTAAAGACAGTCCATACTTTTTGCAACACATAAATACCTATATGATATGTTTAAAATGGTATTTTTAGAGCTTAGAATAGATAGGTAAGTCATCAAGGCAAATCTAAATTATTACTCCAATTCATTGAAATCTATTTGCATAACTCTCAAAAATGTAGCATCTGCATTAATCAAGCTGAAAGGCATGTTTTTGTAAGTAAAGGTGCCCTAATGGGTAATAAACATAGTTTTATATTTGTCAACTATCTTTAGGTGTATTTGGTTGTAATTTAAAGAAGCATCAAGAAGTGACATCATCTACAATATTATGACTGTTGGGAATCACAATTGTCGTTAGATGAAAACCCACAGGTGTTAGTCAATGATCACATCGCCAGAGATAAGGATCCATAAGAGGCGGTTAGTCCACGTGAGAAACACACAGGGAGTGTTATTTTATTTAATGTCAAACAATATCCCCCAAGTGCGATATGGGTGTTTATCAAAATCGTGATCTATGCTCTTATACCATTTATTGGGAATCATAATTATTGTTAGACCAAAACACGCATGTGTTAGTCAATGATCACATCACCAGTAATAAGGATCCACAAGAGGCAATTAGCCCATGTCGCAAAACACACAGGGAGTGTTGGTTTATCCAATGTCCAACAATGGCCTCTTGGAGAACTAACTCCATGCTAGTGTTATGTGGAATCTATGATTGCAAACAAAAGTATCTTCCCTAGGCCTCATGGACTGACCTAGAACAACACAAAGACAAAGGCACTAATGTTTTCCTTAAAGTAAATAGATAATGGGATGAAGCCTACCTGGAATCTGTCATATGTTTCGCTCCTTCCTTGGCTTGAATTCTTCAATCGCTATTATTAGAACCTGCACAGTCAGGTAGCACAAGCCAGCGATACACAGAATCTATGTACCATCATCTAATCACTTTATTCAATAAATCAACATGGTATTGAAATATATGAAACCATAACATCATATATAAAATAAAAATAAATAAATAAATAAAAATAACTCTTTGCATCAATATAAATGGAGTGAGTTACAACCAAAAATAGGTGTTGATCCTGTAAAAGAGCTCCTCCAAGTTGACTTGTCCTTTCCTTGTCACAAAGTGCACCTCTAATCACCCTAATGCATGGAAAGATATCTCTCACATCAGCAGCATAAGGGTAGAATCACTCATCAAAAGAAAACCCCTTGTCTATTGATGGTAGTAAATATATAGGTGAAGGAGGTAGTTCATGAATTCTTATCCTTTTACCAATTAGGGCTTGAAATCCACTCTTTATGGGAGGATGAGATCAAGGGATAAGGGATGAAAAATACAAGGTAGGATAGGATAAGATTCAGGACTTTTATTTGTGGTAAATGGTTACAACATATCCTGGAATCTTATGGAAGAAGAGGCTTCGGGATTCAATCTCTTTTCCCAAAATTTATAGAACTAACACAAGTGCATAGTGGATCAACTTGTAGGTGATCAACGCAGTCCACAGTGGAGAAACCTAGTAGTCAACGTTGTCCAGTAGGAGGCCAAGGAGCGTTAGTCATTAAAATGACTGAAAAAAGGTGTTTTTAGGCAGAAACTATGGGATTATAATGATTCATGCTTAGGGCTTTGTGCAAGGATTATGAGAAGGAGATCAAAGGATGTTGATTGATCCAGTTGAAGACCTATTGACCAGATGTGACAACATGGCCTATAACATATTTCCCCCTAAAGCGCAAAGTAAGAAATTATAGCTGATGTCTGAAGTGCTTTACATTGTGACAAGTCGGGATCAAGAACAATCGTCAGATCATCATATGTTACAATACATTTACATCATGATATCTTTGTTGAGGGATGCATACCCATGCTTAACGCATAAGCTAACATTACATGTACAATGATCAAAAGACACGCCCACGTATGACTGATGGTGGACCCATGACTGGATGAATTCCTATATGATCATAGCCATCATACATTTTAATCTTCTATTTCTCCTAAAATCATAGCCTTGATGGATGAAACTAGATCCAGGGTCTTCTATCTTGTTCACACGACCAACCAATGTATGAGTCTAACCATGTGAATCAATGAGTTGGAGTCAAACATGGTAGACACCATCTGATTACCAGCCAATGATGTAAGTCGTTAACAGACACGAGAGAAACCACTGACGATGTTAATGTCTCTCAAGGTTCTCTAGTACAATATGTATGGTGTGAATAAATGAGTCGATCTTAGCCATATGTCTACTCAATATAAGTTTAACCCTTTTCCGGACTGAGATAAACTAACTATGAAAAAGGAATACCTTAGTCGAACATGGCTAAGAGGTTCTCTTGGGTATTATTATGTGTTTGACTTGTTATTGTTATTATAAAAACATACTCATTTAGGATGCATTTAACACATCAATGTAGTTTAGCATTTTGCCTAAAAAATCATTATTATATTATATTACAAGATTATATAATGCTATAAATAAAATAACACACATGCAAACGCAAACATATATTTCTTCAAGTATTGTATTATAATGTACTCAACCAGTGGAACCTCTACCTTCTTTTGAGTAAAGTGAGATTCTACAAAAACAATATCAAAGTGATAGGCAAAGATATGTCTAGATTTGTAATATTTTGCTGTTTTTTATATATCACATCATGGTTGGGCCAAAAATTGGGTCATTAGGACATAGTTTGAACATTTAGAATACTTGTTATCCTCTCCAATCAAGTTTAATTCCCACAAATAATATGATCAAATTTATTATAATGACTTTGAATCTTTTTATTAAATCTAAATAGACCCTTAAAAAGTAAAACACACACACATAACACTAAGAGGCATTCTCCAACCTGTTACGGTAAAGATGTTGTAATGTAATGCTCTATAAAAATTTTGGCTAGATCAAAATAAAATAAAATATATAATTAATAATTATAATTAGCAATAAAACATTTTGACTTAATCAAATTATATAAAAATAAAATATAAAATATAAAACTAATAATTATATTTATAATTATAATGAACTGTAATTAATAATTAAATTGGCCTAATCCATTTTAACTCTAGATCTACCAAGTCTGCAAAGGGACCAAATCTCTTGAAATACAAACCTCTTTTAAAGTGAAAAGATATTTGATCCTCTCAACACCTAGTAGATCCAAAGCTAAATCATAACATTTTATGTATAAGTCTTAAAAATATAATAATTATAAATGACAAATATAAACCACACTAAAAATATAATAATTATGTCCTAGGGCCAGTTCAATTGGTGATCGAAATAATGTGAAATCTGTGAAATTGAGAGATCCAAGGTTCAAAACCCCCCTTTGTGACCCGGTTTACAGAGAGGAGGATAAGTCATAGACCCAGAGATACGTGTCAAGCATATTATTAAGTTCCTCAAAAATGCTAAAATAAAATAATTATATATAACGAATATTAACCAATTGTAGTGTGTTAAGTTCCTCTGGAATACCAAAATAAAGTAATTATACATAACAAATATTAACCAAATGTGGTGTTTATTGATCACTTGTATAAAATCTTTATTATATTTTCACTTCAACCTTGCAAAAACACATTATTTTATTGTTGTGATTTTATAAATATTAATTTTATGGTCATTTTAAAAAAAGAAATTCAATATTTAAAAAAGTAATTTTCCATATCAATCATCTAAAAAAATTTAGAGGGATTCAATACTTCCAAAGTTTTTTTTCCTCATCTACTCTTTTAAAATACATTTCACTCGTCCCATTAACTCTTTTGAAGTACATTTTCTCCGCATTGCTTTGTTGTTATGTTTTATAATTTATTTATATGTACATGTTGGTAGTCTTCTAAGAGAGTCATATAGTTTTATGAATAATTTAAAATAAATAAATATAATTTTTTATTAAATTTTTAAATATAATTATATATATTATTTATTGAAATTTTGATAATTTTAAAATATTTAAAATTATTAAAATAAAATTTCATAATATTTTTTTCATAAACTATATAAAATTATATTTTTTTATTAAATTTAAAAATAAATAAATTTATACCCCATTTAACTTTCTTTTAATTTTACATCTTCTTTATAAAATCTCTAAAAGTTAGCACACCTTGAAAATCAAAATCCCCCATGAAACCTTAACAGATAAGAAAAATGTTCTCAGCTTCAATCTATTAGGACAAATGCATCTTTTATTTTATAGGAATCATACTTCCATGTATTTCGATATAGTGACCCATAGTTTTGGTGTAGAAAGTTATTAAAAGGCAGCTATGTATACTCCCTTCAATATTAGTAATTTATATTATTTTATATAAAAATATTTTATTTTTAATATTATTAATTTTTTTAAATATAAAAATATCTTTAAATTTTATTATTTCATTTTTTTAATGAAAATTTTTTAACAGAAACAGTTGAATTTTATTTATAAGAAAAGGTTGGGCCTGAGCCAAACAACCTCTATTACAGTCAATTGAAAGATTTCTGGCTTTTTAGATTCCACATAATCTGGCTTTTGAATTGGTATTTCGTTGTTGCATTTGATTCTTTTGGGATGGCTGAGAGTTCCTTGCTTTGCTCTTAGTTTCTGAATAACCTGTCTTTTCCTTTCCGCTTTTCTTTGATGATTTGAGACATGCCTGACTTACCCAAACTCATTTCCAGCAACTCGAACCTGTAGCCTCTGACTTGCTATTCGAGCGCAATAGTTGTGGCAAGGCCCGATGCGTGGTTCGAATTGTGTTGTTGGAGCAGCGATGACTGTAATTGAGCAGCGTTTTGGGTTGTTGGAGCAGCGCTGACTTTCCAACAGTGATTGTCAACCTGTGATGGGCGCGTGAGCTGAGCAAGCCATTGTGTGGTTCTATTTGGACTGATGGAGCAGCGTTGTGTATGACCTGCAAGACTGTGATGCTTATCTTTCCCATCAACGTTTGTCTACCTGTGCCAAAGCCTTGGTTCAGCGTCATTCTTCTGCAATCAAATGCGGTTTTGGTGGATGTTGTGATCTCTAAGGTTTGCACTTTCATGGAGACAGGACTAATACATAGTGATTGTGAAACAGGTCAATTTCCTTGACTGCCCTGTCCATGCTCAGCTTTCCTTCTCTATTAAGGAATTGGGTGCCTTTCAGTTTCTTCATCGTTCTTTGCCAGACTACCTTGTGCTAGTAGGCATCCTTTATTAGCCATTATATCACCTTCCTTGTTCAGAGTTTGTAGGACATTATAGAATGAGAAGGAAGTGAAATTTTGTATCATCTTTCTTATTCTTTCAAGGGTCCTGTTAAGAGCAGAGCTATTGAGTTGGTCGCCTGTGTTAAGGATTTTAATCAGGATTTCAGAATCCCCGAAGATTTGAAGGTTTTCCCCTTTGTTCCTCTGAGCAAGCTGACACGCTTTGAGCAGTCCGAGAATCTCGGCCTGGTTGTTAGTGCTCTGTCCTAGGCCCCAACTGAAGCTATCCTTTTTGTGCCCGTTTAAGGAGTAGATTGTTCCTCCTGCCCCTGATATCCCTGGGTTTCCTTTGGAGGCTCCGTCGAAGAATATCGTGACTTTGCCCTGATTTTTCCACCACTTTTTAAAGTCTGCCTCAGAGATCTGAAGCCGCCACTCTGGATTGTGGCTAGGCAGGGAGAGGTTCTTTTTTATGTTGGCCCGTCTCAAGGATTCACCTAGCCAGCTGAGCTCTTCAGGGAGTAGAGAATTGTCAGGCTTGTGAGGTCTATTTTCAAAAGTTTCCAGTAGCAGAGCTTTGGCCTTGGCAGTCACTGTATTGGTGGATTGAAGTCTGTTGTTGAAGATGGCTTCATTCCTTGCCAACTAGATTCCCCAACAGATGTATTTTGGGATTGCATTCCAGATTTTAGCCCATGTTGATTTTATTTTCAAAGTGTAAGGATAGTGTTCTTTCCATGAGGCGAAGAGACTAACTACTGAAATCTGCTCAAGGATTTGGGCGTTGAGCCCCATCATTTCATGCAACCAAACTTCTTGTGAGAAGGGGTAGTCTATGAATAGGTGTTCAATCGTTTCCTGAGCCTTGTAGCAGAGAGGGCATCTATGGGGACCAATGATTCCTCGTTTCTCTAAATTATCTCCAGTGAGGGTCCTTTTGTGCATGAGAATCAAACAGAAGAAGTTGATTTTTGGCAAGCGAAATGGATCACAAACATGCTACCAAAGCTTTATAGTGTGGATCTGATGTTGATCTTGAAGAGCTGCAAAGCCCAGCCGTGCTGAGTAAGCTTTGGTCTTCCTCCAGCCCCACTTGTCCCTTGAATGGAGATGCACAGGAGCCAGACCAAAGAGCTTAGCTAGAAAGAGATGGAGTTGAGGGAGCATCCAGTCAGGGGGGCGATGGAGAGCCCAATTACTCCAGTTCCCTGCGGAATCCCAAGTGCATATGTCAGCAAGTTTGTGGATACCTTTTTGGATGAGCCAGTTATGCAAATCTGCAATTTCCGGTGCAAGATTTAGGGGTTGGAGGCCCATGATCTTGTCTTCCCACAGTCCAATTCTTTTCTTGTTTCCTGGTATTCTGTAGAGCTGGTCTTTAAAGAACTCCCAACCTTGGTTGCACAGCTTCCACAGCGTGGTTCCTTTGTGGGAAGCTCCTTCTTCCATATTCTTTATTGAGAGTCTGTGCAGATATTTTTTAATTAGAACTTGACTTACAGGATGTCTTTGATTTGAGAATATTTTCCAGAGAATCTTACCTCCCAAAGCCAAATTGGCCAACTCGGGATCTCTTACTTGTAGTCCACCTTCAGATATTGGCCTTTTCACTATGTCCCAGCTTACAAGATGAAATTTTTTTTGGTTCCCCTTTCCTCCTTGCCATAGAAAATTTTGAATTAGCTTTGCTAGTTGTTCGGTGATCATTTTTGGAGCTAAAAGGAACGAAGCCTGGTAGATAGGAAGGGATGAGAGAACTGACTTAACCAGAGTGAGCTTCTCGACTGTGGTAAGCCACTGCCCGACCCATGCAGTCATTTTTGTCTTGATTTTGCTGATAATTTCCATCCAATGAGGGGCCTTGTTGGTTTCCAAAGTTAAAGGCAGTCCGAGATACTTGAATTTTTCCCAAGAGACATAGCTGGTGAAGCCCAGGGCTTGCGCAATCCTGAGAATAGTTTGTTGGTCTACCGCCAAACCATACATTGCACTTTTCCTCTTGTTGACCATAGCTCCAGAGACTTTGCAGAATCTTTGGATTACTCCATTGAAGGCCCTTGCTATTTTAATGGAGGCTCCTCCCATTAGGATAGAGTCATCGGCAAACAAGGCATGATTTATTGGGGTTGTTTCGGCTATCACCCTAATGCTAGGAAGTGTCCCATTGAGCTTCTCAGCTGAGAGATTTCGGCTCAGAGAGTCTGCCATCATAATTTACAGAAATAGGGATAGAGGGTAGCCTTGCCTGATTCCCCTCGAAGCTTTGAAGTATTTTGTCGGCCTGCCATTTACTAGAGGGGCTATCCAAGGTTCTCCAATGCATGCTTTAATCAATTTTACAAATTCAGAACTGAAACCAAATGTAGAAAGAACTTGGAGGAGGAAAGAGTGCCTTACTCGATCAAAGGCGTTCGCCATGTCCAGTTTGATGAGCATACCTTGCTCTTTGTGTTGATGGCTGGAATGGATGATTTCCTGCACTAGTATCACGTTGTCCAGGATATGCCTGCCTTTGAAAAACCCTCCTTGGTTGGGTGAGATGAGTTTTTCTAGCAGAGGCTTTATTCTATTTGCAAGTAACTTGGTGAGTATTTTGTAGGACGCATTACATAGCGAGATTGGCTTGAATTGGTCGAACACCACTGAGTTGGCTTCTTTGGGAATTAGAGGTAGGAAAGTGGAGTTTGTGTTTCCTCCCACTTTGGCTTTTCGGAGGAATCCTTTGATCATTTTGTACAAATCGGCCTTGATGATGTCCCAGTAGATTTTATAAAAGTGTATGGAGAACCAATTGGGTCCTGGAGATTTGTCTGGTTCCATCTTCCATATGACATTGTTGATTTCATCTTCAGTGAAGGGCTTCAGGAGTGTTTTGTTATCCTCCTCGTTAACCATCCTTAGAACGTGCTTAAGGAAGTCATGAGCTTCCTCATCATCCTCCGCACCTTCTTCTTTGAACAATTGTTGAAAATGAGAGGTTGTCGCCTCTTTTATTAGAGTTGTGCCTTTGAGAACAGCCCCATCTGGCGAGGTTATTTCAGCAATGTGATTTCTAGAAAGACGGGTTTGAATTTGCTTGTGGAAGAAGGTTGAATTTTTGTCTCCAGACGCAAGCCAGAGATTGCGTGACTTGAGCCTCAAGGATTCTTCCTCCTCTCTGAATGACCGAAGGGTGCTGATTTGGAGTTCTTGCTCGCTATGAATTTTTGAGTTGGTAATGTCTTGCATCTCCAGACCCATTTGCAGATCCAGTAGTTGCTTTGTGCTTTGTTTTTGTTGGGTATTGGGAGAGTCTGTGGGCTTTTTTATCCATTATTTCAAGGCTGATTTGGTGGCTTTTATCTTTTGCTCCCAGAAATAGCTGGGCGATCCAAGAACATGGATGGACCAGGCCTTCTTGACTGTATCCATAAACCCTTCTCTATTTTCCCAGAGAGGGCTAAACCAAAAGGGGATTGGCCCCAAGTTTTCTTCTTCTTCCAACAGGAGGAGGATGGGTTTATGGTCTGAAGTCCACTTTGGCAGAATTTTTGTGGAAATGATCTTCTTCTCGGAGAGGAAGGTACTGTAGAGAAGGAATATGTCCAACCTGGCTAAAATATGTTCCACCCCTACTTTGTTATTTGTCCATGTGTAAAGCTCTTTTTTTGGCTTGAAATCCAATAAATCCCATTGTTGAATCAGGTCTTCCACTAAGGGAAGAAAGCGGTCCCTGCTGCTGGTTCCTCCTCTTTTTTCCTTTGGGTCGAGGATTAGATTGAAGTCTCCTGCAATAATTATATTCTTGAGGGAGTAGGCTTCCAGGAAATCGGTCAGAGTTTGCGAGCATTTTTCCTTTTCTGCATAGAGGACAGGTACATAGAGATTGAAGAGAGAAAATTTAATCTTACTTGGGAGGTGTCGGAGTTTGGTGTAAATCTAGTGCTACGTCTGAAAGGAGCTCTCAAGCTGAAACTTGTCAACCTCCTAGAGAGTGGATATCCCGCCGCATGTACCTCTAGCACTTACCACTTTTCCAACTTTTTTTTTCCATTTTACTTTGCTAAGTTCCAGAAGGGCTTCGACTTCTATTTTAGTCTCTTGCAGCATGAGGATCTCGGGGAGTTCTGATTTCAATAGCTTCTTGTCTGCTTCAGCTTTTGAGGGATTCCCCAATCCTCTGCACTTCCAAGAGACTAATCACATTATTTAATGGTAGAAGGTGGGGCAGCACCTCCCTTGGGAGGCCTGGTTCTAATATTTCTGCTGATAGACATCTTGTTGGAAATAATACTGAGAGGGGGGGTGAATCAGTATTATCAGATTAATCAAACTTTTCAAATGCCCAAAACATATACGCTACTTCAGTTAAGTGAACCAGCGTGTACACGCTACTGTGACGAAGTAAAACAGCGTATAAGCAGAAAACTCACAATTTAGTTGGCTTATTCTTCAATTAAGTGCATCAGGACATTATTCATCATATTAACAGTAAACATGTGTAGTATAACAGAACAGATAAAAAGCCACACACATGAACACCAAGATATAAGGTGGAAACCCAATGTGGGTGAAAACCACCTGCTGCAAGTTGTCTCTATCTTTCTTAATATGAAACTTCAGTTTACAATCTTTTGTACTGGTGCAGCCTTATACCAGTACGCAGGCTACAACCTGCAGAAGGCTTCAACCTTCTCTCGTTCTCCAAACTTCCTTGGAAGGGAGCTCCAACCCCCTTTTCTTTTGTACTAGCCAAAATACTAGTATGTAGGTGCTGACCTACAATCTTACTTCTTCCAGGTATCACTTTTCATACATTTTCAGACTTGGATATTCCTGAAGCACAACATTACAATCTGAAGACCACAATTCATTCAATTTTCACAACAGATCATTGAAGCATAAAACAACCAACTTTGAATCACTGAACCACTGAACCCTGTCAATCACCAGTTACCAGAACACAGAGCAGACTACAGAACTCTGTAATAACAGTCAGATCCCACTGTAAACCCAAATCAAGCTTCAAAAGATATACGCTACTTTAATGAGCAGAAACCGCGTATACACGCGCTTTTACCGAAGCCAACCTGCGTACAGATCTAAAAATAAACTTTCTCAACTTGCAGCTGTACCAGATATTAGTTAGACTCAGAACGTAACATTGCGACAATATGCAGATCTAGAAATACGCATAATCAACATGATAGTGCATTTCAAACCATTTGATCCCGATCTCTCCTTAGATCTAGTTCACCATCAACCGATGAGATCTCTCCTTAGCTCAGATCAACCAACTCAGAACCTGCATATCAGATCTCTTTCTCTCTTAGATATTCATGCCTTGTCAAAAGATGATCTTTGCCTAATGATCTTCTTCTCCTTATATAGCCTTAGGCCTTTCTCAATACCAAGAGCCAAAACCATAGTAACACAATACCATCAACTTTAAAACTAGGGATCGACACGCCCGTCGAGACATAATGGTCCGAAATCATAGGCACAACTTCCAAGGTCTAACCACCATGAACCAAAGGAACCTTTCCACATACACGCGCTTTTTCTGAATCTAACTTGCGTGTACACGCGACTTGGGCTTAACGAAAGAGCGTGTATGAGCTTTCTTGCCATGCTGTACTGAGATCTGTCTTCTGATTGAGTTGCCATCACCTGTACTAACCTTTGAGCACCTGTACCATCCACTGAGTGAGTTGCCATCAAGGACAACACTTGAACCATAATGCCAACAATCTCCCCCTTTGGACTTGATGGCAACCACCACACACCACACCAAGTGTCACTCTCCCCCTTTGACATCAAGGGCAAAGGGAGGACCAAGATATTCTCTTCCTTGGTAATCCTTCTGCTGTCCATACTGTTGTCCATACTCCCCCTGAGTACATGCTGAAATCTCCAAGTGTGCTCCCCCTTTGTGAATGCCAAAGAGTACCAATCTATCCATCCTGCTCAAAAAGTGTTGTTCATGCTCCCCTTGACTGTAGGCAAGATCTGAAAAAGATGTTCTTCAAGAAGAACATGACTCTATACATCAGAAAAGACCTTCCTATCACCAAAGACTCATACATACATCCATTTCTCAACTAAGTGAGGATATACAAAAAAAAATGACTCATCCACCCAACCAAGTGGGGATACATCAATATTGACTCATCCACCTAACCATGATAATACATGAACATTTCATCATTCATCCCAGGCATAGTGGGGAAACCAACAAAGGCCGTTACATGACCTTGACACCATAAAAGAGACAAGAGAGATACATGACATAGAGACAACAGATCTAGACCAAGACTTAGGAAAGACATCAGCAGCATCTGATAAACATCTTGTTAGATCAGCAACTAGAATTTCTTTCTGAGCTCCTTCTCCTGAAACCAACAACCAAAAACATCTGAATGCCAACAATGCTTTATGAGACTTTTGAGCTGCTCCCCCTGAACCTGTGCCTGTTGCACTCCCTGAAACTGTGCCTGAATAATTCTGACATTCCTATTGCTGTTCAGAACTTCAGAGTTTTCCCTTGCTGTTCAGAACTTTACATACGCGTTTTCTCCTGTATAAAACAGCGTATGTACGCGGATATTCTTTCTGCAACAAGCGTCCAGCATACACGCGACTTTCCCACCATGAATCCGCGTGTATACGCTCCTATTACTCCCGTAACCTGCGTATACCAACTTTTCTGTAGAACAAACGAATTTCAACAACAGGATGAAGCATTAACTACTCCCAGCTTTTGTCTGAGATATTCAAAAGTTTCCCTGGGCAGTGGTTTTGTGAGAATATCAGCAACTTGTTCCTTAGAAGGAACATACTCCAACTTGACCTTCTGTTCAAGCACTTGTTCCCGAAGAAAATGGTACTTGATTGGTATGTGCTTGGTCTTTGAGTGCATGACTGGATTCTTTGAAATGCTGATTGCACTTGTATTATCACATAAGATAGAGACAGGTGGAGTGCAAGTGATTTGAAAGTCCTGCAAGGTCTGCATCATCCAAAGAAGTTGTGTACAACAAGATGCTGCAGCTACATATTCTGCTTCAGCTGTAGATAAGGCAATCGAACTTTGTTTCTTGCTGAACCAAGATACTAATCTGGAACCCATGAAGAAAGCACCTCCACTTGTGCTTTTCCTATCATCCACACTTCCAGCCCAATCTGCATCTGTGTAAGCATGAAGAGTGAGATCAGTATTTCTAGGATACCATAAGCCATAGTTTTGGGTCCCTTGAAGATATTTGAAGATTCTTTTGACTGCCTGAAGATGAGTTTCCTTTGGGTTGGCTTGAAATCTTCCAACCATTCCTACTGCATGTGTAATATCTGGTCGAGTACCTGTCAAATAAAGCAAACTCCCAATCATGGATCTATAAGTGGGTTGGTGGACTGCTGCTGATTCATCATTTGCACTGAGGCTGCATCCTGTAACCATGGGTGTACATACTGGTTTTGACTCTTCCATGCCATACTTCTTCAAGATCTGCTTGAGGTATTTGGTTTGAGACAAGAAGATACCTCCTTCATTTTGTTGGATTTGCAATCCAAGAAAATATGTCAATTCTCCAAGAAGTGACATTTCGAATTCTTTCTGCATAACCAAGGCAAAGTTTTGACTCATAGTCTCTTCATTGCTGCCAAAAATAATATCATCTACATAAACAACAAGAATTAGCAATTTGTTATTTTCAATTTTTATATAGAGATTGCTATCTGCTGATCCTTTTGAAAAGCCTTGTTGGTGAAGATATTTGTCCAACCGATAGTACCAAGCCCTTGGGGCTTGTTTGAGCCCATAAGAGCCTTTTTCAATCTGCATACAAGGTTTGGATCATTCCCAAGAATGAACCCATCTGGCTGCTCAATATATACTTCTTCTTCTAAGTCTCCATTCAGGAAGGCTGATTTCACGTCCATTTGAAATACCTTGAAGTTTTGAAAGCTTGAGAGAGCAAGGAACATTCGGATGGCCTCTAGTCTTGCCACAGGAGCAAAGGTCTCTTCAAAATCTATTCCTTCTTGCTGTGCATACCCTTTACAAACAAGTCTGGCCTTGTTTCTAATTACTTCTCCATTTTCATTTAACTTATTCTTGAAGACCCATTTTGTTCCTATTACATTCTTATCTTTTGGTCTAGGAACCAATTCCCAAGTGTTGTTCCTTTCGATTTGCTCAAGTTCTTCATCCATTGCTTTGACCCAACATTCATCTTTGCATGCTTCTTTCACATTTTGTGGTTCAATGGAGGAAAGTAGAGCCAAGTAGCTTGAAGCTTCTGCAAGTGTCCTTCTTGTTTGTACTCCTGCTTCTTTCTGCCCCACAATCTGAGTTTCTGGATGATTCTTTTGGACATATCTGGATGGAGTCTTCTCTTCTATTCTTGTCTGCTCCTCTGGTTCTTCTTGAGATTCTTCTTCTTCTTGAGGTTCTTCTTCTTCATCATTTCGCCTTTGAGAGTAACCTTCATCTTCTTCATGATGAACTTGCCTAGGAATATATCCCTTCTCATCAACCACTATATCAATACTGTCAACAATTCTGCCAAGTCTTTTATTGTAGCACTTGTATGCTTTGCTATGTGGAGAATAACCAAGAAGAATGCCCTCATCTGCTCTAGGTTCAAGTTTGCCAAGTTGCTCATCAGTGTTCTTAATATAACATTTGCTCCCAAAGATTTTGAAATGCTTCACGGAAGGAGTTTTACCACTCCAAAGCTCATGAGGTGTTTGAGTGCTGTTTACTCGGACATTTGTTTTGTTAAGAATGATAACAGCAGCATGTGCGGCTTCTCCCCAGAAGGTTGCAGGAGTACCTGATTCATCGAGCATAGCACGAGCCATTTGTTGGATAGTTCTGTTCATTCTTTCCACAACCCCATTTTGCTGAGGAGTTCTAGCTGTAGAGAATTCTCTTCTTATCCCATGTTCATCGCAGAAATCAAAAAATTCATTTGATGTGAACTCCCCACCTCTGTCAGATCTGAGGCACTTGATTTTGTGTCCTGATTCATTTTCGGCCAATGCTTTGAAGGATTTGAATTTTTCGAATGCTTCATCTTTGTGCTTCATAAGCCCTAACCAAACAAACCTTGAGAAATCATCAATGAATAATATCAGATATTCTTCTCCTCGAGGTGACCTTTTCCTAAATGGACCACATACATCTGTATGGACTAGCTCAAGAGGCAAGCTAGCTGACCCTTCCTTCTCTGGAAAGTTAGTTCTGGTCTGTTTTCCAAACTGACAAGATTTGCATATGGTGTTGTCTGGAATTTTGATATCTGGAAGATCGCGAACTGCCTGATATTTGCATGCTTTCCTTATTTGTGAGAAGCTTAGATGTCCCAACCTTCGATGCCATAACCAGTGCTCTTCATCCTTGCTAAGATAGCATTGTTGTTGTTCTTCTTCAAATATGTACAGATTATTTGGAGTTCTTTTGCCTTTGAGAACTGTTTTACCTGTATCAAGATCACGAACAAGACATCCATTCGATCTGAAAATAACCTCTGTTTTTTGATCACACATCTGGCTGACACTTAGAAGATTATGTTTCAATCCATCAACATACAAAACATTTCCAGCCTTGACCTTTTCTTTTAAAGGAGCAATACCTTTTCCTTTTATAGTAGCAGGAGTATCATTTCCAAAAGAGACTTTCTTTCCCTTTTCTAAAGTAGAATAAGATTCAAGTTTTTCTTTATCACCTGTCATATGTTTCGAACATCCACTGTCAATGTACCATAGATTTTCCTGTCCTTCTGCATAAAATGCTATCCCACATCTTTCTGTTTGAGGTTCCTTTATTCTCCATGTTTTGGTGCTTGTGGCTTGTTCCTTTTTCTCCTGAAACCTGCTCCTGCATTCAGAGTCTTTATGACCAAAATTATTGCAAATAGAACATTCAACTTCATTTTCAAGCACCGAAAAGTTGTTATAGGTCCTTTTTGTAATCCCTGTCATACTTCTTTGTTTTTGAGCTTCCCTAGTCATGATTGTTTTATATGCAACACATTGAGCTGCTCTGTGACCAAAGTTGTGGCAAGAAAAGCATTGTCCATTGAAGAAGCTTCTGCGGTTATTGAATCTACCAGCCAACTGATTGTAATTTCTATTTTCATCTATTCTTGAGCCAAACTGAGAAGATTTTACCTGTGGTTGGTTGTAGCTTTTGTTCATCCTTAAGGAGGATTGTCCCTGATAGTTTCTGTTTGTAACTCGTCCCTGCTTTACCTGATTATCTTCATTGTTCTTCCGCTCATTTCCTCTTGCTGCATCAAGATAACTTTTTGAGGTGGATGCTTGAGAGGTTTCTCCATTATAGCCCAAACCTGTTTTGTTTAGAGGAGACCGCTGCACACTAATAATCTCATCCAAGGTTTCAGATCCTTTGACAAATTTAAGATTAATAGTTTTTGTTTTCTCAATTTCTTTTCTGAGACCAACAATTTCACCTTCTAGTTTTTCAAGATGTTTTTCCTTTTCATCAATTTGAAATTGCAAAGTATCAATAATCACATTCCTTTCTTCTATGCTTCTCTTGAGTCTAGTGATTTCATTATAGAGATTATCCACATCTATAGCATCCTCATAATCATCATCTTCAAATGCCATTAACAGCTTATATTTATTACCTTGTTCATCTTCATCACTGTTTGATAAGCCATCACTATCTTCATGGGTGTAGTAGCTTTTCCTATTTGCACTTTGTTTCTTGTTCCATCTAGCAGGTTCTTTTCCTTTATCCTTATAAGGACATTTTGCAGCATAATGACCTACTTTCCCACAAGCAAAACATTTGAAAGGTAGCTTACCTCTGAACCTTCCAGAACCCCTTTGAAGATTTCTGACAAAATTTGATTCTTCTTCCTCTTCTTCTGGAACATGGCTTGCTTCATAGTAATCTTCTTTTCCTGATGCCTTAAAAGCAGCTTCCCTTCTGTCAGATGGACCTCCCTTTCTCATTTCATAAGCGGTTAGAATTCCATGTAGCTGAGACATAGTGAGAACACGGAGATTTTCTTTTTCTTCTATTGCAGATACTTTAGATTCAAACTTGGGGGATAAAGATCTTAGAACCTTTTGAACTACTATAGTTTCTCTTATTTCTTCACCCAAGTTTTTCATACAATTAACAATCTCATCTACCCGGAGAAAATAATTAGCCACACTTTCATCATTATACATCCTGAGAGTCTCATATTGAATCCTGAGTGTTTGAAGTTTAGCTTCCTTTACCTGTTCATCTCCTTCATAGCTAGTGATCATTTTGTCCCATATTTCTTTTGCTGATTTGAAGTGCATGACCTTCATGAATTCTGTTTGAGATATACTTCCTAATAGGGTAGCAACTGCTTTTGCATTTGTTTCATATGCCTTTTTTCCATCTGGATCTGTAGGAGTAGCTGAAGGAAAAGCATAACCTTTTTCTACAATGTCCCAAACTTCTGTACCAAGAGATTGAAGATATGCAGTAACTCTTACCTTCCAATAATTGAAATTTGTTCCATCAAAAACCGGTGGCCTGATTGATGCTTCTTTCTCGTAGTTGCTCATGATGAATGATCTTCCTTCAAGCGATCAAGCTTCTCTGAAGGACCTGCTCTGATACCAATTGTTGGAAATAATACTGAGAGGGGGGGTGAATCAGTATTATCAGATTAATCAAACTTTTCAAATGCCCAAAACATATACGCTACTTCAGTTAAGTGAACCAGCGTGTACACGCTACTGTGACGAAGTAAAACAGCGTATAAGCAGAAAACTCACAATTTAGTTGGCTTATTCTTCAATTAAGTGCATCAGGACATTATTCATCATATTAACAGTAAACATGTGCAGTATAACAGAACAGATAAAAAGCCACACACATGAACACCAAGATATAAGGTGGAAACCCAATGTGGGTGAAAACCACCTGCTGCAAGTTGTCTCTATCTTTCTTAATATGAAACTTCAGTTTACAATCTTTTGTACTGGTGCAGCCTTATACCAGTACGCAGGCTACAACCTGCAGAAGGCTTCAACCTTCTCTCGTTCTCCAAACTTCCTTGGAAGGGAGCTCCAACCCCCTTTTCTTTTGTACTAGCCAAAATACTAGTATGTAGGTGCTGACCTACAATCTTACTTCTTCCAGGTATCACTTTTCATACATTTTCAGACTTGGATATTCCTGAAGCACAACATTACAATCTGAAGACCACAATTCATTCAATTTTCACAACAGATCATTGAAGCATAAAACAACCAACTTTGAATCACTGAACCACTGAACCCTGTCAATCACCAGTTACCAGAACACAGAGCAGACTACAGAACTCTGTAATAACAGTCAGATCCCACTGTAAACCCAAATCAAGCTTCAAAAGATATACGCTACTTTAATGAGCAGAAACCGCGTATACACGCGCTTTTACCGAAGCCAACCTGCGTACAGATCTAAAAATAAACTTTCTCAACTTGCAGCTGTACCAGATATTAGTTAGACTCAGAACGTAACATTGCGACAATATGCAGATCTAGAAATACACATAATCAACATGATAGTGCATTTCAAACCATTTGATCCCGATCTCTCCTTAGATCTAGTTCACCATCAACCGATGAGATCTCTCCTTAGCTCAGATCAACCAACTCAGAACCTGCATATCAGATCTCTTTCTCTCTTAGATATTCATGCCTTGTCAAAAGATGATCTTTGCCTAATGATCTTCTTCTCCTTATATAGCCTTAGGCCTTTCTCAATACCAAGAGCCAAAACCATAGTAACACAATACCATCAACTTTAAAACTAGGGATCGACACGCCCGTCGAGACATAATGGTCCGAAATCATAGGCACAACTTCCAAGGTCTAACCACCATGAACCAAAGGAACCTTTCCACATACACGCGCTTTTTCTGAATCTAACTTGCGTGTACACGCGACTTGGGCTTAACGAAAGAGCGTGTATGAGCTTTCTTGCCATGCTGTACTGAGATCTGTCTTCTGATTGAGTTGCCATCACCTGTACTAACCTTTGAGCACCTGTACCATCCACTGAGTGAGTTGCCATCAAGGACAACACTTGAACCATAATGCCAACACATCTCAATAGTGGGCTGGTTGCCTTGCATTTTTTGTCTCTCTGCCTCTTCTTCTTTGGCCTCTCTGTGAGATTTCCTCCCCACTCTTTTCGAGGGCCTCTCAGTTGTCTCATCTTCCGAGGATCCCAAAATCTCTGGGGTCTTCTTCCTTTTCATATCTGCATAGGTTGGGGGGCTAGAGACACCTTTTGGGGTTTCGATTTGGGGAGGGATTGATTCCTCTTGCCTTTTGTTTTCTTCCATGATGTTGGCCTATTGTTCAACCTCTTTATCTGTTGGATCTTGGAGTTTTTCTGGTGTGTTGAGTATTTCAAAGGGATTTGTGGGTATGTCTGCTCTTGGTGGGACTGAGCTTCCCTCTGCTTGGGCTTTGGGAGGAGCACCCCTCCCCGTGGACAAGGCTTTCCCTTTGTTCTTGTTGCTCTGCTTAGTTGTTCTTGGTTTCTGAACCTGAGTCCATTGATCTCCTTTCTCGTTCTCGGCTCCATCCTCTGATTTCTTTTTACAGTGCCTGGCAAAGTGCCCATAGCCATGGAAATGTCGACATTTAAATGGGAGTTTCTCGTAGTCTAGCACTTGTATGTGTGTCCAATCAAACATTGTGAGTTTAATAGCTTCAGGGAGACCTTCCTCCAAGTCTACTTCTATGCAAATTCTCGCAAATGAGTATTGATCTCTTCTTTCTGCTCAATTGATGTATTTACCAAGTTTATTGCCTATGGTTTCTAAGGATTTAGGGTTCCAATAGTGCAGAGGTAAATGGGGCAAGCGCACCCAGATAGGGACAGCCAAGGGCACATCCTATGTCGGATCGAAGTCTGGAGTCCATTGATTCAGATACAAACCTTGAGGCCCCATGAAATACGGGTCGTTTCTGAATATGAGGTTCCTGTCTTTTGTTGCTTCAAATACGAATACAAAGAAGCCTTTGCTGACAAAATGACTTTTTATTCCTTCCTTGACCAGAGATCGCCAGTTCCTTTGCACCCAGGCATCTACAGCTTTAGGCGAGGGCCATAGACCTGTGAACTGTCCAATAAGCCCTCGTTCTGCTAGGTTTAATGTCGCTTTGCAGGGTTCTTTAGTCGACAAAGAAACTGTGGGGATGGATTCCATTATTTTGACAAACTTCTACTGGTTTTCGGTTGTTGGTCGTTTATTGCATGCTGCAACCAGATCCCGGAATGCAACTAGCTCAGGTGGAAGGGGAGGATCCAGTTCGCGGCCCCCTCCTGGGGCCATGGCTTTGGAGCTGCACGTAGTCTCACGGTTGGTTGTGGCTCCTCACGCACACCCCGAGCTCCCTCCTACCAACCTCGGAAGCAGCACCAGACTCTTGTTGTCTTGTTCCTCGCGCTCAAAGCACTCCACAGCCCCGTCTGCTCGCTCCACAGATCCCTTCTTGTTCTATCTAAAGCACATTTTTTTTAATGATTTTAACTAAATAGAATTTGGGTATATAAGTATATTTGATATGAAAATTAATTTGAAAATAAAAAATTTGAATGATTATATATCATTTACTTTTTGTGTAATAATTATGTTTTTTATTTTAAATTAATTTTCTTTTCATATAAGTTTTTTATACAAAATATATATTAAAAATATCTTTATATTTTTTTTACTAGGAAGTAACGTCTTTTAGTCTAATCTTTGATGCCTAACCTACGAGTCCAAAATGTTGCTTTGAACATCATAATTACATATTTTTGATTAGTTCAAGTAAACACATACCTCCATTGTCCAATGTTTAAATAAAAAAACATGTATATAGTTTTCAGATTTCTAAAATTTGCACTTACTAAACCATAAATGGAAATATTATTAATGGTGGCCTTAATGAAATACTATCTAGATTAAATATGGCATCATTGCCTTTGTTCTTTAAGTAGCTAAAATATCTCCTCCAAAATGTCCCTTGTGTTCCTTAATTTTTGAGCTATCCTTCTTTCATTAGGGATGCCCCTATTGTTCTTCAACTCCTTAGCTATCCTCCTCCTTCACAAAAAGCTTGTTCTTCATGTGTTATACTATAGTTCATAGATTAATAAATTTTGGACCAAATTGATTATGGTACTAGTTCCAAGAATGATATTTTCAAGGAATATATAGCCATCGATAACTATAGAGTTACACTTTGAGATCAATTAGCACTAAAAGCAAGAAGAAATATGAAAACTAATCAAAACATATTAATGATAGCTAGAATATCAATAGTTGATATTAAATCTGGTTTCCATATAGTATACATACAAAAAAAACCAACTAGTTTTCATAGTGCATCTAAATTAAATTAGAAAATATTAAGCAATTATTCACATAACTTGGAATTTTGTTTTTTTCCCTGTCATAAAGAGCATAAGTCTCGGGTAAGGTACCACAATGTGGAAAGGGGAAAACATAATTAGCATACCTGAAGGGAAAGAGGAGGCTTGCCATGGTGGTGATCGATGGTTTCCAAATACTTCTTGTGTTGACACCCAATGATACAAAGCTTCGATCCTTCACAAATTTTCTTCTTAGGGGTCGTTTTGAATGTTCTCTAGATACAAATACTCAATGCATGCTTGCTCAGCATCTAGCAACAAGGGGAAAATCCATGTAATAGTTGTTTGTGGGAGTCAAAACCAATAGCTAGGATAAGAGAGTTATGGTTGGCCAATGCCTCCACTACTTAATATACTTACAATGTTCCCGAATCAATTGATGCAACAACAAGGAATTGCCTAATTCACTATTGCATTTCATCTTCCGTATTTCACCTATTAATCCTTTGTTACATATGTGGCGTAGTTGAAGAGATAACAGAGAAATAAGATGGGCCTTTACTTACTTGGTTGTTGTTACCCAATCAAAGGAATTTTGTTGGAAAATATGAAGCTTAAATTCCTTTGGTATCTCGATGTGGCTCATATTGAGGTAAAAACCTTGGAAAGCATTATGAAATATGTGGTGGTTCTTAGAGATGAGACAAATCATCTAACATCTTATTTTTGGTGTTGAAGGTGTACATAGCTTTGGGTATTGGCGAAGAGGTTAGGAAGGAATTTAGTCCATTGGTTGTGATCTAGCCATCAATTAGAGCAAACACAAAGTAAGCCTTTTTCCTTGAACTAATTTCTCAAGTGGAAATAACATATACAAAGGAAAGATAAAAGACAGAAGCACAACATTAGGAATGGGAGCATGATCAAATGAAGTGGCTTGGGAGATATAAAATGTTCCAAAAACAAAAGCAAATATTCCAACACCTAAATTTTGCATTACATTTTGAAGTTGGCACAAAAGCAACAAATCTTCTTGTAAGATTGAAATTAAGCCAAGCCCCCATGTCTCATTTGCATACCACTTCCCAATACCTAGAATCATGTATTACTCATTGTCACTTGAATAATGCATACTTACAATATATATTAGAATTAAGATTATTCCCTATTTAAAAAAATAAAAAAATAATATACATATATATATATATATATATTGGTGTGTTAAACACTATCCCTTTATGTAGTGCATGTGTATACACATGATGAATCATTAATGACAAATGTAGTGGATTTCAAAACACTTTTACTATATTAAATTAAAAGGAAAGAAAAGTTATATATATATATATATCAAATTAAAATGTAACTTAATTATACCTGCTTCAAGCATGGTATAATGCATTTAGTTTTGCTTTTGACTGGGTATTAGTTTGTCTTTGACCAAAAATTTATGACGCTTATCCATAGTTTAACATTAGGAATTCAATTTTTATTATTTTTTATTATTATTGAAATTTATTTATTTGTAAGGTGATTGGTTGAGGTCTTATTATGGGTTGTTTAGTAACTTCCATTTTTATTAATTACTAATTTTTTGTTTTTTGTTTTTTATTTTATTTCCTTTTTATTTAACTTTTTTATTTTTTCTTTTTCCTTTTCTATTATTTCTATTTTCATGAATTATATTTTTTCACAATATTTTCAATTTAAGACGACTTATTATTATATTAAAAACATATTTTAATAAATTTAATTATAGACATATATATATATATATATATATATATATATATATATATATATAAAGCACACATATATATGTATTTTAATATAAATAATATTAGTTAATCATATTTCTTAATTTTTTGTAATGGCATTCAACAATATAATATTTTATTAGTGGTTTTATTTTTGTGATAAAATTTTTGTCTTTGCTATTTTTTTGTTTCATTAAACTATATTTAAACTACATGGTAAATACTAGCCACTATATAGCCCTTACTCTTCTTAAATTGTTACTAGTATAATAAATTTTATTTTTTATTTAATGTTGAAGTCCTTTGATTATCAAAACATTGCAAATACCTTATAATGTTACATAATTATATAATATAATTATCGTCTATTTAGTTTAGGATTTAAAAGTAAATAAATAAATATGTGGTAAATGCTTTTCATTAATTAATGTTGGATGATATTTTTATACAAAAGTGACATTGCACAAACTACATGTAAACGGTTGGATATAGGCTTATAGAAATTATTTCCTTCAATCACTTAAGTATAGTAATTATGGATATGAATATTTATTTACCGAAATAAGTAATTTTGTATACTTGAGTATTAGTTAATGTGTATATAAAATATAATAAATTAGTAATAATATATTTAACTATATCAACTTCTCAATATTATATTACCATTCAGTAATATGTTTTTTTAATTGTGATAATAAAAAAAAATATTTTACTCAAAAAAATATTATTTATTAATGTAATATAAATAACTATATTAAATATTATAAGACATAGTTTATATAATAATGTAATATAAATAACTATATTAAATATTATAAGACATAGTTTTTATATAAGATAACTATTAATATATTTTAACACTAAGAATATTAAATCATTTTATTAATTAAAAATAATAATAACCTTGTCATATTTTTTCTAAGACCAATTTTAATAATTATATAATTGTTAATACTCAATTGTCATCGGTCATCAGTGTATTTCAAGGTACACATACAAATTATAGTAAAATATGTTGTAAATATATTTCAAAAAGGTTTTTTGAATCAAAATATTTTTGATACAATTTTGGGTGTTTCTTCACTATGAAGTTTATGATTACAATTAGATGTTTCTGCGATGTGTTGTTGATGCTAGTTCACAATTATACCAATCTATAATTCAATTCACTTAAGAGTTATTTTTTTAGGCTCAAAGTCATTACAACAATATTCTTCAAGGCATCAAAGCTCAACATGTCACTAGTGGGGATTTGAAATTGGGTAGATAGAATAACAATCATTTCACTCAACCAATCAAGATAACCCCAATTGACAATTAAGTAGTTTAAATATATTATAAATGAACTCTTTTTAATCATTTGGAGTACCTAGAGAGAAAATCATTGTTTTTTGGTAGAATCATTTTGAATCCTTGGAATCACAAATATCAAATCTTAACAATCCATGAGTTAATTATAATAAGGGTATTGAAGGGTGTAGAATTTGTTTATGCACTCAAAACAATGGTTTCATCAAATTTAAATTGCGATGTTAGCAAAAAATACCTAGTTGGTTTTTCTTTTCCCTGGAAAAACTGAAATTTCATTCATATGTATAAACATGATTACATTTAGCATATGCACCAAGGAGATAGTGCATTCTTCAGTATGATTCCCCCATCCTATCAAGCAAAAAGTTGTTTACATCCCATCATGAGATTACATATGAACACTAGTCTTAATACCAGTTTAGAAATTCCATACAAATATAAACCACAGATAGATAAAAGTTGAAAAGTAAACACATGGATACGTATGTGTAGATACAAAAGTCTATTCTTCCCTCTGAAGACAGAGGAAATAGCAAAAATGGCTCTATAGGGCTATAGTGCTCCAAAAAGGTGTGTATCCAAAAACCTGTAATAACACCTTCAGTGATTCAAAAAACCAAAAAAAAAACACACACACACATGTTCCAAGCCATGCCCCACATCAGTTGAATCTCGTCCATAAAGGGCCCGTGGTAAAATTATGATATGTCCTGGCCCCATATCTCATTCATTTTCCAAAGCCCCCTATCCAAGAGAGAGTCTCTCTTTGAAAGCATGTCATTGTCCAATAGACATGCCTACAAGAGAAATGTGTGAAAGAAAGTATCAGTCTATGAATATCCTCCATAATGTTGACCAAATGAATATTTTTGTAGTGTTGAACATCATTAACCCAATTAACCACCAATAGTGAATGGACTCACTTAGTAGTCCAAAACGTTGGGTTCATAAAACTCTATAACAAGTCATTCCTCCTCTATAATCCTCACCTGTATGGATTCATTATTTAACAACATCAAGTCCTACCATGGAAGGGACATGATGGAAAACGCATCAGAATTCGAGAAATTAAGATTATCCAGAGCGAATATATAACTTAAAATATAGCTCATGGATACATCATGAATATCTCTAGAATATCTATTGTCGCATCCCCTGATGATGGACTCACTTGGTAGTCTGAAACGTTGGGTTCATAAAACTCTATAACAGGTCATTCCTCCTCTATTATCCTCACCTGTATGGATTCATTATTTAACAACATCAAGTCCTACCATGGAAGGGACATGATGGACAGCACATTAGAATTCGAGAAATTAATATTATCCAGAGCGAATATATAACTTAAAATATAGCTCATGGATACATCATGAATATCTCTAGAATATCTATTGTTGCATCCCCTGATGATGGACTCACTTGGTAGTCCGAAACGTTGGGTTCATAAAACTCTATAACAGGTCATTTCCTCACCTGTATGGATTCATTATTTAACAACATCAAGTCCTACCATGGAAGGGACATGATGGACAACGCATCAGAATTCGAGAAATTAAGATTATCCAGAGCGAATATATAACTTAAAATATAGCTCATGGATACATCATGAATATCTCTATAATATCTATTGTCGCATCCCCTGATGATGGACTCACTTGGTAGTCCAAAACGTTGGGTTCACAAAACTCTATAATAGGTCATTCCTCCTCTATTATCCTCACCTGTATGGATTCATTATTTAACAACATCAAGTCCTACCATGGAAGGGACATGATGGACAACGCATTAGAATTCGAGAAATTAAGATTATCTAGGGAGAATATATAACTTAAAATATAGCTCATGGATACATCATGAATATCTCTAGAATATCTATTGTCGCATCCCCTGATGATGGACTCACTTCGTAGTCTGGAACATTGGGTTCATAAAACTCTATAACAGGTCATTCCTCCTCTATTATCCTCACCTGTATGGATTCATTATTTAACAACATCAAGTCCTACCATGGAAGGGACATGATGGACAGTGCATCAGAATTCGAGAAATTAAGATTATCCAGAGCGAATATATAACTTAAAGTATAGCTCATGGATACATCATGAATATCTCTAGAATATCTATTGTCGCATCCCCTGATGATGGACTCACTTGGTAGTCCGAAACGTTGGGTTCATAAAACTCTATAACAGGTCATTCCTCCTCTATTATCCTCGCCTGTATGGATTCATTATTTAACAACATCAAGTCCTACCATGGAAGGGACATGATGGACAGCGCATCAGAATTCGAGAAATTAAGATTATCCAGAGAAAATATATAACTTAAAATATAGCTCATGGATACATCATGAATATCTCTAGAATATCTATTGTCGCATCCCCTGATGATGGACTCACTTGGTAGTCTGAAACGTTGGGTTCATAAAACTCTATAACAGGTCATTCCTCCTCTATTTAAAATTATCCTCACCTGTATGGATTCATTATTTAACAACTTTAAATTTTTCAAATTTAATCACTTTACACCATAAAAATAATTGTTAAAATATTATTTTTGAAATAGTTTTTTTGAAAAGATTTTATAAATATTGCATAATATTACTAATTATAAATAAGCCTTAGGTTATGGTATTTTTATAGAGACCTTCAAAAAAATCAACTAAATCTAGAAGTGTTTTATAATACATGATCTTAAAATTAAAAATAATACACCTTGTTCTATCCCTCTTTTAGAGGCTAGTCTCCCGTCTATGGAAAATAAGGCTGAGATAAGGTACTTATTTTACAAGTTACCCAACATGCAAGATGTTGAGATTTTTAAAGAAACTTCAAAACCCAATAAAACTCACTTATATTGTGGGGTAGTAGAAGAGGATGCCATTTAGAATATCAACACTAGTAATAGTTATCATTTTGGGATTCAACTGCGTTAAGTAAGTCATTCACGTATGACCATTTCAATGAGAGGTAGTCGTAACTGACTAATTTCTCATGATTTTTGAATAGTTCACTTAGCACTCATTGCATCGGGTGATGCTCACAGGGGTGAAGAAGTGGGATTGAAACTAGTGAAATGAATCACATAGCATCAATCATCACTTTCGGGGCTTGCACCCGGTAACCAGGACTTCCCAGGAGGTCACCCATCCCAGAACTCCTCTGGCTCAAGCGCGCTTAACTGTGGAGTTTTCCCCACAATCAAGCCCACTTAGCTTGCTACCCCATTTGCAAAACCTTAGCAAGTCTTGTGCCTCATGAACCATTCAAGTAGAGATCCCTTGACTCTTTTTTAATTTAAGTATGGGGGTTTACGCAGTGCATTATATTAGATATCATTTTGGGATTCAACTGCGTTAAGTAAGTCATTCACGTATGACCATTTCAATGAGAGGTAGTCGTAACTGACTAATTTCTCATGATTTTTGAATAGTTCACTTAGCACTCATTGCATCGGGTGATGCTCACAGGGGTGAAGAAGTGGGATTGAAACTAGTGAAATGAATCACATAGCATCAATCATCACTTCCGGGGCATCAATCATCACTAGTAATAGTGTTGTTGTAACTAACTTTATGGTTATAAAAATTAAAAACTACTACTACTATGGTGTTATAATGAGATTGAGGAAAATTTGATTTAATACAAAGAGACCATTAACTCAAAGTCTCTCTCTCTCTATATATAGCTTCAAGAAGAAAATGAATCAATATTACAACAACAAGAACAAACTCAAATGAGCTACATAGTGAAATTGGGAGGTGGACAAGACCTAAAACACCTTGGGAAGAAAATGTTTGTAAATTTTGCAATTATGACAAGGTAGATAATGAAATGACATTCTATATTGGATTACACAATGAGAATTAGAAATTGTATCACATTTTAAAGTTACCATTGATATTTATAATGTGGTATCTCATGAAAACCAAAGTGAGCTTGTAATATTATTTGCAAGATTTTTAAGCTTAGAAACAACATAATAATTAATATTTTTTATAAAGGTCCAATAAACCAATTTTAACCTCAATGGATGGTAGCATTGTCATCGTTAATAAAGATATAAAAGTATTGATTTTCTCAAGGTGAAACTTATTTGCTTTTCATTAGTTGGCAACATTGTTATTATTATGAGGGGTGGTAGTTGTGAGAAGGTGGGGTGGGTCATCTCTAAGCCAAAGGGAAATAGAGTTTTCATAGGGTCTAGGAATTACAACCAACAAAGAGGCAAAAACATGATTAGTATTCCAAGATATAATCATGTTAAGAGAGAAAGGAGTAAGCAAGGTTATGGTGATTGTGAACTCAATGACCATTCTATGAGGTATTATTAGTAGACTCTTCCTCAAACGATAAAGTTCATGAGATGCTACTAAAGGACCCTCTTGTTGATAAAGGAATTTGAGGAAGTTATCTTATTCCACATCCCATAAAGGTAAAATGTGGGTATTGACTCAATGGTCAACCTTGATGTGAGGTTGCATATTAAAGAATATAGAATCTAAATGGGAGGGAAAATATCCAAAGTTTGAGGGTTGTCTCCCATGACATGTAACCCTACCATGGAAATTACATTACCTATTAATGTGACATAGTTACACATGCAAGTGTGAACTTGGGAGGACATTAAGACATTGTAACATACCTTCATCTATCCCATAGCCTATACTAAGGGTAGAAGAGGGTGTTATTATCATTGACTCGACCTGTAATGTCATGTTATGGAAATGGGATCATAAAATTTCCCATTTTTTCTACTTAAAACTAAAAACCAATGCCACCATCACGTCTATCTCATCGATACCTTTCCAACAATATAAAATTTACCTCAATTTGACTTATGTATCAAAAGTTATGGTCATTTTAAGTTTAGTCCATTATACTTTGTCATCTCATTGGGGGTTTGCCACATGGCACCCACGTGGCATCCCACATCATGCCCATGCATATCACTCCACCACTCCTGGATAATTCCATGTGGAAGGGCAGAAAAAACATAAAAAGGCTTTATCATAGTCGAGGTCGGTCCCCATCGCCACAACTGGGGAACCACCTTATCAGGTCCCGACTATTGACTCTCAACTTGGCCAACTCCAAACTTGGCCATCTTTGACTCGCCTGGGCCCTGACCAACTCAGACCCAAACTTTTCCTAAACATTGCCTTCGAGACGACTTTCCTAACTTCTAACTAGCGGAATTTTCCCCGACTTAGGCATTATTACAAAGTTCTCACACTTAGAACTTTTTTACCCTTTTTAACTTTGAATTTTCTAAAGCCACACAGACCATAATTCCTTTATGTTATATATGCATCCTTAAAAGCACTTTTACTTTCTTTGAAATTAAAGATTGAAATACAAGATATTCCAGATCCCTCCAAGCATAACTCGGCCATGAAGGCCATTAACTAGTTCACCCACACTATCATTGAATGTGCTTAAGCGCACCATAATAGTTAAACAACGTATTTTCCCCGACCAACGGTAGAACTCAGGCCATTAAAGCATGCAGATTACATACATGATTCACATAAAAAAACATAAACATAGGGAAGCTTAGCCCGCTCCCAAACATATGAGCATATATAAATTTCACTCATTAAGAACACCTCAATAACACAGAGCACATAAATCAGATTTCACAACCATACATGCAAAATACCATGTCCATCTAATTCAGTGAAACAACATTGATTGATTTCAGACTCATACCAACACAAAAATTCACATATCTCTTAAGGTTGGAAATTAATCATGAAGCAAATACAGGAATCGGTCATTCCTTAAAAACTTCACAGAAGGAATCAACATTCCATATTCCCATAAGAAATAACATTCCTCAACATTCAAATATATAAGAGCATAAGTAAACACTTATCTTGTATTGAATAAATAATTGGCAACTAAGATTAGGACTTCAAATCTCCACCCAACCTTAGATTAGCTTGCACGACAATATTTTCTGCATCCAATAACCCCTGAGCTAGATTTCAAAGCTTGAGAAGAAGTGCTCAATGAAATAAAACCAATGTTCTTATATATAGTGAACAAGACTAATTTCTCTCAGGTGTATTGAACAGTTCTTTGTTGCTATACCACATGGCCTTTAACTCTGTCAACATCCACATAAGGGTTCTTTCCAGCATAGAGAGTCTCATCTCTATTTCAGGTGAAGACTTTCATTCTACCATGGGAAGGTTCATTAATTGGATATGTTGGATATTGGGTTCAGTGCTCCCCGTGTGATTCGTGACATGGACTAATTGCCTTTCATGGATCCTAACTCTGGCAATTGTAGTAGAGACTAATGCCTGTGGGTTTTGGTTTAACGATAATCATGATTCCAACAAGTGGTATTAGAGCGACAAGTCTCGAGTTTGAAATTCACCCAGATCACATTGGGGGGGGGGATTTGACTCACCCAGATCACATTGGGGGGGGGATTGTTAGGCATTGCGTTCAATGCTCCCCATGTGTTTCGCAGCATGAACTAACCGCCTCTCATGGATCCTAACTCTGGAAATTGTAGTGGAGACTGCCTACGGGTTTTGGTCTAACAAAAATCATTATTTCAACAGGATAAGCTTCTATAGGAGCATAGAAACAACTTTTATACGCAATTAATCAGTTAGAGCAAGCACCAGTGTTATCAGTCCCAAGGCTACACCCAATGATTCATCATCCCCTCAAGTACTTGGGTGTTTCTCTCCTAGCCAGTAGGTTCATTAATCCACAAGCTTCTCAGTGGGTTCATTAGTCCTAAGGCAAGCCACTTCTAGTGGGTTCATTAGTACTAAGGCAAGCCACTTCTAGTGGGTTCATTAGTCCTTAGGCAAGCCATTGCTCTGTGATTCTTAACCAACAAGCCCTCTTGGGTTTATTTAGTTTGGTTGTCACTAAAACGAACTCCCTATTTTCGAACTCTCTCTATGCCTTATTTTCTTGTTCCTCCTTTCATAAGGAATTTCCCCCCCTCCGCGACTGACTCCAGCACCCTCCGCGAATGAATGAATTGTGCTCTTCCCTCCATGAAATGAATGAATCCATCAATGACCTGTGCTTCCTCCAGAAGCTTCCTTCCACTACCTTCCACGAATGTTGTTGCAATCGTATACCGGTTGCATGGACGTGCACTTAACCAGTGCAACCACCCTGCGAACACAGTCCACTTTGTAGTTTAATTTTTTTGTCCTCTTTACTTGCAGATTTTTCCAAGAGAAGTATGGGTCTCACCCTTCCCTTTCCAGCTCATGAAGTTAATGTACAATCATCACATTAGAGTTACACCATTCATCTTCCCATACTGGATTTAATAACCAACTTCCTTCAACTTCCCAAGTAATCTCTCCCCTCAAATTTTGAAATTTGTGTCGCATATCTTAGCCATTTATATCAATATTAGCAAGAGGGGATTAGCCCAAAGGGGTTGTCACAGATTGTGAAAATTCGGAAACCCCGAATCACTACTGTAGCAACTAGTTATATTTCTCCTACTGAATCAAGTTATTTATAGTATTATACGGTAAACATCGAAATAAATACAACTACAGCCTTCACAACTTAAATAATATGCGGAAACAATAACTGAGCAAGAAATAAATAGCACACATAAGTGACATCGTTGTTTTTGGACAAATGTCCACGGAAAAACCCAATGTGGGAAAATCGGTGCAACAATTGAGGGTTTGTATTATTATGTTGTAATTTCTTAGTACAATTCTTCAGATGCCCAAACTGGAAATCCTATACAGATATCTAACTGGACAAAAAGATAGTGAGATTATCTCACCCTGTCACTGGGAAATCCGGCACTGATCTGCGCTAGAGATGAGCCTTTGCGTTGTCTCTGAGCAGTACTGCGTCACACCCACGCAGTTACCGCATCACTGCTGTTGGGACTGCATTGCACCTCCTCTCGATCCTCTTCTTGTTGGAAACCTCAGCCCTATGGCCTCCCGGTCTCACACCCCAGCTTTGGCACTAGATCCTAAAGCTTTGTGTTGCCACAATGTAGCTCTACGTTGTCTCTGCATGGTCCAGCGCTACCTCTCCGCACTACTCTCTACCCTCTTTGCCTTGCACTCTCTAGATCAGTAAAACTTCCTTCGAAAAATTATCCCTGCCCCTCACAACAAGAAATCTCATCGATCGCCTTCTCTAGTATCTGTTGCACTGCTTTCTTGAGAAAATTGATCTTTGATCTCTCACCCGATGTGTTCCAAATGCCCATCGAATTCTGTCTTATAATATTATCGTTGAGTAATCAACAGCCCAGTTTAAATTCTAATCAATGGCTCCTATCATATTGACTCTATCTACGTCTTCTTCTAGAAGATTCACACCCAATTTTATTAATACCCTTTAATTATTTAAATTTCCTAAGTTTAAATTTCCCAAAACGATTCTGGGTATTCTGGAATATATATGTCCCAACCTCCTTGCAAATATTGAGGCTTAGAGCACATTCGATGCTACCAAAAATCAACACAGACACCCTTATTGCCCCTACTATAATATATAGTCTCCATCGTTATGTGATCTAAAGACCAATATGATGATGGATCTACAACTTGTGTGTGGGATTTCCATGGATAACATGGAATTGAGGCCAACCATTGTTGTACTCACTTTGGAGACATTGAGAAGGAGCTATAAGAAGGATGGCCTTCACATATGCTAGGCAAATCCTTCTCGTTAATCAAGTCCTTTGCCATTGTTAGATGTTCAATTAGAGGATAAGCTAACATGGTTCCAAACATTGTTGTACTTTCATCAAAAGAAAGAACAAGAATGACAGACTTCCATTATTGCAACAAGTTTTGTGTGTTGTGTGAATTGAAGGAAGTCTAGCACAGCTTGAAGCATTACAAGTGAGAGGTGGTGAAATTGCAATGCAATGTCGTGAATTTGATCCTATAGTGGAATAGGTGGAAAGAGGCTTTTGAGCAACAACAACATATAGTAAATCTTGCTAGAGACTAGTGCATAGTGGGAATAGAAAACAACATCTTTGAAATTTGGGTGTGAGGCAAAAGTAAAGTCGTTCATACTAATTCAAGAAAGGGAAGAATTGGAAATGGAGCCTTAGATGGTGTCCCTCCAATCCTTATTAAACCACATAGTAGCATGTCTTAGTCTTCCTTTGGAGGTTGGTTCCTCACATCCCCAATTGAACAACTTAGACACTTCCGGGTACTCCTTCCTCTATTATCTTTTATTGCTGGTAAAAAAAAAATAGACATTAAACGCACCCAACATATAGAGCTAATAGAAGTTTCTATTAAAACTATCCACACAACAACAAAACTCACTATTAGAACCATAAACTCAATGAATAACGAATTAGAACCCAAATGGACACACAATTTGAGGCCCATAAAAATGTAAAATTTTCAAAAAAAATATTAACCTTAGCATATTTTTTCATTCTTTTTCATAACTTTTATAAATTGTAAAGCAATATACTTACCAAACTTAAATAAAAAAACATGAGACATTTTATTTTGGAAAATATTGTTTAATGTTTGAAAACCTAATTATCCCAAAACTAACTCAAAATCCGTATTACAATTCTATAAAATTTAATTACAAATTTTCCTACATATTGCTATAATTAAAAAAGAAAACAAAAGATTAAAGAAAACAACATTCAGTTTTTATTTTTTTTGAAATGAAATGTAAGAGAAAAACATTAATGTAATTTTGAAAGTCTTAATATTATAAAAATAATTTTTTAAAAAAAATATTAAAAAAAATAAAAATAAAAAATAATATATATATGAAATTAGAAAAATCAATATTTAGGTGAGTTTTCTATTTACTTGAAACAGGGTCAATTTCTACTATTACCACTATAATGTATAAATATAAAAATATTGAATTTCTTTTGGAATCCAGCGTTAACTGGGTTTTACAATCCCTTTTCTTTTTTTTCTTTTTGTCAATTTCAATGGTGAAAGATTCTACCCTAGTTGACATTTTTCTGAATGTTTTGGCCTAAGATTTCTAATTGGACAAGTTCTATTGATATTGGTCTTGTTTGTGGCACAGGAATACTAATATGGAATGGCAGCAAATTTTGTTGGGTTCTGGTACAGGAAAACTAATATGGAATGGCAGGAATTTTGTTGGGTTTTGGCTTTGGAGTACGAGGGGAGGAATTGTCTAGTAAAAAAATTTCAAAAAATCTTTTAGAAACAGTGTTTGAATCATTATGGAAATGGTTTCAGCACCATCAAAAATGTCCTCTACTACACCTAAAATTTTGAAGTTTAACAAGTATAACTTGGATTTACAAAAATCCTTGCATGATTTTCTCTAAATATCACCAAAATTTCCATAACTTTCGGGGCAATTCCTGAGACTCGTTACACTATTTGGCTTTTTGGTTTTTGAACAGTGACGTCATCTAAGAGGCAGGGCAACGAGGGATTTATGTTGATTGCCCTGGTACGGGTCTACACAGCAAGAATTGAAGCGATTTTTTCCTAATTGGAGCCGCTGTGAAGTGCAAAACCTTAGTTCTAAAGTCAAGGTCGGCTTGATTGCTCAGCAAAATTTCAATAAGGTGCGAAACCCTTGTTCTAAGACTGAGTCGGCTTTTATTTCTCAGTGAAATTACATTGGCATTACCGTCTGAATTCTGGGCACGCCGAGAATCCCATTCTAGAGAAAGTGAAGTTCGTAGCTTAACTCGTAACCTGTGGCATAACGGGGCGGAAGTAGCATGAATTCAGATCTGTGGAAGCCCAAAGCTATCAACACTTAGAGACACATGCATACAGTACAGCGAGGGTTCATACATGTAAGTCGGTATTGTTCCATGATTCGGGCTCCACAACAGAAGCATCGCAGTGACGGGAGAAGGGTAATCGATTGAATTTGAGTTTGGAAAATTAGGATATTAGAAGATTCGTAACTAGTCTAAAAATATAGATAGAGCAAGAACTTGTTTAACATATGTGAATTCTGCATTGGATTTTGTGGGACTCAGGATTCGTAGTTGATATGTATGGTTTATAAGTTCTAACTGTTATGGATTGCAGTTGTTTTTATACACTGATAACACTGCATTTCTGGGTCACTATGTTGTGGATTATTTATGGTTCAAGGGAATTAGTTACTACATAGGGTAAAATTACCTTAGCCCATTACAGTAGTATCGGAGGGTTGGAGTCCTGCCAGCATGTGAGCTTTGTATGTTTATGGAAGATACAAGTAACATTGTATTAAAAAAGAATAAGATTAATCGCAGGGAAGTAATGGAGGGTCAGGAAGAACGAGGAGATCCAAAGGCCAAGGAACACTTACATGGACAAACAAAAATATCAAACTTGATATTACAAGGGCAGCAGCGAGGACAAAAAATAATGTAAACATTGGCCCAAGGACAACAAGAGTTGGTGACTTATCTCATAGGAAATGAAAATGTTGCTTTCAACAACAGAACTAACACAGGAGGGAGTGGGAATCATAACCCTGGTCCCCTTAACACCAACCGGAGTCACCGACTATTACTTCCTTAATTTACAAATAATCAAGCCTTGGTAAACCAAGAAGTTGTTGAACCCAACTCACTGCTAGAGGATTATTGTCGGGAATATACAGTGTTAGAAGAAAACACGCGAGCAGCCATGACCTTCAATGAATACAGTGATTTCATATTCTGACCCAGGAAACAACCTAATTCTGGTCTAATATGCAAGGTCAGTGAACTTTCCATTCCCTCATTTGATGGATCATCTAAATGTAAAGCAAAAGTATGGGTGCATAAATTGGACACCTATTTCAGGCTCAACCCTATGGCAGAAGCAGATGCAATCCAATTTTCAACATTACATCTAGAAAGGGAAGCGCATGAATGGTGGTATAATGGTCTAGTAACATTGGAGAATGCCAACATCACTTCTTATGAATATTTTACACAAAGGATGATCAAAAGATATGATCGAAAGAACCCAAACATCCACTTTAGAGAATTGGCTCTACTCAAGTAAACAGGGTCGCATGAAGAGTTTATTGCAGTCATGTTGACAGATATATATGAAGGGCAATTAGTCATGCTTTTCATTGAGGCATTTGTCGAACCCCTACAAGGTTGGGTCAAGGCATTCAACCCCGCCACCCTTCAGAAGGCTATCAAAAAGACTTGGGATATGGGAAATGCAGCCACTAAGTCTAAGGATCCATCCAAGCTTTTCATTCCTTTAAAAGATAAGGAGAAGAAGCCCTTTCAACATGATTGGCCCAAAAAAGACAAGCTAAATGAAGAAACACGTAGTGAACTCAAACGAAAGAAGATGTGCTTCAATTGCAAGGAACCATGGGAACCAAGACATCGTTGCTTAGGTAAGGGAAAATTTCACTACATCGAAGTAGTCTCTGATGATGAGGAAGGAGAGGAGCCCACTTCGAATGTTGAAGAAGAGTTGCCACAAAAGGAACCAAAGGAAGAAGAAAAACCTAGCATCCCCAAGGAGGAACCATCACAAGAGGAAGCGAAAGGAGAGCAAAGGCCCAGCGGAGAGAAAAAGAGATGACCACAAGTTAAGATTGCATCCCTTTCAGGCATGCTCAAGTATTTCACTTTCAGGGTCAGGGAAGTCATCAAAGGACAACGCATCACAACATTAATTGATGGAGGGGCTACACACAACTTCATTGATGCAGCATTAGTAGTAAGGAGAGGACTTCCCATCGAAGAATTTGAGGGCCTTGGCGTGATAGTAGTGGATGGGTACAACTTGGATTGCATGTGGATGATTCCAGGTTTGAGTGTAACACTTGGTAATTATACTTTCACTAGTGACTTTTACGTAATAGATCTTGCAAATATTAATATTGTATTGAGAGTTCAATGTTTATATTCATTGGGGAAGCACACTATAGACTACCAAGCAGTGGAAATGGAATTAAAAGCCCCTAATGGCAATACGGTAGTATTGAGGGGCATGAGTAATAGGGGCCCACAAGTCATTTATGTCAGAAGAATGGAAGCCATATTTAGGCATGGAGATATAAGATATGCAACAGAATGCAGGATTACGAGCCAAAAGACTCCCAATAGTGACAAACCATAGTACAGAGCACACATTCAACAAGTGTTGGACAAGCATGGCCAGGTATTTGGTGATATTCCCCCAGGATTACCTCCTAAAACAGTATTTGAGCATACTATAGAATTAGAAGAAGGAACCAAGTCTGTAATCACCACACCATATCAACACCCAAAGAAATTCAAAGACAAAATAGAGAAGACCATTTAGGAATTACTAGCAATGGGCCATATCAGACCTAGCTCGATTTTATTCGCCTCATCTATGGTTTTGGTGTAGAAGAAGGATGGCATGTGCAGAATGTGTATTGATTACCGAGCTATAAACAAGAAGACCATCAAAAATAGGTATCATATTCCTAGGATCGACGAATTATTGGAGCTTCATGGGGCAGTTTATTTTTTGAAGATTGACTTTTAGGGTATCATCAAATCCGAGTTCGGGAGCAAGACGTGCCAAAAACAACATTTTGGTGCCACTATGGACACTTTGAGTTTTTGGTCATGCCTTTTGGGTTAACCGACGCTCCCGCCACTTTCCAATCTTGCATGAACAACATATTCAACAAGCAGCTAAGGAAGTTTTTATTCATATTTTTTGACAACCTTCTCATTTACAGCAAGACATGGGATGATCACTTGGAACATTTGGATAAATTTTTGAGCATCATGCACGAACAGTCACTTTATGCCAAGGCATCAAAGTGTGAGCTTGGATTAACAAATATTTTTTACATGGGACATATAATTAGTGCCAAAGGAATACAAGCTCATCAAGAGAATATTCAAGCAATATTGGATTGGCCCACACTTAAAAATTTAACAAAGTTGTGAGGATTTTAAGGGATTTGCAACTATTATTGGCGATTTGTCAAGGGTTATCTTAATTAAGAGTACTATTAACAGATTTGACGAAGAAAGGAGCATTTAGTTGGACGGAGGAATCAAACAAGACATTCAACAAGCTCAAAGGAGTGATGAGCTTGTTTCCAGTCTTAGCCCTCCTTGACTTCAGTCAACCCTTTATATTAGAATGTGATGCATCGGGAGAGGGAATAAGGGTTGTCTTAATGCAAAAGGGCCATCCCATTGCATTTGAAAGTCAGAAGCTCCAGGGTAGAAAGGAACTTTACTCCACATATGATAAAGAGATTCTTGCAAGCATGCACGCTTTGGCAAATATCAGAGAATATTTGGTGGAAGACAGGTTTGTAGTCATGACAGACCACAACAACTTACATCATTTCTTGGAGCAAAAGAACATCATAAGTGGGTAAGTAAAGTACAAGCCTATGATTTTGATATTGAGTATGTAAAGGGGAAGAGGAATGTTGTGGCCAATGCACTTTCGAGGAAACCGACAACATGTTCCCTCATAGAAGTCACATAAGATTGGAAGGCTCATCTCTCAACAAAATACACTAAGAACTAGTTTGCATGTGCGTTGACTAACTAACTCATCCAAGATGACATGTACAAAATAGTTGATATTATTTACTACAAAGACAGGATATACCTAGTTCTTGAATCTGACCTCAAGGAGAAGATTTTGAAGGTTATGCATGACATTCCATTAGATGGACATAATGGGTTCTTCAAAACCTATCGACATATTAGGGAACGATTTTCATGGAAATGTCTCAAGGAAGATGTGATGAAATATGTCAAGGAATGCATGACATGCCAACAAAATAAGGTCGAGCACACACATCCTATAGGGATTCTCCAACCTCTACCAATTCCAAAAAAAATGGGAAAGCATCTCAATGGACTTCATCACAAAGCTACCCAAAATGCAAGGAAAAGATTGTATCTATGCCGTGGCAGACAAATTGATGATATTCGTGCATTTCTTTGCAATCTCAGTTGCCTACTCGGCCAAAAAAGTAGCAAAACTCTTCTTCAAAGAATTTTTTGGGCTCCACGAACTACCTAAAAATATAGTTAGTGATCGAGGCAGTAGGTTTATGGGTGCACTCTAGCAAGATCTCTTCAAGCTAGTGGTATAGAATTAACCCCTAGCACTAGTTATCACCTGCAAACAAATGGGTAGGCATAAATCATGAATATGTGGATTGAAGGGTACTTGCATAATTATGTGACGGGTCAACAAAAAGCATGGATCAAATGGTTGTACCTCAGGGAGAATTGCTACAATACCACAAACCATTTATCCATTGGGATGAAACCCTTCAGAGCACTATATGGATCTGATGCGCCCTCCTTTATCAATAAGGTTTTTGGAGACAGCAACGCACCCATTGCTAAAGGTTGGATACAAAAGAATCAGTACATTCTCAGGGTACTCAAGGAAAACATGTAGGTTGATCAAAAATGGCAGAAGATGTACACAAACCATCATCAAACAAAACGCAACTTTGAGGTAGGAGACCTCATTTTCTTGAGATTTCATCCCTATATGCAATCCACCCTTAAGAAAAGTGGCACAAAAAAGATGAAGCCTAGATTTTATGGACCTTATAAAGTTCTTCGAAGGATTGACGAAGTAGCGTATGAGTTATAACTATCGAGAGACATCAAAATCCATAATGTATTCCATGTATCATGCCTCAAGAAGGCTGTGGGGCAGCAGGCCACTACTCTTATCGAATTTCCACCATTAGAAAAAGAAGGACAAATAGAACCGATTTTGAAGATGATCACGGTTGTGTGAGAAAAGAAGTTAAGAGGGAGATTAATTCTAGAATACCTTATCAGAGGAAGAATCTACCAAAGGAGGATGTGACATGGGAAGGAGAACACATTTTGCAACACCTAAATCTACAATTTCTTAAGGGCGAGCAATTTCAGGCAAGGGGCACTGTAATTTTCTCTATGCATTGAAGATGAATGAAGGGTGAGATAGCCTATCAATTGTGGAAATTTCTAAATTTAACACATCAGAAACCCCTACTGCATTATCTGGTTTATTATCTCCTACTTGTTATTTCCATTAACAAGCTATTTATTAATATAAATATTGTTGAGAATGCAACAAGATGATGGAGCTTAGTGGAAAGGAGTCACCTTCACTAAGTGGGCCCGCATGCAAATTATGGCGCAAAGTCTATTTTTAGACTATGTCTATTTTTAGACATATGGATCATGGTCTATGAGTTGCAGTATGCTATTTATGGATGATTGGTCATGTTGGGAAAAATAGATGGACTTCTATTTTTTGTTCACAGCGGAGTGATCGGAGTCTATTTTTACATTGCCAGGCTAAAAATAGAAAAGTCAAATATTATTGTCTCATAATAATATTTAGACTATAAACATTATCTTATCCTCTTGGAGCACTTCAGTTTGAGCTACAGATGTGGCACATGCAACTGTCAGAAGGAAATACGCTTTCTTTGTGGGTCAGTTGAGCTATTGCATGCAGGACTTCAGTTAGAACTCAAGCAGTGGAGTTTGGTGGAGTTGGATGTGGAGTTGATGGAGTTGTGTTCAGTTTGACTTGGTTAAATTAGTTGTATTTAGTCTAACTGCAAATAGACTAATGATGAGTTGTTTTACTAATTATTAACTCATAAAGCAACTAAAGAATACATCAGTTAACTCAGTTGCATGTACAGTTCAGTGGAGACAGGTGTTAGAGGTTGAGATTGCTATCAGTTGTGACTGTAGTTGTGCATGAGATCTTGCACAATCAAAGGGATTGAGTTATGCCAATGAGTATTGTGCAATGTGGGCCAACACAAGGAATTATAGCCTGTGCTCACGTGATTTTCAGTGTGGGTGATTCTCTAAGCATTGTGCAGTGGAGGCAGGCAAAGCAGCGGAGGAGATTTGAACCTGTGACTTGTTCGGATCTGAGCTAGTTTTGTGTGTAACAGGTGGAGATAGTACTGAGTACCTGTGAGGAGTATTGTACTATGTATTGTTACATGTTCTCAATCATTAATATACAGATAGTGTGGGGTTTTCAGCTGTAAGCTTTCCCCGGGATACATACTGTGTTAATGTATGCATGCGATTGATGTTTCATTGTTTTTTATGCTGCTAAATTGATGATCAACGTAGAGGAGATTACGTATTGTGCATGTATTCTGCAATAGTGTATAATCGGGATAATCTATGTGAATAAGTGCCATATTATTCAAAATTTCTACATGGTATCAGAGTTGTTGATCATCAGATCTATTATTCAGAAAGTGTTTACATCTTGTTTCTTCAGGCAGAGTCTGTAATCGGGCCAGGTAGCCTCTAGATTCATCCTTCCTTTGGAAGGTGAGATATCTGGTAAAGCCCATACAATCAATCTCTGTACGAGAAATAATTTGTTCTCATGAATTCTAGATCAGAGGCGGTTGAGTTTGGAGCTGGTGGAATTTGAATTTGCAGCAATGTTTTCTTGGTATCAACGTGGCAATGTCTTTCAACAGATTGCGATTGGAGTATGCTCTTGAGGGCAGCTCGAACTATATTCATGGAAAGACAAGATGGAGGTATTGTTGGATGATAGTGGGCTGAAGGAGTTCATAGAGGCTGAGGTCCCAAAGCCTATTGATACTGCGCAGGTTTATGCTTGGCAAAAGAAGACAGCAAAGTGTCGAAGGATTTTGTTGGAGGGCGTGAAGGATCACATTGTGTCCAGCCTGCATGGAAAGGCTTCTTCATACTTGATGTGGAAAGCATTAACAGATCTATTCCAAAGCAAGAGTGATCAGAGAAAGCTGGCGCTCAAGGATAAACTCAGAAACATCAAATGTGAGAAGGGAGACAGTATGCCCAAGTATCTCACGAAGTTCACTCAGTGTCGGGATGAGTTGGGAAGTGTGGGGGTGACTGTCGATGATGAGGACTTGGTGAGCTTGGCTCTACTTGGTCTTCCGAAGAGTTGGCATTCCTATCAGGACTCTGTCAATGGTCGGGAGAAACTGCCAGGATGGGAGAGACTTTGGTCAGATCTTGTGCAGGAGGAGATCAGGCGGAATACCAGGGACGGATCTTCATCAAAGGGAACTGATGAAGAAAATTGTGCTTTGGCTGCCAAAGCAAAGAAGGGGAAGAGCAAGAAAGCTTCTCAGTCTGGTGCGAAAGGCAAGAAGCAGGACATGTCTAAGGTGAAGTGCTTTCACTGTCACCAGTACAGATACTATGCCACTAATTGTCTGTAGAAGAAGAAGAACAAGCAAGCTGCTAGATCTGCAGCAGGAGAGGCTCTAGCCTCACAGTTTGAGCTTGATTTTCATTGATCGCATGCTTGGTTTCAAGTGTGATGGGATCGGTGTGGTTCTTGGACAGTGGTGTGTCTTTTCACAAGGCAGGAGATCGAGATTTGTTTTCTGATCTGGAGGACAAAGATCTTGGAGTGCACATTGAGATGGGCGATGATGGTAGATACAGTGCGACCGGTATCGGTACCATTTCCTTTGAGAGGGAGTCTGGTAAACCCTTCGTATTGAAGGAAGTGATGCATGTTCCAGGATTGAAGAAGAATCTTATCTCTGTGGCGATGTTAGAAGACAAGGGATATGATGTTGTTTTCAGCAAGGGAAAGGCTTTCCTACGCAGTAAGACAACTGGAGAAACTTGGAAGATAGGGGTTCGAGTGAGGAACCTTTATCAGTTGCGTGTAGATGGTTGCGCAGCAATGGCATGCAAGGCAGAAGGATTGGTGATTCGGGATGATGGCGAGCTGTGGCACAAGAGATTGGGTCACCTTCACCATGGAGCCTTGAAGATACTACATCAGATCACTACAGGGCTTCCTAAAGGCACTCTTGCGCAGTCAGATCAGTGCAAGGGGTGTACTTTGGGAAAGTTTGTGAAAGCCACCATTCACGAGAAGGATAGTCACGCCACGACGATCCTTGAGAGAATTCACACAGACGTGTGTGGACCTTTCTCAGTTGCTTCGACAGCAAAACACAGGTATTATGTGATTTTTGTTGATGATTTCTCTAGAAAGTGTTGGATCTTCTTCATGCAGAAGAAGAGCGAGACATACTCAAAGTTTTGTGAGTTCAAAGCACCGGTCGAGAAGGAGTCGGGTAAGAAGGTGAAGGATCTTAGGAGCGATAATGGTGGTGAATACATCTCTGGCGAGTTCAAGGATTTCTGCAGTGCAGAAGGGATTTGAAGAGAGCTCATAGCTCCTCATAACCCACAGCAGAACGGGGTTGCTGAGCGGAAGAAAAGAACAATCGTGGGTGCTGCACGGGTGATGTTGCATGATCAGGGCCTACCCCTTCACTTGTGGGCGGAAGCATGCAATACAGCAGTTTATGTGCAGAACGTTGTCCTCACAGGATACTTGGCATGAGTACACCCGAGGAGGCTTATTCTAGTAAGAAGCCTGATCTTTCTCGTTTGAGGATTTTTGGTGCTGAAGAAGTTGGAGCCGACCGCAGAGGTTGGGATATTTGTGGGGTACACTGATATGCCCACAACTATCGTGTGTATTTGCCAGACAGTGGAAAGACTGTTGTGCGACGGGATATAAAATTTCAAGAGGAGAAAGCCATGAAGTGTTCGCTTGAGAGGGAGCCACACTTGCATGCAGATGAGGAGCTATTAGTTCCTAAGGATGAGCTTCAGGACGTGGATCAGCCACAGGACGAGGTTCATGGAGTGGAAGAGACCACTCATGCAGCGCCAACAATCAGAGGGCGAAAGCGCTTGACAGAAGCTGAGCAACTGGCTCAAGATGCAGAGAAAGTTGTAGGACCACCTACAGCCCAACGCAGGCAGAGACAGTCACCTGATCGATACACTGGATACATGGTTCTTGTGAGAAAATGTGTTGTGACTGAGCCATCCTCTTTCGAGGAAGTTGTGGAGGATCCCGCATGGGTAGACGCCATGGTGGAAGAGTATGATTCGATTGTCAGAAACAGTGCATGGGAGATTGTTCCTATACCGGAAGGGAAATCAATGGTGGGTTCGAGATGGATCTACAAAGTTAAGCAGGTAGCTGACGGGAGTGTGGAGAAGTACAAGGCAAGATTTGTTGCCCGAGGCTTTTCACCAATAGAGGGGATCGATTATGAGGAGACCTTTGCACCTATCACAAGGTATTCTTCCATACAGATGATTCTTGCTCTCTCAGTGCAGATGGGATGGCACATTCATCAGATGGATGTGAAGACTGTATTCCTCAACGGAGTCATTGAGGAGGAGGTGTACATAAAACAGCCCGAAGGTTTTGAGATCTTCAGCAGCGAGTCGCATGTGTGCAGGCTCAAGAGAGAGTTGTATGGGTTGAAACAAGCACCACGTGCTTGGTACACACGGATAGACAGCTATTTCACCGAACTTGGATTCTCCAAGAGTGAGGCGGATCCTAACCTATACCAGATTGTGGTGGAGGGTAAGTTGCTTATCATTGTACTTTATGTAGATGATTTGATTCTAACGGGTGATGAGTTGTTGATACTTTCATGCAAGGATGATCTTGCTAAGGAGTTTGAGATGAAGGACTTGGGCCTCCTTCATTATTTCCTGGGATTGGAAATCTGGCAGCGCAGTGATGGACTATTTGTTTCTCAGGGTAAGTATGCTCGGGAGATACTGGAGAAGTTCAACATGCATGGCTGCAAGCCTGTTGATACTCCTCTTCCTGGAGGTTGGAGGAAGGAGGATGCCACTTCAGCATATGAAGTGGATGCCACTATTTATCGATAGTTGGTGGGGTCACTTACGTATCTGGTCAATACACGACCCGATATATGCTATGTTGTTAACCAGCTTTCACAAGCTATGGTTAAGCCAACCAAGCTCTTCTGGAAGGCGGGCAAGCATGTATTGCGTTATTTGAGAGGCACATCGGGATATGGATTGTGGTACAGACAGGAGGATGAGGTGAAGCTATGTGGCTTCACGGATGCAGATTGGGCAGGGAACCCAACGGACAGAAAGAGCACATCAGGAGGGGTCTTCAGTATCGGGTCAACAGCAGTTTCTTAGTACAGCAGGAAGCAGAGATCCGTGGCACTTAGTTCAGCAAAGGCCGAGTATATGGCAGCAAGTTTGGCTGCATGCGAGGCTATATGGATGAGGAAGATCCTGGTCAGTTTGTTCGGTTCTTACTTGGAGCCTACTGTGATTTACTGTGATAACCAGAGTTGCATTAAACTCTCAGCTAATCCTGTATTTCATGATAGATCTAAGCACATTGACATCAAGTACCATCATATCAAAGATTGTGTGCAGCGGAGAATCATGTTACTTTCATACATTCCAACGGAGGATCAGGATGTTGATATCTTGACGAAGGCGCTCACCAGGAGCAAATTCGAATACCACCAAGGCAGGATAGGAGTTGCTGATAATCCATATCTTGTTGAGAGGGAGTGTTGAGAATGCAACAAGATGATGGAGCTTAGTGGAAAGGAGTCGCCTTCACTAAGTGGGCCCACAGGCAAATTATGGCGCAAAGTCTATTTTTAGACTATGTCTATTTTTAGACATATGGATCATGGTCTATGAGTTGCAGTATGTTGTTTATGGATGATTGGTCATGTTGGGAAAAATAGATTTACTTCTATTTTTGGTTCACAGCGGAGTGATCGAAGTCTATTTTTAGACTGCCAGGCTAAAAATAGAAAATTCAAATATTATTGTCTCATAATAATATTTAGACTATAAACATTATCTTGTCCTCTTTGAGCACTTCAGTTTGAGCTACAGATGTGGCACATGCAGCTGTCAGAAGGAAATACGCTTTCTTTGTGGGTCAGTTGAGCTATTGCATGCAGGACTTCAGTTATAACTCAAGCAGTTGAGTTTGGTGGAGTTGGATGTGGAGTTGATGGAGTTGTGTTCAGTTTGACTTGGTTAAACTAGTTTTATTTAGTCTAACTGCAAATAGACTAATGATGAGTTGTTTCACTAATTATTAACTCATAAAGCAACTAAAGAATACATCAGTTAACTCAGTTGCATGTACAGTTCAGTGGAGACAGGGGTTAGAGGTTGAGATTGCTATCAGTTGTGACTATAGTTGTGCATGAGATCTTGCACAATCAAAGGGATTGAGTTATGCCAATGAGTATTGCGCAATGTGGGTCAATACAAGGAATTATAGCCTGTGCTCACGTGATTTTTAGTGTGGGTGATTCTCTAAGCATTGTGCAGTGGAGGCAGGCAAAGCGGCGGAGGAGATTTGAACCTGTGACTTGTTCGGATCTGAGCTAGTTTTGTGTGTAACAGATGGAGATAGTACTGAGTACTTGTGAGGAGTATTGTACTATGTATTATTACATGTTCTCAATCATTAATATACAGATAGTGTGGGGTTTTCAGCTGTAAGCTTTCCCCGGAATACATACTGTGTTAATGTGTGCATGCGATTGATGTTTCATTGTTTTTGATGCTGTTAAATTGATGATCAATGTAGAGGAGATTATGTATTGTGCATGTATTCCGCAATAGTGTATAATCGGGATAATCTCTGTGAATAAGTGTCATATTATTCAAAATTTCTACAAATACCAAGATAAACACACATGCAGCGTTCACACATATACAGATCAACAATTCAAATAATTGAGACAACACAAGGGACACCGTTACTTTTGGACAATCGTCCCTGGAAAAACCCAATGCGGGAAAACCGGTGCAGCAAATATGAGGGTTTTATTATTATGCAGTTTTCTGAATACAACTAGGGTGCCATAAATGGCTCACCCTTCAGAGATGTTCTTTGGTAGAGATACCTCTCTTCGGAGACAGATATTTCGGCTAATCAGCAACTGGATGATGAGCCCCACAGTGACTTCGATTATTCCTTAGTTGGACAGTGAAAGCTGCTCCAAGCTTCTCTCTGGAACTGCGTCACCCTCCAGGGACTACATCACCCTCTATGGCTCTACGTTTTCCTCTCAGCTCTCAGTCAGCCCCACGAAAACACCACAGTGCAGCTCTTTTTGCCTAGCGTCAGCTCTGCGTCAACTTCTCGGCCTCCTATGTCCTCAGCGTTGGCCCTCCAAGCCTCTGCGTCATCCCAGGCTGTCTTTGCGATGTCTCTCTGACACTCTCTCTAGCTCTTTGCTATGTATTCTCGGTCTTCTTCCAAACTGCCCCTCGCTACAACAAATCACTAACTCAATTTCTCAACAAACCCTGCCCCAGAAAATCAAATTGACTGATCAGCTTGGTGTATCTCCAACTGACCCTCAAGCCTCCTCTTATACTTTTCTTGTTGACGATTCAACGACCGAGATAAAGTCCCTAATCAACATCGAAGATTAAATTTGGCTTGATCTTCACTATTTAGAACTTTCTCACCCATATTATATTAATACACATTAATATTTTAATTTTCCTAAGTTTATACTTAGGAACCCCATTAAAAATATTAATTATTTTAATATCTCTCCATACGGGTGGAATTTCTCCAAATGATTTCTGGGTCTTGGAGATCTCATGTGCCTTAGCCTCGCCACCAGTTTTCATACCTAGAGCACATCCGATGCTACCAAAAATCAACGCTCCCTCTTAGCGAGGAATGTGCTCCAGTAATGCTTCACCATAGAAACATCACTCTGATCCTCCGCGTCGGTACCTGTGTTGATGCTAGGTCTGCTACCTCACATCCCCTCCACTGCTTCTCCCTATATTGTTTCCCATGACACTGCGACTACCACTGCTACATCTATACTGCAGCCTCTGTTTTAAGAACCAGCCAGCTTGGTAACAGTGGCCTGAAAACTCAAAAAAACAACGATTTTTTTTACTTGCTTTTTGGTGAAGAGATTTGTGTTAAAAGCTGGTGGACACATGAATTCCACATTAGCTTACTGTTTTCATAGGTTTTTTATTTGTTCACTTGGCTTCCTATGGCATGAATCGTTTAGTGCTTGAAAATAGAAAGTGATGAGTCTGGCACTGGCAATTTGATAGGATCCAATGTTGTGAACTTTTTGCCAAGAACATGAAATCTCCTGTAAGAGTGGAGCAAGACATATGTTGCCTTCATTATATAAAATTCCTCAAGGAACAATGTGAATTTCTAAGTAAACAATGATACTATCTGAGAACCATGTAATAAAGAGGGCACATGAAATTGAAATGTTGATCAGACATGTGATCCTAGTTAGAATGTTTATAGGTGCAATTCTCTCTTGGAAGATGGCAGTTTATCTTTATACATATTACAAAGTTGATGGGAACAAACTTGAAGTTGCCCCAAGGGATCCTAAAACTATAGAATAGCCACAAAATATTCTATGGAGTGTAGATGGGTCTGTCATGACTGCATGTAGATGTGGATGCAGAAGTTTTGCCTTTAGGGATCCTATATCTTGATCTGTAGACTGTGTCACATACAATTTGCTTTTGTAGTTCTTCTCATGAATACATCTATTAACATCCATCTTGGTGAGATGGTCTAAGATGATTGATGAGGGCACAAGACTAAAAATGAGTTACAAACTATGAAGCATGTAGATATGCTACCACTGGTTGATCCAGATGATCTTGGCTCCTCTAGTAGTAGCCACTAGCCAGTAGTACTGGTCACAATTTACTTTTGTTGTAGAGGCCATTTCTAGCCTCCTTGATTATGTATTTTTGTTTTGATCTCTATATCATCATCATGTATGTATTGGACAGTGCACTCAGTGCCATTTTAATTTTTGATATAATGGATATATTCATGAGCCTACTTTGATCATATGTTGTCTTCTATCTATATTCTAATGCTATGTGTTTGGAAACATGAATGAAAATCTTTAAAATTATGTTTTTTATATGAAATAAATAAATAAATAATAATAATAATAATGATGTATTTTTTACAACGACCGAGTCATTGAAATCGAGTCGCCCGAGTCGATACCGATTTGGAGTCAAAGTCGGAGTCAACCCTCGGCCGAGTCAAAGTCGGAGTCGAAATTTTAAAACATTGACTACAGCTCCCTCTCAATATGTTGCCATGCTGACCCTAGCACTGTGTTAATTTTAGGTATGTTCTATGCTTAGAGCATTTTATTTCAATTTTCCCAGTTAGCTCAATATATTTTCTAGATTAGCAATCACATCAGCATTAAAGTAAACTGCAGATAGAACATAAACATAAATCGCAGAAGACAAGCCAAGACAAGAGGACACAAGATGCAACGCTAGCTAGGGACAAACCCCAATGTGGGGAAACCCTTGATCAATTCTTGTTATATGTTCGTCAATAGTTCAGCAGAGAGAGAGAGATAGTACATTTACAATAGAAGTCAATACTTTGACTTATCTAGATAAGAGCAAAGATCATCTCTAAGAAGATGATACATGAGATCAGTTGAAGACATGTTACTTCAACTGATTCTCCAAGGTGACTCCTGCACCTATCATTGTGCTACATCTCGTCATCATGTTGCACCTCACCATGCTGCACCATGTTGCACCCATCATCACAATGTTGGACCTCATGACCATGTTGTATACATCATACTATTGCACCTTATGCGGCACTGTTGTCCCAGGTGCCATTGTTACACCATGATGCCATAGTTGTCACATGTGCCATACTGTACTAAGCACCATGCCTAGCTATCCCATTTACCATGATTTATTAAGCACCATTTCCTAGCTGTGCCATTTGCTTGCTGTTGTTGCTATCACATTATGTCATTGCTAGACAATGTCATTGTTGTCCTATGTGGTATGTTGAACCATGTTGTCATAAATCATGTCTCATGTGCTCTTGCCATGCTATCCATGCTTTCCATGAAGTCCCATGTTTTCCTTAGCATTCATTTGTTGTCCCATTTACTAAGCAGCTGTCCCTTGCGGTACCATGCTTGCTGCTACTGCCTATTGTTGTAGTTGTTGTCCCTAACAGTCACTTCATATCTTGCTACTTTTCCATACCTTGTTGTTGTCCAATACCTTATCCATACTGTTGTTCAGGGCATGTTTGAACCCTCAAACTCTCCACATTGTCCATGTCTTGAGGTGGTTAGGGCTGCAACCTACCACAGTCACACGCTGTCACCTACAACCCACCTTTTCGCTGCCCCAAACAACCCTTTTTCAAACTGGCCTACGCCTCCTTTCAGCAACTCAGTGCCTTGTTTTATGCCTTAAAACGGTCCTCCCTTTCAGCTGCATTAGACTTACATTTAGGGCACCATATGCCTGCGGCTAGGGCGCCATTGGTATGTTTAGGACAATGTTTATCTTCATCTTAACAGCGACTAGGATACGCTTGAGATAGCGTAGGTTAGAGTTGCCTTTGGATAGATTTAGGGATGCCTTCTTGGACTGCGTTAGGGTTGCCTTAGAATAGCTTTAGGGTTGCCTTCTTGGATTGCGTTAGGGTTGCCTTAGAATAGCTTTAGGGTTGCCTTCTTGGACTGCGTTAGGGTTGCCTTAAGATAGCTTTAGGGCTGCCTTCTTGGACTATGTTAGGGTTGCCTTCTTTTTCTCCAACATCTAGGGCTTCCACTCCTAGATTTCTCTTCCACTAAAACCCAAGGCAAGTGGAGAGAAATCAAGATAGAAGTGTGTGTGAAATTGTTGACACCTAATCTTCATGATTGGGTGAATTTATGTAAATAATTAAATTAGGAATGTGAACAGTCATCAGGAGATGAACTGAATAGTCACTCCCTATTGTATATAACAAAGACCTACCTAATGATACACGAATCAGTTTTTTGCCTAATGGAGTTACTGCCTGACCTGACATGGTATCAGAGCCAGCTCCTTTTTTTAGCTCTTATGCTCCTGTAACTCCTCTATCTGCCATATCCCCTCTGTCCTAACATGGTACAGTCCTGAGTTACCTACGCTCTCTGCTTTGTCCATAATGCGTTGCTCTATCCATAACGCACTGCGTCTGCCATATTCCCTTACAGCGCTGCTCTGTCCATAATGCGCTGCTCTGTCCATAACGCGCTGCCTCTACCATATTCCCTTCCAGCGCTGCTTTGTTTGTTTCTATGTACCTTTGGTATGAACGCTGTCCATTAAGCATTTTGTATTTTTTATAAAAAAATGGAAGTCTGGTATCAAAGTGGCGCAGCAGAAGTCGCTCATAAATTGTGGTCTGATTACTACAATCCAAGGTTGGAATGTTTGTAATATTTGAACACACATCCTTGTGCGCTGGTGCTTGGTAAGGCTGAGAGCTGATATATCACTGGTCATGGTATATCTTTGTCACTTTGTGTTTGGTGCGTTGATGTTGTTCTTGAATAAAGCGAGTCCGTGCATGCTTTGAAAAAATGCAGAACTTCGTTGAACAGTTAAGTTTTGCATTGCGCTATATTGGATTCCAGAACACCATGCTATGACAGCCAGCGTTGAGTTCTGGAGCGTTTATTTTTTTTGTTGAAGGGGTCGTATTTTTATTGCGTTGGAGGTATATAATGCACTTTGTATATGAATAGCGTTTGGAGGTATATAATGCACTTTGTATATAATAGCGTTTGGAGGTATTTTAATATACTTTGTATATAATGTTTGGTGTATATACCACGCTGTTGGGCTACCTCTAGAGTCTGAATTGAATAACAGTCATGATAATAAGTAGCACTTCCTTCGGTCGACTACATGCACCGGTCGGTGGCAAATGCCATTGTGCAAAAAAAAAAAAAACGAATCCTTTGAAGAGAACACATCAAATTTTTCTTCAGGATTATTGTGAATCTGAAGCTTGGCTACCATAGTATTGTTTTCATAAAGTTGTTTTGAAAGTGACTAACATAGTTAACGCTCTTGCGTTTGACTATGTTTAATATATTGTTTGAGGCCAGAATATATTTTGATATCAGAATCAATTTTCTTTTAGTAGCAGAAGTTTTTTTTTCCAGCACATTTTTGCTAGCAAAAGTATTTTTTATAGCTCTCGGATTTTACAATGCATTCAATCATATATGTGGTGAGAATAGTTCTCACTGGCAAGGAGAACTATCCTGAATGGTCTCGGATGATAAAGCACACCCTCATTTTCAATGAGTTGTGGAAAGGAGTGTGTGTCGAAGAAGGAGACAATGACCCAGTACAACCTACCTCAGACAAAGAACTCGCCATTTGGGAAAACAAGAACAACAAAGCTTATGCATTAATCGCAGCATCTGTAAATGAAGAGGTGAGTCGCCATATTTCGTCATATTCAACTGCCTTTGAAGCCTTACAAAAGCTGAAAGAACTCTATGACTCACATTCTGCACTTGAAGTTGTTCAACTCATGATTAAACTCTTCACTCTTGAACTGCAAAATAATGATCCTCTTGCTCTTGCATCTAAAGTAAAGTCGATAATGCATGATATCAATTCCACTAAGGTTGAATTGGATATTCCTCTTATTGCTTTTCTCAAGGCACTTTATCCTACTTACTCCAATTATCTTGAGCCATTGCAAGCAAATGGAAATCTCAAAGATATAACCTTTGACTCTCTTGTGAAAAAGTTTGTTGAAAGAGAGAAAGCTTTTGGAAAGAAGACAGCCCCTGAATCTACTGAAGAGACTGTGTGCCTTGCTCATAAAGAAAAGCATCCTGCTCATGATTCTACAAGAGGAAGAGGTGGACGAAGAGGAAGAGGAAGATATTTCAGAGGCAGGGGGGGCAGACATTCTCAAGGAGAAAAGGTAGATTTGCACTACATTCGCTGCAAAAGAAATGGATCACATGATGCCTCTACATGCAAGCTACCATGGGACAAAATTGAGCAGAAAAGAAACCAACAGAAAGGTAAAACTGATGATACAGACAAAGGTAAAGCACCTGAATCCACTCACTATGTTGAGGCACAATGTAACATTGGAGTAAAAGAAGATTTGTTTAATGCTTCACTTGCTTCATGGAAAAATGATTGGTTTCTTGATTCAGGAGCAACCTATCACATGACTCATAGAAAAGTTTTTTTTGAAGATTTCACTAACAATGTTGATGGAGCAGTATACTTTGCAGATCAATCAAAAATCAAGCCATCAGGGCTTGGCACAATCAGGCTTAAACTGTCTGGTCTTCCAGACTTTCTTCTGGATCATTTCCTATATCTCCCACAGCTCAAGAGAAACTTGTTGTCCTTGGTCCACATCTGCCAGCAAGGTCACTCCATTCATATGTTTGATGGCAAGCTTGAGGTAAGAAAAGCATCTGACCACTCACTTGTCATGAGGGGAATAGAAGAAGAAAGGCTTCTCAAACTGCAAGGAACCTTTGCTCATGCACAACATTTCTCATATATTTCTCATTATGAAGAAGGTACGCTTCCATCAAGTTTATTATGGCATGCTAGATTTGGACATTTAAACTATGACAGTCTCCGCTTATTGAAGAAAAATGGTGTTGTTGGTTTGCCTACAATTCCTAGGAAACTTAAGCAATGTGATGCTTGCATTCTAGGAAAGCATAGCAAACAATCTTTTCATGATTCACATTCAAGAGCACATAGGAAGCTTGAACTCATTCATTCAAATTTATGTGGTCCAATGCATGTTCCTTCTGCAAATGGAAATAAATATATCATGACATTTATTGATGATTACACCAGAATGTGTTGGGTTTATTTATTGAAGAACAAATCTGATGCTTTTCAAACATTCAAGAATTTTCATAAATGGATTGAAAATGATGCACAATCTCATATTGGGTCTATTCGCACTTATAATGGAAAATAATACACATCAAATGAATTTGAAAACTATCTTTGCCAACATGGGATCAAACATCAAACAACTATGCCTTACAATCCCCAACAGAATGGTGTAGCTGAAAGAATGAATAGAACAATTTTGAATATGGTACGATCCATGCTTTTCTTCAAAAATGTAAAGATAATTTTTTGGGCTGATGTTGTTCTATGTGCTGCATATATAAAGAATATATGTCCATCTAATGCTATAAGAAACAAGACTCCTTATGAATTGTGGTATGGACATGTTCCTTCGGTAAAACATCTCAGGATCTTTGGTTCCACCTGTTATGCTTTGATACCAAAGGTACATAGAAACAAACTTGGTGCTAGAATCCGTAAGTGTATCTTCCTGGGGTATTCAAACACCTCCAAAGCATACCGCCTCTATGATGAAGTAAATAAAAAATTTGTTGTATCTAGAGATGTAATTTTTCTTGAATCATCCAAATCTGACAATGTTGTTGAGCGGCAACTTGATCGCTTGGATAGATTCGCAAAAACAAAATCATTTCAAGAATTTGATAATCAGATTCCACATCTTGAAGGGGGGATTCCTATTCTAGATCAACATGTGGAATCTTCTTCTGAAGAACACTCTCCCCCGAATGAAACTCCAACAACGGATGATGCTTTAAGTGATGTAATTGATAGAATTTGGAGACTCAATCTTGATTCAGTCCCAACTCAATCAACAGAGCAGCCTGGACCATCTCAGAAAGGTCCCCCAAAGTGGCTGACGAAGACACTTGAAAGTGTTCATCCTGATGAAATTGGAAAAACAGGAACCAGAAATTCATACCGACAAAATGGAGGTGATGTAGATGACTCTAATTCACCTGTTGATATGGATGTTTCTTATGATTGTGAATTGAACTTGTCTACATATTTTGAACCAGCTTCCTTCAAAGAATCTGCTTCTCATGATGAATGGAAAGAAGCAATGCAAAAGGAGTATGGTTCCCTCATAAAGAACGGCACTTGGAAGCTGGTTGATCCTCCATTTGGAACCAAACCAATTGGCTGCAAGTGGGTCTACAAGAACAAGTATAAAGCCGATGGCTCACTTGACAAGAACAAACCTAGGCTTGTGGCAAAAGGTTTTGCATAGAAGGAAGGGGTCGATTATGAGGAGACTTTTCCCCCACAGCAAAATGGGCCACCATCCGGACACTCTTTGCACTAGTAGCTCAGAACGGTTGGAAAGTCCATCAAATGGATGTAAAACTGCTTTCTTGAATGGAGATCTAAAAGAGAATGTTTTTATGTCCCAGCCTGAAGGATTTGCTGTGAAAGGACATGAACATAAAGTATGCAAACTTGTGAAGTCCTTGTATGGCCTCAAACAAGCACCGCGAGCCTGGTATGAAAAACTAACTGAGCATCTTCTGAAACTCAATTTCAATCATTTTGATCTTGATGATGCAACTTTATTTGTCAAGAAATTTGGCAAAACAGTTGTATATCTTGTGGTATATGTAGATGATCTTCTAATGACACGGAACAATGAAAGCTACATTGCATCCATAAAGAAGGAATTGGGAAAAAGTTTTGAAATGACTGATTTGGGCTATGTTCATTACTATCTTGGCATTGAAGTAACTCAACATCCAAAGTCCATATTTCTTTCTCAAAAGAAATACATTGGAGATTTGTTGAACAAGTTTCGCATGACAAAGTGCAATCCTCTTACTACAATGGAACAAAACTTGAAGCTCACATCTATTGAAGGAAAGGAATTTGAGGATGCAACAAAGTATAGACAACTTGTAGGAAGTCTCAACTACCTAACTACCACCAGACCAGACATTTCATTTGCTATTGGAATCCTCTCCAGGTTTATGCAAAAGCCTTGTGAGGGACATTGGTCTGCTACAAAAAGAGTTCTAAAGTACTTGAAGGGAACTCAAGACTTTGGAATCAAGTACACACAGGTAAATGACTTCAGCTTGATCGGATACTCTGATTCAGACTTCGATGGAGACAAAGAAACTAGGGTATCTACTTTAGGATATGCTATGAGTCTTGGATCAGGCGTTGTCTCTTGGAGATCACGCAAACAATCAGTTCTAGCAGATTCCACAACAGAAGCAGAATACGTGGCAGCAGTTGAAGCAACAAAAGAAATTGTGTGGCTCGGGAAAATTCTTGAAGATTTGCAGGTAAAACAAGTACAATCAACTCCACTCATGATTGAAAACACCTCTGCAATAAAGTTGGCCAAGAACCCAAAGTTCCATGATCGAACAAAGCACATCAATACTAAATATCATCTGATTCGACATCATGTTGAGGCCAAAACAATCCATCTCCGTCATTGTTCCACAAATGAGCAAATTGCAGACATCTTCACCAAAGCGCTTGGAAGAGAAAAGCTTGAACGATTCAGAATGATGCTTGAACTCACCAACATCCCTTCAGATTAAGGGGGGAATTTTGACACCTAATCTTCATGATTGGGTGAATTTATGTAAATAATTAAATTAGGAATGTGAACAGTCATCGGGAGATGAACTGAATAGTCACTCCCTATTGTATATAACAAAGACCTACCTAATGGAATAATACACGAATCAGTTTTATGCCTAATGGAGTTACTGCCTGGCCTGACAGAAATGACTCTCAAGTCATCTCCTTTTATACTAAAATGTTGAGCACATGTGGGGTTTATTTGGTCGTTGGTTGACCTTGACGAATTGTCTTATAACACAAATAAATTCATAACATGAATACTTATCGGAATCGGATGATCTTTAGATCAATATTACACCTCTCGATGAGAGGGATCCAAGACAAATATCAGTTGCAATAAATAAGATGACCCACATGGAGTTTGGCCCTAGTTGCCAATTTTAACACTCCCTCTCAACTAGGGAGAACTCCATCTGTTGATCCATCTGTATGTCTAAACTATCTCTGCCACCAATGCCCTGCATTGCTCTACTCTGCTCTGCTAAACCATGAAGAATAAGAATTGATCGAGAATGTCTCATACCATTCTCTACTGAGACGAAGTCAGTTCCATATTAAGAGAGTGTGTCATACCACTCTTACTGATCCCAAATCAATGGAGGTCATCCTAGCATAGGGAGTACGGTAGATACAACGATGCGTCCATCGATAGTATTACAATGTTCCCTAACCCCATTTCCCTACTCATTGTCCAGATGAGAGGTACTTCCCATGAGTCCTAGACTGCATGGGTAGGATCCCTCGATAGGAGAACCACTCATCATGTCCCTAAGTCGCCATGGGGTATCACAAGGGAAGGTTGAGCCATTCACCTTGTACACAGCGCACCATTAGGGGAGGGTGAGTCGCCCTATGGTCACTTGTTATTCCAATAAGTACCCCAAGCCCCCCGAAGCTCCCAGAGCTCAATGCATGCAACATGTAGGACCCTCGTTAAGAGGGTCTCTCAACGACTCCAAGTCGTTCGAGAAAGTCACAAACTTGACCTTTCCCCGGGCTTTGACAGAATGTATGCGACTTGTACATCAGTCTCAATGCGATGGAACCTCCTCGCTCATCGACGTACCATATCCCAGATAAGGTAGTATCTAATGTCTATATTCTGGAGAAATCATAGAATACGGGATTCCTTAACAATCAAATCCCCCCTAGTTGACACAGAAGATCACGGTGGTATCCATCATTTGTACAAACAACTCGCTGAATAGCTTCCACAAACAAGCAACTTCACACGAGATCATACTCATAGCTATGTATTTTGTATCAGCGGTGCTTATAGCAACCGACTTTTGCTTCCTTCTCATCCATGATATCGAAGTAGAATCCAAAGAGAACTAGCACTCAAAAGTGCTCTTACAATCCTCCACAGTGCCTACCCAGTCAGAATTCGAATAATCAAGCAACTTCACATTTCCGGCAGTGTATCTCAATCCATGAGAGATTGTGCCCCGAAGATATCTCAGAATATTCTTGTCACCAATCTAGTGAGGCTCAACCAAAGTATGAACCCAACATGCTAACTACAAAACATGTATCCCGATGGGAGTTCACCAAGAACATCAATTCTAGTATGAGTTTGTGAAACTCAGAGGAATTTCCCAAATCAGGGCCGGTATCCCTATCACATAACTTCTGAAATTTAAGCTCCATCGAGGTAGTCGCGGGCTTGCTGTTCACCATTCCAAATCCGGAATCTAACTCCATCTTACTTCTGCAAATGAAAGGGTTTGCACCTCTCAAAAAGAGGTCGTCCTTAGAAGGTGCTGGTATGAGAGGTCTATCATCCACAACCTTTGAGCAATGGTTTGGATCGGCTTCACTCCTAGTGAATCTTAGCTTCATCAGACTTCTTCCTTCTCATCCATGATATCGAGGCAGAATCCAAAGAGAACCAACACTCAAAAGTGCTCTTGCGGTCCTCCACACTGCCTGCCCAGTCAGAATTCAAATAATCATGCAGCTTCACATTTCCAGCAATGTATCTCAATCCATGTGAGATTGTGCCCCGAAGATATCTCAGAAGATTCTTGTCACCAATCCAGTGAGGCTCAACCGAAGTATGAGCCCAACATGCTAACTGCAAAACATGTGTCCATACGGGAGTTCACCAAGAACATCAATGCTAGTATGAGTTTGTGAAACTCAGAGGCATTTCCCAAATCAAGTCTGGTATCCCTATCACATAACTTTTGAAAGTTAAGCTCCATTGAGGTCGTCACGGGCTTGATGTTCACCATTCCAAATCCAGAATCCAACTCCCTCTCATTTTTGCAAATGAGAGGGTTTGCACCTGTCAGAAAGAGGTCGTCCTTAGAAGGTGCCTGTATGAGAGGTCTATCATCCACAACCTTCGAGCAATGGTTTGGATCTGCTTCACTCCTAGTGAATCTCAGCTTCATCAGACAGCTATCAATCCTCTCATACTAAGTTCGAGGTGTTCCGCCTCAAGCAATAGAGGGATTTCTTCCACCTGCATACATGAGATTCTTGATCATGAATCTTAAACCCCTCGAGTTGTTCCAAACTTGTGGACCTGCTACATAAGGGGAATGGTCCCCTTGTAATATTTTCCTTCGGTACATCTCAGACATGTACCTTCATGCTCTTCTTGAATTCATGCATCCTTGTCATCATCTAACACACATCGGGAAGGGTCCCATATGTTAACACCCAGGTTGTTCCCTGTGACTCCCAAGGGAATACGGCCGGGGTAACCACTAACCAAGCTTTGGATTACAGTCTCTAGCCAAACTGTAATCAGAGAGGGCTCTCTCTTTAATATTTATCTCTGTTTTATGAGGATTTTAGGCTAGCTATGAAGTGAGGGATTGGTTTGAATTTTGGTTCAGTTATATCTTTCAATACCTAAGATGTAGTGTTCAGACAGTTGTAATTCATTGGGCAATGGAGTCTAGAGTTGTGAATTGTTTGAAATGCTTAAGTGAGAGTGTTCAGACTGCAGGGCCTATTGGGTATTTCAGCAAACAAACTTAAAAGCATGGTGATGATGTATGATTAGCTAATGGAAAGCAATTAAGAATTTTCCACTAAGCTAGTGGTGTGAAAGTGAAATATATTGCACAGGAGCAAAGTTGAATTCCTGAAACAAGGGTCACTGTGAAAGATATATTCTGAAAGTGCAGCAATTAAGAATTACACTTATCAAGATTATAACTGAAGAAAACATTCATTAACAACATAGATTGAGCTCAGGGTATTTCATAAATAAATCATGAAGCTATTCTTTTTCTTTGCTGCTAAATACTAGAACTCGGAAACATGTATGGATTGTAAAAGACTGAAACACATAACGAAGAGAATTACAGAAGACTTATTGTATTGTGAGATGCACAGGGATCCTGCAACCTTTAACAAACACCATGAACGCATTCAAACAGCTCAGAACTTGAGAGATTCCATCACTTCTTTTATTAAACTTTGAATAAATTACAGCATAGGGTCTCTTCAAGAGGAAATCAACAACCCCTGCAAGCTTATGCGAGCGGGAATTTATACAATCGGTTCCAAAATATCTGAACCGCTGAGTTATCTGATAATTAAATATGTTACCAACTTTTACAAAATATCAGAAAAGAAGTTACTACTACTATTAATACAAAATGAATGCCCTTTATATCTGTCAGGAGATACTTTGACCCTTGGAGGTCACTTAGTCGGTCTGGACGTTCTTCTTTAATGCTGGAAATGTGCCTTTATGGCTGTTGTGCTGTAGCTTTTCGGCTCTGCTACCTGTTAGCTGTCAATCTTGCTTTTGTTGGCCGAATATGATCTATTGAGTTGGCTCAGCCCATTCTTCTCTCATCCACCGTGTATGCATCACTTTTTTTGAAGGTGATGACTTATGTTTTTTGCCGAAAACTGTGCTGGAAGCCTTTGGATTTACAGTATCTTCTGTATCATGCTAGTCCACCATTCCTGTGTGGGCAGTTGATGTCTAAGAATTGCATCCAAAGTCTCGTCTGCCTCTGTGTATTTATAGAAATTGGGAGGCACTTTAAACAGGTGTTTAATTTCATTCATTATAAAGAATAAATTCTGTACCCTGTTGTAGAGACTTTTTCCTGTAGCTGGCCCTACTTCCTCTGAGGTGTTGGGCCTTTCATTGATCTGATTTGTAGCGAATGTGTTGACCCTCTTGGCATACTGCTCATGTGTAAGTAGCCTTCCTGCGCTGTTCAGTAAGTCAGGGAGACCTCTGTTTTGCAATGCCACAAACTTGTCCATGAACCTGTTGACCTTTGTCTGCATGTCCTGCGTCCTTCTCTCTAATGTCTGCACCAGGTTTCTTAGTGTCAGGACCCTCTTTACTAGCAGAATAGTCTCAGTCCTATTGGGAATTCCCATAGTTGCTAACTGAGCACTTGTTCTATTATTGAGCACATTGATCATCCTGTTGGCAACTTCAGGCATATTGCCTAGAGAGGCCCTTGATCTCTGAATTTCCTTCTGTGCTTTTGCAATGAGCTCCAACTGCTCATGAATTGTCTCAATATATTGCCATTGGTCAGTGATGGATTGGCCAATGTTGGCCCATAAGACTGTCTTGAGCTCAGCTGTCACTTTATCCAGTGTGAGCTCCTTCTCCAGCTCCTTTATCCTGTCTTTGAGGGCTTTTATTTCCCTGCCCTTTTCTGCCACAGTCTGCTTGGATTTATCATACCTCTCATTGAGCTTGGCTAGACTTTCCCTGGCCTCATTTAGCTCTGCCATTTGGGCTTCCAGGGCTTGTATTTCATTCTTGAGCTTCTGCATGTCCAGGCTTGGAGCCTGCTCTGTTGTTGTTGGTGCAGTTGTTGATGTAGATGGTGTTGTCTTTTCAGTAGGAGGAGCTGTGGTCTGAGGAGGTTCCTCCAGGTTAATTATTTCTGGAGGAGGCTGAGATGATTGACCTCCTTCCTTTTGCTGTAATGATGCTTGTAATGCTGCCTGTCTAGCCTCTGATTCACCCAGCTTTTCTTGAGTCTAGATTAGCTGTTTATATAAAGACACCAGCAAAGCTGTGGCATCTTGATCATGTCTCAGCTGGGCAACTTCATTTGTTTGTGGGTGAATTGTTGCTGGGATTTTGATCTTTCTCCTTAAAGCTGCCATGTCTGCATCCCTCAATTTCAATATTTCTTGTATGCCCTTGATGTCCTTAGGATCATGTCCAATCTCTATGATTATATCTTCTAAGGCCCTGATCCTGTTATCCTTTGCTTGAGAGGATGCTCTCTCCAACTCAAGTTGGGCAGCTGTAATATTTAGGCTATTTTCTAGCCTGTAGTTATCCAGTGTCTTGTCTGCCAAGGAGGCATACACCATCTCACCCGTTTGTTTATGCAATTCGATTTTGTCCATTGGGTGGATGTCCTTGGCAAGGACCTCAAGATTAGTCCTCAAGTAGTCTAAAGGGGACTGTGGCTGCAATGCAGTTGGCATGAAGTGACTCATGATCATCTTGCCTTCATTAACATCATATGCAGACATGAGCCTTTGCTGGTTGGTGGGAGCCATTTTCAACAAATGATTATATAGTCGTATCTTTATTGGCTCATTCCTCCTCTTTATGTCAATGAACTGTTGTTTGATACTCAGTTCACCTTCTCTCTGTTGGCTTGAGGAGCTGACTTCTCCTCCCATCATCCTCTCTTGTTCCTGCTGGAAGGAACTTGCTGAGGCCTCCAGACTTGGTGGGCCCATGCCCAAAGATTGCCCCAAAGGCATTTCCTCTTCTGAAAGGGGATTCATTCTGTGTCTTTTCTCCCCTTGAGTCGTTGTTGTTGTGAGGGGAGTCTCTCTGTCCCTCTTTCTGCTTATGTCTTCCTTTTGTGGGGTTTGGAGGACTGAGGCCTCCACCGTCGTTTCTGGCCTAGGAGGCACTGTGTCCTGAGCCTGCCGCTCAGTGGAAATTGGGGCTTCAACTGCCTTTTCTTGTTGTAATGGCTGCTCTTTCTCTTGCTGCCCCTCTTGTTGTTGTTGTACCTGTTGTTGTTGTTGTGCCTCCTCATGAGGTGGTTGTTCTGGTTCCATCTCCTTTTCTTTGCCTTTGCTTGAGGTTTGCTCAGTAGCTTTAACCGCTTGCCGATTTGCTGTGGAAGAAGATGCAGCTGCTCCCACTTGAGTGCTTGGAAGAGTAAACACCTGTGCACAAAGCTCCAAGTCAGCCATCTTTTGGATATTTCTAACTGCTCTTTGATTTAATTCTTCTTGTGTAGCAGCTTCCTCTAAGGTTCCCCTCCTCCATTTTGCTTGATTTGCATATTTTTCTATATGGGGCAACCTTACATGGTCATAACCAGACAGCCTATACTTGACCCTTCTTAGAGTTATGGAGTGATTGGGGTCATAAGGTTTCCAAAGGAAACTGGTCTGTAGGCCAAGGGATCCTAACATGTTGTTGGCTTCTTGCCAACCTTCCTCCCTTTTGTTGTAGATGAAGTGGCCTAATTGGTTTCTGACCTTGAGTTGTGCTTTCTTGCCTCTGCTTGAAAAGTGCAGCACATCAGCATTCCCAAATTGCTTAAAGTATTCCAGGGCAAACAATCTCATGGGCACATATCTGGGCAATCTGTATGGGGGCAGCTCACACCCATATATTCTGATGACTATGTGGTGTTGGTAATAATACCAATCCCCAATGTTGTATGCCTTGGACAACTGAAGAATCCTCTGCATCTCATCAGTTAGCCTAGGAGGAGGTGAGCTCATGAGCAGAGACATGGCTGGGTGGATGAAGAGGTCTATAAATTCACAATAGGTGTATGGAGAAACAGATCTGCAGTGGAAGGCAGAGGACCAATACACCACTGACCTTGGATTTCCTTGTGCATCCACTCTCTTTATAGCAAAGTGGAACTTCTCATGTTGATAATACAAAATCAAGTGGTAGATGTAGGAGGTGTATCTGAACACCCTTTCTCTTGGTAAGTTCATCAATTGCTCATGTATTTTGTCAGATATGTAAGTGGCATAGTCATAGCAGATTGGAGACTTGCCAGGGGAAAACATGAGCATCATCACCAGCACAGTCTCATCAACAAATTCAATAGAATTATAGCATAGAATGGGACTGATCATGTCTACAAGGTCCCTGCCCAATTGGTTTAGGTAAACATGAGAAATGGGAGGGTACTTCACTGTGTCAGAGGCAATATATAATTGATTTAGCTTGGTGATCTGGGCATCTGTCAATTTGGCTCCTTGCTTTATCAGATCAGCCAGTGATAAAGGGACTAATTTCTTCTCAGTTTTGAAATGGAGCATCTCTCTGATGGCTTCAGGGGTGACATAGAAAACAACTGAGCCTGAAGGGTTAATCACAGCCCTCTAAGTGGCGTCGTAGGATTCAGCACATAGGTGGATCAGGTCAGGAAACTGGTTGACCTGAGGGAGTTTGAATAGAGGGAGGAAAGAATCCCAAATGCCCAATACATCTGTTCCAGCCTCATGTTTAATCCTCAACTCATTCAGAAAATGAATGTGGTACTTGTTGTGCATTAGCATTTCTTCTGCTATCTGATAATCCAGGTCTGCTAGAGGCTGCCACTCCAATTGTCTCTGAGGGGCATTTAGAGGAGCAATATTCAATGCTACAGGAGCTACTGGTGGATCCATGGTTACTTTTAGGATTTATGTCGTTTATAAACTGGTGTCACTGTGCAGAGCAACACCACAGAGTTTTCTTTGAACAGAAAGGTAAATTACTGAGGGACAGAGGATAAATGGTCAATTGCAGCAATTGAAATACTGCTTAAAGGATGGATAAGACAAATGTCTGGTCTTAAACTCCTTTTCTCAGCAAATTGGTACAGTTTGGGTTACCATTTCGCGATTGCGCGAACAGAATGCAGTTATTGGTAAAAACTCGGGCAAACAAGGCTCAACCGGTGAATTTCGACCTTAGAGTGTAAATGGGGGCTAGGCACATGGGATTTGCCGGTGAATTATAAGTTTCTCAGTGTTTTAAGCTTTCTTGGCAATTTTCAGACGAAACCAGGTGCAGGAGGGATTCACAAGGATAAATACCTGGTATACAGAGAACAATGGACATGAATGCAGGTGAAAAATGGCGCGCCAACGGTCTCCAAGTCGAGTTCAGCAGGTTGGTGCGCAGTTGGACGTAAAAACCATGCAGAAAAAACAACAGCGTTTTTGGCAAAAAGTGCAAAAAACGCGAAATTTTGGCCAAAATATGGATTTTTGGAACATTGGCGCCTTTTTGGATGACATCATCAGGTGGGGTCAATGTCGGATGACGTCAGCATGACGTCATCGGGTGACGTGGCGGCATAAGAGAGGTCCACGGGGATGGTGAGGTGGCAGACAGGTGGAGCAATGGCGGACGGGGCGCACCGACGCGGCGCTGACGTAGCAGTGATGCTGGCAGTGACGCAGGCAGGGCGGATTAACCGAAACCGGAAGTGGTTAGCGGTTTCATATCGCACCGCCTTCCATACGGAAGCGGAATTGTCAGAGGTACCTCCGATACGATGTGGGGGTGACGCGTGGCAGAGGCCTGACGTCACCCTCTGACAGATATCGGAAGGTATCTTTCGGACGTCGGGGCCGGTCCGATATGCACGAGGGCCGTCGGATGAAAAGGGCCCGATCCGACGGTCGACGGATCGTTGAGCTGGCCGGACGATACGGATGCGGGCGGGGTAATAAAATATTATTTTCTTTAAAAAACGCGCCCGGCGGGACTTTGGGTTTCGGCGGAGTTATATAGTTTTCATTGTATTTTTCAAATGAAAATGTATATTGCGCCCATACTTTGGATAAGTCGGAAAAAGTGGGTTTTTTGCAAGGTTTATTAGCAAATGAAGGGTTCAATGGGTCAAATGGTTTCAGAAGGGGAAAAAGGGGTAAGGTTTAGGGTTCTTAAACTGACCAGATGCCAATTTAATCCCTAACAGTGAACATATGGCTATAATGCCAAGGGGAGGGATATTTATACAATGCTTGGGGTTTATACACCATAGTGTTATAATAGTAGGGAAAGGGTAACATAGGGGATTTAGAAAATAGAAGTTAGGGGTTAATATGGATGGAAAAGGTGAATGAGGAGTGAAATCACTAAGTTTATTTGAAAATCACTTAGTTTAGGGAGTAGATCAAAATGAAAAGAATTTTAGACAAGAAATGTGGCTTTTAAAGGAATAAGAACCACCATAAAACCACAAATTCTTCCATGAATCTCAACTGATGAAGGGATGTTAGTAATGAATGGGAAAGGGGAAAATGGGAAGTTAGACATGCTCCTTTGCTTTGCTGCCACCTGATGGAGAAGAAGAGCTTCTCAATCCATTGATTTTCCTTTGTGAATAGGTTAGCACACATTCAATTGTAAGGAATGACATTTCTGCAACCCCATCTGCCTACCCATCTACTTGCCTAGCATTTTTTGTTTCTTCTTGGAGGGTGCACTTAGACTTGCAGACCCTTATTTGCCTTTTCTTTTCTCTTGGCTTTTTCTTTTGATTTTCTATCTAGAACTACCCTTATTGCTTCCAAGGTCCCAGATTAAGCAGTTGGGAACCTTAATTCTCTACCTAAGCTACTGGTCTGCCAAGATTAAACAGTTTGGACAGACTTCTTTCTCTATTCTACAACAAAAATTGAAACATGGCATGGTCCAGATTAGGCTGTTGGACCATCCATCAAAATTGAGTGCACATCAAGCTCTATACACACAGTGTCTTCTCTTGGAAATATGGGATCTTTGCATCATCAAAGCAGAGCATATTTGGAACTTTTTTTGCCAATCATGAAATATGAAACCTATTGGTATAGGTAGCTAACACCATAATAAGTAGACCTCCGGTGCTATAGATGAGATATGTCAATTTTGACATGATCCCCAATGGACCATCTTGCAACTTGATACAAACTACCAACTCTGAACACAAAGATAAAAGCATCTTTGAAAATTCTATTTTCAAACACGTACCTTTCCATCGATGAATGCCACCCTGTAACCTTTGACTTCCATTTCCGAAATGGACACCAAGTTCTTCTTGCGATCAATTACATAAAAGAGATTCTGTAAATGAATTGAGTCACCCTCATTCAATTGAGGGATAACATTCCCTACACCCTTTCCAGGATAGGTGGCATTGACTCCCAAGTATAATCCCACAATTATTTCCATCTCTACCAAATTAGAGAGAGCACCCTTCTATCTGTCGAAGTGCCTTGAAGTACTACAATCAATAAGCCAGATTCTCAAAGAGTCTGGAGGAGAGGGCCAATATAAGATAACACTTCTTTATCTTACCAGAAACAATATTTGATTCTTCATACCTGGGGTTCCTTGCTTTCTTGAAGAGTCGGTTATTTCCTTAATGACCTACATTCCTTCAATCATTGAAGATGTCCCTGGAATGATTGTTATCATCATCAAGTGATGTGTCCCTACCCTTCAGACACTCCTTCGCATAATGGTCGAACTTATTGTAAGCAAGGAATCTGCCTTTCCTTCCACCCTTAGATCCATACTTCCCATTGAAGTGATCTTTAGGTAGGCCATCAGAAGCTTCCATTGCGTCATTCTGATAATATTCTCTGCTTCAATTTCACCCTTGGTGAATTTGAAGAGGGGTGAGGAATCCACTGATCCTTTTGTTCTTTCCCAGCTGTCTTTGGTGATTGCTCTTTCACTCCTGCTTGGGCTTTGTCTTCACCTCAGCTCTAATACCATGTTAATTTTAGGTATGTTCTATGCTTAGAGCAATTTATTTTAATTTTCACAGTTAGCTCAATATATTTTCCAAATTAGCCACTACATCAGCATTAAAGTAAACTGCAAATAGAACATAAACATAAATCGCAGAAGACAAGCCAAGACAAGAGGACACAAGATGTGGTGCTAGCCAAGGACAAACCCCAATGTGGGGAAACCCTTGATCAATTCCTCTTATATGTTCTTCAATAGTTCAGCAAAGAGAGAGAGAGAGAGAGAGTACATTTACAACATAAGTCAATACTTTGACTTATCTAGATAAGAGCATAGATCATCTCTAAGAAGATGATACGTGAGATCAGTTGAAGACATGTTGCTTCAACTGATTCTCCAAGGTGACTCCTTCACCTATCATTGTGTTGCATCTCGTCATCATGTTGCACCTCATCATGTTGCACCATGTTGCACCCATCATCACAATGTTGGACCTCATGACCATGTTGTACACATCATATTGTTGCACCTTATGTTGCACGGTTGTGCCATGTGTCATTGTTGCACCATGTTTCCACAGTTGTCCCATGTGCCATATTGTACTAAGAACCATGCCTAGCTGTGCCATTTACCATGATGTACTAAGCACCATTGATTAGCTGTCCCATTTTCTTGTTGCATCTTGTTGTTGTTGCTATCCCATTATGTCATTGTTGCACAATGTCATTGTTGTCCTATGTGGTATGTTGAACCATGTTGTCATAAAGCATGTCTCATGTGCTCTTTCCATGTTGTCCATGCTTTCCATGCTGTCCATGCTTGCTATTGTCCCATGTTTGCCTTAGCATTCCTTTGTTGTCCCATTTACTAAGCATTTGTCACTTGCAGCTCCATGCTTGATGTTGCTGCCTATTTTTGTAGTTGTTGTCCCTAACAGTCATGTCATACCTTGTTGCTTTTCCATACCTTTTTGTTGTCCAATACCCTATCCATATTGATGTCCAGGGCATGTTTTAACCCTCAAACTCTCCATGTTGTCCCTGTCTTGAGGTGGTTAGGACTGCAACCTTCCACAGTCCCACGTTGTCACCTATAGCCCACCTTTTCGTTGCCCCAAACAACCTTTCTTCAACTCAACCTACCCTCGGCCTCCTTTCAGCAGCTCAGTGCCTTGTTTTAGGCCTTAAAATAGTCCTCCCTTTCAACCGCATTATGCCTGCATTTAGGGCACCATATGCCTGCGGCTAGGGCACCATTGGTATGTTTAGGAAAATATCTATCTTCATCTTAACAGTGGCTAGGATACCCTTGAGATAGGGTAGGTTAGAGATGCCTTAATATAGCTTTAGGGCTGCCTTCTTGGACTGTGTTAGGGTTTCCTTAGGATAGCTTTAGGGTTTCCTTCTTGGACTGCGTTAGGGTTGCCTTAGGATAGCCTTAGGGCTACCTTCTTGGACTGTGTTAGGGTTGCCTTCTTTTCCTCCAATGTCTAGGGCATCCACTCCTAGATTTCTCTTCCACTAAAACCCAAGACAAGTGGAGAGAAATCAAGATAGAAGTGTGTGTGAAATGACTCTCAAGACATATCCTTTTATACTAAAACGTTGAGCACATGTGGGGTTTATTTGGTTGCTAGCCGACCTTGATGAATTGTCTTATAACAAAAATAGATTCATAACTCCATGAATACTTATCAGAATCGGATGATCTTTAGATCAATCCTACACCTCTCGATGAGAGGGATCCAATAAAAATATCAGCTACCATAAATAAGATGACCCACATGGATTTTAGCCCTAGTTTACAATTTTAACACACTGCCACTGCAAACTATTGCACTACAACTCAGTTACCGAGAAGTAAGTAACTGACTTCACCCAAATACTGCCATCCTGATCAGTCTAGAAGCCTCGTGATGTTGAATCTGTCTCTATTGATATCTTGTGCTCCCTCTACTGTTACTTCACTGCTGCAAACACCTTTGTGCCTCTCATATGGTGTTGCCTCAGATTTCTACACTCTAGCCCTGCCTCGCTGCTCCACCACACTTTTCTCCACCAACACCTGTCATCATGCTACTTTCGTTAAGGGTTCCCGTAGTCGGATGTGATCCAAGAGTTTGGGGACCTCAAGGATCCTACCCCTAGCATGTATTCCTCTTGACTACAACTCGATGTCTCCCCACCTCTTCTCTAGAGGCACATGAGCACTCATGGCACAATCATCATCAGTCTCGACATCCTTCTCTGCCTTAGCCAGAGCTTCCTTTGAATCAGAAGCTTCTCCCTTGCCTTTCTTCCTCAGACATAATGTCCCAGATCCCCATAGTTGAAGCACTTGACCTTGGAGATGTCCTTCTTCTTCCTCTTCCCTTGTTGTCCTGCAGATGCTAGAGTTGCATCCTCTTCCTCCTCTTTCTTGACTCGAACTCCCTTACCACTACTCCCCGCCTTGGTCAACCTCCTCATCTCTTCATGTCTAAGAGTTGCCCACATATCCTCCCAACTGGGGAGAGTCGCTCTACCCAAGATGCTTTGGACAAATGTCACCCAATCCTCAGAGACTACATTCAGAGCAGTCCTGCCCATAAACTCTGGATCCGGTGTAGACCCAACGGAAGTGAGTTGGTCCTAAATTTCTTGCAACCTTAGGAGGAAGGGATCTATCTCCTCTCCCTTCCACATATTATATGACCTCAGTTGATTCTCCAATAGCATCTTCCTTTGCACGGAAGATCCCTAGTATAAGGTGGTCAACATCTTCCGCATCTCATTTGTTGTATTCTTCTCAGTAATATGTGGTATGACATGATCCTTGACCCTGTCTAAGATCATGCACTTTGCCTTCGCCATGGCCTCTTCATACTTCTCATTCGCATCAGGGTCAACTGGGACAGCTACAGTTTTCAAGGCATAGTCCTTGATGTGATGTATGTCCAGGAATGCTAGGATCTTGGCCTTCCAGATGACAAAGTTGGAAGCCCCGTCCAACCTGTCATGAACCCTCAGTCCATTTACTACATTTCAGCTCCTCTTCTGGACTCCCTCTGAGTCTTGACTTCCCTCCTAGAAATCTCCCTCTGAGTCCTGATTTCCCTCCTAGAAATCCTCTAGCCAATTGTCGAATCACTCCTCTCCAATCCTCCTTTCCCTGTTGCAACTCGGATCTCGATTTCTTGGCTAGAATTTCGCCGAGGTAGTAATTCCCACTACCTTGGTTCCATCTCCTTCGAAATTTTTCTACACTGATAGAATCAGCATCCCACCAACTCCTCAAATCACAATCTTCTCACATCTCCCCAAGCCCCGACAACTGAAGAAACTGAGCCTTTCAGGCTCTACACAATCCCGGCAAAGGTTGAATCTGCTCCTCCAGCCAACTGCGTCAATCCCTCCTGGCTACGCAGGATGACGTGGCTCTTTGTGAACCTCTTATGCCTCACTGTGCCTCCGCGCTGGCCTTTCCCTTGGATCGAACTGCTGACGCGTGCTTTGCGTCACCTCTTCTCTTACTGCTTCTGCTCTGGAACAACGTTGTCTTTCCGGGACAACTGCTTCTGCTGCAAATTTAAGATTTTTGTTGGACCTGTCTTCAATGCTGTTATCCACAATCCCTTTGATACCATGTCGAAATTTCTGAATCTAACACATTAGAAACCCCTACTGCATTATCTGGTTTATTATCTCCTACTTGTTCCTTCCACTAACAAGTTTTTTATTAATATAAATACCGAAATAAACAAAAATGCAACCTTCACACATATACAGATCAACAACTAAAATAATTGAGACAACACAAGGGACACCATTATTTTTGGACAATTGTCCCCAGAAAAACCTAATGCGGGAAAACTGGTGAAGTAGATATGAGGGTTTTATTATTATGCAATTTTCTAAATACAACTAGGGTGCCAGAAATGGCTCACCCTTAAGAGATTTTCCTTGGTAGAAGTACCTCTCTTCGGAGACATATATTTCGGCTGATCAGCGACCGAAGTTTTGCAGCCATACCAACCATCAGATCGGCATCTTGGTTTTGCCATCGAGGTATGTGTGTGATATTAAAAGAATCAAAACTGTCAATTAAGCTCCATACCTCATGTTGGTATCTTACCAAGTGTGGTGAATTGCAATGTATTGTTTTCCTTACCTGGTCCACAAATATCTGTGAGTCACCAAAAACTTTAAGATTTCTCACCTTCATATCAATGGCTTTCTTCAAGCCCTGTAGCAGGCCTTCGTATTCTGCCGTGTTGTTAAAACACACGAACTCCAACCGACTGGCCATCAAATGTTGGTTCCCTTGTGGGTCAATGAGAATGCTCCTAGCACCTGCAACTTCTAGGCAGTTAGAGCCATCAAAATAGATTGTCCAAAACATAGAATCTAATGTTATATCAAATGAACTGCCTTCTACGAAATTGGCCCTATCATCTAGAATATTACAGGGTAGCTCATCAGTCGGACTACGGGGGAGAGCTTTCAACTATGTGTTTGTTGCAATTTCTTCAACTGTCTCTGCATGGATTTCTCCAACACAAGTTTTTGTGGCACAAACGGCGAAACTATAATTCCCAAGGATAGAGTTGGTAAACATTATAGGTTCATTGGGGTCATTTAGTTCTGTCACTACATACTTCATGTATCTTTCTCGATCAACTCTCAGCATATCACATTTTCCCTTCTGGGGCGACAAGAGATGGGACCAATTAGTTGATAAATACCCATTCAGATTTGCTGACCAATCCCTACTAAGTAGCATTCCATATGCCTCAGGTATGTCGACTACCACTATGTCAATGACTTGTGTATACTGTGGTTTGGCAGCCATCTAAAACAGCGCATCTTTCAATTCTCCAATTACTTTCACATTCGTTCTGTCCAGTTGCATAATTCGAGTTCCAGATTTCTCAGGCATTACATGCAGTATTTTAGCAACAGCATAAGGCATAACAGTGGACGAGGCACCAGAATCTACCATGCAATTGTATAACTTCATGTTGAATATTTCAAATGTGATAAGGAAAGGTGGAGTCATGGATTTTGATTTCCTTCCTATCATGGCTGCACTGACATCTTGAGGTGTTCGATTCATTTTTGACAGAGTGGCTTCCATGGCTAATGGCGTTTGGGCTGTACTGGGGGTTCTAACAGGTCTGGACGCCGACTTCTTGGTTTGGCTACTCGGATTGGTGGGAGATTTGCAATTTCGTTCATTCATAGCTTTCAAAAGCAGATCTCTTTGCTACGTTAACTTTAACAAATCGAAGTATGTGATATTAGCTCGAGATTTCTTAAGATCATCTACAATATTGTAATCAATGTTATAAACAGGGTAGGGCAGAGTAAACATACCGGTTTTGTCGTTCTTAGGTGGGAGTTTACCATTTTGAGTCGCCTTCGTTGCATTTGGAGATGTATTATCTTTCTCTGGATAGTTCACGACTGGAATGCTCTTGGAATCACCACTAGGTTTATTCTTCTCAACAGGAAACTTGGGAGCGGATGCCTTCGAAGGGCGAACATATTTCTTTGTTTGGTCTACAGGCTTCATCACGCCCGCAAGTGGCCCTTTACTTCGTGTGTGGATTCCATTAGTGTGGATTTCTGTTGTACTATCCTTTTTGTCGTCATCATTCCCATTTGTGTAGAAATCCCATAGTACATTGACTTGAGATGCCTTGTCCAAGGGATCTTCTACTTGGTACTTTTCCTCATCTTCTTGTTCTGGCTCCAGCCCTACTATAGGTTCTTCTTTGGTAAGAAACGATCCGATAAGAGCCAACTCTTCCATATTTAAATTCCCTTCGTTGGGTGGAGCAGGAAACGCAAGTTGACCATGACCACCTTCTGTCTTCTTACAATAGAAAGGTTTGAAGGGTTTTCTGTTGTTATAATCTCCTACATTCCCACTTGTACTCACTCCAGAATTCATTTTCATATCGATGAGTATGTTCGTCAATTTCTTAATGAACTGATGCAAACCTTCACATCTGTGGTGTCCTTTTCTTTTATCTCAGCCACTTTATTATCACTCCCATTATTCTTCTTGGATGACTGAGAGGCTTTCTTTCCTTAGGTCGTATGATGACATGTTGTGAGACTGATCATTTTGTTCTCGACTTTTACTGCTTCATCGATAGCATCTTGTAAGGTTTGTGTGTTTCTCCTTTTAACCCACATCGCGGTAAGGACGGGGAGAGCAGTGATGTAGAATTCCATGAGCACCTCATCTGTAGGTCTAGCATTAGCCGGGATTTTTAAACGAGATAGTTCTAAAACTAAGTCCGCAGGTGTTTTGTCATCGCTAAACTTGTCTAAGAAGGCCTACTGAAAGGCACCCCATGAGATGATCGATCCTATTCTCAAGCTAAAGTACCATGTGGAAGTCGTACCAATTAGAGTAAAATGGAACAAGCAACATACCACATCTTCATCGGCTACCCCCAACATGCGCACAACTAGGAAGAAAGAGTGAATATGGTTATTAGCAGTGTCTCCCCACTCAAGGTCGAATTTAGGCAATACTCTTTCTGCGTTCTTGGGTAGGGCATGATGTTGCCCAGGTACCACTATCGCATCCTGTGCAAGCTATGGAGGGAGTGCTCTCGGAGGAGGTGGGGGTTCATTCCCACCTGGAAGAGGCGGTGGAGGTTGATTCCCACCTGGAGGAGGAGCGTTAGCCATATTATGGTTGAGGAGGTTCCGGTCGAAGGTTTCCCCCGGATGTTCTTTGTTAGGATTTCCCAAATCGAGCCAGGGATTATCTTTAGAGAGGGGATCCTCAGGAATTTCTTCCCAAGGAGTGTCGATACTTTGCAAGGACTCTAGCACAATATCTTCAAGGGAAGGGGCTGCAGATGTCTCTTCGTTTATGGGACAAATCCTTGGCTTTCTTTTAGTTGTCAAAGGTAAAGAATGAAAGATGGGGAGTTGAGATAGGGAACGAGCGTAAGCACGAGTAAGTACTTTGACTGGTTGTTCCTGAGTGACAGGATACTCCCACAGTCTCTCTTCCTTGGGTGACCCAAACACGGGACTTAGAGGGACCTTTGCTTCTTCGAAGTGAGGCTCTTCCAAATGGGCGGAAGGATCTTTTCGACCTTTACGATCCATACATTAATATTTTCAAATCCATGCGTGAAATTTATAGATGAAATCTTGAAAGTTGTGGACGGCGGTTCAAGCCCTCCTTCTAGCGCCAAATTTGTTGACACGGCGAATTTTCGCTATGCCAACAAAGGGGAACCAACCCGATCGCAGACCCCGATTAGATCTGCTTTCATTTGGAATGGCTAGTTCCAACGGGTTTCAAAGGATCCCATAAACTGTTATAGGTGTTGAAAGATTGCTCCCTGGAGGAAGACTTCCATTAAATCAACAAAAGAAACAGCTAACCTATATGTATCAAGTCCTATCTATACTGATTCTACCTACTTATGCTAGTCCTAACTATTCTAATCTATCCTGCAGGAGCATAATAAAAGAGATTAAACATCATATATAGATTCCAAGTCCAAATGAATCAATTACTGAGTTCACCGATGAACAAGGTTGTATTTAAGCTTAATTGCAATCTAATTATTCATACAAGAATACAAATTCATGTTTCTACAAATAAAACTTGCAACTGATGTTTAATATAGCTTCGAAATTGGAGACCGCTCATGAGTTAACCATGATAACGAATTATATTCAAATAACCAAGACTAGTCATAAGCTGTCTGTTATCACTGTGCACAAAAAAAAACATATATATCCTCATGCCAATTACAACACCCTGATTCCAAACATAAAAGAAACAGGAAAACGAATCTGAAAAAAGGCTTCTTCTTGACCGAAACAGTCTTTTTTATTAGCATAATAAAATCGACCCCTCTTCTGCAAAAAAAAAGTCCATTACCCATATCCAGAGGTAATACTTATGCCGCAAGACAACTGACCCTCGATATTCCATGACTTTCCACCTTCCTATTCTTTTCAATATACAAAATAAAATATACAAACATAGAACGATCAATGAAATCGTTGACACATCGAGGCGACATTTGCTGGAGCGTTTTATTTCCTGGAGGAAATGAACGGATGCCGACGAAAAGAAGAATGACTGCAAGCCATCTCTTCGCACCTGTATCGGTTGAACGTTATTCCCTATTATTTCCTGAAGGCAAATGAAGACATTGCGCTCGTCATCAAACATCTAGCATGATTTAAGGTGTATCTGGAGGTAACAACAGCTTGATGCATCTGCACTGTCAGGAGTACCTCCACTTAACATAGAGTGTGCCTCCATTATGCACTGTGGCAGTTCCATATCCCTTTCTTACAGAGCATGTCTTTTCAATATCGACATCGATGGTGCAGAGGTGTCATCTAGAGTCCCCAAAGCGACATAAGAACTCTTATACCACCATTTTTTCTGCTTCCTGTCTTCTCAAAATTTTAGGACATCCTACCCCATTCTATCCCAAAGCAACGACACATGGCAATGAAAATCCAGCTAGTAGAGGTATCATATGGACTAGGCATGTTGTTCCTACAATGATCATTCAAAGGCTGTGTTACTTTCTTGAATTTTATTACCAACTCACGATCCCTTTGCATCTTTCATTGCATCCCTTCATGATGCTTATGCATCAGCTCGTCGACCTTGCTTTTCTTCTCTTGGTCCTTGCCTGCATGAATGATCAGCATTAGCTATGATTATGAGAGATATGACAGAAACGCCTAAAACAAACCTTACCTTCATAAAAACATTCATAAAGATGCAGACTCTGCAACTAGGGGTCCTTCCGACTCTAAATCTCAAGAGGGCGCGATCATTTTTTGGGGATTGATGATTAAAAATAGATTGCAACAATAATTAATAAACCATTGAACCATTTAGCTTTGAGGACATAATTCCATCTGACAACTACGGTTATCATTCGGAGAGACGAAAGATCAAACTTCTCAAGGGACCCATTCAAATTTTCCCCCAGAGCAGATTTTAATAGGGTGGTGGTTGTGGCCACAACAAACTCTAAAAGTGTTGTTCCCTGGAGGGAACAACAGCTATTCCCTAGAGGGAACAACAGTTGTTCCCTTGAGGGAACAGCAGTGGTTCCCTGGAGGGAACAACAACTATTCCCTGGAGGGAACAGCAAAAAACACTCCAAAAAGGTGTTGTTCCCTTTAGGGAATAGCAGTTGTTCCCTGGAGGGAACAACATCTGTTCCCTGGAGGGAACAACAAAACCACTTGAAAAAATTTAATAGGGTGGTGGTTGTGGCCACAACAAGTTCTTCAATATCAAGCATGGATCTGATGGAAGTGCTGAAAATTTCAAGGTCAGATTTGTTGCTCGAGGCTTCTCTCAAAAGGAAGGTGTAGATTATGATGAGATATTTTCACCGGTTTCCCGCTACACCACCATCCATTTGATTATAGCCCTTGTTACCTCTCGCAATGATGGAATCTTCACCAGATGGATGTCAAGACTGCCTTCTTGCATGGCTCACTTAAGGAGGAAGTCTATGTAGAACAACCTGAGGGGTTCAAAGTTCACAATCGTAAAACATGTGTATGTAGGTTGAAGAAAGCCCTCTATGGGTTGAATCAAGCACCTTGGGCTTGGTATGACAGGATCGATAGCTATCTAATGAAGTTGGGATTTACAAGAAGTGAAGCTGATCCAAACCTTTACTTTAAGGTTGAGAATGATACACGTCTCATCTTGGTACTCTAAGAGGACAATCTCTTTCTAACTAGTGCAGGCTCTCTTATTCATCAATGTAAGAGGGAGTTTGCTTTTGAATTCGAGATGAAGGACCTAAGACTGATGCATTACTTCCTAGGGTTTGAAGTCTCGAAAAATCCAGGCAAGATTTTCCTTTCTCAAGGAAAATACATGTTGATTTTTGGTAGCATCGGATGTGCTCTAGCCTTGAAATTTGGAGGAGAGGCTAAGGCGCATGCAATCTCCAAGACCCAGATATAGTTTTGAGAAATTCCACTCGGATGAGGAGTTATTAAAATAATTAATATTTTTAATGGGTTCCTAAGTCTAAACTTAGGAAAATAAAAATATTAATGGGTATTAATAAAGATAAGAGTGAGAAGCTTCTAAGAGACGAGAATTAGGTCTGTTTTAATCTTAGCCATTGATTAGAGACTTAATATCGATCGTTGATTCATCAACAAGAAAAGTATAAGAGAAGACTTGAGGATCATTTGGAGACACACCGGCAGATACTCAGTTTCTCTAGGAAAATTGATTCTCAAGTAAAGGAGATCGATTTCAGAGGGAGAGTTGCAGGGTGGAGGAAGAGGAGGGCATAAGCAGTAGGCAATGACTAGGAGGAGGTGACGCAGGGACTATGGGAGACAGCGCAGAGAGAGACAAAGGCTAACGCAAAGGGACGTAGAGCCCCTCAGAACCACACAGAATGACTAAGAGGTGACGCACGAGTGGGACCGGGGTCTCCAAAGCATCAGAAAGTCTCAAAGGGAAAGTCTTGGGTGTTTTCTTTCAGTTTCTCTATAAAATCATTCCTTGTAAAAGCAATTGACATTGAAGATTAATAAAGCCCTCATCTGTTGCACCGGTTTTCCCGCATTGGGGTTTTCTTGGGACAATTTTCTAAAACAATTGTGTTGATGTGATTGGTTCTTTTACATGTATTTTTCTCTTGGTAATTGTATGATAACTGTAGTAGAATTTATTTTAATATTTGCTGAAAGGATTTCATAAATAACTTATTATGAATAATAAGTATGTGAAATATATTATTTGTTGCAGTAGAATTTCAGTTTAGAAATTTTCACATGGTATCAAAGCAGAGATATGGCAACAGGAGAGGAAAATCAACTATGGGTCAAGAGCATGATGCAGAGGCATCCACTCAAGGGGACTCGTGCATATTTCTAGAAGAATTCACAAGGGACATGAATTATGATTATTCTATGTTAGCTTCCAGATTGGAAGAATAAGTCACTTGCTTAGCAAGCTCTGCCTCCTCTGATGATCAGATATTGATCAATGACTTAAGTGATAGCTCAAATTTCAAAGTGTTCGAAAGAGTGTTGAACCTGAGCGACCAGATAGATATCGCCTTCCTGATTTCAGCACCATGAACGGTTTGAAAAATCGATGTTGTATGAAGGAGTTAACGCAATTTGAAAAGTCCAGTAAACTACAATTTTTGGACATTTGACCAAGATTAATTTGGTTTTTGAAAATATTAAAAAAAATATATATTCCAAGAAATATTCCTTAGAATATCCCTTTTCGATAAGCGCTAAACCTTTCCTTAAACGTCTTTCTTTAAGTTTCGTATTGAGCACGTGGGTAGTATGTGGAAAGTGGGAAACGGTATCTTGCACGGACAAAAAGTTGTAAATGGTATTCTACGATTTTACGCGATTAACCTTAGCAGTCGACACGTAGCACGAGAAAACTACTTTTCTCACGTGCTCTCACCTGATATCGGTCATGCAAGAATTTGTGCGAAATTGCGCGACAGCCGTTAAATTGGACGATTCACATCGACGGTGGAGATCGTTCGGTTTAATGGTGAGCGGACGACGCGATATCAGTTGGATCGAGCAAGATAGATCGATGGTGGAGATTCCCTAACCATCAGGATTATACCGCCTCATATGCACACCCAACAGTTGTGGTAACGGCTACCTCCAATGGTTCAGCTTGGCGGAGCAGCTAAAAAAAAGGCGGAACGCTAAATTTAACTGGAGTTAGGTGCAGTTCACCAAATTTGGTGGAGTATCCCTAGGGGATATTGATTAAATGCACTCCAGGAGCAGTTTTTGACCAGAGAGAGAGGGTGAAACAAGAGGCTAGCTAGGTTAATTGGAGCCTTCTGAAGCCAATGGAATAGTCCAGATAAAATGAGGAAGTCATCTTCATAGAGATTTTCATCCTGGGAGATTTTGTAGCTCAGGGCTACCAAGAGTTGGAGGCAGTTGTAGGAGCTACCAGTACTCGTTCTCAGCGAACCAACAGTCATTCCTAATTGTAATGAGTCTTTTGAATCCATTGCAGGGATTTGCAGAAGCATTTGAAGGCTTCTAAAGGCCGAGATGCTATAGGGAAGTTTCAAGCAGCCCAGTGTTGACTGTGGAGGAAGGCCTAGTTTGGGGATGCAGTGCTCATTTTGAACAAATGTTCATTCTATTTTTGGTGTCTGTTATGTGCTAGAGACAGGAGATGAGGTTTCAACGATAGTTAAATAATTATTAAGGAGTTAGTGCCATCAAGAAGCTCAGGGTAACTCAGAGCACTGATTGAAGGAATCAAGTCTAAGAGAGCTTAGATCTGTTTGCAGAGTGATGATAGCCATGACAGGAATATAGATGGTATTCTAAGCCCATTATTTCAGTTCAGTAACCTTTGGAGTTAAGTGTGGAACTTGTAAAAGAATTTTTTTCATAATCCCAAAGAGCCAATTCAAGAGGAAAAAAGCTCAAGGAGACGTAGCCCACGATATTCTAGTGAACTCCTAGATTAAATTTGTTGTTATGTGTGGATGTTTATTTGTTGCATTATATGGTTGTTATACGTGTTTAATATCAACATAAACAAATGGACTTAAAGCACTTAAACAGTTAAAAGAAAACACACACTTGTTTCAAGTATTTAATTCCACAAATATATAAGCTAGATCATTTATTTGTTTAACCAAGTGGGAGGTTCTTGTAAGCATAACAAGTTATCAAACCCCCATTTCAGATTTGGTGGTATCAGAGCAAGTTGCTTGATTGACAGAGCAGGGGGTTGCTTGTTTGACTTGAAAGTTGTTTAAAACAGTACAAAGGATTTGACTGTTTGACTGTTTGTAATCTGACTGTTGTTTGAGTTTGCAAAGGTGAAGGGAAAGCTACTGATAGCTAAGTCTAGGAAAGGATAAGAAGGAATAAGTGATGAAGGCATTCTCCTTACCCAAAGGACCTCAAGGAAACCCTTGAAGCACAAGAGGGTTTGTTTGCAAAAGGCTGCTTGAATAAGAGTTTGACTCTACAACCATTTAGTTTAGAAGTTTTTTCAATAGATTTTGAAAGCTTTGTGAATTTTGTTGAAGTTCTTTTGCTCATTTTGATAATGACAACTTCTACAAGTGAATTTTCAAAATCCTCCTCCTTCACAAGATTCTTTGATGAAGACATGAAGAGAGACCTATTCGTCATGATGGATATGGTGAAACAAATGTATGAAGATGAAAGGAAGAGCACCAAACTTCAAGGGCAATTGAATTCCATGAAGGAAGAGAAGTAGTTGCTTTTTGACAAGTTGCAGGAAATGGAGATCCAACTTCATATTGCATATATGAAACTAGAAAGGATGCATGAGTTGGAGACACAACTCCTTGTTTCCAAAGAATCCTTAGTCAAGCATCAGTTTGAAGAAGAGGTAAACAATCCTAGTTTGTCTTCAATTTCCTCTAAGAACGTTTATGTTGGTTCTTTTGAAAAACATACAAGAGGTATAGGGTCCAAGTTGATGTCAAAAATGGGCTATGAATGAAAAGGATTGGGAAAACGTGCACAAGGCATAGTTGAGCCCATAACAGTTGAGGAAAGGCCTAAGTATTTGCGTCTTGGCTATGGACAATCTTGTGGAGAAAGTTCCAAAGCAGTCATGAAGGCAATTGAAACAGTTCCTAGAAGGAGTTTCATTCTAGTTCTCTACCTCAAGTTTGTAAAGATTGTATTAATGGGAAATGCAATTGTTTGAAACATACTTTGCAAGAAGAAGGTGTTCATAAGCATGCACTCGAACAAGGGATTTGTGAAAGCTCTAAAATCATTGAAGAGATTGATGGTGTTCCGAAGGGAGCCACTTCTTCATTCGATTCACCTTCTCATGAAGGCAACAAAGGTGAAAGAGGAAGGTATAAATCTGATTTCAATCACATTTCTTTTGATTATGTAAAGCATGGTAAATTTCCACATAAGCATTGGAAAAAAATTTGCATGTTCCTTTTGTGGTTTCATTAACCATAGTGTTTCTAGATGTTGGAAGAAAATGGCCACATACAGGAAACTTTTGAAGAAAAGGAGGCAAGAAGCCAAAGGTCCATTGGACAAGGCAAATTATGTTGTAAAGAGGATGAACATGTGTTGCACTTATTGCCATAAGCAAGGAAATATTGCTGAAAAGTGTTGGATTTTGAATCCAACAATGCTTCCATGAAATTTGAAGGTGGTGGAAAAAGAGAATGGCAAGAATGGAAAGGAAGTTTCCATAGTTGATGTGTTTTAGGATGATTCACATGTTGATGTCGATGTGCAATTAAAGGAAGCACCTTTGATGTGGATTGATAAGAAATGGTTAGAGTTCTTATCCAATTAAGGTTGCATGTCTTTTGATTTGATACATTTCTTTGCCAATGGAATGCAAGTTGCAGGGTTTTACCAAAACGGTGAATGAAAAAGTTGAGTATGAAACTCGCTTTATTGCAGCAAAATTATGTTCATTTCAACTTTGTAAGTACATTTACATATGATTGAGGATCTTGTACTTATGATTATGCTTGAGAGAAAGTTGAAGAACGGAATACATGAATGAGAATGGTATGTATGAACAAAGGAATGTTGATGATTTCATTGTATTTGAACATGTATGTGTAATGGACTTGATGGTCGATTGCTTTGTTTAAACATGCATGCAATGTCATATTGACTTGGAAAAGTTGATTTTGTCTCCAAGATTGAAAAATGGTGATAATGATGAAGTGTTTCACAAGAGGTGGAATTCTTTCTCCTTTGAAAAAGAATCGTCAAGTTCTTTTTGTACATGCATGACTTGGAGAGTCAATTGTTTGAAAGGGTATGTTTTTGTCGGCTTGTGATTTAATCGATCATTTGTACACCTAGATGTAAGAGACATGATGATGATTCACATGATGTGAATTTATGTCGTCAAGTTGTTTTTTTTCTTGCATTATGTTGTTTTTGACAAGATGTCAGAAGAAGATTTGCAGCAGCAAAAGTCGCCATAGAAGTGGTTGGACTTCTTGACACAGTAAAACATACTTTCATTGGTACATATGCAAATTTCAATTAAGTATGCATATATTATGATGTAGTATCACGTTTGTTTGAGCCACCTTGGATCGATGATCAAGGAACCAATGTTCAACTACCTTTTGTAAACTTATCAACAGAAATTCTGAATAAGTTCAAGGAAGATAGTTCTTAACAGGAGGACAAGCGCATCGAGGAAGGGAAGTGTCAACTACCTTTGAGTTTTGGTTCAAAGGCACTAGCCATGCAAGGCAAGTGTATGGACGCTGAAAGAAGAGAGTGTTGTACTCTCATCTATTGTACAGATCTAGTATATCAATCTTTTGGGGTCGAAAAGATTCCTAATGGGGAGGAATGATCAGATATTGATCAATGACTTGAGTGATAGCTCAAATTTCAAAGTGTTCGAAAGAGTTTCGAACCTGAGCAACTGGATAGATCTCGTCTTCCTGATTCCGACACCGTGAATGGTTCGAAAAACCGATACAGTATGAAGGAGTTATCGCAATTTGAAAAGTCTAGTAAACTGCAATTTTTGACATTTGACCAAGATTAATTTGGTTTTTGAAAATATTTATAAAAAAAAAAATTGTATTCCAAGGTTTATTCCTTGGAATATTCCCTTTTGGGGTAAGTGCTAAACTTTTCCTTAAACGTCTTTCTTTAATTTCCATATTGAGCACATGGGTAGTATTCGGAAAGTGGGAAACGGTATCTTGCGTGGACAAAAAGTTGTAAATGGTATTCTACGATTTCACACGATTAACTTTAGCAGTCGACAAGTAGCACAGAAAAACTACTTTTCTCACGCGCTCTCGACTTGATATCATTCATGTAAGAATCTGCGCGAGATTGTGCAACCGTCATTGGATTGGATGGGTCACATCGACGATGGAGATTGTGTGAGTTAATGGTGAGAGGACAACGCGATATCCGTTGGATCGAGCAGGATAGATCGACAGTGGAGATTCCCTAACCATCAAGATCATACCGTCTCATCTGCGCGCCCAATAGTTGTGGTAACGGCTACCTCCGACGGTTCAGCTTGGCGGAGCGGCTAAGAAAAAGGCAGAGTGCTAAATTTAACTGGAGTTAGGCACAGTCAACAAATTTGGTGGAGTATCCCTAGGGGATATTCATTAAATGCACTCCAGGAGCAGTTTTCGACCAGAGAGAGAGAGGGTGAAACAAGAGGCTAGAAAGGCTAATTGGAGCCTTCTGAAGCCAATGGAATAGTCCAGAGAAGCTGAGGAAGTCATCTTCATTGAGATTTTCATCCAGGGAGATTTTGGAGCTCAGGGCCACTAAGAGTTGGGGCAGTTGTAGGAGCTACCAGTACTCGTTCTCAGCGAACCAACAATCATTATTGACTGTAATGAGCCTTCTAAATCCATTGCATGGATTTGCAGAAGCATTTGAATACTTCTAAAGGCCGAGATGCTACAGGGAAGTTTCAAGCAGCCTAGTGTCGACCGTGGAGGAAGGCCTAGTTTGGGGATGCAGTGCTCATTTTGAGAAAATGTTCAGTCTATTTTCAATGTCTGATATGTGTTGGAGACAAGAGATGAGGTTTCAGTGATAGTTAAAGAATTCTGAAGGAGTTAGTGCCATCAAGAAGCTCAGGGTAGCTCAGAGCACTAATTGAAGGAATCAAGTCTAAGAGAGCTTAGATCTGTTTGCAGAGTGATGACAGCCATGACAGGGATATAGATGGTATTCTAGTCCCATTGGTTCAGTTCAATAACCTTTGGAGTTAAGTGTGAAACTTGTAAAAAAACCTTTTCCATAATCCCAAAGAGCCAAGTCAAGATGACAAAAGCTCAAGGAGAAATAGCCCATGATATTCGGGTGAACTCCTAGATTAAATTTGTTGTTATGTGTGGATGTTTATTTGTTGCATTATATGGTTGTTATATGTGTTTAATATCAACAGAAACAAATGGACTTAAAGCACTTAAACAGTTAAAAGAAAACACACACCTGTTTCAAGTATTTAATTCTGCAAATGTCACATATAAGCTAGATCATTTATTTGTTTAACTGAGTGGGAGGTTCTTGTAAGCATAATAAGTTATCAAACCCCCATTTTAGATCATCTAAGGTTTGGTATATAAACAGTGGAGCTTCCTAGCATATGACAGGGATCCGAGAATGTTTTTCATATTATCAGGAAGAAAGAATGAATTTTCATATCACCATGGGAAATAAAGCAAAGTGTACTCCAGTAGGAAGAGGTATTGTGGTCTTTCAAAACGAAGCAAGAGAGTGGGTTCGAGCAACCAATGTGTTGTATGTGCCAAGATTGGGGATGAACTTACGCTCCGTATCTCAACTTCAAAATAAGGGCTAGACGTTTTCTTCATTAAGGAGAAAGTATATGTCAAACACCCGAGTTGGAGAAAGAAGGCCGAGATTGAAATCAGAAGTAACAGGTTGTACAGGTTGCAACTAGAATCACCAATGGCACTGATAGGCAGTAATGGAGACAAAGATTTGAATGAACTATGGCATAGGAGGATGGGACACTTACACCATGGGGCTCTGAGAATTCTCAGGAAAACAGTATCAGGAGTTCTAGAACTAAGTACCGAACGAGATGATGTATGCAGAGGGTGTGTTTTGGGCAAGTATGCCAAAGCAACGTTTTCCAGAAGTAACAATAGGGCTAAGAGTGTGCTAGATTTAATACACTCAGATATCTGCGAACCGGTGTCCACAAAAGCTCTTAGTGTTGCTGAATACTTCGTCACCTTCATCGATGACCATTCCAGAAAGACTTGGATATACTTTCTGAAAACCAAGGATAAGGTTTTTGGTAGATTCAAAGAGTCCAAGGCTCTAGTGCAGAATCTGACAGGAAAGAAGATAAAAGTGTTGCGCTCAGACATTGGTGGAGAGTATGTTGACAAGGACTTCACCTATTTTTGCGCTAAGGAAGGAATCATAAGAGAGTGGACAACTCCCTACAATCTGAAGCAGAATGGAATAGCAGAAAGGAAAAACATTACTATTGTGGAAGCAGCGAGGGCAACGCTGTATGATCAGGATATGCTTAAATTTTTGTGGGCAGAAGCATGCAACACGGCAGTTTATGTCGAGAAGAGGACTCCACACAGGGCATTGGGCAAAATCACTTCGGAGAAAGTCTTCACGGGGAAGACACCTAAAGTCAGTTATTTCAGGATATTTGGGAGTTTAGCGTATTGTCGTATACCCAAAGAAAAGAGAAAGAAATTAGATCAAACTACTGAGAAAGGATATCTTGTGGGATATAGTGATAATGCTAAAGCATATAGAGTCTATATTCTAGGGAGTAGGAAGGTAGTAGTTCGACGGGATGTAAAGTTCATGGAGGACAGAGCTTTCAGGAAATCCTGAGAAATGCCTTCCGAGGAGCAGTCAAAAGACGAGTCGTTGGTCAAACCACTTCGACCAGCAGAAACTAGTACCAGAAATTCTCCTGAAGACAAAGCTTCAGAACAGGAGGAATCTCAGGAAGAGGAAGAGCTAATAGATGTGCCTACTACCAGTGGAAGAATGAGTCGAGAACTCCAATAGATTCTACAGGATGCAGACGATTTCATTGGTGCACCCAGGAATAATAAAAGGGAGAGAAGATAGCCAGACAAATACCAGGCCTTAGTAGCTCAGGTTGGGGAACCTTCTAGTTTTCAGGAGGCCGTTCAGCATCAAGTATGGGTAGATGCTATGGTGGAGGAATACAACTCTATAATGGTCAATGATGTCTGGGAAGTGGTACCTAGGCCTCAGGACAGATCAGTGGTAGGTTCGAGATGGATCTACAAGGTCAAATATGTTGCAGACGACAGTGTGGAGAAATACAAAGCCAGGTTTGTGGCTAAGGGGTATGCTCAGAAGGAAGGGATAGACTACGAAAAAACCTTCGCCCCATTAGCCAAGTATACCTCTATTAGAACCATGATATCTCTTGCAGCATAGATGGGTGGGAGATTCAACAGATGGATGTCAAGAGGACATTCTTGAACGAAGTAATAGAAGAGGAAGTATACATTGAACAACCAGAAGGTTTTGAGATACATGAGAAGAAATCTCATGTATGCAGATTAAAGAAAGCCTTGTATGGGCTTAAATAGACACCTAGAGCACGGTACAGTCGAATTGATGGCTACTTGCAGAAGATGAGGTTCGTCAAGAGTGATGCAGACTCTAATCTCTACTATCTTGTCATAGAGAATTAGCCTCTAATCCTAGTGTTATATGTGGATGATATCTTCCTAACAAGATCATCCAGGCTCATCAAAGACTGCAAGAAGAACCTAGCCACAGAATTCGACATGAAGGATTTGGGACAGATGCATTATTTCCTGGGGTTGGAAGTTTGGCAGCAGAAGGGTGAGATCTTCCTTGGACAAGGGAGATATGCTATAGAGATCTTGAAGAGATTCAGGATGCAGGACTGTAGACCTATGGCTACTCCAATGATCACCAACTGGAAGAAGATTGATGCATCAGAAGATAAAGATGTTGATCCCACCTTGTACAAACAGCTTATAGGGTCCCTGATGTATCTGGTCAATACTAGGCCAGACATTTGTTACGCTGTCAACACCCTTAGTCAGTTCATGGTGGAACCTAAGAAGTCGCACTAGGCAGCAGCCAAACATGTTCTCAGGTATATACAAGGAACAGTCGAGCATGGACTATTGTACACCAGAGGCAATGACATCGGGCTGAGAGACGAGGATCAAGTATGTTTTAATCTTAGCCACTGATTAGAGACTTCATCTCAATCGTTGATTCATCAACAGGGAAAGTATAAGAAAATACTTGAGGATAATTTGGAGACACACCAGCAGATACTCAGTATCTATAGGAAAATCGATTCTCAATTAAAGGAGATTAATTTCAGAGGGAGAGTTGTAGGGTGGAGGAAGAGGAGGGCATCAATAGCAGGCAGTGGCTGAGGAGGAGGTGACACAGGGACAGTGGGAGACAGCGCAAAGAGAGGCAGTCCAAAGGAGAGACACAACCCTCACGCAGGCTGACGCAGAGGGACGCAGAGCCACACAGAGTGATGCGGAGGTGAAACAGGAGTGGGAGCAAGGTATCCAAAGTGTCAGAAAGTCTCAAAGGGAAAGTCTCAGGTGTTTTCTTTCAGTTTCTCTCTAAGATTTTTCCTTGTAAAAGATATTGTTTCTAAAGATTAAGAAAGCCCTCATTTGCTGCACCGATTTTCTCGCATTGGGTTTTTCCGGGGACAATTGTCCAAAACAACTGTGTTGATGTGATTGGTTCTTGTGCATGTATTTTTCTCTCGGTAATAGTGTGATAACTGCAGTATAATTTATTTTAATATTTGCTTAAGGGAATTCATAAATAACTTATTGTGAATAATAAGTAGGTGAAATAAATCATTTGTTGCAGTAAAATTTCAGTTTAGAAATTTTCACAATATATTGTAAAGATTCTTGAAAGATTTGGGATGGAGGACTGCAAGTTCGTGACTACTCCGATGGAACTTAACTTCAAGAAGTTATGTGAAAGTGTTGTTAGGCCCGATTTGGGAAATCATTTTTAGTATCGTCATCTCATGGGGGCCCTGATGTTCTTGGTGAACTCTTGTCCATACATATGTTTTGCAGTGAATACATTGAGCCAGTTTATGGTCAAGCCTCATCACATACATTGGACTGCTACCAAGAATCTCTTGAGATATCTTTGGGGCACAATCACTTATGGACTAAGATACATTGTTGGGAATGTGAGGCTCCATGGTTTCTCTTATGCAAGCTGGGATGGTATTGTGGTGGATTATAAAAGCACATATGGATGTTGCTTCTCTCTAGATTCTGCTTCAATATCATGGATGAGCAGGAAGCTGAATTCGGTTGCCTTGAGCACCGCTAAGGCAGAATACATTGTTGTTAGTTTGGCCTCCTGTGAAGCTATTTGGTTGAGAAAGCTCTTTAATGAGCTGTTTGGACATGTGTTGGATAGCACTGTGATCTTCTGCGACAACTAATGAGGGATTCACCTTTCGGAGAATCTCGTGTTTCATGACTGCTCAAAGCATATTGATATCAGGTACCACTTTATCCGGGGTATGGTACAACGAGGGGTAATAAGACTCCAACACATTGGGATTGATGATCAGGTCGCTGATATTCTTACGAAGCCCCTAGGGAAGGTCAAATTCTTAATCTTCCATGAACGACTTGGAATCGTGGAAAGACCCTCTTATGAGGGTCCCATATGAGATGGATGTTGAGCTCTAGGAGCTCCGGGGTGCTTGAGGTACTTCTTGGAGCGATGAGCGACCATAGGGTGAGTGGTTCACATTCCCCTATGGTGTGTGATGTACAAGGTGAGCGGTTCTCCTTCCCTTGTGATACCCCATGGTGGCATATGCATAGGATGAGTGGTTCACCTTCTCCTGCCGGCACATCCTACCCGGCAGTACCTCGCATCTGGCTAATGAGTAGGGAAATGAGGATAGAGACCATAGCACTTTCGATGGACACATCGTGTACTACCGTACTTTCTATGCTGGGATGTTGATATTGATCTGGGATCAACGCAAACTAACTTTGGGTTGATTAAGAGTGGTATGACACACTCTCTATTATTGGAGACTGACTTCGAGTCGGTGAAGAATGGTATGATACATTCTCGATCATTTCTTCTTTCTTCATAGTTGAGTAGAGCAGAGACAGTGATGATACATATTGTTAGACAGTTTTGTAGGTGAAGTTCTCCCTAGTTGAGAAAGAGTGTTAAATTTGACAACTATGGCCAAACTTCACATTGGACAACTCATATGAGGTAACTCATATTTTTCTTGGATTCCTCTCTCCGAGAGGTGTAGGATTGATTTAAAGGTCATCCCATTCTGACATGTACAAATGAAATTATGAATTTATTTTGATTGTGGACAAATTGTCAAGGTCAGCGAGCAAACTCATGTAGGGTCAGAAGCCCAATAATCACGTCTATTCATCCTCAATGTTTGCCTATAAATACATGATGCCTCCTCCTCATTTGGATACACTTCACTCACTCATCTTCTCTCTCCTTTATTGATTGGGTACGAAAATCTGAAGCCGCTTTCCACACTTGCAAAGGGAAGGAAGGGTTTTCTGTTCCAAGCGTTGACCAGATTTGACTGAAAATTTTAGAGGTTGTTTTGGACTGTGTTGACCAAGCGTTGACCTATTTTGATGTGATTTTGGGTGGAGGAACTTTGTCTTAGGAGGCCGCAAATTTGGGCACAAGAACCGAGGAAATTTGACCTCTTGTTTGACTAGCGTTGACTGCATTAGGGATGGTCGCAAGGTTGAATTTTGTTGACCAACTTTGACTAGACTTTTACAGAATGTTTTGGGTTGTTTAGACTTGCTGTTGGAGGCTAAAGTTGAATAGGTTTGACGGCGCTGAATTGAAGAAGAAATATGCCCTGTTGACCAACGTTGACTTTCTGGTTAGGGCTTTTTGTTTCCGATATTTGACTAATCAGATTTTCACTATATTTGGGCAAGTGAATATTATACATTGTACTCTCTCTCTGTGCTGAACTTTGAAGAATTATAAAAAGAATTGATCAAGGGTTTCCCCACATTGGGGTTTGTCCCTGGCTAGTGCCATATCTTGTGTCCTCTTGTCTTGGCTAGTCTTCTACTGTTATTATTTATGTTCTATCTGCATTTACTATGTCATTGTTAAACTGGATATTGATATTGGGCTAATAAAGAAATTGAAGTAAAATTGCTCTAAGCATAGAACATACCATTGTTATCCTAAAATTAACAGCTCTGGTATATAATTGCGAATTTATGTTATTGCAAATTGATTACCTTAAGTGTTATTATTTATTTTGAGCCCTTTCTGTGCATTTACATTTTCAAGCTCTTTTAAGTTTTGCTAAGGAATTGGAGTGCTACAAAATAGAATCACCCTGTTCCTTCTTACTTGTGAGATAGAGCTTAGTGGTGGAAGTCATGGGCATGGTTCCCTAGGCATCCACCATGTGAGGTGCCAACAACCAAGTACCGAATTTAGAGCATTGTTGACTTATTTTCTTTATGATTGAATGTGATCAAAATTTTATTCTTCCTTTTCATTTAGTAAATTAAATTGTATACCAGTTGGCAGTGAGTGTGACTAGAGTAGATTCTTCTTCTGTGTATACAACAACAATTGCCTTACAAGATCTAACAAGACTTCGGGTTGACAATTAAATGATAGAATAATGTGAATAGGCCTCACTTTAAGGAAATATATATTCACACCATCAGCGTTCAATTATTAGTCTTGTAGGGTGTTTCTATCAGTTCAAAGAGACATGATGGTATCCCTATTGTTGGAGACCAAAAATAGGCATGTTGGTAAGGATGTACATATCCCAAAATATAACTTTAGATCATCTTTCATGTGTTGTCATAGAGTATATCACTTCTGGGGGAGTATTCATTTGACGAGTACGAGAAAGATAAGTCAAGAAAGCCCAAATTGCACTATATAAGATGATTGATTCACAACTATTACTTGCTATGGGGAGTGTTAGATATAACGTGTGCTTCTTTTGTAGTGTCATGAATTGTGATCAAGTTGTCATGTTGTGCAATTTAGTATATGCTTTGTAATGATTTAATAAGTTTTTGTGTTGTTGCAACAAAGGCACATGAGAAAAGCTTGGGAAGCGAGGAATGTCACTAGAAAAGTTCCAATGAAACTTTTATCATCATGGATCAATTGGAAACTTTCGTATTTAAAGATATCCTCATGGATTATTAGATCATTACATGGAGCCCATTAAGAATAAAAAGATGCATCTATGAGCATGGAGATTTTACATTGTATGAGGATTTTCACCATTATAACCCCAGTGTCGCATTGTTGTGATGCTAGTTCTCTAATTTATTTATTTTATGGGTTGTTTTAGGCCGTGGTTGTTTACTACAAAAATTTTACAGGGTATCAAATCCGAACGGTATTTTTCCTTCACCAGTGGTGTCTCTCATGACTTCACATAGCTAGAACAATGTCCTTCTTTCATGACTTCACATAGCTAGAACAATGTCCTTGATAAGGACTTCCATGGAAAAAGGCATAACCTATATACACAATCCACAAACCTCCCTTGGGGAATAAATTTTGTTCATGTTGGCGAAACCATGTCAAATTTTATCAGTAAATAACTAATGCCTAACAGCCCATAAACAAATAAACAATGTTCCACCAAGACTCCAGGACGGGGAGATGCAGGTGCGGGAAATGCACAAAAGGGACGTGTGGGAGTACCTTCAAATTTTAGGAAAATTTAGGGGGGACTGGGGGACGTCAAAGTATATAATTTTTTTACTTTCTAATATATATATATATATATATATATATATATATCAAATTCATATTCTATAATGAAAGCATAAATACAATAATACATACATATTTGAATTAAATAATGAAATACATTGATCCATACTCATCATCCTTACTAATAAATACATGATTCATCTATGGACCACGAGATTCAATAATGGAATACTTTGATCCATATTCATTATTAATTATTCACCATTCTAGAATCTACATTGATTTAAAAATTAAATTCATCGTTCTAGATTCTAAATTGATTTAGAATTTAAATTCATCACTCATCATTCTTGAATCTAATTAGTACTAAGAAAAATAGACTATAATAGATATTGAAATCTAAAGTCTGGAATAGTAAATTGATATAGTTAAAACTCAAAAACAGTGGAGTGATGAGTCTAAAAGTCACTCTAAAATACACAGAGGGCTTGGTGCTCTTGTTTAAATACTAATTCCATACCCTTGTACATGACAAAATGCAATGAAAACATTGCAATCCAACGAATCTTGAATCCCTGAAAAACAGTTAAGTCTGCTAGATTTTGAGTGAGATCTAAAATTCTACTTTCTCCATATGAAATCCAATGAGGCCGGAACCACTCTCAAACATCCTAAGTCATTTCATGGTAATGTTAAAAATTTAAGTAAAAGGATGAAAATGAAAAATAAAGGAGATGTCACTTTTACTTTAAGAATTTAACATTACCATGAATTGCATAGCATTGGTAGGTAAATATGGTCAAATACTAGGTTTTCCCTGTCATAAATCATTGTTAACAAGCAAATTTAAGGGGGGGCGCATAGCCCATTTTGAGGGGGGACGCCCAGACACTGGGGAAACGTCCCCCCCTACGTCTCCCTGCATCTCCCCAAAAGGGGGACGTGGGGAAACGTTTCCCCAAACATCCCCCATCCCAGGTGCGGGGGGTGCGAGGGGTGCCCGCACCCGACCCTAGGGGACACGTCCCCGTAGAACACTGCAAATAAATAAGAGAACTAGTAACACAACAAGGACACATGAGACACCAGTTACAGCGGCAAAATCCCCCATATGCAATAAATCCTCCACTCTCAAAGATGAATTTTTATATTTCCACGTACTCCATGTAATGATGCATGAGGACATTTCTAGAAAGAACACTGCCAATATAGGCATAGGCCTTGTCTAAGGCTTGCTGCTCACTGTATTGTGGCCTCTAGGCTAATGAAATTTTAGCTTCGGAGCAAATCTGTTTCTACGCTTGCCATTGTGTTTTAAGAGTAACATGCTTCGTGCAAAATTCAAATTTAATCAACATGTATAGAAGATTACCAAAACATTCGTTCTTAGCAAGGCTGGCAATTCTTACAAGTTTCTTTCTTAATATGGTTCATCTAATGTTTTGTTGCTGCAATCATAAGAGAACTAGATAGTATTTTATATGTTCAAGTTCGACATTGGAAAAACTGAAGAGCATAGATTAATCACATTAAACTACAACAGAAAAAGAAATGGATCAATAACATTTGAAGAAAAGTTTCAAGACATTTGAAGAGAACTGTAACTAAACATGACATAATGTTGCAATGTAAACATGTTTTTAATCCATACTTGAATGTGTTTTGAGTCCAATATCAATGAACAAGAAAAATGTGTACATTTAATGGAAGTTACAAAATCAAACTTGAAATGCATCAACTCTTATACATGTACATGGCTCCTTAACCGAAACACCAAACCAGGGTATTCAGCAAGGTGCTTACTACCATTAATTTTCTCATTCCTCTCAAATAACAGTTGAAAATAATGTCTGAAACAAAGTTGCAATGTCAACCCAATCCACATCACAAAGGAATAATCTTGTTGAAACATCAGATCCTCGTTCACAATTAGGAGAATATTATTGAACGATAAAATGCATATGCAATATTTGCCGGTGCTACCTTTACACAAAAAATGTAACCTCCATAATACACCTTTTCAGACCCCAATTCTGAGACAATAACTCATAGTTACATTGCAGAACATTACAAACACAATCATAGAAAGGGTTACCATAAGAGGGTTTGATATCAATCCCTCTCAACAGGCCCCGGAGCTTCAGTTAACAGGGCCCGGAGCTCCTCCCTGCGCCTCTCCAGCTCCTGGTATTGTAAAATACAATGAGAACATTATGTATTATCAGCTGATTATAAATCAGAATCGCATTGGATCTTGCTCAAAACAGAAAAGGAAAACCTAGGTAACCCATACTCATTTCTGAGATGCTCCCATACAAATTTCCAAAGAATGAAAGCCATCTACCATGATATTGCATATGAGAATTTTATTAATGAAAGCTGTCTGCCGTGATAAGAGAAATATGATCAAAATACATCTAGGTAGGCATAGTATCGTGTAGAATTTCAAGATCTCTAACAAGGTCTCTAATTTCAAGATTTGAGAGCTTGACAATTCAAACTTTCTAAAGGATCCATCTAACTTATCCTTCCTGCTACTATTAATTAAGTGAGTTACTTAACATAAGGAGCACTCTGCTCTTACCTCCAAATCCTTGGCTGCTTGTCCTCTTGAAACTGATTTGCTTAAACGAGAGCGCTTTAGCCAGCCACAGCAGAGTAATCCCTGTTGCATAAATGATAGAACAAATTCTCAAATGAAGTAAATTAGCAACGACTGAATCTATCTGATTCAGATGAAAAATTCAACAGTCAATACAGGATTGCAAAAGGGGAATGGAATGCAGACCGCAATGACATATATGACACCACATGCAAGCAACATGTAGCTTGCAATCTCACGCAAAAGAATGATATATGTTTTACTCGCTGTTCCTTCTGACAGAGCTCTTGTCATGACAGCAACACTGCACATGGAAAATAAATAAAAACAATTACTCTATAAATAAAAACAATTACTCTTTGGCAGTATTATAGAGCAGGATACCACTACGTCATTAACTATAGGACTGTAAATTTTTTTGGAGTAACAAAAACCCTATATTATTTATATGAAGGGCTCGATATCAGAACACAAATACAGAATAATAGAGTTTAGGCTTCTGTGATCCATATCAAGTTTACAAAAGATTTTTCAGCGAAGATCACATGAAACATCATTTGTCGACGCGTTTCGAACCAACCAGTGTGATTCATCGTCAGGACAAGTTGAAGAAACAGATCCAGCTTAGCAAGTCAAATAGACAGAGCAGAGCCTCCAACAGCTAAAAAGACCAACAGCTACTTTTGACTAGGTACCAAGGTCAAAACCCTTTTTAATAATCTAGGGGAACCAATCCCTTAAAATAAAATAAATAAAAATATTTTATGATAATAGTTAGTTAAAAATATTAATAAATAATTAAAATATTAAGTAAAAATTAATTCATGATAATAGTTAGTTAAAAATAAATAATTAAAAATTATATTTAAGGGAAAAAAATTTACCCAAAGGGGCCAATCCCTTAAAATAAATTAAATAAAAATAATTTTATGATAGTAGTTAGTAAAAAATAATTAATAAATAATTTTATGATAATAGTTAGTTAAGAATATTAATAAATAATTGAAATGTTAGTTAAAATTAGTAATTAAAAATAATTCATGATAATAGTTAGTTAAAATAAATAATTAAAAATTATATTTAAGGGAAAAATTACCCTAGGAGGACCAATCCCTAAAAATAAAATAAATAAAAATAATTTTAATGATAATAGTTAGTTAAAAAATATTAATAAATAATTGAAATGTTAGTTAAATTAGTAATTAAAAATAATTCATGATAAAAATCATTTAATGATAATAGTTAGTTAAAAAATATTAATAAATAATTGAAATGTTAGTTAAATTAGTAATTAAAAATAATTCATGATAAATATATAAATAATTAGTTAAAAATAATTAAAATTTTATAAAAATAATAAATAATTAAAAATAGTAAGTTAAATTAGTATTAGAGGAATTAAAAACAGGACTATTCTTATATAAATAAATGAATGAAAAAATTAAAATAAGTCAACTTAAAAATAATAAAGTAAGTTAAAAAAATAAAAAAAATAAATAAAAATAATAATAAAGAAAAAATGAAATAAATAAATTAAAAAAATAAATAATTAAATAAAATCAAAATCACAATCACAATCAAAATCAAATAAAAAAAAAGACGACTAGGTCGAGAGTGCTGGGACCCAACATCGAGAGTGGTTCGAAACGCGTCGACAAATGATGTCTCATGTGATCTTCGCCAAAAAATCTTTTGTAAACAAATACAGAATATTAAACTATGGGGACAACATACAACAGGAGCCAAAAAAATTTACAGAGAAAACATATTGTGGAAATACACAAAATAAAATATGAGCATAGAGTCAACCATGCATTGGTTTGGTGGTGAAGTTGAGAGTGTTAAGCCATCTACCATGATGTTGGTATTTAGAACCCGTAAATTTTATAAACAAGAAAGAAAATGTACACAACAAACAAAAACTAAATTCACACAAGTAGACATGGAATTTTTACGTGGATAAACCCTAATAGTGTGTCAAGGAAACCTCCACGAGGCAAGAGATTGGAATTCTTATTACTCAAGGTCAAAAAATGACTCTCCAACAATACATCAATCCTCTCGGGCAACATCATTTTAATATGAAGACTTTGTTACATAACTTCTATCGATACCCAACTGTCTGAACGGCAAAGCCAAATTTACTGAGATAATTACATTTTTAATAATCTTAAATTGTTGTCATTCTTAACAATCTACACCTTGAAAACAATTTCCTAATCCCTTGCCCATGCCCATCATCATTTTTTCTGCAAGTCAAGAGAAGCTAAACACCACTGCAGCTCCTCTACCAATACTGGTTTCGTGAACATGTCTGCACATTTCCCCTGTGTGGGGACCTTCTTGAGAGCTACTTTGCCACCATCGATTCCATGGCTTACAAAATCGTATCTTACATCAATAAGCTTATTCTTGCTATGATAAGCTGGATTAGTAGCCAAATGAATAGCACTATGAGTGTCACAGAATACATTCACTTTCTTCTACGCCCTTCCAAGCTCATCAAGTAAACCTTTCAACCAAATTGCCTCTTTACAAGCATTTGAAGCAACTATATACACTGCTTTAGTAGTGGACAAATGTTAAAATTGGCAACTAGGGCCAAACTCCATGTGTGTCACCTTATTCATGGCTGATAATATTTTTCCTAGATTCCTCTTGTTGAGAGGTGTAGGATTGATCTAAAGATCATCCGATTCCGATAAGTATTTACGGAGATATGAATTTATTTTGATTATGGACAAATTGTCAAAGTCGGCCAGCGACTTATGTAGCCTCAGATGCCCAACAAACACATCTATTCATCTTCAATGTTTGGATATAAATACAGAATGCCTCCTCCTCATTTGGACACTCACTCTCATCATATCTCTCTCTCTCCTGCACAGATAAGAGTCTCTTCTCTCTCCTACGCAGAAAGACTCTCTCTCACACGTGTGGAAAAAGGACGTAGATTTCTAGGGCTGAAGCTGCAGGAAGGTATTTTGACCAGCGTGGACTCCTCTTTGACTGCAAGTTTGGTGTGGCTGATCCTCCTTGGAAGGCCACCATTTTTGGCACAGGAATCAAGGTGATCTGACCTCCAGTTTGAAAGATATTGACTGCCCTAGTTTAGGGCTGATTTAGGGTTTGTTGTTGCTGATATAAATCAGATTTTTGTACTATTTCTCTCTGCTGAATTATTGAAGATAAAAGAAGATTTGATCAAAGGGTTTCCCCATATTGGGGTTTGTCCCTGGCTAGCCGCCACATCTTGTGTCCCTTGTCTTGGCTTGTTTTCTGTTGATCGTTTAAATGTTCTATCTGCACTTTACTTAATGTACATGTGATTGCTAATCTGTGGATAATAATAAGAAAAACAAGTAAACTGCTCTAAGCATAGAACATACCATAATTTAACATGGTATCAGAGTTGAGGTGAAGACAAAGCCAGAGCAAGAGCAAGAGCAATCACCGAAGAGAAGGTTGGCAAGGTTATCTTAAAGAAATCATGGGGTCCTCAACACACTTCCCTGCTGAAGACAAACTCCGTGAGAAATCTAACTATCACGGATGGAAGATGTCTCTCGATCTAACATTAGAAGAGCAGAAAGTGTTGGACCATGTGAGAGGCGGGATTGTTGAGCCTCCATCAAATGCATCTGCTGCTGCTGCTAGGAACAAATGGTCCAAGGGAGAATTCAAAGCAAGGAAGATCATCCAAGACTATCGACAAACGCTTGGTGGCCTATGTTTCCGAGCTGAACACCTCCAAGGAAATCTACGATAGACTGGTGAGTTTATTTAAAGTTAATGATGCAAATCAAGTCTTGTTTCTTATAAATAAGCTTAAGGAAATTAAGAAGGGCAAAGATGAGAGTATGCAAGCATATTTCTTAAGAATCACTGAGATCAAGAACGATCTCCTATCTATTGGGGAAGTAATTCCTGACAGGGAGATGACACTCACTACTCTTGGAGAACTACCATCTGAATGGTATATATTCAGGACTATTCTTCTCAACAATAACGTAATTCCTGGATTTGAGGAATCAATGGCCAGATGCATTCAAGAAGAAACAAGAATGGAAGAGCAAGAAATACCCATACTTAAAGGTCATCCCTCTGCCTTTTCTTCTCATACTAAAAGAAGAAACAATTCCGGGGCTAAATTCAAAGGAAAGGCTGGACCAAAGGGTGGAAGAAAATGACGATGTTTCAATTGCAATAAAACGGGTCACTATGCAAGGGAGTGCCCTGATAAAAGGGACTCACACCAGGATGATGATCAAAATCCCTCTCAAAGCAATCAAAGGAATGACAAGTCAAATGGCAAAGGTAAAAGAAGTGTCGCAAATCAAGGAAGAGGACAACCATTCAAGAAGGCTAGAAATTCTAGGTATGAATCTAACACTGTTAACCAGTGTTGCACACATCGCGATAAAATCGTAAAATCGCGATTTTTTAAAATCGCCGATTCAAAGCGCGATTTTTATCGAAAAAATCGCCTCTTTTTTTTTATAGCGATTTTTTCGATAAAATCGCGATTTTTACGCTTAAAATCGCGAGGGCGCGCGGCAGCGGGGTTTTATATGGAAAAAAACGAATTTTTTTTTATTCATTCAGCAGTCCGCCGCGGAGGAGAAGGAGAAGAAGTGAGGGAGAGGGTTGCCGTCGGTTGTGGGAGCGAATCGAAGCGATTTTAGGAGGAATCCAAGCCAAGATCGCCAATTTGTCCATAAACCAGGTATGTAGATTAATTTTTTTTTGTTTTGGTTCTATAAAAACTTTGTTTTTCATTGTTTTTAAAGAATTTTTGGAAATTTTTCATTGATTTGGGATGGGTTATTTGTTATGACTATGAGAACCAATTTTTGATTTTTATTTTCTCATTTTCTTTAAACATTGTTTATTTTTTTTTATTTTTCATTGTTTTTTGGCATTTGGTTGGGTAACTTGGGTTTAGAAATTGGGATTTTGGAAATAATTAGCTTGTAATTTTGCAAATGCTAAATTGTAATTTGTATTTACTATTATCATTTATGTAATCCTAAATTCCTATTTCCTAATCCTTATTTTTCCATAGGTTTGCAAATTCAAAATTCAAAAACAAACATGCCAAGGAAATTGGATCCTTTCTGGGAATATGGTGACCCTAAAACTCCGAATGATAGACAAAACTTGTATTGCAAGTTGTGTGGAAAGGAAATATTCGGGGGGGTGTACAGGTTGAAGTTCCACCTTGCACAAATCCCTGGACGTGATGTGGGGCCCTGTCTAAAGACAAATGCTGAAATTATCCAAAAAGCCATGAGAGCATTGGGAGAATTAGAGCACACTAGAGACGCCAAAGAAGAACTCAAAAGGCAACTAAAAAGGTCAGTTGAAGGAAGTGGGCCAAGTGGCACAGGTTCTACTGCAGCGTCAGTCAATCCGGTAGCTGCATCATCATAATTTGTTCCTCGAACCACACCTGGTTCACAACCAACTATTGGTTCAATGCTAAAAAGAACTGAAAAAGAAAAAGCTGACAAGTTGATGACAAAATTTCTCCTCTGGAGTGATATTCCTTTCAGCATTATAAGGAATAATCCATTTTTCCAACCTACTCTTGATGCTGTTGCCAGTGTTGGCCCGAGGTACAAACTCCCTTCTCTTCATGATTTCAGAGGCCGGCTTCTTCAAGATGAAAAGCGTGACTGCACCCAAAGATTGGAGGATTTTAGGGCATCATGGGCACAAACAGGATGCACTGTTATGTCAGATGGTTGGACTGACCAAAAGGGGAGAACCCTTATAAACTTCTTGGTTAGTTGTCCCTTGGGGACTATGTTTATCAAATCTGTTGATGCAACTCATCAAATGAAAGATGCAAAAACTTTATGTGATTTGCTGGATGTGTTTATTTTGGAGGTGGGTGCAGAAAATGTTGTCCAAGTCATAACGGACAATGCTGCAAATTATGTTGCTGTTGGTAGAATGCTTATGGACAGGCATCCTACTTTATTTTGGACACCTTGTGCTGCCCATTGTATTGATTTGATGTTAGAGGACATTGGGAAAATTCCCTTTGTCAAAGAGGTTGTTGACTCATCAAAAAGCATCACAAAATTTATTTACAATCACACATCTGTGCTTAGTTTGATGAGAAAATGCACCAACAACAAAGAGTTGGTGCGCCCCGCCATTACACGGTTTGCGACGAGTTTCATATCTCTTCAATCCCTCTTGAATTCTATGTGGGATTTGAAGAGAATGTTTCTTTCAGAGGAGTGGCGTGCTTCGTCAATGAGCCGCAAACCAGAAGGAGAGGCCGTCTGCAGACTAGTTTCATACCAGGAGGACTTCTGGGCGGGAGTGCAGGAGGTGTGCGCTGTTACAGAACCTTTGGTAAAGGTTCTTCGGTTGGTTGATGGTGAGAAGCCCGCAATGGGCTATTTGTATGAAGCCATGGATAGGGCCAAAGAAGCCATTCGGTCCTACTATGATGACAAGGGAGATGATGGGTTCCAGAGACAACTCCTTCTACGGAACGTCATTGATGAGCGATGGAACAACACACTCCATCGTCCCATTCATGCTGCTGGCCTTTTCCTGAACCCTGCATTTTCTTATGCATGTGGGTTTAATTTTGATGTTGAGGTCGTGGAAGGATTATTAACCTGTGTCCAGAAAATGGTGAGAACTTCAGAAGAACGTATGGAGGTCTCTAGACAAATTGAGCAATATAAGTTGTCAGCTGGCACATTTGGCTTTGAGATGGCTGTCATTGATAGGACGGTTAAAATGCCAGGTATTTTTTAGTTTGTAGTATGTACTTTGTAACTTTGTTTCAAATTTCATTGTTTCTTCAAATTCCATTTTTTTCTTATGTTTATTTAAAATTTTCTTTGTAATTTTGTTGTAGACGCATGGTGGAAGATGTATGGTGGCAGAGTACCCCTTTTGCAAAATCTTGCCGTGCGGATCCTCAGCCAAACATGCAGCTCCTCGGGATGTGAGCGCAATTGGAGTGTATTTGAAAAAATACACAACAAGAAGCGCAATAGGTTAACACTTAAACATTTAAAATATTGCAAATTTCCAAATAAATTTTTGAATTCATTAAAGTTTTAAACAATATTTTTTTTATAATATTAATTATTAATTTATTATTTCATGAACTTTGTACAGGTTGGAGTCCCATAGACTTAATGACATGGTCTATGTCTACTACAATCTTCGATTGTGGGTGAAACAACTAGAGAAGACACCTGATACGGAAGCCATCTCATTGGATGGGATTGACACCACTGCTGAATGGAGGGTTGAGACCGAGAGGCCTCTCATGGATCCCACTGAGGATTGGTTAGTGCAGGATGAGGGGGAGGAGGAGGGGGAGGAGGAGCAGGAGCAGGAGCAGGAGCAGGAGGAGTTGGAGGAGCAGGAGGAGGAGGTGACACCGCCTACCCGGGCTACCCGGGCTACCACTACCACCAGTAGAGGACGTGGTCTCCGTCCACCTCAGCCTCCTGTAGCTGCTACTACTAGTTCTTCAGCTTCTAGAGCACGTCAGACTCCACTGCCATTTCCACCACCACAGGCACCAGCTTCTACATCTAGAGGGAAAGAGAAAGTTGTGCCATTTTCTCGCAAGAGGGGCAGAGGAAATCAATAGGATTAGACTTTCATTTTATTGTATATGACATTATGACATGATGAGATACATTATCATATTTTTTGTTGATATTTTGAGGCTGAGTTGGACTTGGGACTCAGGACTTACTATTCAGGACATGATTCAATGTTATGTGTGATTTTAGCGCTAGAAATGATATTGAACATCTTATATATTAGTTTTTTTATCATATTTATGTGTCAATGTATTTATTTTATGTTGTAGATGGTTTAGATATTAAAAAAATTGAAAAAAAATGAATATTTTTGTGCCAAACGATTTTTTCCCGCTTTTTTCCGATTTTTTCCCGATTTTAACGATTTTTTCCGCTTTTTTCCCGGCGCCGATTAAATCCCGATCGCGATGTGTGCAACATTGCTGTTAACAATAAGCAAGATGAATATTATCTACCAGCTGCTCTATCTACTACTGCTCCCCCGAACTCGCTGGGAAATTGGCTTATTGATAGTGGTGCCTCAAGGCACTTCACTGGTGACAAAGAAGCTCTCTATAATCTGGTAGAGAAAGAAACCAACCTGGAAATTGTTCTTGGAGACAATTCAAAATATCCCGTGAAAGGCGTAGGAAATGTCACTCTTCAACTGAATCAGGGTAATACCATCCACTTACAAGATGTATTATATGTACTTGACCTCAAAAAGAACCTGGTGTCCATTTCGGCAATGGAAGACAAAGGCTACAAGGTGGCTTTCTGCGATGGCAAGGTACATGTATGGAAAAAAAACTTTAAAGATGCTTTTATTCTTGGGTTTCAAGTTGATTCATTATATCAGGTCGGAGGAAGTCCGTTGTGTGTCATGACTTGTGACACATCTCTTCAGTCCAAACTATGGCATAGAGGTTTACTCACCTTCATTATAAAGCTCTACCTAATGTAAGAAAAATGGTAACTGGGATGCCCGAGTTCATATTAGAGCAAGAAGGTGTATGTCCAGGATGTGTCGAAGGGAAGCTCAAAAGGGGACCATTCCCCTCAAGCCAAAGCAAGACCTTCGATATATTGCAGTTGGTTCACTCAGACATATCCAGTGTGATGCCTGTGAACTCTTTGGGAGGATATTTATATTACCTCACTTTTACAGATGATTATTCTCGCAAGACATGGATATATTTCTTGAAAAAGAAGGATGATGTGTTCTCCTGGTTTCGACACTTCAAAGCCTTGATCGAGAATCAAACCGAAAAGAAGATTAAGATCCTAAGGACTGATAATGGGACTGAATATGAATCCAATGAGTTTCATGCATTTTGCAAAGAGGCTGGCATTAAGAGGGAGACCAGTACACCATATACTCCTGAGCAGAATGGTGTGGCGGAAAGGAAAAACCATACAATTGTGGAAATTGTCCGTGCTATGCTCCATGATCAAAGATTTCCGAAGTTTCTATGGGCAAAAGCTACAAACACCGCCATATATGTACAAAATCGATGCCCTCATCAAGCAATGGGTTCCAAAACTCCTGAAGAAATATCCACCACTAAGAAACCTGACGTATCTCATTTTAGAATTTTTGGAAGCCCTGTATATTTTCATGTGCCGAAAGAGAAAAGGAATAAATTGGGTGCATATGGAAAGAAAGGAATCTTTGTGGGTTATAGTGAAAATACTAAGGGCTATAGAATCTATGTAGTTGGTCAAAGGGAAGTCAAGATTAGTCATGATGTCACCTTTGACGAAGATATGGCCCTTAGCAAGGTGGACAATCTTCCTACTTTGAGGAGCTCTCAAGAAGCTGACACCAGGAAACCAAAAGAAAAAAAAGATGAGACAATGCCCGATGTGGAAGAACCCCTAGATCCTATTGATCCTCCTCCGCCTAAGCCTTCCTCTTCAAAGAAGAGGCCTTCATGGCTTAGGGGAGCACTTGATGATGCTGAAGGACACTAGCACCCCGAGGAACCTTCCGTGAAAGTAAGAAACCGAACAGGTATCAAGGATACCTGACCATCATGAGCACGATCATCCAAAATGAGCCGTCATCATTCACAAATGCCGTCAAGCATCAAGTATGGAAGGATGCTATGACCAAAGAATATGAGTCTATCATGAAGAACAATGTCTGGGATGTAGTCCCCAGACCCCAGGACAAGGCAGTGGTCACTTCAAAATGGCTTTACAAGATAAAGCATGCAGTTGATGGAAGTGCATAAAAGTATAAGGCTCGTTTTGTCGCTTGTGGCTTCTCCCAGAAGGAAGGTATAGACTATGACGAGATATTTGCACCTGTTGCCCGATATACCACCATCCGCTCGATCATAGCCCTTGCTGCTTCGCAAGGATGGAACCTACATCAGATGGATGTCAAGACTGCGTTCTTACATGGTTCGATCAAAGAAGAGGTCTATGTGGAGCAACCCGAAGGATTTGAGATTCATGATCGAGAATCTCATGTGTGCAGGTTGAAGAAGGCCCTCTATGGGCTAAAGCAAACACCCCGAGCATGGTATGAGAGGATCGATAGCTACTTGATGAAGCTAGGATTCACTAGGAGTAAAGCCGACCCTAACCTTTACTTTAAAGTTATAGATGACAAGCCTCTCATACTGGTGCTATATGTTGACGACCTCTTTCTAACAGGTGCAGACCCTCTCATTCACGAATGTAAGAGGGAGCTGGCTTCTGAGTTCGAGATGAAAGACCTAGGACTTATGCACTATTTCCTAGGATCGGAAGTCTGGCAAAAACCAGCTGAGATTTTCCTATCTCAAGGAAAATATGTGGTGAAAATATTGGAGAGATTCGGCATGGTGGACTGCAAGCTCGTAACCACCCCGATGGAGCTTGACTTCAAGAAGTTAAGCGGCAGTGTTGCTGGACCTGTTTTACAAAATACCACCGAGTATTGATGTTCCTAGTGAACTCCCGTCCAGATATATGCTTTGCAGTCAACACGTTGAGTCAACACATGGTTGAATCTCACCACATACATTGGATTGGTGCCACGAATCTGTTGAGATATCTTCGTGGCACAATTACTTATGGGTTAAGATACACTGTCGGAAATGTGAGACTACTTGGATATACTGATGCTGATTGGGCACGCAGTGTGGTGGACCGTAAGAGCACTACCGGGTGTTGTTTCTCCTTGGGATTTGCTTCGATATCCTGGATGAGCAGGAAGCAGAAGTCGGTGGCTTTGAGCACCGCCGAGGCAGAGTACATTGCTGCTATCATAGCCTCCTGTGAGGCAATCTGGTTACGAAAGCTCTTCAGTGAGCTGTTTGGATTTACATTGGATACCACCATGATCCTGTGTGACAACCAGAGCGGGATTTGTTTATCTGAAAATCTCGTATTCCATGATCGCTCCAAGCATATCGATATCAAGTACCACTATATTCGTGATATGGTGCAGCGGGGAGCTATAAGGCTCCAACATATCGATACAGATGAACAGGTCGCCAACATTCTAACAAAGCCCCTAGGAAAGGTCAAATTCCTGACTTTCCGAGAACGACTTGGAGTCGTTCAGAGACCCTCTTTTGAGGATCAAGTATGATGTACCAAGCTCTGGGAGCTCCAGGGGGGTGCGGGGTACTTCTTGGAGCGACACATGACCACAAAGTAACTCACCATCCCCTGTTGGTGCACTTTGTACAGGGTAAAAGGTTCAACCTTCCCCTGACACCCCGTGGCGACTATGGAACAGGATGATTAGTTCTCGTGGGCCAGGATGATTCGTTCTCCATGGCGATTGTGGAACAGGATGATTTGTTCTCCTGTAGGCCAGGATGATTAGTTCTCCGTGGCATCCACTGGACAAGATGATTCGTTCTCCTGTGGACAGGATGATTAGTTCTCTTGTCAAGGCATCCTACCCATGCAATCTGGGACTCATGGGAAGTCTCATCTGACCAATGAGCAGGGAAATGAGGATAGGGACCATAGTAGTTCTATCGATGCAAGCATCGTTGTATCTACTATACTCCCTATGCTAGGATGACCTCCATTGCCCTGGGATCAATGATATTGGTCTAGGACCAGTGAGAGTGGTACACCCTCTGAAACTGACTTCAGGTCAGTAGAGGACTGGTCTGGGACTAGTGAAAGTGGTACACACTCTAGACTGACTTCGGGTTAGTGGAGGATGGTATGATACATTCTCGATCACTTCTTCTTCTTCATAGTTCGAGGAGAGCATAACAGAACACAGCATAGCAGAGCAAAACAGGGGTCAAGCTGTACGAGGTAGTGCATTTGATGGATAAATAGTAGTGACGGTCAAACGAATTGCAGATGGAGTTCTCCCTAGTTGAGAGGGAGTGTTAAAATTGGCAACTAGGGCCAAACTCCATGTGGGTCACCTTATTCATAGCTGATAATATTTTTCCTAGATTCCTCTCATCGAGAGGTGTAACATTGATCTAAAGATAATCTGATTCTGATAAGTATGTATGGACATATGAATTTATTTTGATTATGGACAAATTGTCAAAGTCAGCCAGCAACTTATGTAGTGCGCAGAAAGACTCTCTCTCTCACACGTGTGGAAAAAGGACATAGATTTCTAGGGCTGAAGCTACAGGAAGGTACTTTGACCAACGTTGACCCGTGGACTCCTCTTTGACTACAAGTTTGGTGTGGCTGATCCTCCTTGGAAGGCCGCAATTTTTGGCACAGGAATCAGAGTGATCTGACCTCCAATTTGAAAGATATTGACTGCCCTAGTTTAGGGCTGATCTAGGGTTTGTTGCTGCTGATATAAATCAGATTTTTGTACTATTTCTCTCTGCTGAATTATTGAAGATAAAAGAAGATTTGATCAAAGGGTTTCCCCATATTGGGGTTTGTCCTTGGCTAGCCGCCACATCTTGTGTCTCTTGTCTTGGCTTGTTTTTTGTTGATCGTTTAAATGTTCTATCTGCACTTTACTTAATGTACGTGTGATTGCTAATCTGTGGATAATAATAAGAAAAACAAGTAAACTACTCTAAGCATAAAACATACCATAACTTAACAACAAAGCAATTGTTTCCTGAAGCTTTGACATCCAACTAATCACTCCACCTGCAAGAATAAAGACATATCCTGTAGTAGATCTCCTTTTGTCCAAGTCACCAGCATATCCAACATCAACATATCTGCAAACTGAATCTCCACAGCCATTAAAGATGATATAATGGTCACTTGTGCCTCTCAAACGCCGAAGCACACATTTCACTGCTCGCAAATGTTGTTCTCCTAGTTTTGCCATGAACCTGTTGACAACTCCAACAACATGTGAAATGTCAGGTCTTGTTGATACCACCACATACATTAAGTTGCCTACTGCGTTTGCCTATGGTACACGAAACATATACTTCTTTTCTTCATCAATTCTAGGACTCAAACCCGAAGAAAGCTTAAAATGGGAAGCTAAAGGAACATTAACAGGTTTCACATTCTTCATACCGAACTTTGCAAGTATTTTCTCCACATATTTTTGTTGTGATAACCAAAGCTTTCCATTTTTCCTATCTCTATGTATCTCCATGCCCAAAATCTGTTTTGCAGCTCCAAGATCCTTGATATTAAATGTCCGAGAAAGTTGAGCCTTTAATCTGTTGATCTCTTCCATGCTTTTGCTGGCAATAAGCCTATCGTCAACATACAAAACCAAGATAATGAATATGCCATTGAAATGTTTAAAGCACACACAATGATCATATTCACTTCTAATGAAGTTTTGGCTCACCATGAAGGAGTCAAACTTCTTGTATCTTTGCCTAGGAGACTACCTCAGACCATACAATGATTTCCTGAGCTTGCAAACTAATCTCCTGTTGTGACCTTGTACAAAACCTTCTAGTTGTTCCATATCCTCATCTAAACCTCCATGAAAAAAAGTTTTTTTAACATCTAACAGTTCTAACTCAAGGTCAAGTAATGCAATTAGTACTAACAACATACGTATTGAAACAAGTTTTACAACTGGCGAAAAAATCTCATTAAAGTCAATACCTTCTACCTGAGAGTACCCTTTTGCTACCAACCTCGCCTTATATCTTTCAATACTTCCATCAACATTTCTCTTCAATTTGAAGACCCATTTACATCCGATAACACTTCTCCCTTTAGAAAGTTCCACAAGATCCTAGGTTTTGTTTTTGGTTAAGGAATCCAATTCCTCGTCCATAGCCTTCTTCCATTTTTCACTATTTGCATCGTTCATTTCTCCCTGATAACAAGGTTCCCCATCTTCAATAATCCACGTAACAAATGAAGTAGAATCTTCATACCTCTTGGGTGTTCTTCTTTCCCTTGTATATCTCCTAAGGGTGACTGGTTGTTGAACTTGTTCTTGAACTTCTACAGTTTCCTTTACATCTTCTTCACCTTTTCCTTCAGAAGTTTCTTCTTCCTTCTGACTTTCTGAAAAAGGTTGAGTCTCCAACTGAGTTTGTTGATTCAACGATACTCGTTCCTGTTCAAAGTTTTCAACGTTTGATTTTAGAAAGGAAGATTCATCAAACGCTATGTCTCTACTAATTACTATCTTATGAAAAGAAGGATCCCACAACGTGTATCCTTTCACAGCATTGCCATATCCAACAAAGACATAACATTTTGATTTTGCGTCTAACTTAGGACGTTGATTCTTTGGAATAAGAGCATAAGGCATTACAACCAAAAATTCTTAAATATCAATAATCACAAGATCGACCCCACCAAACTTCTTCAGGAATTTTACAATTAATAGCACCTGAAAGTGATCTGTTTACCAAATAACAAGCAGTGGATACTGCTTCTACCCATAGCTCCTTTTGAAGGTTAGCATTATTGATCATGCTTCTGGCTCTCTCCACAAGAGTCTTGTTCATACATTCAAAGTCTAACCATTAGAAATTTTATTTGTATTCTTCTGGTTTATTTCTTCTACTTGTTAATTACGAACAAGTTATTTAAACATATAAATAACGAAATAAACACAATACAGTCTCAACCATCTACAGATCAACAGCTGAAAGAAAACAAACACACAAGTGACACCGTTATTTTTGGACAACTCGTCCCTGGAAAAACCCAATGTGGAAAAACCAGTGCAGCAATTCTGAGGGTTATTTATTATGCAGTATATCCTTGAGTACAACTAAGTGCCAAATTGGCTCACCCGATAGAGAAAAATAACCGGCAGTAATACCTCTCTATTCGGAAGCAAATATTCAGAAAATATGCCCCACGAAACCCTCTCCAGCACAACTGAAGCACTGCATCAGCCCTCTTGGCCTTTGCGTCAGCCTCAAACCCCTATGCGTCAACCCTCTGAGGCACCGCGCAACCTCTACGACCTTCTACGTCACTCCTACTGCCCTCTGGGTGGATGACGCAGGCCCTATGGCCTCTGCAATGTCCCAGCTAGCCTCTGCGTGACCTACTTTGGCTTCTGCGTCTGCCTCTTTGTCTCTACACTGGTCTCTCGGCACTATCTTTGCCTCTTTGTCCAATACTCACTTCCCCTCGCTGCAAATTGATCACTGATTCGACTTTTATTAGCAAACCCCACTCTAGGAAATCGAATGACTGATCACTCTGGTGTTTTCTCCCACTGACCCTCAAGCCTCTTCTTATAATTTTCCTGTTGGTCCTTCAACGGCCGAGATTACATCTTAATCAACAGCTAAGATTAGATTTGGCTTGATCCATGTCTTTTGGAACTTTCTAACCCAGTTTTATATTAATACCCATTAATATTTTATTTTCCTAAGTTTAGACTTAAGAACTCCATTAAAAATATTAATTATTTTAATATCTCCCAAACCGGGTAGAATCTGCCCAAACCATTTCTGGGTCTTGGAGATTTCATGTGCTTTAGCCTCTCCACCAATTTTCATGGCTAGAGCACATCCGATGCAACCCCAAATCAACACTCCCTCTTAGCGAGGATTGTGCTCTAATAATGCTCCACACTGAGCATCACTCTAATTATACGGCACCGGTACTTGTGTTGATGCTAGGCCTCCCCGCCCAACATCCTATGCACTGTTGCATCCTGTACTGCTGCCCATGGCTCTGCCACTGCCACTGCTACATGCGTACGGCAGCTCCCTCTGCATCCATGCTATTGTTGGTTCTTTCTCCCAACACTGCATCTGCACTGCAACCCCCTCTCATCATGTTGCATCATGCTACTACTTACCGCTACAGCACTGCAACCCCCCTCTCATCATGCTACTACTTACCGCTACAACACTGCAACCCCCTCTCATCATGCTGCATCATGCTACTACTTACCGCTACAGCACTGCAACCCCCTCTCATCATGCTGCATCATGCTACTACTTACCGCTACAACACTGCAACCCAGTTACTAAGAAGTAAGTAACTAATCCACCCAACTACTGACATCCCTGTCAAGCCAAAAACACACCAGATGCTGAAGCTCCCTCTACCGCTATCTCGTGCTCCCTCTACTGCCTCTACATCGCTGCAACAACTCCTTGCCTCTCACACCGCTGCAAACCTCTCTGTGCCATCCTGCACTGCTGCAACGTCCTTCGTGCCTCTCACACTGCTGCAGCCTGCTAGTTGTGCCATGCCCAGGACTACTACATTCTAGCACTCTCTGTCACTTCATCCGCATCTGTTTCTACCAACATCCACCAGTCCTGCTACTTCTCACTTCGAGGCTCCTGTAGCAAGGATCTAATCCAAGAGTTTGGGTACCTCAAGGATCCTACCCCTCATCGCCTGTAGTCTCCCTGACTACAGCTCAATGTCTCTTCACCTTTTCTTTAGAGGTACATGAGAGCTCATGGCACAATAGTCATCTTCCTCTACCTCCTTTTCCGCCTTCGTTGGCGATGCCTTGGAGTTAGACGCCTCTCCCTTTTTCTTCTTCCTCGGACACTGGTTCGCATAATGCCCCAATTCCCCACAGTTGAAGAATTTGACCTTGAAGAAGTCCTTTTTCTTCCTCTTCTCCTGCTTTCCCGCAAATGCCAGAGCTGCGTCCTCTTCCTCTTCCTCCTTGATCCGGACTCCTTTGCTGCTACTTCCCATCTTGCTCAGCTGTCTGATCTCTTCTTAACGAAGAGCCACCCACAATTCTTCCCACTCCTCGGAGACTGCGTTTAGAGCGGTCCTCACCATCAACTTTTGATCCGACGTGGCCCCTATGGAAGTCAGTTGATCCCAGATCTCCTTCAACCTACCAAGGAAGTGATCTATCTGCTCCCCCTTCTACATCTGGTATGAGCGCAGCTAATTCTCAAGTAACATCTTCCTCTGCACGGAAGTATGTTGGTACAATTTCTTCAAGGCATCCCACATTGTCTTTGTCGTCTCCTTCTCGACAATATGTTGGACCACATAATCCTTGACCCCATCAAGGATGATGCATTTCGCCTTGGTCATTGCCTCCTCGTACTTTTCATTATCAACTGGGTCAACTGGGATCACCACTGTTCTCAAGGCAAAGGCCTTGATGCGATGTCTATCTAGAATGGACAGGATCCTAGCCTTCCAGACCACAAAGTTGGATGCCCCGTCCAGCCTGTCCTGATCCCTCAGCCCATTCATGGCCATCTCTCTGCTCTTCTTGTCGACTCCTCCGAGTCTCTCTACTTCCCTCTGGAAGTTCTCTCTTCGACTCTTATTGAGTCTCTTTACTTCCTTCCTGGAAGTTCTCTGCTAGACTCCCTCTGAGTCTCGATTTCCCTTCTGGAAATCCTCCTGCCAATCGTCAAGTCGCACCTCTCCAATCTTTTGTGCACCTGCAACACTGATCCGGATTCCTTGGCTAGAAATTTGCTTCAGTGGCAACAACCTATACCTTGGTTTTTCCCTGTTAGGTACTGTTCTGCCCACAGTACCCCACCAGCTTCACTACCACAACTTCCCACAGCTTCCTATTCCCCAGCGACTTAAGGACTGAGCCTCTAAGCTCTGCACAATCCCAGCACTAGCTAAAATGCTCCCTCAGCGAACTGTGTCAACCCTCATGGTCTCTGCGTGGCTCTGCATGAGCCTTGTTTTGCCCTCCTCAGCCTCTGCGTTGGCCTCTCTCTGGCCCGGACTAATGACGCAGTCACTCTGCATCAACCTCCTTTTGTCGCTTTCTGCAAGGAACAGCTTCTGTCACTCGGAACAGTGCTCTCTGTTGCAAATGCTCTGCTTCAGCTGATGCCTTCAGCTCTCCTGTGATCTGCAACCACGCTCTGATACCATGTTGAAATTTCTAAGTCTAACCGTTAGAAATTTTATCTGTATTCTTCTCGTTTATTTCTTCTACTTGTTAATTACGAACAAGTTATTTAAACATATAAATAACGAAATAAACACAATACAGTCTCAACCATCTACAGATCAATAGCTGAAAGAAAACAAACACACAAGTGACCGTTATTTTTGCCCAGAAAAACCCAATGCGGGAAAACTGGTGCAGCAATTATGTGGGTTATTTATTATGCATTATATCCTTGAGTACAAGTGGGTGCCAAACTGGCTCACCCGATATAGAAAAATAACCACCAGTAATACCTCTCTATTCGAAAGCAGATATTCAGAAAATCTGCCCCACGAAACCCTCTCCAACACAATTGAAGCATTGTGTCAGCCCTCCTGGCCTCTACGTCAACCTCAAACCCCTCTGCGTCAACCCTCTGAGGCATTGCGCAGCCTCTACGGCCTTCTACGTCACTCATGCTGCCCTCTACGTGGATGATACAAGCCCTCCAGCCTCTACGCTAACCCAGCTAGCCTCTGTGTGGCCTGCTTTGGCTTCTGCATCTGCCTCTACGCTGGTCTCTCGGCACTATCTCTGCCTCTTTGTCCAGTACTCACTGCCCCTCGCTGCAAATTGATCACTAATTCGACTTTTCTTAGCAAACCCCGCTCTAGAAAATCGAATCACTGATCACTCTGGTGTGTTCTCCAACTGACCCTCAAGCCTCTTCTTATACTTTTCCTGTTGGTCCTTCAACGGCCAAGATTACATCTCTAATCAATGGCTAAGATTAGATTTGGCTTGATCCATGTCTTTTGGAACCTTCTAACCCAGTTTTACATTAATAACCATTAATATTTTATTTTTCCTAAGTTTAGACTTAGAAACTCCATTAAAAATATTCATTATTTTAATATCTCCCAAACCGGGTAGAATCTGCCCAAACCATTTCTGAGTCTTGGAGATCTCATATGCTTTAGCCTCTCCACCAATTTTCATGGCTAGAGCACATCCGATGCTACCCCAAATCAACAAGATGCACCTCCATAAGATATTATACAAAATGGTCCCCAAAAATCAGAATGAAGATAATCCAAAATTCCTTTACTATTATGACTATCGACGTTAAATTTTTGTCTACATTGTTTTCCATATACACAATGTTTGCAAAATCCAAACTCTACGATTTCAAATTAGGTAGTAATTTGTGATTCATCGGTGCCTGAAGGCCCTTCTAGCTCTTGTGGCCTAATCGTTTATGCCATAGGCAAGTTTCTTCTCATGCCTCCTCAATTACAATCGTTTCCTCATTGACTTGAGTACATCTGGCAATTATATAAAGGTTTCTGATCTTCTTTGCTTTCATAATAACCAGAGTGCCCTTTGAAACTCTCAGCACTCCACCTTGACCTATAAACTTGTAACCTTCCAAGTCCAATACTCCCAAATAAATCAAATTCTTTTTCAAGTCAGGTACATGTCTAACATCGGACAATGTTCTAATTGTACCATCATATATTTTAATTCTGACATTTCCCACCCCAATAGTTTGACAATATACATTATTACCCATAAACACAGAACTACCATTCTTGATATGAAGTGAACCAGTTTCTGTGCGAACTCATGTGATGAGAAGCACCAAAATCTAACAACCAATCTTCATAATGTTGAGAAACATTGCAATTAGACAAAGCTTCATCTATCATACCTAATTCAGCAAACAAAACTTCATCAATCATACCTGACTCGACTTGATTTGCTTCCTTCTTTGGGTTTTCACCGAACTCTTTTCTTTTCCAACAATCTTTCTTCAGATGCCCTATTTTGTTGCAAAACCAGCATTTTCAACAGACAAAACTTCATCAATCATACCTGACTCGACTTGATTTGCTTCCTTCTTTGGGTTTTCACCAGACTCTTTTCTTTTCCAACAGTCTTTCTTGAGATGCCCTATTTTGTTGCAGAACCAGCATTTGGCTTTACACTTCTTGCCTCTTGACTTTGATTTGGAATAACTTGTTGCTTTTTCTCCTCTCTCCCTAGACCTTCCTTCTTTGGGTTTTCGTCGGACTCTTTTCTTTTCCAATAGTCTTTCTTCAGATGCCCTGGTTTGTTGCAGAACCAACATTCGGCTTACACTTCTTGCCTCTTGACGTTGATTTGGAAGAACTTCTTGCTTTTCTCCTCTCTCCCTGGACTGGCCTCTGGATACCATAGCTTCTAGCGTGGAAGTTTTAATACTAGAGTTCCTTTGTACTTCTTCAGATAACAAAGCTCCTACAACATAATCAAATTCTAAAGATTCAGTTGTGCTCAAACTGATAGAAGTCACAAAGTGATCCCAAGACTCAGGCAAGGAGCATAACAAAGTAATGTCTTTATCTTCTTCTTCAAATTTGACATCCATATTAGTCAACTGGCAAATAAGTCTATTACATACGTTTCAATGTTTTGCAATTTTAGTGCCCTCCATTCAGAGGCTATACAACTACCTCTTCAAATAAATTTTGTTGGTCAAAGACTTGGTCCTGTACAGAGTTTCCAATTTACCCCACAAACCTATTGCTAAGGTTTCTTCAACAATGTTGAAATTTGTCAACTGCATAACCTGATGGTACTAAAAGCTCAGGCATCCAAATCCTCTCATTCCAAATTTGTCATGCCAACAAGTTTCTTTCTAACCCCATATAATGCTTTTTACAACCCTTGTTGCACCAACAAATCTCATACCTTCAGTTTCCACAATGCAAAATTGTTTTTACCAGTGAACTTCCACATCAAACTTCGCATTAGTCATTTTGACCATTTCTTCCTACAAGGGCTATTTCAAATTTCTTTTAAACATTAAAAAATTGAGTGGATTCTTTCAAGGTTTCCTTCTCCTAGGGTTTTTCTCCCTTCTAAAATTTCTGCTTTTAGCTAGAGTTTTCCATGAATTTTCTTCTTCTGGTTTTTTCCACTAGGGTTTCTATTTTTTTAAATAACTCCCAGAACTTTAAATATATATTTATGTTCTTTAGAATGCTTTCTTACTAGAAAAACAGAATTCATTCTGTTAAAAACCAGAATTTAAAATTTGTTTTCAATTCTCCAAACAAAAAACCCCACTTCCTTTTGACAGAATTAAAAAATAACAAAAAATTTCTTCAATAGTCTTCAGAAACTTTATTCCAATCTTCTTGTTCATAGAAAAAACAATTCTTCAATGATTACTTTCAGAAGTAAAACCAAAGAAAAAATTTACCCCAACCTAGCAGCTGGATTTCTGCCTAAACCCGACTGGTTTTGCTTCTCCCGTCTGGTTTTCTACTGGTCACAGGGCAACGTTTCCTCAGTCAGCCTGGACACGACTTTTGTCCACAAATAAAGCTTTCTTGCTGAATCTGGTGGTGTTGGAGGCTGCCCTCTTGGATTCGTAAAATACAACAGACTGCCTCACACTATGCTACGACCTAGATCGTTGGCACTACAGCTACCTGACAAGGACAAGATGGGCCCTCTGCATCTTGCCTACACCTCCGCTCCGAGACTCCTTTTTTGCATGCTTCAGTGGTTCCAGAAAACGACGGCTCCACTCAACGGTCTCTTCAATCCAGCAGTCTTTTCAATCAGCCTGCGGCCCACTCAAATTGATTTTTACTAGACAGGGCGGCGGCTCCCTGCGGCCCTATAATCTTTTTGAAACGGCTGGTTTCAAATACGTCAGCGTCAAATAGACTCCTCAAAAGATTAATCAGGTCGACTTCTTCACTTATTCAGTGACAATTGCAACTGGGATGATAACAAACTGAGAACCAATCGCTGACCGGTTCTTTCCACGGGCTTCTTTCTTCCTCTCAGATTCTTCTCGGGCCTCTATAGGATCTTACTGGGTGCTCTGATACCACTTGTTGTTCATTAGAGCCTATAAATTTTATAAACAAGAAAGAAAATGTATAGAACAAACAAACACAAAATTCACACAAGTAGACACGGAATTTTTACATGGTAAAAACCCTGACAGTATGACAAGGAAACCTCCACGAGACAAGGGATTGGAATTCTTATTACTCAAGGTCAAAAAATGACTCTCCAACAATACATGAAGCCTCTCAGGCAACATCATTTTAATATGAAGGTTGTGTTACATAACTTCCTATCGTTACGCAATTGTTTGAATGGTAAAGCCAGATTTCCTGAGATAATTACCCTTTTAACAATCTTTAATTGTTGTCAATCTTAACACAGGGTTCCCTGTTTGATGTGGTCTGCCCCATTCATATGGCACAAATTTCAAAGGGATAAGGCCAGGTGTGAGTCATGGGCAATTTTGGTGGAAAAGCCATTCCTTAACTCTGATACCTAAGTTAAATGAAGTTTAGAATATTTTTTGAGAAATGCATCATATATTACTCCATGGATCAAAGATTTACAACATGAAAGTTGAAACATGGAGAGTTACAGCAATCTAAAAACAGGATTACAAGAAAACTCCCATCATGTAAAGCCAAAAATGCTAGCATATGAGTTCCAATAAGAAGGTTGTCAAAATCTTTACAGGAGAAACTGAATTTGACTTCAACAAGCAAAGCCAATTCCTCAAAAGCCTCATTTTCCTAAGCTGAGAGAATAGTTCCTCATAGAAAGTAGTATGGCATGGGTTTTTCCACAGAAAACCAATATCAGACAGCCCAACTATGTGCCAAAAATCTACCCTTAAGCCCTTAGGGCATGTTTCTTGAAGCACTTCCTATATGTATGGCACGAACATCCAAAAATGTAAAGACAAATACCGAAAAATATAATGTTAAGTTATGGTATGTTTTATGCTTAGAGCAGTTTACTTCTTTTTATTATTATTATCCACAGATTAGCAATCACATGTACATAAAGTAAAGTGCAGATATAAAATTAAACGATCAACAAAAAACAAGCCAAGACAAGAGACACAAGATGTGGCGGCTAGCCAGGGACAAACCCCAATATGGGGAAACCCTTTGATCAAATCTTTTTTTATCTTCAATAATTCAGCAGAGAGAAATAGTACATAAATCTGATTTACAGCAGCAGTAGCAAACCCTAGATCAACCCTCAACTAGGACAGACAATATCTTGCAAACCGACCATCGGATCGGCTGGATTTCTTCACCAAAAAATGCGGCCTTCTGAGGAGAGTCAGTTCCACCTACAACGCAATTCTGAGAGAGTCTGATGGTCAACGCTAGTCAAACTTTCGATCTGCAGTTGCAGCCCTAAATCTACGTCCTTCCTTCCACACGTGTGAGAGAAGAGCCCCTTTCTGCGCAGGAGAGAGAGAGAGATGTGATGAGAGAGTGTGTCCAAATGAGGAAAAGACCTCCTGTATTTATATACAAATGTTGATGATTGAATAGATGCAACTGTTGGGCTTCTGAGCCTACATGAATTGCTAGTCGACTTGATAATTATTCCATAATCAAAATAAATTCATATCTCCATAAATACTTATCGGACTCGGATGATCTTTAGATCAATCCTACACCTCTCGACGAGAGGAATCTAATAAAAATATTATCAGCCATGAATAAGATGACCCATATGGAGTTTGGCCCTAGTTGCCAATTTTAACACTCCCTCTCAACTAGGGAGAACTCCATTTGTAATTTGTCTGTTAGTCGCTACTATTCATCCATCAAATGCACTACCCTGTACAACTTGACCCCTGCTCTGCTCTGTTCTGTTTTGCCCTGTTCTGATCTGCTTTGTCCGAATTATGAAGAATTATGAAGAAGAAGAAATGATCAAGGATGTATCATACTAACTCAAAGTCAGTCTCAGAGTGTGAACCACTGGTCCCAGACCAGTCCTCAACCGGCCCGAAGTCAGTGTCATAGTGGGTACAACTCCTACTACTGGTCCCAGACCAGTATCATCCTCCACTGACTCAAGGTCAATCTCAGAGTGTGTACCACTAGTCCCAGACCAGTCCTCAACTGACCCGAAGTCAGTGTCATAGTGGGTACAACTCCTACCACTGGTCCCAGACCAGTATCATTGATCCCAGATCAATGAAGGTCATCCTAGCATAGGGAGTATGGTAGATACAGCGATGGGTCCATCGGTACTACTATGGTCCCTATCCTCATTTCCCTGCTCATTGATCAGATGAGAGGTACTTCCCATGAGTCCCAGACTGCATGGGTAGGATGCCTCGACAGGAGAACTAATCAATCCTGTCCACAGGAGAGCGAATCATCCTATCCCACAAGAGAGCGAATCATCTTGTCCCACAAGAGAGCGAATCATCTTGTCCACAGGAGAGCGAATCATCCTGTCCACAATCGCCATGGAGAACACATCATCCAAGCCTCACGGGAGAACTAATAATCTTGCTACACAATCGTCATGGAGAACACATCATCCAGATCTCACAGGAGAACTAATCATCCTGCTACATAATCGTCATGGAGAACACATCATCCAGACCTCAGGAGAACTAATCATCCTGCTACATAGTCGCCACGGGGTGTCACAGGGAAAGTTTTGATTCTTTTACACTGTACACGTACACCACCAGGGGATGGTGAGTCACCCTGTGGTCATATGTCGCTCCAAGAAGTACCCCGCGCCCCCCCGAAGCTGCCAGAGCTCAATACATCATATAGGACCCTCATCAGAGGGTCTTTGAACAACACCAAGCTAGTCTCGGAAAGTCAGGAATTTGACCTTCCCTTAGGGCTTTGTCAGAATGTCGGTGACCTATTCATCTATACCGATATGTTGGAGCCTTATTGTTCCTCGCTGCACCATATCTCGAATATAGTGGTACCTGATATCGATATGCTTGTAGCGATCATGAAATATGGGATTCTCTGACAAACAAATCCCACTTTGGTTGTCACATAGGATCACAGTGGTATCCAATGTAAACCCAAACAGCTCACTGAAGAGCTTTCGCAACCAGACTACCTCACAGGAGGCCATGCTAGCAACAATATACTCTGCCTCGGCGGTGCTCAAAGCCACCGACTTCTGCTTCCTACTCATCCAGGATATCGAAGTAGATCCCAACGAGAAACAGCACCCGGAAGTGCTCTTACGATCCACCGCACTGTCTACCCAATTAGCAGTGTATCCAAGTAGTCTCACATCTTCGGCAGTGTATTTTAACCCATATGTAATTGTGCCACGAAGATATCTTAACAGATTCTTGGCACCAATCCAATGTATGTGGTGAGGTTCAACCAAATGTTGACTTAATGTGTTGACTGCAAATCATATATCTGGACAGGAGTTCACTAAGAACATTAATGCTCCGACGAGTTGCCGATACTCAGTGGCATTTCGTAAAACAAGTCCAACAGCACTATCGCTTAACTTCTTGAAGTCAAGCTCCATTGGGGTAGTTATAGACTTGCAGTCCACCATACCGAATCTTTCCAATATCTTCACCACATATTTTCCTTGAGATAGGAAAATTTCCCCTAGCTTTTGCCACACTTCAAGTCCTAGGAAATAGTGCATCAGTCCTAGGTACTTCATTTCAAATTCAAAAGCCAACTCCCTCTTACATTTGTGAATGAGAGGGTTTGCACTTGTTATAAAGAGGTCATCCACATACAACATTAATATGAGAGGTTTGTCATCTTCAACCTTAAAGTAAAGGTTAGGATCGCCTTCAATCCTAGTGAATCCCAGCTTCATCAAGTAGTTATCGATCCTCTCATACCATGCTCAGGGTGCTTGCTTCAGCCCATAGAGAGCCTTCTTCAACCTGCATACATGAGATTTTCGATCATACATCTCAAATCCTTCGGGTTGCTCCATAGAGACCTCTTCTTTGATCGAACCATGCAAGAACGCGGTCTTGACATCCATCTGATGTAGGTTCCATCCTTGTGAAGCCGCAAGGGCTATGATCGAGCGGATGGTGGTATATCTGGCAACAGGTGCAAATATCTCGTCATAGTCTATACCTTCCTTCTGGGAGAAGCCACGAGTGACAAAACGAGCCTTATACTTTTCCGTACTTCCATCTACTGCATGCTTTATCTTGTAAAGCCATTTAGAAGTGACAATTGTCTTGTCCTGGGGTCTAGGAACTACTTCCCAGACATCATTCTTCATAATAGACTCATATTCTTCGGTCATAGCATCCTTCCATACTTGATGCTTGACGGCATCTGAGAATGATGAAGGCTCATTTTGTATGATCGTGCTCATGATGGTCAGGTATCCCTGATACCTATTAGGTTTCTTACTTTCACGGAAGGTTCCTCGAGGTGCAGTGTGTCCTTCAGCGTCATTGAGTAGCCCCCTAAGCCAAGAGGGCCTCTTCCTAGAAGAGGAAGGCTCAGGTGGATCAATAGGATCCATGGGTTCATCCACATCGGGCATTGTTACATCATATTTTTCTTTCGGTTCCCTGGTGTCAACTTCTTGAGAGCTCCTCAAAGTAGGAAGATTGTCCACCTTGCTAGGAGCCATATCTTCGTCAAAGGTGACATCATGACTAATCATGATTTCCCTTTGACAGGCTACATAGATTCTATAGCCCTTAGTATTTTCACCATAGCCCACGAAGATTCCTTTCTTTCCAGATGCACCCAATTTATTCATTTTCTCTTTCGGCACATGAAAATATACAGAGCTTCCAAAAATTCTAAAATGAGATATGTCAAGTTTCTTACCGGTGAACATTTCTTCAGGAGTCTTAGAACCCAATGCTTGATGAGGGCATCGGTTTTGTACATATACAGCGGTGTTTGCAGCTTCGGCCCATAGAAACTTCGGAAGCCTTTGATCAGGGAGCATGGCACGGACAACATCCACAATCGTACGGTTCTTCCTTTCCACCACACCATTCTGTTCAGGAGTATATGGTGTAGTAGTCTCCCTCTTAATGCCAGCCTCTTTACAAAAGTCATGAAACTCTTAGATTCATATTCAGTCCCATTATCAGTCCTTAAGATCTTGATCTTCTTTTCGGTTTGATTCTCGATCAAGGCTTTGAAGGGTCAAAACCAAGAGAACACTTCATCCTTCTTTTTCAAGAAGTATATCCAAGTCTTTCGAGAATAGTCATCTGTAAAAATAAGGCAATACGATCTATCTCATGCTCCTTGTAATAGCTCTCATGCTCCTTGTAACTCCTCTGTCTGTCTGCCATATTCCTTTACCTGCGCCCTTTGTCAGATAGAAGGTGTCTGTCCATGAATGTTTGTTGTTCTGCCATATTCCATTTATAAGAACTGCGCCTACCATTAAACCGTCGCCTGAAAGAAAAGTGGTGGTCGAGAGTGTCGTTGTGGTTCGAGCTGCAGAAACCGGGTATCGCAGTGCGGTTTGGCAGTTAGGGTCGCTGTCGATTAGACATCCTCTGTGCCACGGAGTTTGCATTCTCCGGTGTCATTCGAGACGGGACGTAAAGTTGCTGGAGGATTCGAATAACCGCTCGCCTGTCTGTCCATGAATGTTTGTTGTTCTTCCATATTCGATTTATAAGAACTGCGCCTACCATTAAATCGTTGCCTGAAAGAAAAGTGGTGGTCGAGAGTGTCGTTGTGGTTCGAGCTGCAGAAACCGGGTATCGCAGTGCGGTTTGGCAGTCAGGGTCGCTGTCGATTAGGCATCCTCTGCGCCACGGAGTTTGCATTCTCCGGTGTCATTCGAGACGGGACGTAAAGTTGCTGGAGGATTCGAATAACCGCTCGCCTGGCTTGTCTTTGTCTGGCTCAGGCCATTAACGGCTTTATTCTTGTTTCTGTCATTGTTTATTTATTTCAAAGATCTTGAAAAGCTAAGCCTCGGCTGGCCTGGATTGCTTGGAGGACTGTTGAGTTGTATATGAAACGATTCACTATTGAAGCGTGGGGATCCGAGCAAGAAAACAATGTTTTCGATTGCTTACTTCCGAGCTCATTTGCGCCTCCTGGGGCGTATGACTGCCGATTGTAGTTGCAAATAACCTTGTCTCAATGTATATGCAAATAACCTTGTGCGTATAGCGTATCTCTCTACATTTTGATGGTCGTAGCATGTCCTTTTTTAAGGTTGGTTTGATAGATTGAAAGACTATTAACTACAGATTGATATATTGTATGACTGCCATTGCTGGGAATTGGAGAAGAGCTGTGGGTGATGCGCGCCATAAAAAGGATTTTTGTATCTTGGTTTACAAGATGCAAAGATAGTATCCTCTGAATGCCATTTTGGAGGATCTCTTAGTTCTCTGGAAACTAAATTTGGAGAAGCGCTTAAGCTTTTTGCAGTTTTGTGGCGTATTTCATGTGGCTTAAAATCAGAGATACATCTGTCTCAAATTATTCTAAATATTTCTCTGTATGACACAATATCTAAGAGTCCAAATACGTCTAGACTACATTCTTCAGTTTTTCTTTGGTGAACGTAGCGTTGTTGAGGGTATTTTATACTGCCATATTTTGTGCTTTAACATTGTGCAGAAGCATGCAAATTGATATTTGAATCTGATGTCCCATTATATCATAACTATATTTTTTTTCCCATTAAGAATAAAAGTTTTGCAGCCAAAATTTTATTTGCTACAGTATGCATTCAATCATATATCCATGGTGGGAATAGTTCTCACTGGCAAGGAGAACTATCCTGAATGGTCCCGGATGATAAAACACACCCTCATCTTCAATGAGTTGTGGAAAGGAGTGTGTGTCGGAGAAGGAGACAATGACCCAGTACAGCCTACCTCAGACAAAGAGCTCGTCATTTGGGAAAACAAGAACAGCAAAGCTTATGCATTAATCGCAGCATCTGTAAATGAAGAGGTGAGTCTCCATATTTCGTCATATTCAACTGCCTTTGAAGCCTTACAAAAGTTGAAAGAACTCTATGACTCACATTCTGCACTTGAAGTTGTTCAACTCATGATTAAACTCTTCACTCTTGAACTGCAAAATAAAGATCCTCTTGCTCTTGCATCTGAAGTAAAGTCTATAATGCATGATATCAAATCTACTAAGGTTGAATTGGATATTCCTCTTATTGCTTTTCTCAAGGCACTTTATCCTACTTACTCCAAGTATCTTGAGTCATTGCAAGCTAATGGAAATCTCAAAGATATAACCTTTGACTCTCTTGTGAAAAAGTTTGCTGAAAGAGAAAAAGCTTTTGGAAAGAAGACAACCCCTGAATCTTTTGAAGAGATTGTGTGCCTTGCTCATAAAGAAAAGCATCCTGCTCAAGATTCTACAAGAGGAAGAGGTGGACGAAGAGGAAGAGAAAGATATTTCAGAGGCAGGGGGGCAAACATTCTCAAGGAGAAAAGGCAAATTTGCACTGCATTCGCTGCAAAAGAAATGGATCACATGATGCCTCTACATGCAAGCTACCATGGGACAAAATTGTGCAGAAAAAAAACCAACAAAAAGGTAAAACTGATGATACAGACAAAGGTAAAGCACCTGAATCTGCTCACTATGTTGAGGCACAATGTAACATTGGAGTAAATGAAGATTTGTTTAATGCTTCACTTGCTTCATGGAAAAATGATTGGTTGCTTGATTCAGGAGCAACTTGCCACATGACTCATAGAAGAGATTTTTTTGAAGATTTCACTGACAATGTTGATGGAGCAGTATACTTTGCAGATCAATCAAAAATCAAGCCATCAGGGCTTGGCACAATCAAGCTTAAACTGCCTGGTCTTCTAGACTTTCTTCTAGATCACGTTCTATATCATCCACAGCTCAAGAGAAACTTGTTGTCCTTGGTCCACATCTGCCAGCAAGGTCACTCCATTCATATGTTTGATGGCAAGCTTGAGGTAAGAAAAGCATCTGACCACTCACTTGTCATGAGGGGAATAGAAGAAGAAAGGCTTCTCAAACTGCAAGGAACCTCTGCTGATGCACAACATTTCTCATACAATGCTCATCATGAAGAAGGTACACTTCCATCAAATTTATTATGGCATGCTAGATTTGGACATTTGAACTATGACAATCTCTGCTTATTGAAGAAAAATGGTGTTGCTGGTTTGCCTACAATTCCTAGGAAACTTAAGCAATGTGATGCTTGCATTCTAGGAAAGCATAGCAAACAGTCTCTTCATGATTCACATTCAAGAGCACATAAGAAGCTTGAACTCATTCATTCAGATTTATGTGGTCCAATGCCTGTTCCTTCTGCAAATGGAAATAAATTTATCATGACATTTATTGATGACTACACCAGAATGTGTTGGGTTTATTTATTGAAGTAAAAATCTGATGTTTTTCAAACATTCAAGAATTTTCATAAATGGATTGAAAATGATGCACAATCTCATATTGGGTATATTCGCACTTATAATGGAAAAGAATACACATCAAATGAATTTGAAAACTATCTTCGCCAACATGGGATCAAACATCAAACAATTGTGCCTTATAATCCCCAACAGAATGGTGTAGCTGAAAGAATGAATAGGACAATCTTAAATATGGTACGATCCATGCTTTCAAAAATGTAAAGATAATGTTTTGGGCTGATGCTATTCTATGTGCTGCATATATAAAGAATAGATGTCCATCTAATGCTATAAGAAACAAGACTCCATATGAAATGTGGTATGGACATGTTCCTTCGGTAAAGCATCTCAGGGTCTTTGGTTCCACCTGTTATGCTTTGATACCAAAGGTACATAGAAACAAACTTGGTGCTAGAAGTCGTAAGTGTATCTTCCTGGGGTATTCAAACACGTCTAAGCATATCGACTCTATGATGAAGTAAATAAGAAATTTGTTGTATCTAGAGATGTAATTTTCCTTGAATCATCCAAAACTGACAATGTTGTTGAGTGGCAACTTGATCGCTTGGATAGATTCGCAAAAGCAAAATCATTTCAAGAATTTGATAATCAGCTTCCACATCTTGAAGGGGGGATTCCTATACTAGATCAACATGTGGAATCTTCTTCTGAAGAACACTCTCCCCCGCATGAAACTCCAACAACGGATGATGTTTTAAGTGATGTAATTGATAGAATTGGGAGACTCAATCTTGATTCAATCCCAACTCAATCAACGGAGCAGCCTGGACCATCTTAGAAAGGTCCCCCAAAGTGGTTGACAAAGACACTTGAAAGTGTTCATCCTGATGAAGTTGGAAAGACACGAACCAGAAATTCAAACCAGCAAAATGGAGATGATGTAGATGACTCTAATTCACCTGTTGATATGGATGTTTCTTATGATTGTGAATTGAACTTGTCTACAGATTTTGAACCAACTTCCTTCAAAAAAGCTGCTTCTCATGATGAATGGAAAGAAGCAATGCAAAAGGAGTATGATGCCCTCATAAAGAACGACACTTGGAAGCTGGTTGATCCTCCATTTGGAACCAAACCAATTGGCTGCAAGTGGGTCTACAAGAACAAGTATAAAGTTGATGGCTCACTTGACAAACACAAAGCTAGGCTTGTGGCAAAAGGTTTTGCACAGAAAGAAGGGGTCGATTATGAGAAGACTTTTGCCCCCACAGCAAAATGGGTTACCATCCGGACACTTTTTGCACTAGCGGCTCAGAACGGTTGGAAAGTCCATCAAATGGATGTAAAAACTGCTTTCTTGAATGGAGATTTAAAAGAAAATGTTTTTATGTCCCAGCTTGAAGGATTTGCTGCGAAAAGACATGAACATAAAGTATTGAAGTCCTTGTATGGCCTCAAACAAGCACCGCGAGCCTGGTATGAAAAACTAACTGAGCATCTTCTAAAACTCAATTTCAATCATTTTGATCTCGATGATGCAACTTTATTTGTCAAGAAAGTTGGCAAAACAGTTGTATATCTTGTGGTATATGTAGATGATCTTTTAATGACAGGGAACAATGAAAGCTACATTGCATCCATAAAGAAGGAATTGGGGAAAAGTTTTGAAATGACTGATTTGGGCTATGTTCATTATTATCTTGGCATTGAAGTAACCCAACATCCAAAGTCCATATTTCTTTCTCAAAAGAAATACATTGGAGATTTGTTGAACAGATTTGGCATGACAGAGTGCAATCCTCTTACTACTCCAATGGAACAAAACTTAAAGCTCACATCTATTGAAGGAAAGGAATTTGAGGATGCAACAAAGTATAGACAGCTTGTAGGAAGTCTCAACTACCTAACTACTACCAGACCAGACATTTCATTTGTTGTTGGAATCCTCTCCAGGTTTATGCAAAAGCCTTGTGAGGGACATTGGTCTGCTGCAAAAAAAGTTCTAAGGTACTTGAAGGGAACTCAAGACTTTGGAATCAAGTATACACAGGTGGACGACTTCAGCTTGATTGGATACTCTGATTCAGACTTCGATGGAGACAAAGAAACTGGAGTATCTACTTTAGGATCAAGAGCTGTTTCCTGGAGATCACGCAAACAATCAGTTCCAGCAGATTCCACAACAGAAGCAGAATACGTGGCAGCAACTGAAGCAACAAAAGAAATTGTGGCTCAGGAAAATTCTTGAAGATTTGCAGGTAAAACAAGTACAATCAACTCCACTCATGATTGATAATACCTCTGCAATAAAGTTGGCCAAGAACCCAAAGTTCCATGATCGAACGAAGCACATCAATATTAAATATCATCTGATTCGACATCATGTTGAGGCCAAAACAATCCATCTCCGTCATTGTTCCACAAATGAGCAAATTGCAGACATCTTCACCAAAGCACTTGGGAGGGAAAAGCTTGAACGATTCAGAATGATGCTTGGAATCACCAACATCCCTTCATATTAAAGGGGGGAATGTTGACACCTAATCCTTGTGATTGGGTGAATTATTGTAAATAGATAGACAGGAATATGAACACTCATCGGGAAACGAACTGAACAGTCTCTCCCTCATGTATATAATGAGGACCTACCTGATGGAATAATACAGTGAATTAATTTCTGCCCAAGGAGTTATTGCCTGCCCTGACAGAGATGTCTGAGTGAACCAACTGTAATATATCAGAGGTCTTGCTTTGGCTTGAGGGGAATGGTTCCCTTTTGAGCTTTCCTTCGGCACATCCCAGACATATACCTTCTTTCTCTACTCGGAATTTGGGCATCCCTGTCACCATTTGTCTTACATCGGGTAGAGCTTTATAATGAAGGTGTGCAAACCTCCGATGCCAAAGTTCGAACTGAAGAGATGTGTCACAAGACATGACACCTAGCGGACTTCCACCAACCTGATATAATGAATCAACTCGAAACCCAAGAGTGAAGGCAATTTTAACATTGATTTTTCCATACACGTACCTTGCCATCACTGAAGGTCACCTTGTAGCCTTTGTCTTCCATTGTTGAGATGGACACCAGGTTCTTTTTGAGGTTAGGTACATATAATACATCCTGTAAGTGGATCGTATTACCTTGATTCAATTTAAGAGAGACATTGCCTACACCTTTCACGGGATATTTCAAATTATCTCCAAGGACAATTTCCAGATTAGTTTCTTTCTCTATCAGATTATGGAGAACTTCTTTGTAACTAGTGAAGTGCCTTGAGGCACCACTATCAATAAGCCAAATTCCCAGCGAGTCCGAACGAGCAGAGGTAGATAGAGCAGATGGTAGATAATATTCATCCTGCTTATTGTCAACAGTGTTAGATTCATACCTGGAATTTCTAGCCTACTTGAATGTTTGTTCTCTTCCTTGATTTCCAGCACTCCTTTTACCTCTGCTATTAGATTTTCCATTCCTTTGATTGCCATGAGAGGGATTTTGATCATCGTCCCGGTGTGAGTCCCTTCTATCAGGGCACTCCCTTGCATAGTGACCTGCTTTATCGCAAATGTAACATCGTCCTTTTCTTCCACCCTTAGGTCCAACCTTTCTTTTTGATTTAGTCCCGGAATTATTTCTTTTCTTAGCATGAGAAGAAAAGGCAGCAGGAGGACCTTTAGGCATGGGCATTTCTTGCTCTTCTATCCTTGTTTCTTCTTGAATGCATCTTGCCATTAATTCCTCGAAACCAGGAATTACATTATTGTTGAGAAGAGTAGTCCTGAACACGTACCATTCGGATGGTAATCCTCCAAGAGTCGTGAGTGCCATTTCCCTATCAGTAATAATCTCCCCAATAGATAGGAGATCGTTCCTGATCTCGGTGATTCTTAAGAAGTATGCTTGCATACTCTCATCTTTGCCCTTCTTAATTTCCTTCAGCTTATTTCTAAGAAACAAGACTTGATTTGCATCATTAACTTTAAATAAACTCACTAGTCTATCGTAGATTTCCTTGGAGGTGTTCAGGTCGGAGATGTAGGCCACCAAGCGCTTGTCGATAGAGTCCCGGATGATCTTCTTTGTTTTGACTTCACCGGTTTTCCATTTGTCCCTGGCAGCAACAAGTGCATTTGATGGAGGCTCAACAATATTGCCTCTCACATGGTCCAACACTCCTTGATCTTCTAAGGTTAGATCGAGAGACATCTTCCATCCGTGATAGTCAGCTTCTCACGGAGCTTGTCTTCGACAAGGAAGAGTGTTGAGGACCCCATAGTTCTTTTAGGATAGCCTTGCCAATATTCTCTTCCGTGATCGCTCTTGCTCTTGCTCAGGCTTTGTCTTCACCTCGGCTCTGATACCATGTTAAGTTATGGTATGTCTTCTTTTTATTATTATTATCCACAGATTAGCAATCACATGTACATAAAATAAAGTGCAGATAGAACATTAAACGATCGACAGAAAACAAGCCAAGACAAGAGACACAAGATGTGGCGGCTAGCCAAGGACAAACCCTAATATTGGGAAACCCCTTGATCAAATATTCTTTTATCTTCAATAATTCAGCAGAGAGAAATAGTACATAAATCTGATTAACATCAGCAGCAGCAAACCCTAGATCAGCCCTCAACTAGGGCAGACAATATCTTGCAAACCGACCATCAGATCGGCTTGATTCCTTCACCAAAAAATGTGGCCTTCTGAGGAGAGTCAATTCCACCTACAGCGCAGTTCTGAGAGAGAGTCTGATGGTCAACTCTAGTCAAACTTCCGATCTGCAGTTGCAACCCTAAATCTGCGTCCTTCCTTCCACATGTGTGAGAGAAGAGTCCATTTTTGCGCAGTAGAAGAAAAGCCTCTTTTCTGCGCAAGAGAGAGAGAGAGAGAGAGAGAGAGATGTGATGAGAGAGTGTGTCCAAATGAGGAAAAGACCTCTTGTATTTATATATAAATGTTGATGATTGAATAGATGCGACTGTTGGGCTTCTGAGCCTACATGAGTTGCTGGTCGGCTTGATAATTATTCCATAATCAAAATAAATTCATATCCCCATAAATACTTATCGGAATCGGATGATCTTTAGATCAATCCTACACCTCTCGACGAAAGGAATCTAATAAAAATATTATCAGCCATGAATAAAATGACCCATATGGAGTTTGGCCTTAGTTGCCAATTTTAACAAAGATTTACAGCATGAAAGTTGAAACATGGAGTTACAGCAATCTAAAAACAGGGTTACAAGAAAACTCCCATCATGTAAAGCCAAAAATGCTGGCATATGAGTTCCAATGAGAAGGTTGTCAAAATCTTTACAGGAGAAACTGAATTTGACTTCAACAAGCAAAGCCAATTCCTCAAAAGCCTCGATTTTCCTGAGCTGAGGGAATAGTTCCTCATAAAAAGTAGTATGGCATGGGTTTTTCCACAGAAAACCGATATCAGACAGCCCAACTATGTGCCAGAAATCTACCCTTGAGCCCTCAGGGCATGTTTCTTGAAGCACTTCCTATATATATGGCACGAACATCCAGAAATGTAAAGACAGATACCGAAAAATATAATGGCAGTAAATTGGCTCTGTTAACATCTACAACAGAAAGTGAATAATTTGGGATGTAAGTCCACCCATTTCCCTTCAGACATACGAATAATGAAAGTAAAATTATTTCTCTGACATTAACAAACATGGTTCAATTGCAAAAGTTGCTTGGTGTTCCAATGTTTACAAGAATGAAACCTTTTTACACTATTTTTCAAACATTAAAACCAAATCTGTACTAAAAAAATTCACAAACAAGAAATGACAGGAACCCATCTGCAACTCAGTTTTATCAGAAGAAGCAGGACAGCTGATCTTACAATATTTGAAGCATTCCTCTTCCCACCCAATACTCCAGAATCTGCATTCAAACAAACCCCATTAGCTGACAACATAAAATACTCACAACAGAAGTAAATCGTAACAACTTGAATCACTCTTTATTAAATTTTGATCAAAATTGACTTTTGTTTCATTCTAAAAAAACAGGCCCTGTACAGTATAGACCAGACGGGTCTCAAAAGGGCATTAAAAGATAAACATAAACAAACAGGGGTCCATATTTGGATGGCATTCGCCATTCGCCAAGCAATCTTAAATGAAGAAACCCATAAATTGCACAAGTGAGGTTTGCCGCGGGGACAACACAGGTTCGATAACTTACTATCCAGAACTTCTGAATCCGCTCCCATTCAGTCTCCGCGACCACAACAAATAACGCAATAAGCACTGCATAACACCGGAGGATGCCATCAAAGATCTGCACAATGACACATTAAAATTAAAGTAAATATTTTAAGCTTTGCACTGAAAAAAATGAGGTTCATTCTACAGCTTAGTTGCCTAATAGGGAGTAATTCATCAACTCATATATGTGTATCCAGTGTCCACAATGCATTAGCTACACAATTGAAGATCGGCAATGGATCGAATACATTAAAAGTGAGCACTAACACAGACCTATCTACACCCAGACCGATATGCACCTCAAGGTCCCAAGACTTGATCATGTATATCTCTAGTTCACACAATTAAATCTAAATGATGCATTTATTCGATGGGCACTAACACAGACTTAATACACTCCTCAAAGTTGCCAAAACTCGAGGATGTATATCAAGTAAGGTTTACATCATTGAAGATCAAGAAGTTAGAACACATTAGGTATATTAAGCCTATCTAAACCAAATCAGATATGCATCTCAAGGTTCCAAACTCGACTATGTAGTATGGATATGTCTAGTTCACACGATTGAATCTACACAGTGCATTGGGTACATTACAATGGACATTAACGGAGACCCATATAAATGCAGGTCTCACATACACCTCATGGTCGCCAACCTCAAGGATATCTCTCGACTTTACACAATTGAGGATCAGCAAAACATTGATGATCGGATACATTGTAACTGAAAACTAACACAGACCTATTTACATTCAGTCTGATATGCACCTCAAGGTTCCAAAACTTGATTATGTATATCTCTAGTTCATACAATCAAATCTACTCGGTGCATTGGGTCCATTGAAAATGGGCACTGACACAGACCCATCTAAAAACAAGGTCTCCTATACACCTCAAAGTTGCCAGACTCAAGGATATATATCTCATGTTTATACAATTGGAGATCAACAACACATCGGGTACACTGAAACTGAACACTAACATAAACCTATTTAAAACCGAGTCTGATATGCACCTCAAGGTTCAAGAATTTTACATCGTGCGTTGGGTACATTGAAAATGGATGCTAAAATAGGTCTTATATACGCCGCGAGATTGCAAACTCAAGGATGTATATCTCAAATTTACACAATTGAAGATCAATAATATATCAGGTACGTTAAAACTGAATGCTAATACAGACCTATCTACAGCAGCTATTCTCGACTATGTATGTCTCTAGTTCACACAATTGAATCTACAAGGTGCGTTGGGTACATTGAAAAGGACATTAACATAGAAATAGCTAAACGCAGGTCTCATATACACCTCAAGGTTGTCAAACTTAAGGATATATATATTCTGAGTTTACACAACTGAAGATCAATAATATGCTGGGTACATTGAAACTGAACACTAACACAGATCTATTTACACTAAATCTGATATGCACTTCAAGGTTCGAGAACCCCACCCACGGGTATATATTAAATCCACGGTTAATATGCTCAATGTATTGTTGTTTAAACTTAAGAAATGCATCCTTGAGTGAGCTTGTGACCTTGAGGTGTAGCTCTCAAATTTAATCAACAATACATTGGGTATATTGAAAATGGATACTAACACAGACATATCTAGACCAAGTCGGATATGCACTTTATGGTTGCAAAGCATGATTGTGTATATCTGTATTTCAATTTTCACACAATTTTGCACACTGGATTGAGTACACTAAAGTACATAAAAATGAACACTAACACAAACCCATGTAGACTTTCGTCCGATACCCACCTCAAGATTCCAAAACTTGACCATGCATTTCTCTAGTTCACACACTTGAATCTACACAATGCATTGAACAGATTGAAAAATCAATGAACTCTGACACAAACCCATCTAGACCATGCTCTGATATCTGTCTCGGGGTTCTAAACCTTGACCATGCACATCTTTACTTCACAGAATTTAATCCACAGAATGAAATGGGCACATACCCATCTAGACTTCGGTCCGATATCCACCTCTCAGTTCTGAATTTTATTGGGCTAGCTTCCTCTTATCACAAAGTGACTAGCGATCCACATCCAGGTTCCGAATTTTTTTGGGACTGGCTTCCTCTTGTCAATGTGGTTAGCGCGCCTACAACTACCTTCCTACTGAGAGAAACTGCAGTTAACATAATTTAATTCACAATCCTTTGGGGTGGGGTATCTATTTCTCTAAAGATGTCCAAGACTTGCACCTGGGCAACCTGTTACTGTGTACAGTGACGCATACCCAAACTTATCATGCCATTTCAAAGACTTAAACCTAAATAGGCCATTATCACAGCCCGCTGTCACCCAACCCTCACCGGAGCACCATTGACAACGCTCCAGAAATTGACTATGCATATCTTAGTTCACACAAGTGAATCTAAATAATGCATTGGGTACACTGCAAATGAACACTAACACAAACCCGTCCACTTCAAGGTTCCTAAGCTTGACTACCAATATCTCCACTCCACGCAATTTTCAAAAAATTGAATCCAAAAACTACATTGGGTGCATTAAAAAAATGAACAGTAAGATAGGCCCATCTAGCCCCGGGTATGATGGGCCAGTGTTATTTCAAATTTTCAAGCTCATGGAAATGGAGAATTTACATCTTCACCATTTTTGAAGGATTGAATGGCTGAGAGCACGTTGACAACAACGCAGAGAAGCGCGCTGAGGATGGTAACGGCGCTGAAGCATCTGCAGACGACCAAGAAGGGATCCGTGCGGTTCACATATTTTGTTCGCAGCTCTGCATCGATCTGCCCAGCCTCTAACGCTTGCTGCACTGCAATCTGGTGTTCGTTTTGACTCATTGTGTACAGAAATCAGTCTTTTGCCATGAACTAGTGGTCTTTTTCTTAAGCTTCACGAGTTCGAGTTTCCCTGGTGATGACAGTTGCGGAGATATGAACTCCTACCCGCCCAGTTCAAGATCACAGAGTAACTACACCTGCCCTTCAACGCTAACGGAACTCCTAGTTTTCACCTCGACCTTGTTGCTTGGCCGACTTTGCTTCTTTGCAACGTGGCATTACAGCTGGCACATGACATACTTTATGGGCGTCACTATCCACGTGGCAAAAGTAAAATTTCTTGGATTTTGCTTCCCGCTTTTATTAATTTTTGCGTTAAAAGAGCAAGGAGGAATAATTGAAGTTCAAAAAACCCTCATTTCCTCTAACTTTCTTTTATTTGTCCAAAGAGCAAATAAAAACAAAACAAAACAAAAAGAAATTATTTTAATGTCTACGAGGTTAAAGATAGTCTATGGGACAGAGTGCTTCTTCATCTCCTTGATGTATTCGGTCCTTTTTTCGTGAAACTTCACAATAAATTCTCCTAACTTCTTGACTAATCCCTCGCTAAATAGATTATCCCAAGAGCTCGCTACCAGCATATCTGGATAACTTCCCCTGTTGTCTTTGATGGCGTCACATTCTAAAATGAAATGTTTTTTGTTTCCACTTTTCCAGAAGAACAAAAAATGCATACCCTTTCCTCCCACACTTCCTTTGGCCTTTTCTAGCGCCATGTTTCATAGCGGAGTTGATGAGAATTAGTCATTAATTGAGCAATAAGAATTTTGGCTCTCCAAGAGATATTGGCCTCTATGTATGCTTTTGGTTGATGATTATGAGTGGGATTAAACACTTCAATATGGTAATTTTTCTTTCTAGCTCCTTATCCCAAGTACATTTGTGGAACTTTTCCATAACAAAAGCTTTTATCTCTTTGCTATTTATGGGACACGCGTTCAAGCAAATGCCCCATTTACTAAACCATTTGTTATTTTGTTGCATCCAAGTTTTTTGCTCTTGCACAATCTATCATTAAAAACAACCTTAGGTCATCTACCATCTTCCATTTGCTCAATTTTTTTTATATACCTTATGACTCGCCCCATAGCAATTGCTCCAATAGGAGCAGTGCCCGTTTCACTTAACGAGATATCATAAGGAACTGCACTTTTCATCTTAAATTTGTTTGTAATCAAACACTTCTGAATTTTCTCAATTTGTCTCAACTGCATGTCGGAGGTACTACTAGCCCACAGTTCACAACCATAGAAAATCACCGGAATCACTAGAAGCCCAAAAAGAGTTTGAGTGGTCTTCCAGTACCATAACTCTGTCTCTTTGCACCTATTTTGAAAAGCATAAAATGCTTTCCAACCCCCCAAAGTTCTTTTCTTTCTACAACCATTCCAGCTTAGATTTTTGTTGAAGTCAATCCCGAGGTATTTGTAATCCGCAACTTCTTCCAGAGTGTTGCCTTCAAAGTAGAACTGATGTTGGTTATGGTTTCTTTTTTTAGAGAAGACCACTACTTTCATTTCGCTGATATTGACTTGCATCCCCACACTTCTACAAAAATGCTCAAGGGATAGTAAGTGCTCTTGCAAACCAAGAGTCGATTTAGCAATCAGAATAAGGTCATTTGCATACAAAAGAAGCCTTACAACAAACTTGCACAAATAGATACCATCACCCCCTTGTGAATTTAGCCACTCCTCAAGCTTGTCGATATATAAACCAAAAAGGGTAGGAGACAGTGGGCAACCTTGCTTGACCCCGATATTGCTTCTAAAACTTTCAGAAATGCCTGTTGAAGTTCTAATTTTGACTTTCACATCTTCATACAAGCTATGCACCGCTGCTCTCAAATGTTTAGGAACCCCAAGTTCCTCCATTCTCTGCTAAAGTTTATCCCTAGGAACCGAGTCAAACGCTTTTCTGAAACCAACAAAGCAACAAAAGGCTTCTTCCTTTTTCTCCCAAACTTTTTCAATGATGTGCCTTAAAGTTATGCAATGATCAACTGTGGAATGTTTAGGTCTAAAACTTGTTTGCCCTTTAGCACGCTTATCTCTTTCTTCTGGCCACTTGCTAATTTTGTTTTCTAGCATGCTTCCAAATAGCTTTACAAACAAAGGGTTTATCATGATGGTCCTATAATTGGAGGGATTATTGACGTCACTGCTCTTGAAAAGAGTTATTGCCAGACTAGTTGACCAATCTGTGGGGAGCCCTTGTTGCATGATGTTGTTGAAGATTTTTGTAATGTGAGGTGCAAGAATCTTTGAGCCCTATTTTAGATATTCTACTTTGAGTTCAGCTAAGTCTTTTGCTTTTCCAATGCCCAACTTCTTGATACCTATCTCTACCTCTTGCACTGTGAAGAGTTTAGTATCAGTGTTGACCAAGGGGGAGGGTCAACCTTGAGAACCTGCTCGTAGAGTTGTCTTGCATTGAAATTCAATCAAATAATTTTTTATTCTGTGATAAAGGTAGATAAGCGAAACTAGAATTTAGTATAAAATTTATTTTATTTTTTAATTGTATGGGGGATTGTGGAGTATTTTTTTTTATAAGGGTGTCGGAGTGTCTCTTCAAGGAGGGAGAGGAGAACACCTGCTACTCATGCATTAAAGAGTGGGAGTGGGGTGGCACGGCCAATTATCTCATGCAATTACACATGTTTATGAGTTATAACAATGTAGAGTATTAAATTAGAAATTGGTGAAATTAGTGCTTTTTTCTGGCATTGTTAGAGTTACTTTGTTTTTTTGTGGAGATTTCGTTACAACACCGGGTTGCTTGTAGGATATTTACACTCTTACACCTAGAATCATCTTATGAAAGCCCAAACCCTCTGAGTCAAGCCTTCCAATCTTCTTTCATTATAGTTGGTTGGATTCTTTGCAAAATTCAAACGGTCAAAAGGGTGAATATTCTCCATAAGACTTATTCATCCTAAAGGATAATTCATTTAATTTAAAAACAAAACCGAAAAAAAAAAACAAAACAAAAAAAATCTAGCCCGGGGTCTGCATCGATCTGCCCACCCTCTGACGCTTCCGGGTACAAAAATCAGTTTTCTTAAGCTTCACGACTTCGAGTTTCCGTGGTGATGACAGTTGCGGAGATGCGAACTCCTACCCGCCCTTCACCGCCAACCGAACTCCTAGTTTTGACCTCGACCTTGCTTGCCCGACTTTGCTTCTTTGCAACGTGGCATTACAGCTGGCACGTGACAGATATGTCAGCGATCACTGATTGTATACTCTATGGGCGTCACTATCCACGTGGCAAAAGTAAAATTCCTTGGATTTTGCTTCCCGCATTTAATAATTTTTGCGTTTAAAGAGCAAGGGAGGAGTAATTGAAGTTCAAGAAACTCTGATTTCTTCAACTTTCCTTTATTTGTCTAAAGGGCAAAGGAATGATTGAAATTCAATCAAATAACTTTTTTAATAAAATAAAATAATTTTTTTTTTTTTTTTTTTTTTTTTTTATAACAAGGTCGGATGCTATGTATTGATTGAAAAAAGAGATAAGGCATAAAGCCGTACATAGGATGCTTCAAGAGCGTTACAATTCCAAAGACACTGCTTGGGTTCCCTATCCTGAAATTGATTTCTGAAAATTCTGACTACTAAAGAACTAATACTACTATAAATCCGGACAAATTGGTGACACAAAAATTTGCATTTGCAATACATAATCAGTCAATGGAGATATGGCTGATATTTCTCGCTGTGGAGTCCTCGGGGTGCTGATCTGCTTCCATCGGCTTTGCACTTGAAGATGTTGATTTTTCTTTCTGTTTTGCTTCCAAAATTTCCCTTAGGATTGCCAGCGATTCCTCAGCATGGATACATCTGTTGCTGAGCCCATTAAACTGTTCCTGAAGAGAGTAAACCTTGTGGAGAAACAAATTCATTTCTGTACGGTATTTGGTATGGAGATTTCTGAACTGCTCCTCGAATTTTGCTTCCAGACTTCGAATCTGCTCGACATGCCTACCTTCCATATTGCGCACTTGATCTTCTAGAATTCGTTGCTGGGCTCTGACCTCATCAAATTCCGCCTGAAGGTCGCGGCAATGAAAGCATTGCTCAGATCGAGCCATATTAAAAATGAGGTGGTTTCTAAGAAGGACGGGTTCACAGAGATGTTCAATAGACTCCTTTTGTCTGCAGGATAAGAAGGGGAGGGGCCGTAAAGGGAGGCGCGGGAGGATGACAGAATTGAAAGGGGCAGGGTTAAGGCAGGTCAAACCCACCGAACGCTCTTGCAAGAGGGAGGAACGATAAGAGGGAAGGGTCTGAATATGATCGATCCGAAGAAGAAGATAAGGAAGAAGGGGGGGTGAGCCAGATAGATGCAAACTGGAAGGGCAAGATGGGAGGCAGGGTAACAGCCAGCAAGGGCACTTAGCGAGAAGCAGAAGCTGGAGAAGGAGGGGCTCCAAGGCTCTTGGCTTCCCTGCGTATCTGATCCTGAAAAAAACCGCAAGCTTGGTTAAAGTAAGAGTATACAGAGAGAAAAGAACCGATACCAGAGCAAGGAATCTCCTTGTTGACTGATCCAAAGCGCCTTCTTCGCTTCCACGGGGCTGTTCTTGATCGAAGCACTGAAGGTCATTAGGATGCCTTCCTTCAAATTTATAGATCGAAGCCATCTACAGCGCCCTGGTTTCTTATCATAGATCGGATTCTCTGTGATTATTAGATTTTTTTTTATTTCTCCAGAACGATTCACTGTGACAGCAGGATCCGTCCTCCATCTCTCGCTGTGGTTAAGATTTTTGCTTAGGATATCTACTGTCTTGAAGATCGCATCCTGAGCGTGACGGCTTGAGCACTTCATGTAGCTGTGATTATGAGTTTTACTTGGGATTTCAGCTGATCTGAAAGGCGGATCCTGGGTGTGACTGTATACGCATTTCAAGCTGTACCCTGGAGCAGAATTTACCATACCCCTCACACGCTTACTGTATTTGCGCGCTTGAGGATTGTCAGTATTGACTTGATTCATGGCAGAGGTTGGAAGAAGGCTTGTTGACTGTGCCTCAATGCCCCTTCCTGGCGCCCGACTGCATTATTAGCATGATTATCCGCTTCCCCATTGTGAGTGCGGAGGATATGGCAGAATCGAATTTTTTCAAAGTTTTCAATGAGAAGTTTGATGCGTTGTAGGTGCTGCTGAAGACTACTGTTTGCAGAGGTCCTGTAATGATTCATATGGCCAATGATGACTGAGGAATCTCCTAGGACAAGAGCGTTTTTAATTCCCTTATTTTTTAATTGCAGTAATCCTTGATACAGAGCAAGGGCCTCAGCATTATTATTTGTGTTTTCCCCTAAACTCCATTCATAGCTGCATATTTCCTCTCCTGATTCATCTAGAATGATACCTCCTGCGCCTGCTGGTCCTGGATTGGACTTGGAGGCTCCGTCAAAAAATAGGATTGGACAATTATTGCTCCTTAGCCATCTTTTGAGTTCCTGAGAAGTAAGCCTTATTTCCCAATCTTTGATCTTATGCTGAGGTTTAATGGCTTTCCTATGAATGCCATTGTGTTGACTTGGACTGCCTAGAATATACCTGATCATGAGCCTCTCTTCAATTGTGTAATCTGTTGCTTTAATTGTCCCCGAAATTTTGACAGCCATCGTCTCCTGAGCCAGTAGATGGGCACTGCTACTTGTTTTCCAGACATTACCTTCTTTATTTTGGAATATTTTCTTGTTTCTAGTTAGCCAGATTTTCCAAAGGAGGTTGTGGGGGATGATGTCCCAGGTTCTTTTAACAATCTTGCTCCGCTTGTCTTTCCAGGGGCAGTTCCTCCTCCAATCCTGGATTGTCTCAGCAATGTTTTGTTGAGGCTGCCAAGTTATGTTGCCCAGGTTGGCCATGATAGTCCAGCATTTCTTCGCAAAGGCGCAATCAAGGAATAGATGGTGGATGGTTTCCTCCTCAGAGCAGCAGTTAGGGCAAATTGAAGGACCATGTATCCCTCTCTTTCTCAGATTTTCCGAAGTGAGAATTCTGCCCTTAAGCAGCAGCCAGATGAAGAATTTGACCTTTGGGATGGCCTCAGACTTCCAAATTATTCTCCATTGATTCCAGACCGGGGCCTGATATGTATTGTTGCAGATGAATTGGTAGCCCGATTTAATGGTGTAACCTGAGCCCGTGGGATCCCATCTAAGCCCATCTAAAGCTCCTTTTTTGATAGGGGCTCTGTTTTGAAGATTTTTGAGAAGGGCTTGATAACTAGATTCCAGATTTGGGGGAATAGCTGGGAATTCCCAGCTAAGCCAAGCACCGCATTCAGCGTCCCATTTTGAGATTTGATCCAGCCTTTTGATGCCTTTGCTGTGAAGGTAATGTATGATGGGAATGGCTTCATCGACAGTGTTTAGGGGTTGGAGGCCCATGATTTTGTCAGTGGCATAATTGATACTGCTTCCATCTCCCGGAATCTTTGAGGTGTTTTGAATAAGATTGGGAATTGCTTTCTTGCATAGTTGCCAGATTTTGGTGGAGTTTCTTAAAGGGATATCAGATTCAAGGAGTCTTTGTCTATGATCCGAGAGATATTTGCATTCCATGACCTGTTTCCACCAGGCTTTTGGTTCACTAATGAGTCTCCAAGCCATTTTGATCCCAAAGGCTAGGTTTAGAATTTTGGGCATTCTGATTCCTAATCCACCTCTGTCTGGAGATTGAATTACACTTTTCCAGTTGACCAAATTATATCTATTTTTTTCTTTTTTTCCTCCTTGCCATAAAAAATTCCGGAGGATAATTTCTAGCTTGTTGTGGAACGAAGCAGGAGCTTGGTAAAGAGTGAAGCGATATAAAGGTAAGGAGGAAATACCTGATTTAAGAAGGATTAGTCTGCCCGCTGGGTTAAGCCATTGAGTCCCCCATTGCTGAACCTTTCTTTTGACTTTGTCGATTATTTCATTCCAGGTAGCCGCTTTTAGAGCACCCAAGGTGACCGGCATCCCAAGATAGGAGAAGTGATCCCAAGTTTCTTTGTATGCTACTCCAAAGATATTAGCAATATTATGAGCTGTTTGTTTGGAGATATTCCAGCCATATATGCAGCTTTTCTGAATGTTAACTTCTCCTCCAGAACACTCCATAAATTGATCAAGAAGAGTTTTGAAACGCTTTGCAATTGTGGTGGAAGCCCCACCAATAAGCAGGGTATCATCAGCAAATTGCGAATGATTAATGTTTTTAACTCCATTCCCGAACTTGATACCAGAGATGAGGCCGACTCTTCGACAGTGGTCGAGGTTGCTGCTGAAGGATTCTGCCATCAATATGAAAAGATAGGGAGAGAGAGGACATCCTTGCCTTAGTCCTCTTGAAGATTGAAAAGCTTCACAGGGGCGGCCATTAATGAGAGGCGAGATCCAGGGCCCAGAGATGCATGCAGCAATGGTGCTTATGAATTCAGGGTTAAAGCCCATTTTTCCCATAACAGCATACAAGAAAGAGTGTCTTACTCGATCGAAAGCGTTGGCTAAGTCAAGCTTGAGGACGAAACCTTTCTCTTGTCTAGAGGTGCTAGAGTGGATAGCTTCTTGGACCAAGGAGATGGAATCATGTATTTGCCTGTTAGCCATGAAGCCCCCCTGATTTTCAGATATGATGGAAGGGAGCAAGGGCTGAAGTCTAGCTGCTATGATTTTTGCAAAAATCTTATAAGAAGTGTTGCACAGAGAGATAGGCCTGAATCTGGAAAAGGAAGTGGGCCTGGTTTCCTTAGGAATGAGAGCAAGAAAGGTTGAATTTGTGAAACCTCCCATTTTCTTTTTTCTTTGGATTCCTTTCATCATTTTTACGAAATCTTTTTTTATCAAGTGCCAATGGTCCCTGTAAAAATTAATAGAGAAACCGTCTGGGCCTGGAGATTTATCTGGTTGAAGAGTCCAGATAGCTTTTCTTATCTCTTCCTCTGTTATTTCACTATTCAGCTTCTCATTCTCCTCAGCTGAGATTTTTCCTGGAAGGTGTCGAAGAAAAGCCGTATAGTCCATGGCGCCTTGAGTTTCAGTGAGAAGGCACTTGTAATGGTGGAAGGCTGCTCTTTTAATAGAATCCTGGTCATCATGCTGGCTACCTTGACTGTCTGTGATAGTAGTAACAATGTTCCTTGATTTTTTTACTGTGGCCTGCTTATGGAAATATGCCGTATTTTTATCACCTTCCTTCAGCCATATCTCTCGTGATTTGAGCCTCCATTTGATTTCTTCCGCCCTCTTAATTTGTGTTAGCTGTCCCTGCACTTCCCACTCCTTACTTTTTAGCTGATTAGTGAATCCATGTTCTTCTATTTGTTTATGTATCTCTTCCAATTTCTGCTGCACTTTTCCTTTTATTTTTTCTGGTTCTTGGTAGCTGAGTTTTGCCCAATCCTTGATTGCTTTCCTTGTGTTTCGTAGTTTGGTTTCCCAAATGTGGTTTGGGGAGCCTTCCACGTGATTCTTCCATGTATTTTCTATAATTGATTCGGCCTCAAGGCTGTCTCTCCACAATGGATTGTATCTGAATGGAATGGGTCCCAAATTAGCGTGGGTGTCCAGCTCTAATAAGATGGGGAAATGATCTGAGGCTGTGGCACTAAGGATTTTGGTGTGGCCTGCTGCAAAGGAGGAAAGCAGGGAAACATTAACCATAATTCTGTCCAACCTTTCCATAATGTTACCTGGACCCAGGCGTCTATTGTTCCAAGTGTATTTTCTATTTTTTGGAATGATGTCCATCAATTCGTGTTCAGCCATGATAATTTCCAGCTGCCTTCTAAAGGGGTCAGGTGTGAAGGTACCCCCCCTTTTCTCATTTGCGTGGAGAATTAGATTGAGATCTCCAGCAAGAATAATATTTGAATTCTGCTCCTTATCAATTTCTTCCTTTAATTCTTTCCAACATTGTTCCTTTTCCCGGAAATGGTTGGGGATATAAACATTGTAAATAATTAAGTCACAGCTTTCTTCCTTGTTGACGAGATTGGTCCTGATCCAGTTTGGATTGAGGACAGAGAATTTGGAGTTCCACTTCTGCTTATTCCACATAGTTGTGATTCCTCCAGAGGCTCCTCTGGAATTGCTACTGGTCCCTGTGAAGGATTTTTGCGCTTCTATAATTAACTGCATATCATTCTGATTTTGCTTGGTCTCCTGAATAAGAACAATTTCAGGCCTTTCTGAAAGGAGGAGGTCTTTTAGGGCAGCTGATTTAGAGGGGTGCCCCATACCCCTGCTGTTCCAAGATAAAAGCTTCATCATAAGACTTTCGAACGGAGAGGTGCTCGCCTCTCAAGTTCCTTAGCTACTGTGTCATTCTCTTGAGAACCTGTGATGAAGGAGTCCATAGGAGTTTGTATCCCTAGTGCTATGTCCTTTTGCGTACTTTCTTCCCGATGCTGCTTGGCTGATTTTCTACCTGGTCCAGGTTTCTTGTGGATTTCGCCAGATGCACCAAGGTCCTTGGAGGAACTTCTGGTAGCCCTGATGGGCTGTGATCCGAGGACTGGCTGAGATGGAGTCGAAGAGATCAAAGGAGGATCAGCGCGGATTAGAACTGGTTGATCAGGATGTGGGCCATCATCAGACACTTTCGATTTGTCTTTGGATAAGTTCCTTTCCACTGAGTGAGGAGGGGATGCTTGGAGGGGGGAAGAGGAGGGGATTCTGGGGCCTTTGGGGGAGGGAGGGGGAGAAGGGAGGTCCTCTGAAGCAAGGGATCCAAAGGGGTTGGAGGACGAGGGAAAGACAGGGGGTGAGGGAGGAGTTCCGGAGTGAGGTACCTCAGGCTCAGGAGGAGGGTTTGATTTCTTCTTTTTCCTTACTATTTCCCATGCTTCCTCATGAGATTCAGAATTATTATTGGCGACTTCTGAATTAGATTTAGGACACCTATTGGCAAAATGACCGTACTCATGACATACCTTACACTTGAAGGGAAGTTGTTCATAGTCCACCTGTTGAATATGCGTCCACTGGTCCACTCTGAGTTTGACTGCCTCTGGAAGGCCTTTGCCCAAGTCTACCTCCACACAGATCCTCGCGCATGCATACATATTTTCCTTTGGTTCAGATCTGTCCACGTATTTGCCTATCGCATTCCCAATCGCTCGAACAGTTTCATCAGCCCAGCAATGGAGCGGCAGATGCGGAAGACGAACCCAGACAGGGACTGCATTGGGTACATCCATTTCTGGATCGAAATCCGGAGTCCAGCGGTTGAGGTAAAGGCCTCTTGTGTCCATGAAGTATGGGCCATTCCTGAAAATTAGATTGCGATCCTCCACTGACTCGAAAAGGAAGGTGAAGAAGCCTCTTCCACAGAACCTTATGGCAATTTTTCCTTGGACCATGGCGTTCCAATTTCGTTCTACCCAACGTTGAACAGTTCGAGGGGAGGGCCATAGCCCCGTGAACTGGCCAACCAATCCACGTTCAGCTAAGGCTACAGCCGATCTCCTTGGAAGAGAGAGAGGAAGAGGGATTTCCGGGATTTCATCAAGTTTTTTAATAAATTTGGAGGCAGCAGGACGGATCTTTTCAGAGTTATTCTCAGGAACTAGAGATGCAAAGGCTTTCTCAAAATCGGTCTGTTGAGAAGAATGAGAATCCATCGGGCTGGGACGAACCTCGAAGGGCAAGGGGGAGGGGGGCAGGAGGCCCAGGGAAGGAAATAGCGGCAGAAGAGAGCTGCCCTCAGGGCAGCACGAAGGGCCAGGGACGGGCAGGAGGCCCAGGAAGCAACGAGCAAGGAGGGCGCAGCAAGGGGAGCCCGAGGGGGCCTGCAAGCCCGGCAGCAGGGCTGCCAAGCTCGAGCGGGAGCGATCAGGGTTTACAGCGGCGGAAGAGCTCCATCACCAGCGCGTCCTGCTCCCTCCAAGTATATTCTTTTTCAATCTCAAAATTTATTTTATTTTTAATTGTATGGAGGATTGTGGAGTATTTTTTTGATAAGGGTGTTGGAGTGTCTCTTCAAGGAGGGAGAGGAGAACATCTATTAAAGAGTGGGAGTGGGGTGGTATGGTCAACTATCTTATGCAATTACACATGTTTATGAGTTATAATAATGTAGAGCATTAAATTAGAAATTGGTGAAATCACGCTTTTTCTTCGTATTGTTAGAGTTATTTTTTTTTAAATAGAATAGAAAGAATATGTGTAAAAGAGAAATTTAATAAACTATTTGAAAATTAATTATTTTGTAAAAAATATATTAATGTGAATATATAAATTAACTTTTTCTATGATATGTATATTAGTTGGTTTATTTGCAATTTAGTTTTTATTGGGTTTTAGGTTCAAATTTTATGAAGAGGGGTTGAAGATGGGAACCACTTGTGAGGTAAATAAACTATCCTAAGGGGTGTCAAGGTTCAACTAAGATTCACACAATCCTTGGGAAAGCATCTTGCTAGTAAGGAGATCATTTTTCCATTCAACATTAAGGTTACCCCAACTTAGATTCCACTAGCTTAAAATAAACAAATACAATACATAAAACATACAATTCTTTATAAATATAGAATATCTAACTACAATCCTATTTTTTTTTAATAAAATTATTCTTATTATATATATATATAACCATCAAGGCTTTTGCTACAAATATAATGTCGCTCTCTACTAGTATTATTGTTTCAAAAAAAACATAACAAAATAAACATATTTATTATTCATTAGTATTTTTTTTAATAAACTATAAATATATGGTTTAAAATAATTTACCATAAAAGTATCACAAGCTAAAATATCATATACTCAAAAGTAAATGCATTAAGTTAAATAATTCAAGTATAAAGTACAATTAAGAAGTTATGAGAATGGTCTTTGCATATGAAGTGGGGCCTTTATCCTTTGGGTTCAACTTATGTCTAGTGTGAACTCAAGATCAACAAGAATTGGCTCCCATACGTTGTTGTCCTTCATGAGTTTTGTATGTTGCTTTACTTTGAAGATGCCAAGAAAAAGTAATAAAATAATCTATCAAATTAGGATGGTTCAAGAAATTGGGGTAAAGATCTACTTTTATATCACCCTTGTCATTTATGAATATCACAACTAGCTCTACTTAGCTGCTCTTTCTCAAATCTACTTGTCATAAGGCTAAGATGCAATTATCTTAATAATCATCCCAAATCGTTTATCATGTCTTTATGGTTCAAATGTCCCATGGCCTTACAAAAATGTAATGACCCAATTGATAGCATATCCCCACTTACATATTCATCCCACACATCCATTAGGCCAAGGCATTAAATTCCATGCTCATTTGATGGTTTGAATACAAGTTGGAAATTTTGTCGAGATACATTAAGTATAAATTTAGGCATCTATATTTTAACTTATATAGTACTTTAAGAGACAATAAAGATTATGTGGCGCTGATCAAATGTCCCATGGCCTTACAAAAATGTAATGACCCAATTGATAGCATATCCCCACTTACATATTCATCCCACACATCCATTAGGCCAAGGCATTAAATTCCATGCTCATTTGATGGTTTGAATACAAGTTGGAAATTTTTGTCGAGATACATTAAGTATAAATTTAGGCATCTATATTTTAACTTATATAGTACTTTAACAGACAATAAAGATTATGTGGCGCTGATCAAAGAGGGTAATCTCACCCAGTGCCCACACATACCTCCTTGTATTGGAGTCAAAGAACAAAAGGTCGTGTTCAACAAGGATAACTCAATCAAGTTGCTTTCATGCTCTTTCATTACCTTTTTAGAAATTTAACTAAGTAATCCATATATTAGGAGAGTCCCAATGACAAAATTTGTTGCAGTTGTTACATTGGACCTTCACCTTTAGACCATTCTAAGTTATTTCTTCCCTTAGAAACATTAAATGGGTTAAAATTGGCTTAATAAGAAATTTTCCTTAAGAAATTTCACCCCACAACCATTCTTTGACGACATTCAAAGACTTCTACACAGCTTCACTCAAGTTATCTTATCTCATATATTTCAAGAAAGAAATCAAAAGGGAAACCCCTTATCAAAAGAAATTTTTCAACTTGCTTATGGGATGTGGTAGGTTTAAGAGAGCTTAAATGGCCAAAACACTTAATATACTCACTCCTCTTTTTTTTGTGATTTTCTCTCAATAATGTTTTTTGACTTGTTAGGATATTTTTGTCTTCAACAATATCAAATCATACATCATAAACACAAGAATATAGAGAAGTGCCCTTAAGGATATTTTCCTTATGGAGGGAATCACTCCATAACCCATGCTTCTTACAAGAAAATACATCCAACATAACTTAATGTACTTTATCATAAGTATAATTAGGGGTCCATACAAACTACCCCATATTATTATATAATTAATTTTAGCTACCTAATGGGAATATCTATCACCTATCAATTACTAAGTGGTCCTATTTATTACCGATCAACTATTAAGTGGGATTACTTCATGATTATAACCATCTTACATTGATTATCGTCTTGTTACATCGGACAATCCCTCTTGCGGAAAAGAGCGATCTCCCTAGATCCTAAATGGAAACTAGAAACAATCATGACAAATGAACTGACTCTTTCCTTAAGTTGAACTTGTTCGAATTATAAGCAGTATATCTAATGGATAAACCTCTTACCGGTTTCACGAAATGCCTGATGAAGATCCCTTATTGTGACTTGAAGCAACTCTTAAATGCTTGATAGGACCTGCAAACATAAACCATAAAAGGATCAAACACCATAATAATTCAAACACCATAGTCTAATTATCAAGGAAATTAGGGATTGAATTTGCCTTAATAAATATAATCAACAATTGTAAACTATTCATCATTCACAAAAGACAAAATCAATGGGAAAAAGTGCTCATTTGTAATGATCACGAGATAAAAGGAGCCTTACAACCTTCTCCTTGATGTTGTGAGGTCCCTCCCAAATGCCTTCAATCTCCTCCTCAGATGACAAGCTCTCCAATCTCAAACCAACAATATAAGTTTGTATTCTCTGAATCCTGACCTCAGGTCTCGATAAATCAAAAAAATTAGAAAGCAAGGCTAAGGAAAAAGACGAGAACAGATACGTTCCCCAATATGGTCACTAGTTTGTTACACCGGACAATCCCTCTTGCGGACAAGATCGATCTCCCTGGATCCTAAATGGAAACTAGAGACAATCATGACAAATGAACTGACTCTTTCCCTAAGTTGAACTTGTTCAAATTATAAGTAGTATAGCTAATGGATAGAGCTATTACCAATTTCACAAAATGCCTTATGAAGATCCCTTATTGTGACTTGATGCAGTGCTTCAATGCTTGATAGGACCTGCAAACATAAACCATAAAAGGATCAAAAGCACATGTGATATAATAATTCAAACAACTTAGCCTAATGATCAAGGAAATTAGGGATTGAATTTGCCTTAATAAATATAATAAACAATTGTAAACTATTCATCATTCACAAAAGACAAAATCAATGGGAGAAAGTGCTCATTTGTATTAATCAGAAGATAAGAGGAGCCTTACAACCTTCGCCTTAATCCCATGAGGTCCCTCCCAAATGCCTTCAATCTCCTCCTCAGATAACAAGCTCTCCAATCTCAAACCAACGACATAAGTTTGTATTCTCTGAATTCTGACCTCCTTCATCCCTCAACCCTCTAGTCCTTTCATAGATCAAAGAGGGGGAAGTTTTAGGTCCCCAAGAAGAGGATGAACCTCCTTTAATGAAGGAATAGGTTACCATGAGAAAAGAATTAACAAAACAAGGTTGTAGCTCCAAATAAATTTTTCGTTGAAGTTCCTGAACCTTCCCTCAACAAAATTTCCTTTGAGCCTCTTCAAGATCCGGAACACGACAAAATTACTCCTTTGGATAATCCCCAAAGGAGGATCAATGAAACTTAGTAATGTCGGGGGAGAATGAAGAGAAAAATCCTTCAACGGTTTTCTCTTCAGATACAAAATCACGCTTTGTGGCAAAAGTATTAACAATGTCATATTTTGAGCTTGCAGAGATGAATAAATCTAGTCCAACGTTTTACAAACAAGCTATGAAAATCAAAGCAACTCACACTAAGTCAAGTACAGGGGGTAATGTTGGACAATCACTCTCCAAGTGTAAGTCAATTAATTACACTTAATATAGCTCTTGTGGTCCAATAATTAAGCGAAGAGATTTAGTCTCCATGACTCTTGTGGTCCAATTTGAAACAGAACTATCTATATCCAAAAGCAACTCCTAGTAAGATTGAAAAAAACAATACGGTTCAGAAATTGAATTTTTCGATTATGAGAGCCTCCTCCAAAAGGTAGTTTCTCTGCCCTGACCTATTTGTTTTTTTCTTCTTAAGCGTCACGAGTTCAAGTCTTAGTCGTGATGACAGTTGCGCAGATATGAACTCCTAGCCTCCCAGTTTGAGAACACAAGAAACTACACCTGCCCGTCAATACTAAAGGAACTCTTAGTTTTGACCTCGGTCTTGCTTGGTCGATGTTTGCTTCTTGGCAAACATGGCATCGTGCCATGATTATTTAGGGTTTTGCGATTCATAATGAATTAAGAAAAGTCTTTAGGTAGAGATCACATAAGAGAAATTTTTGGTCGATGCATTTCGAACTAACAAGTGTGGTTCATCATTAGGACCAAATGAAGAGGCATCATATCAACCAACATTGTTATATATGGCAAGGCCTTGACTAACAGATCTATCTCTCCACAAGATCAGAGCACAATGTTGGCGAGACCAATGATTTATAGACATACTAATCATTGTCTCTCTAGTAACATACCCCACCTGGGTTCACTCAAGATATGCTCCATAAGGACTGTTCTTTTATTGGACTCCCTAGTCCCAATAAGACACACCCAAAGGATTTGTTGGTGTGTCTTATTGTTCAAATCTTTGCATGTGGGTGTGTCTCATTCGACGATAGATAATTATACTATAGGGTTCATGTTATGGGTGGAGTGTGTCTTGACTGTATCTAGTATCAAGTGGTTGGGGTGGGGTATAGATATATTGGTAACTAGTGTGTTGTAAGAGTTTCGTCTCTGGGTTTGAGCACTCTATAGATTTCTGGTGGTGGTAGATTGTGAGGACACTTGAGGAAAGAGCCCACCTCACGCATCATGCCTTCTAGACAACAAATGCATAACAAGAGAGGTAGTGGTGGAAGCAAAGCCTAGGGTCAACGTAGGGTTCATTTGTTTTCCCACGACTTAGTTGAGGTTTATTTTAATGGTGTACCTCATAAGACTCGATGAGAAATCACAAGTTGGAAACCATGGCGGGCTCGGAAAGACAATCTCACTCTGATTTTGAGATTTTGGAGGAAGTATCCTACTAGATAGTTGACCCTAGTCATATCAGGGGACAAAGGAAGTAGTATCTTAATGCAATCTCTTTGCACTAGAAAATGAAGATCCTGTTGGGTATGGTTTTAGAGGATAAGCAGGTGGAAAGGTACGATGTGTTTGTCTCATTGGAGGACATCCAAAGAATGCTGAGAAATCAATGTTTTGTATGGATAGGATTGATGTTACACTGGCCCATGCAGAAGGGCATCTTCAATGTGATTTTGACACACATGTTCCTCCTGGTTCAAGCACAAGGGATCGAGCCCCTATATCTTCTTCAAACTCCTAATGGTCTTCCAATTTGACAGTGCTTTTGATCTGATCTTATGTTTTGTACTACCTTATTACAACGAGAGTATCGAGTTTTGCTTTTTGAGTCTGGCTATAAAAGGCAGTTGGAAGATTTCATTGGTCCTCCCAATGACAACAGAATTCCCAAATATGATAGGAAGAAGCAACACAGTATGGTTGATATATATAATTTGTTTGTAAAGATATTTTAAAGCAATATAAATTTCAAATTTACCCAAAAAAAATATATAAATATTTCAAAATAAATTATACAGAATTTGATAAAATTTTAAAATTAATATAAATTAACTTATTTAGTTCGATTAAATTAACTCCAATATCAATGCATTTAAACTCAATTCCATCCTCAATCATAAAATAATAAAAATATATATTAAAAATTTAATGCAAAATTATAAATGCAATTATGGAATAAATCTAATAGTCTCCGTAAGACTTACTCATCCAATTCATTTAATTTAAAAACAAAAACAAAAACAAAAATATCTAGCCCGGGGTCTGCATCGATCTGCACTGCAATCAGTTTTCTTAAGCTTCACGGCTTCGAGTTTCCCTGGTGATGACAGTTGCGGAGATATGAACTCCTGCCCGCCCTTCAACGCCAACGGAACTGCTTGGCCGACTTTGCTTCTTGGCAAACGTGGCATTACAGCTGGCACGTGACAGATATGTCAGCAATCACTGATTGCATACTCTATGGGCGTCACTATCCACGTGGCAAAAGTAAAATTTCTTGGATTTTGCTTCCCGCTTTTAATAATTTTTGCGTTAAAAGAGCAAGGGAGGAGTAATTGAAGTTCAAAAAACCCTGATTTCCTCAACTTTCCTTTATTTGTCGATTGAAATTCAATCAAATAACTTTTTTATTCTGTGATAGAGTTAGATTTTTTTTAAGGGGGGCCGCACAAGAAGTTTTATTATATTACATATTGTACATATGTTGTGTCATGCTGATCATAACTCACTATAATCAATATACGATGCGTAACAGCATCCAGCGGATACAAGCAGAATTGATCATGAGCGGGGTGCGTGAAAACCGACTTCCCCGTGGTGCGTATAAAATTTATTTTATTTTTTAATTGTATGGAGGATTGTGGAGTATTTTTTTTGATGAAGTGTTGGAGTGTCTCTTCAAGGAGGCAGAGGAGAATACTTATTAAAGAGTGGGAGTGGGGTGGCATGGCCAACTATCTTATGCAATTACACATGTTTATGAGTTATAATAATGTAGAGCATTAAATTAGAAATTGGTGAAATCACCCTTCTTCTTCGTATTGTTAGAGTTATTTTTTTCTTTTAAATAGAATAGAAAGAATGTGTGTGAGAGAGAAATTTAATAAACCATTTGAAAATTAATTATTTTGTAAAAAATATATTAATGTGAATATATAAATTAACTTTTTTCTATGATATGTATATTAGTTGGTTTATTTGCAATTTAGTTTTTATTAGGTTTTAGGTTCAAATTTTATGAAGAGAGGTTGAAGATGGGAACCACTTGTGAGGTAAAAGAACTATCCTAAGGGGTGTCAAGGTTCAACTAAGATTCACACAATCCTTGCGAAAACATCTTGCTAGTAAGGAGATCATTTTTCCATTCAACATTAAGGTTACCCCAACTTAGATTCCACTAGCTTAAAATGAACAATAATAATAAACAAATATAATACATAAAACATACAATTCTTTATAAATATAGAATATCTAACTACCATCCTTTTTTTTTAATAAAATTATTCTTATTATTATAATTTTTATTTATTTATTTTTAACCATCAAGGCTTTTGTTACAAATATAATGTTGCTCTCTACTAGTATTATTGTTTAAAAAAAATAGAACAAAATAAACATATTTATTATTCATTAGTATTTTTTTTTAATAAACTATAAATTTACCATAAAAGTATCACAAGCTAAAATATCCTATACTTAAAAGTAAATGCATTGAGTTAAATAATTCAAGTATAAAGTACAATTAAGAAGTTACGAGAACGGTCTTTGCATATGAAGTGGGGCCTTTATCCTTTGGGTTCAACTTATGTCTAGTGTGAACTCAAGATCAACAAGAATTAGCTCCCATACGTTGTTGTCCTTCATGAGTTTTGTATGTTGCTTTATTTTGAAGATGCCAAGAAAAAGTAATAAAATAATCTATCAAATTAGGATGGTTCAAGAAATTGGGGTAAAGATCTACTTTTATATCACCCTTGTCATTTATGAATATCACAACTAGCTCTACTTAGCTGCTCTTTCTCAAATCTACTTGTCATAAGGCTAAGATTCAATTATCTTAATAATCATCCCAAATCCTTTATCATGTCTTTATGATTCAAATGTCCCATGTCCTTACAAAAATGCAATGACCCAATTGATAGCATGTCCCCACTTACATATTCATCCCACACATCCATTAGGCCAAGGCATTAAATTCCATGCTCGTTTGATGGTTTGAATACAAGTTGGAAATTTTTGTCGAGATACATTAAGTATAAATTTAGGCATCTATATTTTAACTTATATAGTACTTTAAGAGACAATAAAGATAATGTGGCGCTGATCAAAGAGGGTAATCTCACCCAGTGCCCACACATACCTCCTTGTATTGGAGTCAAAGAACAAAAGGTCATGGTCAACAAGGATAACTCAATCAAGTTGTTTTCATGCTCTTTCATTACCTTTCTAGAAATTTAACTAAGTAATCCATATATTAGGAGAGTCCCAATGACAAAATTTGTTGCAGTTGTTACATTGGACCTTGACCTTTAGACCATTCTAAGTTATTTCTTCCCTTAGAAACATTAAATGGGTTAAAATTGGCTTAATAAGAAATTTTCCTTAAGAAATTTCACCCCACAACCATTCTTTGACGACATTTAAAGACTTCTACACGACTTCACTCAAGTTATCTTATCTCATATATTTCAAGAAAGAAAACAAAAGGGAAACCCCTTATCAAAAGAAAATTTTCAACTTGCTTATGGGATGTGGTTGTTTTAAGAGAGCTTAAATGGCCAAAACACTTAATATACTCACTCCTCTTTTTTTGTGATTTTCTCTCAATAATGTTTTTTGACTTGTTAGGATATTTTTGTCTTCAACAATATCAAATCATACATCATAAACACAAGAATATAGAGAAGAGCCCTTAAGGATATTTTCCTTATGGAGGGAATCACTCCATAACCCATGCTTCTTATAAGAAAATACATCCAACATATCTTAATGTACTTTATCATAAGTATAATTAGGGGTCCATACAAACTACCCCATATTATTATATAATTAATTTTAGCTACCTAATGGGAATATCTATCACCTATCAATTACTAAGTGGTCCTATTTATTACCTATCAACTATTAAGTGGGCTTAGTTCATGATTATAACCATATTACATTGATTATCGTCTTGTTACATCGGACAACCCCTCTTGCGGAAAAGAGCAATCTCCCTAGATCCTAAATGGAAACTAGAAACAATCATGAGAAATGAACTGACTCTTTCCCTAAGTTGAACTTGTTCGAATTATAAGCCATATAGCTAATGGATAAACCTCTTACTGGTTTCACGAAATGCCTGATGAAGATCCCTTATTGTGACTTGATGCAACTCTTAGATGCTTGATAGGACCTGCAAACATAAACCATAAAAGGATCAAAAGCACATATGATATAATAATTCAAACAACATAGCCTAATTATCAAGGAAATTAGGGATTGAATTTGCCTTAATAAATATAATAAACAATTGTAAACTATTCATCATTCACAAAAGACAAAATCAATGGGAGAAAGTGCTCATTTGTAATGATCACGAGATAAAAGGAGCCTTACAACCTTCGCCTTGATGTTGTGAGGTCCCTCCCAAATGCCTTCAATCTCCTCCTCAGATGACAAGCTCTCCAATATCAAACCAACAGTATAAGTTTGTATTCTATGAATCCTGAGCTCAGGTCTCGATAAATAAAAAAAATTAGAAAGCAAGGCTAAGGAAAAAGACGAGAACAAATACGTTGCCCAATATGGTCGCCAGTTTGTTACACCGGACAATCCCTCTTGGATCCTAAATGGAAACTAGAGACAATCATGACAAATGAACTGACTCTTTCCCTAAGTTGAACTTGTTCGAATTATAAGTAGTATAGCTAATGGATAGACCTCTTACCAATTTCACGAAATGCCTTATGAAGATCCCTTATTGTGACTTGATGCAACGCTTCAATGCTTGATAGGACCTGCAAACATAAACCATAAAAGGATCAAAAGCACATGTGATATAATAATTCAAACAACTTAGCCTAATGATCAAGGAAATTAGGAATTGAATTTGCCTTAATAAATATAATAAACAATTGTAAACTATTCATCATTCACAAAAGACAAAATCAATGGGAGAAAGTGCTCATTTGTATTAATCAGAAGATAAGAGGAGCCTTGCAACCTTCGCCTTAATCTCGTGAGGTCCCTCCCAAATGCCTTCAATCTCCTCCTCAGATAACAATCTCTCCAATCTCAAACCAATGACATAAGTTTGTATTCTCTGAATTCTGACCTCCTTCATCCCTCAACCCTCTACTCGTTTTGTAGATCAAAGAGGGGGAAGTTTCAGATCCCTAAGAAGAGGATGAACCTCCTTTAATGAAGGAATAGGTTACCATGAGAAAAGGGATGGAGATGCATCTTATGAGGGTTATAGTTCAAATAGTCATCACCTAGAAGCATTCAATTGAGAAATATTCAACCAACTATGTTTCTAGAATGTACTTTTTACTTTTACTTTCTAGCATTCACCTACGCGGGTTTATAGTTGCAGACAGAGCACAACTCTGTGTTGTTCTCAGAGTCAATTTCAGCGCATGCGCGGGAAACTCTAGAGATATCGGTGCAGGTGGAACTTAACAAGGTGTAAGGACTATTTGACCCAAATTTCTCATGTACTTCAACATATTTTGAGTTGCTTGACTTCTAAAGGAGTTGGTTTCAACATGTTCACGGATGGTAAAAAGATCCATAAACTGACCAAGTGTCATGGCGACAAATTGACTTGTAACACATCTTAAGTGCCTCTACAAGTACCCCACATTATCCTCCCTAGGTGCATTATATTCCATCTCCCTTTTGCATGTTTCATCACTACAAACACAGGAAGAAGCCATATAACATTAGCTACTAAGCATTATAGTAAACTGGCAGCATATACAATCATGCATCCATCCTAGTGAAATGTCGATATGGGGTCCAATTGTGGCCTTTCCTCCTCAATCTTGACTTTGGTTTCTCATGAGGATCCATGTTATAACAATATCCATGTTGGTACCTCCCAACAATACAAGTCATATTGCAATAATTACAAATAGGGTTCAAATTGGGTTGTTACATATCTATCCATGGTATCTTCAAATATTTAAAAAAATGAACATTTTCACTCTCTACCTATGTGCTTTGTATATGTTTTATGGGTATTTGCAATCTTTTAGCCAAATTAACATTGATGAAATTACGTTTGTTGCTAAGATTCATATAAATAATAATATATTTTATCGTTGAATGTATCCTTAAACCTATAATAAGAAGTTTGTGTGTGAAAACAAACCCTTGGTAATTTCTTTATCCTTCTTTCAAACATGAAACCACTCATCTTAAAATACTTGTTCATTTTTTTCTTTCTTTTTCAAGTGCCTTCGTCATGTCATAGTTAAGAAAATTCCACCAGATAGTTGCATCATCTCTTAAATTAAGACATAACCAAAATTTCTGCTCATGTTCCCACACTCACTTCTTTTCCTTTATCATCTTTTCTTGCAAAATTTTTTTTTTAAAGGAACAGGTAATAGTTTGTATTAGATAAAAAAAAAAAAAAAAATTGGTTTTTGGGCAAGTACCCTTACAAAAATCCTCATGTTCCAAAAATTCAATGTTATCAGAATACCAAAACATTGAAACTATGTTATTATGACAACTTTTTCCCCCTATTCTAAACACATATCTGCTATAAACTCGATGGAACACTCATAACAACATTATATATCTATGAAGAATCAAAATAAATCAAAATCAAGAGGAACATATCAACATGCCATGACAGAAATTCATGTTTATCCCAATATTCCATCCACGTGCTAACCTCAGGCCTTTTTCTTTGCAAGTTCCACACTAGTTCAATCTGTTTCTTCATTGAACAAATCAACCCTAATGGAAATTTTCTCCAAGTTCGTTACCCAAGCATTTAACACTTACAATTCAGTCTGAACCTCCATCTGGAGTTGCTCCAGTTTTCTTCTAAATAGCTTGTTTATGGTATCCATGAGAAGTTGGATGGACTTTTGCACATTTTCCTCTGCATCTTTTTTGTGGAGAGTGACCAACAATACTGCAACATAATCAATCAAGCGTGCCAACAAACCGTTGAATTAGGATTGCTCAACATCCTAAGACTAACCACACAAAGTCGCCATAATAGAGTGGTGATGCTTCAAACTATAAATTGCAATGCAAGAAAACCACTTATGGTCACAGAAGTGTATCCTCAACCACTACGTATGTGAAACTACATTCCTCCTTAAATAATATAGACTCTTTCTGAATTGTAACCCTATGCCAATGATATATTGGGCTCCAATATCTGTGTTTGTGAATAAGTGAACTCCAAGAATTATCATGTGATAGATATGGAGGGATAGGAGAATTAACACCATCCTGCAAATAATTGAATGTTTTGCATCACCGAGGCTTTCAACATTGATATAGTCTAGTCCAACCGTTTGAGATTTAACACATGATGCCACTTATAAACTCCACCCATTACTTGTAATTGCGAGTTGTTAAGGTGATTTAGATGGGGATTAAATCCATTTAAACCGCATGGTTGTGTTATTAATTTCGGCAACCTTCCCTTACCTGTTTGTGCCAACCTTCAAGCTGAGGACACAATATTTGATGTGATAGGGTCCACCTTTTAGGCTTGTTCAAAGTTCTTTATTAAAAAGTTATGTAAACCTTATAAAAAAATTATTTTCTAACTCCATGTTTAGGGGATAAGAGAATTAAAATTCAATCCCTCGTCCAATACTAGCTTCTCCTGCTCCAAAGTAGCTCCTTCATTGGCCATGGAATTTGCTATTGTGTTTAAATATCTCAAGACATGGAAAAACTCAATCTACTCAATTTGCATTGTTTGCAAACTAATATGTTGAATGATTGAAGGGAAACATGTGCTTTGCGACCTTTTAGCTTTCCATATATGGCCGATGGCAATCATTGAATCTTCCTAAACTGTTAGTTTGGTAATCTTCTTCTTCAATGTGATTTCCAAGCCAAGCCAAAGGGTTAAGTATTCAACTTGGTTATTGGATGTAATACCCAAACCCTAGGCATATTTTGTCCATGTTTGTTCATCAAGGAAAAGAATAACCCCTCCTTCCCATGCCACCGCCCTTGTAAAATACATTCTGATTATTACAACCCGAAAACATAACTAGGGTTTCGAATATATAACTTATCTTTTAATTGAGGTCCTTTATGTAGTGATGGCTTGAAGTGGCAAATATAAAATGATAAAAACTCTTGCAATACTTCTTAGGTTTACTATTATAACCACAATTATGAAATGGTACAGACACTCTCAATCTATTGGTGCTTATCTAACTGAATTTTATACACTTTATGAAAGGATATCTAGTTTGCAAACCATGTGATCATCGTTTAAAACAAACAAACAAAACAAAAAACAAAAACAAAGAAACAAAAGACAAAAAACTCTTAGAAATTGTTTACATTAAATCAATGGTAACTTTACTTCCCAAATTTTGATTTGCAAGATATATATATTTTTTTAATATGACTTTTTCAAGAGAAACTCAGATCTACCAACGATTTCTTATAATTATGCATAGAAAGTTTTAGAAATGAACATGAATGTTGTCATCCAAAAAAAAATCTCCCAATTTATGTATAACAAAGAGCTTTGATACCACTTGAGACAATCCTTGGCGATTTGAATCGGCCTCCCGCGCGATTGCCCCAGCCCCAAGGCCCTGCCTGGCTGGGCCTCTGCCAGCCTCGTTCCCTCCCCGATCAGTCTGACTCCGCTGGTCCCTGTTGTCGGGGCCCAGCTTCAGTTTCCCCTCTGCGCTGATCTCCCCTCGCTGCCCTTGTGGGCCTCCAATGGCCGGGCTCGCCCCCCCTCCTCCAGAAGCTGGGAATCATGAGGAAATATTTGCCTCCCTCTTCTCTGAAACTTCAGATGCCAGACCCCGCCCCTCTGTGACCAAATTTATCAAGAAACTCGATGAAATACCTGAGGTCAACCTCCCCCCTTCTCTTCCAAGGAAGTCTGCAATAACTCTAGCGGAAAGAGGACTAGTAGGCTAGTTCACTGGCCTCTGGCCCTCTCCAAGATCAGTTCAGAAATGGGTCGAGCGCAACTGGAGCACGATGATACAAGGGAAGATTGCCATCAGATTCTGTGGACGCGGATACTATACATTTCTTTTTGAATCAAAGGAAGACAAGAACCTCATCTTCAGAAACGGCCCTTACTTCATGGATTCAAGAGGACTTTATCTGAACAGATGGACTCCGGACTTCGATCCGGAAATGGACATCCCAAATGCAGTCCCAGTATGGGTGCGGCTTCCTCACCTACCGCCTCATTGCTGGGGAGATGAATCAGTAAATGCAATAGGAAATGCAATAGGTAAATACATTGATAGATCTGAGCCAAGGGAGAACATGCATGCGTGCGCAAGGATCTGCGTGGAAGTAGATCTTGGGAAAGGTCTGCCGGAAGCCATTAAGATTAAGGTGGACCAATGGACCCACATCCAGCAGCTGGACTACGAGCAGCTTCCCTTCAAATGCAAGGTATGTCACGAGTATGGTCATTTTGCAAATAGATGTAGCAAGTCCAAAAAAAATGATGAATCTACTGATAATGAGGAAAATCAAGAGGGCTCATGGGAACCTGTTAAAAGGAAAAAGCCTTCTCCCATCCAAGGACCCAACTCCAAACCCCCTCCAGAACCTCTCCCCTCTCCTCCTCCCCCCCCCCCAGCTCAGCTTTCCCTTCATCCTCCAACCCCTTCGAATCCTTGTCCGTCGAAGAACCCTCCTCCCCTCCCCCCTCCCCCCGTGCTGCTCCCTCTTCCCCCCGCACGATACCCCCCCCTTCCCCTCCGCCTACCATTGAGAGAATTCTTACCAGAAACAAATCGAAAGAAGCCAGTCAACCCTCAGATCCACCGAGAAAACCTGGCAGAAAGTCAAATAAAGAGCTCAGAGATGAAACAGCGGCAAAAGAGATGGCAACGGGAGCGCAGCAACCAATGGACTCATACTTAGGCAAACTAAAAGGGAGTGGAGAAAAAATAAAGGAGAAGAGTGGACCTCACCCAACAAATGGTAAATAATGATCTTGGTCTCTTGGAATTGTAGAGGGATGGGCTCCCCCTTAAAACTAAAAGCAATCAGGGATCTATTAAAGCAGGAGCAGCCAAACCTTCTCCTCATCCAGGAGACCAAAATCACTGAACATGACTTTAAAAAACATTTACAAAATTCCAAAAACTTCATAGGGGTATCAATTGGCTCAGAAGGTGCTTCGGGAGGAATAGGAACAATATGGAATAAGAACAAATGGGAAATCATCAATTCCCAATTTTGCAATTGGTGGGTTAGAACAGACTTGAGAAACAAAGGAAATCAGGAAATCTTCTATATCTACAACATATACGCCCCCAACCACTACAGGGACAAAGGTCGATGTTGGGACACCATAGCCTCAGACATCCAATCAGTACAAAGCAGGAATATAATAATGGGAGGAGATTTGAATGTAATCAGAAATGTGGATGAAAAGTTAGGAGGAAACTTCCATGCAGACCCCTCAAGAGACATGCTCGAGACAATAATACAGTCTCACAATTTGATGGACATCCCTCCATCTAACGGGAAATACACTTGGAGTAATAAAAGATCTGGTCACCACAACATTAAAGAGCGATTGGATAGAATTCTGATACAGGAAGGAATTGCAGCAAGTTATCAGTCTATTAAAAGTCAAATAATTCATGCTTCAGCCTCAGATCACAAGCCTGTGCTCCTAAATTTGGACAACGGCAGAAACTTGGGGCCACTCCCCTTCAAATACAATAAAACTTGGGATCTTCAAGAAGATTTCCGCACCCTCATTCAAAATCAATGGACCAAGGAGGTAATCAGATCGCCCTACTATATCTGGGAAACGAAATTAAAAAATCTAAGGGCAGTTATCAAACAGTGGGCTAAGGAGGCAGCGATCTTGGAAAACAAAAAAAAACAGATCTACTCATGCAGTTGGAGCAGTGGCATAAAGATAAAGAGAACTTACAAAATACCAGTGAAGAACTAGAGCAGGAAAAAGAAATGTACAGGGAACTCTACCGACAAAATAGAGTAGAGGAAGAGGATCAAAGACAAAAATCCCGGTGCCTTTGGCTGAAAGCCGGAGATAAAAATACATCCTTTTTCCACAACAATATTAAACTCAGGAGAGCAGGAAATCAGATAGAGAGAATAGAGGCCGAAGGAAAAGAAATTACAGACCAAGAAGAAATCAAAGAAGCAGCTTACAATCATTTCAAATCCCTTCTCTCTGCTGCTCCTCAGCAAACGGACAGCTCAGAATTCCTTAGCGCAGTTGAGAGCAAAATATCAGACAGCCAAAACAAAGAGTTGGACCAGGACATCACAGAAGAGGAAATTCGAGCTGCCACCTTCAGTATGCAACAGGATAAGGCCCCAGGCCCGGATGGGTTCACGGTTGCCTTTTATCAAAATCACTGGGAAACAATAAAAAAGGACTTTGTGCGAATGGTAAAGAATGTTTTCAAAATTCATAAGATGGGAGAAAACTCCAAGTCTTCCCATATAGCTCTGATCCCCAAGGAATTGAATCCTCTCTCGTTTGATAGGTTCCGCCCTATATCCTTATGTAATGTCTCTTACAAGATTGTAACAAAAATTCTAGCCAATAGGCTAAAAAAACTTCTCCCTTTCCTAATATCTGAAAACCAGGGAGGCTTTGTCCCTAACAGGCAAATAACCGACAATGTCATTTTGATCCAGGAAGCCATCCACAGCAGCCTAAATAGAGGAGAAAGAGGGATGATAATCACACTCGACATGGCAAACGCTTTTGATAGAGTTGACCACTCCTTCCTAACAACAACGCTTAAAAAATTCGGGATCTCAGAAAACTTCATAAGCATTATCAATGGGTGCATCTCCAATCCTTGGACCGCTCCCCTGATCAATGGTCGCCCAAGCAAATACTTTAGAAGCTCTAGGGGACTGAGACAAGGATGTCCTCTCTCTCCATTCTTATACGTCATAATGGCTGAGACTTTAAGTATTCATCTAGAATCCCTTCGCAGACAAAAAGAGATCACTAGAATTTGTATAGAAAGAGGGATCAAAGAGATCAACCATTCGCTCTTCACGGATGACACACTTCTCATTGGGGGAGCCTCCAACGTAATTGCAAAAAGATTCAAGAAAGTGTTTGATGCCTTTTTAGCAGTTTCAGGAGGGAAGTTGAACAATAGGAAATGCAAGATATATACTTGGAATGTTCCCCTCCAAATTCAGCAAAGAATATCTCTGATACTGGACATCCCAGTACAAAGAAATTGGAACTTGTTTTCCTACTTAGGTCTACCTCTTGCTAAAGAATCAGTAAAGGCGGAGATCTGGATCAAACATATAGAAAAGATGAGAGGCCTTCTCCAGAGTTGGGGAGTGTCTTGGCTCAATTTGGCAGGCAGAACGATCCTCATCAAGTCCATCCTCTCTGCTCTTCCAATCTATCAATATGCGGTCATCATGGCCCGGGCCAGTATTCACAAACATATGGAACTCATCATGCGAAGTTTTCTATGGTAGGGAGGAAAGCAGGAGTCTAAAAAATTCAGTCTTGTGAAATGGGAACAGGTAACCATTCCATATGAAAAGGGAGGCCTTTCCATTAAAATTCCTAGTCTCTCCAATCGGGCTTTGGGCTTTAAATTGATCTGGAGAATTCTCTCAGGTAAAGGTTCGTGGTGGGTGGAGGTCATCAAAAGGAAATATCTCAGAAACACGAACTCCAACCTTCTTACTGAATCAATTGTAGACAGACCCTGCACTCCGGTTTGGAAATTAATCAAAAAAGTGCTCCCCCAATTTAGAGACAACACATCCAAACTTCCTGGAAACGGTAAGGACACTAATATTTGGTCTGATAGAATTATGGGCTCGAAGCCGAGAAACCTTCTTTAGGCCTTTAGACCTCTACAGGTATGGATGGAAGAAAGAAATCTAAACACCTTGTTCGACATCTCAATATGGCACCAAAGCAAATGGCAGGATTGGAAGGATCTCCAAATCCCCTTTGACCTTAGAGATCTTTGGTCTAATCTCAAAGCCTCCCTCTCTGGCTCTGCCCCTATCAATATTGGGACTGAGGACAGGTATATTTGGGACTCCAATGGAGGGAATTACACGGTAAAAGAGGGATACAAAACACTGCAGGCCTCAGCTCTTTCAACAAATTGGAACCTCCACACAACTGTCTGGAAAACAGAGTGCCTCCCAAAGATTAAACATTTCAATTGGACCCTCCTGAAGGGCAAGATTTTAACTGCAGAAAACTTAAGAAAAAAAGGAATCTTGGGCCCTTCAAGGTGTTGCTTCTGTCGAGCAGAGGAGGAAAACATACAGCACATCTTCTTACTCTGTCCCTTCGCTCAAAGCTGTTGGAAGCAGGTGACAAGTCCCATGGAAATCAGTGAAAGTTTTGACCAGATCACCTCTCTCCAGAAAAATTGGGGGAAATGTTACCCCTTTCCCAGGAAAGGCAAACTCAACATCACTAGAATGTGGAAATGTATTCCAGCCACTCTATGCTGGCATCTCTGGCTTGCCAGGAACAACTATGTATTCAATGACAAAAAGCCCAATATTGCTAGTATTCTTGCTAAAACAACTGCCATCATTTCAGAAACAATAAGCACAAACATCATTGCTCCTCCAGATCAATCAAGCAGGCATCAAGATGAGATGGATTGGTACAACAAATTCAGCCCCAGTCACACCAAAAATCAATATCTCCAAGCAAAAGCCCAAAAAAACAAGATGCAATGGAAACTCAGAGGAACTAAGGAAGAGGTCAATAAGTGGATTACAGATCAGAAGCGCCCTACACTTCATTTTGATGGCGCATCCAAAAATAACCCAGGCAAAGCTGGAGCTGGGGGCATTATCAAAAACCATAATGGGAAAACTATTCTTAGCTACGAATGGGGTATGGGGGAAGTCTCCAATAACGTGGCTGAAGCATACAGCCTGCTTCTCGGCACCTCAATCTTGAATAGAATGGGAATCAGGAACGCACTCATTCTGGGGGACTCAGCCATTGTCATCGCTGCCTTGGTTTCGGGAATGGAGTTCAACAAAGCAGCTCTTAACTCCATAAAACTGAGGATTCAGGATAATCTCAAAGATATGGAAGAAACAGTGTTCAAGCACGTTTTAAGAGAAAACAATACTGAAGCGGATAGTTTGGCCTCCAAGGCAGCCAGCAGACAGGTTGGTCAGATCAGAGAAAATGAGCGAATATACACCAAGGCAATCCCATAGCAGGTCAAGCTGTCAGACAACTCCTCTGAACAGCAACAGCAGAATATCTCTGAGAATAAGTCATGTCAATTGTCACTCTTCTCTCGTCTTTCTCTCCCGAAATACTGATAAGCCAATCCCATCTCGTCCCATCGCAATCAGCGACATCTCTCGCCTCCATTTCACACTCTGGACCGCTCCAAAGACCCGATCATCTCATGAACCACGTGGTTCCCTCCCTCGGAATTCTGGTAAGTGTCTTCTCGCAATCTACATTGACTGCAACAAGGATTCCATGAACGATCTGGAGCCTGCCCAATCCTTTGAAAATATCCCTCACCCTCAGCACGCTCAGCCCCCTCTGCCAATAAATACTTCCCCTCTCCTCCTCGATCATCTCATATCTCCCCCGCCCTCTCAGAATCAGAGCAGAGAAGCAGCGCCCGGCTCCCAGCACTCAGAAGTTCTCAGTTATAGAAGCAGTAAGCAGCTCATTTCTCTCAAGCATTCCTCGACATACATCTGGATCCCGAGTCTCTACAACAAGTGAGGCAGCCTCCAAAGCAGCATTGAAGTTCGCTCTTCCACAAACGTTCTCAGGTATAACTTGCATTCTTTTCAGGCTTCTTTTTTGCTGACTCTTCCCTTCTTCGAGGCTGTTTCCCTTGCCATGGCAGAGCCCTCTGAAAACAGAATGCAGAATGAGGCTCAAGAAGGCCGAGACCAGCCGGAGAATCCTCTGGATCGTGTGCTCGGCAATAACACTTGCACACTCTACAAACAACACTGTTTTTATGATTGCTAGATTCATCAAGCACTTCAATGACCTCAAAGATGACTACCAGGCAGATAGTCGATCCAAGAGGAAAAAATTGGAAAAGCAGAGAGCCGAGATAGAAAGCCTCAAAGAGAGATGCAAGCATATGGAGGAGGCCATCTCCCACATTAAGAACATCACCCAGAGCATGCAAGCTGAGGCATCTTCCAAAGCAAGCCTCAAAAAGGAACCTCAAGTGGACGACTCGGTCAATCAGTTCTGGTAATCAGCCAAATGTCCAGTAAATTTTGCCTTCTCGCTGGTCTTTTTGTCAGGCAATATAGCCGTTACTTATTTCAATTTATCTTCTTCAAGTCTAATCTCCAGAAGTCAGGGTCTGCGCACCCATTTTGGACTTCCTCTCTTTCTCTTCTATTTCCTTATGTAACAGCAATCGCTGCTAGCAGTTTTTTATAATATAAAAGTATCCGACCGCGTTAAAAAAAAAAAAAAAGAGCTTTGATACCACTTGTAGTGAGCCTTAATAGTTGTAAGAGATAAAAATGTGAAATATCAATCCTTAACCTTGCAAATTAAACCATTCTCTTTAAAAATATCAAATCATACACACTATAAACACGAAAGTGTTAAAAAACACTTTAATATAGGGTGATATCATCAAATACTCTACTAAATCAAATATTTTAACTTTTGATATTAAAATTTCAAAATATATTTTAATTTTATATGAAAATTCCCAATATAAATATATTCTTAATCATTAATAAAATATTTAATTTAATTAATTTACTCTAATAAACATGCTTAAATATATTTGTCTTTAAAGAGAAAATGAGCTCTGCGGCTAGGGTTTCTCTAGTCGTTGCATCAGCGAACTCAGATATGAGATGTAGAAGACTGCAACGCTCTGATCTTGGACTCCAGTTCGTGATTTGGCCGCTAAAGATTAGTTTGACAGACGTACTACAGGAGGCTTCTCAAATCTGATCTTGCAGTTCAATTTTCCTCTACTCATTATGGAGGAGGTGGCTGCATTCACAGCCCTACTGCTGGCGCATAAACCGTGGGGGCCTTCTTCTCCCTCCCAAAAATTTGTGAAGAAAATAGTTGAGATTTTGAATGTAGAACTCTCTCTGTCATATCCATGCAAGAGAGCCTTAACCCTCTCAGAAAAAGCATTGATTGGCAAGTTTATGGGCTTATGGTTGAATCCAAAAGTTGTTGAATCCTGGACACGGAACAATGGACCCCCAAGCTTCAAGGTCATGTAACTTTCTTTGTAGTAGGCAGGGGTTTCTACATTTTTCTATTTGTGAATAAATTGGAAAGAGATCTGATTTTTAGATCAAGGTCGTATTTTATGGGGACCAAAGGCCTCTTTATCTCTCCATGGACTCTGGATTTCAATCCCACTTCTAAAATTACTTTTGTGTCGGTGTGCTCGCCTCACTCTCCATCTTTAGGGACCTGATTCACTAAAAGAGATTGGAAATAAGCTAGGTCATTATCTGAACAAAGCAAAACCAAAAGGAGGCCAATTTTCTTGTGCTCGCATTTGTGTCGAAGTAGATCTCTCTGAAGGTTTACTAGAGGCCCTAAAACTAAATTTGGGGGAATGGAGCCATATTCAGGAATTGGACTATGAGCATATTCCCTTCAAATGCATAATTTGCCATTCTCATGAGCACTTTATCAAAAATTGTCCTTATCAAAAAAGGGATGAGCAAGCCCAAGCCCCTGTCTCTAAAGAAGGGCAAACCCATACCCCCATATCTAATGAGGGAAATTTTCAACCATTTCAAAAGCGAAGGAAGAATTAAAAAAACAAGGTTGTAGCTCCAATTAAATTTGTCGTTGAAGTTCCTGAGCCTCTTCAAGATCCGGAACACGAAAAAATTACTCCTCTGGATAAATCCCCAAAGGAGGATCAATGAAACTTAGTTGTGTAGGGGGAGAATGAAGAGAAAAATCCTTCAACGGTTGTCTCTTCAGATACAAAATCACGCTTTGTGGAAAAAGTATTAACAACGTCATATTTTGAGCTTGTAGAGATGAATAGATCTAGTCCAACATTTTACAAACAAGCTATGAAAATCAAAGCAGCTCACACTAAGTCAAGTACAGGGGGCAATGTTAGACAATCACTCTCCTCAAATGCAGTAGAACCGCCTCTCACAAGAGGCCAGAAATCCCATAAGGAAAAATAGGAACGTGAAGCAGATGTCAATATAGCTTCAGGATCCCAACTTCGTGTAGACTCCTTGTTGCAAAAATCTCCCAAATAAGTCAATGTATTGTTTCTACATATTATTATGTTTGCAATTTGTAAGAATTTACTCTTGTAATCACCAGCGAAGTCTTAGTTGTAGAAACCGTGGAATATATTGACATTTGTCTCCTAGAATCTTAGTCATTTATACAGTAGAAGATCCTCTGAAGATGGTGCAAATATAAGGAATTTCTCCATTTTTTTTTTCTTTGTCCGAACGCAAAGTTAATAAAATCCTCTACTCATTCTTGTAAATATATATATAATTTAAAATATGAATTTATATAATCATTAGATTTGATTTTTTTTAATATATTTTTTTCTCTTTTGTAAGCTTGGTAGGACTCTTCGATTTTCGAATTTTACATGTCCATTATTCACCCCACTACGGGGGGAAGGTAGCACAAGATTTGAACCCAAGATCTCCGGTTCGGTAAGACTTCATTCCACGACCATTGCCACTTGAGCTACCCCATGCGACTATTTTTTTTAATATTAATATTAACATGTTTTGCAATTATATTTTATTATCTTTAATTTTTTTTAAAAAAAGTGTGTAAGCCAATGGTAATTACATTAAATATAGCTCTTGTGGTCCAATAATTAAGCGAAGAGATTTAGTCTCCACGACTGTTGTGGTCCAATCCGAAACAGAACTATCTATATCCAAAAGCAACTCCTAGTAAGATTGAAAAAAACAATACGGTTCAGAAATTGAATTTTTCGAGTAACAGAGCCTCCTCCAAAAGGTAGTTTCGCTACCCTGACCTATTTGTTTTTGTCTTCTTAAGCATCATGAGTTCAAGTCTCAGTGGTGATGACAATTGCGCAGATATGAACTCCTAGCCTCCCAATTCGAAAACACAGGAAACTACACCTGCCCATCAACACTAAAGGAACTCCTAGTTTTGACCTCGATCTTGCTTGGCCAACGTTTGCTTCTTGGAAAACGTGGCATCGTGCCATGATTATTCAGGCTTTTGTGATTCATAATGAATTAAGAAAAGTCTTTAGGTAGAAATCAAATAAGAGAAATATTTGGTCGATGAGTTTCGAACTAACAAGTGTGGTTCATCATGAGGACCAGATGAAGAGGCATCATATCAACCAACATTGTTATATATGGCAAGGTTTTGACTAACAGATCTATCTCTCCACAAGATCAGAGCACAATGATGGCGAGACCAATGATTTATAGACATACTAATCATTGTCTCTTTAGTAACATACCCCACCTGGGTTCACTCAAGATATGCTCCATAAGGACTATTCTTTTATTGGACTCCCTAGTCCCAAAAGAATATCGGTCCTCTGTGACTACTCTTTCATGGGATGCCCTATCTCATCCCCTAAAAGCATCAGATGCCAAATGATTACACAATCCTCCATTCCGTCTTCCCAAGTGAAGATCAGAACAACATGTCTATCACTCCTTCTTCTACCAGGAGGTTTTATTCCATTAAAGGAATGTGCTCATTCCTATCATATAGAAATGTACCTAAGCTTCTAACTTAGGAATTTCCAAGTTTCTTCCAAGTAAGAAACTTTTTATCATGCTCCCTCTTAACTAGGGACCTATCGCAGCTCCTTATGTAGAGATCCTTAAACAACCAGCTGCTTGAAGAGCTCCTTCCTTTGATGTCATGAATTTACTCTTCGCTAAGGAGTCTTCATTCTTTGGGAAATTTTCTATATAGTGCACAAATCATTCATCAATTTTGTTCGTGAGGGAATCATTTCCTCAACTCATCAGAAAGTGATCCATGAGATTCTCCATCTGGCTTTTGCTTTATGTCATTTTGTTTTTATATCATATTTTTTGGAAGGACATGACATCCTTTTATATGGTTTGTTTGGAAGTCATTCACAGACCTTCCCTTCGATAGTTCTACATAAGCCCAACTAAATGTTAGTTTAAACATAATCAATCATTTCAAATTAGAATTACCTTTCTGATGATCTTTCACCATGACATCTTCTTGTAAGTATCAACATCCTGTATGTAGATTGGCATATCTCCCACTGATATCCTTTGTCAAGGGTCTCTATATTTTTCCCACTTCCATCAGAGTCTTCACATCCTTCCAGGGGATCTTCTAGTCAAATCTTCTTGGACTTCGGATGTTGAATGCCTTTTAGGTTCATTGCATATTATCACAATCTCTTCCTATCTCTCACATTTCATTCCGAGGAGCTTCCAATCACAATTGCTTAATTGTAGTAAGCTTCCTCATGATTCATGGGAGAACATATTATGTTGATTACATCTAGTGTGACTTATGCTTTGTTGCAATCTTTCAGAGGAGGAGATCCTTTCTTCTTTTGATCATATTTCCCAACATGGAGATAGTGATCCATATTATTTGCAACCATATGACATGACTTTTATAATATCCTATGTCAGCATACATACCTCATCTTTCTTTCGATCATCCAAACTTCTTCGTTCAAGAGGACTTTATTCTTCAGCCCTGCTTTCCTGTTATGTCACCATATCATCATTCCTTGAATCCCACGAGTTGGAATTCCTTATGAAAACCTTTTGCTTCCCTTCTACATCGATGAATCCTTTGATGAGAATTCTATCAGAGATGTTTCATATCCTTACCCAGTAAATGTTTTCTTTTATGATGATCTCAATCGATGATTACCTCTGCTTCTATGAGTATTAAAGAGGTTTCCTAAGAGATTCCTATCCTTTGTAATTAGTAGGATCTGTACCAGACATACTTTCTGCTTCCCATTTCTCAAGCTCTTACTTCTAATGCTTCTATACTATTGTCTAACCTGATGCATCCTATCTTATTTAAACTGCAACCTATTCATAATTTACAAGTGGAAAGTACCTTCCTGAGAAGAAGATCATCTCAGTCATAGGAGAGATCTTTTATTTCTTCATTCTTAGGCTTCTTTGACTCAAGTTCTTTTACTTCCTCGGTAATGTGTGATTCTTCTCTATTCCTCGTGTCCTTGCCACGATTAGGACAATCTCTTCTATAGTGTCCAAGTTCATGACATCCATAACATCTTATCTTATCCATGTTCTTCCTCTTCTTTGGAGGACCAAACTTTCCTTTTCTTCTCGTCATTGTAGCATATGCTTGATTTTGCTCACTTGGTCCAACAACAATCTTTGCCTTCAATATGGTTTCTTCGACTTACAGAGTGACCATAAATCTCGAAATAAATCTCAAAATGGAGTAGTGTCTTTCTTCCCATATAAACTTGAAGTGAAGTTACCTCATTCTTTCGGTAGTGAATTTAGTACCATTGTGGTCATCTCTCTATCAAACATAACTTCTCCTAGTTCTTGTAGTTGATCTCGAATTTCTAATATCCTCATGAAGTATGAGGCTATTCCATATTCCTTGGATATATTTAGTTTGTAGAGTTCTTGCCTTAAGGAGATTACTACTCCTACGGTACTTACAGAAAACAACTCTACCAGTTTGTCATATATAGCTTTTGCAGTTTCCAATTTTGATACATATCGGATTAGAGAGTATTTTGTAGATTCTATAAGAATCCTTTAGGCTCCCACTTCTCCCATCATGTATCTAGCATGAGCTTGAGTATATTCTTTTGGAGGTTGGGTTATTGATCCCTTAATGTGATCCATGACCTCATTCTCAATCAGATTTAGGTCAACCCTTTTTCTTCCATGGAAGGAAATTTACAGCCCCAACCAATTTATTTCTTTCCTTGCAAAAATACATTTTGATATTATCATATATAGTCATAGACTTACTTGTCAGATTGCTGCTTGCTTCCTCTTTTATCTCGATGTTGATAGAGGACCTTCTTCTTGAGTGATTGATGAGAGAGAGATTGATTCACGATCCTTTGATGATGTGATGATATTTGAAGTGCTTCTAGGGTTTTGATTTTTCTTCATGCTTCCTTCGATCTATGGTTTCTTTGATGTAGATCTTGAACTTATTGATAGCCTTCGACTTGCTTTAATGCTTTCTTTGGAGATTGATTCTTGTGTGTCAACTTGCTTTGACTGCCCCTTCTTGTCTTCAACACCTAAGCTCTGATACCATGTTGATAAATCTAGGGTATTCAAAATTAACAATTTCTCTACTTGATAATTGTTTGTGATGTACTTTCACTTCTTTATCTTATAGTATTTTCTTCGTTAGCTTATTAATGTGTTCTTTCATCAAGACAATTACCAAAATGCATAATCAAAAGACAAGTGACACAGTATGTAGGCTTCTCCAGGCAAAGCCAAAACCTCTCACCTCTTGAGAGGAAATCCCGATCAAAATTCTTCTTCTAGTTCTTCAATTGATAAGTACCAAGACCTTGACACAGACCCTTGACTCTAGTATCCTCCTAAGAACCTTGTCACCAACCTTGATTCTTTGCTTCTTCTTTCCTTCGCCTTTCTTCTTGATGTTGAGTCGATGTCCTCATCTCCTTCTAGAGAAGCTCAATCTCTATCCTTCTTACTGCTCCTTCTCAACTTCCCCTAGAGAATCTCGGTCTCTAGGTCTTTACTTCGACCTTCCCAGAAGAATTCTTTCTTGTTGTCCCAAAAGAAACACTTCTTCACACTGCCCCAAAAGAAAGTCTTTTCGCTAGTCTAGCAGAAAATTTGTTTCCCCAGAAGAAACTCTGTTGCCCTAACTTCGCATTGCCTAGAAGTTAACCTTCGCTACACCCAGAAGTTAGTATGCCAAAAGGAACTTCGCACTTCCCTTTGTTGCTCCTTCTTCGTATTTATTTTACCCTTTATTCGTACTTCTTCAAGTCGAGTTACTTGTCCGAATTGTGTGTCTCTAAATGAGGTCGAGTTCCTCTATATATACACCTCTTCATTGGGTCTTTAGGCCAACTTGACAGCTGGAGTTAGGCCAACTTGATCTAGCAGCTTCTTCATCGTTTGTAGGCCAACTTGAAGAGGTTTGGTGACAAGTTCTTGGAGGATACTTTTACATGGACAAGATGACCTTTTTACAAAGTGTAACATGACTTACTTTACATGACAATGAGACTTACATTTTATGACTAGATGACAGATAAATCCTAAAGACTCTCAATGGGAATCTTGACTCAAAAACAAAATCTCTTGCTCATGAAACCCATGAAGCAAGTCAATATAATAATTTTATTTTTCTTATTTACATCTCATTACATAAAATCATAATTACATGTCATTATGAAGATCGAACCTAGTTACAATTTTCAACATGTCCTACAAAGGAGAGGGATAGACTGTACAGATAGGGTGTAACTTTTGTTGATCTAAATAAGGAAGTTCTCGTGTTTTATGGTAGCCTCCTGCACGCAACTCAAGGTGTCAATCCATACCATTAAAGTAGGTCATCATTTCCCTGTTATCCAAAGCAGAGTGAGCGTACCTACCCATTGAATTTATTAATGCCCATAGTGTGTGAGGAGTTAACATATTGTACCTCTGCATTGAAGTGTGCATGTGACCAGGTAGGTGGCTGGAATCGACATTCAATTATATCATTGGCATGACATTTGGCTTGTACTCACACCCGCCATGGGGGGATTTAGTTATAGACATTTACTATAAACCTTCAATTTATAAATTTTTCATTACAAAGATGACTTATTACATTTTTTTTAATTTAATATATTTTCCATTAATGATTTCATTATTAGATTTAGAATCTAAAAGAAATGGAATTGTCTATATTAATTATTGATATATGTTTAATCTAGATAAATTAATTTATTTTTTAGAATGGATATATCTATCTATATATATATATATATAAATAAATAATGTTATTAATAATTATATTGAAAAATTTCAATAATAATGATTTATAAAAACAATTTTTATTATATTTAGACAACTTATTAATATAAAAATTTCATATATATTTCAATTTAGAACTAAATTTTAAAATATAAATATCGATTTAATTATTTATAAAAATTTCAAATATATTTTTAACCAATTTTGGAATAGAAATTAAAAATAAATTATATTTTTTTGAAATATTTATATTTTATTGTCTTAATCTAAAATATAAAGATATAACTTAGATAATTAGATTGGTTATCTTTCTCACCAAAATTCAATTCTCACAAATTAGATAATTAACTCATATTGAATATACTTTTATAATAGATTTGAACTTTATTATTATGTCACCCTTACTTGTTAAATTTAATATATATATATATATATATCACTTGTGGAAAAACCTTTTATATACAGAAAAAATGGTTAAGTCAAATATTAAAATGGTATGGCAGGCTTTCTTATTTACAGAACAAGGAATTGTTCTGTGTCTAACAAAATATATATATATATATATATATATATATATATATATATAGATAGATAGATAGATAGATATACACGTGTACTTATGAAGAAACCTTTTATATATAGAGAGAAATGGTTAAGTCAAATATAAAAATGGTATATAAAAAATGCATACCCTTTCCTCCCACACTTCCTTTGGCCTTTTGCAGCGCCCTGTTTCACAGCGGAGTTGATGAGAATTAGTCATTAACTGAGTAATAAGAATTTTGGCTCTCCAAGAGATATTGGCCTCTATGTATGCTTTTGGTTGATGATTATGAGTAGGATTAAACACTTCAATATGGTAATTTTTCTTTCTTCCTAGCTCCTTATCCCAAGTACGTTTGTGGAACTTTTCCATAACAAAAGCTTTTATCTCTTTGTTGTTTATGGGACACGCGTTCAAGCAAATACCCCATTTACTAAAGCATTTGTTATTTTGCTACATCCAAGTTTTTTTGTTCTTGCACAATCTATCATTAAAAACAACCTTAGGCCATCTACCATCTTCCATTTGCTCAATTTTTTTTTATATACCTTATGACTCGCACCATAGCAATTGCTTCAATAGGAGCAATCCCCGTTTCACTTAACAAGATATCATAAGGAGCTGCACTTTTCATCTTAAATTTGTTTGTAATCAAACGCTTCTGAATTTTCTCAATTTGTCTCCACTACATGTCGGAGGTACTACTAGCCCACAGTTCACAACCATAGAGAATCACCAAAATCACTAGAGGCCCAAAAAGAGTTTGAGTGGTCTTCCAGTCCCATAACTCTGCCTCTCTGCACCTATTTTGAAAAGCATAAAATGTTTTCCAACCCCCCAAAGTTCTTTTCTTTCTACAACCATTCCAGCTTAGATTTTTGTTGAAGTCAATCCCGAGGTATTTGTAATCCGCAACTTCTTCGAGAGTGTTGCCTTCAAAGTAGAACTGATGCTGGTTATGTTTTCTTTTCTTAGAGAAGACCACTACTTTCATTTTGCTGATATTGACTTGCATCCCCACACTTCTACAAAAATGCTCAAGGGATAGTAAGTGCTCTTGCAAACCAAGAGCCGATTTAGCAATCGGAATAAAGTCATCTGCATACAAAAGAAGCCTTATAACAAACTTGCACAAATAAATACCATCACCATAGGGTTCATGTTATGGGTGGAGTGTGTCTTGACTGTATCTAGTATCAAGTGGTTGGGGTGGGGTATAGACATATTGGTAACTAGTGTGTTGTAAGAGTTTCGTCTCTGGGTTTGGGCACTCTATAGATTTCTGGTGGTGGTAGATTGTGAGAACACTTGAGGAAAGAGCCCACCTCACGCATCATGCCTCTTAGACAATAAATGTGTAGCAGGAGAGGTAGCGGTGGAAGCAAAGCCTAGGGTCAACGTAGGGCTCATTTGTTTTCCCACGACTTGGTTGAGGTTTATTTTAATGGTTTACCTCCTAAGAGTCGATGAGAAATCACAAGCTGGAAACCATGGCGGGCTCGGAAAGACAATCTCACTCTGATTTTTAGATTTTGGAGGAAGTATCCTACTAGATAGTTGACCCTAGTCATGTCAAGGGACAAAGGAAGTAGTATCTTAATGCAATCGCTTTGCATTAGAAAATGAAGACCCTACTGGGTATGGTTTTAGAGGATAAGCAGGTGGAAAGGTACGATGTGTTTGTCTCGTTGGAGGACATCAAAAGAATGTTGAGAAATCAATGTTTTTGTATGGATAAGATTGATGTTAGATTGACCCATGCCGAAGGGCATCTTCAATGTGATTTTGACACACATGTTCCTCCTAGCTCAAGCACAAGGGATCGAGCCCTATATCTTCTTCAAACTCCTAATGGTCTTCCAATTTGACAGTGCTTCTGATCTGATCTTATGTTTTGTACTGCCTTATTACAACGAGAGTATGCAGTTTTGCTTTTTGAGTCTGGCTATAAAAGGCAGGTGGAGGATTTTATTGGTCCTCCCAGTGACAGCAGAATTCCCTGATATGATAGGAAGAAACAACACAGTATGGTTGATATATATAATCTGGTTGTAAAGATATTTTAAAGCAATATAAATTTCAAATTTATCCAAAAAAATATAAATATTTTAAAATAAATTATATAGAATTTTAAAATTAATATAAATTAACTTATTTAGTTCCATTAAATTAACTCCAATATCAGTGGATTTAAACTCAATTCCATCCTCAATCATAAAATAATAAATATATATATTAAAAATTTAATCCAAAATTATAAATGCAATTATCAAATAAATCTAATAGTCTTCGTAAGAGTTACCATCTTAAAAAATAATTCATTTAATTTAAAAACAAAAACAAACAAAAAAATCTAGCCCGGGGTCTGCATCGATCGTAAGTGTTCGCTTTGACTTATTGTGTACAAAATTCAGTTTTCTTAAGCTTCACGACTTCAAGTCTCCCTGGTGATGACAGTTGCGGAGATACGAACTCCTACCCGCCCTTCACCGCCAACGGAACTCCTAGTTTTGACCTCGACCTTGCTTGGCCGACTTTGCTTCTTAGCAACGTGGCATTACAGCTGGCACGTGTCAGATATGTGAGCAATCACTGATTGCAATGCTCTATGGGCGTCACTATCCACGTGGCAAAAGTAAAATTCCTTCGATTTTGCTTCCCGCATTTAATAATTTTTGCGTTAAAAGAGCAAGGGAGGAATAATTGAAGTTCAAGAAAGTCTGATTTCACTAACTTTCCTTTATTTGTCTAAAGGGCAAAGGAATGATTGAAATTCAATCAAATAACTTTTGTATTTTGTGATTGAGGTAGATAAGCAAAACTGGAATTTAGTATAAAATTTATTTTATTTTTTAATTGGAGGGGATTGTGGAGTATTTTTTTTTGATAAGGGTGTTGGAGTGTCTCTTCCAGGAGGGAGAGGAGAACACCTATTAAAGAGTGGGAGGGAGAGGAGAACACCTATTAAAGAGTGGGAGTTGGGTGGCATGGCTAACTATCTTATGCAATTACACATGTTTATGAGTTATAATAATGTAGAGCATTAAATTAGAAATTGGTGAAATCACGCTTCTTCTTGGTATTGTTAGAGTTTTTTTTTTTTTTTTAAATAGAATAGAAAGAATGTGTGTAAGACAGAAATTTAATAAATTATTTGAAAATTAATTATTTTGTAAAAAATATATTAATGTGAATATATAAATTAACTTTTTTCTATGATATGTATATTAGTTGGTTTATTTGCAATTTAGTTTTTATTAGGTTTTAGGTTCCAATTTTATGAAGAGGGGTTGAAGATGGGAACCACTTGTGAGGTAAATAAACTATCCTAAGGGGTGTCAAGGTTTAGCTAAGATTCACACAATCCTTGCGAAAGCATCTTGCTAGTAAGGAGATCATTTTTCCATTCAACATTAAGGTTACCCCAACTTAGATTCCACTAGCTTAAAATTAACAATAATAATAAACAAATATAATACATAAAACATACAATTCTTTATAAATATAGAATATCTAACTACAATCCTAATTTTTTTTTAATAAAATTATTCTTATTATATAATTTTTATTTTTATTTTTTTAACCATTAAGGCTTTTGTTACAAATATAATATTGCTCTCTACTAGTATTATTGTTTCAAAAAAAACATAACAAAATAAACATATTTATTATTCATTAGTATTTTTTTTAATAAACTATAAATATAACGTTTAAAATAATTTACCATAAAAGTATCACAAGCTAAAATATCCTATACTTAAAAGTAAATGCATTGAGTTAAATAATTCAAGTATAAAGTACAATTAAGAAGTTATGAGAACAGTCTTTGCTGATCCAGGTGGATGTTGGTGGCCACCCACCTATCCCATTTGGACCCCCACAACTGTCTCTTTCAGTTTCCTTAATTATAGCATAGTTTACTATTTTTAGCAGTTTTTTCGGGTCCTAAACTTCCGGAGCCGTTTTGAGGCCCTAAACAACGTTTTTTGAGTCCCTAAACGACAATTTTTTGGAAATCTACCGCCAGCGATTTTTCTGTCAAAAAAATCGTTTTTTCCGTCGTAGTCCTCGGAGAGATCTTTCCAATGGGCTATCATGCGCGTCAAACATAGATAATATGACCAATTCGCGACCCCGAGAAGTTGGCTGTCCAACTCACCCCAACTGGGCCCACAAACTCTTGGTGTTACATCTCCTCAGGTTAGGGTTTTGGTTGTTTAGGGTTTTCTCTTATTGTTCAATAATAAAAAGGCCCTTGAGCCTCATTGTAAGATAGTTCAGAGGCATGTAGCCACCACATCTCTACTCAGAGATAAGCTACCATCGCCCTAGCTGGTTTATTTCCATCACTGTTTGTAAGCATATTTCAGTATTTTACATTAATGAAATGAAGTATTATTTCCGCTGCATATCTGTGTTTATGGTTATCTCTGTAATTTGTTGCGTTCCTGTTTAAGTTCGGATCAGTGGTATCAGAGCGGTCTGCTTTTTCTTTGTTTTTCTTTGCATGTCCCCAACGAGGTCAGGATATAAGGAGTTAAGGCTTGAACTGGTCGAACCTTTGCAAGACCAGCCTCACAAATCCCGACGGCCTCCCATGGCGGATGAGAAGAAAGACGAGGGGGCAGGAGATCCTATCAAAATCTTGCTCGAAGAAACCCTCGAGCGATAGAGGAACGCGATGATGGACAACTTTGCCCAGATCCTTCAGCGACTACCTAGAGGCGACGCATCGGCTTCCAACAGCTACTCTGGAAATGCCACACCGTTTAAGGTACAAGTTAATTTTGAAATCCCCATCTTCGAGGGTCAAATAGACGCAGATGCCATAGATAAATGGTTAAATCTGCTAGATGGGTATTTTTCTGTTCATGAATTTTCAAGTCGGGAAAAGATTGTTTTCGCTCTTCTCAAAGGAGCCCCCCACGTCAAGGACTGGTGGGAAACCTACTGCGAGCAGAAGGATGAAAGTACAGGCTCACTATTTTCAGCCGCACCCACTTGGAATGACTTTCAGGATGCCATCAAGGAGCAGTACTACCCTGTCAAAAGCTATGAGGACAAATACATCAAATGGACCACACTGCGGCAGGGACAAGACCAAGATGTGCTAGAGTTCACAAACATTTTCCATACCCTTCGCACACAGTTGGGTATCAAAGATTCTGAGTTGCATCTGGTACTCAAATACCGTGGCTGCCTACACAGATACATCTAAGAAGAGATGGAGTTCTTGAACATCTCCTCACTCGGCACATCATACCGATACGCTGTCAAAATCGAGCATAAGTTCAAACAGAAGAAGCGAGACTTTCGATCTGCAAATTCAAAGCCCAAAGGACAAAGCCAAGGCGGGGTGACCCAAGACAACCCCTCAAAGCCGCAAGAAAAGAACACCGCCACGAAGCTGAAGAAGGACACAGGAAAGTGGTGCGAGTTCCACAAGAGTCCCACTCATAACACAAGTGAGTGTCGGACCAAGCAATTGTTGGTGGCCAAGTTGAAGGCTTCTGAATCAGATGCATGTTCTAACCCTGAGCCAGAACCTGACAAGGGGAATGGCAAAGGGAAGCAGATCATTGATGCGGAGCCCAGTGCCACTGTTGCCACCGCCAAGATTTAGAAAAATGAGCCCGAAGATCCAGAGGAGGGGGAATGTCTTTTCCACTCACAGATGTGGGTGAAGGGCTCGCCGCTGCAATTCATTGTCGACACTGGCAGCCAAAAGAACCTCATTTCAACAAAGGTCGTGAAGCGGTTGGGCCTACCAACTACACCACACCCACAACCGTACAGTATTGGGTGGCTTCACGAAGGACGAGATCTCAAAGTTCACCAGCAATGCCGCCTTCCCTACAGCATCAAGCCCTTCACAGACGAGGTATTGTGTGATGTTACACCTTTGGATGTTTTTGACGTATTATTAGGTCAGCCATACTTGTGGAGGCGACATGCTATGTATGAGTCAAGGCCTCGTGCTGTCATTATTTCTTTGAATAATTCATTATACAGGATACCAGAGGTAGCTCCACCTACCGCCACCTCTTTGATCACTGCTAAGAAAGGCAGCGAGCTCATCTCACAGACTAGGAAATTTATTTTCTGTCTGGTTCGCTCCCAAAGTAAGGGGAAGATCGTTGCTACCTCCATGACACCCGCGAAGGGTTCCTCCATGCAGCAGCAGCAACAGAGGGATACGGTCATGACAGAACACAGGAACAACTTCTCCTTACCCAGAGGAGTACCACACAAGTTTCAACTGGGCGACAAGGTTTGGTTACATCTGCAGAGAGAACGCCTTACCAGAACCCATCAGAAACTCAGACCACTTTGACATGGTCCTTACACCAGTAACAAGGCTACGGGCAACAATGCTTTGAAGCATAGAATTCCTCCATTCCTTCGCTTGCACCGAGTGTTCAATGTGGACCATCGCCGACCATGCTTCCCACCATTTCTAGACACATCAAAGATTGCAGAACAGCTCACTAGAGACCCAGCTCAACAGAAGCTTCCTCATCTCAAGGAGGAACTCAACGCAATGGGGACCATTGCTTCTTAAGGGGGGAGGAATGATCCAGGTGGATGTTGGCGGCCACCCACCTATCCCATTTGGACCCCCACAACTGTCTCTTTCAGTTTTTCAGTTTCCTTAATTATAGCATAGTTTACTATTTTTAGCAGTTTTTCGGGTCCTAAACTTCCGAAGCCGTTTTGAGGCCCTAAACGACGTTTTTTGGGAAATCTACCGCCAACAATTTTTCTATCAAAAAAATCGTCTTTTCCGTCGTAGTCCTCGGGGAGATCTTTCCAATGGGATATCATGCGCGTCAAACAGAGATAATATGACCAATTCGCGACCCCGGGAAGTTGGCTGTCCAACTCACCCCAACGAGGCCCACAAACTCTTGGTGTTACATCTCCTAAGGTTAGGGTTTTGGTTGTTTAGGGTTTTCTCTTATTGTTCAATAATAAAAAGTCCCTTGAGCCTCATTGTAAGACAGTTCAGAGGCATGTAGCCACCACATCTCTGCTCAGAGATAAGCTACCATCGCCCTAGCTGGTTTATTTCCATTACTATTTGTAAGCATATTTCAGTATTTTACATTAATGAAATGAAGTATTATTTCCGCTGCATATCTGTGTTTATGGTTATCTCTGTAATTTGTTACGTTCCTGTTTAAGTTCGGATCATTTGCATATGAAGTGGGGCCTTTATCCTTTGGGTTCAACTTATGTCTAGTGTGAACTCAAGATCAATAAGAATTGGCTCCCATACGTTGTTTTCCTTCATGAGTTTTGTATGTTGCTTTATTTTGAAGATGCCGAGAAAAAAGTAATAAAATAATCTATCAAATTAGGATGGTTAATATTTTTTTTTCTTTTGTAAGCTTGGTAGGAGTCAATGGTAATTACATTAAATATAGCTCTTGTGGTCCAATAATTAAGCAAAGAGGTTTAGTCTCCATGACCCTTGTGGTCTAATCCGAAACAGAACTATATATATCCAAAAGCAACTCCTAGTAAGATTGAAAAAAACAATACGGTTCAGAAATTGAATTTTTCGAGTAACAGAGCCTCCTCCAAAAGGTAGTTTCGCTGCCCTGACCTATTTGTTTTTGTCTTCTTAAGTGTCACAATTTCAAGTATCAGTGGTGATGACAGTTGCGCAAACATGAACTCCTAGCCTCCCAGTTCAAGAACACAGGAAACTACACCTGCCCGTCAACATTAAAGGAACTCCTAGTTTTGACCCCGTTCTTTCTTGGCCGACGTTTGCTTCTTGGAAAACGTGGCATCATGCCATGATTATTCAGGCTTTTGTGATTCATAATGAATTAAGAAAAGTCTTTAGGTAGAAATCACATAAGAGAAATTTTTGGTTTATGCGTTTCGAACTAACAAGTGTGGTTCATCATCAGGACCAGATGAAGAGGCATCATATCAACCAACATTGTTATATATGTCAAGGCCTTGACTAACATATCTATCTCTCCACAAGATCAGAGCACAATGTTGGTGAGACCAATGATTTATAGACATACTAATCATTGTCTCTCTAGTAACATACCCCATCTGGGTTCACTCAAGATATGCTCCATAAGGACTATTCTTTTATTGGACTCCCTAGTCCCAAAAGAATATTGGCCCTCTGTGACTACTCTTTCATGGGATGCCCTATCTCATCCCTTAAAAGCATCAGATGCCAAATGATTACACAATCCTCCATTCTGTCTTCCCAAGTGAAGATCAGAACAACATGTCTATCACTCCTTCTTCTACCAAGACGTTTTATTCCATTAAAGGAATGTACTCATTCCTATCATAGAGGAATGTACCTAAGCTTCCAACTTAGGAATTTCCAAGTTTCTTCCAAGTAAGAAACTTTTTATCATGCTCCCTCTTAACTAGGGACCTATCGCAGCTCCTTATGTGGAGATCCTTAAACAACCGGCTGCTTGAAGAGCTCCTTCCTTTAATGTCATGAATTTCTTCTTCGCTAAGGAGTCTTCATTCTTTGGGAACTTTTCTATATAGGGCACAAATCATTCATCAATTTTGTTCATGAGTGAATCATCTCCTCAACTCATCAAAAAGTGATCCATGAGATTCTCCATCTGGCTTTTACTTTATGTCATTTTGTTTTTATATCATATTTTTTGGAAGGACATTACATCCTTTTATATGGTCTGTTTGGAAGTCATTCACAGACCTTCCCTTCAATAGTTCTACATAAGCCCAACTAAATGTTAGTTTAAACATAATCAATCATTTCAAATTAGAATTACCTTTGTGATGATCTTTCACCATGACATCTTCTTGTAAGTATCAGCATCCTGTATGTAGATTGACATATCTCCCACTGATATCCTTTGTTAAGGGTCTCTATCTTTTTCCGACTTCCATTAGAGTCTTCACATCCTTCCGGGGGATCTTCTAGTCAAATCTTCTTGGACTTCAGATGTTGAATGCCTTTTACCTTCATTGCATATTATCATGATCTCTTCCTATCTCACACACATTTCATTCCCAGGAGCTTCCAATCATAGTTCCTTGATTGTAGTCAGCTTCCTCATGATTCATGTGAGAACATATTATGTTGATTTCATCTAGTGTGACTTATGCTTTGCTGCAATCTTTCAGAGGAGGAGATCCTTTCTTCTTTTGATCATGTTTCCCAAGATGGAGATAGTGATCCATATTATCTGCAACCATATGACATGACTTTTATAATATCCTATGTCAGCATACATACCTCATCTTTCTTTCGGTCATCCAAACTTCTTCATTCGAAAGGACTTTATTCTTCAGCCCTGCTTTCCTGTTATGTCATCATACCATCATTCCTTGAATCCCACGAGTTGGAATTCCTGATGAAAACCTTTTGCTTCCTTTCTACATCAGTGAATCCTTTGATGAGAATTCTATCAGAGATGTTTCATATCCTTATCCAGTAAATGTTTTCTTTTATGATGATCTCAGTCGATGATGACCTCTGCTTCTATAAGTATTAAAGAGGTTTCCTAAGAGCTTCCTATCCTTTGTAATCAGTAGGATCTGTACCAGACATACTTTCTGCTTCCCATGTCTCGAGCTCTTACTTCTAATGCTTCTATACTATTTTCTAACCTAATGCATCCTATCTTATTTAAACTGCACCCTATCCATAATTTACAAGTGGAAAGTACCTTCTCGAGAAGAAGATCATCTCAGTCATAGTAGAGATCTTTTATTTCTTCATTCTTAGGCTTCTTTGACTCAGGTTCTTTTACTTCCTCGGTAATGTGTGCTTCTTCTCTATTCCTCTTGTCCTTGCCACGATTAGGACAATCTCTTCTATAGTGTCCAAGTTCATGACATCCATAACATCTTATCTTATCCATGTTCTTCCTCTTCTTTGGAGGACCAACTTTCCTTTTCTTCTTGTTATTGTAGCATATGCTTGATTTTGCTCACTTGATCCAACAACAATATTTGCCTTCAATCTAGTTTCTTTGACTTACAGAGTGACCATAAATCTCGAAATGGAGTAGTATCTTTCTTCCCATATAAACTTGAAGTGAAGTTACCCCATTCTTTCGGTAGTGCATTTAGTACCATTGTGGTCATCTCTCTATCAAACATAGCTTCTCCTAGTTCTTATAGTTGATATTGAATTTCTAATATCCTCATGAAGTATGAGGCTATTCCATCTTCCTTGGATATCTTTAGTTTGTAGAGTTCTTGCCTTAAGGAGATTACTACTCCTGCGGTACTTATAGAAAACAACTCTACCAGTTTGTCATATATAGCTTTTGCAGTTTCCAATTTTGATACATATGGGATTAGAGAGTATTTTGTAGATTCTATAAGAATCCTTTGGGCTCTCACTTCTCCCTTCATGTATCTAGCATGAGCTTGAGTATATTCTTTTGGAGGTTGGGTTATTGATCCCTTAATGTGATCCATGACCTCATTCTCAATAAGATTTAGGTCAATCCTTTTCTTCCATGCAAGGAAATTTACAGCCCCAACCAATTTATTGCTTTCCTTGCAAAAATACATTTTGATATTATCAGATATAGTCATAGACTTACTTGTCAGATTGTTGCTTGCTTCCTCTTTTATCTTGATGTTGATAGAGGACCTTCTTCTTGAGTGATTGATGAGAGAGAGCTTGATTCATGATCCTTTGATGATGTGATGATATTTGAAGTGCTTCTAGGGTTTTGGTTTTTCTTCCTGCTTCCTTCGATCTAGGGTTTCTTTGATGTATATCTTGAACTCGTTGATAGCCTTTGACTTGCTTTGATGCTTTCTTTGAAGATCGATTCTTGTGTGTCAACTTGCTTTGACTGCCCCTTCTTGTCTTCAGCACCTAAGCTCTGATACCATGTTGAGAAATCTAGGGCATTCAAAGTTAACAATTTCTCTACTTGATAATTGCTTGTGATGTACTTTTACTTCTTTATCTTATAGTATTTTCTTCGTTAGCTTATTAATGTGTTCTTTCATCAAGACAATTACCAAATGCATAATCAAAAGACAAGTGACACAGTATGTAGGCTTCTCCAGGCAAGGCCAAAACCTCTCACCTCTTGAGAGGAAAACCCGATCAAAATTCTTCTTCTAGATCTTCAATTGATAAGTACCAAGACCATGACACAGACCCTTGACTTTAGTATCCTCCTAAGAACCTTGTCACCAACCTTGATTATTTGCCTCTTCTTTCCTTCGCCTTTCTTCTTGATGTTGAGTTGTTGTCCTCATCTCCTTCCAGAGAAGCTCAATCTCTATCCTTCTTACTGCTCCTTCTCGACTTCCCCTAGAGAATCTCGCTCTCTAGGTCTTTACTTCGACCTTCCCAAAAGAATCCTTTCTTGTTGGCCCAAAAGAAACACTTCTTCACACCGCCCCAAAAGAAAGTCTTTTCACTGGTCCAGCAGAAACTTTGTTGCCCTAGAAGAAACTCTATTGCCCTAACTTCGCATTGCCCAGAAGTTAACCTTCGCTACACCCAAAAGTTAGTATTCCAAAAGGAACTTCGCACTTCCCTTTGTTGCTCCTTCTTCGTATTTATTTTACCCTTTATTTGCACTTCTTGAAGTCGAGTTACTTGTCCAAATTGTGTGTCTCTAAATGAGGTCGAGTTCCTCTATATATACACCTCTTCATTGGGTCTTTAGGCCAACTTGATCTAGCAACTTCTTCATCGTTTGTAGGCCAACTTGAAGAGGTTTTGGTGACAAGTTCTTGGAGGATACTTTTACATGGACAAGATGACCTTTTTACAAAGTGTGACTTACTTTACAAGACAATGAGACTTACATTTTATGACTAGATGACAGATAAATCCTAAAGACTCTCAATGGGAATCTTGACTCAAAAACAAAATCTCTTGCTCATGAAACCCATGAAGCAAGTCAATATAATAATTTTATTTTTCTTATTTACATCCCATTACATAAAATCATAATTACATGTCATTATGAAGATCGAACCTAGTTACAGTTTTCAACATGTCCTACAAAGGAGAGGGATAGACTGTACAGATAGGGTGTAACTTTTGTTGATCTAAATAAGGAAGTTCTCGTGTTTTATGGTAGCCTCCTACGTGCAACTCAAGGTGTCAATCCATACCATTAAAGTAGGTCATCATTTCCTTGTAATCCAAAGCAGAGTGAGCGTACCTACCCATTGAATTTATTAATGCCCATAGCGTGTGAGGAGTTAACATATTGTACCTCTGCATGGAAGTGTGCATGTGACCAGGTAGGTGGCTGGAATCGACATTCAATTATATCATTGGCATGACATTTGGCCTGTACTCAGACCCGCCATGAGGGGATTTAGTTATAGATATTTACTATAAACCTTCAATTTATAAATTTTCATTACAAAGATGACTTATTACATTTTTTAATTTAATATATTTTCCATTAATGATTTCATTATCTAAAAGAATTGGAATTGTCTATATTAATTATTGATATATGTTTAATCTAGATAAATTAATTTATTTTTTTAACATGGTTATATATATATATATAATGTTATTAATAATTATATTGAAAAATATCAATAATAATAATTTATAAAAACAATTTTTTTTTATATTTAGAGAAATTATTAATATAAAAAATTCATATATATTTCAATTTAGAACTAAATTTTAAAATATATATATATATATATGTATAATGTTATTAATAATTATATTGAAAAATATCAATAATAATGATTTATAAAAACAATTTTTATTATACTTAGACAAGTTATTAATATAAAAATTTCATATATATTTTAATTTAGAAATAAATTTTAAAATATAAATATGGATTTAAATTTATAAAAATTTCAAATACATTTTTAACAAATTTTGAAATAGAAATTAAAATTAAATTAAAAATAAAATAGATTTTTTTGAAATATTTATATTTTATTGTTTTAATCTAAAATATAAAGATATAGCTTGATAATTAGATTGGTTATCTTTCTCACCAAAATTCAATTCTCATAAATTAGATAATTAACTCATATTGAATATACTTTTATAGTAGATTTGAACTTTATTATTATGTCACCTTTACTTGTTAAATTTAAAATATATATATATATATATCACTTGTGAAAAAACCTTTTATATACAGAAAGAAATGGTTAAGTCAAATATTAAAATGGTATGACAGGTTTCTTATTTACAGAACAAGGAATTGTTCTGTGTTTAACAATCAAAAAATATATATATATATACACACACGTGTACTTGTGAAGAGACCTTTTATATATAGAGAGAAATGGTTAAATCAAATATAAAAATGATATGTAAGGCTTTCTTATTTACATAATAAGGGATTGTTATATCTTTGTTACAGATTTGATATATATATATATATATATATATATATATATATATATATATATATATATATATTAGTGAAGAAACCTTTTATATAGAGAAATGGTTAAGTCAAATATTAAAATGGTATGTAAGGCTTTCTTATTTATAGAATAATCGATTGTTTTGTCTTTGTTAGAGATTTGATTCTTAAATTTGATTTCTAAAATATATATATGGAGGGTACATATTTTATTATGGTTTGACTTTTAAAGTATATAGAAATGTACATATTTTTATCTATTAATAATATAATATGGATTATAGCATCAAAATCATTTAAATAATGTTTTAGTGATTATGGCTTATTTTTCCAATTATTACGTGGATCATTTAAAGTGCTATATACATATGTGGTAATCTAATTTACATGGAAAGAATGTGTGTGAGAGGGAAATTTAATAAATTATTTGAAAATTAATTATTTTGTAATATATATTAATGCTTGAATAGATTAAAAACAAAACAAAACAAAAAAACTATAATATGTATATTAGTTGGTTTATCTCTAATTTAGTTTTTATTAGGTTTTAAGATCAAATTTTATGAAGAGGGGTTGAGGATGGGAAGCACTTGTGAGGTAAATAAACTATCTTAAGGGGTGTCTGGGCTCAAATAAGACTCACAAAATCCTCCTGAGAACATCTCGCTAGTAAGCATATCATTTTTCCATTCAACATTAAGGTTACCCCAACTTAGATTCCACCTAGCTTAAAATTAACAATAATAATAAATAAATAAAGATAATATGTAAAACAAATAATTCTTTATAAATATAGAATATCTAACTAAATCCTGATTTTTTTTAAAATAAGATTATTCTTATTCTCGTGATATATAGAAATATTATATAATTTTTTATTTTTATTTTTTAAATCATCAAAGGCAAATATAATGTTGCTCTCTACTGATGTTATTGTTTCAAAAAAACAAAAACAATAAAACATATTTGTTATCCATTAGTATTTGTTTTAATAAACTATCGATATACAATTTAAAATAATTTCTTATAAAATTATCACAAGCTAAAATATCATATAATTAAAAGTAAATGCATTGAGTTAAATAATTAAAGTATAAAGTAGAATTAGGTAGCTATGAGAACGATCTCGCATATGAAGTGGGCCTTTATCCTTTGGGTTCAACTTATGTCTAGTGTGAACTCAAGATCAACAAGAATTGGCTCCCATATGTTGTTGTCCTTCATGAGCTTTGTATGTCACTTTATTTTGAAGATGTCAAAAAATAATAATAAAATAACACATCAAATTAGGATGATTAAAGATCTACTTCTATATCATCTTTGTCATTTATGAATAACACAACTACCTTTACTTAGTTGCTCTTTCTCAAAGCTACTTGTCATAAAACTAAGATGCAATTATCTTAATAATCGTCCCAAATCCTTTACCATGTCTTTATGATTTAAATGTCCTACGGCCTTACAAAATAACAGTGACCCAATTGATAGCATATGCCCACTAACATATACATCCCACACATCCATTAGGCCAAGGCATTAAATTCCATGCTCGTTTGATGGTTTGAATAGATGTTGGCAAATTTAGTCGAGATACATTAAGCATAAATTTAGGCATCTATATTGTAACTTATGTGGTACTTTAAAAGACAATAAAGATAATGTGGTGATGATCAAAGAGGGTAATCTCACCCAATGCCTACATGTACCTCCTTGTATTGGAGTCAAAGGACAAAAGGTCTTGTTTGACAAGGATAACTCAATCAAGTTGCTTTAATACTCTTTCATTACCTTTCTAGAAATTAAACTAAGTAATCCATATATTAGGAGAGTCCAATGACAAGATTTGTTGCAGTTGTTATTTGGACCTTGACCTTTAGACCATTCTAAGTTATTTCCTCCCTCAAAAACATTCAAATGGGTTAAAATTGGCTTAATAAGAAATTTTACTTAAGAAATTTCACCCTACAACCATTCTTTGACGACATTCAAGGACTTCTACAGGGCTTCACTTAGGTTATTTTATCTCGTATATTTCAAGAAAGAAATCAAAAGGCAAACCCCTTATCAAAAGAAATTTTCAACTTGCTTATGGGATGTGGTTGGTTTAAGAGAGCTTAAATGACTAAAACACTTAATATACTCACAACTAGTTTTTTGTGATTTTCTCTCAATAATGTTTTTTTACTTGTTAGGATATTTTTGTCTTCAAAAATGTCAAATCATACATCATAAACACAAGAATATAGAGAAGAACCCTTAAAGAAGGGCAACACCATTAAATTTTCCTTATGTAGTGAATCGCTCCATAACCCATGCTTCTTACAAGAAAATACATCCAACACATATCAATGTAATATTACTCATTTATTTATACTTTATCATAAGTATTCTTAGGGGTTCCAATTACTAAGTGGTCATATTTATTACTTGTCAACTATTAAGTGGGCTTACTTCATGATTATAACCATATTACATTGATTATCATCTTAAGTGCCTCTACAAGTACCCCATTTTATCCTCCCTAGGTGCATTACATTCCATCTCCCTTTTGCATGTTTCATCACCACAAATACGAGAAGAAGCCATATAATATTAGCTACTAAGAACTATATTAAATTGGCACCATATACAAGCATGCATCGATCCTGATGAAATGTCGATATGGGGTCTAATTGTGGCCTTTCCTCCTCAATCTTGATTTTGGTTTCTCACAAGGATCCATGTTATAATAATATCCATGTTGGTACCTCCCAACAATATAATTCATATATGTTTTATGGGTATTTGCAATGTTTTAGCCAAATCAACATTGAGAAAATTATGTTTGTTTCTAAGATTCATATAAATAATAACATATTTTATCGTTGAATGTATCCTTGAACCATTTTTTTTTTTCAGAAGAAAAAAATGTTGCTTCTATTATAAATAAAAACATTACATATATGTGGTTCATAGCTTCATCCATCTAGTCAAATATGTGTTGGATAAGTAAGTTCCAGAGTATTATAAAAAATTCAACCAAACTATCCAATCAGATAATAAAAACTTTGATATTGTCTGAAATTAAGCACAAAGTCAAAGCATAATTTGAGTATTGTGGAAAAACGAAATTTGCATAATATTGTAAAAAATATAGAAAGCATCATAAAAAACTGTGGTGATATAGAGACCCGCATGTGGGGAGATGTGGTGCTCAAGGTAGGCAAAGCCAACCCTCCTACAGGATCATGTTTTCAACCAGATATGTGTACTATGGAGGTGGACTTCATCCAAGTTAGAACCTTGTGTATTAACCAGGAGTATTCAACTTTATGTCCCTCAAATATGAACCTATTTCGAGCTCTCCATATTTCCCAGATGATGAATAGTGGGAGGGTCCATTGTTCCTGTTGACCCTTCATCCATTCAATCATGAACTCTTCAAAGTTGCCAATCCTCCAGAAAGTGAACTTAAAAACATCAGCAAAAAAGTTCCAGATGCAGATAGTGAAAGAACACCGGAAGAACAAATGAATGGTTGTCTCAGAGTCTTCCATGCAAAGTATACATATACCTAGCCCCATATGTCCCCTTTTTCACAGATTATCCCAAGTGAGAATCTTGTTTCTCCAAACCAGCCAGGAAAATAGGATAATCTTTGTGGGGATCTTCCATTTCCAAATCCTGGCAAACCACGATCTTTCCAAAGGGGTTTCAGATAGAGTCATTAACCACCTGTATGTATCGGCCACAATAGGAGCCCCTTTTGATAGCCTCCCGAACCATCTTAAACTGTCACCCCCGCGGTCAAAACAAGGCCCTGTGTTGTTCAATAAATTGATGTATGTACTCCATTCCATGGCGCAACTACCCACCAGATGTAAATCCACAACATTTTTCCAAACCGGGCATCCTGACTCCCACCTGTGTATAATTTGTGAAAGGTAGAAATAACCTCCACGATGAATCATGGATAGAGTCTGCTCTCCCAAAGTATTTCCAGTGGTAACTCCCATCACCGGATCCAAGCCTATCATGATTTTGTGGCCATTCCCAAAACTCCAGACCATCCCATTGCGCTAACATTCCCAGATTTTTTGGAACGATCTCCAGATCAAAGATCCTCTAGATAGACAACTGTTGATGTCTCTGTAAATGTGTTATGGTTCACGACCTCTCAAGTATTTATGTTTAAATATATCCTGCCAGATCCCACATCCCCAAATAGCACGCCACAAAGATTTGATAAGTAGTGCCTTCCCAAATATGTATTGGTCCAGTAAGCCCCATCCCCCCTAGTCCTTTGGAATCATCAGAGCATCCCATTTACAAAGGTGGTATTTAAATCGCGAGTTATTCCCAGCCTAGAGGAACTGTGCAGAAATAGAACGGATTCGGTTTTGTATGGAAACCAAGATTTGATACAAATGTGCCCAATAGACAGCCAGTTGTTGTAAGACAATGAGAGTGAGGATATATCTGCCTCCCAATGAGAGGAAGTGATTTGTCCAGGAGCACAATTTATTTTTATATTTGTCCACCAGCCACATCCAATCCTCCAGACAATAACAATTGGGCTTGAGTCAGAAGCCAAGGTAAGTGAAGCCCGTCTGAATTGGAGCCTTTTGTACATCAAATAGTGCCGCAATATATTCAATGTCCTGCATGTCCCCATTAGAAAAATATAAAGTGGACTTACTTCCATTTGTAATCAAACTTGAAGCATCACCAAATCTGCCCAGAATCCGATGAAGGGCACACCACTGGGATCTGGAAATAATGTCAAATGTCAGGATGTCATCAACAAAAAACAGATGAGTAATGCATACATGCCCAATGATCTTGATAGCCTGGAACCAACCGAGTTATTTTGCCTCCTTGATCTTTAAACTGAGGCCATCTAAAGCTAGAATGAAAATGAGAGGTGAGAACGAGCATCCTTGCCTGAGGCCCCTTTTTGCACAAAAAAATGTAGAGGGCAATCCATTGATCAGGACAACAAAATTTGTCGAAGTGATACATGCCATTATCCATGCAACATTATGAGTTTGTAACCCAATCTTATGTAACAAAAGGAGAATATAGGACCAGTCCACACAGTCATATGCCTTGTGGAGATCAATATTCATGACCAAGGCCTCTTTTTTCTGAGTATGGATGGTATGTATAGCTTCTTGAGCTAAAGCGATAGCATCATGTATAAGCCTGTCACTCAAAAAGCCAAATTGTTCTCCAGAAATGTGTGAGGACAAAGTTGACCCACTATCAACTTAGATATCGTCTTATATAGGATATTACATAGATATATGGGTCGAAAATCACCAATTTTTTTGGGATTAGACGATTTGGGAATAAGTGCCAGAAAGGTAGAGTTTATGGCTCCCGAGATCATACCCGAAGTCCTGGATTCCTCCACAATATCCAGTATGTGTTGTCCCATGATATCAAAGAAATGTAGGAAGAACTCGATCGTCCATCCGTCAGGTCCTGAAGACTTGTCTCTGGCGAAATATTTGAGGACCTCCAAGACCTCCTCCAGGCTGGTAGGACGAAAGAGATCCTCATTTGCCTTTGCATCAAACATCAGAGGGTATCGCTCCAATACCCACATCTAGTCTTCAAAACACACCCCATCCCAATGTTTATATAAGTTCATAAAGTATCGGACAACCTCAACACGTATTCCATCCGGAGTGTATATCAACTCCCCATTCATATCCTCAATATGCCAAATAGAATTTGTCTGCTTTCTGTGATTTGCAAATTTATGGAAATATTTAGTGTTGTGATCTCCCTCCCGCAACTAGATTTCCCAGCTCTTCAGTTTCCATGTAACCTCCTGAATGTGGAGGATCTTATTCCTTTTGTCCTTTAAGAGGTTGAGATATTCCCAGTCTCCTTACAACGAGTGTCACTTCTCCATCATTTTTCCAAATCTATCAATCTCCTTAGTGATCTATTCCAGATCCCTATACATTTGTTTCTTCCTATTTTGTTCCCAAACCTTGGTCTTCTCTTTGATAAGTTTAAGTCTTTCCATCATATATCCCATCGCGGAATCCACTTGTGGGGATTGTACATCATTCCATGTCGTTCTAACGAGCCTGTTGTATTCCTCATCCTCCAACCAAATACAATTGAACTTAAAGGGAATGTCATTTCGCCGATCCTCCATTCTCCATTGTAGCATAATAGGCATGTGATCTGAGAGATAGGTCCTATGAATCCAAGATCTGAGATTCCCCAACTGATCAGCCAGTTGTTCCTTAATGACAAATATGTCAAGCCACTTACCAATGTATTCATCCCCCACTCTGCGGTTACTCCAGGTTGGAGAAATCGAAACCAAGCAAATATCCCTCATATGATGACCATTAAAAAGACCAAACAGTCTGTCAGCAAGAAGGTCAGGCCAAGAATGGACACCCCATCTCTCCCCCTCCAGTAAGGTGGCGTTGAAATCCCCTGCCATTATAAGCCCACCAATGTTGAGAATGTTGCAGCTTTGTATACGATCCCAAAAAATAGAGTGATTCTTATATGGGGCATACAAATTGAGTAGATGGAAATGAAAAATATAGCCATGGATACGACCCGACAATAAAATACCAGCAAAGAGACTGTGAGCACGAAAGATTGCCTTTCGTGGGTCCCACATGGCTAGCAATCCCCCAGAGTGGACGGAGGCGTCCACCCCAACAAAATGGCATGCAAGGCAAATCTCCAGGAAGTACGAGATAACCTGAGCAATAGAGGATAATGTTTCTTGTATCAAAATGATAGCAGGACTAAGAAAGCGAATCATCTGGCGGAGATCCAATTTCTTGGAGTGATCCCCCAACCCCCTAATATTATAAGAGAGTATCTTCATCATGGGGCACCCGGAATGGGCAACAAAGCTCTAAGTGCCTAAGGATCAAAAGAGGAAATAATAGGAACATCATGTAGGTCGGAAGAGTCCGAGAAAAGGGGTGGTCTGGAGGAAGATCTGCCCCGAAAATGGCGACTACCCTTCTTATTAGTATTTTTGGCTGCGATGTTTTTGGTAGAGGTAGGGCTAATGTGGGGGGACGAGTCAGGAGCCTTTCCTTTGTGAATCATCAGAGATTTAAGATTCACATCTGAGTTATGCAAGAGAAATTCAATATCACTGTCCACAGAATTGTGTGGAGAGGAGGCCATCTCCGGTCTGTCGAGAGGAGTGGGAGAGGCCGACTCAAGGGGTGGCATGGAAGGAGAGATCACTAGTGGCACCAGAGTGGAGAGGATGGGGGGCATTTGGGAGTCTCGATGGGGTGCCTACAATATGTATGGGATAGGGAGGGGTCTGGTGAGGGGTTCAGTGGTCGTCTCCCAGGAGTGTGCACATCATGGGGATGAGGCATGGATGATAGGATCATAGGAAATAGGGGGGCGAACCTTAGACAGAGGAGGAGACAAGAGAGAAACATTAAAAGCAGAAGAAGGGATAGGAGGGGAGGTACCTGAGGGGGAAAACCCCGCTGAACCAGAGTCATGTCGATTCGATACATGAGGAAACTTCATCTGGTGACCCCATCCCGAGTGTCGTGTCCTTCGTCGTCCTGGGAACCAATTTATAAGATGTCTAGTGTAGTGACAAAAGAGGCATCGGAAAGGGATCCCCCAGTAGTCAATCCGCTGGCGGAATCTAGTCGACCCCCATTCAAGATCAATGTCCTCCAGAAGTCCACCCGCAAAATCAACCTCAACCAGAATCCAAGCCACCCTCTTATCCCGAGCACCCACAATACCAGGCTCCAGATATATGAACTGACCAATCGAGTCCCCAATGGCCATTGTTAGCTCTGCTACATACTTCAGCTTTTGGGAGGACCAAATATCAGCTTGGCCATGTGTTTATGATCAGAAATACAGATCGCAGCAGTCTTCTCTTCCTTTTTCCTTCGTGCCCATTATACTCTTAATAATCCTGCTATTTCCGTTTTCTTCCCTTTATGGTGCTATTTGATCGCTATCGCACATTTTCCCGCTGCCTCCTATCGCCCCTTGTCTTCCGCCCCTGCGATAATGCGATGCGATGCGATATAATCGCTATCGCAAATCGCATCCATCTATGTCTTAAAGTTTCACCGTGTCTTCTGCCGATTGTGATTTCGCGATGCGATCTGATCGCAAATCGCACAATCCGACAGTTGTATCAAGGCTTCCCCCTTATGTCTTCCGCCGATGCGATATCAAGTGTCGGACCCGATTTGACTCACCACTTCTTTGTATAAAATCTCATGTCCACTCGTCCGCCTCCGATAGTATATTTTCCATATTTCATAGCTTTCACCGCAAGACAATCTTCGTCGTCCATCTTCGCCATCCAACGATTAATAGCTATGACCGGCCCATCGCCCATTTTCAATGCCATATTTGTATTTTAGCAGCCCTGTGCACCCGAAAAAAGGAAGGCGTCTGTGATCCAAATACTCTCTGCAGTTAATACTTCACCTACCACATTCAAGAACAGAATGGCCCAAGGACAGAAGGACGACCTCGAGCAGTGAAAAGCATTTATCAGGCATGAAATTTCATCCATGTTTTACTTGATCTGCCCGAGCAGGACTGCAGAGTGCCAGAAAGAGTAGATTTTGTCCATAAAAACAGTCAGAATGTATCAAAGCCCATAACATTTTGTAAATGTGGTTGGTGATCCATTAAGACACCTCCACGCATACCCTAGCAGAGATTTTTTGTAAACAAACTCTATATATACTGAGAAAAACAATGTAATCAGTTTGATGAGTGTTAGCTGAGTGCGAGTTTGCTGTGAGTTTCAACTTCTGGAGACTGTAACTGCTATGTGACCTGCAACGTCTGGTCTTCATTTCCAACCAATACAAGCTTCTTTTGCTGTTACTTGCTCACTTTTCACTTCTTCTATGTTCTAGGTTGTGCCTGCTTTGCATGTATTTCATGGTCTGTGAATGTTTAGCATCAGAGGGGCTGTCATCCCACCTCTGTGTTAGAATTTAGTTGTATCATTGAAATTGCTTGCAGGTGTCTGTTGTTTTAATACCAGAGAGTTGTCATCCTGTCTGTGTATTAGATAATAGATTTACAGACCTCCTAACTGGTTGCAGCCGGCCATCACAGGGTCCTGTGCATCTGCTGGTGTGGTCAGTCTTCTCCATTATCACCTTATCCTTAAGCTGTGAGTAATTGGTGGTTAAAAGCCTTGTAATTTGGGGGTGTTCACCCATGTCTGGGGTAAATCATAGTAGGAGTGGTTATCTGGCTTGAATGTGCAGCATTTCTTTCATTCATCCATCATTTTATCCAACAAAAAATTGTTGAGTTTGTAATGTTCCCGAGCATCACTGATATACAACCTAGGTGAGTTTCTTGGGGTGAAAACATTAATTGGCGTCGTTGCCGGGGAGAGGAGAATCGAAGCTCAGCTTCCCTGGGAGAACGACACAGCTTCAAGCTTTGATGACAGACAAGGTTTGAACACAGATTTTGGTTGTAATCATCTGTCTGGCGACTCCATTGGTGGAAAACCATCCTTTGGCGACTCCACACTGAAGTTCTGGCTCAGTTTGTGAGACATACCCAAAGAAATCCTCAGAAGTCTCCAGCTGAACCGTTGCCTGACCCTGAGAGGACTGTTAAATCGAAGAAATCATCACAAAAAGGGGCATCAGGATCAGGTAAGCCTAAGAAGTCTAATTCTTCTCTGAAAGATAAAGTTGTTGCTGAAGATTTACAGTTTCAAGATTTAAAAATCACCACTGTTAATAAGCCAGTTCCTTCGGAGATTAGTTCGGCCCCTTGCACAGTTAGTTCCCCTTTGAATCTCAGTCCAAAGAAAGCTTCCCATTATGTTCATAACATCCCATTGTCTCTACCATTCATCTCATTACTCCCTACCATTCAATCTGTTAGTATTCTTCCAAATATCTCAATCATGGCAGGACAGCAAGCACCTGCAAGGATTGAAAGAATTGTAGCTGCTAGATATGGACCTCTAGTCTTGCATGTCCCTTTAAATCCTATGCCTGCGGGAGAATATCAGAAATATATGCCTAAATTTACTGGAACAGAGGGAGTAACAGCAGAAGAACACTTAGAAGCTTTTTACAGTTATGCTGATAATTTGGATATAAGTGAAAATGATGTGTGGATGAGAGTTTTTGTCCAGAGCCTTGATGGAGAGGCTAGGAAATGGTTTAGAGAATTACCCCAGAGATCAATAACAGATATTGAAGCATTAGATGATGCATTTTTGAAGCAATGGGGAGATAAAAAAGACTTTCTGTATTATCATACTGAGTTTGGTAATCTGAAGAGGGAAAATGGCGAATCTTTGTCTGATTTTAATAAAAGATTCAATCGAATGTATAGTAAGATACCAGCTGAGGTAAAGCCTACTCCTACCTCAGCCAAACTCACTTATGCCAATGCTTTTGACTCTGATTTTTGCCTGTTATTGAGAGAAAGAAGATGTGCTACTCTAGCTGATATGCAGGCTGCAGCACTGGAAGTAGAGTCTAATGTTATGGCAGCAGAAAAGCTTAAAAATCAAGCTGACAGAAGGAGGCAGAGAGGTCAGGCTTCTACCTCTTTTAGTTCATCTTCAGAGCCAAAATTAGATAAAATGACTAAGATGATAGAGTCATTGGCTGCTGAAATTTCTAAGCTAAAGGTTGAGCAGAATTCAGGCAAAACAAGGCAGCAGAACACATTTGCTCCAAGAAATCCAAATCCATTCAGAAGAGTAAACGATTAGTTACAAATAATGCAAAGGGGTGAAGAGTCAAAAGAAGACCAGAAAGTTAAGGCTCCTTTCCAGAATGTAGTCATGGAGGAGGAACAATTTGAAGAGGATGAAGATGAAATTCATTGCATGGAAGATAAAGGCAGCACTGCATTTTTTACATTGGCTGAATATGAAGAGTCATTGCTGCAAGAACAAAACAGTCAGATGTGGGACAGGGGTGCTGTTCTGCAATCTGGCGAACAACAGCAGAGATATAACCTGAGATCTAATGTAAAAAATGCCAAGGAGGATCTTGCACAAAGTGCTGCCAAGCAAAGAAGACCAGCAGCTGATCCTGTCACCCTCAAAGCTCCAGTTCAAGAGGTAAAAATTGCCGATAAATCATTTTCTTCTTTCAGCTTTGAGTTAGAGGTCCAAAAATTGAAGATGTCTGTGCCTTTGGTTGAGTTGGTGAAGAGTAAATTATTTAGAAAGCCTATCCTTGAAGCCCTTGAGCCAGAGACCAAACAAAACTCCATTGACTCAGTCAATTTTCAAGATGAAAAGCCTGTTGTTGTGCTTAGCCCCAAGATTCAACCTGCTGATAATAATTCTCCATCTTTCTATGTTTCATTAACTATCCATGATAAAGTCCTCCACAATTTCCTTCTAGACACAGGGGCCAGCCACAATCTAATGCCTAAAGCTGTCATGGAAGAGTTAGGCCTTGATATAACTAGGCCCTATCATGATTTGTTTTCTTTTGATTCAAGGAAGGTGAAGTGCCTTGGATTGATTAAGGATCTGGCCATTACCTTAAGTCAGCTGCCCATGAAGAGTATGATGATGGATATTGTGGTGGCTGATGTCCCTCCTAAATTTGGTATGCTATTGTCTAGAGGGTGGATTAAGAGACTAGGTGGGACATTACAGAATGATCTATCCTATGCTACTATCTCAGTGTTTGGAGGAGAAAGCAGGAGGTTATATAGAGAAGCACAACTAGCATATATTATCAGTGATGAAAAGAATCCTACAAATCATCCCATATATGCAGTGGACACTGATTTTGGAGCATGTATTCTCCAAATAGAAGAATCTCAGAAAGCCGAAATGCATATCAGAAAACCAACAGTTCAGGCTGAGAAAGAGCAAGGAAGTTAGGTTTGGGAGATGTTCTTTGATGGAGCATGTTCCAAGGAAACTGCAGGAGCAGGGGTGGTGTTAGTGTCTCTAGAGAAAGAAAGCATTCAGCTGTCTTTTAAGCTGGTTTTCAAAGTGACAAACAACATAGCAGAATATGAAGCACTGCTATTAGGCCTTAATGCATCAAAAGATAGAGGAATCAAGAATCTGAAAGTATTTGGAGATGCTGATCTAATAATTCAGCAAGTAAATAAAACATTTCAGGCAAAGCACCCAAGGCTGAAAGCATACAGAGATGAGGTATGGAGAGTCAAAGATCTCTTTGATTATTTCTGCATTTCATATATTCCTAGAAGCCAAAATCAGCTTGCTGATTCCCTTGCTGTTTCTGCTAGTCTGTTCATCCCTCCATTGCCTCCCAAACTAGTTTATGAGGTGCAAATGAAGTACAGACCTTCCTTGCCTGATAACGTCCACCATTGGAAAGTTTTTGATGATGATGGTGAGATTAATAGATTTCTTCAAGTCATTGATGAGTTTTCTGAGATGCAAATTGACCAAGAAAATGATGCCTTGTTAGAAAATCCCCAGTCCCAGCTTAGAAGTAAGATTGGCAAAAGCAACATTGTCCAACTTCCTAGTAACCATATTCCTAAAGGTTTAATTCCTCTTGAGAGATTGTTTGACCAAAATGATGTGCCTTACAAAGCTGCCCAAAAAGAAGATCAATCTGCAGTTTGTAAGCATGATATAGGAAGCCCAGGTCAGCCCAGGTATGTGAATTTGTCCACTCGTTTGTCAGCTGACCAAAGTTCTAAATACTGCAAATTAATGAGGCAATTTGCTGATGTGTTTGCTTGGGAATATAGTGATCTGAAAACATATGACGAGAACATAATCCAGCACAAAATCCCTCTTGAGAAAGATTCAGTTCCTTTTAAACAGAAGCTGAGGCCAATAAACCCAATGCTTCTTCCATTAATTGAAAAAGAAATTAAAAAATTGCTGGCTGCCAAGATCATAGTGCCTCTCAGGTATTCTAAATGGGTAGCTAATTTGGTGGTGGTAAGGAAGAAGAATGGAGAAATCAGACTGTGCGTTGATTTTAGAAATTTGAACAAATGCTCAAAAAAAGACAATTATCCTTTGCCAAAGATGGAGCATTTGCTGCAAAAGGTCTCAGGAGCTAAAGTCATGTCTTTCATAGATGGATTTTCAGGCTTTAATCAGATTGTTGTGCACCCAGATGATCAAGAAAAGACTGCATTTACCACTCCTTGGGGTACTTTTATGTATGCCAAAATGCCATTCGGATTGATGAATGTTGGAGCCACTTTTCAGAGGGCTATGGATATAGCGTTTGTGGGAGAGAAGGACAAATTTGTCCTCATCTACCTTGATGATATAACCGTTTATTCCAGCAGCCATCAAAGTCATTTGCAACATTTACAAAAGGTGTTCTTAAAGTGCAGGGAGTTTGGGATTTCAGTCAATCCGAAGAAATCACAATTTGCCTTGCATGAAGGCAAGCTGTTAGGACATATTGTGTCTGCTGCAGGTGTTCAAATTGACCCAGAAAGAGTCAAGGCAATTCAAGCTTTGACTGTACCGAGATCAAAGAAAGATATTCAATCTTTTCTGGGCAAAATTAACTTTGTAAGGAGGTTCATTCCTAATTTTGCTGAGCTGGTAAAGCATGTTACCTCCATGTTGAGAAAAGGAGCAGAGGTAAAATGGACTGAAACAACAAGAAAATCTTTTGAGTCCATCAAGAAGGCTATTATGGAAGCTCCCACATTAATAAGTCCTGACTATAGTAAGGAGTTTCACCTGTTTTCATTTGCCTCTGAGGATACCATTGCAGTCATTCTGTTGCAGCAAGATGAAGAAGGTTCAGAGCATCCAGTGGCATTTTTCAGCAAGAATTTGAGGGATGCTGAACTAAGGTATGAAATTATAGAGAAACATGCATATGCTCTTATTAAATCCTTAAAAGCTTTCAAAGTTTATATCTTGCATTCAAAGATAATTGCATATGTGCCTTCGGCTGCAATTAAAGATGTCCTAAGGCAACCTGATGTTGATGGAAGAAGGGCTAAGTGGATTGCAAAAATGATTGAGTTTAACATAGACTTGAGGCCCACCAAGCTAGTAAGAGGTCAGGGGCTTGCCAAGTTGTTGGCTGAAGAAAATTGCAGACATTTAGACATTGATCTCCTGGGCACGATTGCAGAAGATGGTCAAGTACAAGAAGAGGAAAGCGCAGCTGAAACAAAGAAAAAACAGTCGGTGGCCGAGAATCTAGCTTCATGTAATTGGTATGCTGCAATAATTAGTTTTTTGTTGAAGCTAGAAATCCCTTCGGGCTTAAGCACAAGTCAAGCTAGAACGTTAAAACTCAGGGCAGCAAAATATTGAATCTATTGGAGGGATCCATCCGGGATATTTCTAAGGTGTCTAGACAAAGAGCAGTCAAGAGAAGTCATGCAGCAGTTTCATTCCAGCGAGTGTGGGGGGCATCATTATTGGAAAACTACAGCTCACAAAATTCTCAGAGCTGGGTACTATTGGCCCACGTTATTTTCTGATGTATTGGTTTTTGTTAAAGCTTGCGACAGGTGCCAAAGATTTGAAGGAAAGCAGCAGCTGAAATCCCTGCCCCTAAAGCCAATAATTGCAAAAGGACCTTTTCAGCAGTGGGGCTTGGATTTCATTGGTGAAATCAATCCGCATTCCAGTGGCCAGCACAAGTGGATATTAGTTGCCACGGATTATTTTACCAAATGGATTGAAGCAGTCCCTACAAGGAAGGCTGATCATAATGTGGTCATGAAGTTTTTAACAGATAATATCTTCAGCAGATTTGGTTGTCCACACAAATTAGTCACAGATAATGCAGCAGCCTTCAGAGCAAAGGAGTTGGTGGAAATGTGTGATGCAATGGGCATTAAACTTGTTCATTCCACCTCTTATTATCCACAAGGAAATGGTCTAGCGGAATCCTCTAATAAAAGCCTGATCAGGATAATTAAAAAATTGTTAGAGGACAATAAAAGGAATTGGGATTCAAAGCTCAAGTATGCACTATGGGCTGACAGAGTGACCATTAAGAGATCTACAGGGAGTTCTCCATTCAAGCTGGTATACGGCATTGAGGCTATATTCCCAATTCAGTTAACTCTCCCTGTGGCAAGAATAGAATGAGGAAGATGATATGGCTAACAGAATCACTGATTTGACAGAGTTGCATCAGATTAGAGAACAGCTCGTTGAAAGAGCTGCAGCACATCAGAGAAGCATCAAGGAAGCCTTTAACAAGAAGGCAAAAGCAGTTAATTTTCAGGTTGGAGACTTGGTGCTGAAATGGGATGCACTGAAAGAAAAGAAAGGCAATCATGGGAAATTTGATGCTTTCTGGACTGGGCCTTTCATCATCTCACAGATTCAAGGGAACAATACCTTCATACTGAAAAGTATGGGAGGTGAAGCAGTTTTTGATGGCCCAGTTAATGGGCGGTTTGTTATAAATAGTTTGTTTTATCAGTTTAGGTGTAGACTCCATGCCCAATGGAATACTAGGAATTTTGATTAGTTTGCTTTGGACTGGAAAGGCATTGGACTACAGGTTCTTGAGACCTCGTAGGGAGAATCTCATCCCCAGAAGGAGCCAGTGTTAGCTCTGCTACATACTTCAGCTTTTGGGAGGACCAAATATCAGCTTGGCCATGTGTTTATGCTCAGAAAGACAGATCGCAACAGTCTTCTCTTCCTTTTTCCTTCGTGCCCATTATACTCTTAATAATCCCGCTATTTCTGTTTTCTTCCCTTTGCGGTGCTATTTGATCGCTATCGCACATTTTCCCGCTGCCTCCTATCGCCCCTTGTCTTCCGCCCCTGCGATAATGCGATGCGATGTAGCATTGCGATGCGATATAATCGCTATCGCAAATCGCATCCATCTGTGTCTTAAAGTTTCACCGTGTCTTCTGCCGATTGCGATTTCGCGATGCGATCTGATCGCAAATCGCCCAATCCGACAGTTGTATCAAGGCTTCCCCCTTATGTCTTCCGCCGATGCGATATCAGGTGCCGGACCCGATTTGACTCACCACTTCTTTGTATAAAATCTCATGTCCACTCGTCCGCCTCCGATAGTATATTTGCCATATTTCATAGCTTTCACCGCAAGACAATCTCCGCCGTCCATCTTCGCCATCCAACGATTAATAGCTATGACCGGCCCATCGCCCATTTTCAATGCCATATTTGTATTTTAGCAGCCCTGTGCACCCGAAAAAGGAAGGCGTCTGTGATCCAAATACTCTCTGCAGTTAATACTTCACCTACCACATTCAAGAACAGAATGGCCCAAGGACAGAAGGACGACCTTGAGCCATGAAAAGCATTTATCAAGCATGAAATTTCATCCATGTTTTACTTGATCTGCCCAAGCAGGACTGCAGAGCGCCAGAAAGAGTAGATTTTGTCCATAAAAACAGTGAGAGTGTATCAAAGCCCATAACATTTTGTAAATGTGGTTGGTGATCCATTAAGACACCTCCACGCATACCCTAGCAGAGATTTTTTATAAACAGACTCTGTATATAATGAGAAAAACAATGTAATCAGTTTGATGAGTGTTAGATGAGTGCGAGTTTGCTGTGAGTTTCAACTTCTGGAGACTGTAACTTCTATGTGACCTACAGCGTCTGGTTTTCATTTCCAACCAATACAAGCTTCTTTTGCTGTTACTTGCTCACTTTTCACTTGTTCTATGTTCTAGGTTGTGCCTGCTTTGCATGTATTTCATGGTCTGTGAATGTTTAGCATCAGAGGGGCTGTCATCCCACCTCTATGTTCGAATTTAGTTGTATCATTGAAATTGCTTGCAGGTGTCTGTTGTTTTAATACCAGAGAGCTGTCATCCTGTCTGTGTATTAGATAATAGATTTACATACCTCCTAATTGGTTGCAGCCGGCCATCACAGGGTCCTATGCATCTGCTGGTGTTGGTCAGTCTTCTCCATTATCACCTTATCCTTAAGCAGGTGAGTAATTGGTGGTTAAAAGCCTTGTAATTTGGGGGTGTTCACCCATGTCTGGGGTAAATCATAGTAGGAGTGGTTATCTGGCTTGAATGTGCAGAATTTCTTTCATTCATCCATCATTTTATCCAACAAATTTTTTTTGAGTTTTTAATGTTCCCGAGCATCACTGATATACAACTTAGGTGAGTTTCTTGGGGTGAAAACAACCATCAAGGCATTCTTAGTCCAGAATTCTAGGGGAAGACCCAGGAGCTTCACCCAAACAATGTCATTCTGCGGCGTGTGTAAAAGGGGATTGAAGCCAATGTACCATCGGTGTAATTGAAGGAAACATCGCCCACGAACCTAGGGGATTTTAAGAATTTTCTCTGAGTCATCATTATGGAGGAAATGGAAACTAAACCAAGCATTCATCAGTAAACTCACCTTAGGCGAATATCCCAACATGGTTGTCCAAGTTTTGTTCACCCAGTCCTGGATATTTTGTTCAGTCGGGTCAGCGAAAATCCACCTCCCCACCAGAGTACACTTCTGAAGACTTGTGACGCGATCCCACAAAACTTCATAGCCAAAACTCAACAACTTAGTCTCTGCACACGTTCAGATAGGCCGAGAGAAACATCACTTGGACTTTGGGAGAGACCGCGTAGTCGATAGAGGAGTGGAAAATAAATATCCAGGGAGCAACTTGTTGTATATGTCTGCATGTACCGAGGTCTCTCCTTGCCCATCCCCCACAGGCGAACCTTTGACACGTCATTTACCCATTGAGCATGTGGTGCCCTACCCCGTGCACGCTTAGCATCCATCGTGGCCAGAATAAAAGCTTCCTATGCTGCCATGTTCGAGTCCAGGAAGGCCAGAACCTCATCCAGTCGAAGTTCCTCACCCATCCCACCCACCACCCCTGACAAGCATTCAAACCCCGACTATAACATAATAGGATAATGTGCACCCACGAAATCCCGTCAAGGGCAAAGAAAATTTCTCGGGGGATTGAAAAGCAGGATTCTATATGGGTAAGCAACGTCAAGACATCAACCCAACAACATAGCCACTAAATGCCATGTATCAACAATGGCGTCAGTTGCCCCTCGGGATCCCGCAAACCTGCGACCACCCTATTGAGAAGGCCAAGAAACCAATACACCCACCCGCCGATGGAATGTTTTGCAATCAATGATGACACCCAAATCGACGAGAGTCCATAAATGGCATGATCACAACAAATATGGGTAGGACAAAGATCGAGGCTTAGACAAGATCCAAAAATGGAATTGTCAGAATTCGACAGGACGATATTAAGTGGACCTCGAGAGAGTAAGCCCGGAGTCTCCCAGAAAGATCGATGGCCAGAAAAGAGAGCATACAAACACGTATCAATCTTGGAAAACCAGCAAGTCTGTCGGAAATAATGGATGCCACCACCATCGTCCGCGCCACCCTGATCGCAGAGAGATTCCCCAAAACCGTCACAGAGGAGTCATCACCCCAACCCAGGAATCACCATCCGTGTGAGGGGGAGCATCAGTCCAACAGGAGAAAGACCACCCGAAAAATAAAACATATACAGATACAGCCCCTCGATATATACGTTGAAATACTGAGTATATGATAGAGAAAAGTGCACATCGTGCAGAAACTGCATATACGAAACCACCCCAAACTGCACTGCCACCAGCAACATCCGTAGGGCCACCCTATACTACCATGACCACCACACTAAGGCCCACATGCACAACCAAAATTGCAACACATCTCACAGAGTGACCATCGACGTAAAAGAGGACCAGACTCCACAAAGGGGGTCAATTCATGTCCAGAAAGTAGGAATGATTGTTCAGGAGGAGCCTTTGTAACGGTCAATACAGACGGGGATGAAGGAGACCAACACGAGTGAAGACACATATCCACCCCTCGAATAACATATGGTAGTCCAGTCAGTCAAAGGACATCCGGATCATTCAAATAATCAGAAACAAGACAACAAGGAATCTAACATCAATCTGAATAATGATTCAAATTTCCCCCGAGGATGTCAAACCCCGATAGTACAGAGTGTCCATGTTGTGTAAACCCTCACCGAAAAACGATCATAGAGGAGTCAAAACCCTGACAGCATCGCATGCCATACCTGTATTCAATTCAAACGCACACACTAATAATATGTACTCAAGCCCTGTAAAACCAACTCCTCAAATTCAGATGGTAGTTCTCCACTATCCTCTGACTATATAGAAATTGCATGGCACTGAATCATACTTTAAAATATACCAAAATATTCATGGATTCTACAATCAGATAAAGGTTAAGTGACCTAAATATGTAATACCCTTGAACCTATAATAAGAAGTTTGTGTGTGAAAACAAACCCTTGGTACTTTTTGTATCCTTCTTTCCAATATGAAACCATTCATCTTAAATTACTTATTCATTTTTTTCTTTTGAAAGCGCCTTCATCATGTCGTAGTTAAGAAAATTCCACCAGATAGTTGCATCATTTCTTAAATTAAGACACAACAAAAATTTCCACTCATTTCCACACACTGGATTATTTTCCTTTATCATATTTTATTGCAAAATACCTGTTTTTTAAAGGAACGTGTACTAGTTTGTATTAGACAAAAAAAATTGGTTTCTGGGCCAATACCCTTACAAAAATCCTCATGTTCCAAAATTCCGATGTTATCAGAAGACCAAAACATTGAAACTACGTTCTTATGACGATTTTTGCCCCATATTCTAAACACATATCTTCTATAAGATCAATGGAACACTCCTAACAACATTATATATCTATGAAGCATCAAAATAAATCAAAATCAAGAGGAACATACTAGCATGCCATGACAGAAATTCAAGTTTATCCTGATATTCCAACCACGTGCTTTCCTTAGGCATTTTTCTTCACAAGTTCCACACTGGTCCAATTTGCTTCTTCACTTAACAAATCAATCCTAATGGAATTTTCCTCCAAGTCTGTTACCCAAGCATTTAACACCGACAATTCAGTCTAAACCTCCATTTGGAGTTGCTCAAGTTTGCTTCGAAATAGCTTGTTTCTGGTATCCATGAGAAGTTGGATGGACTTTTGCACATTTTCCTGTGCATCTTTTCTATGGAGAGTGACCAACAATGTTGCAACAAAATCAATCAAGCGTGTCAGCAAACTGTTGAATTAGGATTGTTCAACATCCTGAGACTAATTACATAGAGCCACCATAGTAGAGTGGTGATGATTCAAACTAGAATTGCAATGCAAGAAAACCACTTCTGGTCACAGAAGTGTATCCTCAGCCATGACGCATGTGAAACTACATTCCTCCTTAAGTAATCTCGACTCTTTATGAACCATCACCTTGTGCCAATGATATATTGGGCTCCAATACCTGCGTTTGTGAATAAGTGAACTCCAAGAATTATCATGCGAGAGATATGGAGGGATGAGAGAATTAACACCATCCTGCAAATAATTGAATGCTCTACATCACTGAGGCTTTCAACACTGATATAGTCCAGTCCAACCCTTTGAGATTTAACACATCATGCCACTTGTAAACTCCATCCATTGCTTCTAATCGTCGGTTGTTAAGGTGCTTTAGATGGGGATTAAATCCCTTTAAACTGCATGGTTGTGTTATTAATTTCGACAACCTTCCCTTACTTGTTTGCATCAACCTTCAAGCTGAGTGGACAATATTGTTCAAACTTCCTTATGAAAAAAGTTTTGTAAACCTTATAAGAATTTTTATTTTCTAACTCCATGTTTAGGGGATAAGAGAATTAAAATTCAATCCCTTGTCCAATACTAGCTTCTCCTTTTCCAAAGCAACTTCTTCATTAGCCATGGAATTTGATATTGTGTTTAAATATCTCAAGACACAGAAAAACTCAATCTGCTCAATTTGCATTGTTTGCAAAATAATATGTTGAAGGATTGAAGGGAAACTTGTGCTTTGCGCGGATGACAATCATTGAATCTTCATAAATTGTTAGTTTGGTAATCTTCTTCTTCAATGTGATTTCCAAGCCCTGCCAAAGCGTTAAGAATTCAACTTGGTTATTGGATGCAATACCCAAACCCTAGGCATATTTTGTCCATGATTGTTCATCAAGACAAAGAATAACCCCTCATGCCCCTGCCACTCCCCTTGTAAAATACATTTTGACTATTACAACCTGAAAATATAACTAGGGTTTCGAATAAAAAACTTATCTTTTAATTGAGGCCCTTTATGTAGTGAGGGCTTGAAGTGGCAAATATAAAATGATAAAGTCTCTTGCAATACTTCTTGGATTTACTACTATAACCACAATTATGAAATAGTACATACACTCTCAATCTATTGGCGCTTATCTAATTGAATTATATACACTCTATGAAAGGGTATCTAGTTTGCAAAACGTGTGATCATCATTTAACAAAAAAAAAACCCTTAGAAATTGTTTACATTAAATCAATGATAACTTTACTTCCTAAACTCTCATTTGGAAGATATATCTTTTTTTTTAATAGGTCTTTTTCAAGAGCAACTCACATCTACCATCGATTTCTTAAAATTACATATAGAAAGTTTTAGAAATCAACGTGAATGTTGTCATCCAAAAAAAATCTCTCACTTTATGTATAATAAAGAGCTTTGATACCACTTGTAGTAAACCTTAATAGTTGTAAGAGATAAAAATGTGAAATATCAATCCTTAACCTTGAAAATTAAACCATTCTCTTTAAAAATATCAAATCATACACATTATAAACACCAAATTGTTAAAAAAACCTTTAATATAGGGTGATAACATCAATCTAATAAATCAAATATTTTAACTTTTGATATTAAAATTTCAAAATATATTTTAATTTTATATGAAATTTTCCAATATAAATATATTCTTAATCATTAATAAAATCTTTAATTTAATTAATTTACTAGAATAAACATGCTTAAATTTATTTGTCTTTAAAGAGAAAATGAGCTTTGTCGCTCCTAGCTCTTGGTGGCTAGGGTTTCGCTAGACGCAACATCAACGAGCTCAAATATGATATGCAGAAGACTATAGCGTTCCGATCTTGGACTCCAGTTTGTGATTTGGTTGTTGAAAATTAGTTTGACAAAGGTACTGCAAGAGGCTTCTCAGATCTAATCTTGCAATTCAATATGAAGGAGGTGGTTGCATTCATAGCCCTGTGGTTGGCGCAGAAACCGTGGGGGCCTTCTTCTCCCCCCAAAAAAAATTGTGAAGAAAATAGTTGGGATTTCGGATGTGGAACTCTCTCCATCATATCCATGTAAGAGAGCCTTAGCCATTTCAGAAAAAACATTGGTTGGCAAGTTTATGAGCTTATGGACGAATCCAAAAGTTGTTGAATCCTAGATCGTGGAACAATGGACCCTCAAGATTCAAGGTCAAGTACCTTTCTTTGCAGTAGGTGGGGGTTTTTATGTTTTTCTATTTGTGAATAAACTGGAAAGAGATCTAATTTTTAGATCAGGGCCATATTTATATCCCCATGGACTCTCGATTTGAATCCATATCCTGAAATTACTAATGTGTCAGTGGATTTGGCTGCCTCACCTCCCTCTCCATCTCTGGGTACCTGATGCACTAAAAGAGATTGGAAATAAGCTAGACCATTATCTGGACAAAGCATAACCAAAAGGAGGCCAATTTTCTTGTGCTTGCATTTGTGTCAAAGTAAATCCCTCTGAAGGTTTACCGAAGGCCCAAAAAATAAATTTGGGGAATGGAGTCATATTCAGGAATTGGACCATGAATAGATTCCCTTCAAATGCATAATTTGTCATTCTCATTGGCACTTTGCTAAAAACTACGCTCATTAAAAAAAGGATGAGTAAGCCTAAGCCCCTGTCTCTAAAAAGGGCAGACCCATACCCCCATATCTAATGAGAGCAAATTTCAACCAGCTCAAAAGCAAAGGAAGAATCAACAGAACAAGGTTGCAACTCCAAATAAATTTGTCGTAGAAGTTCCTGAACCTTCCCTCAGCAAAAATTCTTTTGAGCCTCTCCAAGATCCAAAACAAGATAAAATTACTCCTCTAGATAAATCCCTAAAGAAGGATCAAGGAAACTTAGCAGTGTCGGGGGAGAATGAGTAGAAAGCTCCTTTGATGGTTGTCTCTCCAAATACAAAATCACTTTTTGCGACAAAATTATTAACAATGTCAAATTCTGAGGTTGTAGAGATGAGTAGATCTACTCCAACGTTTTACAAAAAAAACTATGAAAATCAAAGCAACTCGCACTAAGTCAAGTACAGGAGGCAATGTTGGACAATCACTCTCCTCAAATGTCGCAGAACCACCTCTCACAAGAGGCCGGAAATCCCATAAGGAAAAATAGGAACGTGAAGTGGATGTCAATTTAGTTTCAGAATCCCAAATTCTTGTAGACTCCTTGTTGCAAAAAATCTCCCAAATAAGCCAATGTAGTGTTTCTGCATATTATTATGTTTGCAATTTGTAAGAATTTACTCTTGTAATCACCACGGAAGTCTTGGTTGTAGAAACCGTGGAGGATATTGGGATTTGCCTCCTAGAATCTTAGTCATTTTTTTAGTAGAAGATCCTTTGAAGATAGTGCAAATGTAAGGAATTTCCCGTTTTTTTTTGTTGTGTTCGAGCGCAGATTTAAAAAAAATCTTCTACTCATTCTTGTTAAAAAAAACACTCTTTAATAAAAAAATATGAATTTATTTTATTAATAAATTTATTGTTAATATAATTTTATTTCATAGTCAAATTGAAATATAAATAATCATTAAATTTGATTTTTTTTAATAATTAACATTAATATTCATATGTTTTACTATTATATTTTATTATATTTTTTTTTTTTCTTTTTTTTTAAGTGTGTAAGTTAATGGTAATTACATTAAATATAGCTCTCTTGGTCCAATTGTTAAGGGAGGAGGTTTGGTCTCTACGGCGCCCTTGTGGTCTAATTCTATGTAGAACTATCAAACATTGAAAGCAACTCCAAGTACTATTTGAAAAAAATAATTACATTCTTTTTTGAGTAAGTTTAATGGTTAAGAGCATGTATTTTCTCTTAAAAAGCCAAATCACTGCGCCGAAGTGAATCCCTTATCCCACAAACAAAAAAATATCATAAAACAAAAATTACCGTAAACTCTTTGTTTTTATCTTCTTAAACGTCACAAGTAAGTCTCCGTGGTGATGACAATTGCGGAGATATTAACTCTTACCCTCCCAGTACGAAAACACAGGAAAATACACCTGCCCCTCAACGCTAAAGGAACTCCTAGTTTTGACCTCGACCTTGCTTGGCCGACTTTGCTTCTTGGCAAACGTGACATCGTGCAATGATTACAGCTGGCACCTGTGCTGATATGTTAGCAATCACGAATTGAATATTCTATGAGCATCACTATCCACGTGGCAAAAGTCAATTTCTTGGATTTTGCTTTTCACTCTTAATATTTTTTGTTGAAAAACTGAGGAAAGAATAATTAGAGTTCAAGAAACTCTGATGTCCTCGGCTTTCATTTATTTGTGAGATATTCCAGGAATGATTGATATTCAATCAAATAATTTTTTATTGTGAGATTGAGGTACATGAGCAAAACTGAATTTTAGTACATAATTTAAGCCAAATATTTATAATTTTATATTTTGAATATTTAAAACATTTTTAGGAAGAAATTACCTTGAAGATGAGTGTTTTCGAAAATGTTTTAAATATTCAAGATATGGATCACAAAAACTTGAATTTGAATTTTATATTTATTTAGAGTTTTAAAGTGGCAAATATATTTTAAAATATTAAATTTTAATATTTTTCATTTTAAAATTTCTTTCTAATGTCAAAATTACAAAGAATTGTTTAGATTGGCTTTGGATAGGGTGAATCAATTTGTCTTTTTTTTCTTCTTTATCGTGTCACACTTTGCAGCTATAAGCAACCTAGTTCTTCAATTTGTTACTTTGTTCTCTCACTTCTCTGGGTGAACTTATTATTTTGTTTTGGTTTAGTATAATTCTATGCATCTGTTTCCTTTTAGAGGGTTCTTTTGGTTGGTAGATTGTGATAACTTAGTCTCCCAATTTTTTTGGTTCTCTTAATCTGCCATGATCACTATGGACATGGCAATTCGACTTTGCAACTATAAGCAACCTAGTTCTTCAATTTGTTACTTTGTCCCCTCACTTCTCTGGGTGAAATTATTATTTTGTTTTGGTTTAGTATAATTCTATGCATTTGTTTCCTTTCAAAGGGTTCTTTTGGTTGGTAGATTGTGATAACTAAGTCTCCCATTTTTTTTGGTTCTCTTATCTCTCCTCCTTTGTCCATCACTCCCCCTCTCTATGTGTTTATTTCACCTTGTTACTTATAGTTTTTGGTCATTTTAATACACTTCATCTGCTTTCTTTACATGGTCACTCTTCCTCGATTTTCCTCTTGTCTTTCACAATGCCTCGTCCACGGTCTCGTCATAGTTAACGTGGTGATTGAGGGCATTGAGGTCAACCCTCATCTCGAGCAAAAAGGGAGGGAAATATCTCTCCTACAACCTATTGGGAACATGCCCTCTGACAGGGCGCATGGAAATAAATATGGTGGAAACTGAGGCTAGGTTGAGATCATGCCTATGTTCTCGATGATTTCACCTGTGTTCTCTACATGGTCACCCTTCATTGACTTGCCTCTTGTATTTCACTAGCGTGGTCATGGAGGGCATTGGGGCCAACCCTTGTCCTAAGCACAAAGGGAGGCAAAGGCCTCAACTACAACTAATTGGAAACATACTCCACTCTGCCCCAATAGCGCGCGAACAACAACAACAACAACAACAAAATCTATCTATCTATATATATATATATATATATGTGGTGAAAGTTGAGGCTAGAATAGAGTGGAACTGCATCCAAGATGACAAGATTTAGGAAAATGTGGGACATTTGGTCCTAAACACAAGCAACACCCATAGTTGAAACACCAAATATTTGTGTAGATGGTGAAAGTTGAGGCTAGAGTAGAGTGGAACCGCATCCAAGATGACAAGATTTAGGAAAATGTGGGACATTTGGTCCTAAACACAAGCAACACTCATAGTTGAAACACCAAATATTTTTCATATGTGAGTTTGGTTACAAAACGATGGCGAATTTCATATGAAATGAATAAATCATTTTCTAAACCTTGGAGAAAAGTTCTACCATCAATATTTCCTTTTACTTTAGCAAATTTTGAGTTGTCTATTGTTATATCATGTAACTTCTTCTGATAATCTTCCTATTGGATCAATTGGCCACGAGAATCCCTTAATGGAGTCCTTTTCGCTAAAGAACATAAAACTTATTATGAAACATTTTGATTTGAACTTCTAGGTTTTGGCATTTGTTCTCTAACTGTAGCATCAAATTTCTATTTGTCAATACTTTTCTCACTTCAAGGACTGCATTTGTCTTGTCTTCAATCCCTGGGTCTTCAAGTTCTTCTCTAGTTTTTCAATTCAAAACGTTGATAATCCTTGTTGCTTCCCCAAGTTTATGGTACAACTCCTCTTTGATCTCAACAATGGTTGCTTTTGCTTTATGCACTAGTTGTTCATGTTAAAAACAATCTCTATTGATGTCCAAACGTCTGAAATGGCTAAATTTATGTCTATCCAGATCTTCTCTTTAGCTTCTGACCAATTTTGTGCACTAACTGATTCATCAATATATTTTTCAAACTATCTAGTAAGCTTGAAATTATTTTCTACTTCTACGAGATATGCATACTCTGCCTTGATTTTATTATATTTTGCCTTTTGTAATGATGCTTTAAATTTCTCAATTTCAATATTCCTTAATGATATATCTCCCATAGCTTTAGATAATTGTTCAGTTGAATCCTGATTGGCTGACCCTGTTTCTATTGTTGAAATTCCTGCACTTATCTGCTGCTCTTTCTCCTACAGAAGTTTCTCCATATCTGAATCCATTTTCTGTATTTGAATGTTCTGCTCAACAATCATGTGTAGCATATTCTCTTTTTCCTTCTCTAATTGTCCTACTTCTTGAGCTTGAGGATGTTCAGTTGTTGGCAATTTTAACTGTTTTCATAGTGCTTGAATGTTTGCATTTTTGTTTTTAATAATTTTTTGGGCAGCATCAATATCATTAGGATCTAATCCTAATTTGATTACAAGGTCTTCCAAACCTTTTATCCTTGTATCATTTGCTAATGACGAAATATTTTCTAATTTAAGTTAAGAATGAATATTATTCAAAGAAGCTTGTAGCTTTGAAGCAACCATTGTTGAACTTGTTAGAGAAGAATATATCATTTCACCAGCTTGTTTGTGTAGATCAATTTGATCTATGGGATGAATTTGTTTTGTATCAAAAGAAAACATTGAAGCTTTGTAATCCTTTGTTGTTTTTGGAACTGGGACTTTTGGCTCAAGAAATGCCAATTGAAACTGTCCTCTATCAGGGTCTAGTGTAGACAACAATCTGGTTTGGGTAGTAGAAGTTTGTTTCCAAAACTCAGAATAGGTGGCAGTCTTTAGCAATTCATTCTTCTTCTTCATTTCTCTGAATCTAGCAAAAATACTTTGTTCACCAAAAGAAGGGGAAGCAGATGCATCAAGAATTGTTTCTTCAGTTTGTTGCAAAGTGAACACAGGCTCGCTTGATAACATGACTGTAGTAGACACTTTTGTATTTCTAGCCTCTGATGATTCTTCCTCTATATTCTTTGTCTTTCTCCTCTTAAAAACTTTGAATTCTGCTGATTTAGAACCTGAACCAGCAGGAGACATACTTTCACTTGGTCTCTTTAACTCTTTCTCTTTAAGTCTTGGAGTTTCCAAGGCTGTTTGACTAGAAATTTTCTCTTCAACCTCCTGCAAAGTGTTTTCCTCCCATACTTCTTGATTAGCATATTGTTCAATTTCTAGTTTTGAGATATGAGTATAAGGAGCAAATTTTTGCTCAACTCTAATAGATGAAATTACTCCCAAAGGGTCATAAGTCCAGCTGAAACTTAATTTAAACTTCATTTGACTTAATAGATTTTCCACCTCCTTATTAGTTGCTTTGGTATTTACTATGAATGGACCAATTTGAGCTTTTGCTTTCTGGACACAAAATGAATCTCATCCATATTCATGCTTTATCTTATGAATTTTATAGCAAAAATCCTCATGGGAAGAAAAACTAGCAGTTTGTATGGTGGTAGCTCGCAACCATAAATTCTAATCTCTGTGAAATTCTAATATAAGTACCAATCTGCCATCTTTGACTGTTCACTCAGATGCAAAATTCTTTTAATTTCTGTTGATATCCTTGGGACTACATCACTACTAAGGAGACACAATGACAAATATAGAAATTGATCTACAAAATCACTAAAAGAGTAATCTTTTGAATTCATTCTTACTAATGAAGTCCAATGACTAACAGATTGTTATTTGGTTGTTGAAGATTAGTTTGACATACATACTGTAGGAGGCTTCTCATATTTGATCTTGCAGTTCGGTTTTCCTCTAGTCATTATGGAGGAGGTGGTTGCATTCACAACCTTGTTGTTGGCACAGAAACTGCAAGGGCCTTTCTCTCCCTCAAAAAAAACTATGAAGAAAATAGTTGAGATTCTGAATGTGAAACACTCTTCGTCAAATCCATGCAAGAGAGCGTTAGCCCTCTCAGAAAAAGCATTGGTTGGCAAGTTTATGGGCTTATGGTTAAATCCAAAAGTTGTTGAATCCTAGATCATGGAACAATGGACCCCCAAGCTTCAAGGTCATGTAACTTTCTTTGCAGTAGGCAAGGGTTTCTACGTTTTTCTATTTGTGAATAAACTGGAAAGAGATCTGATTTTTAGATCAGGGTTGTATTTTATGGGGACCAAAGACTTCTTTATCTCCCCATGGACTCTGGATTTCAATCCAAATTCTGAAAGTACTTTTGTGCCAGTGTTGATTTGGTTGCCTCACCTCCCTCTTCGTCTCTAGGGGTCTGATGCACTAAAAGAAATTGGAAATAAGCTAGGTCATCATCTGAACAAAGTATAACCAAAAGGAGGCCAATTTTCTTATGCTCGCATTTGCGTTGAAGTAAATCTCTTTGAAGGTTTACCAGAGGCCCTAAAAATAAATTTAGGGGAATGGAGCCATATTCAGGAATTGGACTATGAGCAGATTCCCTTCAAATGCATAATCTGTCATTCTCATGGGAACTTTGTCAAAAACTGTCCTCATCAAAAAAAGTATGAGCAAGCCTAAGCCCATGTCTCTAAAGAAGGGCAGACCCATACCTACATATCTAATAAATACAATTTTCAGCCATTTCAAAAGCAAAGGAAGAATCAACAGAACAAGGTTGCAGCTCCAAAGAAATATGCCGTAGAAGCTCCTGAACCTTCCCTCAACAAAAATTCTTTTGAGCCTCTTCAAGATCCGGAACAAGACAAAATTACTCTTCTGGATAAATCCCCAAAGGAAGATCAAGGAAACTTAGCAGTGTCAGGGGAGAATGAAGAGAAACCTCCTTCGACAGTTGTCTCTTCAGATACAGAATCACGCTTTGCGGCAAAAGAATTAACAATGCCAAAATCTGAGCTTGCAGAGATGAGTGGATCTACTCCAACGTTTTTTACAAACAAGCTATGAAAATCAAAGCAGTTCACACTAAGTCAAATACAAGAGGCAATGTTGGACAATCCTCAAATGCAACAAAACTGCCTCTCACAAGAAGCCGAAAATCCCACAAGGAAAAATGGGAACGTGAAGCGGATGTCAATTTAGCTTCAAGATCCCAACTTCGTGATAAGTCGATGTATTGTTTCTGCATATTATTATGTTTGCAATTTGTAAGAATTTACTCTTGTAATCACAAGGGAAGTCTTAGTTGTAAAAACCGTGGAAGATATTGGGATTTGTCTCCTAAAATCTTAGTCATTTTCTAAATAGAAAATCCTCTGAAAATGATATAAATGTAAAGAATTTCCGCTTTTTTGTTCGCTACGTCCAAGTGCAGATTTAATAAAATCCTCGACTCATTCTTGTTAAAAAAAATATAAATTATTTAATTAAAAATATAAATTTATTAATATAATTTTAGGTCATAGTCACATTGAAATATAAATTATCATTACATTTTGATATTTTTAATATTAATATTAATATATTTTACTATTATATTTTTTATTTTTTCGAAGTGTGTGAAATAATGGCAATTACATTAAATATAGTTTATAATTTTTGTGGTACAATAATTAAGCCTCCTCCAAAAATGAGTTCCGCTGCCATGAACTATTTGTTTTTGTCTTCTTAATCGTCACGAGTTCAAGTCTCCGTGGTGATGACAGTTGCAGAGATATGAACTTCTACCATCCCAGTTCGAGAACACAGGGAAACTACAACTGCCCTTCAACGCTAACGGAACTCCTAGTTTTGAACTCGACCTTGCTTGGCCGACTTTGCTTCTTGGCAAACGTGGCATCGTGCAATGCTTACAGCTGGCACCTGTGCTGATATGTCAGCAATCACGAAACTCTGATGTCAACTTTCGTTTGTACAAGGGCCAAGGAATGATGGATATTCAATCAAATATTTTTTAGTGTGAGATTGAGGTACATCACCAAAACTGAATTTTAGTAAATAATTTTTTTTATTTAACTTAATTTTAGTAATTATTATTATTATTATTATTATTATTAATTAATTAATTAATGAGAGAGGTTATTGAATTTATGGATGGTCCGAAACTCTTCGACAAATGAATTTTTAATGAGAGAGATTGTGGATTAAAAAAAAAAAAAAATCAAAACAAGACAAGTTTAATCATTTAAAATTTTTATTTTATTTTATTTTATTTATTGATATAATTTCAAGATTATAAATATTTGACCTAAAGTATTTTAAATTATTTTATTTTTAAATTTTACGATTTTATTATAATAATTTATAATTTTATAAGTATTTAGAGTTTTTAAAGTCCCAAATATATTTTAAAATATTAAATTTTAATATATTTCATTTTGAAATTTATTTATAATATCACAATTACAAAGAATTGTTTAGATTCGCTTTGGATAGGGTGAATCTATTTGTTCTCCCTTTCTCATTTGTTATTACAATTGTGTCGTTATCAACCTTACATGTCTCTGCATGGTTAGACAAATATCACACCATCATCAAACAGGTAAAAGGCACTCAATGAAATTGGATAATAGATATTTCAATGCCATGCAATCTACTAAGGTGGTGTTTCCCTCCATTTTGGACCTAATGTTCTGTTGCCCTCCCAAAATTGCTCTGCCATCATCACTATGGACATGACAATTCGACTTCGCAACTATGAGCAACCTAGTTCTTCAATTTGGAACTATGTTCCCTCACTTCTTTGGGTGAGATTATTATTTTGTTTTGGTTTAGTACAATTTTATGTGTTTCTTTTCAAAGGGTTTTTTTGGTTGGTAGGTTGTGATAACTTACTCTCCCAATTTGTTTGGTTATCTTATTTTTGTTCATCACTCCCCTTTTTTATATGTTTATTTCATCTTGTTACTTCTAGTTTTTGGTCATCTTGATACGCTTCATCTGATTTCTTTACATGGTCACTCTTCATCCACTGTCCTCTTGTCTTTCACAATGTCTCGTTCACGGTCTCGTCATAGTCAACGTGGTGATTGAGGGCATTGAGCCCAACCCTCATCTCGAACGTAAAGGGAGACAAAGATCTCTACTGCAACCTACTGGGAACATACCCTCTAACAAGGCGTGTGGATATAAATATGGCGGAAACTGAGGCTACATTGAGATCATGCCTTCGTTCTCAGTGGTTTCACCTGTGTTCTCTATATGGTCACCCTTCATTGACTTTCCTCTTGTATTTCACCAATGTGGTCATTGAGGGCATTAGGACCAACCCTTGTCCTAAGAACAAAGGGAGGCAAAGGCCTCTACTGCAACCCATTGGAAACATACTCCCCTCTGCCCCAATAGCGTGTGTGGAAAAAAATTATATGACGAAAGTTGAGGCTAGAGTAGAGTGGAACAACACCCAAGATGACAAGATTTAGGAAAATGTGGGACATTTGGTCCTAAACACAAGCAACACTCATAACTAAAACACCAAATTTTTGCAAATAATGAACCTATACTAACAACTCAAGACAATAACGGGGAAGGTTCTTGTGGAGAGAAGTGAGGTTCAACAAGAGATTATCCTCTACATTAATGCCCTCCAATCGATAGTTAAGAAATTGGATCACAAAATCTCTCTATTGGCGAAAATGATTGCAAGTTGAGACTTCCCAAATTCAGAAGAGGTGAAAGACAATCTTCAAAATATTTATGTCGACTCTCCTATTATCTAGCATATTCAAGTACATTTTTTTGTTAATTTGTTTGTGAACAATATCCATGCTCCTTACTAAGCAAATATTAGACTATTGCTTTTCTAGATAGCGTAAGGTTTTTTTCCTCTTAATTATGGTATTAGAGTTATTAACATGGAAAGTTGTAGTCTAATGAGGCCACAATTTTGCGTGGACAACAATGGAAATTCCAGCGAGATTTTGAGAAAATCTTGCATAATTTTTTGGAAATCTAGGTTACAGTTGTCAAGCTTCATGATTTTGGGTGCCTAGAGGGTTTTTGATGGTGTTGAATCCATTCTATAAAAAAATTCAAATAAAATAAAAAATTCAAACATTCCAAAGATTGAATTTTTTTTTCACCAGATTGAGAATTTCACCGTCCAGATAAAATTATAGCCTTAGTAACCAACACCACATAATAATATAGAAAAAAATCTTATATCTTTATTATTGATTTTATATCCTTAATTAAAGACTAATAATCATTATCATATTTTTTAATTAATTAATTTGAAATCTTTCAAAAACTTTTTAAAAATATTTGAATGGTATCATGAAATTCTAATTATTTGTTTAAATTAATAATTAAATGTATGTAGAAAGGAATATCCATAGCAGAAACAATTAAATCTCGTAAACTAATATGTTTTAAGAAAAACATAACTTTAAAATTAATTGATTATTTTTCTTAATATGCTACTTAATTATTAAAAAATAAATTTTGCAAAAATTTATAAAGTGTTACCATTAACATAAATTAGTAAATTAGTACAAATTAAAGTTATTTAGCGCAAGCTAACAACGACACATTTTTTTAAAATCGTATAAAATAAGGTTTTAAATTTTAGGGAATTCATATTTATTTAACTCATATTGTCATCAAAATATTCTTTAAATTTTAAAATAATGTGATGATTGAGTTACCTACCTTAAATTTATGATCTCTTATTGCGTTTTTTAAACATTGATACAAGGTTTAGCAATGGTTTAAATATTATATTTAATTATTTTTTAAATCAATTTTTAATTTTTCCTTAAAGAAAAAATAATTGTAATTTAATTTAATTTAAAACAAGGAACAAAATCACATTCTATAAATGTTAAGCATTTGATTATATCAATTTTTCATTTGGTGAGTAATAAAAGGAAAAACTGTAAAATATTACATAATTTTGTTGGGTTTAAGTGTGATAAAAATGACTTAACTTCTTATTTTTGCCCTTCTTTTTTCTGAACCTTTTTGCCAAAATCCATGTTGGGATCAATTGTTACTATTGCCAAATGATTTCCATCTACTTGCAAAGGGACTTCTTTGTCTGAATTCGAGGTCTCAGATACATGGGTTCTCTTTATATCCCCTATGCCCTTTTCATTGAGTGTTTCATCTTTCTACTCTTTTGATCTCTACTAATTCAATATCCTTCTAGATATGGGCAGCGGTTCTTGTCCGATCTGCAACTCCTCCATCTATTTGGCTACCATGTTGTGCATGTGCATCCATATTTGGATTATTCTACATGGTTTCTTCTTCTTCTTCTTCAAAGAGGCGGGGATCAAATATCTACCATCCCTTTGGTTTGTGGGCCTGCCACTTTTTTTCTAGGGATCTTTTTTTTGTGGACATGAGTTTTGTAGGTGTTGTGTTTGAAAACAAATTCAGTGCCTAAATGTCATGCTCTCATATTCTAAGACTTGGGTCCATTGAAAGTTTTCATGTTCAAGTGGATATGATATGGTAGACCTTTGTTGAGGTCTATCTCTACACAAATTCTAGCAAAAGTAAAGATATTTTTTTTCTATTTTGTCAAAGTCCATCTTTTTTATTTTTCCAAAAGTATTACCAATATCCTCTAGGATTTTATGGTGCCAAAAAGGAAGGTGTTATTTGGTAATCTCACCCAGACCAACATTGGTGTCTCCACCTTGGTTATGGCATCAAAATCTAAGAACCATGGGGTAATGAAGAGCTCAAGTCTACCCTAAAACCAAGGCCCATCATTTAGGACTATCTCCAAATTTATTTGTGTATCAAATTGGACTATGAAGAAACCCTTGGAACATAGGTAGATGTCACAGTTGAGTGTCCATGAGGAGAACACTCATTGATGTAAATCTTCATATCTCGACCAGAATACATTAAACCTGCATATTAACGCCTTGGATTGTTGATTTGTATATGAAACTGCTTGAGGTTTATGTAAATTGCAAGTGATTAAATTTGAGTTTTAAGGCTCTTATGTTAAATTCATAAACACATAAAACATGAATTTAAACTTCAAAAATTGCAAAATAATGTAGACAATACCACCATAACAGTAAACACAAAACAACAAGTGGCGAAGGAGTTCACATCTCCTAGGCTACGTCTCCTGGCCCAGCTTCCAATGCTTGGGTCTATAGCATTATGCTCATAAAAAGAGTGATTACAACATGTTACAGTGATCAAATGGCTTTAACAACATCTCCATTGGCTTCAGAGTTATCAAAAACCCCTCTCTAGCCTCTTTTTTCTCCCCAAAAGACCAAAAACTGAGAAACTTATGCATATTTCCTCCTTTTCTCAAATTTTGCAACTAACCATCCTACAACTCAACCAAAACCCGGCTCGTGTGCCCCAAATGCGGAAACGGCACATTAAACTTAGCACAATTCCCCCTCAGCGGGCGAGTTTGTAGGACAGATAAAGGTGCCTTTAAGCCCCCGGTCCCGAAAATTTCAACCACATGGAGGCCATATGAACGCATAAAGTGTTGAAGTTAGGGGGCTCTATCTAGCCCCTATCTGCGTGCGCCCTCGGTCACGTGGATGCCGCATAGAACATGGGGCTGGCCCCCTTTGGCTGGCCTTGTTCCTCCCACGCTGGTGGTCTTATGGGTCTGCATGGGACCGTGGGTATTCACAAGGAACATCAGAGCCCCAATCAATTGCCCTTACTTGGATGGATTTTCCAAATCGGGTCCCGCAGCTTCTCCACATAATTTCTTGAAGTTCATTTCCATTGGTGTAAACATGGATTTGCATTCAGTCATTCCAAATCTTTCCAACAGTTTCACAATGTATTTTCCTTGTGAAATGAAAATCTAACCAGGCCTTTGCCACACCTTAGGGCCTAAAAAGTAGTGCATGAGACCAAGGTCTTTCATCTCAAATTTAGAGGCTAGATTCCTCTTACACTCGATCATTAAAGGTTCACTACTTGTCAAGAATAGATCGTCAACATATAAAACAAAAATAAATGGCATACCTTGGACTACCTTGAAGTAGAGGTTGGGATCGACATTACTTCTTGTGAATCCCAACTTCATTAAGTAACTGTCAATGTGTGCATACCAAGCTCGGGGAGCTTGCTTCAAACCATACAATGCCTTCTTCAACCTGCAAACATGTGTTCTTCTATCTTCCACTTCAAATCTATGTGGTTGTTAAACATATACTTCTTCCTCTAACATTCCATGAAGGAATGTGGTCTTTACATCCATCTGATGAAGAGTATGTCCCTGACTTGCAGCAAGGGCAGCTATAGAACGAATGGTTGTATATCAAGCCACAAGAGTTAATATGTCATCGTAATCTTCTCCCTCTTTTTGAGAGATTCCTCAAGCTACGAACCTTGGTTTATATTTCTCAATGTTGGGATCAATTCCATGTTTGATCTTGAATAGCCACTTTGAAGTCACAACAAACTTCTGATTCAGTCTAGGTACAACATCCCATACACCATATTTCACAATCAATTCATATTCCTCGGCCATAGCATCCTTCCAAAAATTTTCTTTTACCGCTTCTTCAAATGAGGATGGTTCGAATTGAATCACAGTCCTCATGGATGCAACACATCCCTGATACCTACATGGTTGCTTCCTTTCTTTGAATGATCTACAAATGGGAACATTTCTTTCAACATCCTCTAGAGTATCGCAGAGCCAAAGTGGTCTCTTCCTAATAGGAGGATTAATCGGAGGAGAATCTAATGAATCCATAGGCTCCATGGGATCATCAACCATTTCAGACTCGGGCACGGAAGGACCATCTAGAATATCCTAGTCATCATTCTCTTCCTTGGGAGGAGGAGGCGGAGGAAGATCTCTTGCTTTTCCAAGAGCTACATCTTCATCGAATGTTACATCCCTGCTAATTTCAACCTTCCTCTGACCAGGAATATATATTCTATATGCTTTAGAATTTTCACAATAACCCACAAATGTACATTTTCTTCTTGTAGCTTCCAATTTGTTCCTTTTGTCCTTCGACACATGAAAATATACAGGGCATCCAAATACACGAAGATGATTAATATCAAGCTTGATACCTGTGAATATTTCTTCAGGGGTCTTGTTTTCTAATGCTTGATGAGGCACCCTATTTTGAACATATACAACAGTAGATGTAGCTTCGGCCCAAAGGAACTTTGGCACCTTTTGATCATGGAGCATGGCATGGGCAACTTCTACTATAGACTTGTTCGTCCTTTTAGCCAAAGCATTATGTTAAAGAGTATATGGCACAATCGTTTCCTTCTTGATCCATTCTTTCTAGCAAAATGCTATGAATTCATTTGATATGTGTTCCCCTCCATTGTCAAACCTGAAGACTTTGATTCTCTTTCCTGATTGATTTCCGATCAAGGCTTTGAATTCCTTGAATATTTCAAAGGCTTCATCCTTGTGCTTAAGGTAGTATATCCATGTCTTTCTTGAGAAGTTGTCAATAAAGATGATGCAGTAGAGATGACCACCAACAGAATGTACAGGCATCAGACCACATATATTAGAATGAATGAGATGGAGGATGTCATTTGTCTTGTTCTTATTAGAGGGAAATTCCCCCCTTGATTTATTACCACTTGCACAACCTTAACAAACTCCATCATGATGAGCTTGAACATCGGGAATACCTGAAACAAATTTCTTCGACTTAGGAAGTGCATCATAGTGTAAATGAGCCAGCCTGCGATGCCATAATTCGCTCAGATGATTGGTATTATGAACCAATGATAGAAGAGGTCTTCCAGTGACTTTATAGAGTCCTTCAAATCTCGATCCTAATGTGAATGCATCTCTCATAGGTGAATCAGCAGGCCAAGTCAAAACTTTTCCTTTTATGAAGGCAACCCTCATCCATTTATCTTCCAATGTGGATATAGATACCAAATTCTTCATTAATCTCGGTACATACATAACATCATGCAACATAACTAATTCCCCATGATTCAACTGAAATTTGACAGATCCAAAGCCTTTCACAGGATGAGTGGAGTTGTCTCCAAGAATGATCTTCAACTTAGTCTCCCTCTCTAGCAGATTAGAGAGGTCTTCCTTATATCCAGAGAAATGATGAGTGGCCCTCTATCAACCAGCCAACTATCCCACGAATCCATTGGAGAAGAACTAGTAAGGGCGGAAATAAGAATGTATTCAAATTTATTCACAACATTGCTTTCATACCTTGGAGCCCTTGACTTCTTTTGAGGAGGGTGATCTTCTTCATGGTCACTTGAGGAGTCTCTTCTTCTTCTTTCATATCTTCTATCACGGTTATTCCTTTGATTGTCTTTTTTCTTTTGTTATTGTTGTAGCTTTTGGTGTTATAACGCGACCTCTTTCTCTTCTCGGGAAAGTCATAAGCATAATGACCTTTCTTGTGGCAATTGAAACATTAAATATGAGATAATGATATGTCATTGTGGAGTAGGAAGATTCTCTTTGTGGATAGAGACAATCCCTCTAGCCCAGGGGAGAGGGTCTAGCCACAAACAAGACAATCTAATATAAGTTCCCTTAGATTGAGAATGGATAAGATCCTACCTCTTGTATCACTAATCCTTGTTTGATGAAGTCCTTGTGCCTTTGCTCCAATGATCAGCTCCTTAGTGTCAATCAAGCACCTGAAACAATGAGACAAGAAACCAAAGCACACATGATAGCATACAAAATATTCAACCTACTTAAGAGGCTAAGGAGTCTTAAGCTACCAAATAGCATATGCAATTGATATAGGAAACAAAATATCAGTTGTATTATTATGACAAAAAGGAAAGTACAACCTTCACCTTAGCATTGCAAGTTTCCTTCGATGTGTCCAGGTTCCAGCACCACTGTTAGCATCTCATGATTCACCCTCAAAACAATGGAATTTCAAGGCTTCTTCCTCTTTGCTCCAAACCAAACAAACTACAAGCTTATTCTCCCTTCACAAACACAAACTAGAAGGCTAAGGTTCTCAAGATGGCTATCAAGATTTGCAGATTATTCCAGCCCTTTCATTAGCTAGCTGAGGTTGGAAAAGGAGGAGTTTATATAGCTTGAGAGAGGGGAAATGGATCCTCTTATGATGGGAGAGGTCTTATCCATTTTGGTTTGTTCCATTTTAATAGGGGAAAGGAGCCCAACAGTCTCTCTCGGCTCTATCTTGCCTAACCATTTACCAGACTTCCGTTCACGAAGCTTCTAGAACTGGAAGCTTCAACTCCATTTTTTAAAACTTTCCAAAAGAGGGTCAGCATGTGTCATGAATGGATTACCGGCGCCATTCAGCGCTAGGCCCAGTGTTAGACTCTGCAAATCAGCGCAGGGAAGAAACTAAGTGATAGCGTCGGTCTTGAAAACTGAGTTTGAAGGAATATTCTTGGGAAATGATGTAAGAGGGAAATGTTATGCAGATGAAGAGGGATTTAAGGACATGTTTTTTGTGATAGGGAAACACATGAGGTTCACTCTAGAGGTCCTCCAGGATCGAGGAACGGGGAGTATAGGGATAGCGACAAAATGTTGTGTAACAGATGCCCCCTAAATCGTGAAGGCCAAACAAGAGTGAGGGGTGAAATGCTTTACGAGTAGATGCATGGAACCGAAACTATTGTCGGAAAACCTGCAAGCAAGCATAGATACATATACATCACTGAAATCTCTGATACATGAATCTTGGTATGGACGTATCCATCTAGAAGAAGATCGTGCAAATGGATCCAAGGTATGGGCGCAACCATCCAGCAAGAAGGATCATATCTAACCCAAGGTATGGTCGCAACCATCCATCTGAAAGAGACATGTATGTAAGCATGATCATGTCACATCGCCTTGCAACCTAGACTTTTGTAATCTGAGCCCAGGGTCTTGTGCTCCAACACGACCCGATCAAAGTACAAATTCTAGCATGTGAATAGATGTGTTGATGTCGAACATGCTAGAAAATCGCTTGATTACCAATCAATGATGTGAATTGTTAACAAGCGCGAGAGAAACCACCAATAATGACAATGGCTCTCAAGGTACCAGCAACACAATTCACAAAGTGTGAATAAGGAACTAAAGTCGAACACTCGTGAAGTCACTCGATCAAAAGCCAATGATGAGAACTTGTCGTCGAGTGTGAAGAACTTTCCATTAGGGCATGCAAGCTTGTGGCAAGATCAAAGGTACTGGAAGGTAGTCTCTCGGCCAACTTCCCGGATAATGAGCTGAATCAACAGGAAGTGACCTTGTCAAAGGAGGGCCATGATGTATCCCACATCATCGACACGAGAAAAGGGATGCAATGATTATGGATGATACAGAGAATCGGGAATGAGTGTAAACTGCAGAAGGATTAACTCTTGAACATATCAGCGACACGACTATGGAGTTTGGCAGCTTTTGGGTCCATAGGATTGGAGGTCATGATGACGTGTCAGAGATCAGATGGAAAGGAAAAAAGTGGCGGCCAAACCCAGCAAGGTCAATTATGAAGTGAGGATATCCCAACCTGACACAAAGCAAAAGAGTGTCATGTTCAAGAGTGACAAGCTGCCGACACAACTGGTAAAAATTTTCCATTTCCCCCCACCATTTATTGTAGGTACCCCAATTATTTTTTATCACAAGCTTGAAGGGGATAGCATATGCTTGTAATCTAAGTCCATCTTTCGGATAGATCCGAACTAGTAAAATTAACGAGCCATAGGAAGGAGAAGCTCGGTGTCCGTCATGGTGATGAATTTGATGTCATTAAAGTTTACAAGTTCGACAAAAGGAAAACTCGACATCTTTTTCATATTTAGAGAGTTTGAAAAAGACATAGAAAACAAAACTCCAAAAGGTCCCTTTCGTAAATTTGTCTCTCGAGCCCGAAAAGGTAGAAAACAATACTCGAAAGAACCTTTTGACCATGTCAGCCAAGGAGTACCTTTTTCGTAAATAGTTTATCCCAACCCGAAAAAGGGGTAAACGTATACTGGGTAAACGACGTTTTGAAACCATTTACGAGGTCAAAACGACAAGAACTTGACAACCTTTTCGTGCTTCGAGAGCCGGAAAAGGGATTAAATCATACTCCCCATTTTTATTTTCTTTAACGAGTCAAAAAGGGAAAAACACTCGGCAATCTTTTCATTTTATTTTTTACAAGTCGGGAAAAGAGCTTAAATACGAATCCAATTTTGTATCACCACCGGAAAACCATCACCTGTCATTGCACAAGAAGCAAATGCATTATCTATTTCTAAGGAAAAATGGTGAAAAACACTTTTTAAAACCCTAAAATAGAGCGAAAAGCTTATTAAAAGGGAAAAAAGTAAAACATTTTTACCATTTACCTCATTATCCAGGTGGATGTTGGTGGCCACCCACCTATCCCACTTGGACCCCCACAACTATCTCATTCAGTTTTTTCAGTTTCCTTAATTATAGCACAATTTACTATTTTTAGCTATTTTTTCGGGTCTTGAACTTCCGGAGCCGTTTTGAGGGCCTAAACGACGTTTTTTAGGAAATCTGGGAGCAACATGGGTCCATAAATGAATGTTGCTCTTCCAAAAGTTGTATTCCTCAGATAGATCTTTCTAACGAGCTATTGTGCATGTCAAACAGAGATCATATGCCAAAGTCACGACCCCGGGAAGTTGATGTACCAATTTACCCAAAACAGGGCCCACAGTTTGGCGTTTCATCTTCTAGGGTTAGGTTTGACGCGCACAATAGATCATTAGGAAAGACCTATCTAAGAAATACAAATTTGTGAAGAGCAACGTCGGTCCACGGACCCATGTTGCTCCCAGATTTCCCAAAAAAAGTCATTCAGGGCCTCAAAACGACTTCAGAAGTTCAGGACCGAAAAACTGCTAAAAATAGTAAATTGTGCTATAATTAAGGAAACTGAAAGACTGAATGAAACAGTTGTGGGGGTCCAAGTGGGATAGGTGGGTGGCCACCAACATCCACCTGGATTACCTCATTTGGAGAAATTTTTACCCACTTGTGCCCTAAATCTTTAAGAGCAAATTGTTGCGGATCTAGGAAGTCAATTATCGAACCATCTATTGCAGGTAAGAGCCGAGGCCCTAATCTTCACATTGATACCTGTTTTTTATGAATTTAACCATCTTTTCAGGGATTTTGAGGGATTTTTAGCAAAAACAAATCGCCCTCGGTCGATGCGTGATCCGGGCACGGGATCGCACCGATTGGGGGCTTCTAACACAGGGACTCATGCCGGCGCAGAGAACGAGATTTTTTTCAAATTTTGCCCAATTTTAATGCTTTAAATCTGAAATTTCCCTTTCAAAGACTGATGCTAAATTAAATGTGGGATGTTTGCAGGCAAATCAAAGCGAAAATATGGTGATTGAGTGGAAAGAACGTGAGCATGAACGAATAGACCAAATGGACTTGGAAGATCCAAATTGTCTGGATGCATTGAGGAACTGTGGGCTCCTCAAATTCTTTCTGACACGGGCCTACAAGCTCAAACTGAGTTACTGCAATACCTGATCAGTCTATGGGACGTTGGACGGGAGGTATTTTTGATCCATGACAAAGAGATGGAGTTGGTGACTTCAGACATTTACTTCATTATCAGGTTGTCCAGTAGAGGGGAACCAATCCAATTATATGGAGGTAGGCCTATTAGGACGAGAGTAAACATGCTGCTTGCCCAACATTGTCCTAGAGCCCTGAAATCTATAAGCAACAAGATCGACATCATGACCATAAATGATCTTGTATTGAAGGTAATACTCTTAACCATCAACCGAGTGGCTGGGGCTCAAGCACTACATGAGTCCAACAAATCTTGGTTCTAGTATGTTGTGGATTGCATGGCACCATGGTTTTCAACTAGGCAGAAGCCATGAAGGTAAACATGAAAAGGCAACTATCCAAGTGCAAAGCAGGGAACTTAAGGAAATTTGGATATGGTTTCGTTCTAGTGATCTTCTTGGAACAAATCCCATTGTTCCATTACCAGATGGCGGATGTGAATCCTCCAATACCACGAGATCCACGGATGGTCCGATGGAGTGAATTGATGCCTAGATCTGGAGGGGGGCTAGCATATGTCCTATAGGCCTGCCTTCTTTGCATGGCTCAGATGACAGTTGATCGTGGTAGAGGATTGGCCGTACAGCAGGACTGACTTCCACGGTGATCTTGACATACCAATCCTAGAGGGAGAAGACTTTGAAGATGGAGGTGAGCAAAACAATTTTGGTTCTTGGTTTTTTACTGTTTTTGCATATATGTATTCGTGACACCTTGACTTGTAACTGCAGATGTTGGACCAGAGAGGCCAGCAGGGATGTCCCCTATAGCTAGATGTGTGGCTCGACAGTTCAAGGTCGCTCCTTACCAAGAAGGAGTGGACAACGAAGAGGAGATTGCCCGAAATCTAGAGGGCCTAACGAGAGGAATCCCAGAGTATGCACAGATCGAGGACATTCCTCGCTGTTATCAGTGGCACACAATGGGAGTGTTAGATCGGATTCGACGATTACTGACTTGTGTAGTACAAGCTGTAACATGTTATCATGATCACCACGAAGAGTAGTCCACAGTTTAGCATTTAAGTTTTGAGACCTGCGAGCCACGGATGTTCTTGGAACACATATATTATTTTTTGGATGTTGATGTATTACACTCAAACATTATCGACATATATATGCTATATTTCCTGTTTACTATGATACAATGGTTTTTCACATATTGCGTAAATGTCTGTCTAAAACATAATTAGCCAATGCATCTGTTAATGTATTCATATGCCTAGGAATGTGATGATATGTGATATAATCAAAATTTCTTTCTAATAGATGAATACGCAAATACATTCTCAATATCTGAGGGTTTCTGACAGAATATTGCCCATTGAGCTAAAGAAAAACAAGTTGCAAATCAAGGTTAACAACCATTTCTCGAATGTCAAGAGCAATGGCTTCTGACAAGAGTTCGATAACTGCGCTATATTCAACAATGTTATTAGTTGTTTGACCCAAACAAATACCTTGAAGATCAATCAACTCACCATGAGGGTCATAAATAGCCCATGCCATAGATGATAGATTCTGGGTACTATGGCAAGCACCATCAACGAAACTGACATAAGGAGTCACAAACATTTGCAAAGCAGGTGAAGACATAATAAGTAGGAAAGCTGCTTGAAAAACACACCAAACCAAACTACACAAAAATGAATAACACACTTATGTACACAAGTAATCATGCGAGATGACTCACACATAATACTTTTTGAGGTATAGCCCATTGCGAGGCTTGCTCAAAGGGTTACCCTCATAATCAATTAGCTCATATGCCCCTTTTTGTAATACACGCTTGACAATATAGGGCCCATGCCACATGGGTTCGAATTTTCCTGCCCCTAGCTTATCGTTAGCTTGGTCATACAGCAAGACCAAATCTCCCTCAGAAAAAGAACGAGGAGAGACTGACTGATCAAAATGGGATTTAACTCGCTTTTTTGTGCTTCAATGACTAAAGCAGCGAGACGACAGGTTTCATCTAGTCGTTCCAAATATAGGAGACGCTCTTCTTGAGGCGAGGTTTCAGGGAGTAATTCAACAACCAATTTGAGTGAGGGAATTTCACATTCAATTGGTAGGGTAGCTTCTAGACCATAGACGAGCTAGAAAGGTGTGAATCCAGTTGCATCTTTAGTCGAGGTTCGGTAGGCCCACAGAGCTGAAAAAAGCATGAGATGCCAATTAGATTTGTGCATCCCAATGGTGCGCTGAAGCATAGTAACTAAAACTTTGTTTACCACTTCAACTTGGCCGTTGGCCTAAGGGTAATACGGAGTTGAGCTGTTGTGATGCAAGCCCAATTTCGAAGTCAGCTCAGCCATCATATAATCGTGAAAATGGGAGCCATGGTTAGTGACAATGGCTTGAGGCACTCCAAACCTGGAAATCACATGATTGAATAGAAATTGTGCCATTGTTTTACCATGAGATGAATATGTAGGCATCGCTTCATTCCATTTGGTAAAGTAATCCACGACAACGATAATATAACCATGCCCCCCGGCTGAACGAGGGTTACATGTCATAAAATCAATGCCCCATTTGGCAAAGGGACCAATGGTAATAATGGGGTGAAGGAGAGCGGGTGGGGCACATATTTTCCACTGATAAATCTGGTACTGGTGGCATTTGTGAACAATAAGAATGCAATCTTTAAAAATAGAGGGCCAGAAATATCCAGCGTGGAGGATATTTTGAGCAGTGGCATAACCAGACAGATGACCACCACATGCACTAGAATGGCAATCATTTAAGACTCTTTCAGCCTCATCGAGAGTTAAACATCGGCGAAGAATCGAATCAACACCAACGCGGTATAAAGTATCCCCAATGATGCGGTAAGGTTGGGATTGATGCCGAATGCGTCGACGATCATCCTTGGACAACACAAACCGGAAGGTAGAAGTTTGGAGATACATGATGATATCATCGTACCAAGGATCAAGAGTGCTAATCAGAAAGAGAGTCTCATCGGGTAACTGCTCATTAGCACCAGTAGGGAGAGAAGCAGAGGGAAAAGAGAAAATCAACTCAACAAATACAAGTGATTTCTTCGATTTGGCAGTAGTGAACACCAAATCGAATTCCTGGAGGATGAAAATCCACTTGGAATATTTGTCCCCAAGCAACTGATGAGTCATAATATAAGTCATGGGGTTGTAATCAAAAATCATGGTTGTAGTGCGAAGGAGAATATAATGCCGAAAGCGTTGAACAGCCTGAACAACAGCCAAAGCCAACTTCTCAACATGAGCATAACGGGTCTCAACATCGAGGAGATTGCGACTAAGGTAATAAATGACATGTTCATGACCTTCGTCGTCATCTTGCACTAGGACCATAGCAATAGTGCTAGAAGCTGCAGCTAGATAGAGGAAATAATCACGATGATAGTTCGGAGGGTGCAATAAAGGAGCATTAATGAGGACAACTTTCAAGTCATCAAAATACTTTTGGGCAGTCTCATCCCAACGAAATGGAGTTCCTTGCTTAAGCAATCGAGTGAACCCTGAAGCTAGCTCAACATAGTTAGGTGTTGAGAATGCAACAAGATGATGGGGCTTAGTGGAAAGAAGTCGCCTTCACTAAGTGGGCCCGCAGGCTATTTTTGGCGCAAAGTCTATTTTTAGACATATGGATCATGGTCTATGAGTTGCAGGATGCTATTTGTGGATGATTGGTCATGTTGGTAAAAATAGATGGACTTCTATTTTTAGACATATGGGTGGATTCTATTTTTAGACTGCCAGGCTAAAAATGGAACAGTCGAATATTATTAGCTCATAATAATATTTGGACTATAAACATTATCTTATCCTCTTGGAGCACTTCAGTTTGAGCTATAGATGTGGCACATGCAGCGGTCAGAAGGAAATACGCTTTTCTTGTGGGTCAGCTGAGCTATTGCATGGTGGACTTCAGTTAGAACTCAAGTGGTTGAGTTTTGGTGGAGTTGATTGTGGAGTTGATGGAGTTGTGTTCAGTTTGACTTGGTTAAACTAGTTGTATTTAGTCTAACCGTAGAATACACTAGTGATGAGTGATGTGAATTAATTGTTAATTAATTCACTAATTATTAACTCATAAAGCAACTAAAGAATACATCAGTTAACTCAGTGCATGGACAGTTCAGTGGAGACAAGTGTTAGAGGTTGAGATTGCTATCAGTTGTGACTATAGTTGTGCATGAGATCTTGCACAATCAATGGGATTGAGTAATGCCAATGAGGATTGTGTGGTTCAGCCAAGGAAATACGAGTTTGCTTCAGCCATTCATCATTATTCTCATGCAGGATTGCGTAGTGGAGGCAGGCAAACAGTGGAGGAGATTTGAGGCATCAGATCTGAGCTAGTTTGTGTGTAACAGGTGGAGATAGTACTGAGTACTTGTGAGGAGTATTGTACTATGTATTGTTACATGTTCTCAATCATTATAATATACAGATAGTGTGGGGTTTTCAGCTGTATGCTTTCCCCGGGTTACATACTGTGTTAATGTGCGCATGCGATTGATGTTTCATTGTTTTTAATTCTGCTAATTTGATGATCAACGTAGAGGAGGTTATCTATTATGCATGTATTCCGCAATAGTGTATAATCGGGATAAACTCTATGAATAAGTGTCATATTATTCAAAATTTCTACATTAGGCACAAAGCGACGAAGGAAAATTGCTTTCCCTTGTAGACTCTATAATTGATGCAACGAAGAGGGAGGCAGTAGGTTAACAATAGCCTCAACTTTAAGAGGATCAAGACAAATACCATCCTTCGAAACAATAAAACCAAGAAGTCGTCCGGACTCAACGCAGAAGACACACTTATGCAGATTAAGCCGAATGTTATAGTGTCGACAACGAAGAAAGATTTGTTGAAGGTGATCGGGATGGTCATGACACTTACGTGAATGAGCAGGAAGATCATCCAAATAAGGCTGAACGATGTTTTTAATGTCATGAAAAGCATAAGACATCGCTCGTTGGAAAGTAGCCCCAACATTCTTAAGGTCAAAAGGGAGTTTTTTATACGCAAAAGGCCCCCACAGACAGATAAAGGTGATCTTGTGTTGATCAAAGGGTGAAATGTTTATCTAGTTATAACCAGAGAAACCGTCCATAAAGGAGAAAATCTCACTCCCAGCACATTCATCTATAATCTGGTCTATAAAAGGAGTGGGATAATTGTCCTTCGGACAAGCACGATTAATGTCACGGTAATCAACATAGACCCGAATGGTGCCTTGTTTCTTAGTCACTGGTACAATATTGGACACCCAATTTGTCAGAGGAATAGAATAAATAAATCCATCTTTAAGAAGTTTTTCAACTTCCCCCTTAATGGCGACCGCTTTTCTAGGGTGAACATGACGAAGCCGTTGGCGATTGGGCTTCACGTTAGGATAAGTCGAAATTTTGTGCACAACTATACTTGGGTCAACTCTGGGCATTTCTTTGTATCACCATGCAAAAACATCTCAAAACTCTTGAAAAATACGAGTATAAAGCTTGATCTCATTAGGAGAACAAGTTACCCCAATATGAACGTTTTCAATGATACCAAGCTTAACAAAAATGTCAATAGGCATTGTTTGGGTAATATTACCCATGTTCCCTTCCGACCAAACTTCATAGGTCATGATAGGAGTCTAAAGTGGTTGGGTCAGGAAACGAGAAGAGAACTTCTCAAGAAAGTAGGCATGGCTCCCTGGCCAGGTAAGAACGAGGAACGATGATGAGTATCATTCCAAGGTGGGGAAAGACATAATTTCCATGATACTTTCGTCAGTAGGAGAAGTCTCGATTAGGGGATCAGAAGAATCCAAAGAACCAATCCAAGGAGATTGAGAATACGCATTGATAGATGTACCCAAAGTAGTGTGATTAGTCGATATCGAGGCCGAGGCTGAAACAATCTCCGCTTAATTAATCTCAGCAAGGCTTAACGACATGACATCAGCCCATGCATCAACTTGATCAAGAGGAGGAATGATCCAAGTATTAGACTTAACCGAGATCATGTTAATTGAGGTAAAATGCGGAGGTGGGAGAGGAAGAATACCCATTAAGGTGGGATCTTTGAAAAGTCCAACCCCCACACTCTCATATGGAGCACCGGTATGCTTCACATAAGGAACATTGCCATCCAAGGAAGAAGAAGCAAAGAAAGACAATTGGTCGACTGTGAAGATTTTCCCTTAATGAGTAAAACGAAGAACGTGGAACAGAGAGGAGGCTACAACATGCATAGCATGGGTCCAACTCCGCCCGAGTAGAAGATTATAGTTAAGATTTGCATCAACAAATTCTACTTCGACATTAACTGTCTTACCTTCCAAGGTAATGGTGTTACAGATCCATTTGGGCACATCACTCCCAACATTCAGATCAGTACTATTAGGGCTCATCAAACCCGAATCCAGTTGCTACATGCCCTAGACAAGTCATTACTTTGAATGCCTCCTTCCTTGAAATTTTCCTGGCCTGAAGCCCTCCATGAATGCCTCCTTGAGGGAACAACACAACCTTGGTCAGGGGTAAATGTGCTTCAATGCAGGTAGGCCCATGTAAGGGTGCATTTCAGTGCACCTAGGCCCACTTTGACCTACGTTGGGCGAGATTGAGTGAAATCCTCATAGGGTTCTTGGAATATTCTTATCTTCTGGAGCCTTCTAGAAGATTCCCACACTTATCATCTCCTATGAGCTCGAAATTGGATAGGGAATGAGTTAAGTAACCTCCTATCCTCTCATCCCTTCCTCCATGGAAACTAACTCTAAGTTTGGAAGGCCATTCAATACCCTCATTTATGACCAAACCACCTCCATTTTCCTATAAATTGAGCACTCATCTAAGTGATCAAGGGTTGGACTTTGAGAATTTGTAAGGAGATACTGTTGGTGTGAGGTTTGAGATTGTAAGCAAGTATTGTTATGCTGCCAAAGTGTTGTGCTTATGGTGTGATGAAGGATGGAACTCAAGCTGGATGAGTGACATGGGATCGGACTTCATGGTTGTAACTCTTCCTTCTACTTCATAAATATGTTTACACCTTTTCCCATATTCTTGTCTTTATGTATGATGATTATATGTGTAAATGCTTTCGATTCCATTTGCTTATAGTAGATAGATCTCTTACTTTGATCGTTTTTTGTCCTCTGTTTATGATTGCAGGTACTTATCGAGCAGATTCAATTCGAGAAGGAGCGATGAGAGCTATTCAAAGGAGACAAAGGGAAGAAAAAGATAACAAGTAGGTCCCTTGTCTTATTTATCTTCTATAGAAAAAGGTTTAACTCTTTAAATCTATTGTTCTAGGTGTAGCTACCCACCTAGGGAAATTGTGTTTATTCGTAGATGCAAAATTCGAAATAACAAATTGGTGTCTCCACTGGGAAACGACCATCATTCCGGGTAGTTTATCTTCATCCTAGTACACCCTAGTAGACTTTACTTGCTTCCATTGACCTTGTTGCATCCTTTTTGAAGTGTTTTTTGGTAAAAAATTGTGCTTGAAAGCCCCTAGAACGGCTCTTTAGCACCAACACAGGATTGATCAGGACACATAGCGTTGCAGAGCACCCTTGGCTTGAGGACAATGCTCTGAAGCGCACTGTCTCCCATTCAGGGCTACGCTGATCCTCCTTAGGTTAAAAAATCCCACCTTTGACTTGATTTTTATCAAATTTCCTTCTGTTTTTGCTTGCTGAAAGATCAATGATTGTTGTATTGCTGAAATCAATTTGTGTTTCCTTTTCTAGCCCTACTTTGGCCTTGATTGTTTAGTGTTTATTAAATTGTTTCTTTATCAATATAAATTCAATTTCAAAGTTAGATTATAGTCAATTAATCTTTGTTCAAAAGAAAGTGTCGTAAAAGTCTTCATTTCTTTCGAAAAGGATCTGTCGTAAAGTCTTCGTTCTTGCAAAAGATTGATTGATTGTATGTGCATTAGTTTCCTTTTGTTCACCTTTTTTTTTTTTTAAGTCAATTAATCTTTGTTCAAAAGAAAGTGTCGTAAAAGTCTTCATTTCTTTCGAAAAGGATTTGTCGTAAAGTCTTCGTTCTTGCAAAAGATTGATTGATTGTATGTGCATTAGTTTCCTTTTGTTCACCTCCTTTTTTTTTTTTAGTATTATTATTATTATTATTATTATGATATATACTTTTAACTGAAATGGTTATGTTTTATTTATAGAGAGAATCAGGTTGGGCTACACCAAACAACCAAAATACATTCTTCGGAAAGTCAGAAGCACAACCTTCCCACTCAGGGGATTATTGCCTTGATCGGGGAATCAACATTTGTACTTATCATCCCAATTTGCAACGTACTTCCTATATTTGCCAATCTGTCCGCTTCCTTGTTTAAACCCCTGAGAATATGGTAAAATTGAACTGAGGGAATTTCTCTCAGAATTCTCTTTAGTCTTGTTAGCAGCTTGTTTAGCACCAGATCCTTTAGCTCTTTCTCACTAATGAGCACTTTTATCAGCACTTCTGAGTCTCCAAAGACTAAGATTTCTCTTGGATTTTCCTCTCTCGCCATTTGACAAGCTTTCAATAAGCCAAGAATTTCTGCTTGGTTGTTGGTTCTCTGACCAAGCCCCCAGCTGAAACTATCTTCTTTGTTCCCATTCGGTGAAAAAATCACCCTACCCGCTCCTGACTTTCCTGGGTTGCCTTTTGAAGCACCATCGAAGAAGATTGTGCACTTGCCCTGGGATCTCCACCAATGTTGAAAGTTGTCCTCTGAATCTCGGATTTGCCATCTTTCCTTTTGAATTGGGCGAGGATTTGCTTTGATTCTGACCCTGCTGGAATAAGCATCCAGCCACGTCCTTTCTTCAATTAGAAGGGAACTGTCATCTTTGACGGGGAAATGATTCAAAGTTTCTAAGAGCAGGCCCTTTGCTCGGGCAACCACCATTGCTGGAGACCAATCTGTATTGTTGAAAATGATATCGTTCCTGGCGAGCCAAAGCTTCCAGCAGACATATTTCGGGGCAACAATCCACACTCAGTGCCAAAGAGACTTGCTAGTGATGCTATGAGGATAACTGTCTTTCCAAGAGGTAAACATGGAGACAACCGAGACCTGAGATGGAGGGCAAACATTCAGCCCATGCAGGAAAAAGGACCAGACCTCCTTCGCGAACTCGCACTCTATAAATAAGTGATCAAAAGTTTCCTTTGCGCATTTGCATAACACACAGCGATGGGGGCCTACTATATTCCTTTTGCACAAGTTTTCTCTAGTCAGAATTTTCTTGTGCATCAACGTCCAAAAGAAGAAATTAATTTTGGGGATGCTGAAGCTATCCCAAACCTGCTTCCAAAAATATTCCTGGTGAGTCGATTCCTTCCTAGTTTGCATCTGAATGTAGCCTTGAGCTGCCGAATAGACCCCAGTCTTGCCCCAACCCCAGGAATCTTCTTCTTCCTTATGGACCGGTGCGAAATCATAGATTGCTTCAAAAAGAATTTCCAACTACATTTGTAAATGTTCTGGAGTTCTAGGAAACTTCTATCATTGCGAGTTCCCATGGCTATCCCATTCCGAGATGTCTTCTATTTTCCTGATTCCTTTCGCATGTAACCATGCTCTTAACTCAGAGATTTTGTTAACTTTTGCAAGAGGAGGATGGCCCATAATGTTGTCTCTCCATAACATTGTGTTTTTTCCATTGCCAGGAATCCGATACAGGTAGGATCTAAAAAATTCAATGCCTCTGCTACACAACTTCCAAGCCAAAGATCCTTTTGGATTTTTCTCCACCGTGAATTGCCTCAATGACTGATTGTTGAGATATTTAAGTTTGATTAATTGGCTGACCGGGTGGCTAGGCTCTGCATGGATCTGCCATAATAACTTGCATCCCATTGCTAAATTGGCATGTGTGGGGTCTCTAATTTGCAATCCACCTTCCACGATAGGTCGCTTCACCATGTCCCAGTTTATTAAGTGAAATCGGTTATTGTTTCCACGGCCTCCATTCCACAGGAAATCGCGAATGAGCCTTGAAATCTGATCGGAGATTGCTTTTGGAGCCAACATTAGAGAAGCCTGGAAAGTGGGCAGTGCCGAAAGAACAGATTTGATTAAAGTGAGCTTGCCTCCTGTGGTGAGCCAAAAACCTCCCCAGACTACGATTTTCTTCTTGAATTTTGCTATAACTTCCTCCCACAATTGGTTTCTGTTGGAACCCAGCGTTAGAGGAAGGCCTAAGTATTTTATTTTTTCCCAGGAAACGTGCCCAGCAAAGCCTAAATGGTTTGCAATTTTCTCAATTGTGTGTTGATCTGTGTTCCATCCAAACACAGCGCTTTTCCTCTCACTTATAAGGGCTCCCGAGATGCTACAGAATTTTTGGAGGATGACTTTAAAAGAATTTGCTATTCTCAGAGAAGCTCCTCCAAGCATTAAGGAGTCATCTGCGAACAGAGCATGGTTCATGGGTTCAATTCCTTTTACTATTCGAATCCCAGGAATGCTGCCAGCTTGTTTTTCAAAAGAAAGCTTTCTACTCAAGGAGTCTGCCATCAGAATATAGAGGAAGGGGGATAGAGGGTAGCCTTGCCTCAATCCCCTGGTGGCTAGGAAGTAGTTGGCAGGCCTTCCATTTACCAAAGGCGCGATCCAGATCTTTTCTATGCAGGCTTTGATGAGATTAATGAACTCCTGACTGAAACCAAAGGATAAAAGAACCCTGTACAAAAATGAACGGTTAACTCTGTCAAAAGCGTTAGACATGTCCAGTTTGATCAGCATACCTTGTTCTTTTCGGGAATGGCTGGAATGCAAAGCTTCTTGGACTTGAATTACATTGTCCAGGATGTGCCTTCCTTTCACGAACCCCCCTTGAGCTGGAGAAATTAATTTTTGTAGCAGAGGTTTGATTCTATTCGCCAGGAGTTTAGCCAGAATCTTGTAGGAGGCATTGCATAGCGAGATCGACCTATATCTTTCAAAGGACCCAGGGTTCACTTCCTTGGGAATTAAGGCAAGGAAGGTGGAATTGATTCCACCTCTAACCTTAACTTTCCTCAAGAAATCCATGAATCATTCTCAGAAGGTCTGATTTAATTATCTCCCAGCATAGTCTATAAAAATGAATTGAAAAGCCATCTGGCCCAGGAGCTTTGTCGGGCTCCATGGACCACACTATTCTAGAGATTTCCTCTTCCGAGATGGGATTCAACAACATGTTATTGTCATCTGTGTTAACTAGGTTTGGGATATGAGTGAGGAAATCATTTATGTCCTCTTCGCACCCATCCCTTTCAGCGCTGAGAAGAGTCTGAAAGTGGTTCCCAGCTGCTTCCTTTATCTGATCAAAACCTTTGCACACCTGCCCACTGGAAGTGGTGATTTCAGCGATGTGGTTTCGCGAAAGGCAAGCCCTATACTGTCTGTGGAAGTATGCAGTGTTTCTGTCTCCAGCTTTTAACCACAAGCTGCGAGACTTGATTCGCCAATATTCTTCTTCTCTTCTGAAGTAACTGTAAGTATTCCTTTGAGCAGATTTTTCTTTGTCAATGTCCAATGAGGAGATTTCAGTCTTTTCCAAATCAAATTGGATTTCAGCCAGCTGTTGGACAGCTTCTTTCCTCTGGCTGGTAGGAGTTTTTAAAGCCTTCTTTATCCAATCTTTCAAGGCATACTTTGCATTTTTTAACTTTTGCTCCCACACAAAGCTTGGGGAGCCTGTTACTTCTTTTTTCCAAGCTGTTTGAACTGTTTCGAAGAACCCTTCTCTTTCAGCCCAGAGAGGACTAAATCGAAAAGGAAGTGGGCCTAGGTCCTCTTCTTCTTTCAAACAAAGAAGTATTGGCTTGTGGTCCGAGGTTAATTTTGGAAGAATCTTGGAGAAGATGATTCTTCTATCCATCATGATTGAACTGTGGGTGAGAAATCTGTCCAGCCTGGCTGAGATATGATTCTCCCCTATTCTATTGTTGGTCCAGGTATATTCTCCTTTCACTGGCTTGAAATCTACCAGATCCCATTGAAGCATGAGGTTTTCCACTATGTAGAGCATAGGATCCCTGGTATAAGAACCTCCTCTCTTCTCTTTGGGATCCATAATAATGTTCAGATCTCCTCCTATGACAATGTTCTTTGGATTATGAAGTTCTAAAAAGTCCGAGAGTGACTTCCAACACTCTCTCTTTTCAGCATAGTGTACAGGAACATACAAGTTAAAGAGAGCTAAGATGAGATTGCTTGAGGTATGTCGAAGCTCGGTGAAGATCCAATGCTGTGTCTCATAGGATCTTTCTAACGAGAAGATTTTTCCAGACCAAAAGGTGCCTATTCCTCCAGCCGAGCCTCTGGCGCTTACTGCCTTCCCATTGTCAAATTTCCATTTTGTGCTGCTTGTATTTAGAAGGAGCTCCCCTTCTATTTTTGTCTCTTGGAGCATGAGAATGTCTGTGGGTTCCATTTTCAATAAGTCTTTAATAGCTTCTGCCTTTGAAGGATTCCCCAATCCCCTGCAGTTCCAAGAGACCAGCTGCATTACTTACTGCTTGTTGGGATGGGTCCACCTCCCTTGGGAGGTCTGGTTCTGGTGCTTCTCCCGAGAGTCATCTCGATGGTGGCTTGGCTCCCTAGGGTTTTTTGTCTTTCTGCTTCTTCTTCTCTAGTTTCCTTGTGTGTTCTCCTTCCGGTTCTCTTTGAGGGCCTCTCGAAGGTCTCATCCTCCGATGAGCCAGAATTCTCTATGGTCTTTTTCTTTTCTTTTTTTATAATGTCTGCATATGACGGAGAGGAATTACTACCTAGAACCAGACTTGAGGGAAGGATTTCCACATTACCTGAAACCGGAGAGGCGAAGTCATTCGTCTGGATGAGTCCTTCCCGATCTGCTTCTGGTGGTTCTGGAGGAGTGTTGAGAGGTTCGAAGGAGTTTTTATCTTCCTCGGTGTTGTTTGGTTCCATGCTCCCTGAGATTTGAGGGTTTCCACTGTCTTGCCCAGATCTTTTCCCCGTCTCTTTGCCTTTGGATTTATTATTCTACCTGTTGTGTGCTGGTTTCTTTACTTGCTTCCATTGTTCTCCTTTGTCTTTCTCTGCTGTCTCCTCGCTCTTCTTCTTGCAGTACCTTGCGAAATGCCCATACTCGTGGCAGTGTCGGCATTTGAAGGGAAGTTGTTCGTAGTCAAGCTCTTGGATGTGGGTCCAATCTGCAACCAAGAGTTTGATGGCTTCAGGTAAACCAACTTCCAAGTCAACTTCGACACAGATTCGGGCACAAGAGTATTGGTCTTTTCTCACCGCTTGGTCTATGTATTTGCCTAGGGCATTGCCTATATACTGCAGCGATCTCTGGTTCCAGCAATGAAGAGGGAGATGAGGAAGGTGCACCCACACTGGAACTGCTGTGGGCACATCCTGTGCCGGATCGAAATCTGGTGACCATTTATTCAAATAAAGCCCCTGAGGGCCCATAAAATATGGCCCGTTCCTGAAGATCAGACTTCTGTCTTCCGCATTGTCGAACACAAAGACGAAGAACCCTTTGCCAACGAAGTGACTTTTAATTCCTTCTGAAACCAATGGAATCCAGTTTCGTTTTACCCATTCTTCTACTGCTTTCGGGGATGGCCATAGCCCTGTGAACTGGCCAATAAGACCCCTTTCGGCTAGATTCAACATTGATCTGCAAGTTTCTTCCACCGGCAATACCACCGTGGGGATATTATCCAGTTTTTTCACAAACTTCTGCTGTGATCCGGAGATCGTTCTTTTTCCAGCTGCTGCTATTAACTTCCTGAATGCTTCGACTTCAGGAGGCGAGGAAGGAGGGGCCTCAGAGCCACCTCCAAGATCCATTGCGGCAAGGAACCGCTCGATAGGAAGGGAGAACGCAGCTAGGGTAGCCGCAGTCCAGCCATGCGCATGATTTTTATTTTTTTTTTGGTTTAAATCTAAAGTTAAGTCACTTTCGTGTTTTTGGAAGTGAAGCTCCTTTTGTTCATTTTAACATTAAGGGAATTTAAAAGAAAAACTTGCATGGTGCATTGAAAAAAGTTTGTGTGTGCTCATAGGAAGAGTTTAGGGAAATTGCATTAGATGTGCTCTTTGTTCTTTGATTAAAAGAATCTGATTGCTCTATCCCTACTAGCTAAGGTTTTCATTGTTCAAATTGAATGAAAAGAATGCTTATCATATTAGTTGCATTCTAAGAATTTCAAAGGCATTACGTGGTGAACCTTGAAAGGCAAATTCTTAAGAAATTATCTCAATTAACCTAATGGAGCATTGTAACTTAATGCATATCATTTAGAGGTCTAGGCTAGAGACGTGTTCTGGCATCGTTAAACATAGCAGTTGTCGCTAACTTGTATGTGATACAATCCGAGTGTGATACCTCATTCCATGTACGTAAGTATATCATAGCTCGTCCACATACCTTTGGGTATATAGGGTGCTGTTACAGTACGTAAAGTATAAAGGAATGCTCTCATTGTGCAGTTTCGCATTAGACAATGCTGACACAGATTGGGCCTCCACGTACTTTCAGGTATATATGGGAGGACTACATTAGGTTGCTATCCATCCTTAGGTAAACGAGTTGGCTGCCTTGTACACTGTGATACACCAAACACAACATTCAGGGAGATTGCCTACCTGTACTTCTCGATTCGCCGGGAGGTATTCTGCAGTTCACAGTTACTTGGTAATCCTTTTGCCTAGATTATCCCTCTTTTGTTTTGTTATGTTATTTTGATTAAAATAAAATTAATTGACCACAGATAACATCATCCATGCTCACTCCTTAGTTTATATTAGGTTGATACATATGGCAACAACTCCGCAATCCACCAATCAAGGAATTCCTTTTGATGGGAATCCTAGTCCTTTTCCTCCTTTCGGAAATATTGGTGCTCCTTATATGGCTACATTGTCCCTTCTAGGATTTACCATTGGCTTGCCAATATGGTTGCTTTTAACCTCCTTGGTTCAAAATATCGTGATTTCTTCGCACTTGAGTACTCCTCCAACTAGACAAAATCAACCTCCAGTTGATCTTAAAGTTGACCCTTTGCCTTCTTCCTCGATTTTTTCTTCCTCTTGGCCTGGTGGAAGTATTAACACTAGTAACCAGGTGGCTAGGAAGAAGAAGAAAGGGAAGAAGAAGAAGAAGCAAATTCAACAGGGGGGCAACCAAGCAACCATTGCTTTGAATGCAACTTCTGATGAGAAACCATCCGATAAGCCTCTCAAAGTTCGATATCCTTGCAAACTTTGTACAAGAGACCGTCTTCTTCGAAATTGTCCTGATATTCCTTAGATCTTAGAAGAATGGTCTTCTCGTTCACATTGTCCTGTGTCATCAACTTCTGGATATCATGCTGGTGACACACCATCAACTAGTGGTAGTAAAGTTCATGGAAAGAAGGGTAAAGTTAAGTTTCCCTGTATGTTATGTGAATGGAATCACCCCATCAACCTTTGTCCCTTTCTAGATGAAGCCAAAAAAGTGTTGGATAACTATCCTGCTTCTTTGCAGCGACTTCCATATGGTTATAAGAGACTCTCCCTTAATCCTTCACTAGTTGATAAAGTGATTGACCCAAATCAACCGTCGGTCAAACCCACTCTCTCTGAATGTAAATCCCATGAGTCTATACTTGACCAATCAAAGGTCGAGGAAACAGTTGACTCGATTTCACCTTCAATTAATCGTACCTTTTCCGTAAAGAGTGAGTATGATACCACTCAGGTTCTTTTCGTTTCTTCAGATTCCAATGAGCTTGGAGGCAACCCTCCTGTTCCATCAAGACAGGAGGAAAATCCTCCCGCTCTCGTAACTCAAGGGGTTAATTCTCCCATTCTTACAGTACCCCCTCCAAGTAGTCTGGTCACTTCCTTTGATTGGAATCGACTGGCAGGATGTTGTCTTCCTTCTTATGTGCCTTTCCAAATCATAGTACAGGTTTGTAATATGGTTGTACCTGGCACTATTATAGATGAAGGTGCATCTGTGAGTATCCTTTCCTCCACTGCTTGGAAAGCGCTCGATTCACCGCCACTTGTGCATGTTACCAAGAATTTGTTGACTTTTTTTTTTTAACAAGGTCAGGTAGTTGATATATTACCAAAAGCTTTGATGGAGCAAGCTCCTATTACAAATGACTGTACCATGAAAAACATCTAAGCCATGAGATAGGAACGCAGTCTCTTCTCCTAGGCTTGTGTTCAAGACTTCATGTATTTTTATGTGTATTCTAGTGTACTGCCTAACAAAATGACCTACTAGAAAGAGAAATTTACATGTCATGGGCTCTCTAGCAGTTTTCCAAGGCTTGTAGATTGATTTCTCCTGAGTTGACTGGTTCTTCTTGTCATAATTGATTGAGTTCTCTCCTTCGTTGCTCAAAGAGTTGTTTTTGTAATATGCCACTGCTTCTTCTTCAGTGGGTTGAATTCCATTTGATTTGTTTGCTTGTTCTTCCTTTGTCTCTGCTTACTGCTCCATATTTTGTTGTGCTTCTTTGATTTTGTGTTGCCTGAGGTGCTTCTTCTTCTGCTGCTGTTGACCACTTTCCTTTTGGCGTAAACGGGAACCGTTGGATATCGGAGATCAACGGACGAGGTTGTCAGAAGAATAGCGGCCAAGATTAAGTCGCATAGATTGGGATCAGGGGATGAACGGTGGAGATTAACCAGAGGCGCTGGTGGAAGAGGAAACTGGAGGAGCCGTCACAGTCGTCGATGGTTGAGATCTACGGTCATCGGGCGCGAACAAGTCCAGATGTTAACCGAGAAGAAAGGTGGGATTATACGCGGAGATGGTATTTCGGGCAGGGTAGAAACCATAAGTGGTAAAAGGGAGAAGTTGCCTGATTCCACTGACCGAGCGACACGTAGCATCGAAGGAGAGAGAGAAAACCGCTTTTCGGGCGGGTAATCTCCGTGCTTGTTGTCTGCCCGAAATCAGTGGGAGTCGTCCGATCCATTGAGTACAGATCGACGGTGGAGGAGAGTCGCACAAGTTTGATTGAACAGGCTAATCGACGACCGTCGGATCAAGGGCCAGATCAAAGGTCCTGATTTTATCGGATCAGAGAAAGGAGGGAACAGTGTTGCGGAAAAGGCTTGGGAGTGCAGGCCCGACGATAATTATAGATGCGAATGAATGATTTTTTGAAGTCTAGTTTAAGTGCTCGGACGGGTTTTTCCCATGTATACCGATAGAGTTGAAGTCCCTGCAAACGACATAATTGAAGGAGGGCCAAAATCTGGTTATAACAGTCAGGGAGGAGGGCTAAGATAATGGGAGGGGCAGATGGAGGGAGTGGATGCTCATAAGGGATTTGCGCTCACTGAGAGGAGGGAGTGAAGGGAGTGAAGAGATACAGAGTGAGCAAGCTGGGTAAGAAGAAGGGTGGGGGCTTAAGATGAAGTCTGTGCGCTGAACAGAGGAAACACTGCGGGCTATTAGAGAAGACAGGGAGGGGCTTTGAAACCAAAGTAACACTATAATAACATGGAAAGTGAAGATTTCCTCGCTGAGATTGCTGCTGCGATTTTTGTGAATGCACCCTCTATTCTTATAGTGCTTTATCTCAGCCCGAAACCTGCCTTCGATGAGATAGATTGCAACGTGGTTCTTGTGACCAGGATTACAATCTTCATTCCTATTGTTGCTCATACGAGAGTCTAAAGTTTCATGATTTTTCCTTTGCATTCCCGTGATTTCCTGGCTGTTGCTGCAGTGATGTGTCCTTTGTTGTTTTTTGACTGTTGTTTTTTGATTTATTGCTTTTATCATTGTGATTTTTCCCTTGGATTTGGTTAGCTTTATACTTGTGATTTTTGTTGATTATTAAGGAACAGAGTTGTGATATTCCTCCTGGTTTTCACGAACAAGCCCTTCATTTTTTTTCACTGCTTGGTTTGCAAAATAATCCGCCTGTTGATTGTGAATTCTCAAGACATGTCTGTAGATTACATCGCCAGAGCCTTCCAAGTTCTTCCTGATTCTTCTAAAAATTCTGTTCATGAACTCATTGCTTGGATTTTTGTTTCTTGCCATTGCCTCTATTATTATGGCTGAGTCTCCTATTATGATAGGATTTTGTATTTCTCTCTCTCTCTCTTTTTCCCCATCAACAAGTTGTATGCTTCTGCCTTATTATTTGAGATTTGTCCCAATCCCCATTCATATGTGACATTTTCTTTCCCATCAGGATCGAGGATTATTCCCCTTGCCCCTGCCTTTCCCGGATTGTGCTTTGAGGCCCCATCAAAGTATAGACAGTGTCTATTCTTTTTTTCCTCCAGTTTGTCAGTTCCTCTTCACTCATTCTTATTTTCCATATATTTCCTGTGTTTATCTTCTTCTGTCCTTTTTGTCCATTATTATTTATTATGGCTTTGCTAAGCCAATCTCGCTCTTCCTGTTGAAGCGTGTTATAGTTTGTTGGAGTTGTTCCTTTGAAATTGAGTATTTTAGAAGCTAATCCCCACGTTTTTGAGAGGGTCTTCCCTATCCTTGGGATTTGATTTTTGAAAATGCACTTGTTTCGTGTCAACCAAATTTGCCAACATAGAACCACTGGAATGCATTTCCATATTCTCTGAATTGTGGCTTTTTTCTTTGTTGTGTATGGGTAGGCCTTCTCAAAGGTCTGAAGAAAATCCGGCAAGGGCTTTTCGAAATTTATTCTTATTTCCAAAGGACTTATCAGCTACTGCCAACATTCTTTGGCAAAAGTGCATTCTTGGAAAAGATGTTGTATATTTTCTTCAGCCTGCATGCATAATGGGCATCGAGTTGGATCTTGAAAGCCTCTTTTTTTTTTAAGTTTTCACTGGTCAATATTCTCCCTTTTAAAAGAGTCCAGATGAACATTTTGATCTTAGGCAGACTTTCTGATTTCCATGCTATTTTCCAAGAATCCCAATCTTGTTGATTTGGTTGTTCTTGAAGGATTTTATATCCAGACCTAATTGTATAATGTCCACCGCTTGGATCCCAGAGATATTCATCTTCCTCATCATGGTGGATTGGCGCTGCCCCTTTTAAGAGCTGCCTGATTTTGCTCCATTGTCCTTCCAGAACTGTCGGAATTGCTAAGATTTTCCAGTCTTGCCACTCCTTTTGGTTCCATAGAGAGATTGAGTGTAAAGTATTGAAACCTTTACCTTTCATCCACTTTTGTATGTCTTCAATTTCTGGATGAGTCTGTAGTGGTTCTTTTCCCATTATTCTATCCTCCCATATTGAAATTGTTTTTCCATTGCTTGGGATTTTAGAAATGTATCTACTCATTAATGGAATTGTTTTTTTAACCAGCTTCCAAACTTGGGTACATTGTCTTATTGGGATATTTCCATTAAGCAATATTTTCCTGGTGCCATCCATATATTTTGATATAAGAGTCTTTTTCCACCAGCTCTCTTTTCCTGTAATTAGTCTCCATACTATTTTCATTCCCAGTGCTGCATTCATGAGCCCAAGTATCTGTATTGATAGTCCTCCTTGTTCATAAGGTAGTACTACTTGCTCCCACCTGACTAGGCTAAATTTTTTGTTTTCTTGCTTCCCCCCCTGCCACAAAAAGCTTCTTAAGATTAACTCCATTTGTTTGTGGGCACTTGCTGGGGCCATGATTATTGCATATTGGTAGATAGGTAGTGCTGCAAGGAGTGCTTTGATTAGTATTACCCTTCCTGCCATATTCAGCCACATCATACCCCAGATTTGTATTTTGTTTTTCATTTTTTCAATTTGTTTAGTCCATATTTCTGTCTTCATGTTCTCTTTTGAGATTGGAAGTCCCAGATAGAAGAAATGTGTCCATTTTTCCTGTACAGGGATGTCTAAGATTTGTGAGATCCTTTGCATAGTTCTGGGGGGGGTATTCCATCCATATATCCTGCATTTTGTATTGTTTAATAGCCCACCCGAAACCTGTAAAAAATCATCCAAAATTTTTTTGAACCTCCTTGCTATTATTGTTGATGCCCCTCCCAGCAGCAATGTGTCATCAGCAAAGAGTGAGTGGTTTATTGTTTTTACTCCTTTTGCTATTCTGATCCCTATGATATTTCTTTCCTTTCTTTGTTTTTCCAAAGCCCTGCTTAATGTTTCCGCCATTACAATATATAGAAAGGGAGAGAGAGGACAACCTTGCCTAAGGCCTCTTGTGATTTGAAAGAAGTCACATGAACTTCCATTGATGAGGGGGGCAATCCAAGGTGTAGAAATGCATGCCTGTATGACTTCCATTATTCCTCTTGTAAAACCAAGTTTCTAGAGGACAACCATTAGATATGGATGGCTGACCCTGTCAAATGCATTTGTCATATCTAGCTTGATTATGAGGCATTTTTCTTGCCTTAGCATGCTAGAGTGTACAGCTTCATGTACAATAATTACATTATCTCTGATTTGCCTGTTGGGCAAGAATCCTCCTTGGTTTTCAGATATGATTATTGGAAGTACTTCCTTGATTCTATTTGTAATTACTTTTTGTTATTATCTTATAAGATGAATTGCAAAGAGAGATAAGGCGAAAGCTGTTGAAAGTTGAGGGGTTTGCTTCCTTTGGGATTAGAGCAAGATAGGAGGATTTTGTGTTGCCTACTATTTATTTCTTTTTAAGACATTCTTCATCATTCTTAAGAAATCCTTTATGATGGTATACCAATGAGATCTGTAGAATGCTATTGTGAAACCATCTGGCCCTAGGGCTTTGTCCGGATGCAGGCTCCATATGGCCGCCACTACCTCTTCTTCTGTGGGATCCTTGCACATTGCAACATTTTGGTCTTTTTTAATTTTATTTTTTTGTGTGCTTTAAGAAATCTTCACTCTCAACCATTTCTTCATTGGCTGAGAGTAAGTTTTTAAAGTGTTGATAGGCTGCTTTTTTTAGTTCCTCCGCACCTTTGACCTCTTGGCTTTCAACTTGAATTTTTTCTATTTGGTTTCTTTCTCTTCTTATCTTCATTGTGTTGTGGAAAAATGATGTGTTTTTGTCCCCTGCCTTGAGCCACAAACTTCTGGATTTCAATCTTGCCTCTTCTTCTTCTTTCCTGTTTTCCCTATATATTTCCCAAAAGATTTCCTTCTCTCTTAGATAATCTTGCTTGCCTTCTTCTTTGTTTTCTTTTTCAATTTGCATGTTGACCGTTTTCTGCTGTAAATCTCTTCTTCTTCTTTTTTTTTTTTCTTTTTTTATTTCATTTGCTCTTGCCCATTCCTTTAATTTGGTTCTTGTAGTTTTTAATTTTGTTTCCCAAATATAATATGGTGATCCTATTACTCTTGGATCCCATGCTTCCTTGACTAGTTCGCTGATTTATGTGTTGCTGTCCCAAATTGAGATGTATCTAAATGGGAGCGGTCCCTGGTTTTCCATTTTTCCCATGAGTATTGTCACCGGTTTATGGTCAGATGCTGTGGTGTGTAAAATTTTTGATTTTATGGAGCTGTGCACTGCTGCTATGTTTTCTTGTATCAGAATTCTATCCAACCTTTCTTTTATGTTTCTTTTGCCCACTCTTTTATTGCTCCAAGTGTATTTCCCGTTGCTTGGCGGGATGTCTATTAAACTGTGTTGTTCCATTATTTCTTCTAGAATATCCCTGGATGGGTATGTGTGGTATGTTCCTCCAAACTTTTCTTCTATACTTCTTACCAATTTAAATCTCCTCCTAGTATTATTTTTCCAGCTTGCATTTCTTTTAGTGCTTCTTTTATAGTGGCCCAACATTGCTCTTTTTCCTTGTAGTGATTTGGGGCGTATATATCTATAACATTGTACCTCTCTTTCGTACTGATTTGCATTAGATCCGTTTGGATCCAGTGCTAATCTTTTTTGTATTTTATTAATTCCCAGGTTCCTTTTTTCCATATTGTGCAAATACCTCTAGACGCTCCTGTTGCCACTATAGCTTCCCCTTCATAATTTTATTTTATTTATTTATTTATTTTTTTAATCAGTTTCTTGGCTGTTTGTTTTTGTCTCCTGAATCATAAGGATGTCTGGGTTTTCTTTTGCCAGAATGTCTCTTGTGGCATTTTCTTTGACGGATGATCCCATTCCTTTGCAATTCTAGGAGACCACTATTATTATGTACTTGTTGGGTGGTGCATGGCTCCTTTCCCTCTTTGCTGGCTTTTTTCGTTGTTTCTTGTACTCCTTCCTAAGCAGCTTTCCATAGGTTGCTGCGTTCCTAATGCCATTTCCTTTGCTGCTACTTCATCCTTGAGTTCTTTGTTTGTCTTTCTTCTGGCTTTTTTTTTTATATTCTACATTTGGGGGTGCTTCCTTTGACTGTTTTCTAGTTAGGATTCTGTCTACTGAGGGGGGGGAGGGGTATGAGAGTTTGATACCAGAGGGGATGAAGGGGGTTGGGGGTATGTTGTGGGGATCTGGATTTGGATCTAGATCTTGGTCCAGGGGATGGGGGAGCTGAAGGATCCAGAGGCTCAAAAGGATTAAGGCTAGCAAGAGGATTATTGTCTTCTTTTGGTGATGGGGGATGGAGATCAGAGGACGTGGAGGGCTACGAGGAAGATAGATTTGATTGTTTTTGGACTGTCTTCTTTCTTTTAACCTGATCCCATTTGTTTTCCGAATCTTCACTCTTTTCATTTTCATTTTCATTTTCTCTTTTTTTTGTACATCTATTTGCAAAATGACTGTATTCGTGACATGCCTTGCATTTGAAGGGGATTTGTTCATAATTCAGCTATTGTATGTGCGTCCACTGGTCCACTTTGATTTTGATAGCTTCTGGTAGCCCTTTCCCAAGATCCACTTCTACACAGATTCTGGCACATGCATGCATATTTTCCTTTGGCTCGCACCTGTCTATATATTTCCCAACTGCATTTCCTATGGCTTTGATTGAATCATCCCCCCAATAGTGAAGGGGAAGGTGTGCAATCTGACCTAGACGGGGACGGCATTGGGTACATCCATTTCTGGGTCGAAATCCGGCGTCCATCTGTTTAGATACAAACCCCTTGTATCCATAAAATAAGGTCCATTCCTAAATATCAAATCTCGATCCTCCTTGGTTTCAAAGTGAAAGGTGTAGTAACCTCTTCCACAAAACCTGATTGAGATTTTCCCATCTATTGACGCAGTCCAGTTCCTTTCTACCCATTTTTGCACAGTTTTGGGCGATGGCCATAACCCAGTAAACTGCCCCACTAATCCACGCTCCGCCAGAGAAAGTGCTACTCTACGGGGAAGGGAAAGAGGGAGTGAGATTTCAGGAATGTCTTTCAATCTTTTAACAAACTTAGTGACTGATGGTTTGTTCTTTGTCGGGCCCATTGCAGAAATGAGAGAGGCGAAAGCTTTTGCTGTTCCTTCATTTTCATGCTGTTGATCTGAGAGAGGCTCTCCGTCCTCTGATGCATCCATGGTGCTCAGTCCCCAGCAGCAGGAGGTTGTTGAGGAGCCGCTGCGAGCTGCTGCGTAGCTCCTTCAGCAAGCAGCGCGTTTTTTAAGATGCCAAGCCTCTTACCTTGCAAGCAAGAATGTTTAGCAAAATCTGTTGGCTTTTAACAGAGGAACCAGTCAACCATTAGGGATCCTTCCTCAGTTGCCTATTACTTTGGGAGGAAAAATTGTTTATCTCAATGTGATGGTAGTCCCAGGCCCTTTAGATTACAATTTACTTCTTGGGCGCGACTATGTTTATGACATGGGACCTATTGTTTCAACACTCTTTCAAGTGATGTGTTTCCCACATGAAGGCATAATTGTCACCGTTGACCAGATTTCATTTCCCGGTCCAACTATGGCTTCTAGTCAACCATCTTTCCTAAATGTGTAATGTCCCTTAAAAAAAATAAAAAATAACAACAACAACTTAACTTTGGGACGAAGTTCCTTAAAGTGGGGGAGTATGTAATGTCCCTTAATAATAAATAATAAATATTAAATATTAAATAAATAATAAACAATAAATAAATTAATTAATTAATAATAGTAAATTAATAAATTAATTACATGCTCTAAATAAATATAAACAAGAATAAACAGAAAAATAGTAAAAATCAGTAAAGCTATCAAAAAGTAAAAACAAAAGAAATAAAACAAGAAAAATAGTAAAAATCAGTAAAACTATCAAAAAGTAAAAACAAAATAATAAAACAAGAAAGCAATAAAGTTGCATGTTGACACATGGAGTGTGTGCATGTGGTTCCCCTTCTAATGTTTGCTCTATTTAATAGATGGTGAGGAAGATGAGAGGCATTCCATCATTCCATGATTCCACCATCCATTCTCTTGGGAGAATAGTGTTGTGAGACAAAGGATACCCTAGCAGTAGTACGTTGATTGAAGGCTCGGGGGTGGCCAGTTGTAGCAAGTTTTTGTGCAACTGAGCCTACGGTTGGGTGGAGAGTCGTCCCTACGACTTTGTTGCAAGTAGCGAATTTCAACTAGCATTCCACAGGTAAGTTGTCTCTCTTCACTCGTACTTTTTGTAATTTAATGATTAACTAGTTGATAAATTGCTTGTTGATTATAAATCACTTGATTAATCTAATTAATTATGTGTTGTTATTTCGAGGATGTTATGTAATGTCCCTTAATAATAATAAACAATAAACAATAAATAAAATTAATTAATTAATAAATTAATTATATGCTCTAAATAAATATAAATAAGAATAAACAGAAAAATAGCAAAAATCAATAAAGCTATCAAAAAGTAAAAACAAAAGAAATAAAACAAGAAAAATAGTAAAAATCAGTAAAACTATCAAAAAGTAAAAACAAAAGAATAAAACAAGAAAGCAATAAAGTTGCATGTTGACACATGGAGTGTGTGCATGTGGTTCCCCTTCTAATGTTTTCTCTATTTAATAGATGGTGAGGAAGATGAGAGGCATTCCATCATTCCATGATTCCACCATCCATTCTCTTGGGAGAATAGTGTTGTGAAACAAAGGATACCCTGGCAGTAGTACGTTGATTGAGGGTTCAAGGGTGGCCAGTTGTAGCAAGTTTTTGTGCAATTGAGCCTATGGTTGGGTGGAGAGTCATCCCCAAGACTTTGTTGCAGGTAGCGAATTTCAACTAGCATTCCACAGGTAATTTGTCTCTCTTCACTCATATTTTTTGTAATTTAATGATTAACTAGTTGATAAATTGCTTGTTGATTATAAATTGCTTGATTATTATAATTAATTATGTGTTGTTATTTCGGGGATGTTACAGGTGGTATCAGAGCGGGTTTCAAATATGTGTGACCTCTAAGTAAAATTTTTGAGAAAAATACCAAATTATTTTTTTTCGAATTATTTTGTTTGTGATGATCAAGAAAAATTTAGTCGAACTAAATTTTAGGGGGGCTCCATTACTTTCTGAACTCTGGTATTTTTAAAGTCGGAAATCTAGCATCGTTCCTGGAATTTTCGCATAAAATCTGTCGATGGGTATCAGTTTAAATTTAGGGCATTTCTCTGCCGTTCATTTTACTCATTTGACCCGCGTGTGCATATTTTGTTGCATTTGAATGGCTTTGTCAATTATTTTCCATTTGAATTGATGCCTCTTTGGACCCGGTTCACTTCATTGTGCGTGGATAATATCAAACTCTGACCTGCTCGCTTACAGAAGCCGAGGGTGCTTTAATGAGAGTTGAACGATTTGAACTCATGACGTCAATCAATTCCTCCTTCTGAATTTTGGATGATTATTTTTTTTAGTCTCTGGGCTGGGCACAAAATTTCATCATTTTAACATTAATGTCCTCATTTGACATATCTAAATTCTGGTCACGGTTTATGGCCTTTGAAATTCCTGCCTTGGAAATGAAAGGATTCCTATATAATTTATTTTATAAGGAGTTAGCCTCTTCATCATTGCTAGCCCTAAAGTGACCCAAGGTACCTGCAAATGAAATATATATTTCATAGGCAAATATAAACTACTACATAATCTGTCATGTATTCCTGAAGGGGTTGTCTCAGTGAGCTCTTTGACCGTGAGATCTTGTATACGAAAAACCATTCATTCATAGTTGCTCACACAAAAAGTTTCAATTCTGCAGTTTTTCTTTGGCTGCTATCATACACGTTCAAAACCCTGTCTCCACCAATCAGTATCATCTTGAAACAGAGTTTTGTTTGGGGCACCCTTGGTCCTATATCGTTGTTCTACTTTTGGGTCTCTTTGGTCGTGTTGATAACCCAAGTTTTATTTTTTTAAACTTCAAACAAAGAATGGGGACATTAAGCGCACTTGCTATCCAGAGAATTCTTTATAAACCTGGTCGTGTATTTTCTGTGGAATGGAAAAAAGGGAAACATTGCCTTTTCCAGCAATTACATCATTTGCCTCTGCTTGCTTCAAGCGACGGATTTCGCTTGAAATGCTATTTAATTAGATAGGAACCACCATTTGTATTGTGCAGGCTCCATAGTCTTCCTCCATCATTATTTAGGAGAAACCTCTCGATCTCAATCCCTTCCGCGAATGCTCAAAAGTTGAACTTAGCAGAGTTTGTGTTCTAGCTATTCGGATGCCAACTACGCTTGGAATTTCATGTGCAATTTGTTAATGGTGTATAGGTTCTCGATCTCTCAGAGGGTTCAGTCTTCTACGCTTGAGGAAGTGGACCTATCATTAGCCTTATGCTCGCTGGGTCTGTAGGATGACTCGGATAGTATTGAGGATAAACCACACTAGCTCGATAATGTGATTGGGTAGTCGGTTTAAGGATCAATGGCCTTTGATAACGGATTTTGACCCTATTTGAAGGCATACTGGTGCCATTGAATTCTGAGTGAGTGACCATGTTGCTTCTGTTAACCTTGGCGCCAGGGATCTGATTTATCACGAGCTCATGTTGCACAGTAATAAATCCTTCTTGAGTATCATCTTTCTGCTGATGATAACTGTGCATAATATGTAACTCTTCTCTGTAAATCCGAACATGTAAGGGACTTGCCCTTTGCCTTAGTTTCGAAATCAACTATGGGTGCAAAGATCTGTTTGCCGGTATCCAACATCCGCAGTGTCATCGACCACGTGAAGTATGATCTGCACCTGTCACTGTTGTGTTCGAACTCCGACAATGATTCTGAACTTTTGCATATGTATCACGTTAGGGACTATGATTTTATCAACCTTTATTCGAATTACATCAGTGCAATATGGATAACCCCCTTTTACATCATAACTCTGACCAGGGTTTCTTGAACTGTAAGGACAATGCTATTCTGTCTCAATTTTGGTTGCAGATCATGATCGCAGATGTGGATACCAGGGTTTGAAACAAAGATCGATTTTTCCTTTGGGTTTATAGAATCTTCTTCAATCACTGCGCTATTATCTTCATCATATTTTCCCTTTGATTGCTCTTCGATAGGAACGTTGAGTCCTTCATGCCAACCTTTTTTCATCTAAAACCTCCCTGAGGATTGAAATATATGACCAGATGTTGTACAGGGTTACTGAGCTTTCATCATTTTCTAGAATTACAATAGTTTGCTACATACAGTCATTTCCATGACTAAGGCTGGAAATTCTCTCCTCTGGTTTCCTCTTGAAACCCAGGCCTACAAGGATACTCTTCAAAGCTTGAATCTAAAACTGGCAACTAATCGTTTAAATCTGAGCTGGAAATGAATTTTTTTTTCTTCATTACAGGAGCTCAAAACTATGTCATCTTTCTTGTTCCCATCCATCCTGAAAGAAACATCAAACCATACTCTTTTGTCTTCAAAAATAGGGCACCAAAAAGTTCTTCAAGACTAAAGTAGAATTTTCAACAACATGATCATAGTTGGCCTGTTCTTCAAAATCTGGAAAAATATTTTCCTCATCAGGATTGCAAAACTTTTCTTCAAGGGCTGCCTGTTCTGCACTTTTAAGGCTGGAATTTCCTTCTTTACTAGGCAGACCAGGGCCCTGTTCAATGAGGTTCTGAGCAACAAACAATTCCGTGATTTTCTCAACCATAGGCTGCCATTCAAAACCATCATTCCGCGGCTGACAGAATGCCCCTAGAAAAATTGCAAAAGACATGAATGTTCCCTAGCCAAAGCTGATAATTAGTCTCTTAGCGCATTTTTTTCAAGCTTAGGAAAAAAATAAAAAATAAAATTCAATCACTATATCTTCATGGGATATACATGGAGGAAGCTCCATTTTTCTTCACTTTAAAGTAAGGCTTAAAATCGGAAATCTACCTTTATACAATATAATGAAAGTCCATAATCTCATCTCAATTATAATAGCTAACGATTATGAAACTTAATTTGCATTTAGCATTCTGAAATGAAAATGGAGAAATATTAAGAATTATCCTTATACATTTATGTGTGTGTGTGTAGTATAAAGATTTTTATTGAAAAGTTTGAAGTATAACTGAATTCAAAATATCTTTTTTTTTTTGGTTGATAAGTGGGTGAATCCTGAAAATGACTCTTACCCTGTGGCTGAGAGGCCACGACTCAGGGGCGTCTAAGCCGTCAAAGTCACCTGGGGATTGCACCCGGCCTGAGCCGCACCAGCGGAAACCATGCTGGATTTTTGGTATCAGTGAGACTAGAACCGGTGACCTTTGCTTACGGAGCTCCTTAATAGCACGCTCCTTCACCGACTGTTCTAAATCTCTTTGATAACTGAATTGAAAATATCATTTTGAAAATATCCATTTATTTTTTATAATGATTTACAATGAAAGTGACATTGGTTATTATTGTATTTTCTTAAATTCCACATATTTCAGTGTTGAAATTAAAATATACAAATACAAATAATCAAAAATGACAAATCCAAATAATCATATCCACATCCATGAAATTATATTCTCGGATGAGATCATTCCCGGAAAGCTCGGCTCGAATCTACCTTCGTATTATTCCCTCTTGGAAATGGCTCAATAAACACACTGTAATTTCTGAGTTTTGTTGAGTTTTTCAGTGAGATGTTTTGTCAAACAGCTTATAGATGCATTGTTGTAGGTATATTTTTCTTGCCATTTACTTGAACACAGTTATACAATGACCATAGGAACAGCGTAGAGTATTTAAATCACAAGCATGAAACATATATTGTGCCCAGAAATGGTTCAGCCCCAAAAATACTCATTTATATCAGTCATAGTCATAAGATACCCACTTAGAATATCTTAGAAATTTCCACAAAGAAATCTGAGTTTACTTGTTTGGGTCACTGTGGTATTATATCAAAACAGTTGGTAGACAGTGTATTGTAGGTGTTTCTCTTCCAAATTGTGATTAAAATAACATGCACAGTACTAAGCATACATAAAAGAGATATTCGAGAACAACTGATATACACCTTGCATTAAATTTAAAAGCGCACACACCACTGAAAGTATACAGTCCAACAATAGTATGATTTCTGAGGTTCGAAATGATGATTGCGTATCAAATTTATCCAACCTAAAAATCGTAGGTTCGGTTGCTCACATTGTTGTCACTGAATGTTCCTGTAATTAGCATTCGAAGTTCTATATTTTTGTTTCATTCATCGCATATAGTCATTTTATTTCAAATTATTAAGTCAAAGGGTTCAATTCTAGCATGTTGTGGTGGCTCAATAAAATCTTATCTGATCATTATCCACTCAGTGTACAATGGCTCAAATTGGAGTTAATTATAAGGTGGACAGAAATTGGAGTTTAATAAGGGATGCTTGGAGTTGCACGAGATTTGTCATTATAGTATGGGTTTATTATGGAAACTGTTAGGTTTTCTTTAATATCTTTAATATCCCTGTCTATTTTCTTTAATATGTTGTCTTTTGTTTTTGTTGCATGTTTAGAATTTTATTACTTTTTAATTGGAAATGGTCAATCATGGAAATATGTTCATTATTTTTACGTTACTTTTAATTTAGCCTCTACACTACTTTACCTTATGCCTGGTAGATCATACTCTTCAAAATTTACATTGAACGATTTTAATGAGTAACTTGATTGCTTGCTTAGCTAGGACAGATACTTTTATGGAACATATAAAGCATGTTTTATTGTTTAAACTTTATGATACATCTAAATCATACACTATGATTTCAGTTTAGTTTAATTAATTGTTATGATGTTGAGTATAATGTTACATGAGGTTTCGTGATTCAAGGTTAATTGCATATATTGGATAAAGTTGTCTAAGGAGAAATGGAAAGGAGAAAATTGCAAATTTTCTAATGATGATAACTAATGATAGCTCATGTGATTATGGCCAACTTGGATATAGATACTTAAGGTGGTTGAGAGGAAGTGTCACAACAAGGGTAAGAAATCAATAAGAAGAGGCAACCTATTTTAGAACATAATGGAAGAGTTTGGTATAATCATAACTTGGTACTCTAAAGGTATCACTATAAGGTCTATCTAAGGATGATGCACATAAAGAAGAAAATATTGGCAATCAACTAATGCAGTTGAATAATCACGGTAATAATGAAGATCATTTTGAAGGAACCTCGAAGGTATGATGACATAGATTAAAGAAGTAAATCCGTAATAAAATTGATCAATTGGAGGAGATAAGTTGTGTGCATGACAACATCTATAATAGTTTTTCCCTCTAATGGGAGGGCCACATTGTAAAGTTTTTGACTAACTATATGCATGAATTATGGATAACAAGATGTATGATCAGGCAATTTTATTATGTCGATGTCTTAAAACAGGAAATGATAAGCGGATTACATTTGGTAGCCATCTTAATGAATTTATTTATAGGGTATTATCCAAGTTGGGGAATAGTAACAACATTTCCAAAGTGTATCATTGTTATGCTTCTAAGAGAGGAGGAAAAGAAACCACAATGACTGGAGGTGAGAAATTAAAGTCAATTTAATAAAATTGAATGAGGTGAAGAAGTTTCCATTTTTGAAGCTAGTAGACATGGAATATTAGGATACCTTGAGACGGATTGTGTACATATTGACAAAAGAAGTGAGAGTCAATTAATAGAGGTTGTACTCGACTGATTTGCACTCATTGTTTCATGAGTAGGACTTCATTTGCACTCATTGTTTCATGAGTAGGACTTCACATAGAGAAACTTATCAAGTTTTGTTCCCATAGCGTTAAAAGAGGTTGTTTCCACATAACACCACACATTGAAATTTTTCATGGACAATGATGGTAGTAGTGTTTCCAACTGTTTCAAAATCTAAAAATAAAAGTACTATTTCATGAGCAAGAATCTCTTGTCCAAATTGAAGAAAGGTGAATTTACGATAAAGCAATAAAATAGTATTAAGATAGGAACTTGACGAGATAAGAAAATATTTTTTGTGGATGAAAATGATAATTGTTAAGTGATGTATGTATAAGTCAACATGGATCAACAAACCCTCATGCAAGTAAATTAAGCACGATATAAAATTAAATCATGATGACCTAGTGTTTATATGCAATTGCATATAGCGATATTGGAATCGGTAAGCCAAAGGGTAAATGGATGTAAAACCAAGGGATTTTAATTTTGAGATAGATGATTTAAATAATGATTATATAACTAGTAATATCTGAACAATGAATTTCACCATAATTTCCTTGGGGAAGGAAGAATATAGGACGAGAGATTAAGACTCAAGATGATGAGGCTCATGTGAAATTTAACGATGTACTTAGATGATTATACCTATGGTGTAAATGGTCAACTTCCTAGTTGAAAGAAGTGGAAATGATTATTGAAAAACTAATTGGTATCTTGATGAAAACATAACATTAATAACACTTATGAGATAACATAGATCCTAGATGGATGTTGAATAATCTTAGTTCATAGTTGAATGTTTGTAAAGCAAATGAAATTGATTTTTCTGATGAATCATGATAAGAATGTTTATAGAGTATTATTCTATAATTGATAAGTATTGGGATGTTTCTCATATTGATGATGTTTCATGATATGATGTATGAGGGTGATCATGCACATGTGGTTCATATTTATATAATTGTTACAATAGTGATGATGTATCCTTATGATGATGATGATATGCATATGCATTATGGTGTTATGTCAAGGTATATTGACATATTCATTTAGTACATGATGATAGGTATTTAATGTTGAATACTCATGATGGATATGATATGCATAATGCGGCATAGGAATTATGATGCTATAATATGAGGTTTATTAACATGTGGTTCATTTATTACGTGAAGTCATGATATGTCTTTGATGCAAATATGTTGATGTTATAACTTATGATGGTATTTCATGAGGTGAAGCATGTGATAGTTGCGTACAAATTTATGATATGCATAAGCATGCAGTTTGTTATTATTCATAATGTTGCGATTAACAATGATGAATGTTACATGATGACATGCAAGACTTGGCATGTGGATTATTTTCTATGATACTATGATGGTATAGCTAATGCATTGGTTGCATGTTGAGGTGTGATGATTCACAGGACTCCACAAATGGGTCGAGAGGGCCGGTTTATTTGATGATCTCGTGTGAGCCCATATGCACGAGGGAGAATAAGTAACACCATATGGGCTGGGGACAAACTCAATCAACACTACATATGCCAGTGGTTCCTTTGTCTTGTGTAGCTCTTGATGGATAGCTCTTGAAGGGCTATGGGACCATCTTGAGGAGGCCAAGTGCCTGATGTTCTAGGCTAGGTGCCTAGTATTGTATTGGGATGCCGAAGTCTAGTAGGGGTGTAAGGACTTCGATGCCTGGGGTTGTGCACCTTAGTGAGTTGTGGAGGGAGTGGGCCAACCTTGCGAGATGCCGGTGACATTGAGCACTGTACCGGATGCCTGCCTTGGGGCAGATGAGGTCTGAGTCAGGCGCGAGCCTTGGGGCCAGCCTTGGACTAGGATACAGACCGAGGAGGCCAGCCTTGGACTAGGATACAGACCGAGGAGGCCAGCCTTGGACTAGGATACAGACCGAGGAGGCTTATGCCTGATTCGAAAGTGGGAAAAAGGACAGAGATTCCTTGGGATTTCCCGGGTGTTGTGAAACTTTCGATGCTTGCTGGTTATACTAGTTCAGCAGAGGGTGCCGGGACTGTTACATGAAGTAATAAATAACCAAATAAATGTAATGTCCCTTAAAAAAAAAAAAAAAACTTAACTTAACTTTGGGACGAAGTTCCTTAAAGTGGGGGAGTATGTAATGTCCCTTAATAATAAATAATAAATAATAAATATTAAATAAATAATAAACAATAAATAAATTAATAAATAATTAATAAATTAATTACATTCTCTAAATAAATATAAATAAGAATAAACAGAAAAAATAGTAAAAATCAGTAAAGCTATCAAAAAGTAAAAACAAAAGAAATAAAACAAGAAAAATAGTAAAAATCAGTAAAACTATCAAAAAGTAAAAACAAAAGAATAAAACAAGAAAGCAGTAAAGTTGCATGTTGACACATGGAGTGTGTGCATGTGGTTCCCCTTCTAATGTTTGCTCTATTTAATAGATGGTGAGGAAGATGAGAGGCATTCCATCATTCCATGATTCCACCATCCATTCTTTTGGGAGAATAGTGTTGTGAGACAAAGGATACCATGGCAGTAGTACGTTGATTGAGGGCTCGGGGGTGGCCAGTTGTAGCAAGTTTTTGTGCAACTGAGCCTACGGTTGGGTGGAGAGTCATCCCCAAGACTTTGTTGCAGGTAGTGAATTTCAACTAGCATTCCACGGGTAAGTTGTCTCTCTTCACTCGTATTTTTTGTAATTTAATGATTAACTAGTTGATAAATTGCTTATTGATTATAAATCGCTTGATTAATCTAATTAATTATGTGTTGTTATTTTGAGGATGTTATAAAATGGTCCTTTTGTACCAATGGTATCTTCCCCGCCACGGGTCAATTATGTGGCAACCCGTTCCATGCCTACATCAACTGACGATCAATTCTGTGATGTTGTACATTATGTATTGGGGGCATTGGAACCAGATCTCGGATTCCTTGTTACGGATCCCTTCCAGAGCATTGTTCTCCCATCTGATGAGAACCTCTTGGAAGTCATGACCTCTTATGGGTCGTGAACAAGGAATATGAGGATAGTTCTTTTACTGTGTCAACCTCATTAAAAAATGAAATAGGTCCCATGAGCATAGTTCCTTGTCTTGTGTCAAGCTCATTAAAAAATGAAAAAAGGATATGAGGATAGTTCTTTTACGTGTCAACCTTATTGAAAAATGAAACAGGTTCCATGAGGATAGTTCTTGGTCTTGTGTCAACCTCATTAAAAAATGAAACAAAGGGTATGAGGATAGTTCCTAGTCTTGTGTCAACCTCGTTAAAAAATGAAACAAAGGGTATGAGCATAGTTCCTTGTCTTGTGTCAAGCTTGTTAAAAAATGAAACAAGGAATATGAGGATAGTTCTTTTACTGTGTCAACCTCATTAAAAAATGAAACAGGTCCTAGAGCATAGTTCCTTGTCTTGTGTCAAGCTCGTTAAAAAATGAAACAAGGAATCTGAGCAGAGTTCCTTGTCTTGTGTCAAGCTCATTAAAAAATGAAACAAGGTCCCCTGGAACAAAGTTCCAAATCGAGTCTTTGATTAAATCTCGTAAAATCCCAGTCGAGTCTTTCACTTGATCTCGTAAGTGAACCTTCATTCCACCCACCTGATAGCCATGAGTAGTCTACTTAGGTGAATGCAATAAAGCTTGGGGGGCATGCACCTAGAATCAAGTCATCATGTTGGGGGCATGTAAACTAAATCCAAGCATATTTTTTTGTTCAAGCTTGTGTAAACATGAAACTAAATCCAAGCATAGTTCCCTATGGTTCAAGCTTGTGTAAAAATGAACCCATCTCCATTTTAACCCTCGTGATTGCCATTCTATCAGCCTCTTCTATCAGATGAGCCTTGGTTTTTTTCCTTCCATCGTCACTATCTGCTTGGCCGATCATACGCTTTCACTTGGTCGTTTTATCCTTTTTGAGGAACAGTTGCAATGAGTGGTCTTATTAAGCCATCCTCTTCACATAAATCAACATGTTTTGAGAAGTTTCAGCATCACCGAAACTAGTTGCTATCCTAGACACCACTCGTTCCTCTAAGTGGAGTCCTCTTTAAGCTCTTTTCAGACTCTTGAAACATGAAAAGATTGTCGAGCGCTTATCCTTTTCAGCTCGTAAATGGATTGGAAATGACATCTACTCAGTATAAGTTTAACCCTTTTCCGGACTAAGATAGATTATTTACGAAAAAGGAATATGTTGATCGAACATGGTCAATAGGTTCTCTCTCATATTATTTTACGCTTTTTCGGACTTGAGAGACAAATCTACGAAAAATAACTTTTGGAGTTTTCTTTTTGTCCCTTTTCAAACTCTCTAAACATGAAAAAGACTGAGTTATCATTGTCGTTAAACTCGTTAAAACATCAAATAACGACAAAGTTGTCCATCATGACAAGACCGAGTTTCACCTTCGCTAGACTCGTTAAAACATCACATAGCGATGGATTCACCCGAAGGGTGGAAATATACAACAAGCATATGTTATCCTCCTCAAGCTTGATAAAAAATAAAGAGGTATTGGTTAGTAATGACTGGGGAAATGGGAAAAGGGGTAAACCACTTTATGGCAGCAGGTTGCTCTCAAACATGACACTTTCACTTCATCACTGTGACTACTTGGGTTGGGTTATCTGCTTGATGGTTATCATAACTATGGTCTATCATACCATCCATTGCTTTGGTTTTGCGTCAATGTTGCCACTTCATTCAGTGTCACCGACATGTTCAAGAGAAGTCACTCAGTTAAATTCATCCTTTGAAATACTCATAAACCTTCATTTTCATGACCGCCATTCCTGAACCTTGTGTTGTCAGTCACATTCTGTCTCCAAAAATCATTACACTCGTTTTGTGTCGTTGATGTGGGATACATCTAGGCCCTTAGGCGACAAGTCGCTTCTTTTCGACATCAGCACATTATCCAAGAAGTTTACTTAGGAACACCCTTTCAGTACCTTGGGTCTTGCATACATCAATGGCAAGTTTCTCGCTTCCGGTGATAGGTTGACATCATTGGCCTTCGACCGAAAGACTTTGCATGGTGTTCGACATCAAAACATCCATTCACACCATGCAGAATGTACTGCAATACCTTGAGTATCATTATCATTATCGGTGATTTCTCTCGCGTATGTTAACGACTTACATCATTCGCTGGTAATCAGACAGTGTCTTCCCATGTTCGACTTCTGATCACATATTCACATGATTAAACTCATACTTTAAGCGAATAGTTGGACGAGATAGAAGACCCTGGATCTAGTTTCATCCACCCGAGCTACGATTTCAGGAGAGTACTAAATCATCTGTACGATGGCTTCCCACTAATGGTCATCCCATCATGGGTCTATATCTGTAGATGACTATCTATGTACAAGTAATGAAAGTTTATATGTTGAGCATGGGTATGCCTTCCCTCAACAATTTATGAAAAATCCAAATATCATGATATTATGTATTGTAATTGATGTAGGTCACCATCTGCTTTAGAACCTCCTCATCACATCGTAAAGCATATCACTCGACATTATCATTTTGGACTTCATGCTTTAGGGGGTAGCTATTACAAATCCATTTGGGCACATCACTTCCAACATTCAGATCAATACTATTAGGGCTCATCAAACCCTAATCCAGTTGCTACATGCCCTAGACAAGTCATTACTTTGAATGCCTCCTTCCCTAAAAGTTTCTTGGCCTAAAGCCCTCCATAAATGCCTCCTTGAGGGACCAACGCAACCTTGGTCAGAGGTAAATGCACTTCAGTGTAGGTAGGCCCATGTAAGGGTGAATTTCAGTGCACCTAGGCCCACTTTGACCTGCACTGGGCGAGATTGAGCGAAATCCTCACAGGGTTCTAGGAATATTCTTATCTTCTGGAGCCTTCTAGAAGATTCCCACACTTATCATCTCATATGAGCTTGAAATTGGATAGGGAATGATTTAAGTAACCTCCTATCCTCTCATCCCTTCCTCCATGGAAACTAACTTTAAGTTTGGAAGGCCATTCATTACCCTCATTTATGACCAAATCACCTCCATTTCCTATAAATTGAGCACTCATATAAGTGATCAAGGGTTGGACTTTGAGAATTTGTAAGGAGATACTTTTGGTGTGAGGTTTGAGATTGTAAGCAAGTATTGTTATGCTGCTGGAGTGTTGTGCTTATGGTGTGATGAAGGATGGAACTCAAGCTGGATGAGTGACATGGGATCAGACTTCATGGTTGTAACTCTTCCTTCTATTTAATAAAGATGTTTACACATTTTCCCATATTCTTCTATTTATGTATGATGATTATATGTGTAAACGCTTTCGATTCCATTTGCTTATAGTAGATAGATCTCTTGCTTTGATCGGTTTTTGCCCTCTGTTTATGATTGCAGGTATTTATTGAGCGGATTCAGTTCGAGAAGGAGTGACAGGAGCTATTCAAAGGAGACAAAGGGAAGTGAAAGATAACAAGTAGGTCCCTTGTCTTATTTATCTTCTATAGAAAAAGGTTAAACTCTTTAAATCTATTGTTCTAGGTGTAGCTACCCACCTAGGGAAATTGTGTTCATCCGTAGATGCAAAATTCCACATAACAAATGGCAAGATTAGGAAGGACATCGAATGGTCGAGAATCACGTACATCAAAGGCTTCCAACGTATTAGGTGATTGGTTAACGGTAGGAGAATCGATTGCCTTCCAACAAGACACATACATGATGCAGGTAGAAGCACCTTCGTCAATGACGGTCCTGTGAATTGTATTTTCATTAATGATCACTTGAATGAGAAAGGAAATCTGATGGGGTAAGCGCGGAACATGGATTTACAGATCAAAGCAAATGAGATTGGAATCAGATGGATCAACACCTCCAATGGCCGACAATAATGATTTATGCTGAGAGGGACAAATTTGAAGGACCTCGAGAGTAGAGATAGCTGATGGCATTTGAGCCAAGTCCTCAACAATATTATAGTGCTGAGCGGCTCGAGAGTTTGGATTATATGAGGAATTTCATAGCACACCCCGAGAGGGTGGTCAGATAGCAAAATCACCATTAGGTCGCTCTATATGGAGAGGACCGGAGGTCGACGAGATAGAGGAGGAAGGGGTACTTTCTTTCTCTTTCCCTGTCGTCGGGGTTTGATAATCTTTAGATCTGGTAGCCACATTTATAGGCATGTTCATCATAAACACTTGGGAACCTGAGGGAGCAGAAGACTAAGGTTGGTCTACCATTTGGGTCTACTAGGATGGAAAGGGTTCTTTTAAGATAGTCGGGGTCCCTTTAAGCAAGCGACTAACTTCAGATCGTCAGGGACAATCTTTAGTGTAATGATCCTCCTCATAGATGAGGCACGAATACTTCGGCTTTCTTTGAGAAGCATCACCAGCAGAAGACTTAGGAGGGCCCTATTTCGGAATCGACTTTGGCCTTGCCTTTGCCCTTCTTTTTACCCTTAGAGGTTTTGTCTGCTGTGGTAGACTAAATAACGTGAACCTCAGAGGTTTTACCAGGACTAGGTGAATTTCGAGAGGGATCATTGGAACCTGTGTTTGAGACTGATTTTTGCTTGGAAGAAGATTTCATAGGAGTCTGAGACACAGAACCAATCACTCCATCAATAGGTGGTGTAGCCAGAGACTTCGATGCTGTCAGATCGGATGATGGTCTTGGAGCATCAGGTAACATCTCATATAATGTGCCAGATTGCGGGTAAACTAGGTCCAAATACTGGGCACCAGCAATGGCTTGCTCCTTAATAACACACCCACCCATAGTTATGTCCCTAGTAATTGGGCCGACCAATGATTTGGTGAAACATTCTGTCAGCAACTGATCAGCAATTTAAAACTTGATCCGACGACGTCGACATCTCCATTCGTGGATGTCATCAGAGATATGGGTCACGGTGTGTTGCTTAAGTGACATAAGTAGATAGGTGCCAGTTTCATAACGAACTAGTAGCTGGAAATGAGTGAGGAAAGCCATAGCGAGAGAGTTGAAGTCACTATAGGTACCTCGAGGCAATTCAATGTACCATTTTGCTGTAGCCCCTGTGAGAGTTCTTTGAAAAAGTCGTAGGCGGATAGAATCATCAACGTATGAATTGGAGGAGCACTAGAGGTGATATGTCATCACGTGGGCTTGTGGATCCTCCTTCGCTTTTCCCTCAAATTTTGGGCAATCACTCAGAACTTTCATTGGAACTGGAGGCCAATAAGGTGAATGAAGGATAGGATCATTAGTGAGCCTTGACACATCTGGGAGTTCCAACATGGCCAAGAACGACAATTGCATATTAAAAGGCATTTGGGGCCTCTGAGTAGACCTAAATTGCAGAACCCTTCCTTGTTGGTAAGGATTTTGCCTCCAAAGTGGAGGATTTTGTCCATATGGAATCTGATTTTTCCCCCACTGTAGGTTACCTTGCCCATAGGAAGGATTTTGTCTTGGGTAGACTTGATACTGTCCTACCATTGGTCGTTGATAGGCATATGGGTTAAAAGGTTGCTGAGCCTGTTGACCTTGGACGTAAGGATTTTGAAACTGTTGACCCTAGACGTAAGGATTTTGAAACTGTTGACCCTGGACGTCCAGATTTTACACCTGCTACCCCTAGACATAAGGATTTTGAACCTACTGCCCCTGGACATAAGGATTTTGAACATGTTGCCCTTAGACATAAGGATTTTGCACCTATTGCTGCAGGCGTTGACCTTGACCTTGTGAAGGTTGATCTTGGACTTGAACGGACTGACCTTGTTGATATGCATAAATGACCTGTTGCTGCAAAGGCTGACCTTGTGGCTACTGCAAAGGTTGGCTTTGCTGCTGCACAGGTTGACCTTGTGTCTGCTGCAAAGGTTGCCCCTGCTACTGCAAAGGCTAGCCTTACAAGGATGAAGGTTGGTAGGATTGCTGAACAAACTGTGTTTGTGGCTGCAAAGGTTGCCCTTGTGGTTGTAGCAGTTGTCCTTGCTGCTGCAATCAAGGTCTCCCTTGTTGCTGCAAAGGTAGGTGGACAATTCCTGGATAGTTCCTGAATTGAATCTGGCCATACCCACCAGGCACAGTGGATTGGCCAGGCTGAACATAAGGTGCATCTTGAGGAATGTAAGGTGGGGTAATCAAGGCTTGTGAACCATATGGAACATAAGCCGATTGGAACGAAACCTGACCAAGTATGGCTGCTGGTATTGGACGTTACCTGACCCGGATGGATTAACAGGGTCAGGAATAATGCCATAGAAAGGTTGATTCGTTCCAACCATGTGAATTTGTGATCCACTCACATTGGTTTGGCCTGACATCATAGAGATGTTCAAATATTCCCCCCCAGGCGGTGGCACAGTCTATCCACTCACTAGAGGGGTAGAGGAACTTACCGAGACCGTCAGATGAAACGACGAAACAAGCGGAGACATAATGGTAGCTTGAACCGAAACTGAAGTGACTGAAGTTCGTACAACCGGTCGATAGGTCGTGTTTTGGACGAATGGACCTGATGTGGGCATGGTGCCAGAAGACCAGATATGATTCTGATACAACGACGAGGCATTAGGAGTGCTCGAAACCAACTGAGCTAGAGAGGTATAACCATGCGGCAATAAGGGCTCACTAAAATCAGGATAAACGCTAGATGGGATGGCTCCTGTATAAGGGAAACCTTCCGGAGGGAACTCATATGGCTTCTCATCACCCACTTGAGGAGTGTGAGTGGCAGAAACTTCCAACTAACTCGGAGAGGAGACTGGAATTTCGCCTTCTCACTCCATAGAAAACAACCAGTGATGAGTCGAAGATGAACGAGGAGACAACTCCAACAGAACACCAGAATTATCGTACAGACTATAAGGATGTTGTGAAGATACCACAAAAGGGTCTATAACCAGTCTTTGCGGACTATCAAAAGTCTACAGACTCTCGAGAGTCTGGATAGGATTATCAAGGGATTCCGGGCTAGATTCGTAAGGTGACCCAGTATTTGACGGAGGCGGACGAGAAGATAAAGGTTGAATGCTTAGAACAATTTTGAGTTCAACACCTTGATCCTCAAGCGATTGCGGAAGTTCAGGGAAAGTTTCTCCGGATGACCTTCCAGATGGAGGAGAGGAAGAAGAATGAGGCAGACCTGATGGTTCAACCATTGATGACTTTGTCTCAAATAAAAGAGAAGAGATATTAATTTCAAGGCTTTTAAATTATATTAGCGATATACTCACGATGTGGTCCAGAATAAGATTATCAGGAACGTGATGTGATCGTGGGCACAATTTTTTTTTTTGAGACGCTGAAACAGACTGATGCCTTTTCATGTTTTAAGGGTCGAGAAAAGTATCTTTCGGTTTGAACGAGCTCGGAAGGATAAGTGCTTGATGATATTTTAAATTTAAAGAGTCAAAAAGACAAAAATGACTGCTCAGGATAATCTAGGGAAAAGGGATTACTAGGTAATCGTGAACTGCAGAATACCTCAGGGCGAACCGAGAAGTACGGGCAGACAATCTCCCCAAATTCTCTGTTTGGTATATCACGTTTACAAGGCGGCAAACTTGGCTTCCTGTGGATACAGGATTGCAAACCTAGTGGGGTATCCCTTTATATACATGACGGTACGGGGAGCACAAGTCCATACTAGCGCTGTCTAATGTTGAAGCGAATGACAACTGCTAGGTTTAAAGACGCTGGAACACGTCTCTAGCCTAGACCTCTAAATGTGAGCGTTTAGTTTCAAATGCGCCTTAGGTTAATTGAATATATTTTAAAGGTTTATCTTGAAATTAAGTCTCAGTTTTTAGGCCCTATCGATGTCACTTGAAAAACTCTTATGTGCAACTATATGAGACAAAACCCTTTCAATTCGATGAATGCTTACACTAATTGAGAGAAGAGAAAACAATTTATACAACAAATAAGCAATCGAAAGTAAGATGACTCTTCACTATTTCGCTTTTCAAAACAAAATAATGAATATTCTTTCCACTTCATAGTCTTCCTATCAGATGCTCTTCAACTAGTCCTTTTAACAACAAACAAAATTCATTTCATTTCAAATGCTCATGATGATGTAATTCTAGTTTTCAGTGATGCTACTCAATGCAACATATCAATTAAACAAACTAGAATGATATATTTTCTTCAATGGAATGCTAAAGTGAATCTTTCACATAAACATTTCAATAAATATTTCAAAACAACTAAACACCAATCAAATGCAAAGCATGATAAAAAGAACTCCTTTCAAACCAAAAGCAAAGATTCAACCGAAACAAACCAAGCAATGTGATCTATGCTTAGAAAATAAACGTTCAACAAGAGTAGAGTAAACGAAACTTTTTCACTTGTTCAATTGAAACCAAAGCATGATAGATGCAAGGACTAAAAAATGAAATGCATGAAGCGACAAACCAAGCAAGCAAACAAATCAAGCTAACAAAGCATTGTAGCTAGGGATAATACAAGCAAACAAGCCAAGAAACAAAATTTATGAGGATAAGACACACTGGCAATGATTTAAGAGAAACCCTGACTTTAACCTACAGGCATTGATGCGACTATCTAACTAGAAACAAGCGCCAGAAGGGCTATGGCGCGACTGTTCAAGTGGAACTTGCGCTGGTCGGTGCTACTGTTAGAAAATTAATAGCGCTAATCAAGGGATCCAAAGAAAAAATATTTTTTTTCACAAACCAAAACCAGACCTGTCACTCTAAATTCAAGAATCAAAGCAGTAGATGACTTGAAGTACATATTACAACAGAGAAAGAGTGAAACGAGAAAAGTTGTCACAAATCATGAAATGAAAAACAATCCAAAGAGAGGGATGGATCCCCAGCGGAGTCGCCAATTTGTGGAGTAGGAAGATTCTCTTTGCAGACAGAGACAATCCCTCTAGCCCAGGGGAGAGGGTATAGCCACAAACAAGACAATTTAATATAAGTTTCCTTAGATTGAGAATGGATAAGATCCTACCTCTTGTATCGCTAATCCTTGTTTGATGAAGTCATTGTGCCTTTGCTCCAGTGATCAACTCCTTAGTTTCAATCGAGCACTTGAAACAATGAGACAAGAAACCAAAGCACACATGATAGCATACAAAATATTCAACATACTTAAGAGGCTAAGGAGTCTTAAGCTACCAAATATCATATGCAATTGATATAGGAAACAAACTATCAGTTGTATTATTATGACAAAAAGGAAAGTACAACCTTCACCTTAGTGTTGCAGGTTTGCTTCGATGTGTCTGGGTTCCAGCACCACCATTAGCATCTCATGATTCACCCTCAAAACAATGGAAGTTCAAGGCTTCTTCCTCTTTGCTCCAACCAAACAAATTACAAGCTTATTCTCCCTTCACAAACACAAACTAGAAGGCTAAGGCTCTTAAGATGGCTATCAAGATTCGCAGATTATTCCAACCCTTTCATTAGCTAGCTGAGGTTGGAAAAGGAGGAGTTTATCTAGCTTGAGAGAGGGGAAATGGATCCTCTTATGATGGGAGATGCCTTATCCCTTTTGTTTTGTTCCATTTTAATAAGGGAAAGGAGCCCAAATAGTCTCTCTCGGCTCTATCTTACTTAACCATTTACCAGACTTCCATTCACGAAGCTTCTAGACCTAGAAGCTTCGACTCCATTTTAAAAAACTTTCCAAAAGAGGGTCGGTGCAGGTCATGAATGGATTACTGGCGTTGTTCGGTGCTAGGCCCAGTGTTAGACTTTGCAAATCAGCGCAAGGAAGAAACTGAGTGATAGCGTTGGTCGTGAAAACTGAGTTTGAAGGAATATTCTTGGGAAATGATGTAAGAGGGATGTAAGGACTTGTTCTTCATGATAGGGAAACACATGAGGGTCACTGTAGAGGTCCTCCAGGATTGAGAAACGCAGAGTACATGGATAGTGACAAAATGCTATGTAACAGTCATTCCTTCCTTTTGTGTTTTAAGAAGGAGGCTTCCTTTATGGACCTGCTTTTGCCTTCTTCCTTTTGTCATGAGTAATATATGCAGCGAGGTCTCCCTCTTCATGTTTTTGAATTCTTCCTCTTGTTATCATCCTTCATTCTTCTTGAGTAAGCTTCCCAATAATTTCATGAAATGACAAAAGGACATTGTTGTTGCTAATTGTAGTAATGAAGGTTTCCCAAATAGGAGGGAGACCTCTAAGAGTCACAACTACTAGTTCCCTGTCAGGCACATTTTCTCCAACTCTCTGCAATTGATATCTAAGGTGAGAGATCCTCATAATGTAGGATTGAACAACTTCTCCTTTGTTCATCTTGGTTTCCTTGAGTTGATCTTTCAAGGTGATGATCTCATTCAAGTTGTTGATTTCATACATGCCAACTATCTTGTCATACATATCTTTAGACTTTCTTAAATTCCCAACATATGCAAGTAAATGATCTTGTAAACCATCAGCTATAATTTGCTTTGCTTTGGACTCACCTTTCTTGTACCTGTTCTTGAGGGAAGCGGAAGCATTTTCTGGAGGCTCGGGCATCCTTCCTTGAATGTATTCCAGCACATCATTGTTGTCAGCTATGATCTCCAATCTAACTTTCCATGCAACAAAGTTTGATGCATCACCCAACTTTTCATGCTCCTTGAAGGTAGAGGACGACATCTTGACCTTGACTAGGCAATCTGCTTTCTGAAAATGAGGGCTTCAATGCTTGTCTTCTTTTGGGCTTGTCCTTCACCTCAACTTTGATACCATGTTAAATTTTCTGATTGTTTTATGCTGTATCAATTACTTTAGCCCAATTTACTTCTTCATTAACAATGCATCCAATTATTAGTAGTATAACCAATCATAAACGTAACTGAAGAAAGAACAATATATGCAGTGACAAAGAAGACAACAACACAACCATAAGAGATAATAGATTGGTCCAAGACCAGGGAAAAACCCCACAAGGGGGAAACCCTTTCAAATCTTCTTCTTTAATAGATCATCATAAAAGGTTTTCAGCAGAGAGTACAATGAGCCCAATACATATGTTTGCAACAAATATTTACAAATTAGATCTATAGATCTACAAATCTATATAATAGTAGAGAGAAACCCAGATCCACCAGATCACTGAAGCCAACTGAAGTCAAAATGTCAAACCCTAGATCTGAACCCTAGATGCTCTCATTAAAACTCACTACGTGTGTTTGAAACTCCCTGGATGCTCTCATCAAAATTGACTGCGTGTGTCTGAAACTCCTTGGACGCTCTCTCATACACTGTGTGAGGGCATCTGTGACTGCTCAGAAGTTCTCAGGAAGACTTCGTGCGTGCGTTCGGGGTAAAACACACCAAAATCCCTTGGACGCTCCCTTAAAGTTGTTGTGCGTGCGTCCGTGATGACCGGGGCGCTCTCAGGACCACTCTATGCGAGCGTCCCAAGACTTATGTAGCCTGATTTGTCTCTGAACCCCTGAACGCTCCCATAAGCCTGTGTGCCAGCGTTTAGGGATCTCTGGACACTCCCATAAGACTGCATGCCAGTGTCTAGGGACTAAAATGCCCAGTTCTATGCCAATGTCCAAGAAACATAAAACCCTAAGTCAGAGCGAGCCTCATGCCTGTGATTCCAGACGCTTGCACGAACTCCTTCCATCAAACCTGTGTGAACCAAGACAAAGGAGAAGAATAGAAGTTTGCTTGATCGTTGTGATGAAATGAGCTTGAGGTCACTTCTATTTATAGGCTTTCTTGAGGGTCCACTTGGGGTTAAGGCTGATCTAAGAAGTTACACATGTGGTTAGGGTTGACCTAAGCAGTTACACATGTGGCTAGGGTCGACCTAAGCTATTACACATGTGGTTAGGGTCGACCCTTTCCATAATATATATATGCATAAAATAATTCAAAACTTAATTTCTGTTTGACCAAATTGGGTGATATTTAGGTCGATTTTGGTCCTCTCGAAAATAAGAATTTATTACAAGAATCATCTCAGTCATCTGAGTCGTCAATTATGGAATTTGACCCTAGTTGCAAAAATTAACATCTGGGTGTCCTTTTCTATCCATATTGGCTTGAAATCTCAACTCATAGATTGGGAAAACAATCGAGGCTCCTTGAAATCATCAAACCTAGATACATGGAAATGCCGAATCAAAGTCCTGCACCAGGCTTTCAACTTTGTCTCCATCACTCACATCTACTGGAGACAAAATGGCGAAGCATATTAACTCCCAATGGAAGGTTGCAACTTAGATCCTGATAAGATCTTCTACAAATATTTTTCCTTTGGTCCTCTTCAATGATCGAGACACATTATGATTTAATCGAATGCACTTGCGAATGAATTTAGAGACCGCCATAGGAATGTGTAATAGGAATGATCCATCTCTGTAATTTAGAGCAATGTTAATCAATAATAGGTTTACTGGTTTTTAGAGCAATGTTTAATCAAGTATAGGAATGGTTCTGCTTCAACACAGAGACAAACCAACAAGATCCTAATCCCTTGTTTTATTGTACTTTCTTATTACTATTAATCTGAAAGCGTTTTTCTGTTTTGGAAAAAAAGTGCTCCTCAATGCAAAATTCCATTTTATTTTTTCCAAATGACCTTGATTGATAAGAGTCATGAGTCACCTTCATCCAAGACTCCCTTTCAAGTGCCCTAAGGGTGGCACACTAGAGTGCATGGGCCTTTTCATGATAATCAAGGATTTAAATAAGGAGACTTCTTTTCTCCCCTTATTTGGGCCTCAACTTCTAGTCCAAATCCCAACATCTTTACCATGTTCTTGATGACTTCATGGTTATCAAGGATTCAAGTGAAGAAACTTCTTCTTCACTTCTCCCATTGTTTTGGCCTTCACTTATAGTCCAAATTCCAACACTCCATAACATGTTTTTAATGAATTTTCACCTATATTGATTTTTATTTATTTATTAATCTCTCTCTCTTTTAAAATCACTTTAACTTTTTTATTATATCTTTTTCTTTTTGTTGTTGGTGTGCTCTAGGAATTGTTTGTGCGCTTCCACTTTTTATTACACTAGGTGTACTTTTTTATTCTCATTGTCTTCCTTTTGTCATCATTTGTTTTATATTAATAAATTAGTTTATTATGTGGAGAGGTGTTCATACGAGAGATGTTATTATGATTAAAGACAACATTATGTCACATTAAAACAAATAACATATTTGCATTCTAAACGAGGTTTGCACGTTAAGAGATTTGTTTTCCCTTGATACTGGTACTATTTATCTCAATAAGAACTTGTAACTAAGTACCTAAGACTTGTCATTAACTACATATCAATCAAATTCATCAGATACTTGTAACCGAGTGTTCATTCTAATTAATTCACAAAGATTTTGAACATACATATTTTGTCACAATCAACAAGTACTTCACCTATTCTTATTTGAGAATAAAAAGAAATTAAATACAAACCTCTTTATATGTATTTTTTTCATAATTAAGATAGATATTTTCTTTTTAATATAGTAAACATCTTAAAAAAAAAACTTTTTAGACATTCCCCTCATTTTAATAATGGTATTGCTAATTATAATTTTGGCAACCTAATCCAACAGAAAACTTCCTGAACAAAATCAACCAACCAAAAAACTTCCTACCTATAATTCACAACTTCTTAACCCAAAACCACATACTCATTGTTCACAACTTTTTTTAACCCCAAAACCTCCTATTAATAATTCACAAGGCTCTACTCAAACTGACCTTTCCTTCTTCTTCTTCTTTTTTGTTTTGTTTTGTTTTGTTTTGTTTTTGTTTTTTCTTTTCGAAGGTGGCAAAACCTATCAAACTCAGGTGTCAAAACCAACAATGACGACAACGATCTCTGGCTGCTATCCGCGAATGTCGGTTTTGACTCATCACTGTTATCCAGGAAAACCACGCCACCTGTACTAACCCGCTGGTGGTCCATAATGGAGCAGGCTTTCACTCCTGCCAGATGCCTCTGGGTCTTGGGCCGTTAACCTATTTCCTTACGTCCGAGGAAGACGAGCTCTTAGCCAACCAAAAGCAATTTTAGGACATACTCCAAACCTTTCTACTCAAACTGACCTATCACAATAGTTAAAAAAGATATATACTAATTTATTTATTTACATAAATCCTTACCCTATTGCGTTTTTAGTTTAGATATTTAACATCCAATTTTTTACCTTCTAACATACAAACTTTTTATCTCATACCTTTTAAATTCTAAATACAACTTTTACACGCATTCCAATCTCTTGTGATTAATATAATATGTATTATAATAATAATTAGTTCACACATCTAAAAAAAGGGGTTAAAAAGGGCAATATAAATTTTCTTTGGGGCAGCCCAGCATTTCAAATTTTCAAATTAAGAATTTGAACAGAAAGAAGCGCGTCTTTTATTCCTCGAAGCATTCAGACCCGCTCCGCTCTCTCCATTTCCCCCAACGATCGTCAATCTGCATTTCCATGGCAGCAGAAATGCTCCATTATCCCTGCAATCTTAAAACATTGCCGAGACACGATCGTACTCGATAAACCACTTTAAACCCTCTCAAAACCTTTCAAATCCACTGAACATTCCCCCGTTTCAGCCATGAGAGGCACGCAGAACTGCTCAGGTCCGCCCTCAAATGGTAAGTACAGGCTCAAAACCGTTCAATCTTTATTACTGTGTTCAGCGCAAGTTCTATTCCATAGAAGAACTTTGTCTATCTAGGAAGAGAATGAAATAAACATTTTGGATTAGATTAATGGTGTAATGACCGAAAAGCAGGGTATTGGATTTGGGTTTTATGTAATTTTTGTTTTCTTGGGGTTATTGGATTAACGAATTTGCAGAATCTGCGGGGAGAGATCGAGAAATGGAGGAGCTTCGCAGAGAGTTGGGGGAAACGAGGTTCGCTATGGAAAGGCTCGAGATCGAATCCCGTTCTGTTCGTGAAATATCCGATAAACGAAAAAAAGCACTTGATGATGCCCTTGCTAAGCTCCAGGAGAAGAAACTTCAGGTGGAGAAGCAGGCTGAAGAGTTGAATAAAAGGGCAGAGGATATTGATGCCGTGAATAAAAAATATGAAGAAATCCAAGCCACATTGTCGCAGAAGGAGTCCGCCCTTAGGGGGTTGAATTCTGCCCACGAGCAGCTCAGGACTCGGTTTAATGAAGGACAAAGGAAGATGGAGGATGAGAAGTGGGAATTGGCTTCTAAGCTTGATGACGCAAACAGTAAATGTGAAGAGCAAGAGAGGAGGATGAAGCAATTTGTGAGTGAGATCGAGAATTTGAAGTCTGCAGTTGCCAAAGTGCAGAAAAAATGCAGCGATGCCGAGGCTGTGGCTGAAGAGAAGACGAAGGCAATGCAGCGGCTTAAAGCCGAGCTTGAATCCCGGGAAGCCACAATTTCTGTTTTTTCTGACAATAGGACCCATTCTGAGGTTTTCAAGATGAAGCTTGCAGAGTGCGAGCGGAGTCTTGCGCAGGAGAGCGCACAGAGGGCTTCTGCAGAGAGTGCTTTGGAAGAGCTCAGGAGTAAATCTGGGCATCTGTTGAAGGTTGAACAGGAACACAATACTGCTCAGGAGCAGCTTAAATGGAGGAAGGAGCAATTTGGGCTCCTAGAAGAGGCTCACAAGAAGTTGCAGCAGCAGTTCCAGGACCAGAAAGACGAGTGGGAAGGTGAGAAGGTGGGTCTGATCACAGAAATATCAAATCTGCAGACCAATCTCGAATCCCAATGCAGGCAGTCCAAGGATCTTGAATTGCAGTTGCAGAGGTGCAATCAGGCCCTGGCACACGAAGAGAGCCGGAGGAAGGTATTAGAGATCCAAGCAGAGGAATCTCGGTATGGGTTTGAGAAGGTGGCTGCTGAATTTGAGGAAGCGAGGTCAGTTATTGAGAGCTTGACGGAGAAATCTAGTAAAGAAGTAGGCCATTTGAGGGATTCATTGGCCTCAAAGGAGAGACAAGTGCGTGAAATGGAAGTGAAGCAGACTCGCATGGAGCAAGAGAATCAGGAGCTGAAGAGCATGCTGGATGAATTCCAGGCATTCAAATATGGCAGCGACGAGATGCAAGGTTCACTAGAGAGGTTCAAGATGAAGTATGCAGCTATAGAGGAGTCTTACAAAGAAATCTCCGAAACAATGAAGAGGAAGGAATCCCAATGGGACAAGGAAAGGGAAGAGATGCTAAAAACATTGAATGATTGTCAAGTAGATGTTGTGTCGAAGGATGGAAAGATATATGGGCTACAGAATCAGTTGGAAGGGGCCCTTTCCACTGTCAAGAGATTAACATATCAGAAAGCAGAACTGTCACAGAGGTTAACGATATCCGAATCAGAATATCAGCAGGCACAATCCAAACTGATGGCTGAAAATCTTACTCTGGAGTCATCCTGTAAGAGGAAGAATGAAGAAGTCGATTGCTTGAAGGATCAATTGCAGGCCAAACAAAAAGCATTTGAACAGATCCAACAAGAGCTGGATCAACATCAAAGAACAATTGAGACGATGACAGGAAAATGTCAGTCTCTTGAAGCTCTTGAAGTACAATTCTTGGCATTGCAGGAAGAGGTTAATAGGAAACAAGAGCAATTTCAGAGCCTCTCCAAATCACGGGATCTTCTTCAGCATCAGATGCTTCAGAAGGAGCAGAGCCACAAAGCAGAAGTCAAGAAAGTTACCGACACTTTAGAAGAAACAAATGCTTGTCTTCGTGCAAAAGAACAGAGAGAAAACGAGCTTCACAATGAGTTGAGGAGGTTGCAGGAAGTCATTGATAATAATCAGGCAATCCGTGTTACCTTGGAGAACAAGACGGAAGAATACCAGCATCGGTTACAAGCACTGCAGCAAGAGATGTCAGAAACCAGTAATGCACACTCTCTTTTAGAAGAAAAGAGCAAGGCTGAGAAAGCAGCTCTTCTCGATGTTATAAAAGTCAGGGACAGAAAGATAGAGGAGCTCAAAGAACAAGTCATGCATTTTGAACAATCCCTGAACAGGTTGAGCCAGCAAGAGGAGAGTTGGCTGGAAATGCAGGCACAGCACAAGCAACTATTGGGTCAAAGAACACGGGAGCTTGAATCATTGGCTGTTGCAAATGCAAAACTTGAGGCAGTTGGAAGGCAGCTTTTAGATTGTGAGCAAGAAAGGAATATCCTCCAGAAATGCCTTGAGAGTAAAGAAACTGATATGGGGGAATTGCAAAAGAAAAATGAAGTGCTCTCTGCAGAGAAAAGTGCCATAGTCAATTCCATCAAAGTGCAGGAAGACAAAATTTCAAGGCTTGTGGAGGAGAATGAAAATAACAATTTGGCTCTTCAACAGGCATGCACTAAATTGGAACTTGCAGATTCAAAATTAGATGACCGAGACAGAGATATTGCAGAATTGCAACAGAAATTAAAACAAGTAGATGTGCTTCACCAAGAATTATCAGATACAGAGAAAAAAATGCAACAATTGGAGATTTTACTTGGTGAAGGCAGGTCATGCATTCAAGAGAAGGAAGAAAAGATATATGAATTTGAGATTGCAGTTGAACATCTTAGGAACGAGGTCTTATTGGTTAAACAAGAGTTGGCTGAAAAGGAAAAAGATGAAGCAATCTTGGGGTCGAAACTAACAAGTGCACAGAGGGAACTGAGGGCTAAGGAGGATCAACTTATAGATATGGAATCAAACTTGAATGATATATTGAAGAAAAGTGAAGAGAAGCAAGCTGAAATTGACAGGCTTTGTGATGTAATACATGAAATGGAAGAGAGGGCAACTGAATCAAAACTATGCCATGCAGACCTGGAAGCTCAACTGAAGTCCATCCAAGCAGTCGTGGAGGGAAAAGAAGCAGCCCTTGATGCTGTTCGATTGGAAGTTCAAAATGAAAAAGATACTGTTGAGGATATGAAAGATATCATTGAAACGCTGAAGTGCCAGTTAAGAACTGAACAGAAGAATTCTTCTGACAAGCAGTCTGAGATTAAGCACCTTCACAGGGATCTGAAGGCATCTGAGATGGCAGAGGTCCGGTATGCAGAAAGTCTGAAAGAAGCAGAGGGTAGACTATTAGATTTGGAACAGAGTACCAAAGATCAAATTTCTCAGTTGCAGGAGTCTGTGACTGAACTGCAGCATGAGGTATCAGTGACTCGTATGAAGATGGAAAAGTCTGAGATGGCATTGAAGTCTGCAAATGAAGAGTTGGTATCATGGAATGAAAAGTGCACAACTCTGGAAGAACTTATTAGTACCAAGGACATGGCTTTGGAGGCAAAAGAAACAGATATATCTTCTCTTCAGTCTGATTTAATGAAAAAAAGTGAGAATATTGCAAAAGGGCAATTGGATTTGCAGCTCCTGCAAGAACGTCTACAAAGCCAATTTGAGAATGAGCAGGATTTGGAGAAGACCATTTCTCTTTTTAGACATCAAGTTGCAGAGTTACAAGAATGCAACCAACAACTGGGCGGTGACTTAAACATTCTACGTCGTGATCATGAGGTGGCTGTAAATGAATTAGCTCACATGAAGGATGAGGTAGATCAACTTCAAAAAAAACTGGAGCAGAAGGAGGTGGAAGAAAGAGAGGCAAATAGCTTAATCTCTCAGATTAAAGAGCAACTTGCATCTGCCTTGCTAACTGTATGTAATCAGGACACAGATATTTTGGGTTTAAGGAATGATTTGATAGTTTCTCAGGCTCAGTTGGAGGAGTTGATTGCTACTACTGGAAGCAGTGAGAAGATTGTTAGTGAGCTTTTAGATAAGCTTCAGCTTTCTGAAGATAAAACTAAGGTACTTGAAAAGCAGGTTGTCGGATTGCGAGTAGCTTTGGAAGGGGCAGAAGGTAGCCTGAAGGAGGAAACCATTGACATGTTATCTCTGTGTAATTCATTTGATGAATTGCAAACTCTATTAGCAAATATTAAATTGGATGCAAAATCAGCTTTCAGGGAGGGCATGCATTATGCTGCAGAGTTCAGGACTGCGATGAAGGGTTTCCAAAATGTAAAAGTTCAGTTGGAATGTTTCCAGAAAAGAGAAAAAGATATGACTTCTGAGTTAGTAAGGCTAGAGGAGTTGCTGAAAGATAGTCAGTTCGCATCCACCATGCAAGCTAAGCAGATTGGTTTGCTTGGCAACACCGTCAAGGACTTGAACTCTGAGTTGTTTGAATGGAAAAACAAAGCTGCTACTTCAGTTGAAGATGCTGAGAATATGCCATCACAACTTAAGAATGCAAATCAAGTCAAAGGTGATTTGCAAGAACAGTTTGATGGCTGCAAGTCAACACAGGGGGGCTCAAAAGAAGTTGCAGATTCAACAATGTCTCCTGCATATATTGATGGACTTATAACAGATCTTAAAAACTGGAAAGCAATGGCTATGTCTATTACAGAGGAGATAACAGAAGTCCGATTACAGTTAAAACACTCCGAGGAGATTGCCATCGAGCAGAACTCCAAAATTGAAGCATACAAGAATAAAGAACACCTTGTAGAGAAGCAGTATTCTATGCTGCAAGAAGAAATATGTAATTGTTATTCAGGTTTGAGCAATGAAATGGATAAGTTCTTACTTGTCTGTCATTCTATGGGAGAGCTAGAGGGAGATGTTTTGAAATGCAAAGAAGAAGTACTTATTAATCACAGACAGTTAAGGGAAGAAATATCTGCTTTTAGAGGTGAGTTGGCTGTTTTTGAAATTTTTAAGGGCCAAGTCCAATCATTTGAAGTCAAACTACAAACTGTGCAACAACAACTGTTAAATTGGAAGGATAAAGTTGCTGTTGCTGATTCTCAAAATAAGTCCCTTCAAGCAGATCTTGAAATTGCAAATCTATCTCTTGGCGAGTTGAGGAAATATAAAGAAGAAGCAATGGAAAGAGAGAAACATTTGCAAGTGGAACTCTCTACTACGCAGGAGTCTCTTAGAAATCTAAACCACAACTTTTTGGAAGAAACAGGGAGACTTAATTCTCTTTTATCTTCCATTAAGAGCATGGAGGCTGAGAGAAATAATTTGCTGGAGAAAATGGGATCTGCCAATGAAGAAGAAAAATCTGCAGAGCTAGAGCTTGAAGCTCCAAAGACATTTTTTTTACAAAAAGCACTTTGTCAGCTACAGAACTTGCAAGTGGATGAAGTTAATTTGCGAGCCCGTTTACAACGCATACAAGACAGAAAATTAAACTGGGCTACAGAAGGGGATTTGGATGTTAAAGAAAATTTGAATCATGCATATGCATCTTGCTCATCTTCCATTGAGGTTGTTGACAAGATGGAGATGGTTAGAAGTGCAGATGAACAATTGCCAGAAACATTTGAGGCCCATTATTTGAATTCCTGTCTAAATATGCAGGGTGAACAAGAGGAGCAGAATGTTCAAGAGTTAGTAAGAGAACTCGAGGTTGCTTTGACAAAATTATCTGGAAAGAATACAGTAATAGAAGAACTCAATCGAGAAGTTGAGAGTCTCCAGTCACTCGTTAATAGGCTTGAGCAAAGGAATTCTGAGCTAGAGCACAAAGATTCAAGTACAATAGATCCTGAGCGGTATTTTCACTATCAAGAACTTTGTGATTCCCTTGTCAGGTATGGTGACATCTTACACATACTTCTTAAAAACAGAAATGAAAAATGTAAAACTGTCATTGATTGCATCGAATTTAGTTCTTACACTTTGGCATTATTAATATTATTTCATCTGTTTTAGTGCTACAAATATAGATTTTATTTTCACTACTAACAATATATATATATATATATTTCTTTTGGTTTCTGTGGAAAAAAGTAGTTTCTTTAATAAAAGTGAAATTTCTTTAAAATGTTTTATAGCATTTCTTGATTCCACCAAAGGAATCTATATCTCCAAGAATCTCCCAAAAGAATACTGTCTTTCCCGGAAATACGTAGACATCTTTTCATATACAACCCTTGTCTGTAGATATTCTCTCAGAAAAGAACAAAAAAAAGGTTCCCAGCCCTTCAATTCACGTATTTGCATCAAAAAGTAAAAACATAAGGTCCCAATTATGCATCAGAAAGAGCACTTAAGTCTCCAAGCATCATGACACCAGTATATAGTATATACCAATATATGATCAGGACAACTCCCAATGCATTTTAATAAAACAGTATGAAAGTATTCTGCAGATTTCCCTTCAGCTTCCTCGTAAATGTGCCATTGACCTGGATCCAAGTCCAACAGAGGACCAGCTTTCGATAAACCATCAGCCAGCCTGTTCCTTTCTCTGAAACCAACTTCTCTGGAACAAATGTTGATATGCTACTTGCAATGAATAAATTTAAACATTGTGATAAGATTTTTAGAGAAAACCGTGAATAGGATTTCTCTGAAAATCTTCTCACAATTAACAACTGTGGAAATCTTCACTCTGAAATTTAAACATTTTATTTTTGTTTGTAATGCAGATCAACATGGACAGGAGTCGTTTAGGATGCAAATTATTTAATAGTCTTTAATGATAGGTTCTGGACAATTACTAAGAGACCATATTTAATGCTTACACTTATGCCGTGATTATCTTTAGAGTATATGATTATAGCTAAAATATTGTTTGAATATAGCTATAGTTAAATATATATTTAGTCATTGTCTACTTATATATGTTTCATTTGAATATTGAAGGGATTGATTTAATTAATGCCATTTTAAAATTAGTAGACTGCAGCTGGAAATTCAACATTTTAACTCACAGTCAGCCAAGAGAAGAATAATCTATCTAAGTACATGGAAGCATCTTAGATCACAGTGAGGAAGTTATATAACTTATAACCTGCATTCAAAATAATTACAATCAATGTTGTTTTGGTAAGATGTCTCGTATGTTTATGCGATTTGCTTCTTTCCATTGACCTAACTCAATTTTTGTAGATATAGGCAAATTAATTGACCAATGTCTCTTCGACAATGTTGTTCAATAACAAAGCCAAGAAATTCAATCATCATGGTTTTTGTCTTGATGTACCTTCACTTATTAATTGATCAGGGAGTCTGGAGATAGATGGTAGAGGAGGGTTGCCTCCTTCCCTCTTACCCTTGATGTTCCTTCCCTAAATAGAGCAGGGTATAGGTTGCATGTAGAGGATTTCATGTAGGTGGCAAAGCAAAGCAAGGATGTTGTTGAGGGTTCATGAGAGGAGACCAGGTGCCCTTAGGGGCATACCTTGAGGTGTTATTCACTAGGTTGAGGAAGTTTTGGTGGCAAACTCTCCACACTCCTTGGATTCTTTTATTTATGTTGCTGGAGGATTGTTGTTTCTTTGTTGCAAAAGAGGTAGATGTCATGATGATCCTTTTTTAGACACAATTTGTGTTGTATATATAGTTAGTAGTATATTGTTATAGAATGTGGATTTAGTGTAGATATGGTTTTTGGGATAAATCATAATATAAGTTTGTTAAGTTTGTGACGAGGTTAATATGTAGTGTTAATAATCAAGGTTTAATGCTTTACGCCAATCATTAGAGTTCTGTCTCAAGTCTTGGTTTATAAGATAAGATGATTTTATTGAATGTCTGACAAATGATCACAAAAGTAGGTCAATGGGACTAAAAGATACATTCCATGACACAAGGTGTTATGTGAGAGTACAAAAGCAACTCCTTGAGCAATGCTAAAGTCAAAGAGTCTAAGGTCATGATTATCAATCGAGCATCTAACTAAAAAGGCTAATAAGCTATTAAGAAAGCATAACAAGTAGAGAACTAGTACACAAAGTTGTCAAAAAGCTAGAATATTGAAAGAAGAGGTCACGTGAGATTGAAATTAGTGTTGATCGAGAGATGATGTCAAGAAGTGCTCCTTGTAGAGGATGCATTGTCTTGCGAGGAGTGATTGAGGATGAGGTGGCTTGGCTGTATGATATTGGGGGAAACCAAAGAGCCTTTCTCTCCTAGCATCCAACTCCAAGAAGAAGAAAGTCTAGATGGAAACATGGTTGTGTTGGATGGGGGTTGTGTGCCTTGCTTGATGTTGTCTAGAATTGAGTTGCCTATTGGATTGCTTTCTAATCTAGTAGTGTGGAGTGACTTGTGCCTTGGAGTGGTAGGTTTGTAAGAGTCTTTTGGAGATTGGTTGGCCCTTTGGAGTAGGTGATTGAGGCCTCATTGATTTGAATCTAAAGGGTCGTTTGGGGGTTTGTTTCGGAGGTCCTTAGGAATTTTCCTGTTGTTTAATAGTGCGACTTGAAATAAAGAAGTGATCCACCTGAAAATTATGATTGGGGATGGGTTTGGAGAACTTGAGATTTGTGTTTGAGCACATCTCTCATGTAGAGAATAAGGCATTGTTGATCTAGGTAGTGGAAGAAAGTGGAAAGCAAGGTCCTTGAGTTTCTGAAGTAGTGAAATCTCTCGTGTATCTCATAAAAGTGGGGCATCAAAAAATGAAATGCTCCTATGTTTTTAGTTCTTGTAAGTGACATCATTGGTGGGCCTAGCCCTATTGCTCGTTGTGGTGGTCAGTTTTGATTTGGAGTTTGTGAGAACCCACTTGGAATTACCCAATGGAGATTTGGAGGTTGTGCATTTATTGGTTGCATCTATAGTAAAGTTGGATGCCCCTCTCTAATCTCTAGGAGTGCACAGAGTAGGAATTGGGCTAAGGCCCTTAGATTCTGTTATTTATGTAAATTGAATGTAGTGTGTAGATGTCCTGTTTGATTGCTCAATTCATATCTTGCTAGATAGTAGAAGGTGGTTTAATGCATCTGGGAAATATCTTAAGCAGGGAAGACAATTTAGTGAGATGGCCATTAATTGGAGTAGTTTAGAGGTCTTTGAGAACCAACAACGAATTTGTTTGTGGGGTTCGTCGACGTGGTGGTATTAGATGGACAAAATGTTATGTGAGGATATTGATCCCTATTGGAGGTTATGCCTTGAACTTTGCTTGAATAATGTGGTGGAAATTGTTTGTTTTCATCAAATGACATGTCAAAGGAGGAGGTTTTATATTCTCTTAGTCCCAACACAGTTGGCTTGCAACATACATTTCCCACGCCTTTGAGCCATATAATGATTGTCTCGATAAGGTGCATATTGGATGAGATATCCATCCCCTGCATGGATATGCTTACAAAGAAAATAATCTACTTCATTTATGTACATTTGATGCGGACATGAAAGGTTGTGAGATTTGCGGACATAACCCAAAATTAACTCATATAGTCCCGTTGTCGCTCAAAATGTACAGGCACCGCGATAACGACTCATGTTGGGTGTTGTCACCCTAATCCCCAACTTCTCCGTTTAAGTCGTCTCCCAACAACAGGCTATAGGGGGTAGACCCCATGGAAATAGAATGAAGAAGGACAAGTTGGGAACCAACTAGTTTGGGAGACTCAGTGTAGTGGCCTAACACTTGTTTAGATTTAGCAAGATATTAAGGATTCGATTGGATTTTAGATATTTGAAACTAGTGCCATATGGAGTCAACACTCTTGCTTTACAAATTATAAGACCAAGTACTAGATGGACAACTGCTGCTTTAATGTGTAACTATCCTATATGAAATGCAATTCCTAGGATTTATGTGAAATGCAAGAATCTTGGTTGATTTTACTTAAATGCCTTGTCTAAGTATGACCTTTGATCTTTATCTATATTGAGCCTAAACTCTATAGTAAGTGGTAGAGAGAAGTCAAGGTGAAGCACATGAGGGTGTGATTAACGATTTTTCTTTTTGAAATCTAATGTACCCGGTGCCTTTAGTGCTGCAAAGACTGTGGCTCTAACAACTGCAAGATCATCGTTTTAAATACTAGAAAGGCTAGACTTCCCAATAGAAGATGAAAATGTGTTCCTATCTCTCTATCAACCAAGATGATGCTTAAAGGTAAATTATAATATGCACGACTATCTTAGGATGCAAATGCAATGTGAAGTTAGAAGATGATTGTTAGAGGAAGATCGCTAAAGCCTCATGAGTGCTTAGATTACGTTTTATCTTGAGTTATTTTGCCAAGTACTTATTTAAGAAATTTCGATTAGACAATCTCAATTATGCCAAGTTTGAAAGTGCCAACAAGATGAAATGGAAATCACTTAACTTGATAATTGAAAGATGCACAATTTGCCACAGATCCACAATAGAATACTTATCCAATCTCAATGAAAAATGCCAATGACAATTGTTTGAAATTCCAAAACCAATTATCTAAAAGATGCCCAATATGCAATTAGATCTCAATCTATCAATTATCACCTTCAATGCTACTTAGTCTTAGAGAGAAATAGATCTTCAGCACAATTAACTTTCACAAATCAATGAAAAAAGAATACTCTTGAGCAAATTAGAACATTAGATGCCCACAACTCCTTGAACTTATCTTCTTGACCAAGTATGTGAAACAAATGTGCTTTAGCAAGTGAGATTATGTGTGTGCGAATTCAGATAATGTAATTCAAGAGATAACAAGCATTTAACTTCTTAAATACCAATAATTATTTTCAATCTTACTGATGATGCAAAACAGTTCTCTATCACAAAATGAGCTAAAATTACTTAAAATTTCAGAGATTAAATTTATGACAGCAGTTAGGTTCAGTGATAATAAAAGCAACAAATAGACTTATAACAACAGAGAATGCCTACTGCAAACAAATATATCAGCCCTTTGAAAATTTTATGACAGTCACTTAAAATTTGTGATGAAATTGATTAAGTAAATGCCCAAGTGTGTTAAGGATTCTTCAGTGTTAAGGATTCTTTATTTGACTGAAATAATGAGGTAAGGGTTAGAAAAATGCATTAGGAAGCCCTAAGGCTTGAAGACTCTTTCTAGATCTGCAAATTAAGTCACCCACACCTCAAATCTGAATCAAAACCTTATCGAAAATTCTGATTTCCCCAAGGTATGAGTTTGAATGAGAGGAGCCCTTTAGGCTTGTTGTCAAAGCAATGATGGCAAAGGGACTGTGTGAAAATGTGAGGATTGTACTAGGTAGCTTTAAGGACCGTGTTAGGGCTCAAGAGGACAACGTTGATAGCTGAAGGTCCTTTGAGGGAAACACAAGGGAGAGAAGGGCCTTACGACCAAGGAAAAGGAGGGAGGGTAGTAAGAGAAGAGGAGGCAATGTGGAAGAGAAAGGAGGTAAGGAAGGGATGAGTAGAGAAGGGAGGAGACAACAGATGAGGAGAAGAGGCTGTCACGAAAGAGGAAGGGAGGAGACAACGAATGAGGAGAAGAGGCTGTCGCGGAAGAGGAAGGGAGCTGCGACAACAAGGGAAGAGGAAGATGGGAGCAGCGGAGGGATAAGTGAAGGCTGCGGCAGGGAGATGGAGCTGTGGATGAGGAGAAGGGAAGAGCAAAAGGAAAGATGAGGGTGCTGTGAGGGAGAAAAGGCCAGTGGAGGAGGATTTAGGAAGAAAGGGCTACGACAGGGTTATGGAGAGGGCCGAGAGGGAGATGAGGGAAAGGTTGAGGTTGAAGAGGGCAGCAGAGGAGGTTAAGGGCAACGACCAAGCTTAGGAAGGCCCTTTAGGGTATGCGTTAGGTCTTAAGGGCTCATAAATTTGCTGAATGCCAACTTAAAATCTTTGCCAATTAATTTCCATCGAATAGTGCTTCGTTATGCCCTGCAAACAAACTTGAGATTAAATCTTGTCCTCCAGGGTCTAGATCTATCTCAAACCCCAACACTTTCTTTTAAATAAGATTGGATCTCTATTTGCACAAATGAAAGAATAAAATATCCAAAACTCAATATATACAAAAATTTGAAAGTAAAATTCCAAAACCCCAAAGAGGTAGAAAATCAAAAAATTATTTTAGATTTATACAATTAGAATACAAATCTACTTGATTTGAGGTGTATGAGTTCAACTCCACTCTAGATTAGTAGAAATAAGCTTTTCCTAGTTAGATCTATTTAATGATCAAAAGATAAATAATTTTAAATGAGACACTAGCCAAGAACTCTGGGAAGAGATTCTTCGTTAGATAAATCTTGGTATTCAATTATGAAGGCTCTTCAGATCTTATGCCTTGGGAGTTGGTTGGTCCAACCAAGGAATTCCCTTCACACCCAAGTTCTCAAATATAAAAGATTTGTGCACACCCAAGATCAAATTGTTAGATCGATAGAGATATAAAATAACAATATAATCCTCAAGAATTAGAGATACTTGCTAATTCAGTTAAATTAAAATGCTATCTTAGATCCAATAACTTATGTAAGATACTTGTGCAATAAGTTATTCCATGAAGGCTAATAATCAACTTTTAAAATATATTTCAACAGAGCATTAAGAACAATATTACGATAAGAAGTAGGAGAGAAACACCACCATAAATGAGAAACCCCAAAGAATTTTGTGTTATTATTACTCCAGAAAAATTACAAGAGAGAGAGTTTCAAGAGCTAGTACGCGATTTAGAGATCAGATCTTTTGTGAGACAAATGACTTTTAATATATAAATAAATTCTCCAAATGGCTAGTCGGCTTGATATGTGTCAAAGTAATCTTGACGGTTGATAAAGATTTGATTATCTTTTAATTTCTACCATCGAAATATTTATTTTTTGAGTAATTTTCGAATTTCTGTTTTAATTCATTTTTAATTAGCTCAAACTTAATTATTTTGAGTTAATTTTCTCAAAAAATTGACTTTGACTTAACCACCAAGGCCGAAGGGTCCAATTTTTTTTGAAATTTTCAATATCCCCTTGGTGAGGGACCTTTAAAAATTAATTTCTTTAGGACCCACGAATTTTTTTATTTGTAGAATTTATTTTTGCTAAGACTTTAATTTTGACTCTAATTAATTAAATATCTGGCTTAAGATTTTTAATTTATTTTGCCAGAGAATTTAATTAATTGACACACGAGGGGATTGATAATTTTTTCCAACGCTATAATATTTTAGCACCATGGCTAAAATATTATTTACATAAGATAATTACATTTCAACCCTCAAAGGGGGAAACCCATTGGTTATAGACCCTCAAATATTTTACCAAATTTTGCTACTCAATATGATTTAGTAGTCTAAGTGATTTGTAATAAAATAATTTAGCCAATTAGTTAAAATTAATCACAAATCACTTTTACAGAAGACTTGATTGAACACTAAGGCTCACCTAAGGTCTTGATGACAAAATCCACCCTAGCTTTGGGGTGAGGCTGGAGGGAAAAACTCTGTTGATCATCTGAGTTTAGAAACATAGATGAATCAATGAGACAAAAAATCTCCTCGGTTGGAAGTCGTCACCAAATAATAGGCTTACCTAGGTTGTTACCTATGTTGTAGGAAACGTGGTATAGAGGTACGGGTACGAAACACGGAAATGCGTTTGGTACGGCTGTGAAACGCGTTTCCAGCTGTACTGCCACGTTTCCCGAAATGGAAACGTGGCCAGTACGGCCGGAAACGCGTTTCAGGGTCGTACGACCCACATTTCCTCATTAACTTGTGTTTTTTTTAATTTTTAATTTTTAATTTACTTTTAGGGTATGTTAGTGACTTATTGTTGCTTCTAGATGCGTGTCTAAAGTTATAAAAGTGAAGTTTTGCCCTAGTGTTGATATGCAGTTCATCAGGAAGTTTGAGGGATATGCAGTTCATGGTAATGTTAAATTCTTAAAGTAAAAGGATGAAAATGAAAAAAAAGTGATATTCTCTTTTATTTTTCATTTTCATCTTTTTACTTAAATTTTTAACATTACCATGAAATGACTCAGGATGTTTGAGAGTGGTTTCGCCCTCATTGGATTTCATATGGAGAAAGTAGAATTTTAGATCTCACTCAAAATCCAGCAGACTTATTTGTTTTTCAGGATTGGAGGGATTGCAATGTTTCCATTGGATTTTATCATGTACTAGGGTATGGAACTTGTATTTAATCAAGAGAACCAAGCCCTCTATGCAGGGGAAACTCCCAATAATCAAGATCATGTAGGGTACTAGGGTATGAAATGTGTATTTAATCAAGAGCACTAAGGTCGTTCGACTATGTAGGAGGAGACTCCCAATACAACAGTGGTCCTTCTAAAGAATGGGATATGGATGCAGAAAACCCTGATTTGGATCTCTCTCTTGCAGCCTTATAGTCTTTATTGTACTTGCAGCCTCATATATTAATATAAATAAAGGCTAATTTTGAGATTTGGATATATAATAAAGGTTGCTTTTGGATATTCCGATGTTTTTATTTTCATTATGTGATCATTCATGAGTAAATGTGATGTAAATTAAATCTTAATGTTTAAGTGTAATAAATTATAATGTATCATTTATGCTTTATGATTGCACATATATATATATATATTTAAATATTTTCAATATATATATATATATATATTCGCGTTTCCCCGTTTCCAAAACTTGGGGAGGTCGCGTATCGTATCGCTTCCCATTTCAGAAACTCGTACCTGTTTCCCCGTTTCGTGCAACTTAGGTTGTTACATACATTATGGTCTTGCTAAGATCATTTACATTACAAACTACAAAATGGGTTTACAACTCTGATAGACTGATGATGCTGAATTCAAGATGATTTGAGAGCTCGAACATGATGGAATCCATTTGCAAAAAACTGTACTACTATAGGGTAGTTGACATAGGGTGGTCAACAAGTCCCATTATGGTAGTCGAGAAAATCTCCAGAATATGATATCTTGGAATTGCTACAACAAAGCCTCTCTTGGGATGGTGCCAAATCTATTCTAGAAGTATAAAAAACTATAGAATACTTTTGATGAGTGATGATGAGTATCCTCGATAATGTTTGAGTGTAAAGATAAGCATCTATCGATTGGTTCAATCTGTCTCATATACTGCCATTGCATTTGTTGTTTGTAAGGTAGAACTAATCTTTGATCTGAATCCTTAATTTCTCCCACATAATACACCTCAAGGCTTTGAGGTTTTGTCTTAGAAGTTCTCCTAGCACAAGAGGGATTCTTATTTCATGTGTAGCATTCTGAAAACAACTTTCTGTTCATCTGTATACTGTTGTATCATACAATTTATCCCCAACTGCTTTGGCCAATCATCCAACTTCAGAACACTATCTCGCCATTGTACGACAACATCTCAACCTTCAAAAACGTAATACCCATGCTGAGAGGTGGAAGAAGTTTTTTGCTCGATGGTAGAAGTTCTTACTTGTCAGTGTGTAGCGTCGCGACTCCAACAATATAGGTCTATTGCGAATGTGTGACATGGGTCATTTGGCCACCCAAATTCGACATTTTCTTACTGAGATGAGTGGATATTTCTTTCAATTCCTCAATTCCACTTTACTTGTAGAAATTTCTCTGTGGATCAGCTAGCTCTGATACCAAGTAGAAATTCTCACTGTAGATTAACCCGATTATGCAATATAACTAAAGCAAAATACTTAATCTACTTCTACAATCAAACTTGCAGAAGCTTAATAGATTTTAGCAAGATCAAGCAGAACACATATAACCAGAAGAAGAATCAATGCTCATGAAACACAGAAAATACTCAGGGGAAAGCCTCAACTAAAAACCCCACTATCTGTATTATCATACAAGGTGGAAATACATCAAGATTACACAAAGCCTTAGCTCTCATAGCTAGCCAACTCTTAGTACAATCCTCCTGGATGCTCACAGGCAAACGAGGCTTCTCACAAACCTTCTCCTCTGCCCTCCAAGCCTCCTATTTCTTTCCGCAATTTTCCATGGGTGATCGAGCTGTTACCCAATGTAACAATGATCTCACACACTGCTCCAACACACTGTCAGAACTGCGCAATCCTCAAGGAACCTTGTTCCTTCTGCATGGATTAGTTTCTTTTATAGGAAAATTGTTCCAACTGATAGTACAATGTCCCTGTCTTTAATCTCAATTGGGTCTTTGTCTGAACTGACATGCATGAGTTATTTATGAGAGAATCTTCAGTTATCTGGAGTACACTAGTCTCATGCATGCATGCATTAACTGATTGAACTCACAATTAGTTCCTCAAACTGTTTGGAACTAATTTAACTGGACTTAATTCAGTTAACTGAGCTAACTAATTACAACTCAGATACAATTCATCCTATCTCCTTAATTATTTCTGTATTTACGATGCTTCTCAGTTGTAGTTGCATCAACAACAGTTGAGGGGTAGTTGCAGTGCAAATGCAAAGATGACAACAGTACAATAGTGTCAGCAGCAACACAAATGCAACATTAGAGTTGCGTAGTGGTTAGTGGGCAGTGGCCAGACATCAACAACGTGACAGAGGGTGATACAGAGATAGGGTGTTGTAGCATTACGACACTATAACACCTTCCTCGCTAAGAGGAAGTGTTAGTTTTTGTAGCATCAGAGGTGTTCTAGTCTCAAAACTTTGTGGAGATGCTAGAATCCAGGAATTCTCCATAACCCAAAAATCGTTTATGGAAATTCCACCTTGAAGTACCTTAATTAGATTATTAGCCCATTTTTTAATTATTTCCTAGGTTTGAACTCAGGGAAAGGGGTTAATTAATCAAAATTAATTGATATAAGGTGAAAATTCTCTAGAAACTCACACAGATCGGCTCCCCTCCCTCACAGCTCGCGGCCTGAGCAAACCCATCAAAATAGGCTCAAGGTATGCTCTTATCTATAACTTTTGGAGTGATGACCCGCGCATGTTGTTGTTCAGGATCATCTGGAATCAGGTTGTATATAGCAACAATATGGTTACAAGTGGTTGGCCAATAGGTCAGAGCATCTTGGAAGATACAACAATTTCTGTTCAACCAAATGCCCCAACAAACAATCAAAGGGAGGTTTTTGACTTTTTGAGTGGTTGCTTCTGTCCACCAACGATGCCAGGCATTAGCAATGTGAGGGCCTTCCCATTTGTTGGTAATGTTGAGAGTGGTAGTAATATGAGTCCACACTTGAACAACTGTCGAGTAGTGAAGGAATAAATGATCAATATCCTCTGCACTTTCATGGCATAGACAACATCTGGATGGACCATGAAAGGCACGTCGCATGAGGTTTACCTCCGTGGGTACTTTATTCGAAAGGATACACCACATGAACAATCGCGTTTTGTGTGGTTCTTTTAGTTTCCATAGAGGGCGCCACCACCAGTAAGCATCCCCTAGATCATGAGCGTATATGAGAGCAGCATACCCATCCTTTGGGGTATATCAACCATGAGACGCTGAGGCCCAGATGATTTCATCATCCCACGACGTTATCTTGATATTTGCTTCCTCCAAAGCTCCTATAAATCGATGCCATGTCCGTCTTCATCTGTTCAGGATGCCAAGGTCCAGAGAATCTAGCCAGTGCTATGTTGTCCGGAGTGGATGTTTGTCAACTGCGATGTGGGCAATCTGGGTGATGCCAGCTACCGATAGGAATTATCGCAAAGCCAGTGGGAGAATGTGTGCATTCCCACATCCAAACCAGGCATCTGTACCTAGTCTGACTTGCTCGTCATTCCCAATGCCACGCCAAGCCATCCTTGATGATGCTTAATGATTGTGAGATAACCTTCCATATAATCGATGCACCAGGTAAGCACTCGCTGGGTCTTCGAATCCAGTCAATTACAGATAGGGGATGAATATATTTGTAATAGATCACCTCTTTCCATAAGCTCTCTCACTTGATAGTTTGCCATCCCATCTTTGCTACCAGGGCCTTTGCAAAAATATGGAGGTCCTTTAAACCCCAACCACCCCATTTCTTAGGTTTCCCTATCTTGTCCCAGTGTACCCAAGCGAAAAGTCCGCTCCACATTTTTCCCCCGCCAAAGGAACCTACAACAAATTTGTTGAATCTTGTTTATAATACCTTTTGGAGTCTAGGAAAGAGTTGTGACCAATCCAACCTTCAATTTTTGCAATGAGCCATGACCAATCCGCAATATGGTATCCATTTGGCTTGAGCTTGAACCCAAGGTATTTGAGACCGGTCTCCAGCTCTTGTATGACGAAATCAAATTGTTGTAAAGCATATCTTTCCTCATTTTGGAGGCAAGACACTAAAATGATGGTGGATTTGTTGTAATTTGGCTCCATACCTGTAGCTTTACAAAACAATGATAGAATTTTCTTGAAACAAGTGGTATCACAGAATGAACCATTTAAAAAAATAAGCACATCATCTACAAACAATAGATGTGAGAGATAAGACACTTCAGATATCATTACCCCTCCCAGAGACCCTTCTGCACGAGCCTTTATTAACAATGTACTTAACCCTTCCATGATCAATAGAAATAGTGAAGGGGATAAAGGGCATCCCTATCTCAGACCCCGTTCAGCATGGAAGAAACCTGATGCAACCCCATTGATAAGGATGCAGAAGTGAAGCAACACATGATCCAATTAATAAAAATACAAGGGAAGTCGATATGGGTAAGGATGAGTTGAAGGTATGACCAACTTGCACGATCAAAAGCTTCTGAAAGATCAATTTTGAGTATGATAGACTTGTTGTTCTTTTTTTGATCGAGTGGAGCCCTTCTTGAGTAGAAGCTATGGCTTCATGGATCTGTCGATGGCTGGCGAAAGCGAATAGTTCCTTGGAGATCATCTTGGACAAAAATGGTTTAAGATGCATTGCAATAATTTTGGAGATAAGTTTGTAAATACAGTTGCAGAGGGAAATATGCCTATAGTCGTCAAAAGATAGAGGATTATCAACTTTTGGGATAAGGGCCAAAAAAGTCGAGTTGAACCCCTCATACATCTGGCTAGAAAGTCTGTAGTCCTCAATCACTAAAAGGAGGTAAGGCCCAATGAGGTTGGGAAAAGTAATGTAGAATTCCACGGGCCACCCATTTGGGCCTGAACTCTTGTCTCTTTTGAAGCATTTCAATGCAGCTTCCATTTCCCCTAATGTTACTAGCTCATTTAGGGTCACTGCCTCTTCAGCCTCTACAAATCTAGGAAAAACCTTAGCAATTCAGAAGATTTCAGCTAAGGAGGCTTCCCCAGTTGCCTTGAAAATATGAGAGAAATGTCTGATTCCCATATCTACAAGCTGGTTGAAAGTGCTGGCCTCCTTGTTAGTCTGGTCTCGCAGCGCCTAGATAGTATTAGTATTTTTCCTCCCCCTGGCATATTGTTGGAAGAACTTTGAGTTCTCATCCCCCGCCTTTAGCGAAATCGCTCTGCTCTTTAAGCGCCAAGCCTCCTCTTTCTGTCTCAAAACAAGGATTTTTTCAAATTCCAATTTAGTCAGCATGTCCTTTGATTCAAAATTTGTGTAGCTTGTAATCCTCGAGTTTTCCATTTGCTTAAGGACCCCTACAATCCTTAGTAAGTCGGCCTCATCCTTCTGCATCTTTTTTCTAGCCCAACTGATGGTTTTTTATTTTAAACGGGCTAAGTTACATGTAATTACTTCAGTCGGGGAGGAACGGTTATTTAAACCACAGTGTGTCCAGGTCTCTAGTACTAATTTATGAAAATCATCTCCAACAAACCAAGTAGCATTAAATTTGAAAGGAGAGTTTGGTTTATGGTTGGATTCCTTAATCTCCATGAAAATAGGGGAGTGGTCGGATAAACCCCCCGATCCCACCCATTGACGGATACGATCCAACCTAGCTAATAGAGTAGCCTTAATAAAAAATGATCTAGTGCAGAATCAATTAATTAAAGTGAAATATTGATTCACCCCCCTCTCAGTATTTCCAAAACCATTTGTCAAAGGAATTTGTGGTTGAGAGAAACTATCCAATTGGGAAAGGCTTTGGGATGACTGCATCCAAGAAGAGACTTGGGAGGAGTCTAAAGCCAACAAGCAGGGAGATGGAGAGGGGAACTTAACTGTGGCTAGTGTGGCGAAGGAGGGCAAAGGGAAGGGTTCCAAAGGTAACAATGATGGGAAAACCTCTTAGCCAGGAAAGAAGAGGGACTTGAGCAAGCTCAAGTGCTTCATTTGCCACAAGAATGGGCACTATGCATAACAATGTCCAAAGAAGGGGAAGGGAAAGTCGCAATAGACAACAACATTACTAAAGGTTCAACTTGATGAGTTTTCAATGAAGTTCGAGAAGGACTTCTCATTAGTCTCCTATTTATCTACCAACACTATCAAAAGGAGTGGCTAATACTTGGATAGTGGTGCATCAAGTCATATGACAATGGAACATGAGCTATTTAGTAATCTGACAGAGAGAGACTCAGATTTACATGTGGAGCTTGGTAATGACGCTAGGTATGTAGTGAAGGGTGTTGGAACTGTTGAATTCAAAAAGCATCTTTTAAAATTCCTTATCCACACACGTACCTTTCCATTGATGAATGCCACCCTGAAACCTTTGACTTTCATTGCCAAAATGGACACCAAGTTCTTCTTGTGATCAGGTACATAAAAGAGATTCTATAAATGAATCGAGTTACCCTCATTCAATTGAGGGGAAACATTCCCTACACCCTTTCCGGGATAGGTGGCATCGACTCCAAGTGTAATCCCATGATTGTTTTCATCTCTACCAAATTAGAGAGAGAGCACCCTTCTATCTGTTGAAGTGCCTTGAAGCACTGCAATCAATAAGCCAGATTCCCAAAGAGTCTGGAGGAGAGGGCCAATATAATATAATACTTCTCTATCTTACCAAAAACAACATTGGATTCTTCATACCTGGGGTTCCTTTCTTTCTTTGAAGAGTCGACTATTTCCTTGATGACTTGCATTACCTGTCATTCCTTTGATCATTGAAGATGTCCCTGGAATGATTGTTATCACCATCAAGTGATGTGTCCCTGCCATTCTGACACTCCTTCGCATAATGGCCGAACTTATTACACCCAAGGCACCTGCCTTTCCTTCCACCTTTAGATCCGAACTTCCCATTGAAGTGATCTTTAGGTAGGCCATCAGAGGCTTCCGCTACGCCATTCTGATAATGTTCTCTGCTTCGACTTCACCCTTGGTGAATTATAAGAGGGATGAGGAATCCACTGATCCTATTGTCCTTTCCCAACTGTTTTCGGTTATTCCTTTTTCACTCTTGCTTGGGCTTTGTCTTCACCTCAGCTCCGATACCATGTTAATTTTAGGTATGTTTTATGCTTAGAGCAATTTATTTCAATTTTCACAGTTAGCTCAATATCTTTTCTAGATTAGTAATCACATTAGCATTAAAGTAAATTGGAGATAGAACATAAACATAAATCACAGAAGACAAGCCAAGACAAGAGGACACAACATGTGGCGCTAGCCAAAGACAAACCCCAATGTGGGGAAACCCTTGATCAATTCTTCTTATATGTTCTTCAACAGTTCAATAGAGAGAGAGATAATACATATACAACAGAAGTCAACACTTTGACTTATCTAATAGATCATCTCTAAGTAGATGATACATGAGGTAGCTGAACTCAGTTGAAGACAAGCTGCTTCAACTGATTCTCCCAGGTGATTCCATCACCATGCTGCACCTATCATTGTGCTGCTCCTCATCATCGTGCTGCACCTCGCCGTGCTGCACCATGTTGCACTCATCATCATTATGCTGGACTTCATAACCATGCTGCACACATCATACTGCTGCACCTTATGCTGCCACTGCTGTCCCATGTGTCATTGTTGCACCATGCTTCAACAACTATCCCATGTGCCATAGCTACACCATACTGCTGTCCCACTGTTAGTTAACTAGCCATTCCATGTTTGGCATATTGTTGTCCCATTTGCTATGCTCCAACAAGCACCATTGCCTAGCTGTCCCATTTGGCATGCTGTACCTTGCTGCTGTCCTAATGAGTTTGCAACACTATGCGCTATTGCTACTGTCCCATTGTAGCCTTGCTACACCATGTCATTGATAGCTGTCCTATTGGTTTCTCCACCAAGTGACCTTGCTGTCCCATGTATCTCGCTGCCAACACACTATACAAATGCTGCTCAAATATGTTTGTATACTGCTGTTCGTGGCTGTTCTGGTTACGGCACTAAGGCAGCCCTAAACTCCTCACACAACCCTGGAACAACGCTTAGGAAAATTGCGGCACACCCTCATGTGACACCTCCCCTAGCACGCTGCTGTTCTAGGCATATTGGAGCCCTCAATTCACCCTACGCAAGCCCTAATTGTGATGCTATGGCCTGCGGCTAGCACACAATACTTCTGTAGCTTACGGCCAACACCATACAAGTATCCTGTCCACAAAATAGTGCCCAAACATATTTGTAATAGAGGTCTCCAACTCGGCCTACCCAACAAGTAACCTCGGCCTCCTTCCAGGAGCTCAGAGCCTTGTTTTAGCCCTTAAAACAATCCTCCTTTTTAAGCCGCATTAGGCCTGTGGCTAGGGAACCCTTGGTATGTTTAGGACAATGTATATTCTTATCTTGATTGCGTTTAGGACAACGTGGAGGATTAGGGATCCCTTCATAACTGCGTCCTCTAGGTTTTGCGTAGAACAGTCATTGGCTAGGGTGCTAGGACTGCGTTATGGCCTCCATGCTTAGGCTCCTTTCCTCCAACGTCTAGGGCATTCTCTCCTAGATTTCTCTTCCACTAAAACCCAAAGTGAGTGGAGAGAATTCAAGAGTGAAGTATGTGTGAAATGAATCTCAAGTCATCTCCTTTTATACTAAAGCGTTGAGTACATGCGGGGTTTATTTGGTCGTTGGCCGACCCTCACGAATTGTCTTATAACACAAATAAATTCATAACTCCATGAATACTTATCGAAATCCGGTGATCTTTAGATCAATACTACACCTCTCGATGAGAGGGATCCAAGAAAAATATCAGCTGCCATAAATAAGATGACCCACATGGGGTTTGGCCCTAGTTGCCAATTTTAATACCAAGCTTATGCTTGGAGGTAAATTTTAGAGATGCACTTCTAAGATAGAATGAGGATGCAATTATGTTTGCTTCAATGAGATTACAAATGTGTAAAATGCTCCAATATGACAATGTCACTTGAAATCAAGATGATCACAATGTTACTTCCCAACACAAGATTAACAAATAAATGTAGCACTTTATAGAATACTTTAGAAGCTATCCCAATGAAACAAATTAGCAATATCAATTATCCAAGAGCTTATTAATATGTCAATTGGATCTTCTTTAAGTCCTCTTTTGTTATTTAGCAATTAGGAGCAAGAACAATTTAGCAATTTTCCACCAAGGTTCCGGGACGAGGGGGTGCAGGAGCGGCCTATGCAAAAGCTCCCTACCATTTTTTAGGAAACGTGGGGGAGCGTCAGGGTCTTAAAAATTTATAAATATAAAATATAATTTATTAATTGAGTCCACTATGACAATTTGGTTTGAATTGAAAAGCTGCAAAGCATGATCATTGATATGAATATCATTTGACATTATCCAAATTTATAATATCATATAAAATAATAAATTTAAAATTCTAATTCAGCTTGGTCAAATTCTAATTTAGATTTTGGTCAGACAGAGGGAGAGCTTCAACTTGATAAGGTAGCCACTGAATTCTGTGAAAAGGTAAATGAACAGATCAAGAACACTGCATTGGCAGTAGAAGGGGCAACTACAATGGGTTGTCCAGCTGTATTGGATCCAACAGCTAGAAAGTTTGTTATATTATATATAATATAGACAGTACACCATATGCTGAAAGAAGAGTTTTAGTTCCAGGAGAGATGAGAAGGTCACATGAAAGAGTTTTTGACAGTTTACTATCAAATGACATTGACTGCAGGATGACCATCTGCAAACCAACTTGGGTGACCAACGATGGCATGGATAATTTGTCTACCTTATTAGAGCAATGCCATGCAGTTCAAACTTCAAACTAGCAGTGTATTTCAGGGGTGAAAATAATTTTCAGACCTGAGAATTCAAGCTGAGCAACTGTGGTCTATGTAAATTTTGTAACTGTATAAATTCATATATAACGACAGTTCCTGAGATTTCTTGTTGCCCATAGTATTTTGTCATGCTTGCAGTAAACGCATGTTAGTCTATAGTCCACCCAATTATTTCCCACATGACATAGGTGCTGCTTCCATAGTTTGTATGTCAAATGTCATGCAAATTAAAAACACAAACTGAATGTCTCATATTCTTTGCCTGTCACTCCAGTTATCTCCCCACTGTAATCCAGCCATCACTTGAGAAAAAAATGAGAAGTTTTAAAAGGGAAAATTCATGTACGTGCTATATGGTCCAACAAATTTCCATGATACTGACCCTCTAAAATAACGCTTGTTGAAACCAAAAGACAGCACAAGACGTTATCCCCATACAGAACATGAGTAGCTTTGTACCACTTTAGGTCTATTAAATCATAAACTATAAGCAAGGCCATTTTTTTGGGAGCGTGGGGAAACGTCCCCTCAGGGAAGGGAAATGTTTCCCTGGCACGTCCCCTACTCTTCCCCAAGTCCCCGGAGTGTGGGGGAGCGAGGAAACTAGACCCCTTGGGGGGGGGGGCGAGTCCCCGTGGAACACTGCAATTTAGAGCACATTGAGAGCAATATCTTGTTTACCACTTATGTCATAAGCCAATTAGACACAAGAAAAGATTTGCAATTTTCTGTGAAGCACAATAATAACTAAAACAATAAGCACAAGGAGAGTTGAGATTGCTAACAGTGATATGCAATGTATGATGAGACTAATAAATGCATCTAACTAACAATGGATGCTAGAAAGAGAAGCATAATGCAATGATGCAAGACCTAAAGATATATCAATGCACCAATGTCCTTACCATTCAATGATTATTAAGAAGGTGCACCAGACTTATGCAAATCAAATCAGCCACTTATTATTGTCAGAACAGTCCCAAAATTCACTTTATAACAATGATGAATCAAACCCTTACTTAATGTAAGTTAATCCTTTAGGTTCTCAGGCTCATTAGAGAATGTTTTAGGGCCTTATGTGATTATTGTGTGACTAAGCCATTGTAATGGTTAGCTTCAGATCTGGTTATTGATATGACAATCATGAAAGGAGAGAAGGCTAGAGAAATCAAACCCTTGAGGCCTAGCGGCCTTCTTTTGATGGCAACCTTGGATGGTTGAGGGACCAAAATGATGATGTTTTGACCTTGAAAGTGCAATGTAGGCTCTCTAACACCTGCAATCACAAAATGTCAATCTGAAATTAATGGAGGAGGCCCTCAAAACCCCATGACAAGGGCTAGAATGCCTTCCTAGACCCGCAACTAGAAAAAATGAACAAAAGTAGCAAGTGCAAAGCCCCAAAATGTGATCTTTAGCATTGCAACAAGAGATACAATTCCTCTAGACACCTGCAACCATAAGATTGTTAGCCCCAGAACACCCTTGACAATGAGTTAAGCCTTCTAGGGCTAGCGGCTAGACCTATTAGGCCTCTTGGAGCTTGCGGCTAGGCTTAGAAGCAAGCTTCAACTAACTAAACTTTTACAAAATGGATTATAGCCTTGCAAAACCACTAATTAGCCAAGAAAGCTCAAACCCTCATTGATTAATGGCAAATATTCAGCGAAAACCCACTTCAAGCCCCTTCAAAAATGATGTTTAGGCCTGAAAAACAAATTATTAGCGGTCATAAATCAATTTGCAATGATATTTCCAAGCTACCAAAGGGTGCGACTTAGCCCTAGAGGCCAAATAGTCTTGTGGCTAGGGTTTGTAGGCCCTTTAAGGGTTGTGGCTAGGCTAAAATAGACCTATTAGGCTAGCGACTAGGGTTTAATGCCCTCCAAACCCTTGTGGCCACCTCTTGCAAGTTAAATTTGTTAATTTGGAGCTTCAAAATGACTCTAACCTTAGAAAATCCACCTGCAAAACAACTTCAGATGTCAACACTTGAGAAAACCCTAGTTTCTGCAGCAAACAAGCCCTCTATGGCTAGCGGCTCCCTTAAAGAGGCTAGGCGTTGCAATTTTGGCACTTGGGTCTTACAACTTAGGGCCTCTAGACCCTAAATCAACCCTCCTTGGCTGAATGACCCTTGCAAAGGCTGAATATTGCCATGAGCCCTAGCCATCTAGGTTAGGTGAGGGCTAGGATCCTCACACTTGAATTCCTCTTTGAAAATTTGATCCTTTGGCATCTGCAAGTTAAATAAATAGAGCTGATCCACAAGATCTAGAAAATTCTTAAATAGAAATCCCAAACTATTATTTGCAAAGAAGGAAAATAATATACAAGGGTCAGGAAATTATTTACAAAATTATTTACACTATTCACAATTAAATTCAAGCTCTAATTAGCAAATAAATAGTTTTTAGCCCAAATGGAATTTTGAAAATAATTGATAGGAATAATTTTTACTTAATGCACAAGCCATAACCTTGCACCACAAATTATTTGATAAGCTCAGAGTCCAAACAAGGTGTGTTCACCTCAAAGTCCATGTACTTGGGTTGTTGTGCCCAAGAGCTGAATCACTTGAAGATCTATACACACTTGAAAGATAGATTATTAGTTTCAAAGGAGTTTGATTCACACAAATAGACTAGAGACCTAGATATACCTACTAGATCTACTAGCTTCAACGTGTTTACTCTAGCCCAATACCTAAAGCAAGATAATTGTGCTAATAGATCATCTGACCACTGACCATGAAACAATAATCTTCAATGATAAAAACAATTAGAGCATTAAAATATATAAGCACATACCATGAGTCATCAAGAGAGAGAGAGTTGAGACACCTTGATTTGAAACCCCAAAGACTTTATTAATGCAGAAAAATATTCTAGCAAAGCTTAGCTCAGTACACCACAGATGAAGTTCTGTTACAACGAGGAGCTAGAAAGCTTCCATATATAGAAAATAAGAGGGATCAACCCCTCCAAGTGGAAAATAACGACTAGTAGCATTGATGCACAAGTTGATACTTGTTGAAAAAATTCGAACCCTTGATTAGTTGGCACAAATATCCAAAACAATTTGATCTTCCTTGTTCACTATGCTGGAGGGTTCAAACTTTGACTTTTGGACCATGGAGGAGGACTTTCAAAAAATAGAATTTCCATTACTCGTGCAAAATAATTATCTATTTGGTCCAAATTTTTTGATTTGTTGGAAAATGGTCTTCTATGGCCCAACGAATTTCTGTATTGGTCCATCTTGCCTTGGAAATGAGGCTTTTATTTTGACTTGAATTTTTTCCTTTGAAAATAGCCTCAAATAAATTTTGAATAATTTTTCCACTAAGCCGACGATTAATTTTTCCCTTCATTTTATTTTTGATAATTTATGGTGGGGATTACAAATATTTTTCCACCCTCTAAGTGTATCTAAAAAATAATTTGGTAATGGTGTTTTAATTATGATGATCCTTTCACCAAAAATATTCCTAGACACTTTTACATCGAGATATTACAAAATCAATTTATACATAGACATAGACCTCTTAAGTCTCAACCAATTTCTGCGACACAAGACACATGTTCTAGTATGATAAAAGTACATCGAGTCGATAACACTAGGACTCACCTAAGATCTTGTCAATGAGTTTCACCCTAGCTTTGGTGTATATCTGAGAGAAAAATGTTGCCAATTATTCTTGTTTACAAACACAAATAATTTGTGGGGGTTAAAAAACTCCCTAGAGTGAAACCCTTTGAGAAGAATGATAGACTTACCTAGGTGTTAGATGGATTAATAGTCATACTAGAATCATTTTTACAATAATTTGCAGAATTTGGGATTACAAAGATGATGATGACTGGAAATTTTTAATGCATAATTCTGTACTATGCTTCTTGGAATTGTTGACATGTACATGGTCAATAAAAACCATTAAGTTCCAACCAAAGTCAAGAGGCACATTGGAAGCCAAGTATGTGCTATTTGTTGTAGGGCTGTGTTGACCACTCTATGTCAATGACCCCATAACAATGCACCCAATTTTTCACCAAAGGGATCTATCATGTTCTAGTGTTCGCATCATTCAGATTTTCATCATTAGTTAGCGGTTTGTTAAAGATGTAAACACATTCTGCATGGTTATAATGTAAATCATCTTAGTAAGACCATCGTGTATGTAACAACCTAGGTAAGCGTAGTATTTTGATGACGATTTCTACCTTAGGTGGTTTTTTGTTTCACTGTTTCATTTATATATCTGGACACAAATGATCAACACAATTTTTCCCTTCAACTTCACCCCAAAGCGAGGGTGGACTTTGTCGTCAAGATATCAAGTGAGTCCTAGTGTTTTTTATCGAGTCTCTGTAAAAGCAATTTGGGAATAATCCTAGCTAATTGGCTAGATTATTTTATTATAGATTACTTGGTCTACTAGATTATATTTTTTGTGTTGCAAAAATGGGTAAATGTTGAGGGTTTTTAACGAACGAGTTTTTCCCCTTCATGTATTAAAATGTAAAATCTTGTTGTAAAAAATATTGAGTCCATGGTCTCTCATAATTAGACACCATGGTTAAGTATTAGAGGGTTGGAAAAATAATTAATCCTTTCATAAGTCAATTAATTAAATTTTCTGGCCAAATTAAATTAAAAATCCTAAGCCAGAAATTTAATTAATTTTATGTCCTAGGTAAATTTAAATTCTCCAAAGGCAAAATTCGTGGGTCTTAAATTTTTTTTTTAAAGGTCTCGGGCCAAGGGAATATTGAAAATTTTAAGAAATCTTGGACCCTTGGACCTTGGTAGTTAAGTCAAAGTCAATTTTTTGAGGTAATTAACTCAAAATTATTATTTTTGAGTTAATTAAAAAAGAATTAAATGAAAAATGAAAAATTCCTCAAAAAATAAATAATTTTGACGAACGAGATTAAAAGATAATTATTTTTTTTTTCAACGATTGAGATTAATTTGATGGGGATCAAGCGAACTAGCCGTTGGAGAATTTAGCTATAAATTAGGGGTCAATGTCAGCTTAATCCATCCGATTTTTTGATCGTGTACTAGATCTTGAAGCTCTTGTAAACTTTTATGGAATAATACAATGCAAAGTCTTTGGGGTTTCACTTGATGACAATGTTCCTCTCTGGTATCTTATGGTAACGTGTTTAATTTTTTTGTTGATCTTATTTATAAGCTGTTGGTTAATAGCTTTTGTAGATCAATTTATTGCACAGGTATCTTGTTTAAATTGTTGGGTTTTAAGATAGCATTAAGATTTTTATTTGATTGGCAGGTATCTTCAATCTTTGAAGATTGAATTGTTATTTTATACCTCTATTAATTTGACTGCTTATATTTTAAGTATGCAGAAGTCATCTTTATTAAGAGATTTTGGGCGTTCGGGGAAGTCCTCGTTTGGACCTTCTGACTCCCGAAACTTAAGATCTGGAGAGCCTTCCAGATTAAAACTCCGAGATTATCGAACAAAATATATTTTGTAGGGATTTTCTTGGTTAGTAACTAAAATTTTAAAAATTATTTATCTTCAAAAAACTTTGCTAAATAGCTAGATCTGGTTAGAAAAAGCCTTAGCTCCACAGATCTGGGAGTGGAGTTGGACTCATATTTAGATCTGATAGATCTATAAATTATTTGTATATATATGTTATATACTTGTTTAGATATAGCAAGACTTAAATGATTCGATTTAGACAATTGATACCAGTGCATTGTGGGGTCAACTATTTTGCTAAGTAATTTGGGATCAAGTACAGGGTGGACAACTGTTGTTAAGGAAAATGTTATTATGACGAAAAGAGATGCAAGATGCGATTAACAAAGGGATGAGTGAGCAGTCTTGAGATAAAATCGTTTAATGTTTGAGTACTTAGTATAAATTAACCTTATGACAAGAGTACTTAATAAATGAAAAGACAACCCTATACAAGACAAAGTGCCAAATTTCCAAGGACCAATAACATATAAAAGATGTCCGCAATACAATTGCTCAAGTAAATGATCACAAAATGTAAGCTCTTAAAGAAAGATCACTAATATGCCAAAAAATTGTAATAACCACAAGCCAATAATGAGATTAATGTCAAGAAAGAGAACTAGAGCATTTATCCAATTTATGCTTCAATGAAAATAAGATTATCAACACTCCCTTTAGACAATTAGGATTCTTCCAAGATAATGCCAATGACAATTAGATTCAAACCATTCAATTATCTTCAAATTACTCAATATTATGCAAATGGACTAAATCACCTTAAATGCTACTTAGCTTAAAGAGAATTATATTTCAATGTGATTACCATTCACAAGTCAAGGCAAGAGAAATGGTTTAGAAAGATAAATATCGACTATTTCCAACTTAAATATTCTTTAGGGAAACAAGCTTATATATGTGATTTTGAAGTAGGAAATAAAAAAACAACAGACTCTTAGACTCGAAATCCAAAATCCAAAAAACCACTAAAATTTGCTGATGTAATCTTATGCAAACAATTGCCCTTACAAGTGAAACAAAATCACTTATTTTCAAAGATGATATCTATGACAGTAGTTATGAAATAAGAGCACAAAAAAAGAAAAAAGATTTATGACAACAAAGAAATGCTTGCTGCAAACAAATATATCAATCCTCTGAAAACTTGTGACAGTCACCTTCACAATGATGTTAAAGCACTTAATTTTCAGAAATTGTTTTTTAGGACAGTAGTAAGAAAAACTTTAGGACAACAACAAACAAATGTTATGACCATAGTAATATGACAATGAAAATAGTAAACTATCAATGCTATCTTTATGCCAAAAATTTACTGAAATTTTTTCAAACACGTCCACATGAATTATTAAAAATTTTCAGCCTATTATGATGTGATTTCTAGAATTATATCAGATTTGATATACTTATTACAGTCAACAATTAAAATATGAAATAGGCTTAATGATGGATGCCCAACTCAAAAAATTAATTTTTTAATGTACTGGACAACTTAGGAACTGGTTTTAGGATAACCCACCTGAAATTTTGCCACTGTTATATTTCAGACTTTAGAAACAAAATTATTCGGAGATAACAGTCACAAAAAAATGTAGACTTTGGCCAAATTTTTGATACCGATTAAACATATGTGACTTATTAATGTATTTAGCAAATATTATTTATTTATTCAAACCTCTTAGATGTGTTTTTCACCACTATTAGAAAAATATATGAATGCTGCAGCAAATAGTGAGGAAAAAGAGGGTTTAGAGATCAAACCCTTAGCCCCTAGGCATTGAAGATCACTTGCTCAAGTTGCTAAAATAATTTCAATACTTGAAACACAAATTTGTACGAATTTTTTTTGCAAAAAACCACCAATGATTAGCTTCAAAAAATTTAAATATTCAGATCAGAAATGGAGCAAGGGAATCTAGGGCTAGTGAGGGCTAGCCCTAGGCTCAATGGGCTAGCGTTGGGCCAGGAGAAGGCAGAGAGGCTTAGGAGCACCAAAACTTGAAACCCTTGTTCTGAAAAAATTATTTTGCCTCAGATCTTCAAATTTGTTGCAAAATCTTAAATCGCTGACCTTGCAAAATTTTTGGAAACTAGATCTAGCTCAGATTTGATGATTTCCTCAAATAATTTTAGATCTGAAGCCTTTAATGAAAGATCTTATCGTTTCTTCATTGCAAACAAAAATTTGTGGCTAGATCTTGCTCTCCGGGGTCTAGATCTAGCTCAGATTTGACGATTTCTTTGGTTGATTTCTCAGATCTATTCTTGCAAAAGTGAAAAGAGAAAAACCCAATACCCAATATATACAAAAATAGAGAAAATCCTAAAATCCCAAGTGTTAAAATTCAAAATTATTTTACAAAATTTCAGATTTACACAAGTAAATGACATATCTATACAAATAATTTATAGATCTATTAGATTTGAGGAGTATGAGTCTAACTCCGCTCCCAGATCTGTAGATCTAAGATTCTTTCCAGCTAGATCTAGCTATTTAGCATAATTTTTTGAAGACAATTAATTTTTAAAATTTTAGGTACTAGCCTAGAAAATCTCTGCAAAATATATTTCGTTAAATAATCTCAGAGTTTTAATCCGGAAGTCTCTTTAGATCTTAAGTTTCAGGAGTCGATTGGTCCAACCGAGGACTTCCCCAAATGCCCAAAATCTTTGAATAAAGATGACTTCTGCACATTTAAAATATAAGCAGTCAAATTAATAGAGGTATAAAATAACGATTAAATCTTCAAAGATTGGAGATACCCGCCAATCAAATAAAAATCTTAATGCTATCTTAAAATAAGATCAACAAAAAAAGCAAACACACGCTACTATAAGATACCAGAGAGGAACAATGCCATCAACTAAAACCCCAAAGACTTTGTGTTGTATTATTCCATAAAAGTTTACAAGAGCTTCAAGAGCTAGTACACGATCAAAAGATCAGATGGATTAGACTAACACCGACCTCTAATTTATAGAGAAATTCTCCAACGGCTAGTTCGCTTGATCCCTGTCAAAGTAATCTTGACTGTTGAAAAAGATTTAATTATCTTTTAATTTCGTCCGTCAAAATTATCTATTTTTTGAGGTAATTAACTCAAAATTATTATTTTGGTTACTCAATTGTGTCTCCCAAATTGGTAGGTTCCCAACCGGTCCTTCTTCATTTCATTTTTGTAGGGTCTACCCCCTTTAGTCTGCTGTAGGGAGACAACTTAAATGGAGAGATTGGGGATCAGGGTGACAAACCACGATCTGAGCCATTGTCGCGGTGCCTAGACATTCTGTGCGACAACAGACTAAATAAGAACTTCCTCCCAGTCTCAATGATTGAGGAGAAAGGAGACACACATGGGTTGGTTGGTGATTCTTCGGATGCATAGTGCTGAATGGGTTGCCAAATAATGATGCTTTTGAGCTTTGATAGCAATTTTTAGTGTCGGGATCTTCCATGGCTTTCTTTTCTTGAATGGAGTCTAACTCCTTTCTCATACACTGAGCCTAATCCTTTCTTCGTTTGCTTTTGAAAATAATTAAAATTTGTAGTAGTTGAGTGTTCATTTGATTTTGCTCGACTTGAGTTTTCAACATCCTCTAATTATTAGCTATATAGCTCTGCACCTTGATCTTCAAGCTCATAGTTTCCACCAGCTCTAATGACTCCATTGTCTTCTATTCTTGTTAGATTCTGTCTCTTCTATGCTAATATACAACCCTCTAACTTATTCTTCATCGATATCAGGTCTTTGTCCATATTCCATGTCTCCTCTTCAATAATATTCTTTACTTGTTTTTGTAGTTTTGACCCTGCAAGAATTGTGCATATAAATAAATGTTTAGATACATCTCAATTATTGGTCTGTAGCATTTTCTTTCAAATGCTCATAATCATGCACTCCATTCGTTCTATCAAATCAAGGCTACTTCCCTCTTTCTTCTCAAGTTCTGAAGAATTCTAAAGCTCTTCTCTGAAATCTGATACATCAAAATTATTTCCTTTTGAATTAGCCTTCCTATGACTACACTCATGCCTAATTTGGTATTCTACACTGGGAGTTATGGCTCTATAGAATGCTTTCTCATGTACATTTTGTCAAACACTTTGTCTACAAAATGTATTTTCTCAATTTTTTCACAGAACTAACCCTAAAATTCAGGCATTTCTTCATTTATGCCTCCATAAGCCACTCAATTAGATAATTAGTGTTCAATTCAACTTTTGCAAACTTCAAACACTAGTTTCCCTAAATATTCTCATGGAGAAATTTCATCAACACTTGTCTCACAAACAAGAATTTCTTCATATACAATTGACATGTGGCCCATACAACCCTAGTGCTATAACTAGTAGCTTTGATACCATTTTGTGATGTACCTAATAGCCTTCTGCAATATTTGGATATGGAGTAACTCTTTTAACCACCCAAATTTGCAGTAAATTCCTATGGAACCAAACTCATTATTATGTTAATAGCTAATTATCATATGTAGGCATGACAATATAGATGTGTGCAACATAATGAAATCAGTCAATTATCCATGAGACCATAAGTATAAATGCAGGTTAATATAGGTAGTCAGAATTTAACAAACTGGAAAATATGGAATTGTCCACTAACTGGCTGGAGAGGGGGAACATTCCACCCAACCATATGCTTCCTGCTGCACCAGTTCTCTCTGCAATAGAGGCCATCCCCAACTTGAGGCTATGATTGCACGGGGATGAACTCTTGCTATGGTTAGCTCTAATTCTCTCTCACATTAATTTCCAGGTTCATAGCTAATAATTACACTTACAGCAATTCTTGATCCATAGTCTCTTCTTATCAATGTACACAGCCCAAGGAATGGAATCCCCTTCTCTGCTTAGCAGTCCAACAGGCCGTCTCACTTCTTCCCGGGCCTCTAGCACAAGCTAGCTAGGAAATCTCATTGGCGGGATTCCAAGGAATTATCAGCTGTAGTGAATTTCCTCAATGACAGCCATTATGATTAATGTTACAAAGACTTTGGGTTAAATGAAAATCATTTACTCAGGTCCTTTTCTTTAGCGTACTGAAGCTCCCTTGGCTTTTCTCCTTGTGGAGTCATAGTTTCTTTTCTTTATGTCCTTGTCTTCTGCAGCTGGTGATGTATCTTATTATCCTTCAGTGTTTGGTTACAATCTACATTTGCTGCCATAGCCATTCATCATTTGCATACACAGACAATGAACCAGGGATCAAAACCGGGATATTATAAAACAAATGTCCTGGTGGTTTAATTGATGTCTTTCAGTGCCTTGCAGTTTTAACTTTTGATTTCACTCACCCATACCACTACCTTGAGGAGATTATACAGCAGGAAAAAGTCAATCACTTAAGCCCAACTACCAGAGCTCTGTTGACCTACCCTGGATTTGACATTTGGAGTTGGACTGCTATGACTTAAATTCTAAGTAGCTAGACAATGATGATTGAAAAGTTGTAAGTGGATGGTGTGGGCCTCCCAAACCAGGGCAAGAATGTGGGGTTCTAATAAGCATGGATTTATGTTTGAGCCCTTAGCTTTATCAGCATAAAAAAAGAAAAGGTTGACATTAGAGGATATCTTATAATGAAGGATGATATCAGAGACTAAAATTATGAAATGAGTGTTTAATTGTATTTGTGGGTTAAAATAAAAACACCCTCCTACTGTGAACGATTAAGATGATTATTGATAGCTTGCTCTGTATACATTCTAATAGTAAAGGGATGAGATAACCATCCCTATTAGCCTTGTTTGTTTTTAGTGTACCCTAGTTGTTGTCTATTTAGGAGCTTAAACTACATGTTAAGTGTGTATAAATGTGCTGTGCTAAACAAGAAATGTACGTCTGGAAAGTTAAATATATCATGGTTGTAGGAAAATGCACTTGCTTTCTGATCTAATTTAAGTGGTTTCGATGTTGCTTCCACAGAGATCAATTAAGGTTGAAGAAGAAACTGGATATTGCTGAAAGGTACTATCTGTGGAAGTGTCCCTGTTCTCTGCAAAAATTGTCAATTTATCCACAATTGTTGTTTAAAACAGTGGTTTCCTAAATATATTGGTGTTGAGATGCAGGAAAAACCAGGGGCTTGTTGAGCAAATAGAAGAAATGCAGCAATTAGTGCATGCCAAATCACACCTTGAAGATAACAACAAAGATGGGGGATTGACAGAAAAACAAGACGAAAATATGATTTATATGCCGAAGACCAAAGTACAGACAGAGGTTGGAAGTGGGCATGGAAGTTCAGAGAGGCCTCCACTACAAGAGCTCAACTTCTAACCTTAGAACCCACCTTGGTTTCCATCACACATTAGGTTAATGGCCTGGCCATTTACTTGATGAGACTTCAAGGCAAGACGCTGTTAAGGTGTATGGGTAGCTTGCTGCCCTCAACATTTTTGTTGATTGGAGTGTTTTTGATAAGCTACATGTTAGGATTTATGGGTAGTATGAAGTTGCCAACATTTTTGTTGATTGTATAGAAACGGTATTGATAAGCTACATCTAGTAGCACTACTATATCTGTTAGCATGCAATAAAATGATCCACTCGTACTATCCAAATAGAAAATTAGAGGAGATATTACTTCCGAGTATCTTTGCATGATTCCATTCTGCTTTTCTCTTCTTATGGAAGGTCCCTTGTTACAATCCAGGCTGAAGCATTGTTAGATGCGAGAACAACTTTTTATGGAACCCTTAAGCGTGTTGATATTCAAATAAGAGTTCCCCTAGCAGTTTAATGTGAGCATGCATCTCAAAGAATTCTATATTCTTGATATTATTCTAAGAGCAAATGCTTCTTGCCTACAATCATGAATTTTGAATGAATGCTGTAGTATTTACAAGGCTGGATTATAATGTGGCCAGGGGCTACCCCTATTCTCATGCTGAAGTGATTGTATAGTATTTCACATAAATATATTGATTTCTGGTTCTGAATTTCGAATTACTGGATGGTCTTCAATTTAAAAAAATATTCTGTTTAGATAGTCAATAAATGGTAATAATTAGTTAAATGTCGTCTGTTTTCCCATAGAACTCTTGTGCCACTACTCTATTTCATGGTTTTAGAGAGTTTTGCCCTGAGTATATACAGCATGATAATTTTCAATGCCATACAATCAATCTGTTTTTAAATTAGTTGACTAATTGGTCCTGTCAACCTTAGTTTGGGACACAACGTGAGAAAATATGATATATAATGCATATCACGAATCTAGCATAGGATTCCTTTCCTAATCTTCAACAATCAATTTTTTATTAACCACGGCTTGATATAGCGTTCTTTTTATGAGAATTTCTTTTGGCTTATCTTGTTTTCCTATCTTGTTGTGTAATTTCTGCGGTGCAATCAACTCGCAGGACTAGTGGTGACAACATGATCTGAAAATGGAGCACTTAGGCTTCTAGTCTAACTTACAAGCACCTCTCCCACTTCCAACGCTTAAAGATTCCCATGATCTAGTGTGATTAACCAATTGCGGAATTAATGATGCTTGAAGATGAGTGTATGCTGGTGTTTGTTTTTAAACTGTTTGTATATTTTAAATTTATTTGCTTGCGCTGATATAAAACATATAACAACAAATAAAACAGCAGATACAATGCAGCAATAAAACACACACGGAACAACAATTTAATATGGAGTTCACCCAAAACTCTTGGGCTACATCTCCTTGAGCTCTAGTCAACTCAACTAGACTCTCTGGGATTATGGTCTAAGTTTTTTTACAAGCTCTACGCTTAACTCCACTGGTTTACACATAACACAATGGGTTCAAGACACCATCTTATCCCCTGGCTCGGAAGCTCTCGGCTTACTGGCTCTAGCTTTGGCTTTCTGCAACTTTCAGCTCTTTGGCTTTTCTCTTGACCTCCAATTTACTCCAAAGACTCCCTCAGCTGCTCTGCGCATTAGCTTTTTCACTCTCTCTGCTCTCTTGCTTCTCCCTTGCTCAATTGAGCTCTTTGCCTCCTTTGAGGTATTTTTCCGGCTTTTCAGCGTCCTTAGTTGTTTCTCGACGATTCATTATCCCTCTGCGGCTTCTCTGCTCCCTGTCAGTTAGACTGGCCATCTGAATCTGCGGCTCCGTGGCTTTAAAATGCATCATTGCCTGTAAAAATGCCTGCTGCAGCGTGGCATGATGATCAGGAGCGGTTACAGAAGGAATCGGGGCCGTTTCATAGGCAAAAACCCGAAAAATGAGAAAATCCCATCACACAGAGAATGTCTGCAAAATACACTATCGGGCGTGATTTTCGGACGTGGAATCCCATTCAATCGCCCCTAAAATCCCTATCGGTCCGCCATTAGGCGTTATATCGCATCGCATAAGTGTTTTGGGTAAAATCCCAAATACACGGGAAAACGTGAAAAACTCGACAAAACTCTTTCTATCGGACTTGAAATTATATCGAAATCGCCCTAATATCGCATCGCGTCCGCCTTTGGCCGCTATCGCAATCCCCACTGTCGATCTATGGGATCTCTGATCAACGGTCGATATCTAATTTCGGGCGGCTTAGGAGTATGGGGGTTACCTGCCAGAAAATGCAGTTTTCCTCTCTCCTCCGCCAGCGACATGTCGACCAGTGTGTGGAAGTGGGCGGAGCCAGCCCAATACTGCTTTCCGCCTGAGGCCCACTCGAAATCTCGCCTTTGCGGAACTCAAATATCATGCGCTGTGTTTATAATTCCCTTTCGGGTCCGCTTTATTGCTTTGGGGGCTTTTTCCTTTGCATTTCGGTTTTTATGCCGAAACGTGCCAATACACAGAAAATCCCATTACGGCAGAACTCAAACATTATGAAGCCGAGTTTATAAAACCCATCGGGGTCGGCGATCGCATGTGCATGTATTATTGCCCTTTTTATCGCCGCGATGCGACGTTGCGATGCGATATATCGCAATCGCTCATCGCATAGCCCCGGGGGTCCGTCCCTTGTCTTATGCCATCGTCGATGCCGATCCGCTGATTGACAATCGCAATGTCGCATCGGCCCGGGTCCTTTCTTCATGTTATATGCATTAGCGTGCCTCCGGCTCGATATGTCGGGGATAGGCAATCGGGCGTCTCTTCCCCTTTCTGCTTAAGTCCGATCTTGGACACTCTCCGATGCGATTTCCCTTTATAAGGGTTTTTTGCCCATTTTAGGGGATTTTGCCTCTTTTTCTAAAGAACAAAGGGCATCTTCTTTCTGCGATAACTTTTGCATCCTAAGTCCATTTTAGCCCCATTCAAGTTGCAGTAGATTTAGAAGGAAAAGATCTCTGCAAATGGGGCTATTTTCAGGAACTTCCTTGGACTTTCATTTTTCTCTGTGAGGAACACTTAGACTTAGAAGTCTATCCAAAATCCATTTCGGATCACGCCTTCCCACTAAAGAACTTTTGGTCTCCAAATCACTGATACACTGATTTGAACAGTAAATGAGAGTAACAACACCCTCTTCTTTCAGCCTCCACACGCTTTTGCATAGTGCCTCTGAACCAAAGTCTCTGACCACCTTCTTTTCTCGATGTGCTGGTCCTCTTGAGAAGGACTGCCTTCCTCCTTGCCTTCCTGCAGGACTCTTGTTGAAATGGTCATAGAAGGTAGTTTGAACTTTTCTGCCTTGATCATTGATCCAAGGTGGCTCAAACAAATGTGAAGTACACCTACTCCACAAAATTCTCATTTGTACCTGTTTGGAAAGCTGTCAACAACCACTGTTAACAACAATAGAAATATAGACAACAACTGGATGGTCTAACTCCTGCTTCAACAAAAGAAATAGGTTTCACATCTTGTGAACACTTCCATGTTTTACATTTGCATACAAATGATGGACTAGACAACAAGCTCACAAAACATGCCTTTAAAACAAATGACCCTTCAAGTCAAACATGTAGACAAAGACTATTAGGACTCTTTTTCAAAAGATGAAACACTTCATTATTATCTCCATCCTGGAGACCAAATCAACTTTTCTCAAGTCAATATTACATGCATGTTTAAAGCAATCAACTCTTCAAGTTAATTACACATACATGTTCAAACATCAACATCCCTGTATTCATGCATCTCATGCTCATGCATGCATTTCATTCTTCAACTTTCACTTAAGCACACTATACTTTCGAAGCTGAAATGAAATATAATGTTGCAACAAGAAAGTGAGTCTCCTACTCAACATCTCCCATTCACCCTTTTGGTAAAATCCTGCAACTTGCATCTCGTCAACAAAGAAATGCAAATAGATGCATCAATAGACATGCAATCTTAATTGGATAAGAACTTTAGCCATTTTTTACCAATCAATTTCAAAGGTCCTTCCTTTGTCTGCACATCAGTATCAACATGTGAATTATCTTGAGACACATCATTCATGGAATCTTCCTTTCCATTTCTGCCATTTTCTCTTTCCACCTTCTGCAACTTTTGTGGAAGCATTGCTGGATTCAGAGTCCAACACTTTTCAGCAAGATATCCTTGCTTATCGCAGTAAGTGCAACACATGTGCATCCTCTTGATAACATGATTTGCCTTGTTCAATCCGCCTTTGGCTTCTTGCTTTTTTTCCCTCAAAAGTTTCTTGTATGTGGCCATTCTCTTCCAACATCTAGAAACATGATGGTTATCCAAACCACAGAAGGAACATGCAATTCTTTTCCCATATCTATATGGAAATTTACCATGCTTTACATAATAAAAAAGAATATGTTTAGAACCAGATTTATACCTTTCTCTTTCACCTTTATTGCCTTTATGAGGAGGTGAATTGAATGAAGAAGTGGCTCCCTTTGGAACACCATCAATCTCTTCAAGGCTGTCACAGTTTCCACAACTCTCTGGTTCAAGTGTGTGCTTCTGAACACCTACATCTTGCAAATGATGCTTCAAGCTATTGCATTTCTCCTGAATACAATCTTCACATTCTTGAGGTAGAAGACCTGCAATGCAACTCCTTCTTGGAGCTGTTTCAATGGCCTTCATGGCAGCTTTGGAATTTTCTCCATAAGACTTCATAACCAAGACCCAAATACTTAGGCCTTTTCTCAACTATTATTGGCTCAACAATACCTTGTACATGTTTACCCAAGCCCTTTCCTTCATAGCCCATCTTGGACATTAGCTTGGAACCTATGCCTCTAGTATGTTTTTCAAAAGAACCAATATAAGTATTCTTAGAAGAATTTGAATACAAATTGGAATGGTTTACCTCTTCTTCAAGCTGATACTTGACTAAGGCTTCTTTGGCAACAAAGAACTGTGACTCCAACTCATGCATCCTTTTCAGGTTCATATTTGCAATATGAAGTTGCCTCTCCATTTCCTGCAATTTGTCAGAAAGCATCTGCTTCTCTTCCTCCATGGAATTCAACTGCTCTCTAAGTATGCTGCTCTTCCTTCCATCCTCATACATTTCTCTCACCTTGTCCATCATGATGAACAAGTCTCGCTTTATGTCTCCATCAAAGAATCTTGTGATGAAGGAGGAATTTGAGGATACATTTGTAGGAGTTGTCATTATGCAAATGAACAAAGAACTTCAAACAAGATTAATAAAGAGCTTATTCAACAACTTTTTGCAACAAACCTCTTGTGCTTCAAGAATCGCCTTGAGGTCCTTTGGGATAGAAGAATGCCTTCAACCCTTCTTCCTTTTTGTCCTTGGACTGAGCAATCAATAGCTTTCCCTTCACCTCTGCAAATTCAAACAATAGCCAGTCTGCAAACAAGCATAAAATCAACCTCTGATTGTTTAAACACCTTTTAGACAAGCAATATTTGCTCTGTTAATCAAGCATCTTGATATAACATTCTTTGAAGGTGGGGTTAATCAAACTCAGGCTCCGATACCACCTAATCTGAAAATGGAGCGCTTAGGTTTCTTGTCTAACTTACAAGCACCTCTCCCACTTCCAAAGCTTAAATATTCCCATGATCTAGTGTGATTAACCAATTGTCAAATTAATGATGCTTGAAAATGAGTGTATGCTGGTGTTTGTTTTTAAACTGTTTGTGTATTTTAAATTATTTGCTTGAGTTGATATAAAACATATAATAGCAAATAAAACATCAGATACAATGCAGCAATAAAACACACACAAAACAACAATTTAATATGGAGTTCACCCAAAACTCTTGGGCTACATCTCCTTGAGCTCTAGTCAACTCAACTAGGCTCTCTGGGATTATGGTCTAAGTTATTTTACAAGCTCCACGCTTAACTTCACTAGTTTACACAGAACACAATGGGTTCAGGACACCATCTCATCCCCCGGCTCGGAAGCTTTCCACTTATTGCCTCTAGCTTTGGCTTTCTGCAACTTTCAGCTCTCTGGCTTTTCCCTTGACCTCCAAGTGACTCCAAAGACTCCCTCAGCTACTCTGCGCATTAGCTTTTTCGCTCTCTCTGCTCTCTTTCTTCTCCCTTGTTCTCAATTGAGCTCTTTGCCTCCTTTGAGGTACTTTTTCGGCTTTTCGGCTTCCTCAGCCATTTCTCTGCGATTCATTATCCCTCTGCGGCTTCTCTGCTCCCTGTCAGTTAGACTGGCCATCTGGCTCTGCGGCTCCGTGGCTTCAAAATGCATCATTGCCTGTAAAAATGCCTGCTGCAGCGTGGCATTATGACCAGGAGCGGTTACAGAAGGAATCAGGGCCGTTTCATAGGCAAAAACCCGACAAATGAGAAAATCCCATCACACAGAGAATGTCTGCAAAATAAACTTTTGGGCGTGATTTCCGGACGTGGAATCCCATTCAATCGCCCCTAAAAATCCTATTGGGTCCGCCATTAGTTATTATATCGCATCACATAAGTTGGGTAAAATCCCAAATACACGGGAAAACGTGAAAAACCCGACAAAACTCTTTCTATTGGACTTGAAATTATATTGAAATCGCCCTAATATCGCATCGCGTCCACTTTTGGCCACTATCGCAATCCCTACCGTCAATCCACTGGATCTTTGATCAACGGTCGATATCCAATTTCGGGCGGCTTAAGAGTACGGGGGTTACCCGCCTGAAAAGGCGGTTTTCCTCTCTCCTCCGCCAGCCACGTGTCGACCAGTGTGTGGAAGTGGGCGGAGCCAGCCCAATACCGCTTTTCGCCCGAGGCCCGCCCGAAATCCCGCCTTTGCGGAACTCAAATATCATGCGCCGTGTTTATAATTCCCTTTCGGGTCCACTTTATTGCTTTGGGGGCTTTTTCCTTTGTATTTCGGTTTTTATGCCGAAATGTGCCAATACACAGAAAATCCCTTTACGGCGGAACTCAAACATTATGAAGCCGGGTTTATAAAACCCATCGGGTCCGACGATTGCATGTGCATGTATTATCGCCCTTTTTATTGCCGCGATGCGACGTTGTGATGCGATATATCGCAATCGCTCGTCGCATAGCCTTGGGGGTCCGTCCCTTGTCTTATGCCATCGCCGATGCCGATCTGCCGATCGGCGATCGCAATGTCGCATCGGCCCGGGTCCTTTCCTCATGTTATATGCACCAGCCTGCCTCCGACCCGATATGTCGGGGATCGACAATCGGGGGTCTCTTCCCCTTTCCGCTTAAGTCCGCTCTTGGACCCTCTCTGATGCGATTTCCCTTTATAAGGGTTTTTTGCCCATTTTAGGGGATTTTGCCTCTTTTTCTAAAGAACAAAGGGCATCTTCTTTCTGCGATAACTTCTGCATCCTAAGTCCATTTTAGCCCATTCAAGTTGCAGTGGATTGAGAAGGAAAATATCTCTACAAGTGGGGCTATTTCCAGGAACTTCCTTGGACTTTCATTTTCTTCTGTGAGGAACACTTAGACTTAGAAGTCTATCTAAAATCCATTTTGGATCACAACAGGTAGTTTTCTTCTTAATTTAGCCGGCCCAAAATTAAGACAGACATTGAAAAGTTGGCCATTGAATACAATATTTGTTAACGTAGTAAGATGAAAACAATCACTTACCTATGACTCATTTAACCGAATGCTATTGCCGATAAAAAAAATATGAACAAACCTCTGTGGATTTCATTGTTTGCTTTCCACTCTTTGAAGGGAAGGATGCTACCTTTGCGTTAGGCAATCTTTTAACTGAGTGCATTTTATCCCAATAACCACTAAATTTTCTGCTTTAGAGATTGCCAACCTATTCTTCAAAATATTAAAGTCTTCATGGTTTCTCTCATTATATGATTTTTGACAGAGACCCATAATTCATCAGCCATTTTTTAAGGAACTTTTTAAACTTGCAGTTACTACATTCAATAAGTACCTCTGATTGCCCACAAATCCAGGCAACCACCTAGAAGTTTGCTTTTAACGCTGTACATGATTATGAATTTCTATCGTCAAAAGATTGGATCAATAAAAATGCAAAAGTATTTCCAAGAAATGCAAGATGACTTTAGCCATTATAAAAAGCAACTTAGCTCTAGCAACAAGTAAAAGAAAGTAAAAGCCCCACCAACATCGAATAGAATGAAGTAATGAAATATGTGACATGGTTAGTCCATTTTCAACCTTATTAGCAAAAAACCTTAAAACAATGTACTAACAAGCTACAAGTTAAAATTTCTATGGTCCTTATATGCAAACTAAAATAAGTGAAGTAGCATATGCTGTAGAAATCATATACAAAGGAAAAATCCATGATCTCTTTCATGTGTCATGTTTAAAAATAGAAAATGGGAAACCATCATGTTTCTTAGATAGAAATACTAACAATGTAGAGGGAAATCTTGTCTTTGAACCAAAGAAAGTTTTGGACACTCAAGTCAAGCTCCTTTGACATTAATAATTGTATTGTGTCGAATCAAATGGAAAGGTTTCTCAATGGAAGGTTCAACGAAGAATTATTAGGAAAAGCTAGAAGAAATCTTGCAAAGATTATAAACCTATTGCTTTGGTGACAATGCTTTAAAAACAGGGAAGGATTTTTTTATGCCAATATAAATGACAAGGAAGGATTTTTTTTATGACAATATAATGGCTAATGTTTATTGCCTTCCCATAAACCATCATTAGGTTTACAAATATCATTTCTAATACTATCTTGGATTGAAGGATGTTGTTGCAACATTTGCCATGGTGTTATTATTGTTGTAAATGAAAAACTTGGGAAAGTATTTGCTTCCCGTCGTCTAGTTATTGACGTTTTCTCTTTGGGTTTTTTATATTTAAATTTCTAGGTCTTGCTAACATTGGATTTTGAACTTGGTCATCATAATTGGAAATGCTCCAATTTATGGCTAGATGACAACCCAATGGATGAATATAATTAGATTTTTGATTGTATATGATTTATATTATTAAATGATAAACTCAGGTTAAAAACAACCTTTTTATTTATTTATTGAATGCTTCTAGTCAATAGGAGGAAGTAACCAATACTCTAGGCATGATATTTAATAGACTAAAATGTCTTTCCAGATTTAAAAAGTCTCCATTTGGCTAAGAGGCCCTAATTGGGATTTACCTATGCCACCCAAGTTGCCAAGGACTTGCATTTAGTGCAAGCACTGAAGAAAACAAATTCATGAGCATGCCATTGAAGAGACTTGAACTTTGATCTCATTGGTAGTTAACACATTTAGAAATAATCTAAATATAGGGGAAGCATTCTTTTGAAAATTGAAGTAAATGTCCCCAACAAGCTAGTGTCATTAAACTTGTCTTTTATTCTAGGGAAAGATGGTGAAGGTGTGAAGCAAACAAAGTCATGAGCATGCCATTGAAGAGACTTGAACTTTGACCTCATTGGCATAGTTATCACATTTAGAACTAATCTAGTTATAGGGAAACATTCTTTTGAAAATTAAAGTAAATGTCTCCAACAAGCTAGTGTCATTAAACTTGTCTTTTATTCTAAGGAAAGATGGTGAACGTGTCAACACATAAGAGTATAGGTAAAGTCTACATATTGGTTATACAAAGAGATGTTCATGACCTTACTTTGTGAGATTTTAAAAAGTCCATTGGACTTGGAAAATCAAAGACTTCTACAATGTAAATAAAGTTGAGATCTTTAAATGATTTAGAAAACTCAACAATTCAATTTGTTATCACGAAAGTATTTTGCAAAGAAAACCTTTATTGTGACATTGAATATGGGAGTGATCCTTTAGTTTATGATTTTTCTGCTAAGAAACCTAAAGTTGTTTAAATTTCTTCCCTGTAAATTTGGAAATGATTGCTTGACTGCTGATTTTGTCCCCTCAAATCTGGAAATTAATCCCATGTCCTTTGATAATTCAACTATCTTAATTATCCTTCAAGTGCTTAACCATTGTCGAGAAATATGAAAATGATTTGGAAATCATTGATTTTTTTGCCACTCTTTAATTTTTGAAAATATAAATCTTAAATTTTTGGGAATAAGATATTTTGATAAAAAAATTTCCCAAAAATATATAAAATCATATTTCCATGAATTTCATGAATGAAAACTCAAAATATTTCCTCAAATGATTTTATTCCTTAAAACCATTCATTGTTTGAAATCCATATCTTCTTTTGACCTGTAAAACTATTCATTTCCTCATGAATTTCATAAATCAAATTCCAAAATATTGCTCCATTGTAGCATTTATTTGTTTATGAATTTCATAATTGAAATTTACAAACATTTACCCAAAGCCATCCATTGTTTTCATATTTAGTTTTAGTGACTTTTGGTACACTTATAAATAAATGAAACTTCATAAATAATTCTCATTTTTCTCTGGAAACTATCTACTGTTTTGTTTCCCATGGTTTGAAAACCATGTTTTCAATCATGTTTGGTAAATTATAAAAATATCTTCTCATCTCCCCCTTTTTTACTTCTGTAGAAATTTTGGATAAGAAATTATCTAAATTTTCTTTTCACGTACATTTTTCACTTTTGTAAAATTATTCCACAAGGAGGAAATATTTATTTATAACATTGGAAACTCCATGATATTCTTTGAAATATACTTTTGGAACGTGTATCTTCATTTTACCTCAAGCTTTCACCTATGCGCTGATTCCAGAAAAATACGATTATAAAAATGCTCCCTCCATTATTGCCCTCGATACACACTTTATAACTTTAAACTTGCTTGCATACCTAGTAGAAACTTTTGGAACGTGTATCTTCATTTTACCTCAAGCTTTCACCTATGAGCTCATTCTAGAAAAATACGATTATAAAAATGCTCCCTCCATTATTGCCCTCGATACATACTTTATAACTTTAAACTTGCTTGCATACCTAGTAGAAACTTTTGGAACGTGTATCTTCATTTTACCTCAAGCTTTCACCTATGAGCTCATTCCAGAAGAATACAATTATAAAAATGCTCCCTCCATTATTTCCCTCGATACACACTTTATAGCTTTTAAACTTGCTTGCATATCTAGTAGAAATTCCCGCTTGACATTTATAACTTCAAATCAATGTTAAAAAATGGTTTTGCAACGGTCTTGCGGGGGAGGGTGTGGGGGGTAGTAGATAACAAATGTGGTTTTGATACTTAGAGATTGGGCTGACTCGATATTTTTAATGTAAGTTCAATATTTTTAAATAAATAATTTTATAAAAAATATAATTATATATATTCTATAAAATTAATTTTTATTCAAAATCAAAACTATTAAAAATAACTCAAATACAATTAGAAAACTTTAGAGACAATTCATCCTTTAACATTGGAAAGGGTTAAACGAAATGATTTTCAAAGAAAGACATTTACCGAGGCAAGGATAAGATTGAAGGAAGGTGGCAAATTTTGGCAATTTTTTTTTGTAACTTTTAAAGGTGTCAAAAAAAGTTACAACATAGACTCCAACTGGGAACTGCTTCCCTCTGTGGGATGCAGAGAACTAGTAGACCAACATCTTTGATTATGTTGGGCATAGAGTCGTGTCATAAGAAAATTAATCATTTGCACTCTCAAACCTGCAATCTGTGGCCTGAAACCTGTTATGCACTCTGGAATCTGTAAGCTGCCAACTAAAACCAAATCATCAACCGTTGCGAGTAAAATTAAGTACAACAATGCTTAATCCATTGGGTTAGTGGAGTCAATAGTCAACAAATGTTATTTTTCCCATATCTTGCAACTTATTGCACTTCAAGCAAACCAAACTACAAACTGCAATTGGAATCCAAATTGAAACAACTGCTGAAAATAAAACCAATTTATAAATTGCACACCAAAACTGAATTATCTATTGCACACTGAAATTGAATGATCTACTGATTCAATCCCACACACCTCTATCTAACTGAGTTGAAAATCTACACTGTTAAGTGTAGTAAAATTTCCAGTGTAACCACATTGAGAAGCAGATTAATTGGCATATCACTTTGCATGCAATTGATAACTTCAAAAATATGTATGATATAAAACTCAAATTCCTTGAGTAGCTGATACTTACAACTGAAATTTGAAGACTGCATCCTTTGTTGATGTTTGAAATTTCTGGTCGTCATCAAAAGAAAGAAAGACATGTTGAATGCAACCGACATTTCGAACCAGGGGAATTGGTAACCCAATGGAATCACCATATAGACAAAGTGGAGCTGCTAGGTGAAATAAATGCAGCCAATATCAACTGTCTAGTCTTTTTTCACCAGCAGAGAGTAGATCTAATAGTGATCGTGACTCGAGGAAAGATTTCTTCGTTACCTCGCTCCCCGACAACAACACCAAATGTTGTATCTATTTCTCGAAGGCAGTTTTTGGCTGCGAAACTGCACCGAAAAACCAACGCGACCAGTGTTTAGGTTCAAGCTGGCCCTTGAATCGGAGGGGACTCCCTCAGGTGTTACAAGGATTTTTTAAAGCTGTTCATTGTCACTGGACAACAACCTTTGAAGCATAATTACGATATCTATTATTTGTTGTAGGTGGTTGCTGATGATTATCCAATCTCTGCTCAGAAATAAAGCTCTCTCTTGTTGAAACTTAATCAAAGTGCCAACGTCTAGTTCCGACAGAAAAGCATAGCTTAAAGAGTTTGGTGGAGGAATACAAGAGAAATCAGATAATTAAGTATTCATACCGAATACTTAATCAATCAGATATAGTATATGTGTGTAGAATAATTCTACATCCAAACCGATATACATTCAAGAGATGACAAAAGACAACAATTAAATGATGCAGAGGAGCTAATTTAAACAAATTGTTCAATCAACTAATATAAGTGTAGATGATAACTTTGTAGTGGGCTGCCAGGAAGGTTGATACTCAAACCTGGTCGTGCCATAACTCCTATGTTACCTTGAACATATGCAGAAACAAATTATGAAATAACAAGGAAAGACATACATGAAAAACAATTTCTGTCATGAAACTAAAGCCATAATACTTTAATTAAAATTCCTATAATAAAAGTATTTACAAAAATGGTAGGGCTCTGGCATTAAAAGCCAACCCTTTTACAATGAAAATGAAACAATATATAGGAAAAAATCTTCCTCAAATTGTCGCTAGTCTATAGGAAACAAATCCTATCAAATAAACTAAAAATACAATATGCTGCGAAAATCTAGAAATGGCAGAGAGTCTCATGCCTTTAAATTTGGAAGTGATCCTTTAGTTTCTGATTCTTTTGCTAAGAAATCTGAATTTTTTAAAGTTTTTTCCATGTAAATTTAGAAATGATTGCTTGACTGCTGATTTTATTCCCTCAAATATGGAAATTGGCTCATTGATCGCTGATTCATTGCCTTTATTCTTGAAACTGGTTGCCTATTTTTTGTCACAAATCTACCTTAATCTTCTACCTGTTGATCTTTTACCTCAGAATCTGGAGGTTGTTGAAGCTACTCCCTAAAACTCAGTTAATATGCCCATAATCTAGTTAGCCGATCCCTTTTTATCGAATTGATTAATCCCCTATCCTTTGATAATTCAATTATCTTAATTATCCTTTAGGTGCTTAACCATTGTCGAAAAATTTGAAAATGATTTGGAAATCATTAATATTTTTGTCACTCTTTAATTTTCAAAAATATAAATCTTAAATTTTTGGGAATAAGATATTTTGATAAAAATTTCCCAAAAATATATAAAACCAGATTTCCATGAATTTCATAAATGAAAACTCAAAATATTTCCTCAAATGATTTTATTCCGTAAAACCATTCATTGTTTGAAATCCATGTCTTATTTTGACATGTAAAACTTTTCCTTTCCTCATGAATTTCATAAATCAAATCCCAAAATATTGCTCTGTAAACCCATCCACGATTTTGAAAACCATTCATGTAATACTTCTTCATTGTAGCATTTATTTGTTTATGAATTTCATAATTGAAATTTGTAAACATTTACCCAAAACCATCCATTGTTTTCATATGTAGTTTTGACCACTTTTGGTACACTTATGAATGAATGAAACTTCATAAATAATTCTCATTTTTCTCTGGAAACCATCTACTATTTTCCTTCCCATGGTTTTGAAAACCATGTCTTCAACCATGTTTGGTAAATTATGAAAATATCTTCTCATCTCCCCCTTTTTTACTTCTGTAAAAATTTTGGATAAGAAATTATCCAAATTTTCTCTTCATGTACATTTTTATTTTTTATAATTACGTTGTAAAGCGTTCCCTCTGAAATCAACTCCCCTCTTGTCACATCTATCTTGCTATGATCCGTTTGATGAGATGTTAGACGATTCAAATATTTTCCATCGTTGGATTAAAGATATAGTTATAACTGCAATAATACTGATCTTTCCTCCTTGAAACCATATGAATAGCAAGCAGATGCTCAATTCCCCTCGTTGGAAACCCAGATCAGCGGATGATGGCCCTCCTCGAAAACCCAACTCAACGGATGCTCAAAGGATCTCAGGGCTGCCATTACAGTGTGTTCTCTTCTCCTTTTCCCTATCCAGAGACCTATGGGATAAGGAGTTTGCCAAATTGGAGACTGGGTAATACCTCTAGCCCGGTTCTTATTTGGAGGTTTGCGTCTTTTTTTTTTTCCTCGTGTTTTCAATTCTTGATTTGGGTCATTGAGGTTGCTCCAAATTTGGACATTGGGTATTGCTAAAATTGATCGAGTTCTTTAGGGATTTCTTCAGTCCAATCCCAATTTGGACATTGGGTATTGCTAATATTGGTTGGGGCCTTCAATCTGCTCTCCGCGTATTGGAAATCTCATTTGAATTGGGTATTTCCGACCTGATCTGGGTTCATAGATTGGTTTTCTCAGAGGTGAAATCGTATATTGTTCAACCTGGGTTAGTTCGTGAGGGTTTCTCTAGATTCAATTATTGCAAATGAAATTTGGGCTATAAGGTTTGTCGAAGCCAGATATAAGGTATTGATAAGCTATTTGGGATAATAAAGGTTTTTTTAGATTGGCAAACTGTGCTTAAACTATGTTGCGGTCATAAAGGGTTCTCTGCTTAGGAAATTTGTCTTTGATTGACCTGATTTGGATGTTCTAAAATCATTCGGACTGGATACTGGTCATTTCCTTATTCTTTTTCCATTCTATTGGCGGTAGACGAGAATTGGTTTTTCATTCAAATATCCTACACCGCTTGATTTTTTTTACCTTGGAACCACGTCACACATATCTACTTTGGAATTTGAGGTGGGAGTTGATTGGCCTGTCCGTATGGGTTCCCCTCAAGGACTTTAGGTTGGTTCCAGTTTGCTGCTTAGATAATTTCAATCCTTTTTGAAATGGTTGATTTATATTTTCCATCTTCCTTATACTATCCTATAGAAAACTTAAATGACTTGAACTTCTTTTCATTTAAATTATTCATTGATCGAAAGAAGAAAACATTATTTGTTTTGTGCCCTAAGTGTGCACTTATGGCACTGAGTTTCAGTACTATGTACTATGGTGGGGGTAACATGTACTATGTAATCATGGACAGTTTCATATGCCCACATCATCCTGTTCACAATTTGTAGCTTGCACTTCCGGACATATTGAAACCCCCGCCATGTAGCTCACAAAGATTCATGTGTATGATCTGAAAATTGTTAGTTTTGGTAATTGGAATTTCAGGTTAGTTTATTTATTTTAATTTAAAATATTTTAGTTATTTGTACTCGTTGAGGCTTCTAGCAATTTTGGCTATATTAAATAATCTGATTGCAAGGGTTTCCATTCAGTTCTTTGTTATAAACTTGCATCTGGTATGTTATTTTTTTTTATCATGTTGCCTTCACGGATATTACAGTCGGGCTTATGCGGGGTTTAAAAAGTATTTTCTTTAATTCTTCTACTAATGTCTGTTGGTGAAATAGAAGGAAAAATAGGAAAGAATTACACACATTCAGTTATATATTGACCAAGAAAACACCATAACTAACTGGAAACCAAACACACACATAGACACAGGATTTACGTGGTAAAACCTCGACAACGTGTCAAGGAAACATCCACGGGGCAAGGGATTGGAATATATCATTCAACAATGATTCTCCACTCATATACATTACATGGCCATTCACCAGTTTTATATCATCGACCTCCGTTACATAACTGACAATTCGGTATAAAACTGACTAATTACATTTTACCCAAAATTACTAATTTGTTGTCAAACTAACAAACTCCACCTTGACAACAATTTTCCTAATCCCTTGCCCATGCCCATTCATCATCTTTTCTGCAAGCCAAGAGAAGCTAAACACCACCGCAGCTTCTCTATTGTAACTGGCTTTGTGAACATGTCTGCACAATTCTCTCGCGTACGGACCTTTTGAAGAGCTACTTTTCTGCCATTGATCACATGTCTCAGAAAATGATACCTTACATCAATGTGCTTGGTTCTGCTGTGATAAGCAGGATCTGTAGCCAAGTGAATAGCGCTTTGACTGTCACAAAGTACATTCACATTCTCCTGCGTCCTTCCAATCTCATCGAGCAGACCCTTTAACCAGATTGCTTCTTTACTGGCATCTGAAGCAGCTATATATTCAGTGTCAGTAGTGGACAACGCAACTGTTTCTTGAAGCTTTGACATCCAACTAATTTCTCCACCTGCAAGAGTAAAGACATAACCTGTAGTAGATCTTCTTTTGTCCAAATCACCTGCATAGTCAACATCTACATATCCGCAGACTGATCCTTCACTACCATTAAAGACGATGCAACGATCACTTGTGCCTCTTAGATATCGAAGCACCCATTTCACTGCTTGCCAATGTTCTTTACCTGGATTTGCCATGAACCTGCTGACAACCCCAACTGCATTTGAAATGTCAGGTCTTGTAGATACCATCACATACATTAAGTTGCCTACAGCATTTGCATATGGTACATGAGACATATACTACTTTCCTTCATCAGTGCTAGGACTCAAAACCGAAGAAAGCTTAAAATGGGAAGCTAGTGGAACATTAACAGGCTTCACATTGTTCATAGAGAACTTTTCAAGTATTTTCTCCACATACTTCTACTGTGATAACCAAAGCTTACCATTTTTCCTGTCTCTGTGTATCTCTATGCCCAAGATATGTTTTGCTGCTCCAAGATCCTTCATATCAAACGTCCTAGAGAGTTGAGCCTTTAACCTGTTGATCTCTTCCATGCTTTTGGTTGCAATAAGCATATCGTCAACATACAAAGCTAAGATAATGAATATGCCATTGAAACTTTTGAAGTACACATAATGATCATACTCACTTCTTATAAAGTTCTGGCTCACCATGAAGGAATCAAACTTCTTGTACCATTGTCTGGGAGACTGCCTCAGACCATACAATGATTTCCTGAGCTTGCAAACTAATCTTCTGCTGCGACCTCGTACAAAACCTTCTGGTTGTTCCATATATATCTCTTCGTTCAAATCACCATGTAGAAAAGCTGTTTTAACATCTAACTGTTCTAACTCAAGATTAAGCAACGCAGTTAGTGCCAACACAGTACGAATAGAAACAAGTTTTACAACTGGAGAAAAAATCTCATGAAAGTCTATACCTTCAACCTGAGAATACCCTTTTGCTACCAGTCTCGCCTTATACCTTTCGATACTTCCATCAACTTTCCGTTTCAGCTTGAAGACCCATTTGCATCCAACAACACTTCTCCCTTCAGGAAGCTCTACAAGATCCCAGGTATTGTTCTTGGCTAAGGAGTCCATTTCTTCTTCCATAGCCATTTTCCATTTCTCGCTATCTGTATCATCTACTGCTTCCTAATAACAAGAAGGTTCCCCATCTTCAGTAATCAAAGCAAAAGATGAAGCAGAATCTTCATACCTTTTGGGAGTTTTCCTTTCCCTTGTAGACCTTCTTAGAGCGACTGGTTGCTGAACTGGTTCAGAAACTTGCATTGGTTCAGAAGCTTCAACGGCTTCCTTTGTGTCTTCAACACCTTTTTCTCCAGAAGTCTCTCCTTCCTTTCGACTGTCACCGAAAGGTCTAGCCTCCAACTGAACTCGTTGATTCGACGGTACCTGTTCCTATTCAATTATTTCAACATTTGATTTTAACAGAGAGGATTCATCAAATGTTACATCTCTACTAATGACTATCTTCCGCAATGTAGGATCCCACAACCTATATCCTTTCACTGCATAGTCATACCCAACAAAGACATAACATTTTGACTTTGGATCTAATTTTGAACGCTGATTTTTCAGAATAAGAGAATAAGCATCACAGCCAAATATCCTCAAATGTGAATAGTCACAAGACTGACCTGTCCAAACTTCTTCAAGAATTTTACAATCAATTGCTACTGAAGGTGATCTGTTAACTAAATAACAAGCAGTAGATACTGCTTCTGCCCACAACTCCTTTTGAAAGTTAGCATTGCTGATCATGCTTCTGGCTCTTTCCATAAGAGTCTGATTCATACGCTCAGCAACACCATTTCACTGAGGAGTATAAACAGCAGTTTTGTGTCTAACAATTCCCTCATCCTTACAGTATTGTTCAAATTCAACTGAAGTGAACTCACCACCATTGTCAGTTCTTAAACATTTAATAGATTTGCCTGTTCTTTTCTCTACCATTACTTTAAATTGTTTAAAGACATTTAATACATCAGCTTTCCTTTTTAGCATATAGACCCAAACTTTACGAGAGTAATCATCAATAAACGTTAAAAAATACAATGCACCTCCATATGACACAACAGGGGATGGCCCCCATAGATCAGAATGAATATAGTCTAAAACATCTTTACTATTATGATTTCCAACTTTAAATCTCTGTTTACACTGTTTTCCATACACACAATGTTTACAGAAATCTAACTTCAAGGATTTCAGATCGGGAAGAGATTTACGTTTCATCAGTATCTGAAGACCTTTCTCGCTCATATGACCCAATTGCTAATGCCATAGACGAGTACCTGCTTCTTCCTTTTCTGATGCAACCGCTGCTTCACTGACCTGAGTACTTCCTTTTAACCTGTAAAGATTTCTGACCCTTTCTGCCTTCATAACCACAAGGGCTCCTTTAAAGTCTTTCAAGACGCCATCCTGACCTGTAAACTTATAACCATCTAAATCCAACACTCCCAAAGAAATCAAATTTTTCTTCAAATCAGGTACATGTCTAACACTAGTTAATGTCCTAACTGTGTTATCATACATCTTAATCCTGATATCTCCCATCCCAACAGTCTGACATGACACATTGTTACCCATAAACACAGAACTACCGTTTACATTTTTATATGAAGTAAACCAATTTCTATGTGGGCACATGTGATGCGAAGCACCAGAGTCTAACAGCCAGCGATCAAAACCCTGAGAGACATTACATTCAGGTGAAGTTTCATCTATCATACATAATTCTTCAGCAGATAAAACTTCGTTTATCATACCTGAATCGACGTGATTCGCTTCCTTCTTCGGGTTTTTAGATTCATTTCGTTTCCAACAATCCTTCTTCAAGTGTCCAATTTTACCGCAGTTCCAACATTTTGCCTTACACTTCTTTCTCTTCGACTTCGATCTGGAAGACCCCCTTGGTTTTTCTCCTCTTTCCTTTGAGCTTCCTCTAGTGACCATGGCTTCTGATGCAGCTGTTTCAGTGCTGGATTTCCTTCGTACTTCTTCAGATAGGAGAGCTCCCACGACTGATTCAAACTTCAAAGAATCAGCGGTGCTCAAGCTGATTGAAGTTAGGAATTGATCCCATGATTCAGGCAGAGAACACAACAAGGTTATGGCTTTATCTTCTTCTTGTATTTTAACTTCCATATCTGTTAATTGACATATTAGTGTATTAAAAACATTCAAATGTTCTGCAACGTTTGAACCTTCTTTCATTCGAAGACTGTATAATTGTCATTTCAGATAAATTCTGTTGGTTAATGACTTTGTCATATAGAGATTTTCAAGTTTTTCCCACAATCCTGAAGCTGTAGTCTCTTCAACAATATTGAAGAGAACTTCATCCACTAGGCATAACCGGATGGTACTGAGAGCTCGGGCATCCAAGTCCTCCCAGTCTGAAGTAGTCATAGTTGCAGGTTTCTTAGTTGCCCCATCCAATGCCTTGTGCAACCCTTGTTGCACAAGCAAATCCCTAACCTTCAGTTTCCAAAGAACAAAATTGCTCTTTCCGGTGAATTTATCCACCTCGAATTTCACATTCGACATCTTAGCCATTTTGTTCTTCTCCTAGGGTTTCTTTAAAAAAAACTTTGTTTCCCTTTTTCTTAAAAAAACTTTGTTTCCCTTTCTTAAAAAAAAACTGAGCCCGCTTTTTAAACAAACAAATTTTACAAATTTCTTTCTACAATTTTGAGCCTTTGTTTTTTTTTTAATGGTCTGCAATATTTTTTTAGAGAAACCCTTCAACAAATTTTACTGAAAAAAATAAAACTTGTTCTTCTTACTGAAACCCTGCTCTTTATCAATTTTGGACAACTTCCTTTTCAACTGGTTTATGAACCCAAACCAAAATATTCTGGGTAAACAAAAAAAATTGTCTTCAACAAATAAAAAATTACCCGGATCTTCCACAAGCCAGGCTTCTGGCCTCACGCAGGCTCTGTATTCAGAAAACAGCAGCAGGCTAGTGGCTCCTTCACACGCAGGTGGCCAGCACACTGAGAATGGGCGCAACGCAGAACTGGGGTTCAGGCAGCAGCCTCACGCAGGTCAGGTTCTCACTCTGGAATCACGCAGGCTCTGTGCCTACGTTTCACGCCGGGCAGACAGTTTTTCTACAGCCTCCGGACCTCAGAGTATCCACGCTGGTCGCACACGGTTCTGGTCTTCACGGGATTGCAGAGGCATGCGGTTCTGGTCTTCATGCACTCTTCGACCTCACGCTGATACAGCCACCAATCGCTCGGCCCTCACGTCTCACGCTGATACAGCCTCACGTCTCACGCTGATACAGCCTCCACGCCTTTTCTTCAACGCACAACCGCTTTTCCTACAACGCCCACGCTCACCGCACCAATCGCTTGGCCCTCGGAGCTCTGATACCACTTGTTGGTGAAATAGAAGGAAAAATAGGAAATAATTACACACATTCAGTTATATATTGACCAAGAAAACACCATAACTAACTGGAAACCAAACACACACATAGACACAGGATTTACGTGGTAAAACCTCGACAATGTGTCAAGGAAACATCCACGGGGCAAGGGATTGGAATATATTATTCAACAATGATTCTCCACTCATATACATTCCATGGGCATTCACCAGTGTTATATCATCGACCTCAGTTACATAACTGACAATTCGGTATAAAACTGATTAATTACATTTTACCCAAAATTACTAATTCGTTGTCAAACTAACAATGTCTCTCCACTGGTTCGTGCTTCCTTTGGTTCTTACGAAATGGAACCCAACCACAAGAGGAGTCTCGTCTTTTTTTTCTTGTGAAAAAATACTCACGAAGGAAATTGAAGAAAGACCGAGTTCTTTAAGGGATGACATATTTTGTAACTTCGGTTATTTATTTCAGATATTGATGTTAATGTATGCAGACTTATGCATGTCTTATTCACCTCGGGCTATGAGGGTTTTTATCTGGCTTTCTGTGGTAACCCTCTTTTTTTCTCGCGGGAACTACTTCTGTAAATTTTCTCTTATATATTTATGAATATATTTTTAGTGACTCACCACCAATTACAACAAGTTTCGTGTGTCCAACAAGGTAGTATCAATTAAAATATAAAACTCACAAATTTTATTCATTTCTTTACTCAATTACATCATGCTTATATAGGAATAACACCTAACTAATTCCTAACTACTCACAACCGATTCCTGTTCAACTGCTCATAACTACTTCTATTTCAACTGCTTCATAACTAACCATTTCTGCATTAGCATTATTCTCACATCCTCCCTTAATGGAGAAATGGATTTTCTACCATACCTAACTGATTTCTAAAAACTTCAAATTTGATTTTACCAAGGGGCTTAGTAAATATATCAGCCACATTATCCTTGGTGTTACAAAATATCAACCCAATTTCTTTGGACTCAATTTTTTCACGTACAAAGTGGTACTGTAACTCAACATGTTTTGTTCTAGCATGGTAAACTGGATTATGTGCTAATTTGATAGCACTCTGATTATCACAATTAATACATGTTGCACCACTTTGCGCTTCTTCAAGATCAGCAAGAACTCTCCGCAACCAAATAGCTTCACAGGTGGCATTGGTTAAAGCTTTGTACTCTGATTCTGTTGATGATAAAGAAACAGTTGGCTGTTTCTTACTGCTCCAAGATACGACCCCTGATCCAATATGGAATGCATAGCCAGAGGTAGATCGTCTGTCATCTGGATTTCCTGCCCAATCTGAATCAGAAAAACCTGTCAGTACAACATCAGATACATCAGTATACATAATACCAAGATTCACTGTTCCCTTTAAGTATCGAAGAACTTTCTTTGCAGCAATCCAGTGATTTCCTGAAGGCTTAGCCATGAATTGACTAAGGATACTGACTGAGTATGCAATGTCTGGCCTGGTAGTGGTGAGATAGTTCAAACTTCCCACTAACTGACGATATAAAATTCCATCTGCCTCTTTCGAACCATCTTCTTTGTACAACTTTGCATTCTGTTCTAATGGAGTTGACATAGCTTTACAATCTGTCATATTGAACTTTTTGAGAATCTCCTTTGTATATTTGCTTTGAGTAATCAATGTTTTACCAGTTTCTCTCCATACCTCAATGCCTAAACAGTAATGCATTTCACCCAAATCTTTCATTTCAAAAACCTGTGACAACTGAACTTTAATTTCTTCAATTAACTTGTGAGCACTACCTGTTATAATGAGATCATCCACATATAAAGATATTAAAGCAACATGTCCTTTTTCATCTTTCTTAACATACAAGTTAGGATCATTTTTTCTTTTCACAAACCCATTCTGAAGAAAGAAGGTATCAATCTTTACATACCATGATCTTGGTGCCTGTTTCAAACCATACAAGGCCTTTCTTAACCTGCAAACCAGATGCTCCTGTCCCTGTTTGACAAACCCTTCAGGTTGAACCAAATAAACTTCTTCCTGTAAATCACCATTTAGAAAAGCAGATTTGACATCCATTTGATGTATATTCCAGTTATGTTTTGTGGCTAAGGCAATCAGTAATCTAATTGTATTCAACTTAGCTACTGGTGCAAAAGTGTCTTCATAATCAATGCCCTCCTGTTGAGCATATCCTTTTGCTACTAATCTAGCCTTAAATTTATCAATTGTACCATCTGCTTTAAATTTTGTTTTATACAACCAAAAGGCACCTCCTGATTCTTATGTTAAAAGGAATATTGTATGTCATTATTGTGGAAAACCTGGACATCTGGCAAAAGATTGCTATAGGAGAAAGAATAATGAATCAAATCAAAGACATAACAGGCATAATGGAAACTACATAAACAAAGACACCTCAGTGAATGATGGATTTAAAAATCTTAAGTTATTTCTTTCTGATGCTGCATTGTCTGCTGAAACTGATGATGAGAATACTTGGTTTATCGATTCTGGTGCATCGGCACACATGACTTGTAATAAAGAATGGTTTGATAAATATTTTGAGAAATCTGATGGTACACACATTTACTTAGGAGATGATAGGTCACTTAAAGTTCAAGGCTATGGCATAGTAAATGTGTACTTACCTAATGGACAAATGAGACAGATTCATAATGTGATGTATGTACCTGCTCTTAAAAAGAATCTGCTATCTGTTTCCGCCATCACTGATAATCATTTAAAAGTAGAATTTGGTAAATTGGGGTGTATAGTTAAAGATGTTCAGGACCACTACAAGGTTGTTTCTACAGGTACCAGGGTTGGAGGATTGTACAGATTGGATGTGACAGTCAAGCGCCATGTTGCATTGACATCTCAAGAGACATCGACAGCAGAATTATGGCATCACAGGTATGGGCACCTTAATTACAATGATTTATCATTGTTACAAAGGAAAACAATGGTTGAAGGTCTTCCTGAGATGAAGTGTGAACATTTACCATGTGAAGCTTGTGCACTTGGTAAGCAGCATAGAGAAGAGTTTCCTATTCATACTGAGAAACGGAAGTATGATATTCTTGAATTAATTCACACTGATGTATGCGGACCTATGCAAACTAGGTCTCTTGGTGGTGCTTTATACTTTGTTATTTTTATTGATGATAGATCTAGATATACCTGGGTCTATTTTGTTAGAAGGAAAAGTGATATATTTGAGTATTTTAAAGAATTTCGAAATATGGTTGAAAAACAAACAGGAAAGTGTATTAAAATACTCAGCTCTGATACCAAATTAAAATATAAAACTCACAAATTTTATTCATTTCTTTACTCAATTACATCATGCTTATATAGGAATAACACCTAACTAATTCCTAACTACTCACAACCGATTCCTGTTCAACTGCTCATAACTACTTCTATTTCAACTGCTTCATAACTAACCATTTCTGCATTAGCATTATTCTCACAGTATCTTATGTAGAGATGACTTAACTCAAAATGAGAACTTAAATGGGTTTGATCTACAAGGACGAGATCTTTCAGTTTATCTGATAGCAAGAAACCCTCATTCAATGATGAAAACTTTTGATTTTGTTCAATATTACGCATTTAGTCTGATCATCTTTGCCTTAACACTTATTTATTCCCCCTTTGCGCCACTTGTGGTGCCTGTAGGTGCATCTTACTTTGGGTACAGGTATGTGGTAGACAAATATAATTTTCTCTTTGTCTATAGTGTCCGGGGGTTTCCAGCAGGAAATGATGGAAAGATCATGGCAACTGTATTGAAAATAATGCGAGTCTATGTGGTTTTGTTCCTACTTTCTATGTTATTATTCTTCTCATTCCGGGGAGATTCTAGGAGGAAAACAATAAACACAATGAAAGGATACCTATCGGCCTTGTCGTCGTTACCTGACGAGCTAGCATTCTCATCCGGCGTAAAGTTGATGGTGTACCAAAATTTGGCAAACAGTTGAAGAACCCTTTTTTCATCCTCGTGAATTCAAACTAAATCTGATTAGATCTTGTGCTATTATGTAAATTATCAAAGCACCTTATTACCTACTTTCACTATTTTATGTGTGGTCATTCTATTTTAATTAGCCTATTGTATTTATAAATACATTTCTGTAGAAAATGGTCCAAAATAAATGTTGGCAGACACCCTTTTTTTAAGAAGCTTTAAGCTTTTTATCTGCTTTTTAGAACGACAAAATATGTTTTAACATGGTGAAATTTAGTTGAATTATGCTTTAACAGAATATTGTGTAAAATGAGAGCAATTTCATTCAAAATTTAGTTCAATTTATGGACCTGTTCGAACTTCGAAGTTACACTCAGGAAATTATTGTAAGGATGGGATGGGCCACACCTTAACTGATAAGTATGCTCATGCATTGAAGACAGGGCACTCTGAGAATTTAGATAGGCTTTACTTTCATCAAATAGAGGTTCGTTGTAAATCTAAATGACTATGTAAAATCAAGAAGTTTGATATTGGTAAGATTATCATTGGGCACAATGTTTTGCATTTTTTTTATACATGCTAAATTGCGAACTTATGTCATTAAATTTTTACAGAATTCTAAACCGTGTTAATTTCGGCATGATATTGCATGGTTGTAGGCTCGAATACATGGAAGAACACTTTCTGAGGAGCAGGATATATTTTTGGACTATTATGAGCAAGATAAAGTTGCATACACTGATCTCTCCACTGAAGGGTGGTACCATGGTTCACATTTCACCAGTGTGAAGCACAAATTGAGACAATTTGTTTTGAAATTGCAACAGGTCAAGGATTGGCTTCTTTTCAATTTGGAATTTACTGAGGAAGAGAGGTTGAGGAGGCTTGTAGCTCGACTTGCAGATCTAGAAAGCAGGTTAGCAGTTTACAGAAATGGATAAGCTCAGGGTGTTGGTGTTGCATTTGTCATATTCAAGGATGTTAGTACTGCAAACAGGGCCCTTCAGGATATAAGAACTGAGCAAAGGAGGCCAGTTGCAATGTTTGTCTCTATTATGGAGCTTCAACTTGAAAAAAGTCATTGGAAGGTTGAGATAGCACCATGGGATGCTGACATATATTGGCACCATTTGGTTACCAACAAATATTGAATGAAAATGTGTCAGGTGGCTACGAATTTCAGCCTTCTCGTACTGCTTTTATGTTTTAGAATTTCGTAGGTTTTCTATGTTATTTGAAAAATTCCGTGTCTTGTATTACACTCCAGGTACATAAGCAAGGTAGTGCTCTTGGGAGACCTGTGGATCTTACAAAATTTGAAGGTTATACAAAGCTTATTCGTGAACTGGATTTGATGTTCAATTTTGAAGGACAACTGCAGGATGCAAACAAAGGTTGGCAGGTTGTCTACACAGATGATGGAGACATGATGCTTGTAGGAGATGATCCATGGCAGTAAGTATCAATGCATGGTATTCTTCTCAAGCTCTTCCAACATGTTTTTAGGTAAGTTATTCCAATTCTCTGGTGCATTTTTCGATTTATTTATTCAAATTGTTTTGTTTGAAAGCAGAGGGTTCTGCTGCATAGTGCGCAAGATTTTCATATATACACGCGAGGAAGTTGAAAAAATGACGCCTAGGGCACCCCCAAACATAAAGCTTCCAGGGCATGCTGAAGAGGAGAAAGTTGCGAGAAAAACCCCTACTCGGTGGCCAGTGCATACAGAAATTCTGATGCCCATCACTTCAGTATTTGATTTATAAGTCTATCCTCCTTAATTGAAGTCACTAGATTGTGAATTGGCACATAAAGTGCTCGGTATAGGTTGTCTATATTTTTGGTTGTTTTGGTCTGGTTTTAATTTCAACTTGAACATTGAAGGAATTGTTGCTCCAACAAATTTGGTTTCTATATGGACACAAACATTGAAGTCCTTATTGCTAAGTTGACGATGAGGCTTATACGAGCTGTATTAGTTTTATTGAAGAACTGGAATGAGGATGTGATCCAATCCCAGTTTAAGAGGTATTTTGTTTAGTGACAGACTATCGACTAGCTACAAAGACACTATCAGGCAGCAGCTACGTGGCCTGTGATAAATAGTTTTCATAGCTGATCTCCTTATCGAAATTAATGGAAATTTTAGTAATTTGTTTTTCTAAGGTATATTAGTTTCGATGGCACAAGCCAGATATGCATTTAAAGGCACAGATCATCAAGTTCATTTTGGCCTCAAAAATTAAAAATACATGAACATATGTCGACGTTGGTTAAAGTAGTGCCATTAATTTTCTTCCAGACAACTGCCAACTTTTGTCCTTGAGAGATTGTGCCTCCAAAGGTAGGTTTTGGCGAAGTATTTTTTTTTGTAAATACTAATTGTTAATGTTAAAATGGGCTTGAAAAATCAGCGTGTTATGGCCATTGTATTATTATCTCAAAATGTAAAGAAACGACACTTGAGTTTTCGGATTTTTCTGTTCTGAAATATATGATGTTGCATCGACTTGGTGGAGAGAAAACTGACCTTTTCTTGATATGCTTATTACATTTAATTTTAACATTTCTCTGTGATCCATTTACAGGTACAACTGGTTTTAAAATGCGTACAAGAGGAGATGTTATTATGGTTTCAGATGGATGGAAAACATTATCCAACTCACGTTTGGCAAGTTAAAGTTTATTTATTTTCTGCTACTAGTAGACAAAATCCGGAAGACAGTCCAACATGGTATACTTAGAGCTTGAACTGAGATCACGATAAGTTCAAATTGCAGCGCACTGTAGTAAGATCTTTAAAGAGTTTTTGATTTCTTTTCATTTTGAGTGGGTGAAGCTTAGCTCTGGAATGCAACTCCATGCTTAGCAGACACTAACGTTCTTATTGCAGCTTGAGAGCTTTGAGCCAACTTACAGTTTGAAGGCCTTAGTTAAGAGGGAAGAGCTGCAATTGAACAAGGATAGAATGTAATAAATCTTGCTAGAGTGCGATTTACTATGTGCACAACCATCACTTCTCAACATTAAATAAGATTAAATTCCAAATATCCACGAGAAATATTTGCAACAAGCTACAATGGAAAGGCCCTTGGGATCTAGTGCACTGCTTGTATTACGATTACAGAAAGAGAATTATAAACTTTTACTATTTATGCCTTGAACATTAAGAATTATAATTGTAAAGGGATTGTGCTGCACGAACACTTAAGTACATTGCATTATTATTTTTATATGTTATTTCATTTGAAAAAATGATTAATATTTGACTTATGGCCTTTGGATGATGAGTATTGATTCTTTGAGAGATTCATATGAATGAGAGTTAACCACCCATACTCTTGCAGTATGAAATGCATTAGCTTGAAGTTAAACTTTGGTTTGATAAAGAATTAAGACTCGACATTTGACCAAAGTATAAAAGCTAGGTGGATACAAAGTTTATATAATCAATTTACAAGAATTGTTTCAAAGAAAGTGAGTATTATATGGGCCAAATGGGGATCTATTGAATAATATATTGTGCATTGAAGGTTTAAGAAGGGACCTTGGAAACATGTTAGAGTTGTCCCAAGGTAAGCATTGCATGTGTTAGGATGTAGGTGGCATATTGAAGTGGATTAGTGGGCTATTTGACTAGAATGATGATGAGCATAAGAAAATGGAGTGATAGAAGTCATATGATGCAATGACACATGTGACTGAGTTATAGGACAAATCAAGAAGCCACATGTCAAGTAATTTGAGCACAACTTTCTATGTTCACTCCACCAAAGAGGGGAGATAATTTTAATCAATTGTCCTTGCATGCCAATTTTTCATCATTGACAAACCTTTCACATCCTTTGAGAGAAATAGGAGGGACATCCAAGGAATAAAAAGGTGTTGGTTTGATTGTTGTTGGAGACACCTTGAGAATTTATTTTCTTATAGAGATTGATAAGTTGATTTGATTAGTGTTGTAGAGGGAGAAATACTTATGTGAATGAACCGTTAGAGGGCCATTTTGTCAAGAGTGTGTAATATAGTTGCATGTCTTATTTCATAGTTGGAGGAAATTGTTAATTGCATCAATTAAGTATTATAAATATTTTTCACCTTGTGTTGTAGGAATTCCAAGACAAGCAAAAGGCTATTGGAAGCTTTGTAACTTGTTTCGCGTCTCGAGATTAAAAGTGTCAAGAAAGCCATTTCGCTGGAGTTTTTTTTGAATTGGGTTTCTCTAGGGCAAATCTATGTTACTGTGTGACTTTTGATGGTGGATTCTGTGGCTATGCATTTGGTTGCTTTGCACAATTTAGGTAATTCATTGTATTACCTACTTTCACTATTGTAAATTGTCAAAGCACCTTATTACCTACTTTCACTATTTTATGTGTGGTCATTCTATTTTAATTAGCCTATTGTATTTATAAATACATTTCTGTAGAAAATGGTCCAAAATAAGTGTTGCAGAGACCTTTTTTAGAAGATTTTTACCTACTTTTGAGAACATCAAAATATGTTTTAGCATGGTGAACTTTAGTTGACTTATGCTCTAACAAAATATTGTGTAAAATGAGAGAAATTTCATTCAAAATTTAGTTCAATTTATGGGCCTGTTTGAACTTCAAAGTTACACTTAGGCAGTTTTTGTAAGGATGGGATGGGCCACACCTTAATTGATAAGTATGCTCATGCATTGAAAACAGGGCACTCTCAGAATTGAGATAGGCTTTACTTTCATCAAATAGAGGTTCGTTGTAAATCTAAACGACTGTAAAATCAAGAAGTTTGATATTGGTAAGATTATCATTGGGCACGATGTTTTACATTTTTTCATACATGATAAATTGCAAAATTATTTCATTAAATTTTTACAGAATTCTAAACCTTGTTAATTTTAGGATGATATTACATGGTTGCAGTTTCGAAGGAGAAACATATATTTTTGGACTATTATGAGCAAGATAAAGGTGCATACATTGATATCTCCACCGAAGGGTGGTACCATGGTTCACATTTCGCGAGTGTGAAGCACAAATTGAGACATTTTGTTTTGAAATTGCAACACGTCAAGGATTGGCTTCTTTTCAATTTGAACTTTATTAAGGACGAGAGGTTGAGGAGGCTTGCAACTCGACTCGTCATCCAGGTGGATATTGGTGGCCACCTGCCTATCCCACTTGGACCCCCACCATTGTCTCTTTCAATTTTTCAGTTTCCTTATTTGTAGCACAATTTACTATTTTTGGCAGTTTTTTGGGTCTTGAACTTCCGGAGCCTTTTGAGGCCCTAAACGATGCTTTTATGGCAAAATTGAAATGATGATTGCTACAAAAATCACCTCGGTTGCTGTAGTCATCGTAGATACCTTTCCAACAAGGTATCATACGCATCAAATAGAGATAATATGACCAAGTTATGACACCGGGAAGTTGGCTGCCCAACTAACCCCAATGGGGCCCATAAACTCTTCGTGTTACATCTCCTCGGGTTAGGGTTTTCTCTTATTGTTCAATAATAAAAAGGCCTTCGAGCCTCATTGTAACTCAGTTCAAAGGCATGCAGCCACCACTTCTCTTCTCAGAGATAAGCTACCATCGACCGCGCTAGTCTTCTTTCCATTCTGTTTGTAAGCATACTTCAGTATTTGATATTAATGAAATGAAGTGTTATTTTTGCTGTATCCCTATATTTATGGTTATATCTGTAATTTGTTTTGTTCCTGTTTCAATCCGGATCAATGGTATCAGAGCGGTCCACGCTTTCTTTGTTTTTCTATGCATGTCCCCATCGAGGTCAGGATATAAGGAGTTAGGGCTTGAACTGATCAAACCTTTGCCAGACCAAACTCACAAATCCTGATGGCTTCCCATGGCGGATGAAAAGAAAGTTGAGGGAGTAGGAGATCCTATCAAAATATTGCTCGAAGAAGCCCTCGAGTGACAAAGGAACACGACGATGGAAAACTTTTCCCAGATCCTTCAACGACTACCCAAGGGTGACGCATCTACTTTTAGCAGCTACTCTGGAAGCACCACACTATTTAAGGTACAAGTTAACTTTGACATTCCCATATTTGAGGGTCAGATAGATTTGGATGCCGTAGATAAATGGTTAAATCTGCTAGAAGGATATTTTTTTTGTTCATGATTTTTTTTCGGCTGGGAAAAGATCACTTTTGCACTTCTCAAAGCCACCCCCCACGTCAAGGACTAGTGGGAAACCTACTGCGAGTAGAAGGATGAAAGTACGACCTCACTTGGAATTCATTCCAGGATGCCATCAAGGAGCAGTACTACCCTGTCGGAAGCTATGAGGACAAATACTTAAAGTGGACCACGTTGCAGCAGGGAAGGGACCAAGATGTGCCGGAGTTTACCAATGCTTTTCATACCCTTCCCACGAAGTTGGGTATCAAGGATTTTGAGAAACATTGGGTACTCAAGTACCGTGGCTTCCTACACAAATACATCTAGGACAAGATGGAGTTCTTGGACATATCCTCGCTCGACACGACATACCAATACACTTTCAATATTGAGCATAAGTTTAAATAGAAAAAAACGAGACTTTGGATCTGCAAATCCAAGGCAAGGGAAAGGCACCCCCAAACCACATGGTGAAGGACAAAGACAAGGTGGGGAGACCTAGGATAACCCGTAGAAGATGCAAGAAAAGAACAACACTACGGAGTCAAAGAAGGACACATGAAAGTGGTGTGAGTTCCATAAGAGCCCCACTCACAACACAAGTGAGTGTCGAGTCAACCAGTCGCTAGTGGACGAGTTGAAGGCTTCAAAATCAGATGCATGTTCCGACCCTGAGTCAGAACTCGACAAGAGGAATGACAAAGGGAAGCAGATTATTGATGCGGAGCCCAGCGCCACTGTTGCCACCGCCAAGATCCAGAAGAATGAGCCTGAAGATCCAGAGGAGGGGGAGCGTCTTTTCCACTCACAAATGTGGGTGAAGGGTTCGCTGCTGCAATTAATTGTTGAAAGTGGCAGCCAAAAGAACCTCATTTCAGCAGAGGTCATGAAGTGGCTAGGCCTACTGACCATACCACACCCACAACCATACACCATCGGGACGAGATCCCTGAGTTAGCCACCAGTGCAACCTTCCCTACAACATCAAGCTGGGCCTTCACAGATGAGGTATTGTGTGATGTTGCTCTCGATGTTTGTGATGTATTATTAGGATAACCATACATGTGGAAGCGACATGCTATATATGAATCTAGACTTCGTTATGTGATTATTTATTTGGGTAATACATTATATAGGATACTGGAGGTAGCCTCACCTACCTCCACCTCTTTGATCTCTGCTAGGAAATGCAACAAGATCATCTCCTAGACTAGGAAATTTATTTTCTTTTTGGTTACATCTCAAAGTAAGGGGAAGATCATAGCCACATCCATGGCCTTTGGAAAGGTTCCTCCACGTAGTAGAAGTAGGTGGATATGGTCATGAAAGAATACAGGGACATCTTCTCCTCACCCACAGGGGTACCGTTGCATTGTCAGGTCAATCATTTGTTTGATCTGACTCCTGTAGCACCTGTACCCAATAGACCGATATATCACCTCTCCATTGTGGAAAATGCCAAGTACAAGCAGCAACATGATCAACATCGAGTGTCACACAAGTTTCAGGTGGGTGACAAAGTTTGGTTGCATTTGCAGAAAGAATGCCTTACCAGAGCCCATCAGAAGCTCAAACCACTCCAATATGGTCCTTACACCATTACCAAAGATGTGGGAGACAATGCTTTGGAGCGCAACATTCCCCCATTCCTTGGCTTGCACCCAATCTTCAATGTGGACTGCCTTCGACCATGCTTCCCACCATTACTGGACACATCAGACATTGCAGAACAACTCACACCAGTAGAAGTTTCCTCATCTCATGGAGGAACTCAATGCAATGGGGACCATTGCTTCTTAAGGGGGGAGGAATGATCCAGGTGGATAGTGGTGGCCACTTGCCTATCCCACTTGGAACCCCACCATTGTCTCTTTCAGTTTTTCAGTTTCCTTATTTGTAGCACACTTCACTATTTTTGGTAGTTTTTCGCATCCTAAACTTCCAGAGCCATTTTGAGGCCCTAAACGATGTTTTTTTGGCAATATACCAATCAACGGTTGTTATGGAAATTGCGTCGGAAACTCTAGTCCTTGGAGATATTTTTCCAATGAGGTATCATATGCGTCAAACAAAGATAATATGACCAAGTTACGACCTCAGGAAGTTTGTTACCCAACTAACCCCAACGGGGCCCATAAACTCTTGGTGTTACATCTCCTCGGGTTAGGGTTTTGGTTGTTTAGGGTTTTCTCTTATTGTTCAATAATAGAAAGGACCTTGAGCCTCATTGTAACTCAGTTCAGAGGCATGTAGCCACTAGATCACTTCTCAGAGATAAGCTAGCATCACTCGAGCTAGTCTTCTTTCCATTATGTTTGTAAGCATAATTAAGTATTTGATATTAATGAAATGAAGTGTTATTTTTGTTGTATCTATGTATTTATGGTTATATTTGCAATTTGTTGCGTTCGTGTTTAAATCCGGATCAATGGTATCAAAGCGGTCTGCTCTTTCTTTGTTTTTCTTTGCACGTCCCCAACGAGGTCGGGATATAAGGAGTTAGGGCTTGAACTAGTCGAACCTTTGCAAGACCAACCTCGCAAATCCTGACGAACTACCATGGCAGATGAAAAGAAAGATGAGGGTCCAGGAGATCCTATCAAAATCTTGCTCAAAGAAGACCTCGAGCGATAAAGGAACACACCCAGATCCTTCAACGACTACCCAGGGGCGACACATCTACTTCCAGCAGCTACTCTGGAAGCGCCACACCCTTTAAGGTACAAGTTAAATTTTACATTCCCATATTTGAGGGTCATATAGATGTGGATACCGCAGATAAATGGTTAAATCTGCTAGAAGGATATTTTTATGTTCATGATTTTTCCAGCCTGGAAAATATCACTTTTGCATTTCTCAAATTTTCCCCCCACATCAAGGACTGGTGGGAAACCTACTGCGAGCAGAAGGATGAAAGTACAATCTCACTGTTTTTAGCCACACCCACTTGGAATTAATTTCAGGATGCCATCAAGGAGAAGTACTACCCTATCAGAAGCTATGAGGATAAATACATAAAGTGGACCACGCTGCGACAGGGAAGGGACCAAGATGTGTCAGAGTTTACCAATGTGTTTTATACCCTTCGCATGAAGTTGGGTATCAAGGATTCTGAGAAACATTTGGTACTCAAGTACCACGACTGCCTACACATATACATCTAGGACGAGATGGAGTTCATGGACATCTCCTTGCTCGACACAATGTATCGATGCACTGTCAAGGTTGATCAAAAGTTTAAACAGAAAAAAATGAGACTTTGGATCTGCAAATCCGAAGCAAGGGAAAGGCGCCCCAACCGCAAGGCGAAGGATAGAGCCAAGGCGGTGAACTAGGATAACTCTCAGAAGCCGCAAGAAAAGAACAACACCACAAAGTCAAAGAAGGACACAGGAAAGTGGTGTGAGTTACATAAGAGCCCTACTCAGAACACAAAGTGAGTGTCGGGCCAAGCAGTTGCTAGTGGCTGAGTTGAAGGCTTCAGAATCAGATGCATGTTCTGACTCTGAGTCAGAACTCGACAAGAGGAATGACAAAGGGAAGAAAATTATTGATGCAGAGCCTAGCGCCACTGTTGCCACCTCCAAGATCCAGAAGAATGAGCCGAAGATCCAGAGGAGGGGGAGCGTCTTTTCCACTCACAAATGTGGGTGAAGGGTTCACCGCTTCAATTCATTGTCAATAGTGGCAACCAAAAGAATCTCATTTCAGTAGAGGTCGTGAAGCGGCTGGGCCTATTGACCATACCACACCTGCAGCTGTACAACGTCGGGTGGCTTCACCAAGGATGAGATCCCTGAGTCAGCCACCAGTGCTGCCTTCCCTACAACATCAAGCCCTTCATAGATGAGGTATTGTGTGATGTTGCTCCTCTCGACGTTTGTGATGTATTATTAGGACAACCATACTTGTGGTAGCGACATGCTATATATGAATCTAGACCTCACTCTGTGATTATTTCTTTGGGTAATACGTTATACTTGATACTGGAGATAGCCCCACCTACCGCCATCTCTTTGATCTTTGCTAAGAAATGCAGTAAGATCATCTCCCACAGTGGGAAATTTATTTTCTTTCTGGTTCGCTCTCAAAGTAAGGGGAAGATTGTAGCCACATCCATGGCCCCCGGGAAGGGTTCCTCCACACAACAGAAGCAGGTGGATATGATCATGAAAGAATACCCAGTCTTCAATGTGGACCACCTTTGACCATGCTTCCCACCATTACTAGATACCTCAGACATTGCAGAACAACTCACACCAGCAGAAGTTTCCTCATCTCATGGAGGAACTCAACACAATGGGGACCATTGCTTCCTAAGGGGGGAGGAATGATCCAGGTGGATATTGGTGGCCACCTACCTATCCAAATTGGACCCCCACCATTGTCTCTTTCAGTTTTTCAGTTTCCTTATTTGTAGCACAATTTACTACTTTTGGCAGTTTTTCGAGTCGTGAACTTCTGGAGCTGTTTTGAGGCCCTAACCGATGTTTTTTTTGTTGGAAAAATAACAATTGGTAATTTCTATAAAAATATTATTAACAACTGTAGTCCTTAGATAGATATTTCCAACGAGGTATCATATGTGTCAAATGGAGATAATATGACCAAGTTATGACCCCGGCAAGCTGGTTGCCCAACTAACCCCAACGGGGCCCATAAACTCTTGGTATTACATCTCCTCGGGTTAGGGTTTTGTTTGTTTAGGTTTTTCTCTTATTGTTCAATAATAAAAAGGCCCTTGAGCCTCATTGTAACTCAATTCAAAGGCATGTAGCCACCACATCTCTTCTCAGAGATAAGCTACCGTCGCTTGAGCTAGTCTTCTTTTCATTCTGTTTGTAAGCATACTTCAATATTTGATATTAATGAAATGAAGTGTTATTTATGTTGTATCTCCATGTTTATGGTTATATCTATAATTTTTTGCATTCCTGTTTAAATCCGGATCAAACTGACTTGAAGATGTAGAAAGAAGGTTAGCAGTTTACAAAAATGGATAAGCTTAGGGTGTTGCTGTTGCATTTGTTATATTCAAGGATGTTAGTACTGCAAACAGGGCCCTTTAGGATATAAGAATTGAGCAAAGGAGGCCAGTTGCAATGTTTGTCTCTATTATGGAGCTTCAACTTGAAAAAAGTCATTGGAAGGTTGAGATAGCACCATGGGATGCTGACATATATTGGCCCCATTTGGTTACAAGAAAATTTTCAACGAAAATGAGTCAGGTGGCTACGAATTTCAACCTTCTCATGCTACTCTTATGTTCTAGAATTTTGTAGGTTTTCTATGTTATTTGAAAAATTCTGTGTCTTGTATTACACTCCAGGTACATAAGCAAGGTAGTGCTCTTGGGAGAGCTGTGGATCTTACAAAATTTGAAGGTTATACAAAGCTTATTCGTGAACTGGATTTGATGTTCAATTTTGAAGGACAACTGTAGGATGCAAACAAAGGTTGGCAGGTTGTCTACACAGATGATGAAGGAGACATGATGCGTGTAGGAGATGATCCATGGCAGTAAGTATCAATGAATAGTATTCTTCTCAAGCTCTTCGAACATGTTTTTAGGTAAGTTATTCCAATTCTCTGGTACATTTTCCGATTTATTTATTCAAATTGTTTTGTTTGAAAGTAGAGAGTTTTGCTGCATAGTGCACAAGATTTTTATATATACACACAAGGAAGTTGAAAAAATGACGCCTAGGGCACCCCCAAACATGAAGCTTCCAGGGCATGCTGAAGAGGAAAAGTTGCGAGAGAAGCCTCTACTTGGGCGCTAGTGCATAAAGAAATTCTGATGCCCAACGCTTTAGTATTTGATTTATAAATATATCCTACTTAATTGCAGTCACGAGATTATGAATTGGCACATAAAGTGCTCGGTATGCGTTGTCTATATTTTTGCTTGTTTTGGTCTTGTTTTAATTTCAACTTTAACGTTGAAGAAATTGTTGCTCCAACAAATTTGGTTTCTATATGGACACAAACATTGAAGGTCTTATTGTTGAGTTGACGATGAGGCTTATAAGAGCTGGAACGAGGATGTGATCCAATCCTAGTTTAAGAGGTATTTTGTTTAGTGACAGGCTATCGACTAGCTACAAAGACACTATAAGGCAACGACTACCTGGTCTGTGATAAATAGTTTTCATAGCTGATCTCCTTATAGAAATTAACAGAAATTTTAGTAATTTTTTTTGTCTAAAGTATATTAGTTTCAATGGCACAAGCCAAATATGCATTTAAAGGCACAGATCATCAAGTTCATTTTGGCCTCAAAAATTAAAAATACATGAACATAGGTCGGTGTTGGTCAAAGTAGTGCCATTCATTTTCTTCTAGACAACTACCAACTTTTTTTGTTGAGAGATTGTGCCTCCAAAGGCAGGTTTTGTAAGTAAACTACTTTAGCAATGGTGCATCTCATGGATTTTTCAGCGTTATCCCTGAACTCAGTGCTTGAAGTCGAATTAATGGTCCTAATGATGATAAGGATCTCTCACAGATGCTTGAATTGCTAGGGGTGATCCCTGTGCCAGAGCCAACACAACCAAAATATTTTGCATGTAAAACACTGGCTTCTAACTGTGGTGTCAGTCTAGCTATACCCATAATTTCTTTTCACAATGTTTGGGAAGGAGATACCTTAGCTAGTCGCCAAAATCAGGATTCTCAGTTTTCGTATGGTGAAAATTGGTATGGTTATGCTTGAAAAAAATAGAATATGATTCTCAAATTTCAGGTGGTTCAAGCTGTTATTATATGCCTGAAAAGGTAGGACCCAACAATTTCTTAGGTGATTTTTTCTATAATGGTTTGTTACCCGAAGGTTTTGGATATGGTGAGGATTATCAAATTTCAGTTGGGTCACAAGGACCTCCAAAAGTTTCTCCATTGCTGAATGAATTGTCACTTCAAAGATATGCCACTGGCAATGGACACTTTCAAGGATTTAATAGCTCACATGAAACTGCTGCTTATGATTTAAGACAATTGAATAGGATTTTGTTTACTAGTTTTTATCTTCAATGAATTTTTATATGTCACGATGCTTCTCAAATTTATGCCTTACAGCGTTTCCTTTGCAACATCTGGTGCAATATCTAGTTATTTCCCTCCTTATATCCAACTCTAAAAACATTGATTTGTTTGCTCTCTAAAATTTCATTTTCACCTCTGTAAAATTATTCCACAGAGATAAAATATTTCTTTATAACATTGGAAACTCCATGATTTGTATTGAAATGTACTTCTTGACTGTGTATCTTCATTTTAACTCAATCTTTCACCTATGAGCTCATTCCAGAAAAAAATATTTCTTTATAACATTGGAAACTCCATGATTTGTATTGAAATGCACTTCTTGAACGTGTATCTTCATTTTACCTCAATCTTTCACCGATGATCTCATTCCAGGAAAATGCCATTATAAAAATGGTCCCTCCATTATTGCCCTCGATACACACTTTATAACTTTTAAACTTGCTTGCATACATAGTAGAAATTCGCCTGACATTTATAAATTCAAATCAATGTAAAAAAATGGTTTTACAACAGTCTGACGGCGGGGGGGGGGGGGGGTGGTAGTAGATGGTAAATGGTTTAGGTAGGGGGGTCCCGCAATGCATGAGATGGAGACAACTGTAAAAAGTGGTAAGAGTGAAACAACTTTGCAAGGGCGGGGGGGTGGGTTGGTTAAAGGTTGGATAGGCAGCCCCCCGCAAACCATATATTTGTTACTTCACACATCTCGAGGTAATTTATATAATGGTATTTTAATGTGTGAAATGTGGGGTGGGGACATAGGTTTGATTTGACTCATTGACTTTGACTTTTGATCACCCGTAATACATGGTAACAAATGTGGTTCTGATACTTAGAGATTGGGCTGACTCGATATTTTTAATGTAAGTTCAATATTTTAAATAAATAATTTTATAAAAAATATAATTATATATATTTTATAAAATTAAATTTTATTTAAAATCAAAACTATTAGAAATAACTCAAGTACATTTATAAAAACCTCATAGACAATTCATCTTTTAACAATGGAAAGGGTTAAATGGAGTGATATTTAAAGGAAGACATTTACCAAGACAAGGATAAAATTGAAGAAAGGTGACAAATTTTGGCAAATGCCAAAATTATTGTAACTTTTAAAGGTGTCAGAAAAAGTTACAACATGTTACACAAATTATTCCCACCAACAATGCATGCCATGAGAACAATGTTGTAAGCTATCATTCCAACGATTTAAACAATATTTAATGGTGAAAACAATGTTGTTGTGCATCTCTATTGAGTGGAGTACATATAAGTATTTTCTGTACTTAATAAAAAATCGAAAGAGAACTCATTCACATAAAAAATAATAAAATATACGAATTAAATGCACCATGGACACACATATTTCTACTTTTGGAAACCCCAGCCCCCACCCCCAACAATTCCTTTGCATTATTAATGTTTATTATAATTTGGAAATGTGGAGACCATTTAACCTAAATGTTAGAGTTTATGAAATGCTTATCATGGAATGAGAAGGGGTTGTTTATTGGCATGTTATGAAGCAAGGTTGGTGCTAAAGACTTTCTCTTAAATAATTTGCTCACTATAACCAAACCTCAACCATAACTACTAGGTGCTTCTTCATTCTCTTGTGTTTCTATTTATCTTACATTCACTCGGCAGAAGTACGAATGTGTTCTATCTAATTATCTATTGAATCAATTTCCAACCCTCTCTCTAGAGGCTTGCATCTAAGTTAATTTTCCTCTATTGAAACTTGTGTCTCCATGGGCAAAATTTTTCTTGAATTCTCTCTTTTGAGTTGGTTGGTTGACTCTTTTCTAATTTTCAGTTTTCTTTTCTGTCTAGCCATTAATTGTTAAACTTTGGACACACAAGTGAAATCTCAACATTAGCTTACTATCATCTTTTAGGTTTGTTGGTTAGTTTTTTCTAATATTTAGTTTCCTATGCTTGTTAGCCATCCATTGTTCAAATTTGCAGATGAGTGAAATCTGAAATTAGACTATTGCCCTTTTTGTGCTTGGTCCACCTTGTGTGCAAGACTTCCTTTGGCACCAATCACATGCTATGTGCAACCTCCTCTGGTGCCAATCACATGTTGTGTGTGACTTGTCTTTCTTGTGCTCACATGCATAAATTTCTTATGCATATTTCTATACCACCGTCTATGCACTACGTTCACATTGAACTTCTCCAAGCCTTGTGCATTGCCCAAAGTGAGTTGGTTCTTGTTTTATTTTGTTTGTTAGTTATTTTATTTTACATTTATTTTAATTAAAATGTCTAACAAATATTAGTTAAAATGTTTAATAAATATTAGTTAGGTGTTAGACTTGTTTCATTGTTAAAAAATTGTAAAATATATAAATTTTAAGCATTTTGTTAAGTTATTGCCTAGAATATTGTATTTCCAAGCTTCTTGTTTATAGTGAAATGTACTTTTAAGAGTTTGAGAAAAGTTTGCATTGTATTGAAAGTTTAGAGTAGATAAATTCTTTTTATATATTTTAAGGTAGTGTTAGCTTTAATTTAAAGATCGAAGTGTAAATGTTTTAGGACATTGGATACTTTTATTAATTCAGAATATTGAGCCATAACATCATTAAGTTTCACTTTGTTATCATATTTTAGTAATTATTTACCATTAAAATAAATGTTAATCTCAAATAAATTAGACTTATTTTTTTATTAGAAAATCGCCACAATCTAGGCTATAATGCCTTTGTGTAGGACTAGTGACTTAATTCCGAGGCCATTCAAATGAGACTAAGAATTGAATAACGAAAGTAAAATTCATTAGTAACACCTCTCACATAAGCATTAGCACTAGGTGCAACTAGGAAAGTATTGAGATTATTCCCTCTTTCTTATTCAATGCGCTGTGTAATAGGGGAGTCTTGTAAAGTTAGCAAGTTATTTGAAGTAACATTTTCTTTTTGAAATTTTCGTTGTTGAAAAAGTCCTATATATCGTTGGGGATCACAAAAACATGACCTAAAACTATTCCGAGTAGCTATCAATTGCAATTTGGCATTCTTAGTAGCTTTTCCTAGGTTCCTCATGGATGACTATAAGTGTGAAGTGCTTGCGATACCTGAAGTGGATACCTAATTTGTCTAAGCTCCATTGGAGGTTCCTCCTCGTCACAAGGGAGATTTCACTTTCGGTGTTTGTTGTGCATTTTATTATAATTGTTTCTCACAACTTCATTGGTTCAACTTTAACCCTAATCATCTTAGGCTGACCTTTAGAAAGTCTGTTTAAATTTTTGTTTTTTTTCACTAATTAGACCTAGGAACTCAACTACGTTGATTTTTGGGAGAGTGTTTTGTTGTTGTTTTTCTTTAGGAATCTTTTAGTGGAGTGATTTTTGATGTTGAGCGTAGAGGACATTAGGATTGATTTACTATATATATATATATATATATATATATATATATATATATATATATATATATAATTTTTAAATCTTTTTTATTTTTTGCTTAAGTTTTTAATTCCAAGATGGCTAATAAATCACCTTATTGATCGAGGAGGAATAAGGTCTTCCTCCTGTAATCATTGAGCTACCTCTAGTAATGCATATATTGAATGTCAACAACCATTCATTGGGTGACTTAGAGGACTAAGCAAATAATGCTCTAAATGATATGGCCAGACAAGAGCCTAAAGAAGATAAGCCTAGATTTGAAGAATTATTAGTAGAAGGCTTTTCTTGAGGTCTAGATGTGCAGGAGCTCCACCCCATCCTCCTCAAGACAACTTTGAACCACCTAAAATTGAATACATTCTAGATATTTATTTGATGAATGATCCACGTGGATGTTGGTGGTCACCCACCTATCCCATCTGGACCCCCACAACTGTCTCTTTCAATTTTCCAGTTTCCGTGATTGTAGCACAATTTACTATTTTTAGCAGTTTTTCGGGTCCTGAACTTTTGGAGCCGTTTTGAGGCCCTAAAAGACGTTTTTTGGGAAATCTGGGAGCAACATGGGTCCATGGACCGATGTTGCTCTTCCCAAAGTTTTAGTGCTCGGATATATCTTTCTAACGAGCTATTGTACGCGTCAAACGGAGATCAGGTGCCAAAGTTACGACCCCAGGAAGTTGATGTACCAACTTACCCAAAACGGGGCCCACAATTTGGCGTTTCATCTTCTAGGGTTAGGTTTTGGGATGTGAAGGGTTTTCCATTATATCTCAACAATAAATAGGCCTTCGAGCCTCATTGTAACACAATTCAGAGGCATGTAGCCACCACATCTCTTCTCAAAGATAAGCTACCATAGCCCTAGCTGGTTTATTTCCATTATTGTTTGTAAGCATATTTCAGTATTTTACATTAATGAAATGAAGTATTATTTCCGCTGCATCTCTGTGCTTATGGTTATCTCTGTAATTTGTTGCGTTCTTGTTTAAATTTGGATCAATAAATTTCAAACATCTATTGATTGATCCTTAGGATTCGCTTGTTGTTCAAATAAGTGAGTTTCTGCCTAGAGATCCATCTACTCATTTCCATAAATTTCCTAATCCTCAATTTGAGATGGAAAATGTTGGTAGTTCATCAAATGTAGAGGGTGCAAATATTTCTAGCCCTAGTATTTCTATTGGGGGAATTAATGCGTCTATGGTAACACTGGTTAGTGGTGTTGGCCCCTTTGTCAATATTCCTCCAAGTAGCATAAATGTCTCTCTTGGACCTCCATGTGTAAATGTCATTGTTCCACCTGTGATATTTCCTAATTTTTGGAATGTTGATTGGGGGTAACAATATTATTGGTTCCAAATTTTCTGTCAAAGGTGGAAACATCCCTAGATTAAGGATCTAGGCCTGCTACGGGGAGTGTTTATTATTTTTATAATCTTTGTTGGAAGTAGTAGTATATCTAACATGGAATTTCCTTGAATTATATTAAATATTGATTATTAAATTAATTTAGATGTTGATTATGGCTCTTATTGAGGTGACTTCCATATTACGTTGCCAATTTTTCTTCTAATTTCTGATCTTTTGTCATGTTTATAGAATAAAATATTTAATTTTGTTTGTTATTAATATTATTTAATTTTCAATGTTAACTATATTCAATGATTTCATATGTTATCTTTTTGTTCATTTTAACATATCTTACATGTATGATTAGAGGCTCTTATTTTTGTGTGTTTTAGTTTATCATTTAAGAACATAATTTTACCAGATAATTTGGGCTTTGTTCACACCTTTATACAATAATTGTATTATATAGGATGTAATGCACTTCATATATATATATATATATATCTTACTAATTATATATTTATTGTATTAGTTCATCCAAAACCATTTAAGTGTTTCGAAATATTTTTTCCTTCACTTCGCCTTCACCAAAGTGCCAAAGTGAGACAGAGGCCCAAAAGGACTGAGTACTTGGCGTTGATGACTTTGAGCCCGGTCACGAACCTTGCTTGACGTGGTGATTTGGATGCTACCTGAACTTGAACTTGGTTTTACATGGTGCCTATTCCATTGCTCACACCTCGCCTTAAAGCCTTAAAGGGAGCTAGAGCCTGTGGAGTGCCTTGTCGAATTGCCATGGCCCTGAGGTCGCATAATGGACCGAATACCCGTTGAATGGAGTATCCATGGAGTCCAAATGAGACCATTCATGCCCAATTTAGACCGCTGCATGATATATTCCATCCCAAGTGTGAGCTCGAGCATAATTGAGGCCAAGAGAGGAAAATTGAGGCCAATTTATGCTTCAAAGAGGTCAATTGTTGCTGCCATCTTGAATATAGATGAGTGAATAAGCCTCTAATGCACGACTAGAGTATCTTAAAGACCAGACACTAGCCCATGGTGGCCATGCAGGCTCTGAATCCATAACTTAGTTGAAATTGGGCAAGTTGTTGTAGGGAATTCAAACTCTTATAATGTCTAATTGTATTGCCTAGGTGCTACTTAGGATTATGAAGTTTTGATGATCCACTATCCCAGTCATTGAATCCCAGGAAGACATGCACTGTAGATAGAAGGACCCATGATCTTAAGAAAGTTGGGGTGTTGGGTGTGGAGCCTGATTATCTTCTTTATTCAGAGGTATCACCGCATTGGACCCCAGTTCGTAATGTGGTGGCAATGCCTTGCCCATAAATGTGCACCATGAGGGGGGTCCAAGGGCGGCGACGACGATTATTTGGAGCCCCCCCCCTGGCGGGGGATTGGGGGTAGCGCCCCTGAAGCTAAAAATAGCTGTAAAATTGGCTTGTAAAATGTTGTAATTTCGTAGTCAATATAGGCCATTCATTAGGTAGAAATATAACGGTAGAAGTTATGTTAAAATTAGGGTTTTTTCCCTAGAAGGATACCCCTCACTATATATGATGGAATTGTATTGTGGCTATGTAGATCTATATTCTGAGCGAGTAAGATAGAGAGAGAAGAAGGAATTACAATGGATTAGTCCTGTAGGTTGTATCTCTTCATTTTGCTGGATAATATAAATGGAAGGACTGACTATTTCTTTGTGGACATAGCCCAAATTGGGTGAACCAAGTATATTTATGTCTCTCTTGTTTTATGTGTTTATATTTCTGCAATCTATTTTATGTGTTCCATTTCTCTGTAATATATAATTTCCTAACAACTGGTGTGAGAGCCGAAGGTCTATTTGGATGATAAAATCGTAAGAGAGAAGGGTTCTTGGTTTGAGTGGGAGAAATGGCGAAAGATGGCAGGTTTAGGGTCGAAAAATTTAATGGCCAAAACTACCAGCTGTGGAAGATGCAGATGGAAGATTATATTTATCAGAAAGATCCGTACCTATCATTGAGTGGAAAGACAAAGAAGTTGATGAGTATGACAAACACAGAATGGGATATTCTCAATAGAAAGGCACTTGGAACAATACGAAAGTTTCTAGTGGTGTCGGTAGCCTTTAATATTCAAAGGAAACGACAACAAAGTGTTTAATGTCAGAATTGGCAAAATTATATGAAAATCCCTCGAACTTAAATAAGGTATTTCTTATGAAGCGTTTATTTAATATGAAGATGTTAGAAGGTGGATCTGTTGCTGATAATTTAAATGAATTTAATATAGTTACCAGTCAGTTAAGTTCTATAGGGGTAAATTTTGATGATGAAGTTAGGGATCTGTTATTTCTATGCTCATTGCCATAAAGTTGGAATGGTTTAGTTATGGCCATTAGTAACTCTGTCTTTGGATCTAGTACTTTAAAGTTTGATGATGTTGTTAGTGCAATCCTTAGCGAGGAAATACGACGGAAAAGCTCTGGTGAGACATCAAGTAATGTTTTGAATGCAGAGACTAGGGGAAGAAAAATGGAAAGAGGAAAGAGCCCAGGATATCGCAGTAAGTCAAGGAAAGGTATATCCAAGTCCAAATCTGGGATAGTGTGCTAGAAATGCGGGAAGAAAGGACACCTGAGGAAAGACTGTAAGTCTCAGAAGGGAAAAGAAGGAGACACACAACAAGAAAACGATCATGAAGCAAATGTGACAGGTGATGTGTTGCAAGATGCTTTGTTTATTTCATTAGAAAATATTATTGATGCCTAGGTGGTAGATTCAGGGGTCTCATTCCATTCCACACCTGATAGGAAACATTTTCATTATTATGTTCAAGGAGATTTTGGACAGGTTCGATTGGGTGATGATAAACCCTGTAAAATGATTGCAATGGGTACAATTTTCATAAAACAACAGAATGGAAATCAATGGCTATTGAAAGAGGTAAGGCATGTTTCAGATCTGAAGAAAAATTTGATTTCAACAGGGTAGTTGGGAGGTGAAGGTTGTGTAACAACTTTTACAGATAAAACCTAGAAGGTCACTAAAGGAGCCCTGGTAATAGCAAAGGGAGAAAAGGTTGGTACATTGTATTTATGCAATGGTATTTCTAATTCTGTTAATGCTTTAACCTATATAGGAGCAGATACGACATTGTGGCATCATAGGCTAAGGCACATGAGTGAGAAGGGGATGCAAATTTTTCACTCAAGAAATTTGTTGCCAGGTTTGAAGCATGTTGATTTGGAATTCTATGAGAATTGTGTTGATGGAAAATAGAAGAGAGTCAGATTCCTTAGAGTTGGGAAAGAAAAGAAGAGCGAAAAATTAGAGCTTGTGCATACAGATGTATGGGGACCTCCTCAGGTATCATCCCTTGGTGGCTCTCATTATTATGTTACTTTTATTGATGATGGAACCAGAAAAACATGGATTTATTGTATTCGAAATAAATTTGATGTATTTGATACTTTCAAGAAATGGAAAGCTTTGGTTGAAAATGAGACATGAAAAAGGTTGAAGTGTCTTAGATCAGACAATGGAGGTGAATATTCTAGTAAAGAGTTTGATAGGTACTGTTCAGAGAATGGAATTTGCAGAGAGAAGACATTTCTAGGAACACCACAAGAAAATGGTGTGTCAGAAAGGATGAACAGGACAATCATGGAGCGTGCAAGGTGGATGAGATTGCATGCAGGATTGCCTTTACAATTTTGGGTAGACACTGTAGATACTTCTATTTATCTAATAAATAGAGGGCCTTCAAGTTCCTTGGATGGTGGTATTACAGAGGAAGCATGGACAGGTAAAAAGGTAAACTACTCATTTTTAAAGACTTTTGGTTGTCAAGCCTTTGTCCACATTAATAAAGAAAATAGAACAAATCTTGATGCAAAATCAAAGAAATGTACCTTTATTGGATATGGTGTTAATGATTTTGGTTATCTCTTTTATGATTATGAAAAACAAAAAATCATTAGGAGCAAAGATGTCATATTCAATGAAAAGGTTTTGTATAAGGATCAGATGTAGGAAAAGAAATAGGAAAAAGAAAACATAGAATACATAGTGCTTGATGAGATCACAGAAAAAGTGAAGGTGCTTGGAAATCATAATGATCAATAGCCAGAACAACAACAACAACAACAACCACAATAGCAACAAGCATCTCAAACACCTGAAAGTGGTGTTAGAAGATCTACCAAGATAAGTAGACCCTGTGAATGATACTCTCCTTCATTATATTATGTATTGTTGATTGATTCTGGTGAACCAAAATGTTATGATGAAGCAATGTAGGTAAAAACCAGGAAGAAGTGGGAGAAAGCCATGAAAGAAGAGATGGACTCCTTAGCACATAACTAGACTTGGGACTTAGTCAAGTTGCCTACAGGTAAAACAACATTGCAGAATAAATGGGTTTACAGGTTGAAGGAAGAATATGGAGGTAGAAAAATGTATAAAGCTAGACTTGTGGTGAAGGGGTTTGCACAGAAAAAGGGTATAGACTTTGATGAGATATTTTATCCTGTTGTTAAAATGTCTTCAATCAGAACTATTTTAAGCCTAGTAGCAGCTGAATATTTTCATCTTGAGTAGTTAGATGTAAAGACAACCTTTCTCCATGGGGATTTGGAGGAAGAGATATATATGCAACCACAAGAATATGAGGTCAAAGGGAAGGAGAAACTAGTGTATAGGTTAAGGAAGAGCTTGTATGGATTAGAACAGGCTCCATGACAGTGGTATCTAAATTTTGACAGGTTTATGTCTGAACGAGGTTATACTAGATGTCACTTTGATCATTGTGTTTATATAAAAATGAAAAATGATGGCAGCTATATTATATTGTTATTGTATGTAGATGACATGCTTGTTGCAGGTTCGAACATGGAGGAAATAAATATGCTCAAAAGAAAATTGACAAACTTATTTGCAAAGAAGGATTTGGGTGTTGCAAAACAAATCCTTGGTATCAGAATAACTATAGACAGGAACAATCACAAATTAACATTGTCTTAGAGTGAGTACATATAAAAGGTGTTGAAAAGGTTTAATATGCAAAATGAAAAATCAGTTAGTATACCTTTGGCTAACCATTTCAAACTAAGTAAGGAGGTGTGTCCTAAGACTCAGGAAGAAATGGCTTATATGTCTAAAGTTCCATATGCATAAGCAGTTGAAAGCTTAATGTATGTAATGGTCTGCACAAGGCCTGATATTGCACATGCAGTGGGAATCGTAAGCAGGTACATGAACAATCCAGGAAAAGAACATTGGATGGCGGTGAAGTGGATTCTCAGGTATTTGAGAGGTACCACAAATCAAGCATTATATTTTGGTGGTTCAAACATTTATCTATAGGGATATGTTGATGCGGATATGGCAGGTGATAGAGATAACATGAGGAGGAAAATAGGGCACGTGTTTACTGTAGGTGGAACAACTGCCAGTTGGGTTTCAAAACTGCAAAGTGTTGTTGCACTCTCAACGACGGAAGCAAAGTATGTTGCTGCTATAGAGGCTAGTGACAAGCAGGAGTTGGGCAGGTTATACAGTGACAACCAAAGTGCCATACATATTGCAAATAACTCTACATTTCATTCGAAGACTAAACATATATAGCTCAAGTACCATTTCATATGTTTAGTGTTGGAAGATGGACAGTTGAAGTTGGAAAAGACACACACTAGCCAAAATCCTGTAGATATGTTAACAAAAGTTGCAACCAAGGAGAAACTGAGATCCTACTCTGTTTCAATTGGTCTTCAAGTGATGAATATGAGAAACAACCAGGTCCAAGTGAAGTCATTTTCTATCAAATGAAGCAGCAATAGAGTTGCTATAATCAATCTCCATGTGGGAGATTGTTAGGTGTGGAGCTTGATTATCTTCTTTATTCAGAGGTGTCGCCGCATTGGACCTCAGTTCGTAATGTGGCGGAAATGTCGCCTGTAAATGTGCGCCACCAGGGGGGTCCAGGGGGGGCGACGACGATTATTTGGATCCCCCCCCAGCGGGGGATTGAGGGCAGTGCCCCCAAAGCTAAAAATAGCTGTAAAATTCCCTTGTAAAATGTTGTAATTTCGTAGTCAATCTAGGCCATTCATTAGGCAGAAATCTGATGGTAGAAGTTATGTTAAAATTAGGGTTTTTTCCTCTAGAAGGCAACCCGTCGCTATATATGAGGGAATTGTATTGCGGCTATGTAGATCTGTATTTTGAGCGAGTAAGAGAGAGGAGATTGAGAGTGAAGAATGAATTACAACGGATCTGATGTAGGTTGTATCTCTTCATTTTGCTGGATAATATAAAAGGAAGGATTGGTTGTTTCTCCGTGGACATAGCCCAAATTTGGTGAACCACGTATATCTGTGTCTCTCTTGTTTTATGTGTTTTCTGTGTTTATATTTCTGCAATATATTTTAGTGTTCCACTGCTCTGTAATATATAATTTCCTAACACAGGGCACCATAATTAGGCATGAGCATTTGTTGGTGAGACAAAACCAAAGAATTATGTACACCAGATGGTTCGATCCCCATAGGAACTAAGAGATTTCTGCAAGAATGAGGGAGCTTTGCACCAGGTGAAGAGCGATGACCATTCTCCATTCTCTTGAGAGCCAACAACTTCCCACAGCAAGACCAAGCAGGGAATGCATGAACATGGAGAAGAAAAATGACATGGATCATAGTTGAAGTCAGGTCAAAGGTGGTAGAGGGACGAGGCATGGCTATAATCGAGTTACAATTCCAATTACTAATGGGTTCAAGTGTGTGGTGATCGAGGCTTTTGTCAGTATGATGGCATGCCATTATGAGTTACAGAGGAGCGTACTCAACCATAGGGAATACAAAAGCTCATCAAGTGAAATTTAATTGCATGTACCAACTTCTGTACAATGCCGCATGGCCAACCAGTTGACTTGAGGGAGGAAGGTTGTGCATGATTGTCATGGGGAGGAGCGAGGACCGTCTCCCGTGGTGGGGCAAAATGAGGAAAATGTTAAAACTCAACAAATAATTTTATTTACAAATTAATTTGGTGATGAACTTTCTTTGATAAGATTTATTAATAATTTTATTAAAATAAATTTTGTAAATAATGTGAGTATTTAGAATAAGCTTATAAGTTAAAGACCATAGACAACACAAGAAATTAAGAATTCATCCTACGTACAGGGATCTTGTTAATATTTTTAAATATTTTGTTCACCATTAGTTTCTATACTAATGTTTTTTCAATTATTCTATGAAAAAAATAATAATAATTAGAATTCTAATTAAAAGAATATGTTAGCAAGAATTTTAATCTATATTCTTCTTGTTAATTCATCTTCTATTTTGTTATTTCGAGAACATTACCTTTTAACGATAATATTAATGGATATCTTTCTAAAGATGTAAATAGCGACAATTATATCAATTTTTTTGGGCATGTGAGGTGTGGAGAAAAAAAAAGAAAATTTGGAGAAGGAAGAAACATGTCACTATAGAATGGCTTAGAATGGGGCGAAATCATGAAGATGGGTTACACTTTTGGGCCAAATTTGGCAAGGAAATTTCAAATTTTCCTCTTTTATCGTATTGAAGTCCTCAAAATTCATATAAGCACTGCAAATTTTGATTCAGAGTAAAAGGAAAAATTGTGGAAAATTATGTTGTCCTAATGATATTTTTTACAAAAATATTTAGTGTCATAAATATGTCAATTTTCCATTAAATGAAATGCTTGTCCTTGCAAATTTTCACACATCTTAACAGATATGCATGCGTTCACATAGCATAACTTAGTCTAAAATGTGTAATTTTTAAAAATTATATATATGAGCATGATATACATTGAGAGAGCTAAGTTTTTCACATTAAAAAATTATCTTTTTATGCAAAAATATATTATTATTATTTTTCGAAGCTAGCGAAGTAATATTTCAATTGCATTTTGTAGACACGTGTTCACGTAATTTTTTTTTTCAACTATTTAAATAAATTGAAAAACCAAAAGTACCATTTTGATGAGAACTTGTAAACGAAGATAGTGATATTTTTAAATTTTTTTTCGTTGTGTATATTATATGATATTGATATTTTATTCAACCTCTTTAAAATAGTTCAAAAAATTTTCAAGCATTATGTTTAAAAGAAACTAGATGAAAAATATCATATGAATTAAAAGATGTTAAACTCATATGCCATTGGATAGAGGATTCCTTCATGAATCCAAAGTGATCAACTCTGCCACCTAAGGACAAATTTAGCCCTAAGTCCGCTAAGGTACAAAATGGTGTTGTAGGAAATTTCGCAGAAGGGGTGCTGAAATTATGGATTTTAGGACTTAAGAGGCTCAATCGAACACTTAAAACGCTCGATCTAGCCCTTACCATTGTTAAATAAAGGCTCGATCTAGCCTATAGCTCGACCTAGCTTTAAGGTTGGATCTAGTTTTAAGGCTCGATCGAGCCACTTTTTTTAATTCCTTGCCTTTGTTGTATTGCCGAGAAATTTCAAAAACATGGCTCAATCAAGCTCATGGCTAACCTCAAGTTACATTATTTAATCCATCAAACAACTTGATTGAGCACTTAAAAAAGGCTCGATCCAACGCTTAAGTAGCTTGATTGAGCCATTATTTTTTCCTCTCAAACGCGCCTTCTCTCGCCAAAAAGTGAAACCCAACTCCAAGCTTTCACCCAAAGATATTATTTTTTATTTAATATTTTTTAAGATATAACATTGAAAGATGAGTAGGAAGAGGAAAGTCTTTGCAACCAAAGACGAGAAGGAAAATTAATTATAAAAGGCTACTCATTCTATAGCTGGGGAGGTGAAAACCTTGTAATCAAGAGTAGATATTTTTACTAGTTTGAATATAATTTTGAAGACCCGTGGGATGTAAATACAGAGTTAAAACCTATACAATTTTATCAAATTTTTAATAAGGATTGAAGACTTGATGGTTGGAAATTTTGTAAACCTTTCTTGTACATTTTTATGAAGTAAATTTTAGATTCAATACTGATGGCTTTTTCTTGACTTTTATATTGAAGAACTTTTTCTCGACATTTAATACAAATAAAAACTTGTTCATGATCATTTTGTCAATTATGTATTACTTTCAATGATTTTATCAAAGTTCTATTCATTATTGAGTTTGCTTGATAAAATATGATAATTTGGTTGTGAATTTGGTTGTCGGGATATATTCTAATATCATTTTATGTGGAATTCCTTCTCATTCATGTTATTTTAAGATGTCAGTGTGGTTTATGGTGGAGAATAATGAATTTTGTCTTGTTTTCCATTAATGGATTTCATGATTTTAATCAATCTCTTTATCACTATTAGTTTCATATTAGGTATAAGATTGCATTTGCATAATTAAATAGGGTTTCATTAAGGATTTAGAAGAAATTAGATGGGAAATTCTCCTTTCTAGGAACAATCTATTTGGTGGAAACAACCCCATATATTGGTGGAAATAGCTACACCGAACAATATTGAGTTTGATTGGGACTTGCCATGGGGTGATTCTTCCTTTGATGGCAGGATAATTTTTCTGAATATCAATAATTTGGCACGATAAGGAGGATAGAATGAAAGTTGACCCTATGGAGCTATTCATTTTAATGTTTTTTAATTATTAATTGCTCCTTCACAAACCCCTATATGAAGATGCATTTTCGGTTTTCTATCACGTAGCACTCCTTTAAAGATAGTTCTCTTGTTAAAAGTGAATGTTGATGGTGAAAGTGAAACATCTGCATCTGAACATGCTTTTCAATTTATTCAAAATTGTATTTTTCATAATATTATTGATCGAGGTGTGATAAAGGTTGTGTTAAAAGCTAGTGTGAAACCCTGCTGATCACCTCTATTCACACATTAAAACATTTTCTATATGAATTCTTACATGCCTGTCAAGATTATGATTTTGATGAATTATGTTTGGAATTGGAAAATTTCTACAAGTATGAAGGTAAGTTTTGTTCTGGCCACAACCACCACCCTATTAAAACCTGCTATGGTAGCAAATTTGAATGGGTCCCCTAGAATTTTGATCTTTCATTTCTCCGAATGATAACTCTCCAAATGATCTATTTTATCCCAGGGATTTTAAATCTCTGCTGAGTTAGATCTTCAATTCTTAATGGTTAAGACCCCCTGAATAAGTCTCTGCAACATGATTCATTTATAACCCAGTCTATCCCTTCATTCATATCCTTCATCGGGACTTTTTCAATCCTCATAAACCTTCATGGTGCTCTATGCCCACACATATAACCAACCCCCACTCTTTACTATGGGTGTATATGGACTCAACCCTTAAAACGTTCTATCGCATCCTTATTTCTATATCAATGCTTTGATAATAGAAATACTATACAAATATGCATAACTTACCTTCTTCACACTTCCTCGGTCTTTACACATCTCTCGATGCATGCCTTCATCGCTTATCGCTTATCGCTTTTCACATTGGTAAAGGGCTAAGGTCTATCTCCCATGAGTTACTGCGATGCTATCAAGTCTCCGATCACATCGGATATCACAATCGACACTTTCAATGCTGATACATAAGGCGCACCGCGATACACCAGACCCGCCAGGATTATTAAACATAACACATATATTTTTCGGGTCCGCTTCCCCAATCATAAATCACAATCGGCAGAGTTCAGTGTTTATACATAAAGTGTGATGTGATATGGCGGACCCGCCAGAATTATTAACCGCAGTGCATATATTTTTTAGGTCCGGCCTATCGCAAATCTCAATCGACGAAGCCCAAGGCTTATAATAAGGCGCGATGCAATATGGCAGACCCGCCGGGACTATTAAACGTAACTTATATATTTTTGGGTCCAGCCAATTGCAAATCGCAATTGGTAGTCAGAGAAAGTGAAGCTACATGCGATATGTGAAGGGGTGATGAGCGGACCTGACGATAATTATAGATATGGGTGTATAGTATTTGAAGTCCGGCCTTATGGTTCGGCTGCGAGTTTTCCTGTGTATTCCCATGTGTTCTGATAAAGTGTTGTGGTCCGAGTTTTTAAAAGAAAATCTGATAGAGTGAATGGTCTGCTTTTGAAGCATTGTCAAGCGATTCTTGAATAAAAATGAATATTATGGGCAACGAGAATACATGTTACAACAGGTTCAGTGGTTTAATAATTATAGTTGCTTTGCATTGCGAGATTAAATAGAAACTGTGACTGAATGCAAGGTTTGTTTGTGGGCATGTTTGTCATATTTCTCATAATCATAGCTAATATGAACTATTTCTGCAAGCGAGAACCAAGAGAAGAAAGGCGAGTTCGAGTGGACGCGGTAACGGATAAATGCGATTTATATCAAGACAAAACCTCTGCACCATCGATGTCGATATTGCAAGGACATACTCTGCAAGAAAGGGATATGAAACGCCATAGTGCATAATGGAGGCACGCTCTATATCAAGAGGAAGCACTCATGACAGCGTTGATCCATAAAGATGTTATTACCTCCAAACACACCTTCAATCATGCCAGATGTGGGATGATGAGCGCAGTGTCTTCAGTTTCCTTCAGGAAATAATAGGGAATAAATTCCACTCAATACAAGTGCAAAGAGATGACACACAGTCATTCTCTTTTAATCAACATCTATTCATTTCCCCAGGAAATGAAGCGCTCCAGTAGATATGCCCTCTATGTGTCGGCCGTTTCACCGATCGATTCTACGTTTGTATATTTTAATGTGTATACACACACACACACACACACACACACACACACACACACACACACATATATTTGTATATAATGGAATCAGCAACAGGGGCAGCCTCAAGACTCGCGTTACACAGGGTCACTTTTGACCGCTACCTCTATAACCATTGGGAGCTGCACCCACCACTCTCCACAGCATCGGGTTAGTTCGGGGGAATTGAACTCGTGACCTTCAGTACGAGGCCCACCTTTCTAACGAACTTCATCGCAGTGTGATTACCAACTCGCCTACCCCTGTGGGGCTATATTTTAATGTGTATATGGAAAAGAGAAGGAAGGTGGAAAGCCGGGGGGGGGGGGTGGGGAAGACGGAGGGTCAGTCTTTTCTGCATAAGTATTACCTCCGGAGATGGGTAGAGGACTTTTTTTTGGGTAGAACAACTTTTGATTTGTTGTGCTAAGAAAGAAAACTGTTTGGGTCAAGAAGGAGCCTTTTTCAGATTTATTTTCCTCTTCTTTCACGTGTTTAGAATCAGGGTGTTGTTGCTGGCATAAATATAAATGTATTTTGTTTTTTGCAGATTGATAATGATACAGCTTATGAATAGACTTGGTTATTTGAATGTAATTCTTTATCATGGTTAACTCATGAGCGGTCCCTGATTTGAAACTATATTAAACATCAGTTGCAAGTTTATTTGTAGGAACAGGAATGTGCATTCTTGTATGAATAATTAGATTGCAATTAAGCTTTAATACAACCTTGTTCATCTATGAACTCAGTAATTGATTCATTTGGACTTGGAATCTATATATGATGTTTAATCTCTTTTATTATGCTCTTGCAGGATAGATTAGAATAGTTAAGATTAGTATAAGTAGGTAGAATTAGTATAGATATGACTTAATACATATAGGTTAGCTGTTTCTTTTGTTGATTTAATTGAAGTCTTCCTCCGGGGAGCAATCTTTCAACACCTATAACAGTTTACAGGATCCTTTAAAACCCGTTGGAACTAACCACTCCAAATGAAAGCAGATCTAATTGGGGCCTGCGATCGAGTTAGTTCCCCTTGTTGGCATAGCGAAAATGCGCCGTGTCAACAAATTGGCATGAGAAGGAGGGCCTGAACCGTTGTCCATAGCTTTTCATCTCTCTAAGTCCCGTGTTAGTGTCACCCAAAGAAGAGAGACTATGGGAGTATCCGGTCACTCAGGAACAACTAGTCAGAGTACAACCTCGGGCTTACACTTGTTCCCTCTCTCAGCTCCCCATCTTTCACTCTTTACCTTTGACAACTAAAAGAAAGCCAAGGGTCCTTCCCATAAGCGAAGAGACATTTGTAGCCCCTTCTCTTGAAGATATTGTGCTAGAGTCTTTGCAAAGTATCAACACTCCTTGGTAGGAAATTCCTGAGGATCCGTCCTCTAAAGGTAATCCCTAGCCTGATTTGGAAAATCCTAACCAAGAACGCCTCAAAGAAACCTTCAACCAGAACCTCCCTATCCATAATATGGCTAACGTTCCCCCTCCAGGTGGGAATCCGCCTCCATCGCCCCCTCCGGGTGGGAATCCACCTCTATTGCCTCCTCCAGGTGGGAATCAATCCCCACCTCCTCCAGGAACACTCCCTCCCTGGCTTGCATAAGATGCTGTAGCAGTACCTGGGCAGCAACATGCCTTACCCAAGAACGCAGAAAGAGTATTGCCTAAATTCGACCCTGAGCGGGGAGACACTACTAATAACCATATTCACTCTTGCTTCCTAGCCGTGCGCATGTTGGGGGTAGCCGATGAAGATGTAGTATGTCACTTATTCCCTTTTACTCTGATTGGTGCGGCCTCCACATGGTACTTTAGCTTGAGAATAAGATTGATCACCTCATGGGGTGCCTTTCAGCAGGCCTTCTTAGACAATTTTAGCGATGATAAGACACCTGTGGCCTTAGTTTTAGAACTATCCTGTTTAAAAATGCAAGCCAAAGAAAATGTCAGGGATTTTAACATCTGGTTCAACACTTTTCTCAACAGAATCCCGGCTAACGCTAGACCTACTGATGAGGTGGTCATGGAATTCTACATCATTGCTCTCCTTGTCCCTACTACGATGTGGGTCAAGAGGAGTAACGCACAAACCTTACAACGTGATATCGATGAAGCAGTAAAAGTTGATAATGAAATGACCAATCTCACATCATGTCATCATACGACCGAAGAAAAGAAAGCCTCTCAGTCATCCAAGAAGAATAATGGGAGTGATAACAATGTGGCTGAGATCAAAGAAAAAGACACCATAGATGTGGAAGGTTTGCATCAGATCATTAAGAAATTGACGAACACGGTCATCGATATGAAAAGGAATTCTGGAGAGAGTACAAGTGGGAATGGAAGAGATTATAACAATAGAAAACCATTCAAACCTTCTTATCGTAAGAAGACAGAAGGTGGTCATGGTCAACTTGCATTGCGTGCTCCACCCAATGAAGGTAATTTAAATATGGAAGAGCTGGCTCTTATCAGATCACTTGTTACCAAAGAAGAACCTATAGTAGAGCTGGAGCTAGAACAAGAAGATGAGGAAGAGTACCAAGTAGAAGTGCCCTTGGACGAGGAATCTCAAATCAATATACTGTGGTATTTCTATACAAATGAGAACGATGATGACGAAGGAGATAGTACGACAGAAATCCATACTAATGAAATCCACACACGAAGTAAAGGGCCACTTGCGGGCATGATGAAGCCTGTAGACCAGGCAAAGAAAGATGTTCACCCTTTGAAGGCATCCGCTCCCAAAGTTCCTGTTGAGAAGGGTAGACTTAGTGGTGATTCCAAGAGTACTCTAGTTGTGAACTGTCCATAGAAAGATAATACATCTCCAAATGCAATGAGGGCGACTCAAAATGGTAAACTCCCACCTAAGAATGGAAAAACAAGTATGTTTACTTTGCCCTACCCTGTTTATAACATTAATTACAACATTGTGGATGATCTTAAGAAATCTCGAGCTAATATCACATACTTCGATTTGTTAAAGTTAATGCAACAAAGAGATCTGCTTTTGAAAGCTATGAATGAACGAAATTGCAAATCTCCCACCAATTCGAGTAGCCAAACCAAGAAGTCAGCGTCCAAACTTGTTAGAACCCCCAGTATAGCCCAAATTCCATTAGCCATGGAAGCAACTCTGTCAAAAATGAATCGAACGCCTCAAGATATCAGTGCAGCCATGATAGGAAGGAAATCAAAATCCATGACTCCACCTTTCCTTATCACATTTGAAATCTTCAACATGAACATATACAATTGCCTGGTAGATTTTGGTGCCTCATCCACTGTTATTCCTTACACTATTGCTAAAATACTTCATGCAATGCCCGAGAAAACTAGAACTCGAATTATGCAACTGGACAGAACGAATGTGAAAGTAATTGGAGAATTGAAAGATGTGTTGATTCAGATGGCTGCCAAACCACAGTACACGCAAGTCATTGACATAGTGGTAGTCGACATACCCGAGGCATATGGAATGCTTCTTAGTAGGGATTGGTAAGCAAATTTGAATGGATATTTCTCAACTGATTGGTCCCATCTCTTGTTACCTTAGAAAGGAAAAGGTGATATGTTGAGAGTTGATCGAGAAAGATACATGAAGTATGTAGTGACGGAACTAAACAAACCCAATGAACTTATAATGTTTACTAACTCTATCCTTGGGAATTATAGTTTTGATGTTTGTGCCACGGAAACTTGTTTTGGAGAATTCCATGCAGAGACAGTTGAAGAAACTACAATAAACACACGGTTGGAAGCTCTCCCCTGTAGTCTGACTGATGAGCTACCCTGTAATGTGGTAGATGATAGGGCCAATTTCGTAAAAGGCAGTTCATTTGATATAAAATCAGATTCTATGTTTTGGACACTCTATTTTGATGGCTTTAACTGCCTAGAAGGTGTAGGTGCTGGGAGCATTCTCATTGATCCGCAAGGGAACTGACATTTTATGGCTAGCCGGTTGGAGGGCTTGAAGAAAGCCATTGATATGAAGGTGAGAAATCTTAAAGTTTTTGGTGACTCATAGATGATTGTGGACCAGGTAAGGAAAAGGATACATTGCAATTCACCACACCTAGTAAGATACCAACATGAGTTATTGAGCTTAATTGACAGTTTCGATTCTTTTAATATCATACACATACCTCGATGGAAAAACCAAGATGCTGATCTGATGGCTGGTATGGCTGCAAAATTTTTTCCTGATCTTAGATTAAAAAAGAATAAATATCATGTTGAATTGATTTTCAGACCAACGTACCTGATAACATCTCAAATTGGCAGGTATTCGAAGGTGACAAGCAAATCCTTGAGTTCCTGCATTGCGAGAAGACATTCAAAAATGCACTCATTGATGAAAAAGAGCATGACAGGCTTATGAATGAGAATGAAGACGAGGTAATATCTTTTATTGAGAAATCTATTATCAACAGGTTTGGCATCCATGACGCTCTCATATTTGAGAATGCTTCTTATTTTTCATCACTAAAATTGACTGAATTTGCTATCAATAAATCAATTCACGTAAGATATGCATCAAACTAATACCCCCAGGGAAATGGAGTTTCAAAGTCCTAAAATAAAAACCTCATCCGCATAATCCGTAAATTTGTCACCTACAACCAGAGGAATTGGCACAATGCTCTAACAAATTCCCTATGGGCCAATAGGGTCACCCCAAAAGTAGCATTAGGAAACTTCCCATACTTCCTCGTCTATGGACAGGAAGCCATATTGCCTCCCAATTTTACCCTTCCCTCTTTATAGCTCTCCCAAGCCTTGAGAGGGACCCCTTCAGCCTTACTTCAAAAGAGGATCAACCAACTAGTGAGGTTGGAGGAATTGAGAGATAATGCCAGAAACAAGTTCAGGAATCACCAAATGATTGTGAAGAGATGGTTTGATCGCCATTTGGCAGGAAATAAATATTACCAAGTCGGTGAGCTTGTCCTGAAATGGGGCAAGTTGAGTGAGCCAAAAGGTAAGCACACAAAATTCCAACACTTATCGCTGGGCTCGTTCCAAGTTGAGGAAAAAATTGTTTAGGGAACCTATAGACTGAAAACTTTACAGGGAGAAATCGAAAAACTCCCTGTTAATGGCCAATATCTTAAGAGGTACTTCTAGTAGCCAACACATGGTGGTTACCTCCTGAGTAGGTTAGGATTCATTTTATTTTTGCTGTTAGCTTAGTTATATTTTCATCTTGTCTGTTCTTGTTCTACACAAAATTTATCTTCCTGCTGTTTTGAATTTCAGTCTTTTTCAGTAAATTGATTTTGGTCTTTCAGTCTCGTTTTCACCTTTTATAACCCTCTTCTAATCGCACTCATTCACTACCTTCAGTTTTTTTGATTCCCTCATTAACCTGATGATGAGTCTATAGATCCTAAATTCATTATTACCTTGCAAATCAAGCGAGCCTTCGATGAGCCCAGGAGAAGTTGCAAAATCAGCAGTGAAATTCGAGTCAAAGCCACTCATTGGCACATGCTGAGAACTAGGAAGGCTTTGTTGATAACCTGGATACCAGAAATGATCCAGGTCCGGGTGTGACGAAGGACCTTTCCAAGACCTTTTACTTTCTTGATGTGTTAAATTGCATTTTAAAAGAACATTAATGAATACATCTGCATGCTGTAAATAAGAGGAACATAACAATCATCAGAACATGAAAACATAAGCATTGATAACGAAGTTCGTCCAGGAGGGACTACGTCTCCGGGCCCCGGTGTCAAGATGGTGTAGGCTGCTGCATTAAGTGCTGTCAATAATGGTGATGTACACAAGCGATGATGTCACGATCATACAAGGAAAAATTCCCTCACACAGGAGTGGCTCTAAGAGATGTTCCACAACTAGAACTCTTAATAAAAAAACTCCTATTAGTATGACACAAAAACATGCATGATGAACATCCCGCTAACATGGCATAAAAAAGATTTCAAAAACAAAACATGCATGACAACAACAAGAGTATCCCAACAACATACAACAAGGGATCTCAAAGCATAACATGAAAAATCATGATAGCAAGACATCACATGGAATATTCCCCATCAATTCAAGCAAGGAATCATGACAACATGTAATAAACAAGATCTTGCATCAACATCAATCAAGGATCCGTGCAGCATAATGCATAAAGAAGAAGTATATGAACACATCATATACGTCATAATAAGTGGCCATCTGAACTTGATGTTCATATCCTTAGCAAAAACAATCCACAGTGAATAACGTTGTTCACATTGTCGATGCGTAGGCAGGGCTCATTACCAATCTGGACTTTGGCTCCCCTTACATCGATAGTTTTTTGGCTTGTCACAATCCGGGCATCTGAAACAGAAGCTATCAAAGTGCTGAAGCTTGCTGAACCATCGATATCAAAGCATCGATCGTAAGAAGAAGCCTGCTCTGGACTCTCTGTAATATATCTCTTTGGCTACCTGGCTTTATAGCGCTCTGACTATGTCGCTGTAGCTCTACGGCTCTGCCTGACCCTCTCATTCTTTAGCTCACCTTCTCACGCTGCCTTGTTCACACTCGGTGGCTCTGTGGCACTATGGCTTTCAAGATTCTCTGAGTAACTCGTGACACTATCTAGCTATCTCTGGATTTGTCTGGCCCTCTCGTTCTATGGCTCTCCGTCAGATGCAACCTCCTCCTTGGCTCTCTGGCACTCAGGCTCTCGGGCACTCTAGCCTTGGCTCTCGGCATTCATCATGTTTTATAACACATTTATGTGACAAGGCCACTTAAAACGTGGAGTCTGTTGGTTTAGAATAGAAGCCGTTTGAACGGAAGGTTCACTTGGCGCAACAAAACCCCAAAAATGGCCTTTTTTCATTTAAAATCAAAATACACAGAAACATTGAAAAATCCGAAAAACCAGACTTCAAATTTCATGAAAATGGGTCTATAAATCCATCAGGTTTAACCCTTTATCGCTGTCGCTATCACTGATGTTAATGGCCCTGTATATCGGGAGATCACCGATACGCCGATCAACGATCGCCGATATGCTAATTCGCCGATTGCCGATATGCCGATTAGATCGAGACCGTTTATATGTTCCTTGATCGGATGGTCCAAATTGCATCGCATGTTGCTATCGCATTGGCCCTTGGTATCTGGGATCGCCAATCTCTCGACCACCGATTTAATCTTGGCCGTTGATGTGTTTTCCGATTCGACGATGGAGATCACGCGTCGCTGATCGACATATTGCAATCGCTGGGGCCCAGGGGTTCTGTTAACACCCAGGTTGTTCCCTATGACTCCCAAGGGAATACGGCCGGGGTAACCACTAACCAATCTTTGGATTACAGTTTCTAGCTAAACTGTAATCAGAGAGGGCTCTCTCTTTAAGGTTTAGCTCTGTTTATGTATAAATTTTAGGCTAGCTATGATGTTCAAGATTTGTTTTTGTATTTGGTTGGAGAATATTTCAGTCAGGATATGTATGCTCTCACTAGAATGTTATATGTCATTGGGCAATGGAGTCAGTGGTCCTTTAGTTGTTTGAGGTGCTGTGTAATACAGTAGTGATGCTGCAGATCCAGATTAGTGTCTGAGGAACAACGTTTATAATAGTGATTGAGTGGGGTGTGTCCAGTTTATGCAAGGCAATTAAGAATCTTGCAGTAAACCGCTAAAGAAAGACAGAGAGAATGTTATTCTAGAAGCAATGAAGAATTTCTAGGTAACATTCAGACATATAGAATTAATAGACACATGAGCAATTAAGAATTCATGTCCATGGTTAATCCTGAAGACAAACATTTACAGCAGTAAAAATTGAGTACAAGGTGTAATAAGACAAATCCTGCACTATTCTTTTTCTTTACTGCTAGTTTAGTGCAACATAAGTTTGATTTGATAAACATAAGAAAACAATAACAGAGATTGAGGAAAACTTGTTATTTCATCAGACAGCACAGGAATTCTGCATCAGCACACAGGTCATCAGCAAGACATCAAACTTTCAGGAAATCACTGAGCTGATCTAGCCCTCTGTATTAAATGATTCTGAAAGTGTACAATACATTTGCCTCAGAGAGAAAATTCCCAACCCCTTATGCGTTACTAAGGGGGGTATATATACAAAATTTACATGAAAAATATCAGAGAATGAGTTAATGTCTCATTTATGATATGCCAACTCCTGGAGCGTAATAGCTGAGGGAGTGAATGCCGCAATAACTCTTTAGTGCCTTTAGCTGTCAAAAATGGTCAGAAGAGATTGGCTTTATGGCTGTTGGAGTCGGCTGAGGATGCGCTGTCAAAAACTTGCATAATTTTTATCCTTTAGGCTAGCTGTCGTTGTTCCATGTGCTGAGTCACCTTTTAGCCGCCTTTAATGCTGACTTTGTCATGCTGTTTGCTTTGTAGTGACCTGGAGCTGGCAGTGGCCGAACAACTGAGGCTATCGTGGCAAAATTTGAAGCATTGCTTGCCACCAATCCTCCTTAGGCATTTGATGTCTCCGCATCTTTATCAAGGTCTCCTCAGCCTCTGTATATCTATAAAAGTTAGGAGGGGTTTCAAAAAGATGATTTACCTCATTCTCAATGAAGAACAGGCCTTCAAGTTTGTCATATAAGCTCTGTCCTGTGGGAGGTCCTGTTTGTTCTGATGTACTGCCAGATGCAGTGATCTAATTTTCAATGTAGGTTGCCATTCTATTGGCAAATTGATCTCGGGAGATCAGTCTTCCTGCACCGCTTAGGAGGCTGGGCAGGCCTTTTGCTTGCAGCACTGCCATCTTAACTTTGTATTCCTCCACATCAGCTTGTATCTCATAGCACTTCCTCTCCACAGTTTGTACATAGTTCCTGAGAGTCAGTACCTTCTTGGCAGTGAGGACGGCCTCTGTTCTGTTGGGAATGCCTATAGCTGCCAATTCCTCCCTTTCTTGCCTGTTCAGGAAGTCTATCATTCTGTTGGCCTGTTCAGGTCTGTCTCCCAGTAATGTTTTGGCCTTATGGATTTCTGCTTGTGCTTGGCCCATCAAGTCCATTTGCTCATGAATTGTTTTGATTGACCTCCATTGTTGAGTGATGGATTGGCCAATTTTGGCCCATAGGATCCTTTTTATGTCGGCCATGGCAGTCTCTAGATTCAGCTCTTTCTCTAAGGCCTTTATCTTGTCTTTTAGGGCCTTTATTTCTCTGCCCTGCTCTGCTACAGTTACTTTTGATTTGTCATACTTGGCATCCAGTTCTGCCAATTTTTCCTTGGCCTTCTTTATTTCATTTGCCTGGAGCTCCATTGCCTTGATGGCCTTTGTCAATTCTTCTACACTTGTGCTGGCATCTGGAGGTGTTGTTGTTCCTGCTGCTTCTGTTGTGGGGGCCATTGCTGCCTCTGTAGTTGGTGCTGTTGTTGAAGTAGTTGGAGGAGCTTGGGATGTGGATTCTCCCTGTTTGTCTTGTAATGTCCCTTCAAGCTCTTTCTCCAAGTCAAGGACCCTCTGGTTTAGCTGCATTATGAGGTCTAATTGGTCATCAACCTGTTTTTGCTTTTGAAGCTCTGCGGTTTGAGGGTGCTCTGTGGGCTGCAGCTTCAACCTCTTCTTTAATGCATTCAGGTCATCATCTTTCTTCTTCATAAGGGCCTTCACACCCTTTGGATCACTAGGATCATGTCCTAGATCAATGATGATGTCCTCAAGAGACTTTATTCTATTGTCTTTGGCCAAGGAGGACATTCTCTCAAAATCCAACTGTGTATTGGTGTTTTTCAGGGACTCTTTTAGCTCATGGGCCATGGTTGCCCTCTCCACCAAGGTTGCATAAACCATTTCTCCAGCTTGCTTGTGGAGTTCTATTTGGTCCATGGGATGGATGTCTTTGGCCATGACCTCCACCCTTGTCTTCACAAAATCTGCAGCCGACTTAGGCTGCGGTATTGTAGGCTTAAAGTGACTGAGGATTATTTTTTTCCTCTTTAATGTCATACACAGACATTAGCCTTTCTTGCTGGGCTGGTGTTGCATCTATAAATTGCTTGTAGACCTCAGCCCTCAGCAGATCATTCTGAGCTTTTATTTGTTTGAAAGAATCCTTAATGCTCTTGGGCTTCTTGCTCTGATGGGAGGAGGAAGACACCTCCAAACCAAGTTGCAATCCTTGCTCCTGCTGAAAGGAGCTTGTCCCTGTGTGCTGGCTGCCCTCCTTGTTTTTCCTTGAGCTGTCAAGGAATTCTTCAGTGATGTCTTCTACCTCTGGGGAGTCTAGCCTTTGCCTTTTGGCTCCTGGTTGTTGGGAGGATCCACTAATTGGAGTGGACTCTTCTCTATCTCTTTTCATACCCCTTTCTTCATGTGCTGGGGTCTGCAAACTTGGAGCAGTCAATGGCTTAGTCTGTGGAGGTGGAGTTTGCATTACAGGAGCTGCTGGTAGCTCCGTTTGTTGAGGGGCAGTCTGCTCTTGCTGCTGTTCTGTTTGCTGCCCTTGTTGGGGCTCTTGATGCTGCTCATTTGCAGGGGCAGGCTTTTCTTTCACTGTTTCCTCCTCTGCACCCATAATCCCTTTGCCTTTGTCTGCAGCTGGTGCTGCTGTGGAAGGTGCTTGTGTGACTGGTGTAGTCCTTGAGGCCAGGGTTCCTTCTCTTGTTGAATAAGGCCGCTTGAAAGGTACCTGCTGCACAGAGTCTAGGTCAATGGTTTTTTCAAGCTCCTTCATATTCTTTAGCATTATCTCTTCTTCAGTTAGCTTTTCAACTAGAGTACCCTGCTGCCATTCTTGCTGGTTGGCATATCTTTCAATGTGTGGGTATTGGCAATGTCTATAACCTAAAAGCCTATATTTGTTTCTTCTGGCAGTAATGAAGCCCTCAGGGTCATAAGGGACCCACCGAAAACTATATGATAGTTTATATTTGTCCTTGAGGATGAGGTCAGCATCTTCCCACCCTTCTTTCTGATTCATGATGAAGGGGCCCAATTGGTGTTTGAACTTGAGGTGGGCCTTCTTTTTGGCGCTGTGGAAGTGGGTGAGGTCGGATTGAATCAGTTGCCTGTAATACTCCAAGGCAAACAACCTCATAGGCACATATTTTGGGAGCCTGTATGGACAGAGCTCACAGCCATAGACTCTGATGACTGTATGATCCTCATATAGGTACCAATCACCTATTTTACATTTTTTGGAAAGCTGCAGAGCCTTCTGTATCTCAGTTGACATTCTAGGAGGAGGGGACCTCATCAATAGGCAAGAGACTGGATACACAAATTGGTCAACAAACTCACAATAGGAATAGGGTGAGTTTGTGACTTTGTGATAGACAGAGGTCCAGAAGATGACCGATCTTCTTTCCCCTCTATAATCCTGCTTTTTGATATAGCATGGAAAAGCCTCAGACTGATAGTACATAAAGAGGTGAGAGATATAGGCCGAGTACTTGAAGACCCCCTGCCTATCCACTGCACCCAACTTGTTAGCTACCTATACCAATAGGTTTCATATTTCATGATTGACAAAGAAAGTTCCAAATATGCTCTGCTTTGATGATGCAAAGATCCCATATTTCCAAGAGAAGACACTGTGTGTATATAGCTTTATGTTGACTCAATTTTGATGGATGGTCCAAAAGCCTAATCTGGATCATGCCATGTTTCAATTTTCTGTTGTAGAATAGAGAAAGAAGTCTGTCCAAACTGTTTAATCTTGGCAGGCCAGTAGCTTAGGTAGAGAATTAAGGTTCCCAACTGCTTAATCTGGGACCTTGGAAGCAATAAGGGTAGTTCTAGATAGGAAATCAAAAGAAAAGGCCAAGAGAAAAGAAAAGGAAAATAAGGGTCTGCAAGTCTAAGTGCACCCTCCATGAAGAAACAAAAAATGCTAGGCAAATAGATGGGTAAGCAGATGGGGTTGCAGAAATATCATTCCTTTCAAATGAGTGTTTGATAGCATAGTTGCAGAGGAATATCAATGGATTGAGAAGGTCCTCTTCTCCATCAGGTTGCAGCAAAGCAAAGAAGCATGTCTAACTTCCCATTTTTCCCCTTTCAGATTCATTACTAACATCCCTTCATCAGTTGAGATTCATGGAACAATTTGAGGTTTTATGATGGTTCTTATTCCCTTATAAGCCACATTTCTTGTCTAAAATTCTTTTCATTTTGATCTACTCCCTAAGCTAAGTTATCTTCACATAAACTTAGTGATTTCGCTCCTCATTCACTTCTTCCATCCATATTAACCCCTAACTTCTATTATCTAAGTCCCTTATTTTTCCCTTCCCCCTACTATTATAACACCATGGTGTATAAATCCCCAGCATTGTATAAATATCCTCCCTTTAGCACTATAGCTAAATAAGTTTGTTAAGGGAGACATTAGTCCACCAGGGACTATGGTCAACCCTGTTACGGGATTGCTCTGACCTCAGGTTGGAGTAACAGCCTCCCCCTAAGCCATCACCTCACCTCTGTTCAATAAATTCCACAAGAACCCCTTCCCTCTGCTTAAAACCCACCTCTAAACCCTTTTTCCCCCTTGGATTAACCCTTGCCCCGAAAAACCCACAAAAGTACTAAACCTAAAGTTCTCCGCCCAAATATTAAATCAAATATTTTAATATGCTGGCGGGTCCCTCCCCAACATGCACGATCCGTTGGAAGGCCCGCCAGCCGTCCATCATTTGCCACCCCCGATCCAACGATGGGCGGGCATTTTCAGTTTCGGATCTGCCGACCTTTAGCGTCCGGGGAACGGTGGTTTTCCGCCCCGTACAAGGGACGCGTGGCAGGCGGCGGGGTTGTTCGGAGCCCCCCTCCCCGATACCGCCTTTGCCCAAAGGTGGTGCGGGGAAACCACTTACCACCATCCCCGTTACCGCCTTCCCTCCTACGTCACCTACACGTCATCATGACGTCGGACCATCTCCCGCCCCCGCGCCCGTGGCCCTCCACGTGGTCGGCCACCACATCTGTCTGCCACCGCATTCCCCTGCCACCGCGTCTGCCACTCTGGCCGCCACCTCACCGTCCACGTCACCTCCGTACCCGGGCCCGCCGTGACGTCATGCTGACGTCATTGGCGGAAAAGCGCCAATAACCCATTTTTGCCAAAATTGCCGTTATTAACGCCCGAAATAGCCGTTTTGTGTCATTTTCGAGCGAAAATACACAGAGCTCTTATTGCTGCTTCCGTGCCAGATTGTTCCTAAACCTCCAAAATTCGAATTTGTGCCGCCCGAGCTTATCAACTCAGCTACCTTGTGCCTCCACAGTTTGGCCCGCAGGCTTTTCAAGCGTTTTTATCCAGGTATTCACCGTAATTCTTCCATTTGGCCCATGCATACCATTTCTCTGTAAATTCACCATTAAAGCACTTGTCAAATTCCATACAAGCTCTGTCTACTACCTAAAAGTGAGCTAAGGTAACCTGCATTACCCCAGAACCATAATTCAACACTAAAACAGTTAAAACGCGGACCAAAATTCTAAATTTGTCCTCGAGGGGCCCGGCATTGTTCCCTTTTGCCGGGTGTAGACCAGTTGCAGCTGCTTTCCTAAGTAGACTTCACATACCCTCTGCAATTTACCCCTAGCAATTCACAATCCCTGTGAATTTACTAAAAACTGCAGAAGCAAGCTTGCCAAGCCTGCATTTTCCACTGTGAAGAAGATTTCAAGAATTGTCTCCAGCTGGCCTATCATTTGAAGCTCTTAAGAGGTCTGCAAACCATTGCACTCATCTTATTCAAAATCAAATCATACAATGGCTGCCCCTGCACCCACAGCTCTCAGTGTTGCTCCATTAAATCCACCCAATAAAGACCTGCAGTCCTTGCCTCTTGCTGACAAGGACTACCTTATTGAAGACTATGTGGGAAACAGGGACTTTCTGCAGACCTTCAGGCAGTTGAGAGAGGAATACCTAAATGGTCATGATACATATGGCATATCGGAGTCCAACCTGCCATACTATTGTCTCCCCTCTGTAAATGTGTTTCCTGAAATCATTCGCCTATGTGCTGAAAACTATGATGTGCAGCACAGAGCCATCAACACTCCATCTGGGAGGATCCTCTTCTACATTAATCCTGAGTCCATAAAAAAAATGCTACATTTTGATCAGACAGAGCTGCTAATCCCATTCTCCATGAACTATCTGCTGGACACTGGTGCCAAGATGACCAGTGAGGAGATTCAAAAGGTCACCAGGACATTCATGAGACCTGAGTGCCAGCCTGCAGGGCCACCTCCTTATTTGGATGTCTACTTCACTGAAGTAGGTAGATTACTCCTGGACATGATTGCTTATGTGCTGGGATACAGAACCAGCGAACATGTGGATGAGACAATGCTAGTATTACTAGCTGTTTACAGCCCAGGCCAACCCCCTGCCCGCAAATATAACTTTGCCAAGTTCATTGCTAACAAAATCCATGATCAGTTGGGTGCAGTGGATAGGCAGGGGGTCTTCAAGTACTCGGCCTATATCTATCACCTCTTTATGTACTATCAGTCTGAGGCTTTTCCATGCTATATCAAAAAGCTGGATTATAGAGGGGAAAGAAGATCGGTCATCTTCTGGACCTCTGTCTATCACAAAGTCACAAACTCACCCTATTCCTATTGTGAGTTTGTTGACCAATTTGTGTATCCAGTCTCTTGCCTATTGATGAGGTCCCCTCCTCCCAGAATGTCAACTGAGATACAGAAGGCTCTGCAGCTTTCCAAAAAATGTAAAATAGGTGATTGGTACCTATATGAGGATCATACAGTCATCAGAGTCTATGGCTGTGAGCTCTGTCCATACAAGCTCCCAAAATATGTGCCTATGAGGTTGTTTGCCTTGGAGTATTACAGGCAGCTTATTCAATCCGACCTCACCCACTTCCACAGCGCCAAAAAGAAGGCCCACCTCAAGTTCAAACACCAGTTGGGCCCCTTCATCATGAATCAGAAAGAAGGGTGGGAAGATGCTGACCTCATCCTCAAGGACAAATATAAACTATCATATAGTTTTCGGTGGGTCCCTTATGACCCTGAGGGCTTCATTACTGCCAGAAGAAACAAATACAGGCTTTTAGGTTATAGACATTGCCAATACCCACACATTGAAAGATATGCCAACCAGCAAGAATGGCAGCAGGGTACTCTAGTTGAAAAGCTAACTGAAGAAGAGATAATGCTAAAGAATATGAAGGAGCTTGAAAAAACCATTGACCTAGACTCTGTGCAGCAGGTACCTTTCAAGCGGCCTTATTCAACAGGAGAAGGGACCTCGGCCTCAAGGACTGCACCAGTCACACAAGCACCTTCCACAACAGCACCAGCTGCAGACAAAGGCAAAGGGATAATGGGTGCAGAGGAGGAAACAGTGAAAGAAAAGCCTGCCCCTGCAAATGAGCAGCATCAAGAGCCCCAACAAGGGCAGCAAACAGAACAGCAGCAAGAGCAGACTGCCCCTCAACAAACGGAGCTACCAGCAGCTCCGGTAATGCAAACTCCACCTCCACAGACTGAGCCATTGACTGCTCCAAGTTTGCAGACCCCAGCACATGAAGAAAGGGGTATGAAAAGAGATAGAGAAGAGTCCACTCCAATTAGTGGATCCTCCCAACAACCAGGAGCCAAAAGGCAAAGGCTAGACTCCCCAGAGGTAGAAGACATCACTGAAGAATTCCTTGACAGCTCAAGGAAAAACAGGGAGGGCAGCCAGCACACAGGGACAAGCTCCTTTCAGCATGAGCAAGGATTGCAACTTGGTTTGGAGATGTCTTCCTCCTCCCATCAGAGCAAGAAGCCCAAGAGCATTAAGGCTTCTTTCAAACAAATAAAAGCTCAGAATGATCTGCTGAGGGCTGAGGTCTACAAGCAATTTATAGATGCAACACCAGCCCAGCAAGAAAGGCTAATGTCTGTGTATGACATTAAAGAGGAAAAAATAATCCTCAGTCACTTTAAGCCTACAATACCGCAGCCTAAGTCGGCTGCAGATTTTGTGAAGACAAGGGTGGAGGTCATGGCCAAAGACATCCATCCCATGGACCAAATAGAAATCCACAAGCAAGCTGGAGAAATGGTTTATGCAACCTTGGTGGAGAGGGCAACCATGGCCCATGAGCTAAAAGAGTCCCTGAAAAACACCAATACACAGTTGGATTTTGAGAGAATGTCCTCCTTGGCCAAAGACAATAGAATAAAGTCTCTTGAGGACATCATCATTGATCTAGGACATGATCCTAGTGATCCAAAGGGTGTGAAGGCCCTTATGAAGAAGAAAGATGATGACCTGAATGCATTAAAGAAGAGGTTGAAGCTGCAGCCCACAGAGCACCCTCAAACCGCAGAGCTTCAAAAGCAAAAACAGGTTGATGACCAATTAGACCTCATAATGCAGCTAAACCAGAGGGTCCTTGACTTGGAGAAAGAGCATGAAGGGACATTACAAGACAAACAGGGAGAATCCACATCCCAAGCTCCTCCAACTACTTCAACAACAACACCAACTACAGAGGCAGCAGTGGCCCCCACAACAGAAGCAGCAGGAACAACAACACCTCCAGATGCCAGCACAAGTGTAGAAGAATTGACAAAGGCCATCAAGGCAATGGAGCTCCAGGCAAATGAAATAAAGAAGGCCAAGGAAAAATTGGCAGAACTGGATGCCAAGTATGACAAATCAAAAGTAACTGTAGCAGAGCAGGGCAGAGAAATAAAGGCCCTAAAAGACAAGATAAAGGCCTTAGAGAAAGAGCTGAATCTAGAGACTGCCATGGCCGACATAAAAAGGATCCTATGGGCCAAAATTGGCCAATCCATCACTCAACAATGGAGGTCAATCAAAACAATTCATGAGCAAATGGACTTGATGGGCCAAGCACAAGCAGAAATCCATAAGGCCAAAACATTACTGGGAGACAGACCTGAACAGGCCAACAGAATGATAGACTTCCTGAACAGGCAAGAAAGGGAGGAATTGGCAGCTATAGGCATTCCCAACAGAACAGAGGCCGTCCTCACTGCCAAGAAGGTACTGACTCTCAGGAACTATGTACAAACTGTGGAGAGGAAGTGCTATGAGATACAAGCTGATGTGGAGGAATACAAAGTTAAGATGGCAGTGCTGCAAGCAAAAGGCTTGCCCAGCCTCCTAAGCGGTGCAGGAAGACTGATCTCCCGAGATCAATTTGCCAACAGAATGGCAACCTACATTGAAAATCAGATCACTGCATCTGGCAGTACATCAGAACAAACAGGACCTCCCACAGGACAGAGCTTATATGACAAACTTGAAGGCCTGTTCTTCATTGAGAATGAGGTAAATCATCTTTTTGAAACCCCTCCTAACTTTTATAGATATACAAAGGCTGAGGAGACCTTGATAAAGATGCGGAGACATCAAATGCCTAAGGAGGATTGGTGGCAAGCAATGCTTCAAATTCTGCCACGATAGCCTCAGTTGTTCGGCCACTGCCAGCTCCAAGTCACTACAAAGCAAACAACATGAAAAATTCAGCATTAAAGGCGGCTAAAAGGTGACTCAGCACATGGAACAACGACAGCTAGCCTAAAGGATAAAAATTATGCAAGTTTTGGACAGCGCATCCTCAGCCGACTCCAACAGCCATAAAGCCAATCTCTTCTGACCATTTTTGACAGCTAAAGGCACTAAAGAGTTATTGCGGCATTCACTCCCTCAGCTATTACGCTCCAGGAGTTGGCATATCATAAATGAGACATTAACTCATTCTCTGATATTTTTCATGTAAATTTTGTATATATACCCCCCTTAGTAACGCATAAGGGGTTGGTAATTTTCTCTCTGAGGCAAATGTATTGTACACTTTCAGAATCATTTAATACAGAGGGCTGGATCAGCTCAGTGATTTCCTGAAAGTTTGATGTCTTGCTGATGACCTGTGTGCTGATGCAGAATTCCTGTGCTGTCTGATGAAATAACAAGTTTTCCTCAATCTCTGTTATTGTTTTCTTATGTTTATCAAATCAAACTTATGTTGCACTAAACTAGCAGTAAAGAAAAATAATAGTGCAGGATTTGTCTCATTACACCTTGTACTCAATTTTTACTGCTGTAAATGTTTGTCTTCAGGATTAACCATGGACATGAATTCTTAATTGCTCATGTGTCTATTAATTCTATATGTCTGAATGTTACCTAGAAATTCTTCATTGCTTCTAGAATAACATTCTCTCTGTCTTTCTTTAGCGGTTTACTGCAAGATTCTTAATTGCCTTGCATAAACTGGACACACCCCACTCAATCACTATTATAAACGTTGTTCCTCAGACACTAATTTGGCTCTGCAGCATCACTACTGTATTACACAGCACCTCAAACAACTAAAGGACCACTGAATCCATTGCCCAATGACATATAACATTCTAGTGAGAGCATACATATCCTGACTGAAACATTCTCCAACCAAATACAAAAAAAAATCTTGAACATCATAGCTAGCCTAAAAGTTATACATAAACAGAGCTAAACCTTAAAGAGAGAGCCCTCTCTGATTACAGTTTGGCTAGAAACTGTAATCCAAAGATTGGTTAGTGGTTACCCCAGCCATATTCCCTTGGGAGTCATAGGGAACAACCTGGGTGTTAACAGGTTCTTCCCTTGTCATATGCCGACGCTGATCACTGATCGGCTGATCGTTCCGATCACCGATATCACAATCGAAAGTCAGCTTTTCCCGGGTCCCGATATCACGTGCCTGCCTTCCTCCGACCCGATATATCAGAGATCACTGATTGGGGGTTCTAAAGGCTGAGGCTTAAGTCTGCCCTTTGGACTCCTCCGATTGCGATTTGCCTTATAAGGCTTTTAGACCCATTTTTAGAGGAAATGCCTCCTTTTTCAAAGGAACCAAGGCAAACTCTTTTCGCAATAACTTCATCATTTGGACTCGGAATGGAGTTCCGTTCATACCGTTGGAATTAGGACGACGAGATCTATTCTCTAGTCCTAGGTCAAAATCATTCTGAACACTTTTATTTTAGAGCATTCACAATGCCTCTTTGTCTTGTGTGTCTTTCTGGAGCCACTTGGATCAATCCTCCCCACTAAGGAGCTTTTGTCCTCCAAAAGCATGAAAAATAATCTGCAACTCTCTCTGTACCCTGCCTACATCACAAGAATCCTGAAAAGGTCCCGCTTCCATCTCCTTCACCTTTCTTCTTCGGAGCCTTAAGTGACAAACCGACACCTGCTACCTCTGCATCCTGTAGTACATTGTTTTGAAAATTACATGCTTGAATGGCATGACCAACTAGTGACCCAAAACATCCCATACTTGCCATGAGTTTATAACACATACTCGATGGTCAAGTTTACAACAAGATGGATGTAATATCCCAACTATGACAACAAGGTCAACCTATCATGGTTGCTTCAACAAGTGATGGAAAACACATCATCAATGCAACACATGATTTACATACATAAGGCCAAACCCTATTGTTTCAACAAGTGATGGAAACATAACATCACTTTCAGAGTTTTAACATGCAACTCAAAATACGTCTCAAAACATGACCAGACATCATTGTTGCTGACCAAGTGATGGAAACACATCATCACTTTTACATTTTAAAATTCAACAAATGATTTACAAAAGAATGACCATGAACAAAAACATGTATAGAAACCATTTTTCACTTATCAATGTGAATGGGTCACCTCCTTGAGGTGGTTTTGCTTGCCGAACAACTGCTCTTCCTCGTTCACGCACCAACGCTTTGTCTTTAAGGCACTGCTTTGGATGGAGCTTCCAGCAAGTGGCTCTTTGATGGCGATTTCTGTCGCAATGACTTTAGTAGGCTTTCTTCCTCCATATCTGCTTAACCTGTTTCCTTTCATGCTGTTGAGAGGGTCTTTCATGCCTCTTGAGTGCTGCCATTCTTTTCCAACACTTAGAAAAGGTATGGTTAGGTAAACCACAAAAGGTACATGTTTTGTAGGTTTTAACCGTGTACAGAAATTCCCTGCATGCGAATTCTAAAACACAGAAAATAAACAATGCGAGAGCATAACACATAAAACACATATACACAGAGATTTTCCCCTGGATCCCAAAACCGAGACTACCAACTTTTTTTTCATTATGTTCCTTTCAATGTTACAATACATATTTATACATGTTGAAGCATCCAATACCATAGACCGAAAACCATCGCGTCCAAAACCATGGATCAAAAACCATCATGTCCAAAACCATGTGCGAAAAATCATGGAAAAAACCATAGGTAGGTCCGCCCAACCTAAAATAGGGTCCAAAACCAAAATTTTCTGGGGCACTACCCAAGACCCCATAGAGTGGGGTTACCTGCACCCCTCAAACCCCTTGTGACCCCCCTACTACATGATGAGGTGATCATGTCCTAAGTGGAAAAAATGCTGAAATTTTGAATTGCTTAGAATTGGTTGAAACCAGAACGACTGGATAGGCCTCATCGAAACGATCGTGTAGTCGTGAATGACATTCAAATCCGAAACTGTATAGAGGAGTTATCACATTTTGAAAATGCCCAATAAACTGCAAAATTTGAATTTAAAAAATAAATAAATTTTGAAAAGAATATTTCAAGGAATATCCCCCAGAATATTTGCGGGAATATTTTGTTTTGGATGACGAATCAGGAGTTGACACGTGGCCTGCCCGGAGGCCGCCACGTGGCGCCTCGACTATAATTTTTTTTTGGCAAAATTTTATGGAGCTCGCAGGAATCGACCCCAAGTTGGGTGGTCGCCAACCCATAGGCCCGATCGACCCGCCTACACATGGTTCCTAACAACCTTAGGGTGGAGTTTATATTTAAAGTTGATTAAGGTTCAATTTGGGTGAAAAAGGGGCCAGCCCCCTAATCACATGACTAGAACACGGGAACCACACCCCAAACTCGGCGGATAAACGTTAACCCCGACTATTAGGGGACCACGTGGTCACATGCTTGCCTGAAGCCGACAGTCACGGTCAGTTAACTGGCATTTAAGTTGGTGGAGCATGCCAAATCTGGTGGAGTTGGCCAATTTGGCGGAGTTAACTGCAGTCCCTCCACATTTAGTGGAGTTTCTTTAGGCCAAACTGGACAAAACTTCAGGAGGTCATAACTTTTGGAGGGGAGAACCTTTTTGGATGAATTTTTTTTTGATTTCGTATCTTCTCATCATTATAGAGCCATTGGTACAGGTTGCAGATCCATTGGAGTTCATCTTCAGCCCCGTTTGCTTCAGAGAAGCCAAGAGAGCCATCAGGGCCAAGAGGGAGTTGGAGCTGTGTTAGGCTATGCTTAACCTTTTGAAGTGAACCAATAGTCATTTTCAGCTATTTTCAGCATTCCAGAGCTATTGGGATAGGTTCTAGAGGTAGTAGAGGTGTTCTACAACCATTTTAGCTTTAGGGAAGATTTTTGAGCCATTAGGGCCATTTGGAGAAGGCACTGTATTGGGTAATCTTTCACTGTTTAGTGATTTTGGAAATGCATTCTTAGATTTTTCATGTCTTCTGAATCTATTTTTGCATTCAAATTTGCCTATTGAAACAGTTTTACGCTTTTATTAGCATTTTGAAGAATTTTAATACAAGAGGAAAAGCTCATTTCAGGAGGCTTGATCCAACAGACATAGCCCAGGAGGGGTGAATTGCTCATCAAACATCTGTGTCATTTTATGCTGAAGATATCTTGCTGAAAAAATCTGATTTGATATGTTAAAGAGTAAAAATTCATATTTGGCCTGTTTGCACCTGTAATTAAAAACACTGTTTAACCTCCTGAAATATATTGGTTTCTTTTGAAACTTCCAGCATATGTTATACACACTCCATATTTGCTGTTGGGACATTTAGAACAATAAGCTAATTGGCCTCACACAAAAATTCATAACAGTTACCAAAAATCACCTTGTTTATTCTGCAAGGCAAGAAGTATTTTGCACACATTTAAATTAATGAAGATGGATACCTTGCACACATTTTCAAGTACTTCAATTTTTAGATCAGATGGCATCAGAGCTCAGGATTAGAGCATTAGAAGCTAGAGTTTTTACTCAGCAATTCTTTTTTGTGCAAAGAAAAAAAAAGGTGTTAAAACAGTGTAAGAGATTGACTGTTTTATGTGTTGCAAATGGTTGCTTGAATAAGAAGGGGTTTTTTGTTTGACATTTGGTTAAAGCTTGTTATTTGATTGAAAGCTTTGAGAACTATCATTTGGAAGTTCCTTTTGTTTATTTGACCATTTATATAATGTCAACTTCTTCTATAAGTGAAGATTCCTCATTCAAGATATTCTTCAATGATGGCGTGAAGAAAGAGCTCATTAAGGTGAAGGACATGGTGCAGATTCTCATATTGGATCAAAGAGAAAGTGTTAAGCTTCATGCACAATTGTTGGGTATGAAGGAAGAGAAGGAAGCAATTCTCCAAAGGTTGCATGACATGGAGAAACAACTCCTTCAAGCTCAAGAAGCTTTGTCCAAGAAAATGCCTGATGAGGAGGTAAACTATTCAAACTTGCCTTCAATTTCCTCTATTGAAAAGTGTGTTGGTTCATTTGAAAAACATACAAGAGGTATAGGGTCCAAATTAATGTTTAAGATGGGCTATCAAGAAGGAAAAGGTTTGGGAAAGCATGCACAAGGCATGGTTGATCTTATTTCAGTTGTGGAGCGACCCAAGAATGTTGGCCTTGGATATGTGCAGTCTAATGGTGAAGAATTCAAATCTTTGAATGCATGTGATGCAGATTTGAAAAGAGATTTTGTTCCAAGTTCTAATACACAAACATGTAATGTTTGTTTTCAAGTTTATTGCCATTGTGTTAAGCCTTCGTTGCAACAAGTAGAGGATAAACATGTCACTTTTGGCGAGCCTTCAAGTTCAAACAATTTTCTAGACGAGCAAATTGATGAAAGTTTGAAGAAGAAAGCTGTCTCTTTTGCCAGTTCATCATCTCTAGAAGACAAAAAGGATGGACATTCCATGCAGCAAAACAGGTATAAACATTCACATGATCAATTTGATTATGTTTAAGAAAAGAATGATAATTTTGCTTATACAAATGAAAGAAATTTTTGTTGCACATTTTGTGCTGGATTTAACCATGTTGCTGGTTGAAAAAGAAAGCACATAGAAAGCAAAAGAGGCAAAGAAAACTTTCACAGAAAGTGATGGAAAATTGCACATTTTGTCAAAAGAAGGGACATCATGTTTCTCATTGTTGGACTTTGCATCCAACTCATCATCCAAAGCACATGCAGCTAGAGGACAAAAATATTGGCGCAAATGGATCCATGGATGCCATTATCGATGTGGAAATAAAATATTCACATGAAGAACTGCTGTTACAATAGAAGACGCCATGGAGTTGGCTTTGTAGGAAGTGGACTAACTTCTTACTGCATTGGCAAGGTGAAATTTATTTTCAGTCTTCTTTGAAGTTTGACCATTGTTGAAACAATATGATTTCTACAAAATATAGTTGTTGTTCTGCAAATTTCAAGAATTTACATCATTACTCAGTCAATTTTAGCAACGATCGGTCAATAAATTCAAGGGAAAATTTACTTTTGAAAAGAAGCTCAATTTGATTAAGTCGGGAAGATTTCAGTTATTCAAGGCTGGAAGAGTGGAGAATCAATCTCCTCATCTTCATTTTTAGTAATCAGATAGCTTTTGGGGTCCAAAAGCTTCCCATTTGGGAGGTGTGATCAGGTGATCATGTCCTAAGTGGAAAAAATGCTCAAATTTTGAATTGATTAGAATTGGTTGAAACTAGAACAACCGGATAGGCCTCATCGAAACGATCCTGTAGTCGTGAACGACACTCAAATCTGACACTGTATGGAGGAATTATCATATTTTGAAAATGCCCAATAAATTGTAAAATTTGAATTTAAAAAAAAATAAATTAAAAAAATATTCTGAGGAATATTCTCTCGAATATTTGCAAGAATGTTTTGTTTTGGATGACCAATCAGGACCTGACACGTGGCCTACCCGGAGGGTGCCACATGGCCCCTCGACTGCAAATTTGTTTTGGAAAAATTTTATGGAGCTCGCAGGAATCGACCCTGGGTCGGGTGGCTGCCAGCCCACAGGCCCGATCGGCCCCGCTACACATGGTTCTTAACAACCTTAGTGCAGAGTTTATATTTAAAGTTGATTAAGGTTCAACTTGGGCGGAAAAGGGGCCAATGCCCTAATCACATGACCAGAATGCGGGAACCACACCCCATACTCGGCGGATAAATGTTAACCCCGATGGTTAGGGGACCATGTGGTCACATGCGCGCCCGAAGTCGACGGTCACGGTCAGTTAACTGGAAGTTAAGTTGGTGGAGCGTGCCAAATTTGGTGGAGTTTGCCAATTTGGCGGAGTTAACTACAGTGCCTCCACATTTAGTGGAGTTTCTTTAGGCCAAACTGGACAAAACTTCAGGAGGTCATAACTTTTGGAGGGGAGAACCTTTTTGGATGATTTTTTTTTGATTTCGTATCTTCTCATCATTCTAGAGCCATTGGTACAGGTTGCAGAGCCATTGGAGTTCATCTTCAGCCCCGTTTGCTTCAGAGAAGCCAAGAGAGCCATCAGGGCCAAGAGGGAGTTGGAGCTGTGTTAGGCTATGCTTAACCTTTTGAAGTGAACCAATAGTCATTTTCAGCTATTTTCAATATTCCAGAGCTATTGGGACAGGTTCTAGAGGCAGTAGAGGTGTTCTACAGCCATTTTAGCTTCAGGGAAACTTTTTGAGCCATTTGGAGAAGGCATTGTATTGGGTAATCTTTCACTGTTTATTGATTTTGGAAATTTTCATGTCTTCTGAATCTGTTTTTGCATTCAGATTTTCCTTTTGAGGCACTTTTACGCTTGTAATAGCATTTTAATACAAGAGGACAAGCTCATTTTGGGAGGCTTGATCCAACAGACGTAGCCCAGGAGGGGTGAACTGCTCATCAAACATCCGTGTAATTTTATGCTGAAGATATCTTGCTGAAAAAATCTGATTTGATATGTTAAATAGTAAAAATACATATTTGTGCCTGTTTGCACCTGCAATTAAAAACACTGTTTAACCTCCTGAAACATATTGGTTTCTTTTGAAACTTCCAGCATATGTTATACACACTCCATATTTGCTGATGGGACATTTAGAACAATAAGCTAATTGACCTCACACAAAAATTCATAACAATTACCAAAAATCACCTTGTTTATTCCGTAAGATAAGAAGTATTTTGCACACATTTAAATTAATGAAGATGGATACCTTGCACACATTTTCAAGTACTTCCATTTTCAGATCAGATGGTATCAGAGCTCAGGATTAGAGCATTAGAAGCTAGAGTTTTTACTGAACATTTCCTTTTTGTGTAAAGAAGAAAAAGGTGTTAAAACAATGTAAGAGATTGAGTGTTTTATGTGTTGCAAATGGTTGCTTGAATAAGAATGGGTTTTTTGTTTGACATTTGTTTAAAGCTTGTCATTTGATTGAAAGCTTTGAGAACTCTTATTTGGAAATTCCTTTTGTTTATTTGACCATTTACATAATGTCAACTTCTTGTATAAGTGAAGATCCCTCCTTCAAGAAATTCTTCAACGATGACATGAAGAAAGAGCTCATTAAGGTGAAGGACATGGTGCGGATTCTCATATTGGATCAAAGAGAAAGTGTTAAGCTTCATGCACAATTTTTGGATATGAAGGAAGAGAAGGAAGAAATTCTCCAAAGATTGCATGACATGGAGAAACAACTCCTTGAAGCTCAAGAAGCTTTGTCCAAGAAAATGCCTGATGAGGAGGTAAACCATTCAAACTTGTCTTCAATTTCCTCTATTGAAAAGCGTGTTGGTTCATTTGAAAAACATACAAGAGGTATAGGGTCCAAATTAATGTTTAAGATGGGCTATCAAGAAGGCAAAGGTTTGGGCAAGCATGCACAAGGCATGGTTGATCTTATTTCAGTTGTGGAGCGACCCAAGAATGTTGGTCTTGGATATGTGTAGTCTAATGGTGAAGAATTCAAATCTTTGAATGCATGTGATGCAGATTTGAAAAGAAATTTTGTTCCAAGTTCTAATACACAAATATATCATGTTTGTTTTCAAGTTGATTGCCATTGTGTTAAGCCTTCGTTGCAACAAGTAGAGGATAAACATGTCACTTTTGGCGAGCCTTCAAGTTCAAATAGTTTTCTAGACAAGCACATTGATGAAATTCTGAAGAAGAAAGCTGTCTCTTTCGCTAGTTCATCGTCTCTAGAAGACAAAAAGGATGGACATTCCATGCAGCAAAAGAGGTATAAAAATTCACATGATCAATTTGATTATGTTTCAATAAAGAATGATAATTTTTCTTATTCAAATGAAAGAAATTTTTGTTGCACATTTTGTGCTAGATTTAACCATGTTGCTTCAAGTTTCTGGTTGAAAAAGAAAGCACACAGGAGGAGAAGAGGCAAAGAAAACTTTCACAGAAAGTGATGGAAAGTTGCACATTTTTTCAAAAGAAGGGACATCATGTTTCTCATTGTTGGACTTTGCATCCAACTCATCATGCAAAGCACATGCAGCTAGAGGACAAAAATATTGGCACAAATGGATCCACGGATGCCATTACCGATGTGGAAATAAAATATTCACATGAAGAACTGCTGTTACAACAGAAGACGCCATGGAGTTGGCTTTGTAGGAAGTGGACTAACTTCTTACTGCATTGGCAAGGTGAAATTTATTTTCAGTCTTCTTTGAAGTTTGACCATTGTTGAAACAATATGCTTTCTGCAAAATATAGTTGTTGTTCTGCAAATTTCAAGAATTTGCATCATGACTTAGTCAATTTTAGTAACGATCGGTCAGTGAATGCAAGGGCAAATTTGCTTTTTATGAGAAGCTCAATTTGATGAAGTCGGGAAGATTTCAGTTATTCAAGGTTGGAAGAGTGGAGAATCAGTCTCCTCATCTTCATTTTTAGTAATTAGAGAGCTTTTGGGGTCCAAAAGCTTCCCATTTGGGAGGTGTGATCAGGTGATCATGTCCTAAGCGGAAAAAATGCTCAAATTCTGAATTGCTCAGAATTGGTTGAAACTAGAATGACCGGATAGGCCTTGTCGAAACGATCCTATAGTCACGAACGACACTCAAATCCGTCACTGTATGGAGGAGTTATCGCATTTTGAAAATGCCCAATAAACTGTAAAATTTGAATTTAAAAAAATAAATTTAAAAAGAATATTCCAAGGAATATTCCCCAAAATATTCGTGGGAATATTGTGTTTTGGATGACCAATCAAGAGCTGACAAGTGGCTTTCCCGGAGGGTGCCACGTGGCCCCTCGACTACAAATTTGTTTTGGAAAATTTTTATGGAGCTTGCAAGAATCGACCCCGAGTCGAGTGGCCGCCAGCCCACAGGCCCGACCGGCCCACCTACACATGGTTCTTAACAATTTTAAGGCAGAGTTTATATTTAATTTTGATTAAGGTTCAGTTTGGGTGGAAAAGGGGCCATCCCCAAAGGGCCATCTCCCTAATCACAAGACCAGAACGCGATAACTACACCCAAAACTCGGTGGATAAACGTTAACCCCGACGGTTAGGGGACCACGTGGTCACATGCATGCTTGAAGCCGATGGTCACGGTTAGTTAACTGGCAGTTAAGTTGGCAGAGTGCGTCAAATCTGGTCGAGTTGGCCAAAATGGCGGAGTTAACTACAGTCCCTCCACATTTAGTGGAGTTTCTTTAAGCCAAACTGGACAAAACTTTAGGAGGTCATCTTTGGAAGGGAGAACCTTTTTGGACGATTTTTTTTTTGATATCATATCTTCTCATCATTCTGTAGCCATTGGTACAGGTTGCAAAGCCATTGGAGTTCATCTTCAACCCCGTTTGCTTCAGGGAAGCCAAGAGAGCCATCAGGGCTAAGAGGGCATTAGAGTTGTGTTAGGCTATGCTTAACCATTTGAAGTGAACCAATAGTCATTTTAAGCTATTTTCAACATTCCAGAGCTCTGGGACAGGTTCCAGAGGCAGTAGAGGTGTTCTACAACCATTTTAGCTTTAGGGAAGCTTTTTGAGCCATTAGGGCCATTTGGAGAAGGCATTGTAATGTGTAATCTTTCACTATTTGGTAATTTGGAAAGGCATTCTTAGCTTTTTCATGTCTTTTGAATCTGTTTTTGCATTCAGATTTTCCTATTGAGGCACTTTTATGCTTTTTTAAGCATTTTAATACAAGAGGACAAGCTCATTTTGGGAGGCTTGATCCAACAAACGTAGCCCAGGAGGGGTGAAATTCTCATCAAACATCTGTGTCATTCTATGATGAAGATATCTTGTTGAACAAATCTGATTTGATATGTTAAACAATAAAAATACATATTTGCGCCTGTTTGCACCTGTAATTAAAAACATTGTTTAACCTCCTTTAACATATTGGTTTCTTCTGAAACTTCCAGCATCTGTTATACACACTCGATATTTGCTGATGGGACATTTAGAACAACAAGCTAATTGACCTCACACATAAATTCATAACAATTACCAAAAATCACCTTGTTTATTCCGCAAGACAAGAAGTATTTTGCACACATTTAAATTAATGAAGATGGATACCTTGCACACATTTTCAAGTACTTCCATTTTCAGACCAGATGGTACCAAAGCTCAAGATTAGAGCATTAGAAGCTAGAGTTTTTTCTTAGCATTTCCTTTTTGTGCAAAACAAAAAGGAGTTAAAACAGTGTAAGAGATTGACTGTTTTATGTGTTGCAAATGGTTGCTTGAATAAGAAGGGGCTTTTTGTTTGACATTTGGTTAAAGCTTGTCATTTGATTGAAGGCTTTGAGAACTCTTATTTGGAAGTTCTTTTTGTTTATTTGACCATTTACATAATTTCAACTTCTTCTATAAGTGAATATTCCTCCTTCAAGAAATTCTTCAATGATGACATGAAGAAAGAGCTCATTAAGGTGAAGGACATGGTGCAGATTCTCATATTGGATCAAAGAGAAAGTGTTAAGCTTCATGCACAATTGTTGGGTATGAAGGAAGAGAAGGAAGCAATTCTTCAAAGGTTGCATGACATGGAGAAACAACTCCTTGAAGCTCAAGAAGCTTTGTCCAAGAAAATGCTTGATGAGGAGGTAAACCATTCAAACTTGTCTTCAATTTCCTTTATTGAAAAGTGTGTTGGTTCTTTTGAAAAGCATACAAGAGAAATAGGGTCCAAATTAATGTTTAAGATGGGCTATCAAGAAGGCAAAGGTTTGGGCAAGCATGCATAAGGCATGGTTGATCCTATTTCAGTTGTGGAGTGACCCAAGAATGTTGGTCTCGATATGTGCAGTCTAATCGCGAAGAGTTAAAATCTTTGAATGCATGTGATGCGGATTTGAAAAGAACTTTTGTTCCAAGTTCTAATACACAAACATGTCATGTTTGTTTTCAAGTTCATTTCCATTGTGTTAAGCCTTCATTACAGAAAGTAGAGGATAAACATGTCACTTTTGGCGAGCCTTCAAGTTCAAACAATTTTCTAGACAAGCACATTGATGAAAGTCTGAAGAAGAAAGCTATCTCTTTCGCTAGTTCATCATCTCTAGAAGACAAAAAGGATGGACAGTCCATGCAGCAAAAGAGGTATAAACATTCACATGATCAATTTGTTTATGTTTCAACAAATAATGATAATTTTGCTTATTCAAATGAAAGAAAGTTTTGTTGCAAATTTTGTGGTGGATTTAACCATGTTACTTCAAGTTGCTGGTTGAAAAAGAAAGCACACAGGAAGCAGAAGAGGCAAAGAAAACTCTCACCGAAAGTGATGGAAAGTTGCACATTTTTTCAAAAGAAGGGACATCATGTTTCTCATTGTTGGACTTTGCATCCAACTCATCGTCCAATGCACATGCAGCTAGGGGAAAAAAAGATTGGCGCAAATGGACCTATGGATGCCATTATTGATGTGGAAATAAAAGATTCACATGAAGAACTGCTGTTACAACAAAAGACACCATGGAGTTGGCTTGGTAGGAACTGGACTAACTTCAGTCAATTTTAGCAACAGTCGGGCAGTAAATTCAAGGGAAAATTTATCCTTTTATGAGATGCTCAATTTGATGAAGTTGGGAAGATTTCAGTTATTCAAGGTTGGAGGAGTGGAGAATTAGTCTCCTCGTCTTTATTTTCAGCAATCAGAGAGATTTTGGGGTCCAAAAGCTTCCCATTTGGGAGGTGTGATCAGGTGATCATGTCGTAAGTGAAAAAAATTCTCAAATTTTGAATTGATAAAAATTGGTTGAAACTAGAACGACCAGATAGGCCTCATCGAAATGATCCTATAGTCGTGAACGACACTCAAATCCGACAATGTATGGAGGAGTTATTGTATTTTGAAAATGCCCAATAAACTGGAAAATTTGAATTAAAAAAAAATATTTCGAAGAATATTCCCCAGAATATTTGCGGGAATGTTTTGTTTTGGATGATCAATTGAGAGATGACACGTGTTCTACCTGGACGCCACCATGTGCCCCCTCGATTGCAAATTTGTTTTGGTAAAATTTTATGGAGCTCACAGGAATCGACCCCTAGTCAGGTGGCCGCCAGCCCACAGGCCCAACCGGCCCACCTACACATGGTGCTTAACAACCTTAGGGTGGAGTTTATATTTAAAGTTGATTAAGGTTCAGTTTGGGCAGAAAAGGTGCTAGCCCCCTAATCACATGACCAGAACGCGGGAACCACACCCCAAACTCAGCAGATAAATGTTAACCTCGACGTTTAGGGGACCACGTGGTCACATGCGTGCCCGACGCTAACGGTCACGATCAGTTAACTGGCAGTTAAGTTGATGAAGCGTGTCAAATTTGGTGGAGTTGGAAAAAATCACGGAGTTAACTGTAGACCCTCCACATTTAGTTGAGTTTCTTTAGGCCAAACTAGACAAAACTTAAGGAGGTCATATCTTTTGGAGGGGAGAACCTTTTTGGATGAATTGTTTTTTAATTTCGTATCTTCTCATCATTTTGGACCCATTGGTACTGGTTGCAGAGCCATTGGGTTCAACTTCAGCCCCGTTTGCTTCAGGGAAGCCAAGAGAGCCATCAGGGCCAAGAGGGAGTTGGAGCTATGTTAGGCTATGCTTAACCATTTGAAGTGAACTGATAGTCATTTTCAGCAATTTTCAGCATTCCAGAGCTATTGGGATAGGTTCTAGAGGCAGTAGAGGTGTTCTACAACCATTTTTTCTTCAGGGAATCTTTTTGAGCCATTGGGCCATTTGGAGAAGGCAGTGTGTTAGGTAATCTTTCACTGTTTAGTGATTTTGGAAAGTCATTCTTAGTTTTTTCATGTCTTCTGAATCTATTTTTGCATTCAAATTTGCCTATTGAGACACTTTTACGCTTGTATTAGAATTTTGAAGCATTTTAATACAAGAGGACAAGCTCATTTCAGGGGGTTTGATCCAGTAGACGTAGCCCAGGAGGGGTGAATTTCTCATCAAACATCTGTGTCATTTTATGCTGAAGATATTTTGCTAAACAAATCTGATTTGATATGTTAAACAATAAAAATACATATATGCACTTGTTTGCACCTGCAATTAAAAACACTGTTTAACCTCCTGAAACATATTGGTTTCTTTTGAAACTTCCAACATATGTTATACACACTCCATGTTTGCTGATGGGACATTTAGAACAACAAGCTAATTGACCTCACACAAAAAATCATAATAGTTGCCAAAATCACCTTGTTTATTTCGCAAGACAAGAAGTATTTTGCACACATTTAAATTAATGAAGATGGATACCTTGCACACATTTTCAAGTACTACCATTTTCAGATCAGATGGTGTCAGAGCTCAGGATTAGAACATTAGAAGCTATAGTTTTTACTCAGCATTTCCTTTTTGTGTAAAAAAAAAAGGTGTTAAAACAGTGTAAGAGATTGACTATTTTATGTGTTGCAAATGGTTGCTTGAATAAGAAGGGGTTTTTTGTTTGACATTTGGTTAAAGCTTGTCATTTGATTGAAAGCTTTGAGAACTCTTATTTGGAAATTCCTTTTGTTTATTTGACCATTTACATAATGTCAACTTCTTCTATAAGTGAAGGTTCCTCCTTTAAGAAATTTTTTAATGATGACATGAAGAAAGAGCTCATTAAGGTGGAGGACATGGTGCAGATTCTCATATTGGATCAAAGAGAAAGTGTTAAGCTTCATGCACAGTTGTTGGCTATGAAGGAAGATAAGGAAGCAATTCTCCAAAGGTTGCATGACATGGAGAAACAACTCCTTAAATCTCAAGAAGCTTTGTCCAAGAAAATGCCTGATGAGGAGGTAAACCATTCAAACTTGTCTTCAATTTCCTCTATTGAATAGGGTGTTGGTTCTTTTGAAAAAAATACAAGAGGTATAGGGTCCAAATTAATGTTTAAGATGGGCTATCAAGAAGGAAAAGGTTTGGGCAAGCATGCACAAGGCATGGTTGATCTTATTTCAGTTGTGGAGCGACCCAAGAATGTTAGTCTTGGATATGTGTAGTCTAATGGCGATGAATTCCAATCTTTGAATGTATGTGATGCAGATTTGAAAAGAACTTTTGTTACAAGTTCTAATACACAAACATATCAAGTTTGTTTTCAAGTTGATTGCCATTGTGTTAATCCTTCATTGTAGTAAGTAGAGGATAAACATGTCACTTTTGGCAAGCCTTCAAGTTCAGACAGTTTTCTAGACAAGCACATTGATGAAAGTTTGAAGAAGAAAGCTGTCTCTTTCGCCAGTTCATCGTCTCTAGAAGACAAAAAGGATGGACATTCCATGCAGCAAAACAGGTATAAACATTCACATGATCAATTTGATTATGTTTCAACAAAGAATGATAATTTTTCTTATTCAAATGAAAGGAAGTTTTGCTGCACATTTTGTGCTGGATTTAACCATGTTGCTTCAATTGCTGGTTGAAAAAGAAAGCACACAGGAAGCAGAAGAGGCAAAGAAAACTTTCAAAGAAAGTGATGGAAAGTTGCACATTTTGTCAAAAGAAGGGACATCATGTTTTCATTGTTGGACTTTGCATCCAACTCATCGTCCAAAGCACATGCAGCTAGAGGACAAAAATATTGATGCAAATGGATCTATGGATGCCATTATGGATGTGGAAATAAAAGATTCACATTAAGAACTGCTATTATAACAAAAGACGCCATGGAGTTGGCTTGGTAGGAAGTGGGCTAACTTCTTACTGCATTGGCAAGGTGAACTTTATTTTCAGTCTTCTTTGAAGTTTGACCATTGTAGGAACAATATGCTTTCTGAAAAATATAGTTGCGGTTCTGCAAATTTCAAGATTTTGCATCATGACTCAGTCAATTTTAGCAACGGTCGGTCAATGAATTCAAGGGAAAATTTATCTTTTGATGAGAAGCTCAATTTGATGAAGTCGAGAATATTTAAGTTATTCAAGGTTGGAAGAGTGGAGAATCAATCTCCTCGTCTTCATTTTCAGTAATCAGAGAGCTTTTGAGGTCCAAAAGCTTCCCATTTGGGAGGTGTGATCAAGTGATCATGTCCTAAGTGGAAAAAATGCTCAAATTTTGAATTGCTCAGAATTGGTTGAAATTAGAACGACTGGATAGGCATTGTCAAAACGATCCTATATTCGTGAACGACACTCAAATCCGACACTGTATGGAGGAGTTATCGCATTTTTAAAATGCCCAATAAACTGTGAAATTTGAATTTAAAAAATAAATTAAAAAAATATTCCGAGGAATATTCCCTAGAATATTCATGGGAATATTTTGTTTTGGATGACCAATCGGGAGCTGACACGTGGCTTTCTTGGAGACCACCATGTGGCCCCTTGACTGCAAATTTATTTTGGCAAAATTTTAGGGAGCTCGCAGGAATCGACCCCAGGACGGGTGGCCACCAGCCCAAAGGCCCGACTAGCCTGCCTACACATGGTTCTTAACAACTTTAGGGTGGAGTTTATATTTAAAGTTGATTAAGGTTCATTTTGGGTGGAAAAGGGGCCAACCCCTAAGGGCCAGCTCCCTAATCACATGACCAGAACACGGGCACCACACCCCAAACTCGGCGGATAAATGTTAACCCCGATGGTTAGGGGACCACGTGGTGACATGCGCGCCCGAAGCCGACGGTAACGGTTAGTTAACTGGCAGTTAAGTTGGTGGAGCACGCCAAATCTAGTGGAGTTGGCCAAAATGGCGGAGTTAACTGCAGTCCCTCCACATTTAGTGGAGTTTCTTTAGGCCAAACTAGACAAAACTTTAGGAGGTCATAACCTTTGGAGGGGAGAACTGTTTTGGACGAATTTGTTTTTTGATAATGTATCTTCTCATCATTCTAGAGGCATTGGCATAGGTTGCAGAGCCATTGGAGTTCATCTTCAGCCTCGTTTGCTTCAGGGAAGCCAAGAGAGCCATCAGGGCCAAGAGGGAGTTGGAGCTGTGTTAGGCTATGCTTAACCATTTGAAGTGAACCAATAGTCATTTTCAGCTATTTTCAACATTCCAGAGCTATTGGGAAAGGTTCTAGAGGCAGTGGAGGTGTTCTACAGCCATTTTAGCTTCAGGGAAGCTTTTTGAGCCATTAGGGCCATTTGGATAAGGCACTGTATTGGGTAATCTTTCATTGTTTAGTGATTTTGGAAATGTATTCTTAGATTTTTCATGTCTTCTGAATCTATTTTTGCATTCAAATTTGCCTATTGAGGCACTTTTACCCTTGTATTAGCATTTTGAAGCATTTTTTTTTTTAGACAAACTTCGGTTGCTATATTATAATCTGAAAAAAAGAGAGGCAGTTCGCCATACATACAATATTTCCTGGACATCATGGATCCAAGGAATTACAAAAAGGGTCCCTTCCTTGATCCTTGTTCTAGTATTCCTGCCTCTAAGGCTTCTTATACTACTGTAAATCCTTACATATTGCAAGCACCAAAATTTACAACTACAAAACATATTTAATCTATCTCTATATGGCTGATCTTCCTAGCTGTGGACTCTTCTGGGTATGGGTCCGGCTCATTCTGTTTTGCACTGGAGGAAGAAGGGGTTTCCTTGAACTTTTTGTCCATCATGAACTTGAGGACTACTATCGATTCTTCTGCGTGGCTGCACCGGTTGGCCAAGTTGCTGAACTGTTCATGTAGAGAATTGACTCTGTGCAGGAACAGATTGATCTCTGCCCGATACTTCTCATTGAGAACTCTGAACTGATCTTCCATTCGCGTTTCCAAGCTTCGGACTTGGTCCTCCAGTGCACGCTGTTGCGCTCTCAACTCCTCGAACTCTGCCTGAAGGTCTCTGCAGTGGAAGCAATCTTCTGAGCGGGCCATTATCACTGAAAATTCCCTGTCTGCGTTGTTGGCTTCTTTAGCGCGGGACCTCTGAGTTCTTTGCTTACTGCAGACTGCAACCACGACTCTCGCAGGATTGTTATGATTCTGCTGGGCGCTATAACAACTCCCTCGGGCTGATTGGAGATGAACGGGAACGATAATGTCCTGTTGCCTGGAGAAACTGGCTTTCTTAATGTATTGAGGAGTTCTGCCATCTGGGGTATAAATAGAAACCATTTGCATGCTGTGAGGGCGGGAAGATGCCCGTCTACGGCTCGCAGTAGTCCACGGAATGGTCAAATGCATATCTTGAACCGCAAATGGGATCCTACTGCAAGGACGATTCTCTGCTGGATTTCTCTTGATTCCCATGCATTGAATCGATGTTCTGATCTCATTTCTGATCCAAATCCTGCCTACCTTACCTGCTCCGTCATCGGCACTGATTACTTGTCTGATGTCATTGGTTCTGTCAGTTGTGGTACACCTGCTGTTGACTAACTGTTGTAGGTTCATGGTAATGGCTGCAGAGAGACAGTGTTATTACAACTCAGGCTGCCCTTGGAGCGCTCGCATGCCCTGTTGGCATACTTATCAGCCTCCTTGTTCAGGCCACGTAGGATGTGATAGTATTCGACCTCTTCCATTGAAGCATGGAGGATCTGATTTCGGTGGTTTATCTACTGGAGGAGGATATTCGGCGTGCTCTGTCTCTGCGCCATAAGCCTGATAATTATTGCTGAGTCCCCAAATACCACTGCCTTTCGTATCCCTAATTTTAGCAGCTGTGTGAGGCCCTGATATAATGCTAATCCCTCTGCCCTGTTGTTGGAGATCTCTCCTAGCCCCCATTCGAAGTGAAGCATGCTCTCTCCATTTGCGTTGCAAATTAGACCCCCTGCACCTGCTTGGCCCGGGTTCGATTTAGAAGCTCCATCAAAAAATAAGTAGAACCTGTTACAATTTCTCAGCCAATTCGAAAATTCCTCATCCTTTAGCCTCAGTTTCCATGCGCTACTTGGTTCTTTCATTTGTGTTCTTCCTTGGTTTGTTTCCTGAGCGCTAGCAATATTCTCTAAAACATAGCTGATCAGGTTTCTCTCTTCCATGCTATAATTTGTTGCCTCAATCTTGCCTTTGGTGTGATTTGTGACTGTCTCCTCCGCTAACATTTTTGCCTTGTGACAAATTATCCTGGTGTTGCAGCCTTTCTCCTGGAAGACCTTTCCATTTCTTGCCAACCAAATGCGCCATAAAAGGGTTAGAGGAATGGTGTTCCATACCCTTTGCACCAATTTACTCCTTTTCTCTTTCCATGGACAGTTCTTTCTCCATTTGTGTATCGTTTCTGCAATAGTTGCCTGAGGCTCCCAGGAAGCTTCCCCTATTGAGGCCATCTTTCTCCAACATTCATCAGCCACCGGACATTCTATAAACAGGTGCTGGATTGTTTCCTCTGATCTACAGCAGTTTGGGCATCTGGATGGCCCCATTATGCCTCTTTTCTTTAAGTTTTCCGCTGTTAGTGTTTTTCCTTTCAAGAGCAGCCAAATGAAAAATTTGATTTTGGGGGGTGCTTCTGCTCTCCATACAAGTTTCCATTGGTTCCATATTTCCTGATGGAAGTTGCTCTCACATAGAAATTGGTGTCCATCTTTAACCGTGTATTGAGTTCCAGTTGGGTCCCAACGATATCCATCATGCTTGCCTTCTTGGATCGGAGCTTTGCTGTGTAGGAGATTCTTTAGGACAGTGAGGCTAGTGTCTAGCTCCCTGGGATGATCCGGGAAATTCCAACCTGTCCATGCTTGAGAATGATTGTCCCATTGTGATATTTGGGCCTGTCAGGTGGAAAGAGTCGATAGTGCGGACACAACCAACCTCCCTAGGAGCCTAAGACTCTCTAGTGACAAACAAGACAAACTAGAACTATCCTTCTCTAAACATGCATTATAATATGAGAAATCAAGTGTTTTGATCCTACCTGTGATCCAACGCTGTTGTAGCAGTCCAGCTTTGTTGATCTGGATGAGCTCCTCCTTTTCTCCAAAACCTGCAATCACCAACAGTCAAACAATTAAATAGCACCTGATTATAACATAAAACAAAGCATATTCAACATATAGACCAAGGAGTACATGAAATAACCCATAAACAACAAGTTATTGAGAAGAATGGACCAATTTGCATTAAAGGTAATCAAAAGGAACCATTACAACCTGAGCCTTGGTGTTGTGCAAGCTCCTTCCAGGGTCCACAAGAGTTCTCCTTTACTTTGACAAAGCTCACCCACTTCCAAATAGAACAAGCAAAGATGGCAATCTCTCCTCACAAGCTTCTAAATGGGAGTCCTAATTCCTGCAGCATTTACCCTTAGAAATGTATAGCTTTTTCCTCTCCTCCTTCTGGCCCAATGCCTGTATTTATAGTGCTCAAGAGGAGGTTAATCAGGTCCACCATCAATGGGATAATCCCCTCTTTGGGTGGGATAGCTCCCTTATTGATGGGATAAGTTCCTCTTTGATAGGAGTGCATGAACCATCTGGAGGCGCTCAATACACGTCGAACAACCTTCTAGAATGCTCTAGAAATGACCACAAGTAACTTTTTAAAGATGAAACTTGTGCATTCTAACCTTTACAGGGGGATGCACCTGCCCCTTTACATACAGAGCATCCAAAGACGCAGTTTTTGTGAACATTGGGTGCGTCCCCGCAGGTAAGGTTGAGATAACCTGCGTCCCCAGAGATAAATACATTTAGAAAGACTTTCTCTCTTTTTTGGAGTTTGACATGGAGAGCAGAGGCATAAGACTTGCTTAAGAGGGTAGCATGACTGTTGATAGAGCCATACTAACTGTAAATAGTCATGGTGACATTTTTTAGTGTAACAATTGCCCCCTAAAGTGCGAAGCCTGGAATATATTAGGGTTTTGTATTATCTAGGAAGGGTGAAGCGCTTTATCATTTCAAGGATTATCTCGTGGAGAGCCTGGTCAGAACCTGCAATTTTCAACACAAAATACATGTATAAGATTATATCATCACTGAGGTAGGCATTCCCATTCTCAGATTAAAACTTTAACTAACAGACTAACTACTCTGATACAGGAATGATCTTGCAGTACATCATAATCATAGACTTTTGTAGACACAGTATGGGCGCAACCATCTGTTTGTGATTAGTCTACTTAGATAATGAATACAAACCTCCTCGCAGCCTGGATGGTAGAAACTAGATCCAGGGTCTTCATTTCTACTTCTCGAATTGGTACGATTCTAGCCATGCGAATAAATGAGTTGATGTCGAACATGGTAGAAACCACTTGATTACCAGTCGATGATGAAAACTGTTAACAAGCGTGAGAGAGACCACCAGTAATGTCAATGGTTCTCAAAGTACCCAGTACAATCCATGAGATGTGAATGAATGAGTTGATGTCGAACATTTCACGGAATCCTTCGATCGAAAGTCAATGATGTAAACTGACGTCAAAGGCGAGAAACCTGCCATTGATGCATGTAGACTTCAAGGCACTGACGATTTCTAAGTCATCTCTCTAGATAATGTGTTGATGTCGATAGAAAGCGACCCGTTGCAGGCAAGCCCACAACACGAAATCATTGTTCAAGTTGAAGAAATGTTGCTGTAAGGACTGACTCAGGGATGGTCAAATGGATGACAAGTATTTTGCAGATGAAAGTTTTACTTGCAGACCTCTTGAACACATAACGACACGACAGATGGCTTGGTGATGAATAATTGAAAGTTAATCCCCAAAACCCGGTTAAAGACTTTCAAAGTGGTTTGATCAACTGTGAGGTAAGGATTTCCCAACCCAAGTGAATGAAAAAGTGTCGTGTTCAAGAGTGGTAATAAAGTTTCTTCTGAGACAAAAGATAACAAATAGGCTCATTCTTCTCTCTTTTCCCCCACCATTTCTGGCAAGTACCTCTTTATTTTTAACAAGCTTGAGGAGGATAACATATGCTTGATTATAAGCTCATCCTTTGGATGAGTCCATCCTAGTTTTGATTCGAACCCTAGGAAGGAGTGGTTCGTTCCAGTTTGTGATTGAACAGGTCCTTTACTGTGAAATGTTTAACGAGCCCAGTATAGGAGAAACTCGGTGTTTTTCAATTTTAGAGAGTCTGAAAAACTTAAGAAGACTCCAAGTTGAACTTTTTCGTAGATTTGTGTCCCTCAAGCCCGAAAAAGTATAAAATAATACCTGGGGGAACCGCTTGATCTTGCGACCAAGGAGTACTTTCATAATTAGTGCCACTGACCTGAAAAGTAAAAAGCGATCAAGGACACGTCGTTTTATTTCCGTATCGAGTTTGAAACGACAAAAACACGGCAATCTTTTCCTAATTTTACGGTCAGAAAAGAGCTATAAGGGGACCGTCTTTTAATTTCCGTTTTAACGAGTGTAAAAGAAACACTCGGCAATCTTTTCATGTTTTAGGAGTCAGAAAAGGGCTTAAAAGATGACTCTGAGGTTTCGCTTTTTCGTAAGTTTTAATGAGTTCGAAAAAGGGATAAAAATATACTCATGGTTTTCACTTTTTCGTAAGTTTTAACGAGTTCGAAAAAATGATAAAAATGTACTCATATGGCCGACTTTCAACTTAATTTACGAGCAGGAAAAGACGGAAAGAACTCGGCATTTTCATTTGTTTTACGAGAATGAAAAATAGCAAAATAATCTCGAGATTTTCATGAGTTTAACGAGTCTTGAAAATAACTGAAATTGACTCGAAATAGGTTTCATTTTTACAAAAGCTTGAAACAGAGAAAAACTATGCTTCAAAGTAGTTTCATTTTTACACAAGCTTGAAACAGAGATAAAACTGTGCTTGATGCCCCCTAAGCATAACTGCTAGAGTGCATGCCCCCATAGCTTCATTTCATTCAACCAGTTGGATGAAATGAAGGCCGAGTTACGAGATCATTGAAAGACTTGACCTAAAACTGTAAGAAAACTATGCAAAAACTGAAATAACTAACCCAAACATACAACCTAACATTTATGAGATCTAGTCAATCTCTCGACTCAAGTAGAGGAGGATTTGTTTCATTTTTTAACGAGCTTGTCACAGGAAAAGAACTATGCTCGGATTTGGTTTCATGTTTACGCAAGCTTGAAACGAAAAACTATGCTTGTTATAAGTTCACATGCCCCCAACATAATGACGCAAAACGAGGTACATGCCCCCCAAGCTTCATTGCATTCAATGAGGTGGATGGAATGAAGCTTTACTTTCAAGATCTTGGAAAGACTTGTGGGAGTTGTTTCATTTTTTAGTGAGGTTGACACAGGAAACGAACTATCCTCAAAACCCTTGTTTCATTTTTTAAACGAGCTTGACACAAGATAAGGAACTATGCTCATAACTACTCTCTACAATCTACCTAACAAAAACTCTACTCTAAAAACCTTGATTCATTTTTTAACGAGCTTGACACAAGACAATGAACTATGCTCTAAAATCCTTGTTTCATTTGTTAATGAGCTTGACACAAGACAAGGAACTATGCTCATGACTACTCTCTACCTACTTAACCTACCCTTGTTTCATTTTTTAACGAGCTTGACACAAGACAAGGAACTATGCTCAAAAAGTTCGCATGCCCCCAGTATAATGATGCAAAGCGAGGTACATGCCCCCCAGGCTTCATTGCATTCAACCAGATGGATGGAATGAAGGTTTACTTTCAATATTTAACTTGAAAAGGGAGTTGTTTCATTTTTAAGGAGGTTGACACAAGAAAAGAACTATCCTCATACCTGATTCATTTTTTTAACGAGGTTGACTCAGTAACAGGAACTGTCCTCAAACCTGATTCATTTTTAACGAGGTTGACTCAGTAACAGGATCTGTCCTCAAAACCTTACTTTCTACAATCTACCTACATATCCTAAAATCTACCTGATTCATTTTTTAACGAGGTTGACTCAGTAAAAGAACTATCCTCATGCACACTGTTTCATTTTTTAACGAGGTCGACACAGTAAAAGGAACTTTCCTCGTATACACTGATTCATTTTTTAACGAGGTTGACACAGTAAAAGGAACTTTCCTCACAGCATCCAGTTTCATTTTTTAACGAGGTTGAGACGGGAACAAACTATCCTCGTAACTCCTTGTTTCATTTTTTAATGAGCTTGACACAAGACAAGGAACTATGCTCATGACTTCCAGTTTCATTTTTTAACGAGGTTGAGACTAGAAGAAACTATCCTCACACTTACTGATTCATTTTTTAACGAGGTCGACTCAGTAAAAGGAACTTTCCTCGTACCATCCAATTTCATTTTTTAAGGAGGTTGAGAGAGGAACAAACTATCCTCACACCATTGATCATGGCTTCCAACTGGAAGAAAGACATGTCAACGGACACACCTTGATCATGGCTTCCAAAAGGTCTTCATCCGAAGGAAGAATAGTTTTCTGGAAGGAACACATGTCAAGGGACTCAAAAGGGAGAAGAACATCGTGTTCAAGTAATCCCATAGAGTTTTCCATGTCAATTACTGGATCTAAATCGAAGGAAGATGAGCAAACAGTGAAAGGCTCACTTACATCGGTAACTGAAATCATGGGACCAGTTGCCACATAATTAACCCGTGGCAGGGTAGATACCACTTTAGAATCAGGAACATTTAGGGGTGTCATATTATTGGTAGTTGAAACAAGACTAGGGAACGAAAGCTGGTCTACAGTCACAATATTTCCATTGTGAGGGAAAGACATCACGCGAAAGAGTGTCGATACGACAGCTTTCATTGCATAAACATAGTCTCGCCCAAGGAGTAAATTGAAATCCAAGGGACCTCGAACTACCATACGATCAATACAGACAGTTTTACCTTCCAATGTAATAGAAAACTTAGGAAGGATCCCTAAAGGTTCACTAATGGTTCTATTAAAAGCTTTCAGATTCTGCGTAATAGGCGCAAGCTGAGGGGAACCCAAAGCTTTCCAAACAGTTGAGGATAAAATACTAACAGAAGCACCTTCATCTACCTGAGTACGATGTATGTCCCTACCACCAGCTTTGACAATGACTTGGAAAGGGATGGAGGAAGGAAGACGAGGTTCTGTCAGTCTATTCCAATCAAAGGAAAAGACCTCAGTACTTGGAGGGGGTTCTGTAGAAACAGGTGAAATGCCCCCCGGCATAGAAGAATCTGATGTAACAAGAAGAACCTGAGCGGTATGAAGTTCACTCTCTAAAGGGAAAGTGGGATCGACCGAATGTGAAATCGAATCGACCACTTGATCAACTAATTGATCACCAATCTGAGTGACATGAGTTTCACTCTCCAATGGAAGAGTGTGATCGACTGTATTTGAATTTAGATCAATCACTCCTTCAGTTGACGGTAGGTTGGGAGAAAGTTTACGGTAACCAGTTGGAAATTCTTGCTGTGGAACAGTAAGGTTTTCCAACAATGTTGAGGCTTCATCCATGTAAGGGCAAATGTGAGTTTGATGACTCCCTTTGCATAACTTACAAGGAAACCCAACTTTACCCTTTTTCCCAGGAGCCTGACTATCACTGGTTGATGGATCAACGGAAAGTTGATGAGATTTTTCTGACCATACTTCCAAGACCTTTGGAATACCAGGACAATTGACAAGGAAGTGGTCACCCTTACAAAGCCTGCAAGGGTATTTGGGTTTACGATGCATGTCGCAGTTTTCCTCAACACAACTAACACTTACAGTCATGGTTGGTTGGTTGACTTCTTTCTTATCTTGCTTCTTCTTCTTCTTCTTCTTCTTCTTCCCTTTCTTCTTCTTCTTAGCCTCCTGGTTACTAGCATCAAGGCTTTTACCAGGCGAAGAGGAAGAAATGGAGGAAGAAAAATTAGGCGAAGGAGGTAAAGGGTCAACAAAAGGTTGGTGATGCTGAGATGGTGAACTCTGTTGAGGTGAATCATCCGGTTGAGATGGAACAATTGGAGTACTTTGGGCCAACGAAGTTGAAAATAACCATATCGGTAATCCTATTGTAAATCCAGGTAATGACAAAGTAGCCATATAAGGAGGACCAACATTTCCAAAGTAAGGAAAAGTACCAGGATTCTCATTAGGAGGGGTTCCTAGGTTGATAAATTCCGGAACATTTGCCATTATATTCAACTTCAGTGAATTTTATTAACAATCTTAAAACTAAAATTAACAATTCACAATTCACACTTAACAACTAAAATTCACAATTCACACCTATGGTCTCTAAAAGTAAAAACAAACAAATTAACACGCGCTATCAAATCTAGGAGTCAAACCATACACAAACAGTAACCTTCCGGACCGAAAACACTAGTTGGGGATGAAATCCAACATCGCAGAATTCAGTACAGAAGTGGCGGGTAGAACAGTTACCCCGGCAACCTGCTTAATGAATAGACTGGACCAAGTTCCTCCACTTTAATCGTCTCGAGTGAAGTGAACCCCCCAGAAAATCCAAGTGAGTATAGCTGACTTCTGCTCCAGGTACAGTGGGATCTTCCCTCCACCGTCACCTTGGGTAGAATCCTAAGATAATGGTCACTAAGGTTACCAACAGCAAAAAATGCACCTGGGGGAACAGTCTACACTCCGACAGCACACAAGGGCAGAGTATCAAGCTCAATCCCCTTGCCGGCTCCTTGACAATAATCCAAGGTTTACCGACAAGTGACCCCTGTCTCCTCGACAATGGTTAATCCGAGGTTTACCGTTTGTAATACGTGCGTGTCTGGCGTCGTTCCCAACGAGGGGGGATTGATCCCCTCACTGGTTCGGACAAGAGCTCGTGCTTCTCCTTTAAGAGGAGCTTTCCCAGAGTACAAATGAAACAATTGGATTTATCCTACCACAAGATGAGCTACTTGTTTGGTTTTGCTGTCTTGGAGAGTTAATTACTCTCCTACTCCAAGACACTAGCCTAAGCTATGTTGGTGTTTCAGAGCTCTAGAAATGTAAAAATTACTAGATGAATTTTAATTAAGCGCTGTGTTATTAAGGCTGTTATTACTCAAATGGGTAAATGGATACGAAACCAATGGTGTTATGACCCGACTCAACTGAATGCAATCGAATATGATAATGTAATCCTTTCAATTCGATGAACCCTATCTAAAGTAAGGAGAGAGTTGCCATTCACTTCCAACAATGCAAAAATTGATCACTAAGAGAAAATATAACAAATTCTCTAATGCACTACCTTTATCAAGAAAAACTAATGCAAATCAATTCCAAACCATTTTTTTTATTTTTATTTTTGTGTAAATTCAAATCAAAGAAAGCTGATCTAAATCTACGATTGATTTTTCAGAATGTAAACTATGCAATGGTAATCTAAGCACAATTCACTTGAAAAGTATGCAAATGTAATCTATGCACATTTTTCATTCATATTCTGAAAATGAGAATTCTAATTATGCAAATGTGATCTATGCAAGAGAATTCTCAAACACAAGACGATTCTAATGTGATCTAAGAACCAATCAAGTGCAAATTGAGAAAATTGGGTGAAAGTTCCAAAGATCAAAAATAAAAACACTCAAAGGCGATTAACACTCATACACAATTTAGCCCCCCCCGGCGAATGAGGGGGAATTTTTTTTGCAAAAATGAAAGCAAAAAGATGCAAAATTGTGAAAGGACTGAGACAAACCTCCAAGTAATGACCAAAGGAAATCAAATCAAGAATTTCTCAAAAAGAGACTCAAAACACCCAATTGATGAAAGCTTAGAGAAGGAATGCTAATGAAACAAGCTTAGGTGAAGATTTTTGACAAGAGACTAATGAATCTGGGTAGTAAAAACTAAGAAAAAACAAAATCTAAGAGCAAAAATGCAAAAAAATGGAATTTTCTCAAATTTTAGCAGGGGACGCAGGCGACCCGTTAGCACAGGTGCGGGCCCGCTCTGTGCACACAGCGACAGTGCGTCCAGGGACGCACTGTGCAACACTCAGAGGGTGCGTCCTACTGAAAAACTCAAGAAAAACCAAAATGAATCTAATCCTAAGCTAACCCACCCACAGACAAAGTCACAGAGCCAAAACCAGAAAAATAAACCAATTTTCTCAGAGCAAAGTTCACACAAAGGAAAAGACTTTTTACATCAATGGAATCCCCAGCGGAGTCGCCAATTTGTCAGGCGGAAAGAGTCGATAGTGCGGACACAACCAACCTCCCTAGGAGCCTAAGACTCTCTAGTGACAAACAAGACAAACTAGAACTATCCTTCTCTAAACATGCATTATAATATGAGAAATCAAGTGTTTTGATCCTACCTGTGATCCAACGCTGTTGTAGCAGTCCAGCTTTGTTGATCTGGATGAGCTCCTCCTTTTCTCCAAAACCTGCAATCACCAACAGTCAAACAATTAAATAGCACCTGATTATAACATAAAACAAAGCATATTCAACATATAGACCAAGGAGTACATGAAATAACCCATAAACAACAAGTTATTGAGAAGAATGGACCAATTTGCATTAAAGGTAATCAAAAGGAACCATTACAACCTGAGCCTTGGTGTTGTGCAAGCTCCTTCCAGGGTCCACAAGAGTTCTCCTTTACTTTGACAAAGCTCACCCACTTCCAAATAGAACAAGCAAAGATGGCAATCTCTCCTCACAAGCTTCTAAATGGGAGTCCTAATTCCTGCAGCATTTACCCTTAGAAATGTATAGCTTTTTCCTCTCCTCCTTCTGGCCCAATGCCTGTATTTATAGTGCTCAAGAGGAGGTTAATCAGGTCCACCATCAATGGGATAATCCCCTCTTTGGGTGGGATAGCTCCCTTATTGATGGGATAAGTTCCTCTTTGATAGGAGTGCATGAACCATTTGGAGGCGCTCAATACACGTCGAACAACCTTCTAGAATGCTCTAGAAATGACCACAAGTAACTTTTTAAAGATGAAACTTGCGCATTCTAACCTTTACAGGGGGACGCACCTGCCCCTTTACATACAGAGCGTCCAAAGACGCAGTTTTTGTGAACATTGGGTGCGTCCCCGCAGGTAAGGTTGAGAGAACCTGCGTCCCCAGAGATAAATACATTTAGAAAGACTTTCTCTCTTTTTTGGAGTTTGACATGGAGAGAAGAGGCATAAGACTTGCTTAAGAGGGTAGCATGACTGTTGATAGAGCCATACTAACTGTAAATAGTCATGGTGACATTTTTTAGTGTAACAGGGCCAAGTGCATTATTCCTTTGCCGTTGAGCCAGTTTATGGCAGGGATTGCCTCCATGTTTGTTCCAATGGGATGCTGCCCTAAAATTCTGTCTGTGGAGAAGTTGATGCTGCTCCCCCCTCCTGGGACCTTTGAGATATTCTGAGACATAAAGGTAATGGCCTTCTTGCAGAGTTGCCAAATTTTTGTACTATCTCTATTGGGTATGTTAGTCTCCAGGAGTTGATGCCTTGTGCAGTTCAGGTATTTTGCTTCTAAAACCTTCTTCCACCACGCTGTAGGCCCTGTGATCAACCTCCATACTATTTTAGCTCCAAGTGCTAAATTTAGCAATTTTGGTGATCTGATGCCTAATCCTCCTTTTTCCTGAGATTGAATGATGTTCTTCCAGCTTACAAGATTGAATTTTTTTTTATCCGTTTTCCCTCCTTGCCAAAGGAAGTGCCTGAGAGCTCTTTCCATTTTCTGATGGAAAACAACAGGAGCTTGATATAAGGAGAAACGATATATGGGAAGAGAAGCTATACCTGATTTTAGAAGAACTAGTCGCCCTGCTGGATTCAGCCACATGGTGCCCCATTGCTGGATTTTTCTCTTTATTTTGTCAAGAATTTCGTTCCAGGTATCAGCTTTCAGCGGTCCCATACTTACTGGCATCCCTAGATAGGAGAAATGATTCCAGACTAGTTTGCAGGAGACTCCAAATATACTTGCAATGTTATGGATGGTGTGATTTGGTGTGTTCCAACCATATATACAACTTTTTATCTGATTAACCTTCCCACCTGAGTAATCCATGAATTGGTCTAAAATCTTCTTAAAGCGCCTTGCAATAGTGGTGGAAGCTCCTCCTATTAAGAGAGTATCATCTGCAAATTGAGAGTGATTGATGTTCTTTGTTCCTTGTTCGATCTTGATGCCAGTGATTAGACCTATTCTCCGGTTGTAATCCAAGGTTTGACTGAATGATTCAGCCATAAGGATAAACAAGTAAGGTGATAGAGGGCAGCCTTGTCTAAGGCCACGAGAAGATTGGAATGCAGCACACGGTCTCCCATTAATTAAAGGGGAGATCCAGGGATCCGTTATACAAGCTTTGATCATTGTGATAAAGGAGGGGTCAAATCCCATTTTATGAAGAACAGCATACAGGAAGGAATGCCTTACCCTATCAAAAGCATTGGCGAGATCCAGCTTAAGGACAAACCCTTTCTCTTTTCTGCTTAAACTTGAGTGGATGGCCTCTTGCACAAGAAGGATAGAGTCAGTGATGTGCCTATTAGGGAGAAAACCCCCTTGGTTTTCTGAGATCAGGAATGGGAGGTGTGGCTTGAGCCTGGATGCTAGAATTTTTGAAATTATTTTATATGCTGAGTTGCATAGAGATATTGGCCGAAATCTTGAAAAAGTGGAAGGTCTGTTCTCTTTTGGGATTAAGGCTAGATAGGTGGAGTTGGTAAATCCCCCCATTTTGCCTTTTTTAAGAACCCAACGAATCATCTTTGTGAGATCTTTTTTAATCATCTGCCAATATTCTCTATAAAAGCTGATTGGGAACCCATCAGGTCCTGGAGCTTTATCTGGGTGTAAGCTCCAAATTGCTGCTTGGATTTCTTCTTCTTCTACTTCTTTTCTAAGACTGCTGTTCATTTCTTGTGTGACTCCTTTAGACAGGTGCTGCAGCATGCTTGAATAATCCTCCTCATCTTTATCCTCAGTCAGAAGGCTATTAAAGTGTTTGGTGGCTGCTTCCTTTATAGAGTCCTGAGTGTTGTAACTGTTCCCTTCATTATCCTTTATTGTGCTCACTGTATTTCTGGCCTTTCGAACCGTGGCCTGCTTGTGGAAATAAGCTGTGTTTTTGTCCCCCTCTTGCAACCAGAGTTGCCTTGATTTCAGTCTCCATTTTGTTTCTTCATCCCTTATAGTTTGACTCAGCTGAGAATATAATCTAGTTTCTTGCTCTTTAGTTTGCTGGGATAGCCCAAGAGCTTCAATTCTTTGCTGCACTTCCTCTAGCTCTTGCTTAATTTTATTTTTGCTCACCTCAGGCTCTTGATAGTTGTTCTTTGCCCAATTTTTTAGAGCCTGTCTTACTCTCTTCAATTTTGTCTCCCAAATATAAGTTGGCGATCCTTCCACATGCTGAATCCAAGCCTGCCGCACCACATCTTTTGCTGCTGGGGAACGATTCCAAATGGAGCAGTATTTGAAGGGTATGGGTCCTAACTGACATTGATTATGAAGAGTAAGCATTATTGGGTAATGATCAGAGGCTGAAACATTGAGAATATTTGAATAGCTTATAGTTAAGGTGGACAGGTATGCTATACTTATAAGGAACCTATCAAGACGTTCCATGATATTGCCGACACCAATTCTTCTGTTACTCCAGGTGTACCTATGGTTTTTGGGTCTGATATCAACAAGGTCTTGCTCCTGCATGATAGTCTCAAGTCGACTTCTGAAAGGATCAGGGGTGAAGTTTCCTCCTCTTTTTTCGTTAGCGTGCATCACCAGATTTAAGTCTCCTGCTATAATGAGATTATTGTTCTGCTCTTCTTCTATACTTGCTTCCAATGTGTTCCAACACACTTCTTTCTCTCTGTACTGATTCGGTGCATATATGTTGTAAACTGTTACCTTTGAGCCACCAGTTTTGCTTTCCAGTTTGACTCGAATCCAGTTCTGATGGACTCTGGTGGAATCACAGATCCATTTATTGCTATCCCACATAGTTAGTATGCCGCCTGAGGCTCCTCTTGCTTCGCTTGCACATCCATTGAAATGCTTTTGCTGGCTTATTACTCTGCTAATTTCTGACTGATCTTGCTTTGTTTCTTGGATAAGAACAATTTCAGGGTGAAAGGGCTTTCACTGTGTATTAAATCCTTGAGGGCAGCTATCTTGGAGGGGTGCCCTAATCCCCTACTATTCCAAGATAGTATTTTCATCATGATTTACTGGTTACATGGAGAGGTGCTCGCCTCTCATTGCCTTTGTTACTATTTTCTTTTTCCAAGTGTCCTAGAATGAAGGACTCTATTGGAGTCTGGGAACCCATGGCTATGTCTTTCTCAGCATTTTCCTCCCTCTGTTGCTTGGCCGATTTCCTGCCAGGCCCATGCTTTTTTGGAACATCACTGGGCGCTCCATGTTCCTTTGAAGAGCTCCTGGTAATCCTAGAAGAAGGGGGTTCGGGAGAGGGCTGGGAGATGTGAGGAGGAGAAAGATGGAGCGGAGGATCTGTGGAAGGGAAATCAGGCCCAGAATCTGCCTCAGAGAGGATCACGAAGGGATTAGAGGATGGAGGGATAGGAGGATTGGAAATCCGAGGAGGTGAGGGAGGATTTTGAAGGGGAGGTTGCTGGGAGGAGGAGGGTTGCTGATGGGAAGGTTGCTGACGGGAAGGATGCTGATGGGAAGGACCAGGGGCCTCAGATTCCGTAGATTTGAGGGGAGGAGTTGGTTTTTTCCTTTTTACAGTTTCCCATTGCCCATCCTGCTCATCAGATTCTACATTAACTATTTTAGTGCATCTATTTGCAAAGTGTCCATATTCGTGGCATACCTTGCATTTGAAGGGTATCTGCTCGTAGTCCAACTGCCGAATATGGCACCAGTCATCAAATTTCAGTTTGATCGCTTCCGGAAGTCCTCGACCCAGATCGACTTCAACACAAATCCACGCACATGCCTGCATGTTGTCTTTTGGTTCACTGCGATCTATGTATTTCCCAACAACATTTCCTATTGCTTTAACCGAGTCGTCCCCCCAGCAGTGAAGGGGAAGGTGAGGCAGTCTAACCCAAACTGGGACTACATTTGGTATATCAAGTTCTGGATCAAAATCTGGAGTCCATTTATTGAGATAGAGACCTCTGGAGTCCATAAAGTAAGGCCCATTTCTGAATATTAGATCTTTATCCTCTTTGGTTTCAAAATGAAAAGTAAAATATCCTCTGCCACAAAATCTGATGGATATTTTACCCTGGATCTTGTCCGACCAGTTTCGCTCGACCCATCTTTGCACTGTTCTGGGTGATGGCCATAGTCCTGTAAATTGCCCGATTAACCCTTTCTCTGCTAGGGAAATGGCTGCCATGCGCGGAATGGTAGGAGGCAATTGGACTTCCTGTAATACATCAAGCTTCTTCACAAGCTTTGTTGCTGTTAGGTCTTTGCGGAGGGAGTGACTTTACCAGATTGGAGAAGGCTCTTTGCAGCTCCGGATCCCCACCGGGTGGATCCGGAGGATCCATGCTGAAGCTCGTTCGTTCAGGCATTCCCATGCCGAGGCGATCACGGGTTCAGACGCGCGCGCAACAACAGCTCAACTTCAGAGTGGTAATCTCCACTTTTTTGGAGCATTTTAATACAAGAGGACAAGATCATTTTGGGAGGCTTGATCCAACAGACGTGAAATGCTCATAAAATATCTGTGTCATTCTATGCTGAAGATATCTTGCTGAACAAATCTGATTTGATATGTTAAACAATAAAAATACATATTTGCGCCAGTTTACACCTGTAATTAAAAACACTATTTAACCTCCTCAAACATATTGGTTTCTTTTGAAACTTCCAGCATATGTTATACACACTTGATATTTGCTGATGGGACATTTAGAAAAACAAGCTAATTGACCTCACACAAAAATTCATAACAGTTACCAAAAATCACCTTGTTTATTCTGCAAGACAAGAAGTATTTTGCACACATTTAAATTAATGAAGATGGATACCTTGCACACATTTTCAAGTACTTCCATTTTCAGATCAGATGGTATCATAGCCCAGGATTAGAGCATTACAAGCTAGAGTTTTTACTTAGCATTTCCTTTTTGTGCAAAAAAAAGGTGTTAAAACAGTGTAAGAGATTGACTGTTTTATGTGTTGCAAATGGTTGCTTGAATAAGAAGGGGTTTTTTGTTTGACATTTGGTTAAAGCTTGTCATTTGATTGAAAGCTTTCAGAACTCTTATTTGGAAGTTCCTTTTGTTTAATTGACCATTTACATAGTGTCAACTTCTTCTATAAGTGAAGATTCCTCCTTCAAGAAATTTTTCAATGATGACATGAAGAAAGAGCTCATTAAGGTGAAGGACATGGTGTAGATTCTCATATTGGATCAAAGAGAGAGTGTTAAGCTTCATGCACAATTTTTGGCTATGAAGGAAGAGAAGGAAGCAATTCTCCAAAGGTTGCATGACATGGAGAAACAACTCCTTCAAGCTCAATAAGCTTTTTCCAAGAAAATGCCTGATGAGGAGGTAAACCGTTCAAACTTGTCTTCAATTTCCTCTATTGAAAAGTGTGTTGGTTCTTTTGAAAAATATACAAGAGGTATAGGGTCCAAATTAATGTTTAAGATGAGCTATCAAGAAGGCAAAGGTTTGGGCAAGCATGCACAAGGCATGGTTGATCCTATTTCAGTTGTGGAGCGACCCAAGAATGTTGGTCTTGGATATGTGTAGTCTAATGGTGAAGAATTCAAATATTTGAATGCATGTGATGCAGATTCGAAAAGAACTTTTGTTCCAAGTTCTAATACACAAACATGTCATGTTCGTTTTCAAGTTGATTTCCATTGTATTAAGCCTTCATTGCAACAAGTAGAGGATAAACATGTCACTTTTGGTGAGCCTTCAAGTTCAAACAGTTTTATAGACAAGCACATTGATGAAAGTCTGAAGAAGAAAGCTGTCTCTTTCACCAGTTCATCGTCTCTAGAAGACAAAAATGATGGACATTCCATGCAGCAAAATAGGTATGAACATTCACATGATTAATTTGATTATGTTTCAGCAAATAATGGTAATTTTGCTTATTCATATGAAAGAAAGTTTTGATGCACATTTTGTGCTGGATTTAACCATGTTGCTTCAAGTTGCTGGTTGAAAAAGAAAGTACATAGGAAGCAGAAGAGGATAAGAAAACTTTCACAGAAAGTGATGGAAAGTTGCACATTTTGTTAAAAGAAGGGACATCATGTTTCTCATTGTTGAACTTTGCATCCAACTCATCGTCCAAAGCACATGCAACTAGAGGAAAAAAATATTGGCGCAAATGGATCTATGGATGCCATTATCGATGTGGAAATAAAATATTCACATGAAGAACTGCTGTTACAACAGAAGGCGCCATGGATTTGGCTTGGTAGGAAGTGGACTAACTTCTTACTGCCTTGGCAAGGTGATCTTTATTTTCAGTCTTCTTTGAAGTTTGACCATTGTAGAAACAATATGCTTTCTGCAAAATATAGTCACTGTTCTGCAAATTTCAAGAATTTGCATCATGACTCAGTCAATTTTAGCAACGGCTGGTCAATGAATTCAAGGGAAAATTTATCTTTTGATGAGAAGCTCAATTTGATGAAGTCGGGAAGATTTTAGTTATTCAAGGTTGGAAGAGTGGAGAATCAGTCTCCTCGTCTTCATTTTCAGTAATCAGAGAGCTTTTGGGGTCCAAAAGCTTCCCATTTGGGAGGTGTGATCAGGTGATCATGTCCTAAGTGGAAAAAATGCTCAAATTTTGAATTGATCAGAATTGGTTGAAACTAGAACGACCGGATAGGCCTCATCGAAACGATCCTGTAGTCGTGAATGACACTCAAATCCGACACTGTATTGTAGAAATTTTGAATAATATGGCACTTATTCGCAGAGATTATCCCGATTATACATTATTGTGGAATACATGCATAATACATAACCTCCTCTACGTTGATCATCAATTTAGCAACATTAAAATCAATGAAACATCAATCGCATGCACACATTAACACAGTATGTAACCCGGGGAAAGCATACAGCTGAAAACCCCACACTATCTGTATATTAATGATTGAGAACATGTAACAATACATAGTACAATACTCCTCACAAGTATCAAGCACTATCTCCACCTGTTACACACAAAACTAGCTGAGATCCGAACAAGTCACAGGTTCAAATCTCCTCCGCTGCTTTGCCTACCTCTATTGCACAATACCAAGTGAAAATCACTCACACTGAAAATCACGTGAGCATAGGCTATAATACTGGGCATATACTGCGGAATCCTCATGGGCATACTCAATCCATGCATGTGAAAATATCATGCACAACTGATAGTCACAACTCACCCTTTCACTTACCTCTAACACCTGTCTCTGTTGAACTGTCCATGCACTGAGTTAACTGATGTATTCTTTAGTTTCTTTATGAGTTAATAATTAGTGAATTAATTAAAAATCAATTCACACAACTCATCACTAGTGTATTCTTTAGTTAGACTACATACAACTAGTTCAACTAAGTCAAACTGGACACAACTCCATCAACTCCACATCCAACTCCACAGAACTCACATGCATGAGTTCTAACTAAAGTCCTCCATGCAATAGCTCAACTAACACATAAGAAACCACGTGATTCCTTTTGTCAGCTGCATGTGCCACATCCGTAGCTCGAACTGAAGTGCTTCAAGAGAATAAGATAATGTTTAGAGTCCAAATATTACTAAGGGCTAATAATATTTGATTGTTTCTATTTTTAGCCTGGCAGTCTAAAAATAGACTCTGATCACTCCACTATGAACCAAAAATAGAATTCCATCTATTTTTCCCAGCATGAACAATCATCCATAAACAACATCCTGCGACTCATAGACCATGATCCATATGTCTAAAAATAGACTTTGCGCCAAAAATAGCCTGCGGGCCCACTTAGTGAAGGCGACTCCTTTCCACTAAGCTCCATCATCTTGTTGCATTTTCAACACTCCCTCTCAACAAGATATGGATTATCAGCAACCCCTATCCTGCCTCAGTGGTATTCGAATTTTCTCTTGGTAGTGCCTTCGTCAAGATATCAGCATCCTGATCCTTCGTTGGAATGTATGAAAGTAACATGATTCTTCGCTGCACACAATATTTGATATGATGGCACCTGATGTCAATGTGCTTAGATCTATCATGAAATACAGGATTAGTCGAGAGTTTAATGAAACTCTGGTTATCATAGTAAATCACAGTAGGCTCCAAGTAAGAACCGAACAAACCGACCGAAATCTTCCTCATCCATATAGCCTCGCATGCAGCCAAACTTGCTGCCATATACTCGGCCTCTACTGAACTGAGTGCCACGGATCTCTGCTTCTTGCTGTACCAAGAAACCGCTGTCGACCCGATACTGAAGACCCCTCCTGATGTGCTCTTTCTGTCCGTTGGGCTCCCTGCCCAATCTGCATCCGTGAATCCACATAGCTTCACCTCAACCTCCTGTCTGTACCACAAACCATATCTCGATGTGCCTCTCAAATAACGCAATACATGCTTGCCTGCCTTCCAGAAGAGCTTGGTTGGCTTAACCATAGCTTGTGAAAGCTGGTTAACAGCATAGCATATATTGGGTCGTGTATTGACCAGATACATAAGCGACCCCACCAACTGTCGATAAACAGTGGCATCCACTTCTTCTGCCGAAGTGGCATCCTCCTTCCTCCAAACTCCATGAAGAGGAGTATCAACAGGCTTGCAACCATGCATGTTGAACTTCTCCAGTATCTCCCGAGCATACTTACCCTAAGAAACAAATAGTCCATCACTGCGCTGCCAAATTTCCAATCCCAGGAAATAATGAAGGAGGCCCAAGTCCTTCATCTCAAACTCCTTAGCAAGATCATGCTTGCATGAAAGTATCAACAACTCCTCACCCGTTAGAATCAAATCATCTACATAAAGTACAATGATAAGCAACTTACCCTCCACCACAATCTGGTATACTAGGTTAGGATCTTCCTCACTCTTGGAGAATCCAAGTCCGGTGAAATAACTGTCTATCCGTGTGTACCAAGCACGTGGTGCTTGTTTCAACCCATACAACACTCTCTTGAGCCTGCACACATGCGACTCGCTGCTGAAGATCTCGAAACCTTCAGGCTGCTCAATGTACACCTCCTCCTCAATGACTCCGTTGAGGAATGAAGTCTTCACATCCATCTGATGAATGTGCCATCCCATCTGCACTGAGAGAGCAAGAATCGTCCGTATGGAAGAATACCGTGCGATAGGTGCAAAGGTCTCCTCATAATCGATCCCCTCTATCTATGAAAAGCCTCGGGCAAAAAATCTTGCTTTGTACTTCTCCACACTCCCATCAGCTGCCTGCTTAACTTTGTAGATCCATCTCGAACCCACCACTGATTTCCCTTCCAGTCTAGGAACAATCTCCCATGCACTGTTTCTGACAATCGAATCATACTCTTCCACCATGGCGTCTACCCATGCGGGATCCTCCACAGCTTCCTCGAAAGAGGATGGCTTAGTCACAACACATTTGCTCATAAGAGCCATGTCTCCAGTGTACCGATCAAGTGACTGTCGCTGCCTGCATTGGGCTGTAGGTGGTCCTAAAACTTTCTCTGCATCTTGAGCCAGTCGCTCAGCTTCTGTCAAGCGCTTTTGCCCTTTGATGGTTGGCACTGCATGAGTGGTCTCTTCCACTCCATGAACTTCGTCCTATGGCTGATCCACGTCCTAAAGCTCATCTTTAGGAACTAATAGCTCCTCATCTGCATGCAAGTGTGGCTCCCTCTCAAGCGAACACTTCATGGCTTTCTCCTCCTGAAATTTTATATCCCGTCACACAACAATCTTACCACTGTCTGGCAAATACACACGATAGTTATGGGGCGTATCAGTGTACCCCACAAATATCCCAACCTCTGCGGTCGGCTCCAACTTTTTCCTGGCATCCTTCGTCACATGCATGTAAACGTTAGCACCAAAAATCCTCAAATGAGAAAGATCAGGCTTCTTACCAGAATAAGCCTCCTCGGGTGTACTCATGCCAAGTATCCTGTGAGGACAACGGTTCTGCACATAAAATGCTGTATTGCATGCTTCCGCCCACAAGTGAAGGGGTAGGCCCTGATCATGCAACATCGCCCGTGCAGCACCCACAGTCATTCTGTTCTTCCGCTCAGCAACCCCGTTCTGCTGTGGGTTATGGGGAGCTATGAGCTCTCTTCGAATCCCTTCTGAATTGAAAAGTACTTGAAATCGCCAGAGATGTATTCACCACCATTATCGCTCCTAAGAGCCTTCACCTTCTTCCCAACTCCTTCTTGACCAGTGCTTTGAACTCACAGAACTTTGAGTATGTCTCGCTCTTCTTCTGCATGAAGAATATCCAGCACTTACGAGAGAAATCATCAACAAAGATCACATAATACCTGCGTTTTGCTGTCGAAGCTACTGAGAAAGGTCCACACACGTCTGTGTGAATTCTCCAAGGATTTTCGTGGCATGACTATCCTTCTCGTGAAAGGTGGCTTTCACAAACTTTCCTAAAGTACACCCCTTGCACTGATCTGACTGCGCAAGAGTGCCTTTAGGAAGCCCTGTAGTGATCTGTTGTAGTATCTTCAAGGCTCCATGGTGAACGTGACCCAATCTCTTGTGCCACAGCTCGCCATCATCCCGGCTCACCAATCCTTCTGCCTTGCATGCCATTGCTGTGCATCCATCTACATGCAACTGATAAAGGTTCCTCACTCGAACCCCTATCTTCCGAGTTTCTCCAGTTGTCTTGTTGCGCAAGGAAGCCTTTCCCTCACTGAAAACAACATCATATCCCATGTCTTCTAACATCGCCACAGAGATAAGATTCTTCTTCAATCCTGGAACATGCATCACTTCAATACGAAGGATTTACCATACTCCCTCTCAAAGGAAATGGTAACGATACCGGTCACATTATATCTACCATCATCGCCCATCTCGATGTGCACTCCAAGGTCTTTGTCCTCCAGATCAGAAAACAAATCTCGATCTCCTGTCATGTGAAAAGACGCACCACTATCCAAGAACCATACCGATCCCATCACACTTGAAACCAAGCATGCGATCAATGAAAAATCAAGCTCAAACTGCGAGGCTAGAGCCTCTCCTGCTACAGATCCAATAGCTTGCTTGTTCTTCTTCTTCCGCGGACAATTAGTGGCATAGTGTTCATGCTGGTGACAATGAAAGCACTTCACCTTGGACATGTCCTGCTTCTTGCCTTTCGCACTGGACTGAGAAGCTTTCTTGTTCTTCCCCTTCTTTGCTTTGGCAGCCAAAGCACAATTTTCTTCATCAGTTCCCTTTGATGAAGATCCATCCCTGGTATTCCGCCTGATCTCCTCCTACACAAGATCTGACCAAAGTCTCTCCCATCCTGGCAATTTCTCCCGACCATTGACAGAGTCCTGATAGGAATGCCAACTCTTCGGAAGACCAAGGAGAGCCAAGCTCACCAATTCCTCATCATTGACAGTCACCCCCACACTTCCCAGCTCATCCTGACACTGAGTGAACTTCGTGAGATACTTGGGCATACTGTCTCCCTTCTCACATTTGATGTTTCTGAGTTTATCCTTGAGTGCCAGCTTCCTCTGATTGCTCTTGCTTTGGAATAGATCTGTCAATGCTTTCCACATCAAGTATAGAGAAGCCTTTCCATGCAAGCTGGACACAATGTGATCCTTCACACCCTCCAATAGAATCCTTCGACACTTTGCTGTCTTCTTTTGCCAAGCATCAACCTGCGTAGTATCAGTAGGCTTTGGGACCTCAGCCTCTATGAAATCCTTCAGACCATTATCATCTAACATTGCATCCATCCTGTCCTTCCATGCAATATTGTTTGAGCTGCCCTCAAGAGCATACTCCAATCGCAATCCGTTGAAAGACATTGCAACATTGACACCAAGAAAACATTGCTGCAAATTCGAATTCCACCAGCTCCAAACTCAACTGCCTCTGATCTAAGATTCGTGAGAACAAAGTATTTCTCGTACAAAGATTGACTGTATGGGCTTTTATCGGATATCTCACCTTCCAAAGGAAGGATGAATCCAGAGGCTACCTGGCCCGATTACAGACTCTGCTTGAAGAAATAAGATGTAAACACTTTCTGAATAACAGATCTGATGATCAACAACTCTGATACCATGTATAAATTTTTCTACAAATCAACTTGGCTCTGATACCATGTAGAAATTTTGAATAATATGACACTTATTCACAGAGATTATCCCGATTATACATTATTGCGGAATACATGCATAATACATAACCTCCTCTACGTTGATCATCAATTTAGCAGCATTAAAATCAATGAAACATCAATCGCATGCACACATTAACACAATATGTAATGTGGGGAAAGCATACAATTGAAAACCCCACACTATCTGTATATTAATGATTGAGAACACGTAACAATACATAGTACAATACTCCTCACAAGTATCGAGCACTATCTCCACCTGTTACACACAAAACTAGCTGAGATCCGAACAAGTCACAGGTTCAAATCTCCTCCGTTGCTTTGCCTACCTCTATTGCACCATAACAAGTGAAAATCACTCACACTTGAAAATCACGTGAGCATAGGCTATAATACTGGGCATATACTTTGGAATCCTCATGGGCATACTCAATCCATGCATGTGCAAATCTCATGCACAACTGATAGTCACAACTCACCCTTTCACTTACCTCTAACACCTGTCTCTGTTGAACTATCCATGCACTGAGTTAACTGATGTATTCTTTAGTTTCTTTATGAGTTAATAATTAGTGAATTAATTAACAATCAATTCACACAACTCATCACTAGTGTATTCTTTAGTTAGACTAAATACAACTAGTTCAACTAAGTCAAACTGGACACAACTCCATCAACTCCACATCCAACTCCACAGAACTCACATGCATGAGTTCTAACTGAAGTCCTCCATGCAATAGCTCAACTAACACATAAGAAACCACGTGATTCCTTTTTTCAGTTGCATGTGCCACATCCGTAGCTCGAACTGAAGTGCTCCAAGAGAATAAGATAATGTTTAGAGTCCAAATATTACTAAGGGCTAATAATATTTGACTGTTTCTATTTTTAGCCTGGCAGTCTAAAAATAGACTCTGATCACTCCGCTGTGAACCAAAAATAGAAGTCCATCTATTTTTCCCAACATGACCAATCATCCATAAACAGCATCCTGCAACTCATAGACCATGATCCATATGTCTAAAAATAGGCATAGTCTAAAAATAGACTTTGCGCCAAAAATAGCCTACGGGCCCACTTAATGAAGGTGACTCCTTTCCACTAAGCTCCATCATCTTGTTGCATTTTCAACATGTATGGAGGAGTTATCGCATTTTGAAAATGCCCAATAAATTTCCAAATTTGAATTTAAAAAAATATTCCGAGGAATATTCGCAGGAATGTTTTGTTTTGGATGACCAATTGGGAGCTGACATGTGGCCTACCCTGAGGCTGCCACGTGGCCCCTCGACTGGAAATTTGTTTTGGTAAAATTTTATGGAGCTTGCAAGAATCGACCCCTGGGTCGGGTGGCTGCCAGCCCATAGGCCCGACCGGTCCGCCTACACATGGTTCTTAACAACCTTAGGGCGAAGTTTATATTTAAATTTGATTAAGGTTTAGTTTAGGCAGAAAAGGGGCTAGCCCCCTAATCACATGACCAGAACGTGGGAACCACACCCCAAACTCAGCAGATAAATGTTAACCCCGACGGTTAGGGGACCATGTGGTCACATGCGCGCATGAAGCCGATGGTCACGGTCAGTTAACTGGTAGTTAAGTTGGTGAAGCACGCCAAATTTAGTGGAGTTGGCCAAAATCACGGAGTTAACTGCAGTCCCTCTACATTTAGTGGAGTTTCTTTAAGCCAAACTGGACAAAACTTCAGGAGGTCATAAATTTTGGAGGGGAGAACCTTTTTGGATGATTTTTTTTTTTGATTTAGTATCTTCTCATCATTTTGGAGCCATTGGTACAGGTTGCAGAGCCATTGGAGTTCATATTCAACACCGTTTGCTTCAGGGAAGCCAAGAGAGCCATCAGGGCCAAGAGGGAGTTGGAGCTATGTTAGCCTATGCTTAACCATTTGAAGTGAACTTTCACCTATTTTCAGCATTCCAGAGCTATTGGGATAGGTTCTAGAGGCAGTAGAGGTGTTCTACAACCATTTTAGCTTCAGGGAAGTTATTTGAGCCATTAGGGCCATTTGGAGAAGACACTGTATTGGGTAATCTTTCACTGTTTAGTGAGTTTGGAAAGTCATTCTTAGTTTTCTCATGTCTTCTGAATCTATTTTTGCATTCAGATTTTCCTATTGAGGCACTTTTATGCTTGTATTAGCATTTTGAAGCATTTTAATACAAGAGGACAAGCTCATTTCGGGAGGCTTGATCCAACAGACGTAGCCCAGGAGGGGTGAACTACTCATCAAACATCTGTGTCATTTTATGCTGAAGATATCTTGCTGAACAAATCTGATTTGATATGTTAAACAATAAAAGTACATATTTGCGCTTGTTTGCACTTGCAATTAAAAACACTGTTTAACCTCTTGAAACATATTGGTTTCTTTTGAAACTTCCAACATATGTTATGTACACTCCATATTTGCTGATGGGACATTTAAAACAACAAGCTAATTGACCTCACACAAAAATTCATAACAGTTACTAAAAATCACCTTGTTTATTCCGCAAGACAAGAAGTATTTTGCACACATTTAAATTAATGAAGATGGATACCTTGCACACATTTTCAAGTACTTCCATTTCCAGATTAGATGGTATCAGAGCTCAGGATTAGAGCATTAGAAGCTAGAATTTTTACTGAACATTTCCTTTTTGTGTAAAAAAAAAAGGTGTTAAAACAATGTAAGAGATTGATTGTTTTATGTGTTGCAAATGGTTGCTTGAATAAGAAGGGGTTTTTTGTTTGACATTTGGTTAAAGCTTGTCATTTGATTGAAAGCTTTGAGAAATCTTATTTGGAAATTCCTTTTGTTTATTTGACCATTTACATAATGTCAACTTCTTGTATAAGTGAAGATTCCTCCTTCAAGAAATTCTTCAATGATGACATGAAGAAAGAGCTCATTAAGGTGAAGGACATGGTGCAGATTCTCATATTGGATCAAAGAGAAAGTGTTAAGCTTCATGCACAATTGTTGGCTATGAAGGAAGCGAAGGAAGCAATTCTCCAAAGGTTGCATGACATGGAGAAACAACTCCTTCAAGCTCAAGAAGCTTTTTCCAAGAAAATGCTTGATGAGGAGGTAAACCATTCAAACTTGTCTTCAATTTCCTCTATTGAATAGTGTGTTGGCTCTTTTGAAAAACATACAAGAGGTATAGGGTCCAAATTAATGTTTAAGATGGGCTATCAAGAAGGCAAAGGTTTGGGCAAGCATTCACAAGGCATGGTTTATCCTATTTCAGTGATGGAGTGACCCAAGAATGTTTGTGTTGGATATGTGTAGTCTAATGGTGAATAATTCAAATCTTTGAATGCATGTGATGCAGATTTGAAAAGAACTTTTGTTCCAAGTTCTAATACACAAACATGCCAAGTTTGTTTTCAAGTCGATTGCCATTGTGTTAAGCCTTCATTGCAGCAAGTAGAGGATAAACATGTCACTTTTGGTGAGCCTTCAAGTTCAAAAATTTTTCTAGACAAGCTCATTGATGAAAGTCCGAAGAAGAAAGCTGTCTCTTTTGCCAGTTCATCATCTCTAAAATACAAAAAGGATGGACATTCCATGCAGTAAAAGAGGTATAAACATTCACATGATCAATTTGATTATGTTTCAGCAAAGAATGATAATTTTTCTTATTCAAATGAAATAAAGTTTTTTTCTACATTTTGTGGTGGATTTAACCATGTTGCTTCAAGTTGCTGGTTGAAAAAGAAAGCACACAGGAAGCAGAAGAGGCAAAGAAAACTTTCACAGAAAGTGATGGAAAGTTGCACATTTTGTCAAAAGAAGGGACATCATGTTTCTCATTGTTGGACTTTGCATCCAACTCATCGTCCAAAGCACATGCAGCTAGAGGACAAAAAGATTGGCGCAAATGGATCTATGGATGCCATTATCGATGTGGAAATAAAAGATTCACATGAAGAACTGCTGTTACAACAAAAGATGCCATGGAGTTGGCTTGGTAGGAAGTGGGCTAACTTCTTACTGCATTGGCAAGGTGAACTTTATTTTCAGTCTTCTTTGAAGTTTGACCATTATAGAAACAGTATGCTTTCTGCAAAATATAGTTGTTGTTCTGCAAATTTCAAGAATTTGGATCATGACTCAGTTAATTTTAGCAACGGTCAGTCAGTGAATTCAAGGGAAAATTTATCTTTTGATGAGAAGCTCAATTTGATGAAGTTGGGAAGATTTCAGTTATTCAAGGTTGGAAGAGTGGAGAATCAGTCTCCTCCTCTTCAATTTCAATAATCAGAGAGCTTTTGGGGTCCAAAAGCTTCCCATTTGGGAGGTGTGATTAGGTGATCATGTCCTAAGTGGAAAAAATGCTCAAATTTTGAATTGCTCAGAATTGGTTGAAACTAGAATGAACGGATAGGCCTTGTTGAAATGATCCTGTGGTTGTGAACGATACTCAAATCCGACACTGTATGGAGGAGTTATCGCATTTTGAGAATGCCCAATAAACTGTAAAATTTGAATTTAAAAAAATAAATTTAAAAAAGAATATTTCAAAGAATATTCCCCAGAATATTCGCGGGAATATTATGTTTTGGATGAACAATCGGGAGCTGACACGTGGCTTACCCGGAGGCCGCCACGTGGCCCCTCGACTGCAAATTTGTTTTGGCAAAATTTTATGGAGCTCGTAGGAATCGACCCCTGGTCGGGTGGCCGCCAGCCCATAGGCCTGACCGACCCTCCTACACATGGTTCTTAACACCTTTAGGGCGAAGTTTATATTTAAAGTTGATTAAGGTTCAGTTTGGGTAGAAAAGGGGCCAGCTCCCTAATCACGTGACTAGAACGTGGGAACCACACCCCAAACTCGGCGGATAAACGTTAACCTCGACAATTAGGGGACCACGTGGTCACATGCACGCCTAAAGCCGACGGTCATGGTTAGTTAAATGGTAGTTAAGTTGGCGGAGTGCGCTAAATCTGGTGGTGTTGGCCAAAATGGCAGAGTTAACTGCAGTCCTTCCACATTTAGTGGAGTTTCTTTAGGCCAAACTGGATAAAACTTCAGGAGGTTATAACCTTTGGAGGGGAGAACCTTTTTGGAGGAATTTTTTTTTTTGATATCGTATCTTCTGATCCGGATTTAAACAGGAACACAACAAATTACAGAGATAACCATATACATAAAGATGCAGCGGAAATAATACTTCATTTCATTAATGTAAAATACTGAAATATGCTTACAAACAGAAATGGAAATAAACCAGCTAGGGCGATGGTAGCTTATCTCTGAGAAGAGATGTGGCGGCTACATGTCTCTGAACTGTTCTAAAACTGTGTTACAATGAGGCTCGAAGGCTTATTTATTGTTGAGAAACAATGGAAAACCCTTAACATTCCAAAACCTAACCCTAGAAGATGAAACGCAAAATTGTGGGCCCCGTTTGGGTAAATTGGTACATCAATTTCCCGGGGTCGTAACTTTGGCATATGATCTCTGTTTGACGCGTACAATAGCTCGTTAGAAAGATCTATCCGAGCACTACCACTTTGGGAGGCAAAATGGGTCCATGGGTCCATGGACCCATGTTACCCTAGATTTCCCAAAAAATGTCGTTTAGGGCCTCAAAACGGCTCCGGAAGTTGAGGACCCGAAAAACTGCTAAAAATAGTAAACTATGCTGCAATTTAGGAAACTGAAAAGACTGAAAGAGACAGTTGTGGGGGTCCAAATGGGATAGGTGGGTGGCCACCAACATCCACCTGGATCATCTTCTCATCATTCTGGAGCCATTGGTAAAGGTTGCAGAGCCATTAGAGTTCATCTTCAGCCCCGTTTGCTTCAGGGAAGCCAAGAGAGCCATCAGGGCCAAGAGGGAGTTGGAGCTGTGTTAAGCTATGATTAACCATTTGAAGTGAACCAATAGTCATTTTCAGCTATTTTCAGCATTCCAGAGCTATTGGGATAGGTTCTAGAGGCAGTAGAGGTGTTCTACAACCATTTTAGCTTCAGTGAAACTTTTAAAGCCATTAGGGCCATTTGGAGAAGGCAATGTACTGGGTAGTCTTTCACTATTTAGTGATTTTGGAAAGTCATTCTTAGCTTTTTCATGTATTCTGAATTTGTTTTTGCATTTAGATTTGCCTATTGAGGCACTTTTACGCTTGTATTAGCATTTTGAAGCATTTTAATACAAGAGGACAAGCTCATTTTGGGAGGCTTGATCCAGCAGACGTAGCCCAGGAGGGGTGAACTGCTCATCAAACATCTGTGTCATTCCATGTTGAAGATATCTTGCTGAACAAATCTGATTTGATACGTTAAACAATAAAAATACATATTTGTGTCTATTTGCACCTGCAATTAAAAACATTGTTTAACCTCCTGAAACATATTGGTTTCTTTTGAAACTTCCAGCATATGTTATACACACTCGATATTTGCTGATGGGACATTTAGAACAACAAGCTAATTGACCTCACACATAAATTTATAACAGTTACCAAAAATCACCTTGTTTATTCCGCAAGACAAGAAGTATTTTGCACACATTTAAATTAATGGAGATGGATACCTTGCACACATTTTCAAGTATTTCCATTTTCAGACCAGATGGTATAAGAGCTCAGGATTAGAGCATTAGAAGCTAGAGTTTTTACTTAGCATTTCCTTTTTGTGCAAAAAAAAAATGGTGTTAAAACAATGTAAGAGATTGACTGTTTTATTTGTTGCAAATGGTTGCTTGAATAAGAAGGGGTTTTTTGTTTGACATTTGGTTAAAGCTTGTCATTTGATTGAAAGCTTTGAGAACTCTTATTTGGAAGTTCCTTTTTTTTATTTGACCATTTACATAACGTCAACTTCTTCTATAAGTGAAGATTCCTCCTTCAAGAAATTCTTCAATGATGACATGAAGAAAGAGCTCATTAAGGTGAAGGACATGATGCAAATTCTCATATTGGATCAAAGAGAAAGTGTTAAGCTTCATGCACAATTGTTGGCTATGCTGGAAGCGAAGGAAACAAGTCTCCAAAGGTTGCATGACATGGAGAAACAACTCCTTCAAGCTCAAGAAGCTTTGTCCAAGAAAATGCTTGATGAGGACGTAAACCATTCAAACTTGTCTTCAATTTCCTCTATTGAAAAGTGTGTTGGTACTTTTGAAAAACATACAAGAGGTATAGGGTCCAAATTAATGTTTAAGATGGGATATCAAGAAGGCAAAGGTTCGGGCAAGCATGCACAAGGCATGGTTGATGTTATTTCAGTTGTGGAGCGACCCAAGAATGTTGGTCTTGGATATGTGCAGTCTAATGGCGAAGAATTCAAATCTTTGAATGCATGTGATGCAGATTTGAAAAGAACTTTTGTTACAAGTTCTAATACACAAACATATCAAGTTTGTTTTCAAGTTGATTGCCATTATGTTAATCCTTCATTGTAGTAAGTAGAGGATAAACATGTCACTTTTGGCGAGCCTTCAAGTTCAAACGGTTTTCTAGACAAGCACATTGATGAAAGTCCGAAGAAGAAAGCTGTCTCTTTCGCCAGTTCATCATCTCTAGAAGACAAAAAGGATGGACATTCCATGCAGCAAAACAGGTATAAACATTCACATGATCAATTTGATTATGTTTCAGCAAAGAATGATAATTTTTCTTATTCAAATGAAAGGAAGTTTTGCTGCACATTTTGTGCTGGATTTAACCATGTTGCTTCAAGTTGCTGGTTGAAAAAGAAAGCACACAAGAAGTAGAAGAGGCAAAGAAAACTTTCACAGAAAGTGATGGAAAGTTGCACATTTTGTCAAAAGAAGGGACATCATGTTTCTCATTTTTGGACTTTGCATCCAACTCATCGTCCAAAGCACATGCAGCTAGAGGACAAAAAGATTGGCGCAAATGGATTTATGGATGCCATTATCGATGTGGAAATAAAAGATTCACATGAAGAACTGCTGTTACAACAAAAGACGCCATGGAGTTGGCTTGGTAGGAAGTGGGCTAACTTCCTACTGCATTGACAAGGTGAAGTTTATTTTCAGTCTTCTTTGAAGTTTGACCATTGTAGAAACAATATAATTTCTGAAAAATATCGTTGCTGTTCTGCAAATTTCAAGAATTTGCATCATGACTCAGTCAATTTTAGCAACCGTCAGTCAGTGAATTCAAGGGAAAATTTATCTTTTGATGAGAAGCTCAATTTGATGAAGTCGGGAAGATTTCAGTTATTCAAGGCCGGAAGAGTGGAGAATCAATCTCCTCGTCTTCATTTTCAGTAATCAAAGAGCTTTTGGGGTCCAAAAGCTTCCCATTTGGGAGGTGTGATCAGGTGATCATGTCCTAAGTGGAAAAAATGCTCAAATTTTGAATTGATCAGAATTGGTTGAAACTAGAATGACCGGATAGGCCTTGCTGAAACGATCTTGTAGTCATGAATGACACTCAAATCTGACACTGTATGGAGGAGTTATCGCATTTTGGAAATGCCTAATAAACTGCAAAATTTGAATTTAAAAAAAAATAAATTTAAAAAATAATATTTCAAGGAATATTCCCCAGAATATTCACGAGAATATTTTGTTTTGGATGACCATTCGGGAGCTGACACGTGGCTTTCCCGGAGGCTTCCACGTGGCCTCTCGATTGCAAATTTGTTTTGGCAAAATTTTATAGAGCTCGCAGGAATCGACCCTGGGTCGGGTGGTCGCCAGCCCACAGGCCCGACCGGGCCACCTACACATGGTTCTTGACAACCTTAAGGCAGAGTTGATATTTAAAGTTGATTAAGGTTCATTTTGGGCGGAGAAGGGGCCAGCCCCCTAATCACATGACCAGAACGCAAGAACCACACTCTAAACTCGGCGGATAAACGTTAACCCCGACAGTCAGGGGACCACGTGGTCACATGCGCGCCCGAAGTCGACGGTCACAGTTAGTTAACTGGTAGTTAAATTATCGGGGTGCGCCAAATCTGGTGGAGTTGGCCAAAATGGTAGAGTTAACTACAGTCCCTCCACATTTGGTGGAGTTTCTTTAGGCCAAACTAGACAAAACTTCAGGAGGTCATAACTTTTGGAGGGGAGAACCTTTTTGGACTATTTTTTTTTTTTGATTTCGTATCTTCTCATCATTCTAGAGCCATTGGTATAGATTGCAGAGCCATTGGAGTTCATCTTCAACCTCGTTTTCTTTAGGGAAGCCAAGAGAGCCATTAGGGCCAAGAGGGAGTTGGAGCTGTGTTAGGCAATGCTTAACCATTTGAAGTGAACCAATAGTCATTTTCAGCTATTTTCAGCATTCTGGAGCTATTGGGATAGGTTATAGAGGCAGTAGAAGTGTTCTACAACCATTTTAGCTTCAAGGAAGCTTTTTGAGCCATTAGGGCCATTTGGTGAAGGCACTGTATTGGGTAATCTTTCACTGTTTAGTGATTTTGGAAAGGCATTATTAGCTTTTTCATGTCTTCTAAATCTGTTTTTTCATTCAGATTTGCCTATTGAGGCACTTTTATGCTTGTATTAGCATTTTGAAGCATTTTAATACAAGAAGACAAGCTCATTTTGGGGGCTTGATCCAGCAGATGTAGCCCAGAAGGGATGAAATGCTCATCAAATGTCTGTGTCATTTTATTCTGAAGATATCTTGCTGAAAAAATCTGATTTGATATGTTAAACAGTAAAAATACATATTTGCGCCCGTTTTCACCTGCAATTAAAAACACTGTTTAACCTCCTGAAACATATTGGTTTCTTTTGAAACTTCCAGCATATGTTATACACACTCGATATTTGCTGATGGGACATTTAGAATAGCAAGCTAATTAACCTCACATAAATTCATAACAGTTACCAAAAATCACCTTTTTTATTCCGCAAGACACGTATTTTGCACACATTTAAATTAATGAAGATGGATACCTTGCACACATTTTCAAGTACTTCCATTTTCAGATCACTATGCAATCGACACAAAGAAGTGGTAGCTCCGCCCCCATTCTAACCCCTAGTTAACTACGTGGGCTAGTCGTAGAAAGAATATAACACCACCCAACATTCTCCCACTTGTTGTTTTCTTTCCACAGGGGGCCATAAGAGAGCTTAGTCATTTATCCAGCCCTGCAACGCCCATTGTTTCTCTACACCAAAAGAACTTGTTAGAGCTCACAAATTTTTCAATGCATCTATAGTATTCTTCAAAGTGTACACCTTTACCAGCAACACCTTTTTGTCTTCTATCATATCCCTCACTAAGTGATATTGAACATCAATGTGCATTGTCTTTGAATGATATGCAGGGTTCTTTGCCACAAATATTGCACTTTGGCTGTCACAGTCTATCCTTATAGCTCCCTGTTGTAACCCCATACTTGAACACAATCTCTGTAACCAAACTGCTTCCTTGCTTACATGAGTGGCTGCCATGTATTCTGCCTCTGTTGTTGATAATGCCACTATAGATTGTTTCTTACTCATCCAACTGACTGTACCTCCAAATAGGTTAAACACATACCCACTTGTAGATCTTCTCTGATCCAGATCTCCAGCCCATTCTGCATCAACAAAGCCACAAATATCCAACACTCTGTCTAATCCTGGTCTTCCTTGGTAGCACAAACCATAATCATTAGTGCCACGCAAATACCTGAAAACTTGCTTCACTGTTGTCCAGTGCTCCTTCCCTGGTTTCGACATAAACCTGCTCAATACTCCCACTGCATGTGCAATGTCTGGTCTAGTATAGACCATCGCATACATCAGGCTACTGACTGCACTCGCATATGGAACACGGGACATGTCCTCTTCCTCTTCTTGTTTCTTGGGAAATTGTTCAGCATATAACTTTACACCTATGGGAATAGGAACCTTCACCGGTTTACTATCCTGCATATTAAACCTCTGCAATATTGTCTCGACATACTTCCTCTGGTTTAAGTAGAGCTTCCTCTTTGTCCAATCGCTTTTGATTTCCATGCCCAAAATATAGTTTGCAGCACCAAGATATTTCATGTCGAATTTGGAGGACAATTGGGTCTTCACATCCTGGATAATTTCTTTGTCATTTCCAACTAGCAACATATCATCCACATACAAGACCAGAACACGGTCACCAATTAATTTAAAATACACACAGTAATATGCTTTGCTTCTGGTGAAGCCAATTCCTCGTATAAATGTATCAAATTTCTGATACGACATCCTTGGTGACTGTTTTAACCCATACAGAGACTTTTTTAACTTGCATACCAGTTCTTTCTTACCCTTCACCGCAAAACCTTCAGGTTGCTTCATGTAGATCTCCTCTTCCAGATCCTTGTGAATAAATTCTATCTTCACATCCATCTATTCTACCTCAAAATCAAAAGCAACAACAACAGATAAAATTAATCTAATAGAAGTTACCTTGGCAACAGGAGAAAAAATATCACCAAAATCAATTCCCGACACCTGGGAATAACCTTTTGCTACGAACAGAGCTTTGTATTTATCCACCTTTCCTTCTGCATTTGTCTTCTTCTTGAACACCCATTTGCTGCCAATGGGTTTCCTTCTAGCTGGAAACTCCACCAGATCCCAAGCCTCATTTTTGTGCAAAGATGCCATTTCATCAACCATGGCCTCTTTCCAGAGTTTTCCATCCTCTGAATCTATTGTTTCCTTCATAGTTCTAGGATCATCATTAGTAATAGATAAAAAAAATTTGAACAGAAAGCAGATGGACTATACCTTTCTGGCTACCTTCTTTCTCTAACTGATCTTCTCACACCCGGAGTTTGTGGCTCTTCATCTTCTGATTCCTTCTTTGCTGTAGAGTCTGATTCTTCCTCCTTTAGCTCAAACTCTATCTTCTCAGGTTCCTTTGGTTGGACTTCATGTTTGATAACATCTTTTACCTCTCTAAACACCACATCTCGGTTGTACACAACCTTCCTTGTTACTGGGTTCCAAAGCTTATAACCATTTAAATCATCCTTGTACCCAATAAAGATGCACTTGGTTCATTTCTCCTTTGGAACATGTACATATGCATCACATCCAAATACCCTCAGATGTGAAAGAGAGGGTTTCTTACCAGTCCATACCTCTTGTGGAGTCTTATCCTCCAACGCTGATGAAGGTGATCTCTTGTCCAGGTAACATGCTGTCTCCACCGCCTCTGCCCATAATTCCTGTCCTAACCCAACACCACTGAGCATGCTTCTTTCGCTTTCCATCAACGTCTTGTTCATTCTTTCTACAAATCCATTTTGTTGAGGTGTGTATGGAGTAGTCTTCTGCCGTGCTATACCACACTTCTTACAGAATTATTCAAATTCCTTACTGCAAAACTCTCCACTGTTATCTATCCTCATCACCTTTATCTTCTTCTCTGTCTAGTTTTCCACTAGACCCTTAAATTCTTTAAACCTGTCAAAGACTTCAGATTTCTTCTTAAGGAAATATATCCATGTATCCCTTGAGAAATCATCTATAAATGATACATAGTACACAGACTTACCCAGTGATGGAACCTTGACAGGTCCAAACACATCATTGTGCACAAGCTCTAATATTTGTTTCGCCCTCTTACCACCAGAGTCTGTTTCGCCCTCTTACCACCAGAGAGGAAACTCACCCGTTTCTGCTTCCCATATACATAATTTTCACAGAAATCAAAATCCAGAGAACTATTACTCATATCTTTACCATGAAGTATTCGAAGGCCCTTCTCTCCAATATGTCCAAGCCTTTGATGCCACAACATGGTCTTATCTCCAGAGACCACTAGATTTTCTGCTCCACTTTCAGGAACCACAGAACTATTGCACCCATCAACAACAGTGCTACCTTGCAGCTTGTACAGAGTTCTAATTCGAACTCCCCTCATCAATACCAATTCCCCCTGAACCATCTTGCATGTATCCTTCTTGAACACTGTTTTTAAACCTGTATCATCCAGATTGCTTACAGAAATCAGATTCTAGCCAATGCAGGAATATGCAGAACACCCGGAAGTGTTCTAACACTTCCACCTTACAACTTCAACTTTACTTTTCTGCGACCAACGATTCTAGCCTTCCTGTCATTGCCCAAGAAGACATCACCACCATCATATTTCTCATACTCGTAGAACCACTCTTTATGGGGAGTGAAGTGAAAGGATGTACTTGAGTCAATCAACCATGCCTCAAGATCTACATGTGTACTTGAAGAAGCCAAGTACACATCCCCACCTTCATATAAGGTGATTTTTGCCTCTGTAGAAGGAGCATCATCAGATCCCTTTCCTTTGTCAGGAGCTTTAGATTTACAATTCCTTTTGTAATGCCCTTCCTTTCCGCATTTCCAACACACCACCTTTACAGGTTTTCCTGGAGATTTAGATCTCCCACTCGATGACTTATTTTTGTTTCTGTTCTGGGACCGTCCTCGTACAGACAAGGCATCACCATTCTAGCTCTCCATATTTTTCTGTCTCATCTCCTCTGTCAACAAGGATGATACTATTTCATCAAATTGCAAGGTAGTTGCATTGCTACCTATTGCAATAACCAGAATATCCCACGAATCTGGTAGAGAACACAACAAACTACTGCACTTATATTCATCTAAAATTTTGATATCAATAGACGATAACTGACTTACCACAATATTAAACTCATTCAAATGCTCTGTCATCAAGTCTCCATCTTTCATCCTTAGGTTATACAACTCTTTCTGCAGGAACAATTTATTCACCAGAGACTTAGATTGGTACAAAGTCCCTAAGTTGTCCCACAAAGACTTCACCGTAGATTCCCCTGATACATTCAGCAATACTGAATCTGAGACACAAAATCGTATTGTGCTCTTTGCCTTCCGATCTAACTTCTTCCATTCTTCATCGGTCACTCCCATTGGTTTAGTACCCGGATCTATCACGATCCACTGATCTTTATCCACCAACAGATCCTGCATCTTGAGTTTCCACAAGTCAAAACTCTGACCATTAAATTTCTCGATCTCTATCTTTCCATTGCTCGCTATCTTCTTTCGCCACTAGAATTGATCCCACAAATCTCCCACTGAATGAGGTTTACCACAGGCCCGAGCGAAATCCCTTAGCAAAAAAGGTGTCTCCTTGAAGCCAAAACAGCTCTGATACCAAAGGTAGGTTTTAACCTCGTACATAAATTACCTACATACAAATTCTAAAACACAGAAAATAAACAATGTGAGAGCATAACACATAAAACACATATACACAGAGATTTTCCCCTAGATCCCAAAATCGGGACTACCAACTTTTTTTTCATTATGATCCTTTCAATGTTACAATACATATTTATAAATGCCGAAGCATCCAATACCATGGACTGAAAACCATCGCATCCAAAACCATGGACCAAAAACCATCGCATCCAAAACCATGGACCAAAAACCATCGCATCCAAAACCATGTGCAAAAAATCATGGACAAAACCATAGGTAGGTCTGCCCAACCTAACATAAGGTCCAAAACCAAAATTTTCTAGGGCACTGCCCCAGACGCCATAGAGTGGGGTTACCTACACCCCTCAAACCCCCTGTGACCCCCCCGATACACAATTGGCGCAACAAAGAGGGGGCTCCACCCCCCTTCTAACCCCTGATTAACTACGTGGGCTAGTCGTGGAAAGAATATAACACAACCCAACATGTTTTTTGATGCCTTGATCTTCATTCATTATTAACAACACAGTCATAATCAAAATGAACATTCGAAGATTGAAAGTGGTTATACCTTCCTTTTCTGTCTCTGATGTCAGTATGGCGATGAGAGCTTGCCTAAGCTCTCTCCCTGCATTGGCCACTACTGTGGGATGATGGGGATGTGTTCCCATCATTTTCTTTCCTCGCTGATTTCATCGATGTCTCGGACAACTCTGACACCTTCGAGCACTCTCCTTTACTATATCTCGAGCCTGCAAATGGATGTTCATACACAACCTCCAAAGGTGGAGTTATGCCTTGGTTATTAACACCAAGTTCTTGTTTCTCCTCATGCCTCGTTCTTGTAAGGAGCCTCATGTTTGTTCCTGTAATTGGGATCTCCAAATCTCCAACAGACATCATACTATGAGAAGATGAAACCGAAAGGAAATCAACATATTTTACCTCCTCTTTCGATTTTCAAAGATCTGATGAGGGTTTCTCATAATCCGTTGTTGGTGGTTCGCTCACTGTCTCAACGCATTTCCCAACTTCTTTCCTGACATACCCAAGTCCTGCTTGATGGGGTAATTCATCTACTTTGATGGGGTTGACAATGCCTTGGCCATTAACACCCAAGCCTTTTCCTTCATACCCCATTCTCTTCAACAGTTTGGAGCCAATTCCTGTGGTATGATTTTCGAAAACAACGAAGTCATTATCAGGAAATATACATGAAGATGGAGAACTACTTTTTACCTCGCTTGGGTTACGCTGCAGCTGTTCCAAGGCCTCGTCCTTTGCTTACAGTTGTTGTCACAAACTTTGTTTCTCCTCTTTCTCTTCATGTAGATGCATCTTCAATTAATCATTCTCCGTTTGAAGATTATGATTGTTTTGTTTTAGTTCTTCCATGGCCTCTTCTGTCACTGTAACTGAAGCTGCAATCGCTCCTTTTCCTTTGTCTCTTTCTATAGAGTTTCATACATATTTTCCACTTTCTTGGAAACTTTGAGCATGGTCTCGTACATTGCTCTTTCATCCTCTGTCATTGTTCACACTGCAATTCACATCAACGCAAAGACCGCTCCGATACCACTTGATTTAGGTCCGGGTGTGATGAAGGACCTTTCGAAGACCTTGTATTTTCATGATGTGTTAAATTTCATTTTAAAAGAACATTAATGAATACATCTGCATGCTGTAAAGAAGAGGAACATAACAATCATCAGCACATGAAAACATAAGCATTGATAACGGAGTTCGTCCAGGAGGGACTACGTCTCCGGGCCCCAGTGTCAAGATGGTGTAGGCTGCTGCATTAAGTGCTGTCAATAATGGTGATGTACACAAGCGATGATGTCACGATCATACAAGGAAAAATTCCCTCATGTAGGAGTGGCTCTAAGAGATGTTCCACAATTGGAACTCTCAATCAAAAAACTCCTATCAGTATGATACAAAAACATGCATGATGAACATCCTGCCAACATGGCATAAAAGGGATTTTAAAAACAAAACATGCATGATGACAACAAGAGTATACCAACAACATACAAGAAGGGATCTCAAAGCATAACATGACAAATCATGATAGCAAGTACATCACATAGAAGATTCCCCATCAAATCAAGAAAGGAATCATGACAACATGTAATAAACAAGATCTTGCATCAACATCAATTAAGGATCTGTGCAACATAATGCATAAAGAAGAACTATATGAAAACATCATATACCTCACAATAAGTGGCCATCTGAAGCTTGATGTTCATATCCTTAGCAAAAACAATCCATAGTGAATAACGTTGTTCACATTGTCGATGCGCAGGCAGGGCCCATTACCAATCTGGACTTTGGCTCCCCTTGCATCGATAGTTTTATGGCTTATCACAATCTGGGCATCTGAAACAGAAGCTGTCAAAGTGTTGAAGCTTGTTGAACCATCGATCTCACAACATCGATCGTAAGAAGAAGACTACTCTGGACTCTCTGCAATGTAGCTCTCTGGCTACCTGGCTTTGTAGCACTCTAGCTATGTCGCTGCAGCTCTGTGGCTTTACTTGATCCTCTGGTTTTTTGGCTCACCTTCTCGTGTTGCCTCGTTCACGCTTGGTGGCCCTACGACTCTGCGACGCTCTGGCTTTCAAGCTTCTCTGAGTAACTCACGACACTGTCTAGCTATCTCTGGCTTTGTTTGGCCCTCTCGTTCTGCGGCTCTCCGTCGGGCGCAGCCTCCTCCTTGGCTCTCTGGCACTCAGGCTCTCGGGCACTCTAGCCTTGGCTCTCGGCATTCATCGTGTTTTATAACACATTTTTGTGACAAGGCCACTTAAAACGTGGAGTCTGTTGGTTTAGAATAGAATCCATTTGAACGGAAGGTTCGGTTGGTGCAACAAAACCCGAAAAATGGCCTTTTTCGTTCAAAATCAAAATACACAGAAAAAAAAGAAAAATCCGAAAAAATGGACTTCAAATTTCATGAAATCGGGTCTATAAATCCATCGGGTCCGACCCTTTATCGCTGATGTCAATGGCCTTGTATATTGGGGGATCATCGATACGCCGATATGTTGATCACCGATATCTAGACCGTTGATTTATTCCTTGATTGGACGGTCCAAATTGCAGCGCATGTTGCTATCCCATCGCCCCTTGGTATCTGGGATTGCCAATCTCCTGAACGCCAATTTAATCCTAGCCGTTGATCTATTTTCTGAATTGATGATGGAGATCGCGCGTTGCTGATCAGCATATCGCAATTGCTGCGGCCCAGGGGTTCTTCCCTTGTCATACGGCGACGCCGATCGTCAATCGGCCGATCATTCCAATCGCCGATATTGCAATCACAAGTCGGCTTTGCCCGGGTCCCGATATCGCGTGCCTGCCTTCCTCTGACCCGATATATCAAAGATCGCCGATCGGCGGTTCTAAAGGCCCGACCTTAAGTCCACCCTTTGGACTCCTCCGATTTCGATTTGCCTTATAAGGCTTTTAGACCCACTTTTAGAGGAAATGCCTCCTTTTTCAAAGGAACCAAGGAAAACTCTTTTCGTGATAACTTCATCATCCAAACTCGGATTGGAGTGCCGTTCGTACCGTTGGAATCAGGACGACGAGATCTATGCTTTGGTTCTAGGTTGACATCATTCTAAACACTTTGATATTTGAGTGTTCATAACCCCTTTGTCCCGTGTGTCTTTTTGGAGCCACCTGGATCAAGAAGCATGTAGGGACATCTTTATAAAATGAAAAATGTGTAACTATAGATTGGATTGGCATGGCAGAATGCTTCATTTTCAAAATCCCACCTAGACCTAGCCTATACTTGCCTATGAGGTTTGCATTTATTCTCCATTGATTCCATCCACCACACTAAAATTTCCAATATCTGTCATCTACAAGCCAACCTCCTTTCATGGGCTAAGCTCACTGTCATTTATCCAGTGGAAAATTTAATTGTGCTCTAGTCCTTGTGCCTGAAACTGGAAGGACTTATGTAAAAGAAAATGAAATGTTGAATCCTTGTGCCAATCTGGAAGGACAGGTTGTTTGGGAAGCCAGTTAGAGTAGGGACTGTTGCTAGACTCAGAGTATCAGTTGACACAACAAGCCCAACCTTGCTTAAGCAGTTTAAAAATATGGCATGATGCATGACTGTGCCCCATTCAATCATACAAAAGTATAGCACTAAAATTCTTACATAAAGTGCAGATTTACATATCTACATCAAGTTTGATGAGCGATAAAGAGTTGAGGTACACACCTAAGTAGGTATTAACAGACCAGTGATGGCCCCGAAAGGATTTTTGAAAGTAGAAAACATGGAAGGTCAATAAATCCCATAATACGACCATTGGAGAATTCCTGTCAAAACCCTATTAGTAAGTAGAATCTATTTGTCTTTATCCCACCTAAAGCTATTAATGTTGAAGTGGAACCCATGCCTATCCGTCTATATAATTTGCATTTCAAGTTTATCTTAACACCCTAATGTTCTACTGATCCAAAGTTTATTTGGTAACAAAGATAACTGGTTCACCCAGTGGTTTGCCATTTGTTGTGGCCACAACCACCACCCTATTAAAACCTGCTCTGGTAGCAAATTTGAATGGGTCCCCTAGAAGTTTGATCTTTCATTTCTCCGAATGATTTGTTTTATCCCAAGGATTTTAACTCTCTGCCGAGTTAAATCTTCAATTCTTAATGGTTAAGACCCCCTGAATAAGTCTCTGTAGCATGATTCATTTATAACCCAGTCTAGCCCTTGATTCATATCCTACATCAGGACTTTTTCAATCCTCATAAACCTTCATGGTGCTCTATGCCCACACATATAACCAACCCCCACTCTTTACTATGGGTGTATATGGACTCAACCCTTAAAACCTTCTATCGCGTCCTTATTTCTACATCAATGCTTTGATAATAGAAATACTATACAAATATGCATAACTTACCCTCATCGCGCTTCCTCAGTCTTTACACATCTCTCGATGCATGCCTTCATTGCTTATCACAATCGCTTGACCACTCCTCCATCGCATATCGCTTTTTGCATTGGTAAAGGGCTAAGGTATATCTCCTATGAGTTACTGTGATGCTATCAAGTCTCCAATCGCATCGGATATTGCAATTATTAAACATAACACATATATTTTTCAGGTCCGCTTCCCCAATCGCAAATTGAAATCGGTAGAGTTCAGTGTTTATACATAAAGCGCGATGCGATATGGTGGACCCGCCAGAATTATTAACCGTAGTGCATATATTTTTTGGGTCCGGCATATCGCAAATCGTAATTGGCAAAACCCAAGGATTATACATAAGGCGTGATGCGATATGGTGGACCCACTGGGACTATTAAATGCAACTTATATATTTTTGGGTTCGGCCAATGGCAAATCACAATTGGCAGTCTGAGAAAGTGAAGCTACATGCGATATGCGAAGGGGCGATGAGTGGACCCAACGATAATTATAGATCCGGGTGTATAGTATTTGAAGTCCGGCCTTATGGTTCGGCTGTGGGTTTTCCCGTGTATTCCCATGTGTTCCGATAAAGTGTTGTGGTCTGGGTTTTTAAAAGAAAATCCGATAGAGTGAATGGTACACTTTTGAAGCATTGTCAAGCAATTCTTGAATAAAAATGAATATTATGGGCAACGAGAATACATGTTACAACAAGTTCAGTGGTTTAATAATTATAGTTGCTCTGTGTTGCGAGATTAAATAGAAACTATGACTGAATGCAAGGTTTGTTTGTGGGCATGTTTGTCATATTTCTCATAATCATAGCTAATATGAACTATTTCTACAGGCAAGGACTAAGAGAAGAAAGGAAAGTTCGAGTGGACCCGGTAATGGATAAATGCGATTTATATTAAGACGACACCTCTGCACCACCGATGTCGATATTGCAAAGACATAATTTGCAAGAAAGGGATACGAATCTCCATAGTGCATAATGGAGGCACGCTCTATGTCAAGAGGAAGCACTCATGACAACGCTGATCCATCAAGATGTTATTACCTCCAAACACACCTTCAATCATGCAAGATGTGGGATGATGAGCGCAGGTGTATTTAGTTTCCTTTAGGAAATAATAGGGAATAACGTCCGCTCAATACAAGTGCGAAGAGATGACACACAATCATTCTCTTTTAATCAACATCTATTCATTTCCCGAGGAAATGAAGTGCTCCAGCAGATATGCCCTCTACGTGTCAGTCGTTTCACTGATCGATTCTACTTCTGTATATTTTAATGTGTATATGGAAAAGAGTAGGAAGGTGGAAAGTCGGGGGGGAAGACAGAGGGTCAGTCTTTTCTGCATAAGTATTACCTCTGGAGATGGGTAGAGGACTTTTTTTTGGGTATAACAACTTTTGATTTATTGTGCTAATAAAGAAGACTATTTGGGTCAAGAAGGAGTCTTTTTCAGATTTATTTTCCTCTTCTTTCACATGTTTAGAATCAGGGTGTTGTTGCTGGCATAAATATAAATGTGTTTTCTTTTGTGTAGATTGATAACGATACAACTTATGACTAGTCTTGGTTATTTGAATGTAATTCTTTATCATGGTTACTCATGAGCGGTCCCCGATTCGAAACTATATTAAAAATCAGTTGCAAGTTTAATTTTAGGAACAAGAATGTGCATTCTTGTATGAATAATTAGATTGCAATTAAGCTTTAATACAACCTTGTTCATCTGTGAACTCAAATTGATTCATTTGGACTTGGAATCTATATATGATATTTAATCTCTTTTATTATGCTCCTGCAGGATAGATTAGAATAGTTAATATTAGTATAAGTAGGTAGAATTAGTATAGATAGGACTTAATACATATACGTTAGCTATTTATTTTGTTGATTTAATTGAAGTCTTCCTCCAGGGAGCAATCTTTCAACACCTATAACAGTTTACAGGATCCTTTAAAACCCGTTGGAACTAGCCACTCCAAATGAAAGCAAATCTAATCAGGGCGTGTGATCGGGTTAGTTCCCCTTGTTGGCATAGCGAAAACGTGCCGTGTCAACAAATTGACGCTAAAAGGAGGGCCTGAACCGTCGTCCACAAATTTTCATGATTTCATCTATAAATGTTGCGCATGGATTCGAAAAGATTAATATATGGGTCGTAAAGGTTGAAAAGATCAGTCTGCCCATTTGGAAGAGCCTCATTTAGAAGAAGCAGAGATCCCTCTAAGTCCCGTGTTTGGGTCACCCAAAGAAGAGAGACTGTGGGAGTATCCTGTCAGTCAGGAACAACCAATCAGAGTACTTAGTCGGGCTTACGCTCATTTCCCTCTCTTAGCTCCCCATCTTTCACTCTTTACCTCTGACAACTAAAAGAAAGCCAAGGGTCCTTCCTATAAGTGAAGAGACATCTACAACCCCTTCTCTTGAAGATATTGTGCTAGAGTCTTTACAAAGTATCGACAATCCTTGGGAGGAAATTCTTGAGGATCCCTCCTCTAAAGGTAATCCCTGGCCTAATTTGGAAAATTGTAACCAAGAACGCCTCAAAGAAACCTTCAACCAGAACATCCCTATCCATAATATGGATAACATTCCCCCTCCAGGTGGGAATCTGCCTCCATCGCCCCCTCCGAGTGGGAATCTGCCTCTACTGCCTCCTCCAGGTGGGAATCAACCCCCACCTCCTCCGGGAGCACTCCCTCCCTGGCTTGCACAGGATGTCGTAGCGGTACCTGGGCAGCAACATGCCTTACCCAAGAACGCAGAAAGAGTATTGCCTAAATTCGACCTTGAGTGGGGAGACACTGCTGATAACCATATTCACTCTTTCTTCCTAGCCGTGCGCATGTTGGGGGTAGCCGATGAAGATGTATTATGTCACTTATTTCCTTTTACTCTGATTGGTGCGACCTCCACATGGTACTTTAGCTTGATAATAGGATCGATCACCTTATGGGGTGCCTTTCAGCAAGCCTTCTTAGACAACTTTAGCGATGATAAGATGCTTGCAGCCTTAGTTTTAGAGCTATCCCGTTTAAAAATGTAAGCCAAAGAAAAGGTCAAGGATTTTAACATTCATTTCAACCCTTTTCTCAACAAAATCCCAGATAACGCTATACCTACTTATGAGGTGCTCATGGAATTCTACGCCACTTGCGGGTGTGATGAAGCCTGTAGACCAGACAAAGAAAGATGTTCACCCTTTGAAGGCATCTGCTCCCAAATTTCCTATTGAGAAGGGTAGACCTAGTGGTGATTCCAAGAGTACTCCAACTGTGAACTATCCATAGAAAGATAATACATCTCCAAATCCAATGAGGGCGACTCAAAATGGTAAACTCCCACCTAAGAATGGAAAAAAAGGTATGTTTGCTCTGCCCTACCCTGTTTATAACATTGATTACAACATTGTGGATGATCTTAAGAAATCTCGAGCTAATATCAAATACTTCGATTTGTTAAAGTTAATGCTGCAAAGAGATCTGCTTTTGAAAGCTATGAATGAACGGAATTGCAAATCGCCCACCAGTCCAAGTAGCCAAACCAAGAATTCGGCATCCAGACCTATTAGAACCCCCAGTACAGCCCAAACGCCATTAGCCATGGAAGCCACTCTGTAAAAAATGAATCGAAAGCCTCAGGATATCAGTGCAACCATGATAGGAAGGAAATCAAAATCCATCACTCCACCTTTCCTTATCACATTTGAAATCTTCAACATGAACGTATACAATTTCCTGGTAGATTCTGGAGCCTCGTCCACTGTTATGCCTTACGCTGTTGCTAAAAGACTTCATTCAATGCCCGAGAAAACTGGAACTCGAATTATGCAACTCGACAGAACGAATGTGAAAATAATTAGAGAATTGAAAGCCTTCAAGGGCTTACATTTGAGTCAACAATTCATTCACAAGATTATCCTTTGTTCTGAGACAAGGAATATTACGTGTCTATTATCTAAAGTAGTGTAATAAGTTCTGAGGCCATTTCACAGAAAATTTTTGAATTTCACATCTATCATTTCTTCCTGTGGTTTTATGTAAATATTTTCATGATACAAATCCCGAATATCATCTAAACTTGTGTTGAACCAATGACGGTATCCAAGTGTGAATGTGGTCTAGTGTGATGATGAACTGATTTGACCAAGCTCTGTCATAAATATATATTACAATTGTATCTCTATGCGTTGGTGATGATTATGAAAAATTTATTCTATTATCCATTGTGGATTCTATTTTGATCTCGTGCGAGGAGGCCCACCAATCTGGTGCACTATTAATAACAATATGGTATGCGAATTGGTTTTTCTACAAGCAAAAGACTTTGTAATCGCTTATGAGATTTTGTATTGTTCTAACACTGTTTAGATCACAAAGTGGATGTAGTGAGTATATCTTTGCATTGAAGTACTGGTAGATCATGGCTGTGTTGGTGTGTTGAATAGCATGTATGGAGCCCATGCATGGGTGATGGTAGCATGAGTAAGGTCGATCCATTCTTAGTGTGCCCCCCATGTATTATCTCCACGGGTATTATCTCTGTGATATATATATATATATATATATATATATATATATATATATATATATATATATATATATATATATATATATATATATATATATATATATATAGTATGATTGGAGAGTGAGAAGCCTGATCTAATAGCACTATTCATATATACTTTTAGCATATTGATCATGATGCAAAGGTCAACTAATTGGTAAACCATTTTTGGTACCTATTTACCAATCAATCGACCTTTGCATCATGATCAATATGCTATAAGTATATATGGATAGAGAATTGGAGCCAAAAGGAATGACTGGAGAAAGAAATACACCAGTGTGTTGACTTTAGTCGCTGTACAATAATACAGATGTAGAAAAGTCCTTAAAGTTTTATAATGATGTGTGCTCTTGAATAAGCTATAGATTATGTTGCTTGGAAGTTGGATAGAGAGTTTGTGTGAGCATATCTTCAAGAGTTGATATATGTGTGTGTGTGACAGAGTTATGTGTTGAGGAAAAATTATGTATTGTTGACATTGACACAGTGTATGTAATTTCCATATTAGGAGCACTGGGCATAACTAAGTGTAGTGGCTTCTTGTAGAAAGTAATATCCACGAGTATGTGCCCTATACTATTACTAATATATAGTAGTGTGTTGATGATGACTACTTATATAGCTAAGGGTTTTGTATGGAGTTGCTGCTTGGGCATGATGTATTATGGAGATATTTCTAGGGCTCTGATACCAATGCAAAACAGAGAAAGCAATTGATGTATTGAGTAGGTTTTTTCATCAGTAAATTTACCAGAATATGATGCTTAGGTTTTCACATTGTCGAGAGCCCATTAATTCCATTGTTATGACAATGGATAGAAATAGAGGCAATGCAACAATACTGGTTGAAGCATTGTCACTAGTGTGATCTCTTTTATTTTTTAATCTTCTATCTTAAGGGTGGAAGGGTGGTGTAAGGTGGAGAGTCGAGTCTCCTTTAGGTTAGAGCCTAAGATCACTTCAGGGAGACAGGGTGGTGCTAGGGTGTGTTGGAGTTTGCGTAGGGTGTTGCAAAATCCTTTCAGTCAGAGTTGATAAATAAGGGTGTTGGAGCATCCTTCTAGTTGGAGATGGTAAATCGAGTTGTGGGAGCATCCTTTCAGTTGGTGATAATAAATTAGGGGGTTGGAGCCTCCTTCCAATTGTTGCTGGAGAATATTAGAAGCTGGAGCTTCCTATTAATCTAATATTGAAAATACCTATATTAAAAGCATTTGATGGTTTTAGTCCTGGAAGGGTTTCCACCTAAAATCTCGTGTACTATCTTTTATGTTATTCATCATTTAATGGTATTATGTGATGTGATGCCGACTTATGCTTTTATTAGATGCTAATTTTATTTAATGATACAAAGATTAAATTAACTAATTTAAGTGAAATATTGATTCACCCCCCTCTCAAAATCTCCAACAATTGGTATCAAAGTAGGTTCCTTAAGTTGCAACCTAACAAATGGAAGGAAAATCTCAAAGGAGGACAGATGGGAAAGTCAAGGAATCATACATCCAAATGATCAAATGAAGTCTTTGATATTGCAGTAGTCTCAAAATTTGTTAGAGCTAATGAATAGAATCAATTTGGTCTAGCTCCTGAGTTCAATGAAACCAAATATGATATATGGGAATCGAGAATGGAAGGCCATTTGAAAGCTCATGGATATGATATATGAAATTTTGTTGTTTCTGGAGACACATCTACTGATGAATCTAGAAGGTACCATACAAAAGCAATGAAGGTCATTCTAAGAGATTTTCCATACTTTGTAAAATCCAAAGTGGATAAGTTCCCATTAGCCAAAGGGATTTTGAATAATATTCACAAGCTTTACTCAAGGAAGCATGCAAATCAAGAAGAAGAATAGGATGATCATGAGTCAAGTAAAGAATATTCTCAGGTCGAAGAATTTGGTGCTGATGAAGAAGAAGTAGTAGTGGACACAGAGAGTGAATTAATCAGTGCTTTAAGTGATCTTAGAAAAAAGAGAAGGAAATTTGTATACTTGAAGAAGAAATTTATCTATTAAGACTTCAAGTGTAGGAAGCAAAAATGAAAGAGAAAAACTTATTAAGTCAATTAGAGGAATCTGTTCAGAAATACAAGGAAAAAATTAGTCAAAAGAAAAAGGAACTTGATGCAGCTTTAGATGAAATAAATAGACTCAAGGAACGGAAAAAGAAGTAATTGCAATAGTTTGAAAGGAAGAATCATGTCATTAATGAGAAATATCAAGAAGTTACTCACTAGAATATGAAAGAAAAAGAAGTAGGTGAAGCCCCATACAATGAAGGCACTAGCGCCAATCCCCCACAAAGAAAGATTGACTAGAATCCTGATAGAAATATCCCTTAAAGGCCAAATCAAAGTGAAGGACAAAAGAAGACTGAAGGTCATGCCAAGGTAATAAAAGATAAGGAACATGTTATTGCTGCGACAAAAACCCTCCAAAATTTTGGCCTACATCCAAATTTTGGAGCCTCCTTATAGTCATACCATATTTCATTTCAAGACATTAACGCCGTGCTCAATGATGTTGTTTAAGTGTTCAAGTCTTCCTTTAAGAATTCTAAGTGTTTAAGCGACGTGATTTTACATGCTTATCTTGTGATTCTTGCATAAAAAAACTTCTTCTAAGAAAGCCTAGAAGTTAATGTGTATCGTTGGAAGTAAAGCATTGTGTAGTCCTTGATGACAACGATTGTTTAGTGGCTAATGATAGTGACTGTAGAGTGCCTAATGACAATAACTGTGTAGTCTCTAGAGATGGTGACTGTGCAATACTTTATGACAATGCTTGGACAATTATTAGAGACAAAGGCTACACAATCCTTATAGACAATGACAGTGTGAGGGAATTTTCTATAGATAGTGATTGCACACTCTTTATCAATAATGAGAGTATAATTCTTCAAGTTTGTACTGTCACACCTCTTAGTGGTATTCATTTCACTTTTGACTCCTAGTTTCTTGACATGCACTAAGTGCACTCACCAATATTAACCTTAATTACATGTCTTATCTCCTTGTATAAAGAGACTAGTCCAAAGCTCATATTTATATTCATATTTCACTTTTGAGCTATGTGCACTGTTGGAAGAATCATTCTCTCACTCTTGGTTGCAAATGCCCCATATTTCAGTTAGTTTCTCAACTGTCTCTTTTGCTTTTGCAAGTGTTGTTTTTTCCTTCTTTCATTCTTACATGTGTCGCTTGTGTTTTCATGTGTTTCTTTCAATCATGTATGTGTTGTTTTCGCTTATTTTCACACATGTTAAAGTGCACCATGGGACACCTTCTAAAGGAAACTCCAACACACTCTATTGAACTAGTTGATGCTACCTATCATAAGAGAATGTTTTGGACACTCTCCCATGGCATAACACACTTGTTCCTTGCGGTCGACACTTGTATCGTAAAGATATATCTTAAGTGTCGCACTTGGAGACAAGTGTCGTTTTACTGTTGATTCACTATATGCTTGTTGGTTTTGGGTACTATGTATCTTCTGGACATGTGCTTGGTTGTATATGTGTGTGTGATCACGTTTAAGGCCTGTTATATTCTTTTACTGTCATGTCTCATAGATCTCACACTTAGTCAATTTTGGAGTTCTACCCTATCCTCTCAAATTGTGCAATCCATGACTAATCTCTAACCCTCAGCCAAGTGTACTATGCTCTGTGCATTCCTAAGCCATAGTGCTTGAGTTATTACCTCTTGGAACTACACACTACACAATCATATAGTACAACCTCCAGCTGCGGATTGAGTAACTTCAGATCATATTCATTACATCTTTTTTATTACACTTACCCAATGTGATGGACCTCTAAACTAGACATAAATTAAGGCCTATGACCATCGTTCAACACATTAAACCTCTCTTTTTGCATTAGATAATGTATTTTTAACTTTAATATATTAATTAGGAAGGTTTATTAATAATTTCATATTTGTGCCTAATATTATTTATTTTTGTGGAATATTATGAGAATATTGGGCAGATTATGAAGATTTGGAGGGTGAGATAATTTAGGGACTTTATCCCTACTACAGCAGGATCACTATTAAATAATAAATCAACAATATATTATGGAATTATGGCACAGATTGTGGAACTCCAATGATTGAAAAATTCTAGGAATGTGTTCCCTGCCATTTAATGTAGATTCCTAGTATTGGGAACCAGATCCACTAATCAAGGGATTTTGGTGGGGAGTGCTTCCTCCATTCATGGGGAATGATTCCTAATCATTTTGAATAAGTACCACGTCGAATTTTCCTCTAGGGATAGATTTTCATTAGTGTTCTTGTGGAGAGAACTCATATTTCTATAGCTCCATTGTGTTTTCTTGCAGGGATGTAATTGTATTGATGAAAATAATGAAGATTGGTGTCATGTTTGGCTTCTAAATCTTGTTATCCTCCATAGGTCTATGAGTTTCCTTGGGCTTGGAAATCCCAGGAGCCTTAGAGCCTTTTTGTATCATATTCTTTCCTTCTTTTCACTTCTTATTCACATGCATCTCTTGTTTTTATTTATTTCTACTTCTGCATTTAGTATTAATGATTTCTTGTTGTAGGACTGGGTTAAATGGTTGATGTAAGTTATTTTTCAGGATCACAAGCATCATTTCATCATTGGATATTATTTGGAATGTCATAGTAATAATTTATCTACCTGGATTAGCTTTCTTATTCCCAAATCTAGATTTCTAGAACTCCTTTGTGGCAAAAAACATTAAATTTATGCAATTTTTTAGAGTATGCTAATGAGCTTCAATTGAGTTGGTTCCACTTGCATTAGATCACAAAAAAATTCTAGTTCATAAAAAAATTACCTCATTGAATTTCAACTCTATTGGGTTAGGCATTTTATAGATTTACTAGCTCACTAGTTCTCGAATTTCTAGATTTTCGACTAGTAATTTTCTGCTATTTTTTAGCATGGGTTAACAGAGGTCTTTTTGAGTGATTCCACTTGGAATGGGGACCTAAGACATCCTAGTCAATAAAAAAATTTGTCCCATCCAATTTGGATTTGATTTTCTTGGTCATTCGATGAATTATAATTTCATATAGTAAATCTGTAACATCCTGTAGTAAAACAGGGGATCCTGTAGGAGAACTAGGGGATCCTGTAGGAGAACTAGTACATCCTGTAGGAAATCCTGTAGCAACCTGTTTTGAGCTCGAATTGAGAAAAATCATCATTGAAGATGGTATTAGGCCTCTAATTGACATCCAAGCCATCAAAATCATTGTACCCCTCTTCCTCCACACCTGTCTCTCCCGCCAAAGATCAAGGAAAGATTAGCATTTGCATTTATAAAGTGAAAAGATTAAAAAAGGAGTTCTTTTATATTTACACATGCACACAACAGTCAGTACTCTCTGGATTAGATTTCATGCTTTGATTAGTTAAAACATCACATGTGACAAATAGGGTTAAAATAGGGTTCTTTTGCAAGCAAAGTGTGTTAATAAGCAGATAGAGGATTTCATGTTACTTTACAAGCATTTTTAATTTCAGTCTTTCATTCCTACAAATAGGCAGCATTTATTTTCTCTCATGACAACAAATGAATGACACATTTTATGTTGCACATATAGTGCCAATACCTCTTAAGTTTGTATGAACTCCGGGTTGATAATTAAAGTTGGTAGTCTTGGGAGTTGCAACATTCTTGTTGCAATACCGAGGCTCATCACTTTTTGGTGTCGTTGCCAAGGAGGTGTCAAAGTATGCATTGTTTTCTTCCCTAGTTGATTCATTTCTTTTTACTTTTTGCAAAAACAAAAAATATTTGCATTAGGCATATTTAATTTCAAAAGTAGAAAATTGCATTGCATTATAGTTTTCATTCAATCATAAAAACAAAAACAAAAAAAATTTCTCCAACACCAACCCACCCCCCCATTTGATCACGTGGTGCAATAAGAGCCACATCACCATTCACTTTTGCAAGTAGAAGAAGAAGATTCAAAAGAATGTAGAAGAAATGGACGGAGATGATGACAATGAGGAAGATCCTATCATATTTCCCATTTACGATACTGATGGTAGTGCGCACATGAAGAACATCCCTCCATCTTTTATTCTAAGATTTCATGGTCTAAGGTCAGAGGATCCAGAAACATTTCTCTTTGAATTTGAAATTGTTTGTATATCTTATGGTTACTTATTAAAAACTCAAAAAATGAGATTGTTTCTGGAAACATTGAAGGATAGATCTCTTAAATGGTTCATGAATTTAGGGAATAATTCAATAAGATCATGGAATGATATGCAAAATATATTTCTCGAAAAATATAAAGATCATGATCTTAAATAATAGATATTTAAAATGAATCAAAGAGAAGATGAGAGTCTAGAGGATCTAATAGAGAGGTTCATGTATAATGTTAAGAGGGAAAAACTACATCATTTAGGATCCGACACACTAAAAACCCTCTTACTTAGAGCAATTATGGATGAGTGGATTGATCTCCTTGATCTTATGAGTAGAGGTGATGTATACCAATTATCATTTGAAGAAATTTGTGAAACATGCAAACACATATCAAGAGGAAGGGAAAGAGTAGGTAAATCAACATCAAGATCAGTAAGTCAAGCTAAACTTGGAAATTTGTTTGATGATTTTAAAATAGAAATTCTTAGCAATCTAACCAAACAAGTAGAAATGTTAAGAATTCAAGATGGAGAAAAGGAAGATGTTGATATTTGCGTTGTCCATACAAAATCACATGATGTTAAACATTGTCCATCATTACCAAGGTCGAAGGAAGTTTACCAAGAGGACAATGGAACAAGTCAATTTCCAATGCAACTATGTTATGTAGCTCCAAGAGGACCATGGCAGTCTATTCAACCTAATATAATGCAACAGCCTAATTCACAGTTTCAATCTTATGCACATCCATCTCAAAGTAATTGGAACACACCCTTTCCTTGGCAACATTGGCCATCTCAACCCCAAAACCAATCTTGGCAACAAGGTTGGCAAGGAACTTATGGGATTCATCCACAATATCCTCCATACCGAACTCCATGTTATCCTACCATTCATCTCCACCACAACCACAACCCCAACCACATCCATCTCAAATATAAACTCCCACTCAACTACCTGTACCACCATTTCCAAACCCACACATTGAATTAACTCGACCCACTTACAATGCTGAGGTACAACACTTCCAAACATCTCCTCTTGAGGTCAATGGTATTCACTATAAATTAGTATGAGTATTGAAAAACGAGATTATCTTGATATCATTGAAGGACCACATCCACAAGAAGAAGATTCAAATGAGAAGACCATAGAATCATGGGCTGCACTTGATGAAGAGCAGACATCAAAATCATAGATCGAGAGAGCTCCCTCATGGTTACCATCAAATCCTCCATGTATTTAAGAGAACAATCAACAAAAAGAGGAAGATTTGAAGGTCATGGTAGACGAAGACATGAAGAGTGATCCAGGCAAGAAAACCAAGGACATCAAAGTTATATTGAGGTTTGGTTCCAAAAAATCAGCAAGGTGCAACAATACTCTCTTCTTCAATCGTGCTTGATATCATCAAAGTCAAAGCATTTGATCACTCAAATTCAGGTACATGTCAAAGCATACATTTCAAGCCTACACCATTTTTTCTGTCATCTTGATGTGCACATGGCTCCATTGGAAGTATTCTTATACTTGAAAATGATTTTGTTTTCAAGTAGGGTAGGGTAGAAAAAAAATGAAAAATAAGAGAAAAAAATAAAAATCTCAGGTGAAAACCTCCTTTGAGGCGCCTCAGATTGGCTCATTGATTGAAAACCTCCATGAGGCGGTCAATGGGTTGGGGAAAAAGGAAAAAAGAGAAAAAATAAAAGATCCTAGGTGAAAACCTCCTTTGAGGTGCCTAGACAGGCCTACTAGTTGAAAACCTCCTTGAGGTGGCTAGTAGGCCTAGAAGAAAAAAAAAGGAAAAAATAAAAAATTATTGCTCCATGTATCTCTCTGATGAATGCATGTACTCTCCAACATTTGCAAGCAAAAAAAAGAAGTTGGTACCAAAAGAAAAAAATTGGTCAAGGGTAGTCAAAAGAAGTCAAATTTCGACTTTATCCTCCTTTAATAAAATGCTCCAATAAGGCCAAGTCCATGCTATTCCATCACCCTCATCTATTTCCACCATCCACCCATCATTCTCAAGCTTTTCCCATTTAGCTTGGTTGTTGTCCTAAAAAACTACATGAAGGCTCTGTTTTACTACAAGAAACAAAAATACATAGAGCATAAATTTATTTTTGCCATAACTTGAAAACCATGCATCCATTTAAAAAGATATTTCATGGGGATATTCATATGGATGATGGTAACATGCCCAAGAAATTTCAACAAATTATAGTGCACGGTTTCCAAGAAATTGACCTCCATCACCTTCAGCCATTTTTAGTGTTTCTCGAGATCCATGCATCCATTGACCAATTTTGTTTTATGGGAGGTGCATAATGATGATGGAAACACACTCATAAAGTTTTAGGTTAATCCATTCTACCGTTTGAGAGATATGGACAAAAAAATTCTGCTACAAGAGGTTGTTCTGAATTACTACAAGAGTTACCTTTATTACTACAAGAAGTTATGAAAATCTACAGGAAAGGCAGTTCGATGGAAAAATTATGATGCAAGCCTATTTTGGGATAGGAAGAAAAGACATTGAATTCACCACATCTCAGCCAACATCCATCATGACCATGTCACTCTATGGCCACACCTTCCACTCATTCAAATACCTATTTATTCTCCAACAGAGAAATGACACAAACATTAAAAAAAAGGGCAGCTACAACAACCTATTTGGAAGTAACAACAGGCTCTAGGCCTAACCTTTAACACCATGATTGAAAGAGGAGAAGCATAACTACAGGCACAATGAAACTCCTCTAGAGCTCAGCAGCAACAGAGGAAGCCATCACCTGCACATCAACAAGAAGACAACCCATCAACAAAATAAGATCAACAAAAAAGAAAAAGGAAGTCAAGAAGATGTACTTGAGTCATGAGAAGCACAACAACATCAACTCAGCAACAACATGCATGTTTCTCCAACAACCATTAGGTAGGTACATGTATGTAATATTCTTAACCTCTTCTCTTGATTATATTATAGTTAGAAATTTGTTGTCAATGCATGAGAGATGATGCTTTATAAGCTAAGGATGGGTCAACAGTCTCAACCACCTTCAACTAGTTAATTGCAGATCACTCCTTCACTCATGCAATGTTGAAAAATCAAATTATGATGGGCGATGATTTCAAGGAATGAGGACAACAGTTAAAATAAGAAATTTTTGCAAAGGCTAAGTCACCACAACACTTGAAGGCCTCCATCCACTTCATATTCACTACCTATCCATCATTCATCCATCCCATTTCATAATTTCAAGAAAAAATCCTATCTCACCCTGAAAAATTCTTGGAAAAGCAAACAGAGCATCCTTTCCATTTTCACAAACCTACATCATTTCTCATCACTCCCATACAATTAGAAGATTCTAAAGGAAGAAGGAATGAATAGTACAGGAAGACAGAATTCTGTTACAAGAAGGAAGAAAGAAAAAATTGTGCTAAAACCCAAAACGGAAGTGCCTGAGATAGACCTAATCAAAACAGAGAACTCCAAGGCCATTAGGCAATCACCTAGGCCACAACAGAGAAGAAGAAGGCAACAAAAGGAAATGAGGCATCCACCATCAAAACAGAACTCAAACTGCAGTGATGAAAAGAGACTTTCCAAGAGATCTCTAATCTCTTTCTAGCTTTTGTCCAAGGCCTAAAAGATGTTATAGAAATGAGAGAAAGGCATGGGAGTCAAGTTGAGGGTCTGTCCTAAGCTCAGACTATCATTTATGCTCAAAAAGGGTTTCCTGTAGTTTTGATAGGAATTACTACAGGATGTCTTAGTTCTCATCTAAATACATTTTGAGGCACAATGAGGTCACTAAGTTGCTCAGAGTCAGCAGGGGAGTATGATGGGCCTCTAAATTAGACATAAATTAAGGTCCATGCCTCTAAATTAAACATAAATTAAGGCCTATGACCATCCTTCAGTACATTAAGCCTCTATTTTCATTAGATAATGTATTTTTAACTCTAATATATTCATTAGGAAGGTTTATGAATAATTGCATATTTGTGCCTAATATTATTTATTTTTGTGGAATATTATGAGAATATTGGGCATATTATGAAGATTTGGAGGAGGAGATAATTTAGGGACTTGCTCCCTACTACAGGAGGATCACTATTAAATAATAAATCAACAAGATATTATGGAATTATGACACAGATTGTGGAACTCCAATGATTGAGAAAATGTAGGAATGTGTTCCCTGCCATTTAATGTAGATTCCTAGTATTGGGAACTAGATCCACTGATCAAGGGATTTTGGTGGGGAAAGATTCCTCCATTCACGGGTAATGATTCTTAATAATTTTTTATAAGTACCAAGTCGAATTTGCCTCTAGGGATAGATTTTCATTAGTGTTCTTGTGGAGAGAACTCATATTTCTGCAACTCCATTTTATTTTCTTGTAGGGATGTAATTGTATTGATGAAAATAATTAAGATTGGTGTCATGTTCAGCTTCTAAATCTTGTTCTCCTCCATAGGTCCCTAAGTTTCCTTGGGCTTGGCCATCCTAGGAGCCTCAAATCCCTTTTGTGTCATTTTCTTTCCATCTTTTCACTTCTTATTCACATGCATCTCTTGTTTTTATTTCTTTCTATTTCTGCATTTAGTATTAATGATTTCTTGTTGTAGGATTGGGTTAAATGGTTGATGTAAGCTCTTTTGTAGGATCAAAAATATCATTTCATCCTTGGAAAATATCTGGAAGGCAATAATAATCATTGAGCTACTTGGATTAGCTTTCTTATTCCCAAATCTATATTTCTGGAACTCCTTTATGACAAAGAACAATAAATTTCTACTTTTTTTAGAGCATGCTAACGATCTTCAATCAAGTTGGTTCCACTTGAGTTAGATCATAAAAAAATTCTAGTTCATAACAAAAATTACCCCATTGCATTTTCACTTTATTAGGTTAGACATTTTATAGATTTACTAGCTCACTAGTTCTCGAATTTTTAGATTTTCGACTAGTAATTTTCTGTTATTTTTTAGCATGGGTTAACAAAGGTATTTTTGAGTGATTCCACTTTGGATGGGGATCTAAGACATCCTAATCAATAAAAATATTTTCCCATCCAATTTGAGTTTGATTTTCTTGGTCATTTGATGAATTATAATTTCGTATAGTAAATCTGTAACATCCTGTATTAAAACAGGGGATCCTATAAGAGAACTAGGGAATCCTATAGCGGCCTGTTTTGAGCCAGAATTGAGAAAAATCATCATTGAAGTTGGGATTAGGTCCCTACTTGACCTCCAATTCATCAAAATCATTGTATCCCTCTTCCTCCACACTTTTCTTCCCTTCCAAAGATCAAGGAAAGATTAGCATTTGCATTTATAAAGCGAAAAGATTAAAAAAATGAGTTCTTTTATATTTACACAAGCACACAACAGTTAGTACTCTCTAGATCAGAATTCATGCTTTGATTAGTTAAAACATCACATGTGACAAATAGGGTTAAAATAGGGTTCTTTTGCAGGAAAAGTGAGTTAATAAGTAGATAGAGGATTTCATGTTACTTTACAAGCACTTTTAAATTCAGTCTTTCGTTCCTAAAAATAGGCAACATTTCTTTTCTCTCATGACAAAAAAGGAAGGATAGATTGTGTGCTGCACATATAGTGCTGATACCTCTTAAGTTTGTACAAACTCCGAGTTTATAATTAAAGTTGGTAGCCTTGGGAGTTGCAGCGTTCTTGTTGTAATACCAAGGCTCATCACAATGCACAATTTGACCAACCCTGCCTAGCCCTGCACATTGCTCACTTCTAGTGGACAATTAGGTCATTTTTGGACTCTTGTAGAATCCAACTAGGTAATTCTTACACCCTCTCCCTTACCTACTGCGAAATAAACAATTACAATTTACAAGATTATCACTCCTATCTCCTAAACTTTCCCTCTGTGCAATACCTTGACCTAGCTTGCCTGCTCTGCACACTATGCAATTTTAGTGAGTAGTAGGGTCATCTTTTAGCACTTGCAATTCTCAAATGCACAACACCTATACCCTTCCCTTGAAGCACTGCACAATGTGCATTTTCAGTGAGCAGGAAAGCCTTCCTTGCTTCCTGGACTTGCCTAATGTGCAATCCGTGACTTGCTTCTCCCTTTCCTTTGCACATTGCACAATAACTGTGCCTATTATCTTACTCCTTAGCTCCTGATCCTACGCATTGCACCCAAGAAGGTTCCTCTCTCATTTCTTGTGCACTGTCCCATCACGGTCAACATCTTAGATGATAAAACAAAATTGAATAGGTTATTTCGAGACTGATGGTGTCTTGTCATGAGTAAACTTCATTTACAGTTATTATCATGCTAACATGGAAAGACACTTCTCAAGGAGGTTATCAAGGAGATTTTACAAGAACACACTTTTGGAGATGAGATACAAAGATACCATCATGTAAGAGATAAATGAATATTGAACGAAAAAAGAGAGATGGAAACTCATGTTGACTTAGAAAGTGCCAACACTTATACAAACCATTTGGAGGGTGAAGAAGAAGTACAAGATAGATCTATATTGAAGGATTGAATACATAGCAACAAAGTGGAAATTTGACACTAATACATTACAATGAAGTCTCATGAAACAATCTCCAAATCATGGCATCTCAAAGTGTCATCACACAATTCTTATGTTGTCCATGTATTTTACCATAATTTGTGAAATGTAATTTGTTATCTCCAAAAAATGCGAAAATGTAAAATGTGTGGAATCCCAAGGGTCACAGATGGAATGTGGAAAGTCACTAGGAAGTCCTAGCATCATGTAAGACTAGAAGGTCATATAGAATATCGAGAGTCATAAGGGAGGTCAAGAGTCACATGGGAGGTGGGGAGTCACCTCATTTGTTATAAATAAACCCTCATAGCTCAAGAAAAAAGCGTTTTTCCACCTTGGCTTCTCTAGCTTCACATAGGAGAGAAGATCATTCTTTAGAGGAAAAAGTGGTGACGTAATATTCCACTGTTGGAGGCAGTATTGCATCACTGTAATTGTGTATCTTGTAAATTTCACTTAATATTTGAAGCTCTCAGATTCGACGCACATTCATGCATGTATCATGGATGTTGTATGAGTATCTTTTAATTCTTGTGGTATATGTTTGTGTTGATACATACTAAATAAAATGAACTATTTCGTTGGATTTAGTATATATCTTGTTGAATGTGTGTTGTTATTTTCTTTTATGATAGTTGTTACCTTGTGAACTATTTTGCAGGTTAACTAAAGATTATTTATATGCTCTTGTGTGTCTTTACTATAATAATAATATTAATTTTCTCTTAAAGGATCACTCTTTATACTTCGTTCATGAAAGTGCCTTATATACATTGCAATTGTAGGCTTCACAATGTCAACTTACTTGCTTGTTTCAAAGGTTATTTGCATACTCTCTTATGTTTTTTATTGAATCCATGGAAAACATTTAAGTTATTGTGACTGAACCTATTATCCAAATCCAGATCCTACTCTAAACAATGTGAGTTCTAATTGGGAATTCATACTGGCGCGACCCCCTACTATTGGCGGCAATCAACACCGTCAACAGGATAAAAACGGGTTGATCTTCCCCAAGAAACAATGTCTTTAGGAAATAATCAAGGGAAGCCATTCCATTTAGGTACCATATTATGTTTAATGGTTATTGTTTCTCAAGTATTAACTTTTGGCATAAGGCCACGAATTTTATTGCTTATGTTAGGGATAATTATCAAAGACATTATCAAAACCCTAGAGGCAAGGTTTCCGAAACACAAGACAAATATTCAAATGACTTTGTAAAAAAAGGTATATGTTAGTTGCTTTTTCATTGAGGTAGCATATAGAATACTTCAATGCCATAAATATGGACATATACCTTGTGACTGCAGATACATGAAGGAGAACTATACTATAAGGTGGAAGAAGATTTTGAGAAGAAAACAAAAGACAAAATATAAGGTGAATGAAAAAAATATCAGTAGTCATGATTTCAGGATTTTTAAAGTCGCAAAACCATGAGGAATATACATGTACAAAGGAAGATGTCAAGGTTAAGGATGAGTTGACTTCAGAGCTGGTTCATACATTGTTTTGAATAATCCAACTTGAAGGCTCCTTGTCCCATGAATGTTGAACAGGGGGGAGTATAAATATCATTGGTTGAAAATTTGAAGATGTATCTTTTGGAATTTTGATAGATGGAAGATGTGAAGAAGTCATCAAAACAATAATCAAAATTTTGGGAATATTAGTCAACTTTGTGTTAAGTGGGGTAGCATATTCATAAAAGGTTTTCGAGAACTCATTGTCTTTGTCACTTTGAAAGGCATAATAAACTATGGAAAGAAATGAAAGGAATATCATATTAGAAGGAGAGAAGTAGTAACAAAGGAAAGCCATATTGCAAGAAGACAAAGGAAGATATTTTTTAAGGGGGAGTAACCCTTTTCCGTTGGTGTCAAAGGGGGAGATAAATCAGGAAAGGAAGATTAGAATCATGCAGACAGGGGGGAGTAGTAAATGTAGGGGAGTATGTGTGTTTCCATCAATGAAAAAGGGGATGTTGAATGATGTTGTCATTGATCCCAACAGTGTTTTTGAACACTCTTAATATTTGTTTATGTATTGCATTGATTGGAAGCTCCATTGGTCATAAACCCTAGAAGGATGAGGAGCCCTGTGGTGTGGCCTGTGTTGGATGAGGAAATTGGATGTGAGGATCAATAAATTTTTAGGCAAGACCATCCTCATTGTGTAGTCCTCATCATGCTGATCCCATCGGTCGGTGAACAAACCATAACTCCTCACTGTTGAGGAGATATGTATGATCAAAGTTAGTGCCCCGAAAATGTGGTAGAGATTGTCAAATTGAGATGATGAAGGCATCTTAATGACTGGTTAAATAATTGATTAAATCAAGAGGGTCTTGTTGGGCTTCAAAATGTCATACAAATATCACTCATTACCATACATTTTTCACCTATGCTTTCATTATATCACTCATTATTCACTACCATGTCACTTCATTTTCCCTATTGTTCATCATTAATGGGTCTCATTTATATCTTCCAAATATTATTTATTTTCAAGAATTTTTAAGAGAAATTCTTGATTAAATATTAGAAAATAATATATTTTACTTCATATATGGAAAGTGGATTGTTTTTGTGACATGTGTAGGTACAAGGAAGCTTCCAAGACACCTTTGTGTGGCCTTGAATGATCAAATTCGAATTTGATAAGATAAGCCTCATGGAGAAGATCATGATCTCATGGAGAAAATCAAGGACAAAAGGGGGTTATGTGTCTAGATGGTTGAGAGATGTATGGAACTAAAGAGAGATTAGTGGATCATCATTATGAGTTTGTTATCTCATCCCATTGTATAAATAGGAGTACAATCTGCTTCATTTGTAATCTTAGAATCTTCATTTGTAATCTTATAGTTCCATTTGTAATCTTAAAGTTGGTTTGTACATCATGACGGAGATTTTGAAATAAAGAATCATACTTTGATTTTGTTTCTTCTACATTTGAGTCTCCTTTGAAGTGGTGTGCTTGTGGAGTTATGGAGGGCTCCCATGGCCTCACTTGCATGCTTATTTTAGGTATACTTTAATTTATGTTTTTATTTCATTTCAACTTTTAAGTTCTTGTTAGATATTCTAATTGTTGGAAGAAATCTTAAAATTCATGTGTTCTTGTAAGTGAACCATAAGATCTCCGAAAAATTAGGAATCTCTCTAGTTTGTTTAGTTGTTGGAAAAAATCTTAAAATTTATGTGTTCTTGTAAGGGAACCATAAGATCTTCGACAAATTAGGAACCTCTCTAGTTTGTTTAGTTATTGGAAGAGATCTTGGCGAATGTGTTCTTGTAAGGGAACCAATAGATCTCAGACAAATTAGAAATATTTCTAGACCTATAGGTGGTACTTCTAAGTTTACCTTCCCGAGTTGACATTAATTGAACTCTGATTTGCATCCGCATTTTAGACCAAACATTTTGGCGCCATTGCCGGGGAAGTGCAACTAGAAGGATTTAGTAATTATTTTATGCATTTGTTTTTATGGACTAATTTGTGGAACTTGGTGACAACAGGTTCATAAAGGAGTTCAAAGTTTGGAGCAATTTTTTTTATTTTTATTTTCGCACATAGTTAATTTAAATTCAGTTTTTATTTTAAACCCCCCATTTTTCACTAATCCATCTACGGATGGGGAATTTGATAATGTTGAACAAGTACTTCTTGGAGAGCAAGGACAATAACCTTGAGCCAACTCTAAGACAAGTTACTCACATACTTGCAAATCATAAGGTAAAAATTTTAAATCGTGATGTGAGCATGTTCAAACTTTTAATCCGTAGATGGCTTCATTGGAAGTATTCTTTTACCTAGGAAATAAACAAATCTTTCAAGAAAGATAAGTAGAATAGATTAAAAAAATAAAAATGAGATCTCATTAGAAGTCATTAGAAGTCACTCTCATTAAAAGTTTTTAGTCTCAATCTCATTAGAAGTTTTTAGTCTTATTTTCAAAAGTAAAAATAAAAATAAAACATCATGAATAAATTCAGTGGCACAATAAGAGCTGCTTCATCTTCGCATTTCTATGTCTTGTTTTGTATCACGGGCTAGTTAGGAGCTTGATTATCGGAAAACTTTGTCTTCTGAGAGTCTAAACGCCCCCGCGACATTGCAGAAAGAATGTAGATAATGCAAGGTTTGATCGCAAATCTTGATTGTGTTTATTATCCATCCACGCTAACCTGCATAAATAAAAATACTCTCGCTCGAAAATTGATTTGCAATATGACAATAAAGAATTTTTTAAATGAGCAAAAGATCATCTTAAAAAATTTTAGATAAATTTTTATTTTTATTTATTTATTTATTTTTTTTTAATTTAAAAAAAAAAATGAAAAAAAAAATTCCCATATATATATATATATATATATATATTATTAAAAAATAAATAAATTAAAAACTAACCATTTTATTTAGAGATAGGTTCAATTTCATTAAAAAAAAAAAAAAAACAATTCAAACTAATACAACAAATAAAATATGAACAAAATTCTCGAAATTCAGTGAGAAAAATCAGAAATCTGTTCAAAAAGATAGTGTCAATTCGGATTTTCTGGAGGAGACATGTTGCACTAAAAATTGTCACTTTGACATTCTGCAATTTGTGTGAGTCCATTACCACTCATACTTTCCTCTTTTGCAAGTCTTAAGCCTCAGTTCCTCATATCAAGCCTTGAAAATAAGAGAAAGCCCTCAAAAGTTTCTAAAACTCTGGTTCAGCACTTTGTTTTTGCATTACCTGCGGTCCCGCACCTTATGGTCATGTCTCCTGCGCACTTGGCCGCTTTGTCTCTGTGTTATGGGTGCGGATCCCTGTAAAAGTTAAAAAGGCACGAGTACATTCCTAAAACTCACTTTCAGTCATTTCTAGAAGCTTTTGGAAGGAACCTTGAGGTGGCAAGTTTGCTCTCTTAAGGTTCATGCATCCCATACCTTAAGGAGCTAACCCCTTGATGTGATGAGCTTATCCCTTTGAAGGAGGATTCTATCCCTTCATAGGTGGACCCGTAACCTCCTCCCCTGCACTATAAAAAGAAGCGTTGGGCTGGTTACTTGGGAGGTTAGAAGCTGAATATTTTTGAGGTGAAATGCTGTTGGAACATAGTCTTATTAGTTGAGTTTTTATGAGGAGAGATTACATACCTCTATGATCTCATTTGGAAGAGTGCAAGGCTTGTCAAAGTAAAGAAAATTCTTGTTTCAGACCCCAGGAAGAGCTTGTTCAACATCAAGGCTGAAAAGGTTGTAAGGTTTTTCTACTTCAAAGTTAATACAAATAAGTTTGTTTTTCTCAATAAGCTGTTGATTCATGGTTTATTTTATGGATTCCTTCATCACCATAATAGACATGATTTATGATATTTTCTATGCAGGTGCTATTTAATGTTTGCTTGTTTGTGATTGCACATCCTCAAAGGTAACTCTTTCGAACGATTGAAGGATGGCTACTACGAACAAGCATTGGATCTAAGGTAGGGTCTTAACACCTTTATAGTATTTATTTATAAATCGTATATGTCTAGAGAAATATAGATTTGTTTGTCTGTTTGTTGCTAGAATATCTTTTGATTCTAGGGAGATCGGTCTTGTCCACAAGATCGATTTATCCGGCCAACAAGACCATTTTGTAGTGATATTTGGAAAATTCAAATGTTAGATGAGAAACACAAAACACCATCAAATATCAATTGACGGCTCATCTCTGGCTTCAAACTTTTATGTTCATTTTGAAAAGATCTGAGAATGTGTTAGTCAGTTGACGTCTTGCAATCATTTCACTTAACAAATCAGTGCATCTTATACAACAAGCTGTAATCTTGACATGCTGATAAACACCTTCAAAATACCTCTATCTGCACTAGTTCTCAGCGAAGATGAGACCATCCAAGAAGCCAATCAAATGATCATGACTTCCTTTACTGTGAAGGCATATAAGGCTGTGGCCTTAATATTCTAAACAAGTAATCATGTATCTCTGGTAGTAAGCATTCAACAAGTCGTAGCAAGACATCTTAGACATTTGTTCGCGCTTTGAAAGAGAAATTTTGACCTAAACTCAAACGTGTAGATTCTTCGCCGAAAAGGAATTGCACAGCGTGGGCCCGCGGGACTTTAAAAATATAGAAATAAAACAACAGAAGAAATTTGCGGGTAAAGGACTCTATTTGATCAAAGGAGAGTTCTGTTAGTTGACATCGGTTGAATTCTTAATATAACAGAGCCGGAACTGCATCAGGCTCTCTCACTCATTCGTCATTTTTTAATTTTGTCCCGACAATAGAGGAAAGCCAGGAACCAGATCTCTCAATAATCATTCACCTCGACATTGGTAGGATTTCTCTCAGCTTAACAAATTGAACTTTCTGCCATGATATTTAAGCTAATTAGTCCTCAAATCAATGACAGTTATGGGAAAATGATATCATAGTGGAAAGCGTCTGGCCCTGTGAAGATCGATAGAATGGATTTTATTTTATTTTGCGAACCTCAATGCTAGATTCATGTTTATTTTGTTTCTTTAAGCTGCCATTGCGCTCATTTTAGCGTCCTCCACCAAAAAAACAAATTCCAAATTACTCCCTGCACCTGCATCTGCAATGAGTCGTTGATGCTACGCAACCCCTTAAAAACTGTCAGTTTTAAAAAGAGGTTTGTGATCAAACCAAGACAAATCTAGACAAACAAAGACATGGGTTTTTTCCATAATAGAATGAATTACATAACCCAGAAATTGTTTGCTTGAATTCCTAATGGTTTGAGAGGAAATCGTGGTTCTTTGGGACCCTATTTTGGTAACTGCATGAAGAAAAATGGTTTTTACAATTAATGTGCAGAGAATTACGGGTTTTGCTGGTAGTGAAGCGGATTTTGAGTGATTTTGCATGCAGATTTATTGGCTCGATTTGAGCGATTTGCACCTTCACGTGTTGCCTGGCTGAAAATGAGCATCTACAAACCAAAGTCAAGAAAGCCAATACGCCCATCGTGAAGCTGTCAAAGCATTTTGAAAACGCACCAAGTATTGCACTCACGCTTTTGAATCATTTTTATCTCTAGGGTTGCACCTCTTTTCATGAATAGTGCTGCTTCTTTCTCTCTATTGTAAAACTATGGTTTACTGATTGTTTCGATCCTTAGATCTCATCTTTATTATGTGAACCTTAATTACCCAATTCTGCAGCTGATATGAGGCTATTTAGCTGGTGGCATCACTAATTTTGATCCTACAAAAACAAGGTTTCAAACCATATTTTAACTGCAGATTTTCAACAGCAGATCTGAGGCTACTTGTTCGATGAAATCACCAACTTTCTTTCTTCAGAACCACAGTTTCAGGTCATCTTTTAGTTGCAGAATTTCAATAGTTGATGGAAAGGCACTTTGGCTGGTGGAATAATTGTTTTTGAGACTGCAGAACCAAGGTTTCAGATCATCTTTTCACCACAGGTATTCCACATCTGATCCGAGGGAATTTGGTTGGTGGCATCAACATTTTTTTTTTTGACTGCAAAACTAGGATTTCAGATCATTTCACTTACTTAAGACCAGCACCTCTCTAGAGAGTAGTCTCAACATTTTTCCAAACAATTTACCCAAAATCCAGCCAAAAATTTAGAATTGCTGAAATTGCATAAATCAGTGCATGACACTGCTCAATCCAGATTCAATTTTTTTTAAAACATTGATGAGTTTGGAAGAAAATAAAAAATTTCATTTTAGTGTTAGTTTGTTTTTTATTTTTTTTAGAAAATAAATAAATATATTTTTGTTGATTTCTTTATTAAAAAAGTAAATTTCAAAATTTCAAAATTTCAAAATAAATTTAAAATAAATTGTTTTTTATTTTTGTTATTTAAAGAAAAAACACAAGAAAATTTAAAAAAAGACACTACAACATTTTTGAAAATCATTCACTATTGTCATTTTCAAAATACCCTTTGATTGCAGATCTTTTTACTCCTTCACTTGAAAGATACTTCGAAGTCTTCCAAGGAAATCTTACACAGATTTGATATTTCATTGATTTGCAAACATATAATGGAACATTTGGAAGATTAATTTAAAAGAACATTTGGTGGATTATTTAAATGCTGATTAACTTGCTTAGAGTTGGCAATTTCATATTGTTGTATGCTTTTATAACGTACTAATCTGCAGGACACAACAAAGCTATAATGCCAAGCTTTTCGCCATGCACAAAAATTAGCTGACAAAAACAGGGAGTACATTTACTTCTCATGTTTATTTCTTTACGGATAGATTGATATTAATATCATGATTGAATCAATTTCAACACTTTGATTGTCCTTAATCTATTTTATTTGGTACGAAATTTTTGCGTAAGAATCATGAAGGAAATGGCCATTTCTTCTTGAACACACTTATGTTTTCTTTCTGCCAAGTTTTTTTTGCAGATTACAGGATAATCAAGTGATCATTAAGGAGATTAAATTGTGCGCACAATTGGTCTTCACAAGACTAAATTCATGAAAAATTCTAAAGACAAATCCAACTCCACAACCACTACCTTGCACCTCCCTTTTTGAAACAAATTTTGAATTCCACCAATTGTAAATCCATAAAGCATGACATTTCCATATCCATTTTTCACAACAAGAGTTCTTATTCATACACCATGCATTTCCTTACATCCATTCCTTACAAGCTTATTGTCATTTTCCTTGTCATTACCATTCCCCTTCATTTCCGCCAATAAAACCCTGCTTCTATGGATATCATTGAGTCAAAGTCCTAGAGTCTAATTATCTTTGTAAAAACCACCTAGAGGCTTTCATGCCTTAATGGCAAGTACCCTTGCCAATGAACAATGGGAGTACATTAATATCCCTTGTTCGTTGGATCTTGTAGGTGACTCGACCACGACAAATTTATTTGTACCTACAAAGATGTGTTAGGCATCCTGACTCCCATTAGAATCAATGGTGGGAGTTCTTATGTTGAGTAGGGGCATTCATTAACGGCCACTAAATCAACAACTTCTTGCTATGTTCGACACCGACACATTTAATCACATTGTAATATTTGCACCATCAAGCGTTGAAGACTTGAAGACCTATATTTTGTAGCAGATGAAGAAGATTTCCTTTCATAGTATTTCAGTTTGTAAATGACTTGAGGACAAGTCAATAAATAAGGCTTGGGGGGGGAATGTAATTTCTATATTTTGTATACCTTCCAAGCCTTATATATTTTTAGCCATATTCAGCAGACTCATCAGATTCATCAAACTATCTAACAGAGGATCCAACAGCAGATATGACAATACAGATCCATCTTTCATCCACAACTTGCAGAAGAAGCTTCAGACTAGAATTGCAGCAGCTGAACATGCATGATTCATCCACTTCTTTAGGTAAGTAAGGTATGATGTTTTCTAACCTTTAATCTTGAAATTCTTTTTAGATGCTAAAATGATGATATTTGGAAAATATTCCACTATTTCACTATTCCCTTTCTCATTAAAAATTGCCAGAAACCATCAGTTGGGGCGGAATTGCACACTTCATTTCTTTCTCTCATTCATATTACATCTTAACCCACATAGTCTTCCCACAATAAAAACTACTACAAAATGATGAGCATATCAAATTACTTCTTAAAAATGATTGATCTCAACAAAGTAAATAATGATTGTAACACAAGAACCAGTCATTAAAAAGAGATCTCAACAAAGGAAATAATGATTGTAACACAAGGACCAATCATTCAAAGATGCAAATGCTTTGCAAAAATAAAAGTTATCAAAAGATGTGCAAAGTTAAAATAAATTCCATGATTGAAAGATGGTAGTTACACAAGAACCAAACATCTTGTAAAAGGAAGCTCATCTAAGAATCAAATCAAATAAGTCATTGTAGTAGATTGCATGAGGACATGCAAGAGCTTCAGTTGGGTGTTATGTTGGGCTTCAAACTGTCATACAAATATCACTCATTACCATACGTTTTTCACTTATGCTTCCATTATATCACTCATTATTCACTACCATGTCATTTTATTTTCCCTATTGTTCATCATTAATGGGTCTCATTTATATCTTCCAAATATTATTTATTTTCAAGCATTTTTAAGAAAATTTCTTGATTAAATATTAGAAAATAATATATTTTACTTCATATATGGAAAGTGGATTGTTTTGTGACATGTGTAGGTACAAAGGAAGCTTCGAAGACACCTTTGTGTGGCTGTGAATGATCAAATTCGAATTTGATAAGATAAGCCTCATGGAGAAGATCATGATCTCATGGAGAAGATCAAGGAAAAAAGAGGGTTATGTGTCTAGATGGTTGAGAGATTAGTGGATCATCATTATGAGTTTGTTATCTCATCCCATTGTATAAATAGGAGTACAATCTCCTTCATTTGTAATCTTAGAATCTTCATTTGTAATCTTAAAGTTCCATTTGTAATCTTAAAGTTGGTTTGTACATCATGATGGAGATTTTGAAATAAAGAATCATTTTTTGATTTTGTTGCTTCTACATTTGAGTCTCCTTTGAAGTGGTGTGCTTGTGGAGTTATGGAGGGCCCCCATGGCCTCACTTGCATGCTTATTTTAGGTATAATTTAATTTATGTTTTAATTTCATTTTAGCTTTTAAGTTCTTGCTAGATATTCTAATTGTTGGAAGAAATCTTAAAATTCATGTGTTCTTGTAAGGGAACCATAAGATCTCCAACAAATTAGGAATTTCTCTAGTTTGTTTAGTTGTTGGAAGAAATCTTAAAATTCATGTGTTCTTGTAAGGGAACCATAAGATCTCCGACAAATTAGGAACCTCTCTAGTTTCTTTAGTTATTGGAAGAGATCTTGGTGAATGTGTTCTTGTAAGGGAACCAATAGATCTTCGACAAATTAGAAATCTTTTTAGACCTATAGGTGGTACTTTTAAGTTTACCTTCCCGAGTTGACATTAATTGAACTCTGATTTGCATCTGCATTTTAGACCAAACATTTTGACGCCGTTTCCAGGGAAGTGCAACTAGAAGGATTTAGTAATTATTTTATGCATTTGTTTTTATGGACTAATTTGTGGAACTTAGTGACAACAGGTTCATAAAGGAGTTCAAAGTTTGGAGCAATTATTATTATTATTATTATTATATATATATATATTTATTTATTTTTATTTTTTTTAATTTTTAATTTTTTTTTAAATTTTAAATTTTAATTTTATTTAATTTTATTTTTTATTTTTATTTATTATTATTATTATTTTTCTTTCGCACATAGTTAATTTAAATTCAGTTTTTATTTTAAAACCCCATTTTTCACTAATCCATCTACGGATGAGGAATTTGATAATGTTGAACAGGTACTTTTGGGAGAGCAAGGAAAATAACCTTGAGCCAACTCTAAGAAAAGTTACTCACATACTTGCAAATCATAAGGTAAAAATTTTAAATCGTGATGTGAGCATGTTCAAACTTTTAATCTGCAGATGGCTTCATTGGAAGCATTCTTTTACCTAGGAAATAAAAAATATTTCAAGCAAGATAAGTAGAATGGATTAGAAAAATAAAAATGAGATGCCGTTAGAAGTCATTAGAAGTTAGTCTCATTAAAAGTTTTTAGTCTTAATCTCATTATAAGTTTTTAGTCTTATTTTCAAAAATAAAAATAAAAATAAAACATCATGAATAAATTTAGTGGCACAGTAAGAGCTGCTTCATCTTCGCATTTCTATGTCTTGTTTCTGTATCACGGGCTAGCCATGAGCTTGATTATCGGAAAGCTTTGTCTTCCGAGAGTCTAAACACCCCCGCTACATTGCATAGAGAGTGTAAATAATGCAAGGTTTGATCGCAGATCTTGATTTTGTTTTTTATCCATCCACGTTAACCTGCATAAATAAAAATAAATCAAAAGATTAGTATGCTCTTTTCTTTCACTTCATGCGATCAAATAAAAATACTCTCGCTGGAAAATTGATTTGCAATATGACAATAAAGAATTTTGTAAATGAGCAAAAAAATCATCTTAAAAAAATTTAGATAAAATATAGTTTTTTTTTGAATTTTAATTCAAAAAAATAAAAATAAAAATTGAAAATAAAAAAAATTCCCAAATAATATATATATATATATATATATATATATATATATATATATATATATATATAGATATATGTTCAATTTCATTTTTATTATTAAAAAAAAAAAAAAAACAATTCAAACTAATACAACAAATAAAAGCTGAACAAAATTCTCGAAATTCGGTGAGAAAAATCAGACATCTGTTCAAAGAGATAATGTCAATTCGGATTTTCTGGAGGAGACAGTTTTGTAGTGATATTCGGAAAATTCAAGTGTTAGATGAGAAATGCAAAAGACCATCAAATATCAATTGACGGCTCATCTCTGGCTTCAAACTTTTATGTTCATTTTGAAAAGATCTGAGAATGTGTCAGTCAGTTGACGTCTTGCAATCATTTCACTTAACAAATCAGTGCATCTTATACAACAAGCTGATAAACACCTTCAAAATACCTCTATCTGCACTAGTTCTCAGCGAAGATGAGACCATCCAAGAAGCCAATCAAATGATCATGACTTCCTTTACTGTGAAGGCATATAAGGTTGTGGCCTTAATATTCTAAACAAGTAATCACGTATCTCTGCTAGTAAGCGTTCAACAAGTCGTAGCCAGACATCTTAGACATCTGTTTGCACTTTGAAACAGAAATTTCAACCTCAAACTCAAACGTGTAGATTCTTCGCCGAAAAGGAATTGCACAGAGTGGGGCCGCGGGACTTTAAAAATATAGAAATAAAACAGCAGAAGAAATTTGCGGGTAAAGGACACTATTTGATCAAAGGAGACTTCTGTTAGCTGACATCGGTTGAATTCTTAATATAACAGAGCCGGAACTGTGTCAGGCTCTCTCACTCATTCGTCATTTTTTAATTTTGTCCCGACAATAGAGGAAAGCCAGGAACCAGATCTCTTAACAATCGTTCGCCTCGACATTGGTAGGATTTCTCTCAGCTTATCAAATTGAACTTTCTGCTATGATATTTAAGCTAATTAGTCCTCAAATCAATGACAATTACGGGAAAATGATATCATAGTGGAAAGCGTCTGGCCCTGTGATGATCCGGTAGAGTGGATTTTATTTTATTTTGCGAACCTCAATGCCAGATTCATGTTTATTTTGTTTCTTTAAGCTGCCATTTGTGTTCATTTTAGCTTCCTACAAAAAAAAATCCCAATTACTCCCTGCACCTGCATCTGCAATGAGTCGTTGATGCTACGCAACCCCTTAAAAACGTCAGTTTTAAAAAGTGGTTTGTGATCAAACCAGAACAAATTTGGACAAACGAAGACATGGGTTTTTTTCTACAATAGAATGAATTACATAAGATCTCAAACAAATTAGGAACCTCTCTTGCTTGGAAGAGATCTTAGCAAATGTGTTCTTGTAAGGGAACCAATAGATCTCAGACAAATTAAAAATCTTTCTAGACCTATAGGTGGTACTTCTAAGTTTACCTTCCCGGGTTGACATTAATTGAACTCTGATTTGCATCCGCATTTTAGACCAAACAGGTCTTATCAACTCTTAAAATAAGAATGTTCCTAACCCAAATAAAATGGCCCAGAAGGATTATTATTAATTGAATTTTTGGAGATTAATTTTGCTTGTAGGGAGGTTAAGTCAGCCCCAAGGGGAAGTGATTTTTGGATCTAAAAATATTTTCAAATTGAAATTGAAATTTTGTTTATGGACGACTGACTCCATAATTTTTGATCAAGTTGGATCCCTCCTAGAAGCCTCCATCACCTTTATAAAAAGGGTACTTGTTTTCCCTCAAAATATATCAAATGAATGCCTACTTTTCTTTTCATGTATATTTTTTGGCTCCGTGTAGTCACATCTAGCTGGAGGAGGTTGAGTTTGGAGTGGGTTCTTGAACTTATTTTTATATTTTTTTTGTTTCTGGTTCTCTTGTGGATTTTTCTGTGGCAAATTTGGTCTAGTATTTGTGACATTTTTTGCCACTCCTTGCTCCCCAAAAGAACTAGTTTGTCTCTCTAATGCCTTGCGTGGGGAGCCAAGGTGAAATTCCTTTTCTCATACAAGAAGGGTGTATATATAACTAAGAGGTGATGCTTCACCTTCCGTGTGACTCTTTGAATACCCTCATGCACCATGAATTTTTGATTTTACATGAATCTTCAAATTCTATATGTGTCCTTTGTACTTCCACTTTACAATACATTTTTAGTAAGAATTTACATGGTACACAATAATGATGTGGCATATGACAGCTAATGACATGAAATGACATGACACTGCTGACATAGACTGCTTGATGACATGACAATGTCAAGCCACTTCTACTTCTCCTTGGTATATGTCTTCAATAAGAGATGTGTCCAATGCTTTATCCTCATGATATATATGCTTTTTTCTTCATATCTACCCTCCAAAGGGTTGTGAATCCGATGGAGTCTTAATGCAGTCCTAATATATGGTCTTTCGTTGTAATCCAATGTTCCTTCATCTTCTTATTTGATGATCATATTATCTCCTCATCTCCTTAGATGTCTTCTAGCATGTCCTCATTCTCCATCATTTTGCCATAGCATGATATAGTTCCTATATCTGTAATCCACTCATGACAAGATGACATCAGTTCGATAAACCCCTAGTATAACATGTAGCATCTTGCTCCACTGACTGATCTAGAATTGGGTAGTAGGCCAAGGGAAAGGCTTAGTGACTACACAGTTGTGCAGCTCAGGTAGTCAAGGGTCAGACTTGAGCCTTGAAACTGCATAATGCATAGTTTAGGATGGATTGAGGAAGAAGATTGCGCAGTTTGGGATCTTAGTGAGGGAGGATAAGGGGTTGGGCACTGATTCAACCAACTGCACAATTATAGAAGACAAAGGAGACTAGTTGATTGTACGATTGCACAATTTAGGAGCTGAAGGCTAAGGCCTAAGCCTTGAGAATGCACAATACATAGTTCTGGCTGGGCAAGAGAGAGAAATTGTGCAGTTTTGGAAGTCAGTGAGCCAGGCTGAGGTGTTTTTCACTGTTTAATCCAACTGCACAGTTATGGGAGGCAAATAAGGTATGGTAATTACATAGTTCAAGTGCTCATGGTTCAATCTTAAGTTCATATATTGCGCAATGTGTAGTTGGGGCTAGGTTAGAGTGCTGAATTGTGCAATTTTGGAGGCCAAGGCTCGAGCTTGAGCACTAAAACTACGTAGTTCATAGTCCTCATAGGCAAGACATGTGAATTGTGTAGTGTCAAGAGGAAAGGTTTCAGCTTAAGGGTTGGGACTGCGCAATGTGTAGCTCAGGAAGGTCGAATGAGGCTAAGTTGCTGGGAATTTTATGAAATTTGGCTAAGTGCCAGATCAGTGAAACTGATGTGAAGAATGATATAACTTGACTGTGATCACACACTTAGACACTTTATCAAACAACATATATCATCTAAAACACATGAACACATACTTCCCTTAGTGCGAGAACCTTTCCAACAACTTACGATAAGTGTGACACTAAAGATATGCTTTGCGACGACAATGACGACACTTGTGCGACAATGTGTGAAATTTTGGGAATGAGTGTGAAACATGCCTACATGATAATAACAACTCATTATCACAAATATTTCCCCTTGAAACAAACCAAAACTCCACTTCACATGATGTGCGACAATTCCCATGCCAAAATACGACACTTTCTATATGAAAATAAAAGTGCGAACAACACTTGTGATATGTGAACGACGGTGGAAACCACACATGCCAAGGTGAAGACAACATGAAAATGATACTAATTAAATGGAAATAAAATGAAAGCGACAATCGTAAACATAAAAAAAATTATGCAACGGTAAAAGTGCGCAAAAGCGATAATTGGACAAACTCACCAAAATAGAGGTACGATCGCAAACAAAGTGAAGGACCATCTATGTCAATGCACAATGACTGCCAACATGGGTTGAACATTGCACAAGAAAAATCTTGATTGAACATGATATGGTTGTTCAAGATTGCGTAAAATAATGTGCTCGTGAAATTATTTAAGATTGAGCATGTGTGAGAAAGTGACTTCGACATTTCGGATCCAAGAAGGGAGCTCAAAAGCATTGGTTGACCAAGAAATGACTACATGACCGATCACAAGATCCACAGTAGGCTCCAAAATTCGAGTGTAGGTAAAATTTTGAAGGGTTTGTGTCGTAGCAACAACACTTGGAAACACACTGATAGAACTCCAACTTCTCTACCTTGGTCAATTCTTTTGTGTAGGGTCTAGTTCTTCAAGAAGTATTGATTCATCGTTGATATTACCATGGCTTCCTCACTTATCCCGTGCATAAACATAGTCCCCTTCATTCCTTCACTTGGTTAAACACAAACATAAGATTAACGATCACACAATGTTTCAAATCAAGATGGGGTAATGAAGTTCATGAGCTTTAGATTTTCAGAGTATATTTTTTAATCTCTGGTGTTGCTCTACTACAAGCGGGCTTGGAAAGTACCCTGACGAAGTCAATTTAGGGAGAAAAAAAATTATCCACTGCGAGTAGGCCTAGATAATACCCAACGAAGTTTCTTGCTTCAACTCTCTGCTCAAGAAGAATTTCTCTTCTTTCACCTTTATGTATCATTTTATATAGGACTGCGCATCGACACTTATTTATTTCATGGGAGGAAGAGGGACGCTGACTTATTGAGAGCAGGAGAGTTTGTCCTTTCATAGAAGAAAATATAAGACCTATGATATTGGTTTTCTCGTTTAGATTTTCCCCTTGTCCTTCTCTACTTGATTGGACCAGTCTAAAAACATCAGAACATAAAACTTGAGTGTAGGCATGAGGTTTCCAGAATAGACATGGAGGTGATGATTCAACACAAGGCTTTCTTAACACAAGGATCATATTTTCCATCAGAACATCATCGACCAAAATATGTAACCAAGGCAAGGAAGAAGGAGAGAGTTAGCCAATTTTTTTAGTGTCACAAAGTCCTTTTCTATTTTTCCACATTCCCTTTTGAACCAACATGGCATATTCATGCAAGGTCTCACACACACAATAAGGAAACAAAACTAGAAGACAAGACAAAAAGTGGCTAAAGAAAAACATGAAGCGAAACCAAAATCAGAAAACACAAGACAAACTATAAGAAACAAACATAGGATGAATGTGCAGGTATACTAAAATGAAACTAGACCTACTCCTAACCAAACCAACTAGTAGATCAGGGTCACACATAATGGAATTTCCAATGTAGCCACTGAAATTGTTCCTGACCTGCAATCTGAAAGATGCAATTGATTAAAAGAAATATAAAACAATGTGTAATGGAAAAGATAAGATCTTGTATAACTTGGACAAAAAATTGAAGGTCTTTCATGTTAGTAGAAAGATATGTTGTAGGGAGTCGATTGTTGAATTGAGGCTTCTATGATCCATATCAAGTTTATGAGAAAAATTTTTTTGGCGTAAATCACATGATAATACATTTGTCGACGCGTTTCGAACCAACAAGTGTGGTTCATCGTCAGGACAAGTTGAAGAATTAGATCATGACTGCAAATTAAGTAGGGAGAGCAGATCATCCATCGGCTAAGAAAAACGACTATATTAGGTTAGACTGGACAAACGGTTATAATTGACCAAGAAATGACTAGATTTGACTATTTAAATTGTTTAACTATAATAATATTATTATGTTAAAACGAATATTATTTTAATATTTATCCAGTATTATTTTAAGTAAAACGGATTTTGGGTTAACGATATTCCATTAAGAGAATATTTATCATAATTTTGATTGAAATGTTAACATATAATAACTATTAGAAATTGAAAGGTTTTAATATTAATCTAAACTAATAATGATTAATAATATATTATTAGTATTAATCCTCTTATTAATGGCTTGTATAACTAATTAATACAAATTTAACAGTAATGCCTATCTAATGGGAATAAGTGTTAATAGATCCAGGAATATTAGTAAGGAATTAAATAATTAAATTAATAATAATTATTGTAATATTGTTAAACGAGATTATTCAAATTAGACATGAAAAAGGGGGAATATTTTATACTCATATTTAACATGTATAATTAGTAACAGTATGGATTTAATATTAATAATATTAGTTATTATTCATAGCTCTAGGTAAGTTATTACTTGTAAGGATTAATTGTATTAATATAATAGTGTTATACTAATAGTATTATTATTAAAGGTTTGTGTAATAAATTTATTGGTAAAGCTGTCTGATATTAGATAATTTAACCTATTTAGATAGTCATGAAAAGGACTGTCTCTTAAATAAAATAAACCAAGGGAGAAATCCAAAGAGGAGTAAGGAAATACGGTTAAAGAAAGCAGGTTAAGGGATAACAAGGGGAAAAAACAAGAAAAAGAAAATAATCGAGGTAGGGGAAGCAACGACTAGGAAGAGAGAATTAGGATCCAACAACTACTAATCTTCTAGCCGTCATCTCTGTTGAGATTGATTGGCCTTCTTTCAATCTCAATTGCCTCCCTAAATTTACGGTGATGGAACTGTGCCACCTTAGCAATAACCTTGGCCTCCTCAATACAAACATGATGTTTGGTCTTCTCCACATGCTCCGCTAGTGCAGAAGACTTAGTTCTCCCATGCTTTAGGTCAGTTGCGTGCTCATTAATCCTTTGATTAATAGAGCGTTCCATTTCGCCAATATAGGGGGTCCCACAGGAGCAAGGAATAATATAGACACCCTTCATGTCCTTAGGGTTGATAGGATCCATTACTGATCGGATGGATTTACGAATGGTGTTGAGGGGTCTAAAGGTCATTGGAACATTATGCTTCTTAAGAATCTGAGCAATCTTATCAGTGGTCCCTTGGACTAGATGGACCCCTGGGACTCGTTCTTTAGGCTCTTATTATTAATGGTTAGTTTATCTAATGGGAACATACATTCATAGCTCTAGGTAAGTTATTACTTGTAAGGATTAATTGTATTAATATAATAGTATTATTATTAAAGTTTTGTGTAATAAATTTATTGGTAAATCTGTCTGATATTAGATAATTTAACCTATTTAGATAGTCATGAAAAGGATTGTCTCTTAAATAAAATAAACCAAGGGAGAAATCCAAAGAGGAGTAAGGAAATATGGTTAAAGAAAGCAGGTTAAGGGATAACAAGGGGAAAAGACAAGAAAAATAAAATAATCAAGGAAGGGGAGGAAGGGGAAGCAACGACTAGGAAGAGAGAGCCGGGATCCAACAACTACTAATCTTCCAGCTGTCTTCTCTGTTGAAATTGCTTGGCCTTCTTTCAATCTCAATTTCCTCCTTAAATTTACGGTGATGGAACTGCGCCACCTTAGCAATAACCTTGGCCTCCTCAATACAAACATGATGTTTAGTCTTCTCCGCATGCTCCACTAGTGCGGAAGACTTAGTTCTCCCATGCTTTAGGTCAGCTACGTGCTCATTAGTCCTTTGATTAATAGAGTGTCCTGTTTCGCCAATATAGGGGGTCCCACAGGAGCAAGGAATAATATAGACACCCTTCATGTCCTTAGGGTCGATAGGATCCTTTACTGACTGGAGGGATTTACGAATGGTGTTGAGGGGTCTAAAGGTCGAGGGAACATTATGCTTCTTAAGAATCCGAGCAATCCTATCAGTGGTCCCTTGGACTAGATGGACACCTGGGACTCGTTCTTTAGGCTCTTATTATTAATGGTTAGTTTATCTAATGGGAACATATATTCATAGCTCTAGGTAAGTTATTACTTGTAAGGATTAATTGTATTAATATAATAGTATTATTATTAAAGTTTTGTGTAATAAATTTATTGGTAAAGGTGTCTGATATTAGATAATTTAAGCTATTTAGAGAGTCATGAAAAGGACTGTCTCTTAAATAAAATAAACTGAAGGAGAAATCCAAAGAGGAGTAAGGAAATACGGTTAAAGAAAGTAGGTTAAGGGATAACAAGGGGAAAAAACAAGAAAAAGAAAATAATCGAGGAAGGGGAGGAAGGGGAAGCAACGACTAGGAAGAGAGAGCCAGGATCTAGCAACTACTAATCTTCTAACCATCATCTCTATTGAGATTGCTTGGCCTTCTTTCAATCTCAATTGCCTCCCTAAATTTACGGTGATGGAACTGCGCCACCTTAGCAATAACCTTGGCATCCTCAATACAAACATGATGTTTGGTCTTCTCCGCATGCTCCACTAGTGCAGAAGATTTAGTTATCCCATGCTTTAGGTCAGCTGTGTGCTCATTAATCCTTTGATTAATAGAGTGTCCCGTTTCGCCAATATAGGGGGTCCCACAGGAGTAAGGAATAATATAGACACCCTTCATGTCCTTAGGGTCGATAGGATCCTTTACTGACCGAAGGAATTTACGAATGGTGTTGAGGGGTCTAAAGGTCGAGGGAACATTATGCTTCTTAAGAATCTGAGAAATCTTATTAGTGGTCCCTTGGACTAGATGGACACCTGGGACTAATATCCCTGGATCTATTAACACTTATTCCCATTAGATAGGCATTACTGTTAAATTTGTATTAATTAGTTATCCAAGCCATTAATAAGAGGATTAATACTAATAATATATTATTAATCATTATTAGTTTAGATTAATATTAAAACCTTTCAATTTTTAATAGTTATTATATGTTAACATTTCAATCAAAATTATGATAAATATTCCCTAAATGGAATATCGTTAACCCAAATTCCGTTTTACTTAAAATAATATTGGATAAATATTAAAATAATATTCGTTTTAACATAATAATATTATTATAGTTAAACAATTTAAATAGTCAGATCTACCCGTTTCTTGGTCAATTATAGCTGTTTGTCCAGTCTAACCTAATATAACCGTTTTTCCTAGCCATTGGACAATTTGCTCTCCCTATTTAATTTGCAGTCATGATCTGATCCTTCAACTTGTCCTGATGATGAACCACACTTGTTGGTTCGAAATGCGTTGACAAATGTATTATCATGTGATTTACACCGAAAAACATTTTCTCATAAACTAGATATGTTGTAGTTACTACTTTTAACCAATTCACATTCTTACCATTTCGATGAGAACCATCATTCAACAAACCTAAGAATCTTCTCGCAGATGTGTCTCCAACTACACCAAACTCCTTAGAAAGCACGAGGAAAGATCAAAACTTGTTATTTGCGACAAAGCTTTCTAGGTAAGATTGTTCCAACCATTCAACGATTGGATCGTAAAATTCATGATAATCCTCTTGAAAACCCTGAAATCTTTGAAAATATGAATTTTCAATTAGAGGCATAGGATTATGATGAGAATCTTGTCAGGGAAAATAGATCTAATCATATTCAACAAGCATGCCAAGACAATGAGGAATTGACATAACCATCAGCGAAGGTTGAGGTGCCTCAACTAATCGACAAATATATGAATAGTGAAATATTGAACCATAAATATAAAATGATATAAAACAATTGTCATTGTATGTGCTAGTGGGAAAACTATAAGCTAAATGAAAATCATTAGAGACAAAATAATGATCAAATGGGCTAATTAAAGCATCAGATTCCCAATTTTTAATTAACAAAGATAAATCAATTTGAACATCTATGCGAATTCTCTGAACAATCGAACCAATTTCCTCGCAGGTCGAATGTGACAAACCATTTTCCTGTGACTAGTGACAAACTGTACAAGAATCGTAATCATCTGAACAATTCAAAAGGGATGCCAGCATACAAAACACATGAGACTAGTCAGGACATAGTGAACGATGAAGAATTTGATTCGCACAATAACTCCTGCATTCATTATCACTCAAGAGGATTTTAGGTGCGATGAAGAGAAATATTTGCAATATAAGATTCACAAGAAAATTGGGAGCTGACTATTAAAAATTGAATCTGATATGCATGATTCTTTTAGCCAAAGATGGTCTTTGAAATAAACAACGTCACAATTCCCTGAATTTATGAGATTTATCCAAACCAAACTCGAGTTTGATGTGAGAGATTTTCATGAATATGGATCAACTGAAGAAGATTCTTGAATCCGATGAGAAAGAAAATCTTGAAAGTTTGAAAGATTACATCTGAAATACCAAATATCTTTCAAAAATATATTTACATAAAGTGAAACCATGCAAAGAAAAGGATTGTTGGAAAGAATCCATATTTGACTTAGTTCGGGGGGATTACTAGAGTCACGAGATCCGAGATCCAGACATATCCACCAATGGAACTTGTAGTGCCTTAACTTCTTGACAAGTCTCGAAACTTTCAAGGATTGTAAAATCACATCCTAAAGATTGAACCAAATCTTGCATGGTGTGAAAATAACTACTACCACTGGTTTCAATAACACCACTATTCACCATATGGAAGCCATCTCTGTCATCGATTCGACCAGATTTTTCAAATTCGACAATTAGATTATTCAAATCAAAATATTATTTTAATTGCAAATTCGAAGATGAATGAATCATGGAAATTTCGTGAGAAAGATGGTTTGAAGATTTGTCTTCATGCAAGAGAAGAGATGACGGGGTATGGAAAGAGTACTCAATGATTTGATTGTTTTCATTTTCATCATGAATAATCTCACCGCCTTGTGTCAATTAAGAAAATAACTCATCGGATGAAGAACTTGAAGAGCATGGAGTATCTCCATCACAAGTAGATGCATCGCAAACAACAGAACACAAGGGCTAGTGAGATGAAGAGGAAGTTTCATTGAGAACATTTTCTTTGACCGAATCAAATTTTAGATCTAAATTAAAATCTTCATGAGAAACCGAAAGATTAGCTGATTCACTTGGGAATTCATCATCACATACATAAAAAATCATCATCATCGTAATGTTTCCCAAGAATGTAGATCTAAACAAATTTATCTCATTAGATTCATTATCGAGATTAACAGATTCGATATCAGCCAAGAATGAGGAGACACCATCTACACATGAAGTATTTTGAAAAATATTGGAAGAATCCTCACGTTCCTGCTCCTCTACCTGTGTAATGTGACTACCCTGAACTTGATTGCAATTTGGACCAACAACTTGAAAATCAAAAGAGTGTGAGAAACTAGCTGGTGGAATATATTTTTCAAGCGGATCATGGTACAAAGAGTCATGGCATGTCGATGATAGGGGATAAAAAAAATCCAAATTAGATTCAAGAATAGAGTTATGAACAATAACATCATATTGCAAAATGGAGTAGTTAGTCTTCATTGCAGGCTTCATGAGCCATCCTGGAATTCCCCCCATTGAATCTGAATCATGAAAAGCGGAAGAAGAATGAGAAGATTGATAAGGAATTTGATTGCGGATTTCCCAACTTTACAATCATTGCAAGGAGGCACCCACATGGGGTCTGGAAAAGGAGGACAAGGAACAACTTGAGTAATAGCTTACTCCTATGAAATTAGAGGTGTCTCATGGTTTAAAAGAGTTTGGGAAGTAAAAATATTAGGAGATTTAGATTCAAACTAATTCAAAGAAATCCAAACCAAGTGTTCAAAGTTTTTCTTACAAAAATTCTGATCCATATCTTCTTCAGGAAACTCATAACATAAATGAAGGAATATATTAGAAAAACCCTCGACTGATTCATCAAGCTCCATTCCAAGTTGATTGATTCTTTTGTGAACATCTCGGTAATACCAATCAAAATCTTGGTGAAGCTCCTTAGTAAATTGACGAAAAGAGTGAATTGAAGAAGATGGTAAGGTATAATACCATTGATGAAAACGAAATTCAAGAGTGAGGGTGAATAAAATGCACATAACATCTTCATCATCAATTTCAAGAGATTTACAAAACCCAAGAAAATCATTTATGTGTGTGGACAAAAACATACAACCCTTGCCATTAAACTTGAATTGAGACAAGGCATGAACAAGTTCCTAAGAGATTGAAATTTTACTAGGAGGTAGGTTAGAAAAACACTCCAGGATTATGGTTTAGGAAAGATCCATTTAGGATTGGAGATTCAAAATAGAGTCAATGGGCACAACTTGTTATCTGGCCCTCCTAGTGCAATTTTGTTGACGGTGCTGGAAATCTGTCAACCAAGGGAGTCTCCCCGATGTGAAGTCCCAATTAGACCTCACACCATTTCGAATAGGAGCCCCATCCGGGGTATCATCCCAACTGCCATATATTCTTACAAATCTTCCTTGGCTCTAACTGTCATAAAGAGAGAGGAGTGCAAATGTGCCTTCGAAAAGCAAGGGGGTGTGCCTGGTTAGTGTTTAGTCATATGTGTGTCAAAGTTCTTTTACTGTGGAGGAGGAATAGAAGTGAACCTCAAAGAGAGAGTTAATAGTACCACCCTAGTAGAGACACACATAAACAAGAAGAATCCATTCAACATCCAACGTAATAGTCCACAAACACTACAACAAAACCCTGTGATTAGCATTCCTTTTTGCTTTCTTTTTTGCGTCTAGAGACCATTTTTGGTGCTACTTGTGTCCATTTATCAAATATGGTGCAAAACTTGATTCAAAGTTTTCACCGAGTTTTGCACCAAGTCTTACATCAAGTTTAGCACTAGGTATTGTAATAGGTTTTGCACCAGATTTGACACCAAGTTTTACGCCACGTTTTATGCCAAGTTTTGTGCCATCCTTTACACCATGTTTTGCATCAAGTTTGGCACCTAATTTTGTTTCACCATATTTTGCATCCCCTATTGCATCCAATTTTTGCGCCTACACTTGCATCAACTTTTGCGTCATCTCTTGCATCCTCTTTTGCTTCATTTTTAAAATAATTTTTTGCATCCATTTTTGCATATTTTTTGCATCCCATTTGTGCCAAGTTTTGCATCGAGGTTTGTGTCTAGTTTTTGCATCTACATCTACTTTGTAGCATTGACTTTTACATCTTGTTTTTCATCCATATTTACATCTTCTTTTTCATCTATTGCATCTATTTTTCTTGTGCCATAATTTGCACCTAGTTTGACACCTCCCTTTGCACCCTTTTTTGTTTCTAAATTTGCATCCACGATTACATCCTCATATACATCTAGGTTTTCATAGACTTTTACATCTATTTTTAATCCATTTTTATATCCACTTTTGCGTCAAGATTCGCATAAGGTTTTGTGTCTCGTATTGCATCTACTTTTGCATAGAATTTTGTTGCATCAACTTTTGCATCATATTTTACATCCATTGTTGCACCCATGTTTATGCCCACTTTTACATCCCTTTTTACATCCTATTTTTCATCTTCATTTGCTTCTTTTTTTGCATCTATCATTACATCCACTTTTGTTGTGACACAGTTTGTGCCATGTTTTGTACTTACTATTGTACCCATGTTTTCTTCCAATTTTGCATCCATCTTCGCATCCTCTTTTGCATAAAATATTGCATCTATTTTTGCATCCAATTTTGTGTGGGTTTTGCATCTCATTTTTTTTTTTTTTTTATCTTTTTTTGCATGTACTTCCATTGCATCTAATTTTGTTTCTCATGTTGCACCCGTGTTTGCATCCACTTTTACAACCCTTATAGCATCTTGTCTTGCATATAAGTTTGCATCTTCTTCTTTTTTTTGTCTATTATTACATCCACTTTCTCATCCACTTTTTTTGTGCTATGATTTGTGCCATATCTTATGCCTATCATTGCAACCCACATTTTCTTCCACTATTGCATCCACATTTGCATCCTCTTTTGTGTCCAAGTTTGCATCAAATATTGTTTATGTTTTTTGCATCCCATTTCAAATCTACTTTTACATCCACTTTTGATTTGTCCAATTTTGCAACTAATTTTGTGTTCACTATTGCACCCATGTTTGGCCCATGTTTACATCCCTTTTTTCATCCAATTTTTCCTCCTTTTTGCATTCAAGTTTGTGTCTTTTTTTTTTTACATTCATTGTAGTATCCACATTTGTTTCACCACAATTCATGCTAAGTTTTATGCCTACTATTGTGCCCATGTTTTCTTCCACTTTTTCATCCATGTTTGAATCCTATTTTGTGTTCAAGTTTGCATCAACTATTGCATCTACTTTTTCATCCAATTTTGTGTCAATTTTTCTGTCTTGTTCTGCATCTACTTATGTTGTGTCCACTCTTCATCAAAATTTACGTCTATTTTTACCCCAATTTTTTTGTTCACTTTTTCATTCCTTTTCCAACACACATCATATTTTTTGCATTGATGATATTTCTTTAGACATTGAAAATTATGAACAACTCATGACAATGTAAATAATTATAACGATGATGATAATGAAGATGATGACGATGACATGAATTGTGATTGTTATGATAATGAAAATGATGATAAAGACAATGGGAGTTACAATGACAATGATGATGATGATGCTAATGACCTTGGCCATTCTTACCAATTTTTAAATGTTGTCATGGTCAAAATCATAATAATTATCTTTGGCATCATCTTCCAAGTCATCATCATCTGATCATCATTATCATTATTTTCATCTTGGTCATCATCAAGAACAATAATGACATGAATGATGATTATGATGTTCATGATGAAGATGACAACAATTATGATAAAAATTATATTAGTTATGATGATGGGGATGATGACAATTATAATGACGATGATAATGGTAGTAATGATGATGATCATCGATCATCTCTAAAAAATAAAGTTGTTATTTTTCTTGCATATATCATGTGTCCTAACAACCCTTTTCGAGCACTCGTAACATTTTTTAGGTTGATGATATTTCTTATGATGCCTATAATTATGAACAATTGATGACAATATCCATAATCATGATGATGATGATGATGAAGACATGAATGGTGATTATGACGATAATGAAATGATGACAATAATGATGACATTGATGGTGGTGATGATGGTGATAATGAGGATGATGACCCTCCCTCTAAACTAAGGAGGTACTCATAATGAGACAAAAAAATACTCTCAAGTTGAAATATTCATATAAGAAGGGATCTGGATTGATAAGCATCAATGATGATTTACATCATCATAGCCAACATTGTCAAAATAGTAAGGCCTTGACTAACAAGTTTATCTCTCCATTAGATCAGAGCACAATGTTGGGAGGCATAAATTTGGACACCACTACCTCTCTAGGCACTTACCCCACCAGGATGTTCACTAGGTATGTCCTCACATGATCATTTCCTAATCCACTATCATAATATTTGACACCAGGAAATGTCAATCCTCATGACTATTCTTATCTTGGATTAATGTACTTGACTTATGGAGATTATTCCTAGTCAAAGTCTAAATTCTCAAAGAATATTGGTCCTAGATGTTTATCTAATCCACCATTCTCCCTACTAGTGTCTTTACTAGGCTTACGATTGTTAGTTCTGGCCATAGTACATGACACATGGATAATATGGTGTCTACCCTCACTCCCTCTCAACCAGAGAGGAGACATCCACAAGCATAAGATTTTCTCAAGAATACCCATCATTTTCATAGAGAATAACATCATTAATTTGTTTTCATCACATGACACCTTTATGATTAAGCATTCATAGATTTGTGGCAAAATATTTCCCCTTTTGTCATTTGTGATGAAATAAAATCAAAAAGTGAAAGCCAAAATCATTAAAGATACACTATATTGATTTATCTAAGTCTAAACTCTAAGGTTGAAGTGAAAATTCATGTAAATCTTATATCTATGAGTTGTGCCAAACTTATGAAAACCTTATTCCCTAAGTCCTATATTTAAGAAAATGAAAAAGAAAGAAAAATAAGGGCCAATGAATGGTAACTCATGTATTCCCTCCCTCTTTGGAAAATATATGAATATATACACTCCTAGTCACACTTGATCACATGTTTGTGATGGTTAAATCATGAATTCCTCTTTTCTCCTTGCATTTTCACTTCATCATTTAAGCACCTAATTGAGGATCTAGGGAATGTTTGTTGCCTATGGATTTCATGTCTACTCTTGGTTTACTTATGTCACACTACTGTCAATTTATGTGACGGAGTGAAATACATAAGTTTGTGGAGTTATTAGAGCGGTGTATTAAGTTAGTCACCACACACACATGTATTACATCTCATTGATCCACATGTGTGGGTTGGAGACTCATTGCTTGACAACTTTAATGGAGACTACTTTATGGCTTTAATGGTATAGCTTACAAAATATCTTGTTAAACATTGCGATTCATCCTTTCTTTTCCTCGAGACACTTGATAATATTGAAGTCACTCCCAATAATCCATGGAGATGGGGAGTATAAATTACTTGTGCTAGAAATAGAATTGAGAAATAGAGGTTTTCCATTTGCGATATTGGAGTCATAGACATTGGATATATGGTAGTAGTTCTCGATGTCAATTAACTAAAATTGTATTGTCATAATGCAAAAGAGGTAAACATATTGGTAACCTTCATGTCTTGATCATTTCAAATAATAACCATTCCACCCAAGTATCTCTAAGCATCAATCGCTACTACTTGGAAATTCCTCCCCCATTTTCTAATTATATGAGGTAGAACCTCACTTAATATTTTTGCTTCTTATATCAACATTATTGATGGGTGCTTTGCGTACCATTTTTCTTTTAGGAGTCTTTGTTTTCCTTTACTATTGAGGCCCCTCATGTTCCATGAGACTATTTTCATAGTGAATTTGCATAGAAAGGAAGTATAATGTGACTAAAAAAAACATGTCTCAAGATTTAAGTGCTTGGACAATTCCACTTCATGACTCCTATATTTCCTTAACCTGGGACCGAATGGTGAACTTGATGGCCTTAAGGGAAATTGACCAATGAAAATCTAAAAAAGAGGTGACTTTTGACTTTATCACATACAATTTAATATACTAAAAAAAATATCCATAACAATTTCATCAATCAATGAATCATTAAAAAAATATCCAAAACAATTTCATCAAGCAATGAATCATTGCATTATAAAATAAAATCTATAAACATTTTGGGAACTTTTTGCTAAAACATGCTCAAAAACCAACATATTTAATATTAATATTTAACAATAATATGGACAATAACACATTTTGATAAATTAAATAACATATTATCAAGCCTAAAAAATGTCACTAACAGAAAACTATAAAGCATGCAACTAATGGAAGTGACCACTCAAGGCCACCATAAGACAATTAATCTATTAAGACCAAGATTAATGGGGACAAAGATCTACAAAGGACAAAGGCAAACCTATTTTAACTTTATTGTTTTATTAGCCTAGTTCAAGATGAACATTTCAAGATATCATGAAGAACATAATTAGTTTTATTGCATTAAGAAAACCCAAGCACATTCTATAACTTAGTAAGGAAGAGATGTATAACACCCATCTCAGCAACACAACACATGGCATTGAGTTACTTTTTTATATATAATTTAAACTCCTATCATAAAATCACAAATTTAGCATGAATGGAATGTTTAAAATCCATTTTTATAAAAACAAAATATAATTTTTCTTATCGAAAAAAAAATACCAAAAACTAAATATATATTTTTTAGAAAATAAAAAAGTACTAAAACTAAATATATATTAAAAAAAACTAAAACATAAGCAAACTAGAATTTGAATTTGACACTCTTGTTCACTTTTGGAAACTCATATGGTGGAATGTGATCTCTTTATCCTCATCTTTAGCTTTTTCCTAAAAAATAAAAGCATACAAAAGCGGGAAAGAGCCATAAAGATTTTTCCCAAAAGATTTTTCCCAAATTGAACTAATGAGGAATTTGGGAAATCTTCATAGCCTTCACTTTCCTATATATTGGAGGCTTAGCCATTGAAAAAATGATGGGAATTCTTGTATTGTCACGCTGCTGAGATCTATCTTGAGAGGGAGAGTTTTGGAGCTATGAGTTGGGGGAGGTGTTGTTGCAACTACATCTGATTGTTGTAACTTTCCTCCAACTCCTTTATTCATATAGATCAGTTGTTCTTCCTTCCATATGTTTCTATTCATTCTTTACTTCTTCTATTTAACTAATGGATGTATGGAATTTTGGTTTGTATTTATTTATTCAATAATATTTATATGTTTCTGATAGTTTTGATTATCAAGATATTATGTTGTGAAGGTTGCTTTATTCTCTCTCTTATGTGTAGGACCAAGCTTTGGAGCTAGCTAGGAGCGCTTCCTAGCTATACTAAAAACTCCAAGAAGACCTGCATGTGAGGACTCACAAGAATTCATTCTCTTTTTCTTAATCTATACTCTACATCTTGATCTACTAAGAATCCTAAGCCTTAGAACAACCTTTCTCTTAATTGGTTTGTCCTAGGTTTCCGGGATAAACTGAGAGGGTTTTATTTTCATCTAACCGTGCATTAAATCCTACAAAAAAATGATATTTAGAAACTTTAATATATTTCACTATGTAAATGAACTTAGTAAAATGAACCCATAGAGGGGGTTATAAATGGAAATAAAATTAAAACTCTAAACAAGAAGCCAAAAGTGGATTTAACCATGGATGCAAAATTGAGTGTAGAATTGGATCTTAAAGTAGCCACAAAACAAGATGCAAACAATGACACAAAAAGGGTTTTAAAGTAAAATTAAAAAATGGTGCAACACAAAGAAGGGAACAAAATAGGGTATATGAAAGGATACTGAATTGGATGCAAAAAAGGATGCAAAAATGGACACCAAAATGAGGATTCAAAGAATGGTGTAAAATTAGGATGAAAAAAGGATGTAAGAAAAGACACAAAACAAGATGCAAAATGGGACTAAAAAAGGGTGAAACCAAGGATGTCAAAAATGATGCATAACTAGATGAAAATTCAAACTAAAATCTAGGTGCAAAATGAGATGCAAATGTGGACACAAAATGTGGCAGAAAAAATGATGCAAATTTGGAAGCCAAAAAGGATGAAAAACTAGATACCAAAAAGGATGCAAATTTGGACATAAAAAATGGTGCAAAATTGGACACAAAAGAAGAAAAAATGGTGCAAAAATGGGCATAAAAATGGCTCAAATTTGGATGCAAATTGAGATGCAACATTGGATGTAAAATGAGGTGCAACAAATCATTCAAAACTTGGTGCAAAAACAAATGCAAAAGTAGACAAAAAAATGGCTCAAAATTGAACGTAACAATAGACACAAAATGGGATGCAAAGGTGGATGCAACATATGGTTCAACATAGGATGAAAATTTAGATGCTCAAAAGGATGCAAGAAATGGTGTTAAAAATGATGCTAAATTGAATGCAACAAATGATGCAAAATTAAATGCAAAATATGGTGCAAAATAGGATGCAAAAAAAGGAGATCAATAAAACGCAAAAGTAGATGCAAAAAATGGTGCAAAAATGCATGCAAAATTTGGCACTAAATCAGATTCAACATATGGTGCAAAATTGGATGGAAAAAATGGTGTTAAAAAGGGAAGAAAAACTGGCACAAAAATAGATGTAAAAATAAGTACAAAATTAGAAGCAAAAAATGGCATAAGACCAGATGCAAAAATTGGCACAAACTAGATGTAAAAAAAGGCACCAAATCAGATGCCAAAGATGGTGTAAAAATCGATGCAAATTATGACACAAAACTAGAAGCAAAGAATGCCAAAAAAGAGGAAGCAAAAAATGATGCAAAAATAGATGCAAAAAATGGCACAAAACTAGAAGCAAACCTGTTGTAAAACCAAATGAAAATCTTGGTGCAAAATATGACGCAAAAAATGATGGAAAATTTGGCATAAAAAGGATGCAAAATTTGGTGCAAAAAAGGACATTTTAAAAATTGTACAATAGAGCCAGATTTAGCGCCAGGCTACTCATCCCAATTGAGAAAAAAAAATGCACTAAAATCTGGTGCTAAATCTGGCACAAATTGCTTGTTTTGTTGTAGTAATTAAAGATGCGACAATCATTGCAACCATTACAACAAGAAATATCCGTCTAATATCCAGCGGAATAGTCCACAAGGATGCAACAATGATAATTACCATTACACCACATTCTCAATATGATAATTACCAAAATAACTGAAATAGTTCAACTAATTTATCATAAATGAAAGCAAACATGAATTACGAACATTCACAAAATAGTCTTATGAATATTCATAATCCATGCATGAAGAACGTGTTGGCCATAAGGCATATGATATTAAGTAAAAATTCCAAAACACATCTATACAATGAACACCACTAGCTCCAATAGTGGAGCGTTGGAGCCACTCCTTACTCCCTAAAAGAACTAGTCTGTCTCTCTAATGCCTTGCGAGAGGAGCCAAGGTGAAAAGTCCTTTTCTCATATAATGAGGGTGTATATATAACCAAGAGGTGATGATTCACCTTCCGTGTGACTCTTTGACTACCCTCCTGATAGTTTGACTTCCCATGACTTTTCCACTTTACATGACTCTTCATATTCTATATGTGTCTTTTGTACTTCCACTTTGCAATACATTTTGAGTAATAATTTAAATGGTCCACAACAATGACGTGGCATATGAAAATCATCACATGACATGACATGACAATAATAACATAGATTGCTTGATGACATGGTAATATCAAGCCATTGTTGCTGCTCCTTGGTATATGCATTCAATAAGATATGTGTCCAATGCTTCATATTCACGAGAGATATGCTTCGTTCTTCATATCTACCCTCCAAAGGGTTGTGAATCAGATGGAGTCTTCATGCAGTCCTGATATTTGGTCTTCCATTGTAATCCAATGTTCCTTCGTCTTCTTACCTGATGATCATATTATCTCCTCATCTCCTTAGGCATCTTATATCATGTCCTCCTTCTCCATCTCCTTCTTCATCATATTTACATAGCATGATAGAGTTCCTGCATTTGCAATCCACTCATGACAAGACAAGATTATTCCCATAAACCCCTAGCCTAATATGTAGCATGATGATCAACTGGCTGAGCCAAAACCAGGTAGTAGGCCAAGGGATAAGCTCAGTGACTACGTAGTTACGCAAATCAAGAAGTCAATGGCTAGGCTTGAGCCTTGAGACTGCGTAATGTGTAGATCATGATGGAATGAGGAAGAATATTACGTAGTTTCGTAGCTTAGTGAGGTAGGTTGAGGGGTTAGGCATTGATTTATCCAACTATGAAATTATGGAAGATAGAGGAGACTAGGTGATTGCGCAAGTGCGCAGTTCAGGAGATCAAGGCTGAGGTTTCAACCTTGATACTATGTAATGCATAGTTCTGGCTGGGCAGGAGACAAAAATTGTGCAATTTTTGGAGTCAATGAGCCAGGCTGAGGGGTTTTGCACTGTTTCAACCAACTGCGCAGTTCTGGGAAGAAAAGAAGGCCTGGTAATTGTGCAGTTCTGGGAGGCAAAGAAGGCTTGGTAATTGCGCAGTTCAAGAGATCAAGGTTCGAGATTGCATTCAGAGATTATGAAGTGAGTAGTTGGGGCTAGGCTGGAGAGTTGAATTACACAATTTTGAAGGCTAAGGTTTGAGATTGAGCACTGAAACTGTGCAGTGCATAGTCCTGGGAGGCAGGAACTACACATTGCGCAATGTCAAGAGGAAAGGTTGCAACTTGAGGGTTGGGATTTCACAATGCACATTTCAGGAAGGCCATATGAGGCTAAGTTGCTAGGTTCTTTCTAAAATTTGGCTAAGTGTGGGATCAATGAAACTGATGTGAACAATGATAGTACTTGACTATGATCACACACTTAGACACTTGACGACACAACATAGATCATTTGGAACACATGAACACATAATTCCCTTAGTGTGAGAACATTTGTGACAACTTACGATAAGTGTGACACTAAAGATATGCTTTGAGATGAAAATGACGACACTTGTGTGACAATGTGTGAAACTTTGGGAATGAGTGTGAAACATGCCTACATGATAAGAAAAACTCATTATCACAAATATTTCCCCTTGAAACAAACCAAAACTCCACTTTACGTTATGTGCGACGATTCCCACGCCAAAAGATGACACTTTCTATATGAAAACAAAAGTGCAAGCGACACTTGCGATATGTGAACGACAATGAAAACCACACATGCTAGGGCGAAGACAACATGAAAATGACACTAATTAAAGGGAAATCAAGTGAAAGCGACAATCGTAAATATAAAAAACAACACTTGATGATCCGAACTCAAACATGAACGCAACAAATTATAGATACAATCATAAATACAATGATGCAATAGAAAAACACTTCATTTCATTAATAGAAAAACACTGAACTATGCTTACAAACGTAATGGAAATAAGATAGCTCGAGCGATGGTAGCTTATCTATGAGAAGAGATGAGGCGGCTACATGCCAACTGAACTATGTTACAATGAGGCTCAAGGGCCTATTTATTATTGAAAAACATGATAAAAAACCTAAACAACAAAAACCATAACCCCAGGAGATGTAACCCAAGATTTTGTGGGCCCTGTTGGGGTTAATTGGGCAGCCAACTTCCTAGGGTCGTAACTTGGTCATGTTATCTCTGTTTGGCCCGTACGATACCTTGTTGGAAAGGTCTCTCTAAGTACTACAAGTTTTGCCGTAGGTCCCTACCTATAGCTGTGGGCCTACAACGTACCTCAAAAAACGTCGTTTAGGGGGTTAAAACTGCTCCGAAAGTTCAGGACCCGAAAAACTGCTAAAAATAGTAAATGCTGAAATAAACAAGGAAACAAATGAAATTGACTAGAGGGTCTAGGTGGAATGGCGGGTGGCCACCAATATCCACCTAGATCACTTGCGATGGTAAAAGTGCACAAAAGCGACAGTTGGAGAAACTCATCTAAATAGATGTACAATCACAAACAAAGTGAAGGACTGTCGATGTTAGTGCGCATTGACTGCTGACATGGGTTTAACATTGCACAAACACAATCTTGATGGACCATGCTATGCTTGTTCAAGCTTGCTTAAAATAATGCTCTCATGAACTTGTTGCGGACTAAGTATGTGTGACAAAGTGACTTCAACACTTCTGATCCAAGAAGGGAGCTCAAATGCATCAACTGACCAAGAAGTAACTATAGAGTGACCGATCTCAAGATCCACAATAGGCCTTAAAATTCATGTGTACGCAAAATTTTGGAGGGTGTTTATCTCAAAGACAACATTTGGCGATACACTGGTAGAACTTCAACTTCTCTACCTTAGTCAATTATTTTGTGCAGGGTCTAGTTCTTTAGGAAGTATTAATTCATCATTGATATTACCATGGCTTCCTCACTTACCCCATGCCTAAAAATATTGCCCTTCATTCCTTTACTCCGTTAAACACAAACATGAGATCATTGATCACACAATGTTTCAAATAAGGATGGGGTAATGAATTTCCCGAGATTTTGTTTTTCAAAGTATAGTTTTTCATCTCTGGTGTTGCTTCGCTACTAGTAGGCCTAGACAGTACCCCTTCAAAGTCACTTTAGGGACACAAAAATTGCTCCACTACCAGCAGGCCTAGACTGTACCTTGATGGAGTTGCTTGCTTCATCTCTCTGCACAGGAATCCTTTCTCTTCTTTCACCTTTATTTATTATTTTATATAGGATTGTGCATCAACACTTATTTATTTCATGGGCGGAAGAGGAATCCTAAATTATTGAAAGCATGAGAGGTTGTCCCTTTAGAGAAGCATATATAAGACCTCTGATATTGGTTTTCTCATTTATATTTTTCCCTTGTCCTTCTCTACTTGATTAGATCATCCTAAAAACACCGAATCCTAAAAACTCGAGTGTAGGCATGAGGTTTCTAGAATAAACATGGAGGTCATGGTTCGACACAAGAATTTCTTAACGCAAATATCATATTTTTCGTCGGAACATCATCAACCAAAATATGTAACCAAGATAAGGAAGAAGGACAGATAGTTAGCTAAATGTTGCAGTGTCACAAACTTCTTTTCTATTTTTCCATGTTCCCTTTTGAGCCAACAGGGCATGTTCATGCAAGGTCTCACAAAATGAAAGGAAAGAAAACATACAACAACGAAACAAAACTAGAAGACAAGACAAAAAGTGGATAAATAAAAACATGATGCGAAACCAAAACATGAAAGCACAAAACGAACTACAAGAAAGTAATGTAGGTTGAATGTGTAGGTAAACTAAAATTCAACTAGACCTACTCCTAACCTAACCAAATAGAATATCAGGGTCACATATAATGGAATTTCCAATGTAGCCACCTTAATTGTTCTTGACCTACAATCACAAAGATGTGATCGATTAAAACAAATATGAAACAATGTGCAATGGAAAAGATAAGAGCTTGTTTAATTTGCACAAAAACCTAAAGGTCTTGCCTGTCAGCAGAAAGATATGTCATAGTTACTACTTTTTACCAATTCACATTTTACCCTTTCGATGTGAACCATCATTCAACAAACCTCAAAAGCTTCTCACGAATGTGTCTCCATCTATGTCGAACTACTTAACAGGTGCGAGGAAAGATCAAAACTTTTTATTTGCAACAAAGCTTTACAGGTAAGATTGTTCCAACCATTTAGCGATTGGATCATAAAATTAATGATAATCCTCTTGAAAAACCTGAAATATTTGAAAATATTATTTTTCAATTAGAGGCATGGGATTACGATGGGAATATTGTGATGGAAAATAGATCTGATCATATTCAGTAGGCATGCCAAGACAGTGAGGACTTGACAAAACCATCAACGAAGGATGAAGTGCCTCAAATGCTCAACAAATATCCAAATAGTGAAATGTTGAACCATAAAGATCAAAGGATATAAAACAACTGTCATTGGATGTGCTGGTGGGAAAATTGTAAGCTGAATGACGGTCATTAGAGACAAAATAATGATCAGATGGGATGATTAAAGCATCAAATTCCCAGTTTGTAATTAACAAAGATAAATCAATTTGAACAACTCTACGAATACTCTGAACAATCGAACCAACTTCCTTGTAGGTTGAATGTGACACACAATTTTCCTATAACTGGTGACAAACTATACAAGCATCGTAATCATTTAAATAATTTAAAAGGGATGCAAGCAAAACAAACACATGAGACAAGTTAGGACATAGTGAACGAAGAATAATTTGATTCGCGTAATAAGTCTTTCATTCATGATCACCCAAGAGGATTTTAGGTGCGATGAAGGGGAAGATTTGCAATATAAGATTCGCAAGAAAAATTGGGAGCTGACTGTTAAAAATGAATCTGATAGGCATGATTCCTTTGGCCAATGATGGTCTTTGAAATGAAAATCTTCGCAATTCCCTAACTTTATGAGAGATACCCTAACCAAGACCGAGTTTGATGTGAGAGATTTGCATGAAGATGGATCAACTGAATAATATTCCTGAATCCGATCAGAAACCAAATCTCAAAAGTTTCAAAGATTACATCCAAAATACCAATTATCTTCAGAAAGAGATTTACATCGAGTGAAACCATGAAAAGAGAATGATTGTGTGAAAGAAACCATATATAACTTAGTTCAGGGGATTTACTAGAGTCACGAGATCCTGACATAACCATCAATAGAAGTTGAAGTGCCTCGACTTCCTGAAAAGTCCCGTAACTTTCAAGGATTGTAAAATCACATCTTGAATATTGAACCAGATCATGCATGGTGTGAATATAGTTGCTACCACTAGTTTCAATAAGACCACTATTCACCGGATGGTAGCCATCTCTATCACTGATTCGACCATATTTTTCAACTTCAACAACTAAATTACTCAAATCGAAAGATTCTTCTGATTGCAAATCCGAAGATGAATGAATCGGGGAAATTTCGTGAGCAAGATGATTTGAAGAGTTGTCTTCATGCAAGAGAAGAGATGATGGGGGATGGAAAGAGTACTCAATGATTTGATTGTTTTCATTTTCATCATGGATAATCTCACTGCCTTGTGTCAATTGAGAAAATAACTCATCGGATGAAGAAATTGAAGAGCATGGAGTATCTCCATCGCAAATAGATGCATTGCAAACAATAGAACATAAGGGATAGTGAGATGAAGAGAAAGTTTTGATAAGAACATCTTCTTTGACTGAATCAAATTTTATATCTAAATTAAAATCTTCATGAGAAATCAAAAGATTAGCTAATGCACTTGGGCATTCGTCATTGCATACATAAACAAAATCATCATCATCAGAATGATTGTTGCCCAAGGCTTTGGATCTAAACAAGAAGGAAATACACCATTCTGTTCAATTTATTTACTTTTCAATAATACACCTATAAAAGATTCCTTGGAGATGTATAATGATGTGTGCTCTTGAATCAATCATAGATTGTGTTGCTGAGAAGTTGGACAAAGAGTTTATGTGAGCATATCTTTAAGAGATTATATATGTGTGTCTGTGTGTATAATAGAGTTATGCGTTGAGAAAAAAATGATCCATAAACTACCATGGGTATTCCACTAGACAATTCATCACAACAAATCTAATAATACTATATTAAAACTCTGAAAATTTTGCACTATTACAATTTATTAAACTTTAAGATCTATGGATTTAATTGTAATTAGTGCATGCATGCGAATGGCAATTATGCAGAAAAACAGAGAACGAAAAAATAAGCACATACACACACATAAGATATGCTGTATGGGAAACTCTTTCAGGAGAAAACCCAGCTGGAAGGTGAGGCCGCTTTGCTCTCTTTCTATGTCTGGAAACATGGATGCAGGTACAAAGAAGTAATGCCTGTGGCCCATGGGCTACTACAATGCATAGATCCTCTTTGTGTGCTCTGCCTCCTATCTCTCCTAGATATATTTGCTCAGCTATGGAACAAAATTCTCTCGAAAGAATGGAATTCCTCTTCCTCCTAGTGGTTCGGTTATAACATAGCCCGATAGCCTACTAGTGGTTAATTTTGTCTACATAAACTCTTAACTAGAGTTACAATATAGAATATTCTAGAGTATTTTACATCAAAAACATGTGGCTAGCCCCTTTTCCATAAATAATTGGGGCTGACGCGACATCCTCCTGAACTATAGTTGTGAAAACAGGAAGATCAAATTCCGAGTGGCATAACTTTTGCATACAGACTCCGATTGATGCACTTCTTGCGCCGTTGGAGGAGCACTTTATATTTAGATGTCTTCATTACTATGCGATATGTGGTTGGTTTTACTTCATTTTTAGGGAGTCTTCCTTGTTTAGAATTGTATGAAAGCGTGCGACACTAAAGAGGCAAAGTTTTACCCCCAAAAAAGCATCTTTTGATTCCTCAAAATGCTCCTAGAAGGTTTCAAATCTCGTTTTTCCAAACTGGGTCCCGCTAGTATAAATGGTCCCGTGAGCTAATTCCTCCACTTTTTCCACTCCAAATGCATCGAGATGGATGCAAAACCATATAATGATCCAATTCGAATCACAAAATATATATTGTCGATATTCACACATTGTATGCAATTTCCACATTAGGAGCACTAGACATAATTAAGTGTAGTGGCTGCTTGCAGAAAGTATTATTCATGACTATGTGCCCTATATTGTTACTAATATATGACAATGTGTTGAGGATGACTGCTTATAGAGCTAAAGGGTTTGTATGGAGTTGCTATTAGGGAATGATGTGTTATGAAGTTGCTGCTTGGGTTCCGATACTAATGTAGAACAAAGAAATAAATTATTGTATTGAGTAGGATGTTACATTAGTAAATTTTTGAGAGTATATTGCTTAGGTTTCACATTACAGAGAGCCCATCAATGCCATTTTTATGACAAATGGAAAAATAAGAGGTAGTGCAACAATGTTAGTGACAACAAAATTGGTTGAAGTAGTGTCATGAGTGTGATCTCTCTTATTTTGTTATCTTCTACCTTAAGGGTGACAGGGTGGTGCAAGGCAAAGAGTAGAGTCTCCTTCAGATTGGAGCCTGTGAACACTTCAGGGAGGCAAGGTGGTTATAGGGAAATTTGGAGCATCCTTCGAGTCGAAGTTGATAAGTTAGGGCTTTGGAGTGTCCTTCCAGTTGGAGCTAGTAAATCAAGGTGTTGGAGAAGATAAATCAGGGGGTTGGAGCATTCTTTGAGTTGTTTCTAGAGAATATTTGAATTTGGAGCTTCCTATTAATGTAATGTTAAAAATACCTATATTAAAATAGCTCAAAGGTTTTTCTCCTAGAAGGGTTTCCACGTAAAATCTCTTGTGTTCTGTCTTTGATGTTGTGCATTGTTGAATGGTGTTATGTGATGTGATGCTAATTTATATTTTGATCTGATGATAATTTTATTTAATTCTCTGAAGATTAAAATTAACTAATTGAAGTGAAGTACTCATTCACCCCCCTCAATATTTCCAACATTGAGTTCTCTGTTAATACTGTTTATGTTGAAATGATCAGTGAGGAATTGAACCCTAATAGTGATGATCACTAAACCAACAAAAAAACATTTAATCATGTATTATCTGAAAGTTATATTTCATTATATACTAATCTATTTGCAAACTCTAATTTATATAGTAATTATTCTTTCCACTCAGAATTTATTTCATATAGAAAGTCATATTTAAAAGATAAGGGAATTATTATAAAATAGAGTAATTGTGAATTTACCATCAGTCCCATTTAGGATTATAAAATAATAAATGACCATTCTAAAGATAAATTTGAAAAATAGATGCATATGAATTTCATTCATCTGTTGTTGTTTGTACATTTGATTCATCTTGCATAGAGGAAACAAGAGAAATCATTTGTGTTGAACCAACGAGAATTATGATATTGAGACACTTCACGACATGGTGATGATTATGTCAAGTTTTCATGTCATCAAATCCAAAGAGGGAGTTATAGTATAATATGAGATATGTCCCAATACAAAAATGGTTATAATGAATTCTCATTTTATTACTTCTCAATTTGAAAGTGAACTCTATTCTTAGGAGAAAGCATGCATTCTCAATTATGATTTTGAACTTACAATTCAAGATCATGATGTGGTACATGATTTGCTTGAAAATTCTGCACAAGCATATGGTAATCCTCAATTTATTTTCAATATCTCAATAGATACTTGTTTGGAAGAATCTTCTTTGAATACATCTCCATCACCTTGTAATAATGTACTTATTGTAAATAGAAACTTGTTGGAAAGTGCAACTAGGTTTGGTCTTCATAATTATCTTTGTATTTGTATCAATTTGTATTTTATGTAAAAGAAGAAGAAACATAAAAGTTATACTATTATTATCTTTCATTAGTCAATCATGTTCTTTATGCTTTTAGGATTTGTTGAGTCAAAGTTTTGTAAATGAGTCAAAGTCCTATTTGGACTTCTTGTAAATAAAAAGGGAAAAATATTTTTTTATGAGACCAAGTCGACCCTCCAGATGGATAAGTTGTCCTACCAAAAATACATGACCCTTCGCATAAACAAATAACTATGTATTGGCACATGTTCTCCTTCATTTTGGAAAGAAGTTCGTTGAAGTTTTGTGACAATAAATGCAAGTTTCTGTGGCAAGATATGTGACTCTTTGTAGAAATGATATGCGAGTTTCTTTGGAGCAAAATATGTGAGTTTTTAGTGGCATATAGTCTGAAGAAGATGTGAGTTCCTGAGGCTGAAATAATGTGATTTCCCGAGGCTAAAAGTTTGCGAATATATGCAAATTATTTAGGCTATATTTGTGGTGATTAACAAGCTAAAAATGACTATAATGAGCATGATATGAAATTCATATGAGGAGTACAATGTGAGCCACAAGAAGGACAAAAATTTATGTGGGACAAGGCATCTAAAAGACAAGCTTGTGATAGATTGAGTTGATAATTTTGAGAATAAAGTATGACATATAATGGAGGGATGACCGAGGCTAAAAGTTTGCAAATATATGCAAATTATTTAGGCTATATTTGTGGTGATTAACAAGCTAAAAATGACTATAATGAGCATGATATGAAATTCATATGAGGAGTACAATGTGAGCCACAAGAAGGACAAAAATTTATGTGGGACAAGGCATCTAAAGGACAAGCTTGTGATAGATTGAGTTGATAATTTTGAGAATAAAGTATGACATATAATGGAGGGATGACTTGGGGAAGTTTTGGAGGTATTGGTCTTGGTATTGGGTCTTGGATATCTCACTTTTATTTGATTCTATAAGAAGAAGATTTTTTTTTTTTTTTCGTTGGGTTTTCCCCCTTGTGGGGTTTTGGCCCTAGCTTAGAGAACCTATATCCTTGTGTTCTTTGTCTCTTGTGATCTTCATGTTTTTATATTTTGGTAATTTCTTGATGAAAGAAGAAAAACATAATAATAAAGAAGCCAACAAATTCACAAGTAATTATCATGCAAAGAGAAATCAACTCTAATTCATCAACGCATTGATTTCTCAATGAAACAAAATATTATACGTTACTATAATAATTGTATTAATAATATATCTTATGTATTGGTAGAAGATAATAAATTATATGATCCATTTAATTTTGTACAAATTGATAGTAATTTGAAATATGAACATTAAGGACATACCAAGGAAATGATGAATCACAATTTTGACTAATAATCATGCCACATGATCTTGGTTTATCTTTTAGGATTAATAATATCATCGATTCTAATACTCTTCCACAAATTCCACCAAGTGAACTTGTTCCGCATAACTTTGATCGGTTATCCTGTCAACCATAAACTCTTCTTCACAATCGTTAATGTACTTCCAACTTAATTTTGATGACTCATTGGAAATGTGGTTGGAAAAAACATTCTTGAAGAAGTCATTATTGTATAATAATGTAAATAATTTGCTTGATGTAAATAGAATTAGCAATACCATCAATGTTGACATTATTTGCATGGTATAGTGTATGGGTACACTTTAGATGATTCACAACTTTTATATTATTTATTTATCTCTTTCCCTAAACAACTTTGTGTTTACTTGGTGGAAATACCGAGGAAAGGAAACGTGTCAACAAACTGCTTAACTTCGTAGATCTTCCGAATAAAAAATTATGGTTTTAGGTGTGAGGGTTTAATGCAATTTTAATTGTTTTGGCCTGCCCCTTTGTACTGGCATTGGTTTTGTAAATGTAGCTAATTCACATCTGCTGAGGGAAAACTAAAAGTCAGCCTCCATTATTGCATCCGTTGTTGGTCTGGTTCAGATCTGTGTATGCGTTGTGCCTTCACTTGTTTCTTGTGGTGGTTTGTTTGCTGGTCTACGAAGGCTTCAGGTCAACTTTCAATCTGCAAGTTTTCACTTATTCTTTGTTGTCTGGCTTATGCTTCATTTTTGTTCTGCTCGTGGTGGTTTCCGATGTTAGTTCTGGTGTTGACCTGGCTCTGTGTATCCACAGGTTCTTCCCTTGCTACTTCTGTGGGCGGCTCAACAAATGCTATTTCAGGTAAATTTTTGTTCTGGTTTCATTTCTGCATTTCATTTTTTTGTGATTCTAACCCTCTGGCCCCTTGGTGAGCAGGTAAACTTACCAATGGCGTTCTCGCTAGGAGAAACCCTCTGGCTAAGGACTCGGTTCTTGTCCTCTAACTCGGAGACAGGATTTTTCAGGTAAACCCTTGTTCTTCCCTTCTTTTATCTGCTCTTTGTCACCTTATTTTACTTACCTTTCCGATTTTTGACTACCCATCTCATTTTCATGGTGATGTGTAGGTCGTACCTGGAGAATGTTGCTCCATGACCTCATTCTTGGGAGTCTTTGCGGCTTGGGGAAACAGGGTAGGATCCCTCTGTGATTGTCTTGTTGTTTTTGCTTGCATTATCCTTAGTCAGGCATAAACCCTTGGGGTTTCATTTTCTCAGTTATGTTTTGTATGGTTTTATGGGTTTCAAACCCTCACTGTCAAACTGGTCTTGGCCTGCAAAACATTGTTTTCGGCACTTGTGGGTTTCAAAACCCTATACTGTTTTGGTTTCATAAATGTATATTGAACTATTAAATTTTGAAATGTCACAAATCCACAGGTGTGCTTGAATACTGAATGTAAATGTACCTAGGTTTTTGAGAAATAATGTGATATCTTTGCTGGCTTTTCCTTTGTCTGGTTTTGGTTTGAAATTCCTTTAGTCACAAGATTTATGTTGATGTCATTTGGCCTCTTTAATGAAATACTTCACTATTTTGCTTAAAACAATATTTGAAGCACTAATGCACAGGAAAAAGAAATTGTCTTTCTTTCTTTATGACAAAGATTTTAGATTCATTTGATTTCACATATACTCAAGAAAACAAATTGTAATTTCAATTTTTGTATTCTTTCTTCTCTCTAGATGGCATCCCTCACAATGGGGATCTGGTTTTGCTTTTATGCCTCACCAGCAGTCCCTTACAGTTGAGAAACTGTCCTTCAGTTACCTTACAGTTATCTAACAATTTCTTTAAACATACTCTTAACTAATCCTATTTTATTTTTGAAGGACAATGGTTGTATCAGCCTTAATTTAAATAAAACAAAAACAAAACAAAATTCGTAATTTTTTCTTCCTTTCTAGCAGAAAGTAAAAAACCATTTCGAGTTGTCGCCTTTTCAGTTGGATGCTCCTGCATCAGGCTCCCAGGGTAAATTAAACTCATGGATCCTGTCCATGAGCTCTTCAATGGAGTACCCGATGCTTTGAATTTGGTCAGCATCTAACCAAGAACTATCCTCAATAGGATGGTCCTTCCACTTGACCAAGTACTGCAAATATTCTTTTCTTCGAGTCTATCTAGCCACCTGGGTATCTAGGATCTGTTTGATCTCTAAAGGCTTTGTTGGAGGCATCTGTTTAATCCACAAGTTGTTCTCATTATGGCTGTCCCATGTTCATCTTTCCGAACTGTCTTCTTCATTAGCAACAATGTATGGGTATAGATTGTTGGAAATAATACTGAGGGGGGGGGGGTGTTGAATCAATATTATTAAGTCAGATTATTTTTCAATTTATACAAAGATTTGTATACGCTACTTCAGTAAATTAAAATAGCGTGTATACGCAACTCTGACTAATGAAACTCGCGTATAACTTCCAGAATTAGAATTTAATTTATTCTTCAGATGTTGACCATTAATCTGTGTGTCAGAACCATATAACAATAATCAGGAACAGAAAAGTAGAGCAGACAGTCACACAAAAGAACACAAGATATGAGGTGGAAACCCAATGTGGGTGAAAACCACCTGCTGCAATATGTCTCTATCTTCTTTCAATTAGAAACTTCTTTTTACAATGAATCTGTACTGGTGCAGTCTTATACCAGTACACATGCTGCTACCTATAGAAGGCTACAACCTTCTCTCGTTCTCCAGCTTCTCCTGGAAGGGAGCTACAACCCCCTTAGCTCTTGTGCTAGCTGAGGTACTAGTACGTAGGTGCTGACCTACAGAAGGCTACAACCTTCTCTTTTCTTCTAGGGACCACGTTTAATAAATTTTCAGACTGGATCCATGAATATTAATCAAACATCAAGTAGATCTGCAACAACCAATCTCCTTTGTACAAATACTGAATCAACCAATAACTTCTCAGAATGCTGTAACCAGAAAACAGTACCAGTAACCAGACACCAATTTTGAACCCAGAACACTGCAGCAATAAACAGAAGCAGCTAAAACATATTTCAAGAGATGTACGCTACTTCACCAAGAGAAACCTGCATACGTATGCATCTATGCCAAAGCCAACCAGCGTATACGTAGTCTTCACTTGCTTAACCTGCGTGTATACGCGCCTCCGCTGTGTCGAACCTGCGTACAGATCTATAAAAGATAATTTATCCTTTTACTTAATCAGACATCAGTTATACCCAGATTATCATATTTATAGATCTAATCATGCGCCAAATATAATAGATCAAAATCACACAATGATACTACTATTCAAGCCTTGAGATCTCGACCCATCAATAGATCTTAACCATCGTATAATGCTCAAGTTCCTCCTTGATTCAGATCCAGCTGTAACTCACCAACCAATCACCAGTATTCCAGATCTTGCTCCTCTCAAGATATTCAACATATAAGTCAATGCCCTTGCCAAATGATCTCCTTTCCTTTTTATAGTCTTAGGCCTTACTCAAACCATGGTCCAAAACCATTGAGAACTAATACTAGGGACCCAATACTTGGGTTCAACACTTCAAATGAAATACCAAGGACCAAAACCATAGGTTCAAATATGTCGGACTAAATACCATGGACCAATCATAAGTTTTCCCACATGTACGTGTTTTTCTTTGCATGAAAGTGTGTGCATACATATACGCGCCTTCTGATCGGTACACCCACGTGTATACACTACTTTGTTACGAGGAACCTGCGTATACCTCATTTTCTTTCATTCTTAGAGCCTGAACTGTGATCTGCCATTTGAGTGAGTTGCCATCAAGGACAACACTTATGTCATAGAGCCAAACCTATTCCAAACCTGTGTCATAATGCCAACATAGATCTTCCACATTAAAAATTCGCGAGATTCCTATACCTGTAGGTAACTGCAACTCATAAGCGTTTGCAGAAAATTTTTGAAGAATCCTGCAAGGCCCAATTTTCTTTAGTTTTAACTTGTTGTATTCGCCTTTAGGAAACCTCTCCTTGTGTAGGTGTGCTAGTACCAGGTCCCCTACGTTGAATTGTACCTCCCGCCTTTTCAAATATGCTTTATGTTTGTATTTTTGGCTGCTGTCTTGTAATTTTAATTTTACTTGTTCATGAAGATCGTTGATTGCCTTTGCAAAATCTTCACCATCAGCACTCTTGTGCTCCAACTGACCCAAATCCCACAACTCATGTACTCCACGTGGGTGCATTTTGTATAGGATCTGGAAAGGACTACTGCCCGTGCTTCTGTTGGGCGAATCGTTATAAGAAAATTCCGCTTGTGCAAGTACACGATCCCACTGTCGAGAATTTTCACCAACCAGACTCCTTAGTAGATTTCCCAGACTTCAGTTCACCACTTCGGTTTTCCCATCAGTCTGCGGGTGATAAGCTGAGCTGAAGTTCAGTTTGGTGTCTAACTTTTTCCATAAGGTTCACCAAAAATGACCTATAAACTTTATGTCTCGGTCTGAAATAATAGACTTTGGCAAGCCATGTAATCTGACTATCTTTGTGAAAAACAAGTGTGCTACATGTGTGGCATCACTGGTTTTCCTGCAAGGAATGAAATGTTCCATTTTGGTGAAATGATCCACCACCACCATGATGGAATCGAATCCCCATTGTGTCTTCGGCAGACCTAAGACAAAGTCTAAACCGACTAAGTCCCATGGTCTGTTCGAGATAGGTAAGGTTGTATACAACCCTATGTTCTGGCTGTGTCCCTTTACAAGCTGACACACTTTTCACCTAGTCACAAACCTCTGTACATATCTACGCATCTTCGGCCAATAGTAAAAGTGGCTCAATTGATCCAAAGTCTTGTCTATGCCAAAGTGCCCAGTTAAACCTCCATTATGCTTTTCCTGGATTAATTTCTCTCTTATAGAACATTCCGGGATACACAACTGCCCTCCTTTGAACAAAAACCCCTCTTGCATATTATAGTCCAGCCATGAACTGTTATCCCTCAACAATGGATTTTGGCAAGCTTCATAGGCTTCATTAAAATCTTCATCTGTTTCATACAAGTCCTTAAGATGTTCAAATCCTAATACTTGTATCGTACTTTCCTGTAGGATCAAATTCCTCCTGCTTAATGCATCTGCCACTTTGTTCGCTTGACCGCTGATGTGTTTCAACACAAATGTAAAAATCTGCAAGTACTCCACCCACTTTGCATGTTTATGGCTTAGCTTATGCTGTTGCATAATATACTGTAATATAGAATTGTCTGAAAATAAGACAAATTCATTTACTAGTAGATAATGTCTCCAATGCTTTAGTGCTTGGACGACTGCATAAAATTCTTTGTCATAAGACGTGTACTTCTGCCTACTTTCATTTAATTTCTCGCTAAAGTAGGCTACTGGCTTGTCTTCTTGGCTAAGTACTACACCAATGGCTGTCCCATTGGAATCACAACGAACTTGAAAAAGTTTGTTGAAGTCTGGTAATCTTAAAATTGGTTTTTCAGTGATCTTCCTTTTTAGCAGTTGAAAACTCTTCTCAATCGATTATGTCCAATGAAAAGGTTGATTTTCCTTCTTAATGGTGTCCACCATGGGTGCACAAATTCCATTGAAATTTTTAATAAATTTGCGATAAAAACTCGCCAATCCATGAAAACTCTGTACCTCAAACAAACTCTTGGGAGACGACCAACTAACTATGGCTACAACCTTCTCCGGATCCATTTTTAGTTCATTCTTGGAAATCACAAATCCCAAATAAATTAATTATTTCTTGAAAAAAGAACATTTCTTCAAATTTATCAGCAATCTATTTTGCTGCAATTTTTCTAATACATACCTGACATGTCGAAAATGCTCTTCCTTCGTTTTTTTGAATATAAGTATATCATCCAGATATACAATCACAAATTTACCAATGAATTCTTTCAGCATCTCGTTCATCAAACGCATGAACGTGCTGAGGGCATTGCTCAGTCCAAATGGCATAACCAGCCATTCATATAAGCCTTCATTAATCTTGAAAGCTATCTTCCACTTGTCACCTTCTTGAATCCTGATTTGGTGGCAACAGATTTTCAAGTCTATCTTTGAAAAGTATGCTACTCCACTCAAACAATCCATCACATCATCCATTCGAGGTAAAGGAAACCTGTACCTGATAGTGATCTTGCTAATTTCCCAGGAATCAGTGCACATCCGCCACTCACCTCCTTTCTTGGGAGATAAAACAGTTGGAACTGCACAAGGGCTTAGACTTTCTCGAATCAGCCCTTTATCCAACAACTCCTGCACCTGCCTCCTGATTTCCTCATTATTCTTCGGACTCATTTGGTAAGCAACTTTGTCTAGCAAACTGGCTCCTGAAATGAAATCAATATGGTGATTAATGCTCTGCTTTGGTGGCAATTTGTCTCATAGATCATCTACCACAATATCACTAAATTCCTGCAGCATGTCCTATATCTCTACAGGCAAGTCAGTAATCTCAGTATGTATCAATACTATTTTTGGCCTTTGCACAACTACATATTTTACCTCATTATCCTCAATCTGTCGCAGAAACTCTTTTCCACCTAACAGTAATGCTTTTGTTCCATTGGTTTCTGCAGCATCCTCTTACTTCATGGGCACTAGCGTATGCTTTATCCCATCTTTAACAAACCTATAACAATTTGTTTCCTCGTCATGGATGACCTTCCTATCATACTGCCATGGTCCACCCAGCAGAATATGGCACACATCCATTGGCATGATATCGCAAGTCACCTTGTCCTTGAACTTGCCAATATGAAACTCTACTTCGCACTGCTCATCGACCAATAGTTGGTGTCCTTTTTGCAACCAAAACACCCTATATGGAGTTGGGTGCTTCAACTTCTTCATACCAAATTTCCCCACCATTTCAATAGCTACTAGATTATCAGTACTTCCACTGTCTATGATTAATTTGTAGCATTTCCCATGCAACTTGCACACAGTCCAGAAAAATGCTTTCCTCTGTGTCCGATCAGCTACTTCCTTAGTTGGTTTCAATAACACCTTATTCAACACCAAGGTTTCCCCTGTTTCAGGCATGTTTTCCACCTCCTATGGCAGTGCCTCTACTTCATCGGGCTGAGCAATATATGCTCCCCTCTGTCCAGTTTGTTCATTTTCAGGACATTTAAAGGACCCGTGTCCCCACTTGTGACACCTGTAACACTGATAGGCATTTCCTCTGCCTCTGCCATTACCTCTTCCTCGTTGGTATGACCTTCCTCCTCTAGTGTTACCTTCCCTTTCAGTTTGTCCCGAAGTTTTCAAACTGCTGCCCTCTTCATTGCTGTTGGCAGTCCTACCTCTGCCAAAGGACTATCCCCTACCTTTGCCAGAACCACTTCCTCTTCTGCCATTTTGTTTTGTTGCGATCTTTTCCTCCACCTTCAAAGCACTCTGATAGGCTTCCTCTATGGTCTTATGGGAAAGAATACTAATTTCGTCTAGGATCTCCATCCTTAGACCATTTACAAACCTTTCTGTTTTCTCATGGGTATCTTCAACATAGCTAGCCCCCAGGATTACTTTATAAAATTCTTTAGTATATTCCTTTACAGTCATCATTCTTTGTCTTAGGTTTTGTACTTGTCTATAAAGGGAAATTTGGTAATCTTTAGGCAGAAATTTTCTCTTCATCTTAGCAATCATCCTGTCCCATTTTTTAATCAATGGTTTGTTCAATCTTCTCCTTTCTGCCTGCACACTATCCCACCACAGTGTTGCATGTCCTTTCAATTTGGTGACAGCAAACCTGATCTTCTTGTCTTCGCTGATTTCTTCATATTCAAAATATTTATCTAGTTCACTTATCGAGTCCAACAATGCCTCTGTGGACAAACTGCCATCATAATTAGAAAGCTTCGGTCTTGGCTTGCTACTAGCCAACAAAATTGATCTCAACAGTTTAATCTTTGGTCCCTCTTCATCTGACCCATCCATCGTGGCTGCGTTTTCTTCCTCACTGTCATCCCCACCTTTTGGATCTCTACGCCTTCCTGCTTCCACTGCTACCAAATGTGCAGTTAAGGTCCTGATCTCTTCTCGTAGCCCTTCATCTGCTACTCTTTTGATGGCTCTACCTCGACCTCTTCTACCTACCTCCATATTTACTGAGAAAAGGAACTAACCTACTCTGATACCAAAAATTGGTGGCAATACCGAGGAAAGGAAACATGTCAACAAACTGCTTAACTTCGTAGATCTTCCGAATAAAAAATCAAGGTTTTAGGTGTGAGGGTTTAATGCACTTTTAATTGTTTTGGCTTGCCCCTTTGTACTAGCCTTGGTTTCGCAAATGTAGCTAATTCACATCTACCAAGGGAAAACTAAGGGTTAGCCTCCATTCTTGCATCTGTTGTTGGTCTAGTTCGGCTCTGTGTATGTGTTGTGCCTTCGCTTGTTTCTTGTGGTGGTTTGTTTGCTGGTCCACGGAGGCTTCAGGTCAACTTTCAACTGCAAGTTTTCACTTATTCTTTGCTACCTAGCTTATGCTTCGTTTTTGTTTTGCTCATGGTGGTTTACGATGTTAATTCTGGTGTTGACCTGGCTCTGTGTATCCACAGGTTCTTCCCTTGCTACTTTTGTGGGCAACTCAACAAACGTTATTTCAGGTAAATTTTTGTTTTGGTTTCATTTCTGCATTTCATTTTTTTGTGATTCTAACCCTTTGGCCCCTTGGTGAGCAGGTAAACTTACCAATGGTGTTCTCGCTGGGAGAAACCCTCTGGCTAAGGACTCGGTTCTCGTCCTCTGACTCGGAGACATGATTTTTCAGGTAAACCCTTGTTCTTCCCTTCTTTTATCTGCTCTATGTCACCTTATTTTACTTGCCTTTCCGGTTTTTGACTACCCATCTCATTTTCGTGGTGATGTGCAGGTCGTACCTGGAGAATGTTGCTCCACGACCTCATTCTTGGGAGTCTTTGCAGCTTGGGGAAACAGGGTAGGATCCCTTCGTGATTGTCTTGTTGTTTTTGCTTGCATTATCCTTAGTCAGGCATAAACCCTTGGGGTTTCGTTTTCTCAGTTATGTTTTGTATGGTTTTATGGGTTTCAAACCCTCACTGTCAGACTGGTCTTGGCCTACAAAACGTTGTTTTCGGCACTTGTGGGTTTCAAAACCCTCTATTGTTTTGGTTTCATAAATGTATATTGAACTGTTAAATTTTGAAATGTAACAAATGCACAGGTGTGCTTGAATACTGAATGTAAATGTACCTAGGTTTTTGAGAAATAATGTGATATCTTTGTTGGCTTTGCCTTTGTCTAGTTTTTGGTCTGAAATGCCTTCAGTCATGAGATTTCTGTCAATGTCATTCGACCTCTTTAATGAAATACTTCACTATTTTGCTTAAAACAATATTTGAAGCACTAATGCACAAGAAAAAGAAATTGTCTTTCTTTCTTTATGACAGAGATTTTAGATTCATTTGCTTTCACATATACTCAAGAAAACAAATTGTAATTTCAATTTTTGTATTCTTTCTTCTCTCTAGATGGCAGCCCTCACAGTGGGGATCTGGTTTTGCTTTTATGCCTTACCAGCAGTCCCTTACAGTTGAGAAACTGTCCTTTAGTTACCTTACAATTATCTAACAGTTTCTTTAAACATACTCTTAACTAATCCTATTTTACTTGCTTGCTTAATTTTTAAAGGAAAATGGTTGTATCAACCTTAATTTAAATAAAACAAAAACAAAAAAACAAAATTCGTAATTTTTTCTTCCTTTCCGGTAGAAAGTTAAAAACCATTTCCAGTTGTCGCCTTTTCAGTCGGTGCTCCTACATCATTACCAAATTAGATTTATTGATTTTTTTATGCAATATTTCATATAGATAATAATGTTGTTATTCTGCATATGATGGATAGAGGTTTGAATGTTCTTTATTTTCTATCTTTAATTTGTCTTTGTTGATGTTTTTAATTTTTAAAGTTACATGAATGAATGTATTGGTATTTTGATTGTATATATTTTATTTTCTCCCAATGTAGGGTAAGATAGGAGTAGACTAAGATAGGATAAGATAGGATAAGATAATATAGGATAGGAGTATATTAAATTAGATTATATTAGATTAGTTAATTTCATTTCTTAGTTGTTGTAGGTTTTATTTTTTTCTTGTTATTTTGAATTTTCTTGATTAGATTACTTAGCATAGGTTAAATGTTTTGGTTCCAATTAATTTTTTTCTTTGTTGTTTTTAATAAAAGTAACTTATTGGATGAACAATAAAGGAATTTCATCGATGAGAGAGAAAGAAGATAAAATTTAGTACGTTAAATGATTTTTGTGGAACAATTTTTCATGTAAGTCATTTTGACAAAAATTAAATACTTAATTAACATATTATCTAAGACCTTTTTTACATCTGGATTAGTTTTGTGTTCAGTATTCATACTTTTGACTTTTTTTTTTACATTTGGATTAGTTTTGTGTTCAGTATTCATATTTTTTACTTTCCTTTTCTTTTTGTATTTGGACTAATTTTATGTTAGGAGTTAATATAGTACACAATTTTAAATGATAATAAACACTTACATATACAATTTGATATCTCCTTCCCAATTACACTCTAATTGGGAAGTTTTCATTAGATGGTTCCTTTGAGTTTTGTTATTTTATATATAGTTAGTAAAAGTTTGAGTGTTATGATTTTTTCTGTATTTCTGAAGACTACTTCAATACTTTTTGTATTTTGATCATTTCTCATATTTGAAGTCATGTAAATGAACACTCTTCCTTTAAACATTTTTCAACTTGCTTTAAACTAATATGTTTTATTATAGGCTCCATGTAGTGGTATCTATTAGTTTTTTTTCTTGGGATTGATTTAGTTGAGTTGGCCAAATTTGATTGAATTGATACTTTTTTGTTTTTCTGCTTTCAAAAACTAAGCTTTGATACACTAAAGTGCTTATATGTTTAAGGTTATCCGAACGAGTTTGAGAGATGGTAAAACTCTTATTTCTTTTATCATACTACTTTTATATCTCAAACATACTTTGAGAAATAAATTGACAACCTTAAATCTCTCTCAGGGAAAGTTTTGAATGTTTTTACTTTTTGTATAGAGGTTAGATTGTCAATTGTTTCAAATAAACTTTGGGTTATCTTGAATGGATAACTTTGAAATAAGTATAAGGATCCTGCACTTTTATTTGTTCATGATGAAAGAAATATTTTTAGTTTTTGAATTGATAATCACAAACCTTAAACTGCGATTTAATGGAAAATGTCATATATTTCTTTCATAAAAAACATCTTGTTGGTTTGAAATTATTTTTGGACCTTTTCTTGATTCATAACTACTAGATTTATTTGATATTTATTCACTTTTCTTTCTTTTAATTTAATTTAAACTCATCTTTATTTTTATCTAATTACTCTGTCTTATATTTTCTTTCTAGTGGATTTCTTGGTTTTGTAGTTTTTATTGATGTTTTAATAAATTTGCTAGATGAGCAACTCATTGATGTTGGAAAGCAATTTTTCCTTTAAAAAATCTAATTACACTATACAAAAGCAAGATGAAAGGAGGAATAAGGTATGAATAAGCAATGCTATATTTAAAATCAATACCGTTCTTCACCAATTAACTTATTAGATATGAAGGTATTAATTTTTATCCACATAAGAATCCTTCTAAAATGAATTGTTTTGAATGCCTAGGAGAATTTGATCAATCACTTTCTAGTACTAAATCTTATAGTGTTGCATTCTAATTTCAATCTTTGCAAGAATTTAAAGAAATCGTCATTCATGAAAGTACTTTAACTAAAGATTAATTTTTTGGGAGAGTTGCATATATCTGAGTGATGATTGTTTTATTTTCTAATAGTGAACTACCATTTTTTATAGGTATTTATCAAATAACGAAACATAGTTATGAAAATATATTGAATTAATTTTTATAGGGAAGTAAATATTACATTTCCATGATTAATTCTTATTCATTCTTACAATTTTGCATCCTATGCCTTTTTTATATTTGAAATATTTGGTGCTTAACTAAGTGACAAATCATAGTCATTATAAGACTTTATCATGATCCATAAAATATCTAGTACCTTGTGGTAAGAAAAATGTATGTGTCATATTCATGACAGTTTTGAATCCAAGGGGAAATAGGGTTACAAACATAAAGATGATTGAGTTTTTATGATGGTAAACAAATTAAATTATTTGTGGAGTTAGAACATAGATAAGAATAAAGTACGAAGGTCAACAAAATATTAAAGTTATATGAACTTAGAAAATAAGGTTTATTTGTCTCATTTTAGCACACCTCACAAATTATGAGTACTTATGTTCTTCTTTTCTACGTGTGGCTTATTAAATTTTTATTTGGACAACTTCCTTGGACCTTAATGAATTTTTTTATTTTTTTTCAATTGTGGTTCATGGTCATTGAGTGGCCACTACATCCATGGGTAATAACCTGGGTAGATCCACCCAAAGGGATCTACCCATCGGCTTATTTGGTTGGGCCTAACCCCAAGGGCATCAAGGAGATTTGACCCCATGACCTCACAATTGACAAGGTACTTAGCAATGAGAACTCAACCAATTAAGCTATCCCTTAGGGCTTAATGACTTTTTTGATGAGTAATTGCTTGTCCTAATTAAAATTTGAGTCTAAGTTGAAATGTTTTATTCTTCATACTCATATTTTGATCTTCTACTAACTTGGGACCTTTTTACTGATTTTGGATTTCCTTTCCTATGCATTCAAGAGCTTGTTTTTTATTTTTATTTTTACGTCATGCTTATTAGTTGATAATTCTCTACTTATATAGTTAAGATTTATGAAGTTTTCATTTCCTTGTTTAGTTTTCTTGTTTTCTTTAGCCATAAGAAATTTTGTAAGGAGTCATTAATCCTTGGCAAATGACATTGGTAACATTTGGGTTGTGCTTTAATGAATATCAATATCCTAAAATAAAAGCATAATACTTGATTATATTTACAAAGTTGGTGACTTATGGCCAAAATTTCTACATTTGTGTTTTAACACCTATGATTCCAAGGATTTATATCTATAACTCTAGCACATTAGATCTTAGGTTTCTTACAAGTTTTTTCTTTTGAGCTCCAGTCACCTCACATTAAATAATTGATACCTAACATGATTGATTGTGGAATTAACCTTAGGCTAAAATTTTGGGATTGAGTAAGTTGCCAAGCAAATCAAAACAACTCTTGTATCTCCCCGCTTCCTATGCACCCAATTCCAAATGCAATTTTATACATAAATTAAAAGGGTGATTTCAATAAAAAGGAATTTGAAAGCGTCATATAGTGTGGAAAGTAAAAGTAAACATGTTGGGGCTATGATTGTTTGTTGGCAACAATGCTAAACTTGTATGATACTAAGGCATATTTGTCGAGGCTATGGACATTCGTAAGTAGCGAAGCCATGTTGGATTAAAGAGAGATGAGGAACACACATAGGTCAATATTTACTCACCTAGAGTGAAATCCCTGGGTCACATCTTAAATCAATCATTTGTGGATTGAAAGTTAAGAAAAATTAACCTAACAAATTGGCTCGAAGAGATGATTTGTTACATAATGTTTAGTGCTTGATGGGGATATTTTTCTAATGCAAGAACACATGGTATTACCCATTGTTGAATTTTGTAGCTATGGCCAATCTTCATAATTTATATTTTATCCCTTGAAATGTATAATGTAATTGTAAGACATGTTTTTCATTGATTAGCCCTTGAAATAATTATTATAAGACATATTCTTCATGTCAGATTTAAAAAAGAAAATTTGAATTTTTAGTTTTTGGCTCCAAACTAGTTAAGTCAGCCCTAGTAAAGAGACACACCCATACAAAGAGGAAAATCACTTTATAAAGAGAATTCAAATTACTCCTCAAAGCACCATTCGATTTCACTCAAAACAATACAGTTTTTGGGCATCCAAGCGAAGGTGAAGAAGGGCGAAGAAGAAAAATAAGGATGAATTCATCTCTTGCATCTATATTTCTCTCTCTTGACCTCACATATATGAATTTATGGGCAGGCTAAAATTCTGAGGAGACCAATTTTTTGGGCATATTCTGGGAGGCCGAAATTTGATCTAGGTAGATCAGAGACAGCCAAAGTTGAAGGGCAGAAGTTTGACTTGAATTGACTTGACTAGGTTTGATCACAACTTGTTGGTTAGTTTAACCTCATAGTTAACTAGCTTTATTATATGTGTCTCTTGTTGAATTGAAGAATTTCTCTAAGGAAAAGGCTGTTGGGATTTTCGCTGAAGTGGGTTTTCCTAGGGTAAATATTTTGTTCTCTTTATGCATTGCGATATCTACTATAATTATGTTTTTATGGTTGAATTTCTAAAGTGTAATTTCTTCATGATAAACTGGAATTGTTAAAAGAATATCTATATCATTTGAAGCAATTATCAATAGTTCAAAAAATTGTTCTTGTATCTATTGCACTTGAAAAATAAACATGGTATCATAGCTTAGGTGACAAAGAGTACATTGAGATCACTCTTGAAGAAGGTTTGATAAAGATATCTCTTGAAGAAGTCTTATATCTACAATCTATTTTCCTACTTGCGATCATGGATTCCCGAATGAAGTTCGAGAAGAAATTGGAAGTAGCTACAAATTTTAGGGCTTTGAAGACAAGGTATGGCCTTATTCTTGCAAAGAATGATCTATTAGGTATTGTGAAAGGCAAGGTCACTAAACCCTTGGATACGGAACGAAAAGGAAAATATGAGAAGGATGACATCACAACTATGAGCATCATTGTAGACTCTATCAAAGATCATTTGATTGCTTATGTTGTTAGTCTTGAATCTTCAAAGAAGATGTATGATGCCCTAATTGGATTATACACTATCAACAACATTGGTTAAACAATGAGTTTGAAGAATGAGCTTCGTGATGTTAGAATGAAAATAAATGACACCATAGCCTCATATTTCATGAGGATTTGTCAATGAGGAGATCAACTTTAAGCAATTGATGAAGGAATTTCTAAAAGAGAACTAGTAATTAAAACACTTAATTGTTTACCTAACACTTGGGACTCATTTCCATAAGGTATATGCACTAGAAAACAAGCTCCAAAGTTTGAAGAACTATGGATTGCATGTACTCAAGGAGAATCTAGGCTCATGCCAAAAGGGGAGATTCAGATAGCTAAAGAAGGTGACTCTCAAGAATATGCAACATGTTTCAAGAAGGCTAGAGGAAGAAAGAATTTTGGTTTCCAAAGAAGAAATGAAGGAAGAAGACTTGAAGTAAGAAGACCTGCTACTCAAGAAAAGAGAGATATGTCAAAAGTTGAATGTTATCATTGTCACAAATTTGGTCACTATAGACAAGATTGTCCTGAGAGATCAAATGTTCGTAAGAGAAAGGGGAAGCAACATGTCACCACAACATACTTTGAAGAACTTCCAAAGAGACCCATGAAGATTCAAGTGACAAATATTTCTTTTATTTTTTTGCTCTTACAAGTTCTATTGCAGATAGTGATGACTTATGACTAGTAGATAGTGGTGCCTTATGGAACGTGATGGGAGATCGTGACAACCTCACTAGTTTAATGGAAAGAGGACTATTTCAAAAGGTAAAACTTGGAGACAACAACAATTATGAAATAAAACATGTTCAAAAGACTTCCATTAAGTTGAAATAAAATGAAAACATTCATATTAGCAACATACTATATGTACCAGGTTCAAAAAAGAATTTGGTTTCCATTTGATGTTTGGAAGATCAAGGAGATATAATAACATTTTTTGATGGAAAAGTTATTGTATGGCCTAATATATCTAGTATAGATTCTACTAGAGTAATTGGAGTTCATGAAGGAAGGTTATATAGACTATTGAAACAACCTACTCAAGCATTAGTACATAATTACATAAATCCATGTGAACTTTGGCATAAAATATATGCACACCTTCACTGCAGAGTTTCGCCTGCTTTAAAACAAATTGTTTCAGGTGTTCCAGATTTGCAGGTAGAACATGAAGAAGTTTGTAAAGGATGTGTGATTGGGATGAATGTCAACAATCCCTTTCCAAGAAGTGAAAGTAGATCCAACAAATTTTGGATCTAGTCCATTTTGATGAATGTGGTCCAATGCTAGTGAAATCCCTTGGAGGCCTTTTATACTATGTAACCTTTATTGATGACTTCTCTCACAAGACATGGATTTACTTCATGAAGACAAAGGATGAAGTCTTTGACAAGTTTCAATAATTTAAGGCTAAAGTGGAAAATTTGAAGGGAAAGAAAATCAAGATCCTAAGATATAATAATGGAGGAGAATATCCTTCCAAATATCTTGTTTCTTTTTGTAAAAAAGTTGGGATTAAGAGGGAGTTGATAGTCCCTTACAATCCACATAAAAATGGAGTTGTTGAAAGAAAGAATCCAAACATTGAATAATTTGTCAAAACAATAATGCATGCTCAAGACTTTACCTATGTTCATATGGAATGAAGCATCGACGACAACTATTTATATAAAAAATAGAAGTTCTCATCAAATATTAAAAATAATACTCCTTAAGAAGCGTTCACCAGACATAAACCCCAGGTTGGACATTTGACAATATTTGGTTTTCTAGTTTATATACATACACCCAAAGATAAGAGAAACAAGTTATACCCTCCAGGAAATAAAGTAATATTCATTGGATACAGTGAGTCATCAAAGGCTTATATAATATATGTTCCAAGACAAAGACAAGTTGAATTTAGTAGGGATGTGACCTTTGAGGAGAATATTGCTTATTGTAAATCTAAAGAAGTTCCAATGGATTCTCATGATGACAAAGAAAATGAAGGTCCCAAGGAAGAAGGTTTTGGTCCATCCAATTCTTTAGAAAATCCAATAAATCATAAAGAAGAGCTAGAAAGGCCTAACAAACCAATATATATGATTGTTGTTCTTGAGATTAGGAAGAAGTCAACTTGGATTAGATCTACCTTGCAGGAAGTAAAAGGACATGCAACACCACGTGGATCCTTTAGGGAAAGCAAGAGACTGAAGAGGTATTATGGATATGCAACATTGATGACAAATCTCATCGATTTTGAACCTTCCACCTTTGAAGGAGCAACTAGCCAACAAGTTTGGAAGGATGCAATGTTAAAATTATACCAATAAATCATGAAGACCAATGTATGGGAGATTGTGCTAAGACCTGAAGGGAATTCCTTGGTCACCTCCAAATGGGTATACAAGATAAATCATGTATTGGATGGAAATATTGACAAATACAAGGCGAGATTTGTGCCTAGATGGTTCTCATAGAAAGAGGGAGAAGACTATGATGAGACTTTTACTTCGATTTATAGGCTAACTACCATTAGATCTATTATTTCTATTGCTTCTTTTATGGGTTGGAATTTACATTAGATGGATGTAAATACTACTTTCCTCAATGGCGTGATTGAGGAAGAAGTGTACATAGAATAACCTTAAAGGTTTGAGGTTCATGGAATAGCAAACTGAAGAAAGCGTTGTATGTACTTAAGCAAGCACCTAGAGCCTCGTACTTTCAAATTGAAAACTATACAAAAAGACTTGGTTTCTCCAAAATATGTTGATCCAAACTTGTATTTCAAGGTAAAAAAGAATGAACCTGTGACTCTATTATTGTATGTTGATGACATTTATGACAGGTGTGGAGCATATCATTGTTCGAAGTATGAGGGAGTTTGCTTCTGAAATTTATATGAATGATATTGGGTTGATGCAGTATTATTTGAGGTTAGAAGTGTTGTACCTCTGAGATAGTAGTAGGTTAGCTACCAATGCTAAAGCATCTAAAATAATTGTTTTGGGGTTTTTGGTTTTAGTTTTGGAAGACCAATGAATGAAGACGGATGTAGAATTGAAATACTTAATCCTTTGGATAATATTACTATCTTAGCAAAGGGATGCTATAAAGCTTTACACAGTGACATAGATCAAATAGTGGTGAGAAGAAGATAGAAAATAATATGATTATCACAGTTTCCAGACTGTAAAATAGAACAATCATAAGTATGAAAACCTTCTAAACTACGTTTCAAAGATTCAAGGCAATATACTTAAGCTTACAAAAGACGTTGATGATTTATTGATTAGAGGGGATTAGCTAAACAGGCAGTTCATTAATCCATTCTCTTAATAGATGATCACTTCAGGGGCTTATAGGAATAAATTGAGACACAATTATTCCTACCTAGATATCTCTATAAGTCATAAGCATATGAAGAAAAACATAATGATTGATAACTGGAAAAACTTACAGGATAACACAAACCGTGTAAAACCAAATTCAAAATCTTCTACTTTGTATTAAGGTTCCAGAAAGACTGAATACATCAAGTGTCTAGAAAAGCTTCCTTCAAAGGTGAAACTAGGTTCAAAGTAGAATGAACAGTCACAACTTAACAAGCAATGAATAATGAACCTTCAACATTGAACCCATAATAACTCGAGAGGAGAGTTATTTATACAATAATGAAACTAAGGAAATATCCTAAAAATGATTAAGATTTATTCTTGGAAAGGAAATATCTTCATGCAAGAAGATAGGGGTAGCTATTGAACTACTTCTTGCTATCCCTTTTATTCAGGTTGTGCTGACTTTGTTGTTTGATATTTTTCCCTTTAAGCTGCTTGATTTCTTGTATCCTTTACGCTGGTTGATTCCTTCATTTGATCTTTCATTTGATACTCTTTAAACTCTGTGAATATTCTTTGACACTGCTGAGTAACCTTTATTGTGTTCCTTTTTACATTTACTATGCATTTCAGGTTTTTACTGTGTTTTTAAACAGTAAGATCTTCATATTTGTCTTCAAATTGTATGCAGGCTTTTTTCTTTGTAAGCCTGGAAGAAGAGTTTTTACCTGCAAACCACAGAAATTGTTAAGAAAACATAGGTGACAGAGAATGATATCAATGGCTTTAGTGAGCTTGAAAGGATATTGGAAGTAGTCCAGAGCATATTAGAAGGTAAAACAATGGTTTTATTGGTCACAGAGGCTTATGGAGGCTTCACTGTGTAAATGGGTGAAACAAAGCCAAAATGGTGATTTTTGCATTTAAATGGAAAAACAACGTTCTTTTTGAAATATGGCGCAAAGTGAACAGTGGTCGTTTTGTCGTTATGCAGGAGGTGGTTTTGGTTTTCATTGCACTGCTTATGAGGCACGGTCGATTTTGGGAGGGGTCACCCGATACAATCTAAGCCTGACACGTAGCAAGGGAAGGTCAGTGGAATATCGCTTTTTGGGCGAGTAATGGTCGGACAGAGAGCCAACTAAAAATTGCTAAGGGTCGTTGGATTTGAATGCACGTGATCGAACGGTGGTGGAGCGAAAGAGCAACGCGGAGGGGCCCAACAATTAATTATGGCGGTATGGGATTTATTATGGGTTAAAAATTGATATTAGCGAGGTTTTATGTTTAAACAAAGGTTTAGGTTGACTTTTCATTTAAATCATAAAAACCTTTTAACAAATAAATCCTTTGCAAAACACGGTATAGCGGACTTGAAATAATATGAATTTGGGCAGATAAATGACGTCGGGTCCGGGTTCATCGCATATCACAATCACAGTTTAGTAAAGGAAGGCCCATTGCAAAGCAATGCGATAGGGGCCGGACGCGACGTGGAAATAAATCATGGATAGTATTGTGATCGGGTCCGGGTTCCCATCACATATTGGAGATCGCAATGGCGGAGGGTAATGCTTTAGCCGGGACTTGCGATGGAGGCAGACACAAAATGGCAATAAATTATGAGATAATTTGCGTTGGGTCCGAGTCCATCACGCATCCCATATCGCAATGTGGAGGAGAGTGCATTCATGTTGAAAGGCTTGCCATCTGCCGATATGCGATATGTTATTAATACATAGTTTTATAATAAAACTAATGGTTTCAGGATATTTTAATAAAGGGAGTTAATATATACGGGAAAGGGCTTTTAGGGGTTTAATACGTTAAGTTAGCGTTAATATGAAACATGAGTGAAAAGGGGAAATACACTAAGTATTATGCCTTTTCATGAGTTATTTGATTTTCATATATACATCAATACTTAGGCTAAACATCTTTTTGTGGGTTTTTGGGGTAAAAGGGGATTTAACATGGGGTTTTCACTTTTCCCAGGCAAAAGGGATTTTAACCTTAGGAAAAGGGGTTTTTTTATGGAAAATGAATGAATATGAACTGTATGAAGGTGGGAAGCGGAAATTAGTAAATATAGGAATGAATGAGAATGACGGAAGTTAATTAATTTATCTTGTAGACCTTCATTTGCTTTGTGTAATTACCTCATGGACATAGAAACATATGGTAAAACATGATAAATGTACATTTTGTCCAATGAATTATCATACTTCTGCAACCTTTCTTCTACTTACCCTTTGCTTATCCTATCATTTTTTCTTCACTTAATGGGTGCATTTAAGCTAGAAAACCCTTTTCCTTTCTTTTTATTTTACAAATCAAACTATCTAATTCTAACCTTATAACATCCAAGGGCTTAGATTAAACTGATAAGCACCTTATTATTCTCTACCTAACTACTGATCTGTCAAGATTAAACAGTTTGGCCAGATCTTTATTCTCTAATTATAACATTAAATTTAAAGAATGAAGCAGTCAAGATTAAACTATTTGACTGTCGTGGGTTGTGGCATTTATGACAAGCTGCACACAACCCTTATTTTGAGAAAAAATAGTAGTGGCATTTAGACTTGAACACTTTAAGAGTTTATTTGTTTTCTTTTCTTTCTAACCTAAAATTTTCTTTTTGTCTTGATTTTTTAGGACATATAACCTAACATTTTCTTTGATATGGACATCATCATCAAGATATTTTCATAAACAATTTTTTTTAATATTGTTATGTCCATATCCTAACTTAACATTTTTTCAAAATATTTTTTATTTTTTTTTACTATTTTATTCTATCTTATCAAAACCAAAAAATGCTACAACATTGGCTCCATCTGGGGACTGCTTTCTCCTGTAGAATGCAGAGAACCTGCAAATCCATGTGCCTTCTCCTCGGGCTATGGAGTCCTTGTTGTAAGAAAGATCACACTGACATATTGAAAAGTAAAAGAAAACCAGAGTATTTATAATGAAAACTATTTCAACTTCTTAGTACTGAATGTAATGTTTGAGAAACCTTCCATTTACAGGATAAGTGGAATATAGCCCCTCAAGATTCTGTAGCACAAAAGTGTTGTTACCCTTCACTTCAGCAATTGCTAAAGGTCCAAACCATAGATTGTCAAATTTTCCATGCTTTCCTTTCTCTTCTCTCCTGGCATCCCATCTTAGAACTAGATCACCTTCCTTAAAGTCCCTTTCCCTGGCTCTTCTGTCAAATAGGGCCTTCATCTTATTCTGATATTTCTTCAATTTGTGTTGAACTTCATCTCTATTTTCATTAAGTTCAATAATCTGATTTATTCTTCTTGAAAAATCATCAGGTTCATCTGTTGAATCCTGCAAGAATTTTAAAATAGGGAAGGCCAAATTGGTAGGGAAGATTGCATCTTTCCCATAGACTAATTGAAATGGAGATTTTCCAGTTGATCTCTTTGGAGTAATTATGTTTGTCCATACTGCATAAATCAGATTTTAATCCCAACTCTTTTTATGATCAGCTAGAGTCTTTTTTATTACCTTTACCGGAATTTTGTTTGATGACTCTGCAAGGCCATTACCTTGAGGGTAGTAGGGAGTTGAATGATGTAACAAAATCTAATATTTCTGGAAAAAGTCAATCATTTTAACACTAGAAAAAGTTGTTGCATTATCAGTGACAATTTGAGTTGGGCAACCAAATCTAGATAAGATATTCTCCTCAATAAACTTAATTACTACTAAATCAGTAGCATTTCTGATTGGAATTGCTTCCACCCATTCAGTAAAGTAGTTTGTTGCAGTGAGGATCCATCTATGCTGATTACTTGAAGTGGGGTGAATCTCTCCAACAAAATCTAATCCCCATTGAGAAAAAGGTGTTAAAACTATTGATGGAACAAGTGGAAGAGCTGCTAATTTTTGTTTACCAGCAAACATTTGACAAGGAACACAACCTCCTACCTTTTCCCGTACTTGTAAGAACAATGTGGGCCAATAAAATCCTCCCCTCAGAATCTTGTATGCTATTGCTCTCCAAGCATAATGTCCCCCCACAAAATCATGTATGAAACTGATCAATGATTCCTTCAATTTCTGATTCTGTTAAACATAATAACAAAATATTCAGTGGATCTTTCTAGTATAAATTTGCATTTATAATGCAGTACTTGACTGATTTTAACTTAAGGGTTTTACACTGGGTTTTTGAGAATGATTCTGGACACTCAAAATGGATGAAGAAATTTACAATATCTTGACACCAGTTTGACAACAGAATTTTTCATCAATGTGTGTAGGACTGATCTACTTTGAAGGTAGAGGTTCTTGTGGATTCTCCCCTTTAGGATGAAGGGAAGGTTCTTGTGGATTCTCCCCTTCTGCAAGGACAGAAGGTTCTTATGCATTCTTTCCTTGTATTTCTAAAACAGAATTGATTCTAAGAACTTTGCAGTTGGATTCAGCTAGAAGCTTGGCTAATCCTTGACCTTTTACTAGCTTGGTAGTCTTGATAGTTAGATCAAACTCCAGAATTTGAATGATCCATCTACCTCTTTTCCCATCAGTGTCTGGTTGGGTTAGGACAATTTTCACAACACTATTAGGGACATAAGCAGTAATAGGTGAATGTAAGACATATATTCTAAATGACTTCAGGGCTTGAATGAGGGCATAGGCTTGCTTCTCAATGATGTCATACTTAAGCTCAACATCTCTCATAACCTTGCTAAAAAAGGCTATGTGTTGGTCATGTGAATCTTCATTTTTATGTAATAGAATGGCAGGAAGGGTTGTTTCAGAGGAAAAAGAGAAAATACTAAATGGCTTAGTATAATCAGGGCTGGCTAAGGTGGGAGCTTCAGAGATAGCACTTTTTATTTGTTCAAATGCATGCCTAGAAGAGGCAGTCCATTTGACTTCATGGTCCTTTCGGAGCATGTCAGTTATATCTTTTACAATCTCTGCATAATTTGGAATAAACCTCCTTAAAATTAATCTTACCTAGAAAAGCTTGAATCTCCTTCTTGTTTCTAGGTAAGGTCAATGTTTCAATGGTAGATACTCGTTTGGGGTCAATTACTACTCCCTCCTTTGAAATTAAAAGTTATGTCCATAGCTCTCTGAAATTTTTCTCCAGCATTGGTTAAGCCAAATGGCATCCTAGCGTACATGAATGTACCCTAGGGTGTAGTAAAGGTTGTCTTCTCTCTGTTTGTTGTATCAACATTCACTTGATTGTAACCTGAAAAATCATCAAGCATAGAAATTCTTTGTGCTCCTGAAACCATTTGAAGTTACTGATCCATTTTGGGCAAAGGATAATTATCTTTTAATGATGCCTTGTTCAAATTTCTAAAATCCACACAAAGTCTTATTTCTCCATTTTTCTTTCAAACAGGAACTAGATTTGCAACCCAATTAGAATATCTAAGAGGGAGGATGATCTAAGCATCTAGCATTTTCTTAATCTCCCTTAAAATAGTTGGTAGAAGGGATAGATTTTATCCTTCTAAGTTTCTGTTGATAAGGTTTTTCTTTTGGCTTCAAAGGAATCTTATGTTGTATTAATGAAGTGTCATAGATCTTTAGATCAGCATAATTCCAAGCAAAAACATCCTTATAATTTTGCAGTAACTTAAGATATTGAGCTCCGATCTCAGGGTCTAGAGATGCACATATTTTGATGTTTTTGATATCTTCATCAGTTCCAATGTTAATTTCTTCTAGGTCATCTTCTGAAGAAATGGACTGAGGGTTTTGGAGGACATCATTTTGATCAAACAATTTTTCTAAAGGAATGAGTCCTTTTGGAATAAAATTATTAGATAATTGAATAATGTCATGATTAGCAATTTGGGTTTTAAAATCTAAAGTATCATTTCCATCTGTATTTTCATTTATTTCAGTTCTATCTTCATCAATTTGTAGAAATGAAAAATCATCTATTACCTGCAGAAATGATTTCAAATGTTCATCATCTTCGAATATTTTCCAATGTTTCAGATTATCTGGGATAGACAGCCTATATTTTACTTATATCTGATAGAGTACATCAGTATGATTAGGAATTTTAAAAGAGCTAGCAGAGATGGCTAAGGCATCTGCATGAATATTCTGATCTCTGGGAATATGAGTCAAATTAAAAGCATCAAAGAATTTTTCAACTAAATCCCATACTTCATTTTGGTAGGACCTAAGTCTAGGATGCTTGGTCTAGCAAACATTTCTTACTTGCTTAAAAATAAGTTCCAAATCAGTAAAAACACTTAAGTTTTGAACTTTTAAGCTTTTGGCTAATTGCAATCCTAAAAGGAAAGCTTCATATTCAGCCACATTATTTGCAACTTCGAAGTGTAATTTACATGATTGGGTTATATTTTCTTTTTTAGGTGAAATTAAAACTACTCCAGCTCTTGCCCCATCTTTCGTACAAGAGCCATCAAAGAACAGTTTCCAAATATCAGTTTGGTTGGCTTAGGCCTTTCAACTACCTCTTCAATTTTGACTTGAGTTTTATGTTGGTTTGAAGTGAGTTGAAAACAACCAAAGTCTTGATCTATTGCATAAATTGGATGGTTCCTTGGCTGGTCAGTCTTACAAACAGTATGTACAAATATTACCTCTCTATATAATCTTAATTTCTCTCCTCCATAAACAGGAATAGTAGCATATGACATATCCATTTGTAGAGTTCCCCCTAATTTGGCACAGCAAGACCTAGAAAGGAGCATTCCAAACTTGGGAGGGATATCTGTGACAACAATATCAAGTACTACACTTTTCACTGGAATTTGGGCAAGGGTAACCACTAGATCCTTGATCAATCCTAAACAGGGCACCCTTTTAGAATCAAAGGTGTACAGGTCATGGTAGGATCTAGTTATGTCGAGTTTCAAATGGTCCATGACAGATTTTGGCATAACGTTGTGTGATGCTCTCGAATCAAGCATACAATTATACAACATGGAATCATTTGTTTTAAGAGTTACATAGAAAGGAGGAACTATCTCATCTATCATGTCTGAACTAGGGCCAAAAACTACTGCTGGTTTTTCATCCTGCAGACTTATGACATCACCTTCAGCATCAACCGAGGTATTTTTGTATCCATTTTGTGACTTGGCTTTTGTAACCAAGGTTTTTAGAAAGTTCTGACAGTGGAATTGGGAGGATCTTAACCCTGTCTAATTCTTTTTCAACATTAAATGTAGTCAAAATGTTTTTACCAGATTGGGTAGTATCAATTGACTAATCTAAGGGCTGAATAAGAGTTGTTTGAGCTTCAGCAGTTTTGGTACGTGGTTCAATTATTAGAGTTTCCTTTGGAGGTCTCCCAAGACTAGACCCAGGCCTAAGATCATACCTCTTGTTTAACTCTACGATTAAAAATTCAGAGAAAGCGTGATATTTAGATACCTGTGAAGCTTCTTGATCTTCTTGAACCTGATTTTTTTGTGAGAGAGGAATAATGGCTGTTTAATTGGAAGAAGGATCCATACTATTAATATATTTAGCAATTGTCATAGTGTTATCATCAGCTTGTTGGTCATCTATCAATAGAGGAGTAGGAACCTGTTGATCATTGCTAGGTCTCTGAAGAAATTGTAGTGGTGGATTTCTTTTAAATTGACCTTGATTTTGGTTTTGAGGTCTAGTAACTGTTTGTTGTATTGTCCTAGGTTGGGTCTCAATCTTTGAAGTCCTATTTGATAGGTTTCTAAGAAGAGATGATATTTCATCTATTTTTGAGTCTTCTGATTTAGTCTTAGAGGAACTAGAGGCTTCTTGAATAGATTTGAGTTTTCTTTGGGCCTTTTCTTCCTTAAGTTTTAAAGAAGTTGAGGCTGCCTTGTTTTCTTCTACTTCTATAGTGTTTGTTTGCATATCTTCAAGAGTTGTTGAAGTTCTTTCTCGTAGCATAACAACAAAGTCATCATAAAAAGCTATAGAGAATCTAGACTTAGTTGCTGCTACAGGGGGCTTACAATCAGCAGGCATTTTGTGATAGATTTTATTGAATCTTTTGATAAAATCTGATACTAGTTCACCGAAGTTCCTTTTAAGCTCTTCAAATTCTGTGAGGAAGTAAATAGGATCCTTTTTCACACCCCATTGATTTTTAAATATGGTTGTAAGCTCTTCCCAATTTCTAATGGAAGTTATTGGTAACTACCTAAACCCAATCCTCACATTTCCTTCAAGTGACTGTACAAACAATCTCATATAAACATTTTCTTGTTCAATATTCATGTTGTCTGCAAAATCTAGGAAAGATTGAAGATGGTCCTCAGCTGAGGGACCAGTTTCTCCATTGTACTTGGGAAGGTATTTTAATTATCCAGTTGGGAATGCATCAAGGTTATTAGGTAAGACTAAGGCAGCATATCTAGCCTGTACAATAGGTCAGAAAGCCATGACAACAAGTGGTGTATGAGGTGCTTGAGGTGTATGAGGTTGTCCAAGTGGAGTATGAGGTGTTTGTGTGGATGTATAGGATGAAGAAGAAGTAGAGGAAGAAGATGGTGATTTAGGGTTTGATGAACTAGTTGGGGGTAAAGGAGGAGGAGATCTCTTGAAAGACTTCAAAGGAGTCTTAAGAACTAACTTTGGGACCTATAAAGGAATACCTTATTTTGTTTCAAAGAGAGGATCAGAATATATAGAGAAGGTCTCCTCAGGTTGTTCAGAAGAAGAAGCTTCAGGTCAGTCAAAAATGGAAGGAAAATGATAGGTGGTAGGGGATATGAAATCTGTGGGTTTATAATCTGGTAGATTAACACCCAAATCAGATTCATTTTTAGGTGATCCTGGTGGTAGTGTGGGTATTGGATGAGATTCTAATGAATGAATAAAGTATGCTGACTTAAAATAAACTCCTTTATCTAGAAGTTCAGCAACCCTAGGTGATAAATGGGAGTAATCAGGATCAGATGGGATATTACTATAGGGGTCAAATGATTTTAATTCTTCAGACTGTAGGAATGAAGAGGAAGAAGAATATGGTTGGTGTCCCCTTTTAGATCTGGCTTTTCTCAGAATCCTTTCAGGATCTGACAGAGGACTAACTATGTCAGCTTCTGAACGAGATCTGGTATGTTTAAAAGGTGCCAGCTTGGGAGTGTGGAGTCGCCTAGGTGAATGATTTTGACCTTTCTAAACCTTTTAATCACCTTAAAGGAAAAGAATGAATGAATATCATTGTCCAAAGGGAAACTTAAAAGAAATTCAAATCCCCGATAATGGCGCCAGTCTGATGTTGTACCTATGAGATAGTAGTAGGTCAACTACCAATGCTAGAGAATCTAAAATAATTGTTTTGGGGTTTTTGGTTTTACTTATGGAAGACCAATCAATGAAGACAGATGTAGAATTGAAATACTTAATCCTTTCGATAATATTAATATCTCAGCAAAGGGCTGCTATAAATCTTTACACAATGATATAGATCAAATAGGGGTGAGAAGAAGACAGAAAATAATATGATTATCACAGTTTCCAGACTGTAAAACAGAACAATCATAAGTATGAAAACCTTCTAAACTATGTTTCAAATATTCAAGGAAAAATACTTAAGCTTACAAAAGATGATGATGATTTATTGATTAGAGGGGATTAGCTAAACAGACAGTTCATTAATCCATTCTCTTAATAGATGATCACTTCAGGAGCTTATAGGAATAAATTGAGACATAATTATTCCTACCTAGATATCTCTATAGGTCATAAGCATATGAAGAAAAACATAATGATTGATAACTGGAAAAACTTACAAGATAACACAAACTATGTAAAACCAAATTCAAAATCTTCTGCTTTGTATTAAGGTTCCAAAAAGACTAAATACATCAAGTGTCTAGAAAAGCTTCCTTCAAAGGTGTAACTAGGTTCAAAGTAGAATGAATAGTCACAACTTAACAAGCAATGAATAATGAACCTTCAACATTGAACCCATAATAACTCGAGAAGAGAGTTATTTATACAATAATGAAACTAAGGAAATATCCTAAAACTGATTAAGATTTATTCTAGGAAAGGAAAGATCTTCACGCAAGAAGATAGGGGCAGCTATCGAACTACTTCTTGCTGTCCCTTTTAATCAGGTTGTGTTGGCTTTGTTGTTTGATATTTTTCCCTTTAAGCTGCTTGATTGTTTGTATCCTTTACGCCGGTTGATTCCTTCATTTGATCTTTCATCTGATACTCTTTAAACTCTACGAATATTCTTTGACCCCACTGAGTAACCTTTACTATGTTCCTTTTTACCTTTACTGTGCATTTCAGGTTTTTACTATGTTTTTCAACAGTAAGATCTTTGTATTTGTCTTCAAACTGTATACATAATTTTTCTTTATAAGCTTGGAACAGGAGTTTTTACCTGCAAAACACAAAAATTGTTAAGAAAACATAGGTGATAGAGAAGGATATCAATGGCTTTATTGAGCTCAAAAGGATATTGGAAGGATTCCAGAGCATATCGAAAGGTAAAATAATGGTTTTATTGGTCGCAGAGGCTTATGGAGGCTTCATTGTGTAAATGGGCGAAACAAAGCCAAAATGGTGATTTTTGCGTTTAAATGGAAAAACACCTTTCTTTTTTAAATATGGCGCAAAGTGAACAGTGATCGTTTTGTTGTTATGCAGGAGGTGGTTTTGGTTTTCATCGCACCGCTTATGAGGCACAGGCGGTTTTGGGAGGGGTCACCGGTTAAAATTGGAAACTAGGACCAAACTCCATGTGGGTCATCTTATTCATGGCCGATAATATTTTTATTAGATTCCTCTCGTTGAGAGGTGTAGTATTGATCTAAATATCATCCGATTCCGCTAAGTATTTATGGAGATATGAATTTATTTTGATTATGGAATTATTATCAAGCTGGCCTACAACTCATGTAGGCTCAGAAGCCCAACAGTTGCATCTATTCAAACATCAATAGTTGTGTATAAATACAGGATGATTTTTCCTCATTTGGACTCACTCATCTCATCACATCTCTCTCTCTCTCCTGCGTAGAAAAGAGGCTCTTCTCTACTGCGTAGAAAAGAGGCTCTTCTCTACTGTGTAGAAAAGAGACTCTCTCTCACACGTGGAAGGAAGGATGCAGTTTTGGGGTAGCAACTGCAGAACCAAAGTTTGACCAGCATTGACCAAAAGACTCCCTCCTCATAACTGCGTTGTAGGTCCATCTGGATCTCCTCTGAAGGCCACATTTTTTGGTGGTGGAATCAAGCCAATCGGACGGTCGGTTTGCGAGATATTACTTGCCCTAGTTTTGGACTGATCTAGGGTTTGCTGCTGCTGATGTAAATCAGATTTATGTACTATTTCTCTCTGCTAGATTATTGAAGATAAAGGAAGATTTGATCAAATGGTTTCCCCACATTGGGGTTTGTCCCTGGCTAGCCACCACATCTTGTGTCTCTTGTCTTGGCTTGTTTTTTGTCAATCGTTTAATGTTCTACCTGCACTTTACTTTATGTTCATGTGATTGCTAATCTGTGGATAATAATAAGAAAGATAAGTAAATTGTTACAAGCATAGAACATACCATAACTTAACATGGTATTGGAGCTGAGGTGAAGACAAAGCCGAGCAAGAGTAAGAGCAATCACCGAAGAGAAGATTGGTAAGGCTATCCTAAAAGAACTATGGGGTCCTCATCACTCTTTCCTGCTGAAGACAAGCTCTGTGAGAAAGCTAACTATCACGGATGGAAGATGTCTATCAATCTAACCCTAGAAGATCAAGGAGTGTTGGACCATGTGAGAGGCAATATTTTTGAGCCTCCATCAAATGCATCTGTTGCTGCCAAGAACAAATGGAAAAACGGAGAAGTGAAAGCAAAGAAGATCATCTGGGACTCTATTGACAAGCGCTTGGTGGCCTACATCTCCGACCTAAACACCTCCAAGGAAATCTACGATAGACTGGTGAGTTTATTTAAAGTTAATGATGCAAATCAAGTTTTGTTTCTTAGAAATACGCTGAAGGAAATTAAGAAGGGTAAAGATGAGAGAATGCAAGCATACTTCTTAAGGATCATCGACATCAGGAACAATCTCCTATCTATTGGGGAGATCATTACTGATATGGAAATGGCACTCACGACTCTTGGAGGATTACCATCTGAATGGTACGTGTTTAGGACTACTCTTCTGAACAATAATATAATTCTTGGTTTCGAGGAATTAATGGCTAGATGCATTCAAGAAGAAACAAGGGTAGAAGAGCAAGAAATGCCCATGCCTAAAGGTCCTCCTACTGCCTTTTGTTCTCATGCTAAGAAAAGAAATAATTCAGGGACTAAATCAAAAGGAAAGGCTGGACCTAAGGGTGGAAGAAAATGACGATGTTACATTTGCGGTAAAGCAGGTCACTATGCAAGGGAGTGCCTTGATAGAAAGGACTCACACCGGGATGATGATCAAAATCCCTCTCATGACAATCAAAGGAATGGAAAATTCAATAGCAAAGGTAAAAGGAGTGTTGGAAATCAAGAAAGAGGACAACAATTCAAGAAGGCTAGAATTCCAGGTATGAATCCAACATTGTTGAAAATAAGCAGGATGAATATTATCTACCAGCTGCTCGATCTACCTCTACTCTTCGGACTCAATGGGAATTTGGCTCATTGGTAGTGGTGCCTCAAGGCACTTCACTAGTTACAAAGAAGTTCTCCATAATCTGATAGAGAAAGAAACTAACCTGGAAATTGTCCTTGGGGATAATATGAAATATCCCGTGAAAGGTGTAGGCAATGTCTCTCTTAAATTGAATCAAGGTAATACGATCCACTTACAAGATGTATTATATGTACTTGACCTCAAAAAGAACCTGGTGTCCATCTCGGCAATGGAAGACAAAGGCTGCAAGGTAACCTTCAGCGATGGCAAGGTACGTATATGGAAAAATAATGTTAAAGATGCCTTCACTCTTGGGTTTCGAGTTGATTCATTATATCAGGTCGGTGGAAGTCCGCTAGGTGTCATGTCTTGTGACACATCCCTTCAGTCTGAAATTTGGCATCTGAGGTTTTCCCACCTTAATTATAAAGCTCTACCCAATGAAAGACAAATGGTGACAGGGATTCCTGAATTCCGAGTAGAGAAAGAAGGTGTATGTCCAGGATGTGCCGAAGGAAAGCTCAAAAGAGGACCATTCCCCTCTAGCCCAAGCAAGACCTCTGATATATTACAGTTGGTTCACTCAAACATATCTGAGGTTGGCATTAAGAGGGAGACTACTACACCATATACTCCGAAGCAGAATGGTGTGGCGGAAAGGAAGAACCGTACAATTGTGGAAGTTGTCTGTGCCATGCTCCATGATCAAAGATTTCCGCAAATTCCATGGGCAGATGATGTAACAATGCTCGATGTGGAGGAAATCATGGATCCTATTAATCCACCTGAGCCTTCCTCTTCTAGGAAGAGGCCCTCTTAGCTTAAGGGGCTACTTGATGATGCTGAAGGACACACTGCATCTCGAGGAACCTTCCATGAAAGTAAGAAACCCAACAGGTATCAGGGATACCTGACCATCATGAGCACGATCATACAAAATGAGCCTTCATCATTCTCATATTTCGTCAAGCATCAAGTATGGAAGGATGCTATGACTGAAGAATATGAGTTTATTATGAAGAATGATGTTTGGGAAGTAGTTCCCAAACCCCTAGACAAGACAATTGTCACTTCTAAATGGCTTTACAAGATAAATCATGCAGCAAATGGAAGTATAGAAACGTATAAGGCTCGTTTTGTTGCTCGTGGTTTCTCCCATAAGAAAGGTATAGACTATGATGAGATATTTGCACCTATTGTCAGATATACGACCATCCACTCGATCATAGCCGTTGTGGATTAACAAGGATGGAACCTACATCAGATGGATGTCAAGCCCTCATTCTTGCATGGTTCGATCAAAGAAGAGGTCTACATGGAGAAACCCGAAGGATTTGAGATTTATGATAAAAAATCTCATGTATGCAGGTTGAAGAAATCTATGTATGGGCTGAAGCAAGCACCTTGAGCATGGTATGAGAGGATCGATAGCTACTTGATGAAGCTGGGATTCACTAGGAGTGAAGCCGATCCTAACCTTTACTTTAAGGTTGAAGATGACAAACCTATCATATTGGTGCTATATGAGGATGACCTCTTCCTAACAAGTGCAGACCCTCTCATTCACAAATGTAAGAGGGAGTTGGCTTCTGAATTTGAAATGAAGGACCTAGGACTAATGCACTATTTCCTAGGACTTGAAGTGTGGCAGAAGCCAGGGGAAATTTTCCTATCTCAAGGAAAATATGTGGTGAAGATATTGGAAAGATTCGGTATGGTGGACTACAAGCCTGTAACTACCTCGATGGAGCATGACTTCAAGAAGTTAAGTGGTAGTGCTGCTGGACCTATTTTACGAAATGCTACTGAGTATCGGAAACTCGTCAGAGCATTAATGTTCTTAGTGAACTCCCATCCAGTCATATGCTTTGCAGTCAACACATTGAATCAACATATGGTTTAACCTCACCACATACATTGGATTGGTGCCAAGAATCTGTTGAGATATCTTCGTGGCACAATCACTTATGGGTTAAGATACACTGCCAGAGATGTGAGACTACTTGGATACACTGATGCTGATTGGGCAGGCAATGTGGAGGATTGTAAGAGCACTTCCGAGTGTTGTTTCTCCTTGGGATCTGCTTCAATATCCTAGATGAGTAGGAAGTAGAAGTTGATGGCTTTGAGCACCGCTGAAGCAGAGTATATTGCTGCTAGCATGGCCTCCTGTGAGGTAGTCTGGTTGCAAAAGCTCTTCAGTGAGCTATTTGGATTTACATTGGATACCACCGTGATCCTATGTGACAACCAGAGTGGGATTCATTTGTCAGAGAATCTCGTATTTCATGATCGCTCCAAGCATATCGATATTAGGTACCACTATATTTGAGATATGGTGCAGCGGGGAGCTATAAGGCTCCAACATATTGGTACAGATGAACAAGTCGCCGACATTCTGACAAAGCCCCTAGGAAAGGTAAAATTTTTGACTTTCCGAGAATGACTTGGTGTCATTCAAAGACCCTCTGATGAGGGTCCTGTATGATGCATTGAGCTCTGGGAACTCTTGGAGGGTGCGGGTACTTCTTGGAGCGACATATGACCACAGGGTGATTCACCATCCCCTAATGGTATACATGTACACCCCATGGCGACTATGTAGCAAGATGATTGGTTCTCCTATGAGGCTTGGATGATGTGTTCTCCATGGAGTTTATGTAGCAGGATGATTAGTTCTCCTGTGAGGACAGGATTGATTAAGTTTTCCTGTCAAGGCATCCTACCCATGCAGTCTGGGACTCATGGGAAGTACCTCTCATCTGATCAATGAGCAGGGAAATGAGGATAGGGACCATAGTAGTATCGATGGAAGCATCGCTGTATCTACCGTACTCCCTATTCTAGGATGACCTTCATTGATCTTGGATCAATGATACTGGTCTGGGACCAGTGGTAGGAGTGGTACATACTATGACGCTAACTTCGGGTCAATTGAGACTGGTATGGGACCAGCGGTACACACTCTGAGACTGACTTTGAGTCAGTGATACTGGTCTAGGACCAGTGGTAGGAGTTGTACCCACTATGACGCTGACTTCGGGTCAGTCGAGACTGGTCTGGGACTAGTGGTACATAATCTGAGACTGACTTCGGGTCAGTGAAGGATTGGTCTGGGACCAGTGGTAGGAGTGGTACATACTATGACGTTGACTTCGGGTCAGTTGAGACTGGTCTGGGACTAGTGGTACGCACTCTGAGACTGACTTTGAGTCAGTGGAGGATGATACTGGTCTGGGACCAGTGGTAGGAGTTGTACCCACTATGATGTTGACTTCGGGTCAGTTGAGACTAGTCTGGGACTAGTGGTACATACTCTGAGACTGACTTTGAGTCAGTATGATACATCCTCGATCATTTCTTCCTCTTCATAATTTGGACAAAGCAGAGCAGAGCAGAACAGAGCAGAGCAGAGCAGATCAGAACAGGGCAGAACAGAACAGAGCAGAGCAGGCAGAACTGAGAAAAGCAAGGGTCAAGTTGTACAGGGCAGTGCATTTGATGGATGAATAGTAATGACCGATAGATAGATTGCAGATGGAGTTCTCTCTAGTTGAGAGGGAGTGTTAAAATTGGAAACTAGGGCCAAAATCCATGTGGGTCATCTTATTCATGGCTGATAATATTTTTATTAGTTTCCTCTTATTGAGAGGTGTAGGATTGATCTAAAGATCATCCAATTCCGATAAGTATTTATGGAGATATGAATTTATTTTGATTATGGAATTATTAACAAGCCGACCCACAACTCATGTAGGCTCAGAAGCCCAACATTCGCATCTATTCAAACATCAACAGTTGTGTATAAATACATGAGGACTTTTCCTCATTTGGACTCACTCCTCTCATCACATCTCTCTCTCTCTCTCCTGCGCAGAAAAGAGGTTCTTCTCTACTGCGCAGAAAAGAGACTCTCTCTCACACATGTGGAAGGAAGGACGCAGTTTTGGGGCAGCAACTGCAGAACCAAAGTTTGACCAGTGTTGACCAGAAGACTCCCTCTTCAGAACTGTGTTGTAGGTCCATTTGGATCTCCTCTGAAGGCCACATTTTTTGGTGGTGGAATCAAGCCGATCCGACGGTTGGTTTTCGAGATATTGTTTGCCCTAGTTTGGGACTAATCTCGGGTTTGCTGCTGCTGATGTAAATCAGATTTATGTACTATTTATCTCTGCTGGATTATTGAAGATAAAGGAAGATTTGATCAAAGGGTTTCCCCACATTGGGGTTTGTCCCTGGCTAGCCACCACATCTTGTGTCTCTTGTCTTAGCTTGTTTTTTGTCAATTGTTTAATGTTCTATCTGCACTTTACTTTTATGTACATGTGATTACTAATCTGTGGATAATAATAAGAAAGATAAGTAAACTGTTATAAGCATAGAACATACCATAACTTAACATCACCCGATACAATCTAAGCCTGACACATAGCAAGGGAAGGTCAATGGAATACCGCTTTTCAGGCGGGTAATGCTCGGACAGAGAGCCAACCCGAAATTGCTGAGGGTCATTGGATTTGAATGCACGTGATCGGACGGTGGTGGAGCGAAAGAGCAACGCAGAGGGGCCCAATGATTAATTATGGTGGTATGGGATTTATTATGGGTTAAAAACTAAGATTAGCGGGGTTTTATGTTTAAACAAAGGTTTAGGTTGACTTTTCTTTTAAATCATAAAAACCTTTTAACAAAGAAATCCTTTGCAAAACACGGTATAGCGGACTTGAAATAATATGAATTTGGGTGGATAAATGACATCGGGTTCGGGTTCATCACATATTGCAATCACAGTTTAGCAAAGGAAGGCCCATCGCAAAGGAATGTGATAAGGGCTGGACGTGACGTTGAAATAAACCATGGATAATACTGCGATTGGGTCCGAGTTCCCATCGCATATCGGAGATCGCAATGGCAGAGGGTAATGCTTTAGTCGGGACTTGCGATGGAGGCGAATACGAAATGGCAATAAATTATGAGATAATTTGTGTTGGGTCTGGGTCCATCGCGCATCACATATCACAATGCAGAGGAGAGTGCATTCATGTTGAAAGGCTTGCGATCCACCGATATGCGATATGTTATGAATACATAGTTTTATAATAAAACTAATGGATTCAGGATATTTTAATAAAGGGAGTTAATATATACGGGAAAGAGCTTTTAGGGGTTTAATACATTAAGTTAGCATTAATATGAAACATGAACAGAAAGGGGAAATACACTAAGTATTATGCCTTTTCATGAGTTATTTGCTTTTCATATATACATCAATACTTAGGCTAAACATCTTTTTGTGGGTTTCTTGGGTAAAAAGGGATTTAACATGGGGTTTTCACCTTTCCTATGAAAAAAGGATTTTAACATTAGGAAAAGCGGTTTTTTTATGGAAAATGAATGAATATGAACTATATGAAGGTGGGAAGGGGAAATTAGTAAACATAGGAATGAATGAGGATGAGGGAAGTTAATTAATTTATCTTGTAAGCCTTCATTTGCTTTGTGTAATTTCCTCATGGACATTGAAACATATGGTAAAACATGATAAATGTACATTTTGTCCAATGAATTATCATACTTCTGCAACCTTTCTTCTACTTTCCCTTTGCTTATCCTATCATTTTTTCTTCACTTAATGGGTGCATTTAAGCTAGCAAACCCTTTTCCTTTCTTTTTATTTTACAAAGCAAACTATCTAATTCTAAACTTATAACATCCAAGGGCTCAGATTAAACTGATGAGCACCTTATTATTCTCTACCTAACTATTGATCTGCCAAGATTAAACAGTTTGGCCAAATCTTTATTCTCTAATTATAACATCAAATTTAAAGCATGAAGCAGTCAAGATTAAACTATTTTACTGTCATGGGTTGTGGCATTTATGACAATCTGCACACAACCATTATTTTGAGAAAATATAGTAGTGGCATTGATACTTGCTCACTTTCAGAGTTTATTTGTTTTCTTTTCTTTCTAACCTAAAATTTTCTTTTTGTCTTGATTTTTTAGGACATCTAACCTAACATTTTCTTTGATATGGACATCATCATCAAGATATTTTCAAAAACATTTTTTTTTAATATTGTTATATCCATATCCTAACTTAACATTTTTTCAAAATATTATTTATTTTTTTTACTATTTTATTCTATCTTATCAAAACCAAAACATGCTACAACAAGAAGTATGGAAGAATCCCAGTGAAATCTTCCTTGGTCAAGGAAAATATATTATCAAGATCATGCAAAAGTTTAGAATGATGGATTGTAAATCGATGGCGACTCCCATGGTGACAAATATGAGAAATTTGAGAGACACTGAGTCAAATTTGGTAGATCCATCAATGTATTGGAAGTTGATTGATTCACTAATGTATTTGGTTAATATTGGGTTGGACATTTGATTTGTAGTGAAGACTTTAAGCCAGTTCTAGGTGGAACTAATACATGATCATTGGATTGTAGCGAAGCATGTATTAAGATAGTTGTGTGGTACAATTAATTATGGTTCGAGATACGTCTCTAATGGTGATATGAAATTGCAGGGTTATATGGATGCAGATTGGCAAGGGAGTGCTAAAGACATAAAGCATACATCTACAGGTTTCTTTAGTTTGGGATTTGTTATGATTTCATCAATGAGCAGGAAGCAAACATTTTGTTGCACTTAGTACTACCAAAGAAGAATATATTGTAGCTAGTTTAGCGAGTTTTGAAGTAGTGTGGCTTAGAAAGTTACTCGTGGGGATATTTGATCATGTGCTTGAGCTGACTGTGATATATTGTGATAATCAAAGCTGTGTGAAGTTGATAGAGAATCCAATTTTCCATGACAGGTGAAGCAAATCGAGATAAAGTACCACTTCATCTATTAAATGATGCAAAACGGGGCAATGAAGCTTCAATATGTTTCTATTGTTGAGAAGATTGTTGATATTCTTACAAAGCCTTTGTTCAGAGCAAAGTTTTTATACTTTAGGGAGAATCTTGGACTTGTTGAGAATACCTCTCTCATTGAGAAGGAGTGCTGATGAGATAGCACTGTGGACTAACATTCTCCCCATTGTAGAAAATCGTGTAGATTCACAAGCTCATGTAATCTACTAAAACAAGAGATGAGAATCTACTTCTACTCTTTATAGCGGAATCACATAAACATCGAGCAAAAAAATAATCAACAAGAGGAAGATAATCAATGGCACATAACACAATAAATATCTGGGGAAAGACACGACTCAAAACCACACTATTTGTATTGTATTAATCATAAATCAAGATGATAATACAATGCTTGTTCTGTCAAGAACAATCCCAACACTCAGTAAAATCGATCTCCAACTCACAAGCAAACTCTTGGCCAACACTTAGCCAATTCTCCAGCTCTCCAAGTCCCTATTTCATTGCACAAATCCTATGGATAATTAGCCCATCTTAAATGGAAATCAGTGCCTCCAAAACTGAGCAATCCCTTCTAGGTTCAGTTCCTAATTGCATGCACCATATGTACAACTCAGAAAATTATACAACAAAAAGTACATTGTCCTTGTACTCTAGTCTCAACTGGGTCTTTCTCAGAATCGACATGCAGGAGTTTCTGATGAGGGAATCTTCAGTTAATTAGAGTAGTACTAGTTAATGCATTAGTGCACCAATTTATTGTTAACTCACTATTAGTTCCTCAAACAATTTGGAACTAATTTAATTGGAATTAACTCAATAAACTAAGTTAACGAATTACAACTCATACTTAACTCATCTTGGACCCCTATAATAAAGGGAGAACATATACATGACTTCAGAAAGACTTCCAGCTCGAAATTCCTAAGTTAACTAAGTCAACTCACTCTAGTTAACTATTACAAGTTTCTATGAGAATAAAATTCGATTTTAATTCTCAGTTTAATTCAAGGACAAATTAAACTGGAATTTTTGGATTATATTTTTATCATTTCGTGTTGTTATTTTCAACACCCGTGTCAAGTATTATTGACCTGAATAAAGAAGAATGGTCTTGGAGAATCAAGTTTATTTAGCATCAGGCCCCAAATTACTTAATGAGAGTGTGGCCTTTGGAGATTAACCATGTGTTAAAGATATTGACCCAATTGATTGTGTACAAAGAATAGTCTGGATACCATGTGTCAGGTACCAACCCAAATTATGGTGACAAATTGATGCTAAATGATGTAACACGTGTCTAAAATATTAACCCAAATTATGGTGAGGATATATCATAGATCCGAAGTACTGACCTGAATTATGGTGTGGTTGTACCATGTATTTGAAGTAACGACCCAAATTATGGTGAGGATATACGATAGGTCTGAGTTACTGACCCAAATGATGCTAACTTACTAATTCTATTGACTTACCATGTGTCAAAGTTTTTGACCTCATTATGGTAACTATTTGGTGCTATTGGTTTACCATGTGTCACATTTGTTGACTTGATTATGGTAATAATGAATTTTTATAACCTTTTCCTAGAGAAATTTGTCAACGAAAAAACATTTGTCTAGTTATTATGAATACCTCCCTAGCTAAGAGGGAGTGTTGAATTTTCTAGCTATGGTCGGTCTCCATAATTTATATTTTATTCCTTTAAATGAATAATTTAATTGTAGGACATGTTCTTCATGTCATTTTCACTAGTTAACCCTTGAAAGAAATATTATAAGACATGTTCTTCATGTCAAATTTAAAAGAGAAAATTTCAAAATTTTTATTTTTATTTTTTGGCTCAAAACTATTTAAGTTGGCCCTTGCTCAAGTGAAATCAGCCCCAGTGAAGAGACACACCCATTCGAATAGGAATATCACTATATAAAGATCATTCAACCTCCTCCTCAAAGCACCATTTGACCTCACTCAAAACAAGACAGGTTATGGGCATCCAAGCAAATGAGAAGAAGGACGAAGAAGGACAAGAAGGAAAAAATTCTCTTGCATCTATCTCTCTCTCTCTTTACCTCACACATGTGAATTTCTGGGCATTTTTTGGAAGCATATTCTAGTTAGGACAAAATTATGGACATGCCTAAATTATAAGGAGTTCGAGTTTCTGGCCATATTCTGGGAGGCCAAAATTCGGCCTAGGCAGAACAAAGAGGGTCAAAGTTGAAGGGCATACGTTTGAATTGAGTTGACTTGACTAGAGGGACGATTGACCAGGTTTTATCATAGCTTGTTGGTTATTTTGACCTCATAGTTGACTAGTTGTATTAGATGTATCTCTTATTGAACTGAGGAATTTCTCTAAAGAAAAGGTTGTTGGATTTTCCCCCAATTGGGTTTTCATAGGGTAAATCTTGTGTTCTCTTTGTGCAATGTGATCTCTTATGTCCTTATGGTTTTATGGTTGAATTTCTGAAGTGTAATTGCTTAATGATAAATAGGAATTGTTAAAACAAGATCTACATTATTTGACGTAATTATCAGTATTTTCAAAAATTTGTGCTTGTATCTATTACACTTGAAAAATCAAATCCCATAACTATAAAACAAATTTTTATGATCATTTCAAATTATCTTTAACATTAAGTATGAATAAGTCTTTGTTGGGTGTGGAACTTGATTGTCTTCTTGGGTCAAAGGTCTTGTTTCAGCCATGTTTGGATCCCATTCCTTGACGAGGGTGTGTGGGGGGGATTTCCCCCCCACTAGTGCTACAAGGGGGTGAAAACATGGTTTTGAGGCCCCCTTGGTGGGTGTTCGGGGGTAGTTCCTTTAAAAGCAAAATTCTTGAGAAATTTTCCTTGTAAAATATTGTAATTCCATAGTCAATATGGACCGTTCATTAGGTGAAATATATGATGGTAGAAGTTATGTTAATTTACATTTTTTTTCCCTAGAAGGAAACCCTCGATTTATATGGGAGAATTGTATTGTGGCTATGTATTATTATATGTTAAAAAGAGAGGAGATTGTGTGACAGCTAAGAGGAAGTTATAATGGATGTGTTTTAGGTTGTATCCCTTCAATTTGATGGATAATATAAAAGGAAGGACTAACTGGTTTTCCGTGGACGTAGCCCAAATTGGGGGAACCATGTATATCCGTGTCTCTCTTGTTTTATGATTTTATGTGTTTTCAATATTTTCGTTTCATTGCTCTGTTATTTAATTTTTAACAATCTTTTGGGGAATGTTAAACAAATATAACAACTTTTCTCTGTGTGTCACCATTTTTTGACACCTGCAATAACCACCCCTTTTTATTTTACTTAGTAAAAGGAAAGGCCTCCCCAAAGCATTTTTTTTCATGCCTAATCTTGTGAGTTTATTATTTATTCTTTCACTGTCTTTGGTTTGTGAGATTGAATCTTTTAATCTTATTTTTTGTTTTTAATTTGATAGGCCATAATTGGTGTGTAAGTTAATTTTAATGAATTGAGTATTTTATGATTTTTTTCCCTTTAGATTCATAATATCCCAATTTTGAGACTGTCATCATCATCTACTCTTCAAGAGTTTTTAGGTGTTAAAATTGCCTTGTAAAATATTGTAATTTCATAGTCAATCTAGATTGTTCATTAGGCGAAAGATCTGATAGTAGAATTTATGTTAATTTAGGTTTTTTTTCCTTAGAAGACAACCCTCAATTTATATGAGAGAATTGTATTGTGGCTATGTATTATTCTATGTGAAAAAGAGAGGAGGTTGTGTCGTTTCATTGCTTTGTTATTTAATTTCTAACAGTCTTTTGGGGAATGTTAAACAAAGATAATTTCTTAAGTTACCATGTCACTGTTTGTTGACACCTTCAATGACCAACCCTTTTTATTTTACTTAGTAAAAGAAAATCCCCCTCCCCCTCCTCCTCCAAACCAAAATTTGTTTTGATGCCTAATCTTGTGAATTTATTATTTATTCTTTCACTATCTTTGGATTGTGAGATTGAATATTTTAATCTTCATTTTGTTTTTAATTTGATAGGATATAAATTGGCGTGTAACTTAATTTCAATGAATTAAGTATTTTCTAATTTTTTTTTCCTTCAGATTCATAATTTCCCAATTTTGTGGCCTCCATCATCTTCTATTCTTTAAAATTTTATAGGTGATAAAATTTCGTTATAAAATATTGCAATTTCATAGTCAATATAGATCGTTCATTAGGTGAAATATCTAACAGTATAAGTTATGTTAATTTAGTATTTTTTTCCCTAGAAGGCAACCCTCCATTTATATGAGGGAATTGTATTGCAACTATGTATTATTCTATGTGAAAAAGAGAGGAGAGTGTGTGAGAGAAAATATGAAGTTACAATGGATGTGTTTTAGGTTGTATCCCTTCAGTTTGTTGGGTAATATAAAAGGAGGGGCTAAGTGTTTCTCAGTGGACTAGCCCAAATTGGGTGAACCACATATATATGTGTCTCTCTGGTTTTATGTTTTTTTTGTCTTTCCAATATTTTCGTTTCATTGCTATGTTATTTAATTTCTAGGGGAATTCTAAACAAATATAGTTGCTTCGCTCAATGTGTCACCATTTGTTGATGCCACCAATAAACACCCATTTTTATTTTACTTGGTAAAAGGAAACCCCCCCACAAACCGAATTTTATTTTAATGCCTAATCTTGTGAATTTATTATTTATTCTTTCACTATCTTTGGTTTGGAAGAAAAAATCTTTTAATCTTATTTTTGTTTTTAATTTTATAGGCCATAAATTGGTGTGTAAGTTATAAAAAAATTCTTCCTTTAGATTCATAATTTCCTAATTTTGATTTTTCCATCAACTTCTACTCTTCAAGATTTTTTAGGTCATAAAATTACCTTGTAAAATATTGTAATTTCACGGTCAATTTGAACAGTTCATTAGGCGAAATATCTTACGGTTGAATTTATGTTAATTTAGGGTTTTTTTCCCCTAGAAGACAACCCTCGATTTATATGAAGGAACTGTATTGCGGCTATGTATTATTCTATGTGTAAAAGAGAGGAAATTGTGTGAGACATAAAAGGAAGTTACAACATAGGTGTTGTAGGTTGTATCCTTTCAGTTTGCTAGATAATATAAAAGGAAGGACTGGTTGTTTCTCCATGGACATAGCCTAAATTGGGTGAACCACGCATATCTGTGTCTCTCTTATTTTATGCTTGTCTGTGTTACCAATATTTTCATTTCTTTGCTCTGTTATTTAATTCCTAATAGTTTTTTGGGGAATGTTAAACAAAGGTAATTGCTTCACTCATTGTGTCACCATTTGTTGACGCCCTCAATAACCACCCGTTTTTATTTTACTTAGCAAAAGAAAAGGGCCCTCCCAACCAAATTATGTTTTAATACCTTATCTTTTGAGTTTATTATTTATTCTTTCACTATCTTTGGTTTTTGAGATTGAATCTCTTAATCTTATTTTTTCTTTTAATTTGATAGTCCATAAATTGGTGTGTAACTTTTAATTTTAATGAATTAAGTATTTTATAATTTTTTTCTTCCTTTAAATTCAAAATTTCCCAATTTTGAGGTCACCGTCATCTTCCACTATTCAAGATGTTTTAGGTGATAAAATTAACTTGTAAAATATTTTATTTCATAGTCAACTTGGACCATTCATTAGGCGAAATATATGACAATAGAAGTTATCTTAATTTAGGGTTTTTTTCCCTAGAAGGAAACCCTTGATTTATATGAGGGAATTGTATTGCAACTATGTATTATTCTATGTAAAAAATGTTGAAAAGTGTAACTAGGTTGGGTCTTCATAATGACACGTGTAATTGTGATTTTATGTAATTGATGTAAAGAAGAAAATAAAATTATTAATGTAATGCTTGTCTCATGGGTTTCATGAGCAAGGAATTTTATTTTTAGTTATGTCTCCCATTGTGAGCCTTTAGGTTTTGTCATCAAGTCATAAAAGTCAATTTGAGTCTATTTCATGTATGAAGTACCCTTCTTGGGCATGTTGCATTTTTGTATGTGCCGTTGAAAGAGTCTAAAGACCCTCCAAGACCAAGCTCAAGCACCTTCTTTAAGTCAGCCTTAAAAGAAGCAATGGAACTACACCAAAGACATGTCAGCCTGGATCATTATCAAGTCATCTTATTTGATGGGAAAATCACTATATATAGAGAAACTTGGCCTCCACTTGAAATCATATTTTCGTTCAAAAATAGAAGAGAGAAAAGTGTGAAGTTCACAAGGGAAGAAGCCTAGAATCAAGCAAAGAAAAGAAATTTCATCACCGAGGATATTCCATATCTGTTTTAGGGTTGAATCTCTCCACACCTGCGAAGCTTAAACATGGTTTGTTGCAGAAGAAGTCGAAGTATTGTAGTTCCATTGGAAGGTCAAGTTAAGGAGAAGTCAAAAGGTGTATCTCAAGCTAAGTTTCCAAGGAAGCAACCTACACCTAAAGTGAAGGGAATCAAGTTTCCAAATTTTATTATTCACACATGATAGGGTTTCTGAAGGAAGCCGAAGCCTATAATAACACTATAATAACATAAGAAAAAACATTATAATAACATAAGAATAACACTATAATAACATAAGAAAAAAAGATCATAATATAAGAAGTAAAAATAATTCACAAGAGGTTATCTATTAAAGATAAATCACTTTATTTTTATGCCCTAGATTTCTCATCATGGTTTCAGAGCTAAGGTGAAAAATTCAAGAAATGGAACCTTATCAAGGGACACTCAAGAATCAAATCTCAAGAAAGAGATCAAAGAAAGGAGGTCATTAGCAAAGTCAAGATCTACAATGAAGTGACAAAAACTCTAGATCGAAGATAAAGTCTACACTAGAAAGAAGTCTTGGAATCCTCAAGCCATCTCAAGAGACCACAAAGACCCTACTCAAGTTGAAGGATTTATACATCAAGTTCCTTTCTAGAAAAGAAAGACCAAGGATGTTGTCATCAATATTATAAGGCGATCTCCCTCTCCTTTAAGCAAGGTACTTACCATTGAAGAAATCATCAAGAAGTCATCATTGATCTTCATCAACAAAGACTCCACCATCAAAAAATCCAAAGAGATCTCCATCTCTGTGGGATCAAGGATAATTATTGAAGAAAACTATCTTCTTCAAGGAAATATTTTCTATTCTCTATATCATCACCAACATAAAGAAAGAAGCAAGGATAAGGAGCATCCAATAAATTAATTATATTTATGTCCACATCTGAATATGTCAAAATGTATTTTTGCAAGGAAATCAACAAATTGGTTGGGGCTTTAAACTATCTTGCATGGAAGAAAGGGATAGATTTGAATCTCATTGAAAATGAGGTTATGGAGCATGTCAAAGGATCTATCACCAAACTATCAAAGAAATATTCTCAAGAACTTGAAAAGTATATGAAAGGGGAAGTTAGGGCACAAAGGATTCTCATAGAATCCATCAAGGATCCCCTCATTCCATATGTATCAAAACTCAAAACTTCAAAAGAATCTACGACAAACTGGTAGATTTTTATTCCATAAGAACTGTTGGAGAAGTAATCTCATTAAGGCAATAAATCTACAATATAAATATGTCAAGGGAAGATGGAATAACCTTATACTTTATGAGAACATCTGAAATCAGGGATCAACTTCAAGATCTAGGAGAAGTGATTTCTGATAGAGAAATGACTACAATTGTATTAAATGCACTACTGGAGGAATGGGGTAATTTTACTTCAATTATTTATGGGAAGAAAGAAGCTAATCCATTCTAGTATCTATGGTCACTGTGCAAGATTGAAGAATCTAAACTAAAGGCCAAATCTGATGTAGGATCAAGTTAGCAAAATCAAGCTTATGCTTCAATGACAAGAAGAAAGGGAAAATTTGGAAAGTCTGGTTCTCAGAAAAATAAAAGGGACATGACCAAGATTCAATGATATGGATGTCAAGAATATTGGAATTACAAAAGATATTGTCCTAAGATCAAATCTTAAAAGAATATGTCCAAGAAAGATGAAGTAAGAGATCTCTACTATGATTGAGATAATATTCCTCACCTAAGTTATTTTCAATTTCCTGTTATTAAGTCTTCTATTGTAAGATATGGCTATCATGATTCACTAAGAAAAATGATGGGATTCATCATGGCATCATAGAAGCATTGAAAGCAAGAGCTTGTGACATCATCATAGAGAAGCATGAAAGATGGTTGAAATTGATGTCTATGGCAGTCACCCATGGAAGGATGTAGCTCTTGGAAACATCATTAGTAAGATAGGTGGTACTTATGGAAAATAAAGAAAAGTTCATCTAGTACAAGACTCATCATACATATATCAAAAGGAAACATATGCTGGATGAAGATAGTCAAGATCCTCTATTGGAATCTTCGTCGGAAGGTTCACCAATCAAAAGGAAGCAATAATTTCATCAAGAATTCCAAACTTGTGGAATTCATGGGATGATGGTATCATGACATAAGAGGTGAAGAAGATCAAGGGATTGAAGCTCTTTCAATCAAGGAAGTCGTTGAAGGAAGTCTGGATGACATAAAGAAAAAAAATGAGGTATGTATTCTTGTATTAGATATTGTAAAGTCATGTCATAATTGGTTGCAGGTAACATGGATCAATGCTCTATATTGAGAGCATGATCAAAATAAAAGGATCTCCTCCTTTGAAAGGATGCAGGAAGGCATGGGTCACACCTTGTCTGGATGAAATCAACATAATATTTCCTCATATGTAATATGAGGTGGTTGAGAACAATTGGAGGAATTATGATTGGAAGTTAATGGAAATAAAATGTGTGAAAAAAGGAAGGAAGAAATCGTGGGATATGCAACCATGGAAAAGGAAATCAACATCCAAAGACTGAGATATTTGACTAGAATATCTCCATGAAAAATATCAAGACTCTAATGAAGTCTGAAAAATAAAGAGACCCTTGACAATGTATATCTTTGGGAGATGTGTCAATGTGTATGCAGGAAGCTGATGCAAACTAGAAGATGTCATGATGAAAGACCATCACGAATGTAATTTTGATTTAAGTGTTCATTTCTTATTTTTGGTATCTAGATAAGCTTGTGCAGGGTTGCCAAGGGAATATCTATGGATATTTTCCACCCATGATGTCCATGTAGTAGGATGAAATATTCTTAAGGAAAAATGAGATAAAGAAGGCAACATGGCATAGAAGAAGGCCAGATAGGAATTGATGGATCAATTTCTAATGAAAGGAATAATGACATGACTAAATTCACGGATGAAAGTGATGGATGGTATGTTCCCTACGAAGAAGTCCCACAACATGAAGACTCCCGAATAAAGAAAATAAGTTCATGACATCGTGAGGAGGATTTATTCAAGCAAATGGTTGTCCCATCATCTCCACTTGAGGAGTTATTGTAGGTCGCCAATTAAGAGGGACTCTGGAAACCTATTTCTTACTTGGAAGAAACTTGGAAGAAAATTTCCTAAGCCAAGAGGGATCTTAGGTACATTCCTTCCATAGGAATGAGTACATTCCTTCATTGGAATAGGTATGTCCTCCCTAATTAAGAGGGAGAGATAAACACATCATTGTTGTATTCACTTGGGAAGACATAATGGAGGATGAGTTAGGGTATCCAAGATAAGAGTAGTCACAGAGGACCGATATTCTTTGAGGATTGGGAATCCAAGATAAGAATAGTCTTGATGGAACACACCCCGAGAACTCAGGTGAGGTAAGTTCCGAGAGAGACAATGATGAGGGTGTCTATATATCAATGGTATTGCCAACATTGAGCTCAGATCTTGTGGAGAGATAGATTTGTTAGTCAAGGCCTTGCTATGTGACAATGCTAGATGATATGATGCTAAACAGATGGCTTATCAATCTAACTCTTCTTATGATAATTATTCAGATTGAGAATGACCAAGTACCATTATGAATACCTTCCTAATTAAGAGGGACTATTGAAAAGTGTAACTAGGTTCGGTCTTCATAATGACGTGTGTAATTGTTATTTTATGTAATTGGTGTAAAGATGAAAAATAAAATTATTATTATAATGTTTGTCTCATGGCTTTCATGAGAAAGGAATTTTAATTTTAGTTATGGCTCCCATTGTGAGCCTTTAGGTTTTGTCATCAAGTCATAAAAGTCAATTTGAGTCTATGTCATGTATGAAGTACCCTTCTTGGCCATGTTATATTTTTGTATGAGTCCTTGAAAGAGTCTAAAGACCCTCCAAGACTAATCTCAAGCACCTTCTTCAAGTCAACCTTAAAAAAAGCAATGGAACTCCACCAAAAAACATGTCGGCCTCGATCATTGTCAAGTCGGCTTATTTGATGGGCTAATCACTATATATGGGGAAACTTAGCCTCTACTTGAAGTCAGATTTTCTGTCAAGAATAGAAAAGAGAAAAGTGCAAAGTTCACAGGGGAAGAAGCCTAGAATCAAGCGAAGAAAAGAAAGATCATCACCAAGGATATTTCAGATCTGTTTTAGGGTTGAATCTCTCCACACGTGTGAAGCATAAACGTGGTATGTTGCAGAAGAAGTTGAAGTATTGCAGTCCCATTGGAAGGTCAAGTTAAGGAGAATTCAAATGGTGTATCTCAAGCCGAGTTTCCAAGGAGGAAAACTACGCCTAAAACAAAGAGAATCAAGGTTCCAAAGTTGATCATTCACACGTGCTAGGGTTTCTGAAGGAAGTCGAGAATTGTCGGAAGCCGAAGTGTAAGGAGTAGCCGAGAAGGAAAGAAGAATTAACAGTTTTAGCATCGCTGACTCAAGGAAGGAAAGGTTCAAGCTAAGAAGATTTGTGTCTTTGTCTTGGAGTGGAAAATAGGTCAAAGGTCTTGGTTTTGGTATTTGTCAATTGAAGTCTCTATAAGAAGAAGAATATTTTCGGGTTTTCCTCTCAAGTGGGAGAGGTTTTTGCCCTAGTTGATCACCTACTTCTGTGTCTCTTGTCTCTTTATGGTTTATGCATTGGTGATTGTTTGATGAAGAAGAACACTATAATAACACAAATAAAATAAGATCATAATATAATAAGTAAAAATCATCCACAAGTAGTTATCTATTATAGAGAAATCACCTAATTGTTATGCCCTAGATTTCTCAACAAAAAAGAGAGGAGAGTGTGTGAAAGTAACTTAAAGTGGATGTGTTGTAGGTTGTATCCTTTCAGATTGCTGGATAATATAAATAAAGAATTGGTTTCTTCTTCATGGACGTAGCCCAAATTGGGTTAACCACATATATCAGTGTCTCTCTTCTTTTATGTTTTTTTTGTGTTTCTAATATTTCATTTCATTGCTCTGTTATTTAATTTATAACAATCTTTTGGGGAATGTTACACAAAGATAACTGCTTCGCTCAGTGTGTCACCATTTGTTGACGCCTTCAATAACTACCCCTTTTAATTTTACTTAGTAAAATAAAATCCCCCCTCCCCCCCAAATTTTGTTTTAATGCTTAATCTTGTGAATTTATTATTTATTCTTTCACCATCTTTGGTTTGTGAGATTGAATCTTGTTTTTGTTTTTAATTTGATAGGCCATAAATTGATGTGTAAGTTAATTTTAATAAATTAATTATTGTATAGTTTTTTTTTTCCTTTAGATTCATAATTTCCCAATTTTGAGGCTGCCATCATCTTCTACTCTTCAAGAGTTTTTAGGTGATAAAATTGCCTTGTAAAGAGTTTTTAGGGTGCCCTAGAAGGAAACCCTCGGTTTATATGAGGGAATCATATTGTGGCTATGTATTATTCTATGTGTAAAAGAGGATATTGTGTGAGAGCAAAGAGGAAGTTACAATAAATGTGTTGTAGGTTGTATCTCTTCTGTTTGATGGATAATATAAAAAGAAAGCCTGGCTGTTTTTCCATGGACGTAGCCCAAATTAGGTGAACCACATATATCTGTGTCTCTCTTGTTTTATGCTATTTTGTGTTTCCAATATTTTCGTTTCATTGCTCTTTTATTTAATTTCTAATAGTCTTTTGGGGAATGTTAAACAAAGATAACTGCTTTACTCAATGTGTCACCATTTGTTGACGTCTTCAATAACCACACCTTTTATTTTACATAGTAAAATAAAAGCCACCCCCCCCCCCCAAACCAAATTTTGTTTTAATGGATAATCTTGTGAATTTATTACTTTCACTATCTTTGGTTTGTGAGATTGAATATTTTAATATTATTTTTGTTTTTAATTTGATAAGCCATAAATTGGTGTGCAAGTTAATTTTAATGAATTAAGTATTTTGTATTTTTTTCTTCCTCTAGATTCATAATTTCCCAATTTTGAGGCCTCCATCATATTCTACTCTTCAAGATTTTTTAGGTGATATAAACATTTTGTCATTTTGAGTCTGGAACACAAAGTTGTGGCCCTCAAATTTTTTTGTATTATTGTCATTTTTGGTGATATGGTAGATGATATGTCCTTTAGGTCCATGTGGTAAATTACTATATTGAATGTGTTGACATTGTAGATGATGTGGATTGCATTAATTTTTATCATCGTTTTATTTTTTATTTTATTATCAATTTTATTTACTTTTACTGATTAATATCAGTTAAGAAAATCTTATACCTTGCCCCCAATCAGGGCAGAAATATGATCGAACATGTGTTACATGATTTCGACGAGGGGGGACAAGCCCATTGTCGTTACCCAGCTTCATAGAGGCAGGAGGAGTGGCCATCCCACCCTCCACTTGGCCAACACCTCATCATGCATTCATTTTGTGATTTTAAAGGGAAATCAATGCCTCTCAAAGTGGTTATGTGTGGTAAAAGGTCTAGACAGGGAAGAACACTTCTCATTATTGCTCGAAGGTGGTGGAAACTTGTTGCTTTGTGTTTATCACTTCCATTCATTGTTGTTGTTTTCATTTCCATACGGGGGATAGGTCCAAGTCCTCTTGACTTGGCCTCCGCTTTGCACGTCACTTTGAAGCCTATATGGGTCTGCAATTCAGTAACATTTTTGAAAGTCACTTAGTGCTATTATCAATTCAAGTGTGGAGGGTGGTAGATGCTCTTGGTCATTTGAATCAGTTGGTCTTGGAGCAATGAGTTCCATATTTTGGTTGGGTTCTCAATTGACATGGTCCATCTCATAAAAATCGTCTGTCAATATTGACACAAGGTATTTTGTCTTCACGTCTTGATTTTGGCTCGATCCTATTTTCTTAACATCATTTCTCTAGTTGATGTGTTTCATACTCTCTCTGCTCATTCTATTTTAATGAATTAATGCTCTTTGAATTCTCTCACTTGGGCTCCCAAGACATGTCTCCACCCTACTTTGTGAAACTCTAAGTATGTCCTACACTCTTCCCCACTAACTGATACTTTGCTTCCTCTCTATCAGCTTTGTCTCAACACTACCATATAAGCTACTACCCAATGTCACCCTATTGACCTCCACCCTCATCTTGTTGTCTCCCCTACATGGTTTCTCTTTGTTTCCTTTATGGTCATGTCTATCCTAATCCTACCAAGCAAACCCCATCAAAGAGCAAGTAGCTTCCATTTCTCCTCAAGTAAAGAAGAAGGTACTGTTAGGGGCCAACAATGAGCTCACTCAATGACACAACGTTAGCACACCCAAACCCCTGACCATATACAACTAGAAATTGGCAATGAAACATCATAAGTTATGGCTAATATGGATGAGTATATGGATGCAAATGTTCTTGCCTTGATCGTTGTCTGGCTCCCAAATCTTAGCCACACCCGAGGAAGGCAGAACCAATATTTATAGACCGTGGAGTTGTATTGGCACATTAAGGTTTTGTTCATGGAAAAAATTAACCATTATCAACATTGAGGAGATCGCCTGGTCAAGGCCCCAATTACCCTCACTCTCCTCATTGATTTATGGTATTTCTAATTACTATCAACAAGATAAGGTATCCGACTTACTGCCCGGAACATGCTTGCAAGAAAGTAGTCCTTAAGCTAACATAAGGGTTCAACCAAGCCACCAATAAGGTTTCTCCTACGAAAGAAGTCTTTCAACAATGCATTTCTAAATGCAAATGCACTCTAATCTACTATGCAAGCAGCAAAAGAAAGTCTAATCTATCTCGATTAAAAGAGGGACCAACTCCCCTCCTAACTAAGAGCAAGGTATAAGTGGAATGGACCGATCTGAACTTAAGATTAAAATGAGCCAACAAATTGAAGTAGTTCATACAATTTGTGGTTGTTAAAACCAATGCGTAAATATGAGTATCTTAATAAATAATTACCAAGATCTCACAAACACATACTTAAATTCAATGAATGAATTCAAAGGAAGTTGTACTATCACATCAAAGAAATATTTCTTGTAATGCAATGGTAGTTATAACTGGTAGTTAAAACAAAGATAAAAGTGTCATCAAACAACTAATTAGTTATAAGTGATGACATGAATATCTATCTAAATTAATTGTTCAACTTGATATCATTTAGATCCATCCTGAAAATATAATTTTCCAATGATTTAAATAAACATATAATTAAATGGAATTTACAATAGTGCAAAACCCAATATCAAATACTTATCTGGATTTTTAAAATGAATTAAAATGAAGGCTATCAGTTAGTCGTTAATCCAAACAATAGCGTACAAGAGTTGCATGTCTCATAAAAGTTTTATGAATACATAAAATCTCAAAAATTTCATGATATCATGAAATTTTTAGAGTTGTAATTCATCTCTTTAAATTTGGTTCAAAACCTTCAATTTCCTTTGTTGTCACTAAACTCGATCCCCTTTAGAACTAACTCTCCCTGTGGGTTTCACCTTGCACCTCCCTCATCATATGACTTCGTCTCATATTCCTATGACAAAAAATCACTTGCTTGAATCTTCATATTTGCCCTGCATTAGGTTTATTGTTATAATAATCATTATAACTTATAAAAAATCATTATTGTACTAAATAAAAAAATTAAAATCTTAATTTTGAATTAATAATTGCAGAATTGTTGTCCATGGGGTCTTGGATAGACGATGATTGGATGCTTTGTTAAGGCACTCCTTGATGTAAAGTCACCTGTTCAATTCCCCACCTCGATAAAAATGATATATTAGACATAACGAGGATATAGTCTTACCAAGATTAAAAAAAATTACATAACATTTTAATTATAAATTATAATTATTATTATATTAATTAAAAATTTAATTAAAATAATAAAATATAATTAGTTAATAATTAAATTTAAATAACCAAGATACAAATTATGTAAAAATTAAAAATAAAAATATAATAATAAAAATTAAATAAATATAAAACAAATAACATATAAACCAAATAAATAAAAAATAATAAAGCAATACAAATAAATTAAATAAATAAAAACCTACCCTACCTTTTGAAAATGTTAATGTTTATTTTCAGGTCTAACAACAGAGTTAATTGGACTATTAAGTTCACACCCTAAACAAATAAAACTCATTCGATCTGAAACCCTTCGATGGCTAGAATTGTTTCAGGTTTAATATGTCAATAGTCTTCTCTCCCCTCCAATCATCCAACAAATAATGGCTTGAATTTAAAGGTTTTTCATATATATATATATATATAATACTCTCTTTAATCAGATTTTGTTTTATTTTAAACTGATAATTTTTGTTTATAATGATTGAATGAACAGATTGTACAGGTATATATAAATTTATTTGTGACAATGAAGAACATTGAAGGAGACTAGTGCATGATTATAAAATCTGAAATAAATTTGGAAGTGTCTCCAATACATTAGCAAATTACATAAAAACTAATTTTTATATATTTTAAAATTTTTCATTTGCATTGTTGTAGATTTAAAAAGAAGAAAGAAAGAAAGAAAGCAATTATTTTAATGTCTACGAGGCTAAAGATAGCTTATGGGACAGATTGCTTCCTTATTTGCTTGATGTATTCGGCCCTTTTTCTGTGAAGCTTCAAAACAAATTCTCCCAGCTTCTCGACAAACCTCTCGCTAAATAAATTATCCCAAGAGCTAGCTGTCAGCGTATCTGCGTAACTTTCTTTGTTGTCTTTGAAGGCCTCACATTCTAAAATGAAATGTTTTTCTATTTCCAGTTTTCCGGAAGAACAAAAAATGCATACTCTTTCCTCCCGCACTTCCTTTGGTGTTTTCCAGCACTCTGTTTCACAACGGAGTTGATGAGAATTAGTCCTTAACTGTGCAATAAGAATTTTGGCTCTCCAAGAGATATTGGCCTCTATGTATGCTTTTGGTTGATGACTATGAGTGGGATTACACACTTCAATATAATAGTTTTTCTTTCTTCCTAGCTCCTTATCCCAAGTACACTTGTAGAACTTTTCCATAACAAAAGATTTTATCTCTTTGTTGTTTATGGGACACATGTTCAAGCAAATACCCCATTTACTAAACCATTTGTTATTTTGCTGCATCCAAGTTTTTTTGCTCTCGCACAATCTATCATTAAAGACAACCTTAGGCCATCTACCCTCTTCCATTTACTCAATTTTTTTTAAATACCTTATGACTCACACCATAGCAATTGCTTCAATATGAGCAGTCCTCATTTTGCTTAACAAGATAGCATAAGGAACTGCACTTTTAATCTTAAATTTCTTTGTAATTAAACGCTTCTGAATTTTCTCAATTTGTCTCCACTGCTTGTCGGATGTACTGTTGGCCCATAGTTCACAACCATAGAGAATCACCGGAATCACTAGAAGCCCAAAAAGAGTTTGAGTGGTTTTCCAGTCCCATAACTCTACCTCTTTACACCTATTTTGAAAAGCATAAAATGCTTTCCAACGTCCCAAAGTTCTTTTCTTTCTACAACCATTCCAGCTTAGATTTTTGTTGAAGTCAATTCCAAGGTATTTGTAATCTGCAACTTCTTCCAGAATGTTGTCTTCAAAGTACAACTTATGCTGGTTATGTTTTCTTTTCTTAGAGAAAACCACTACTTTCATTTTGCTAATATTGACTTGCATCCCCATACTTCCACAAAAAATGCTCAAGGGATAGTAAGTGCTCTTGCAAACCAAGTGTCACGCCCCCAATTCTTTTTTCGTTAAATTGGCCGGGTGCGGCACCGCCTAAGTTATTAAGATGTTCCATCGTTAATAAACTTTACGAACTACGCCTTCAACAATTCATAATAAACATGAATTCATATTATTAATGTGCGGAAACCATCAACAATATAAAGATAATAAATCAAACTCGGCAATAATAATAATAATCAATCTTTTATTATATATGCGAAGTTACATGACCGGGAGCCGCGCTCAACCGGCGTTCCATAAACGGGAGGGCGCCCGCCCGTGCAAGAGCGCACGGCGGTCTGCCAAGACTCCACCAAAATACAATGTTACAACATACAACGCATACACCTCTTGTGTCGTTGGGCGGGCGGGCGCACCCGTGCACGAACCCACCGCCGAACCGCAACACACAACAAGATATACAACCGTGTGGTGGCGCCCGTTCGCACCACACAACCGACTCACACCCGGAACGCCCGACTCGGCGGGCTCATCCAACCGCTCGTCGTATCACACTTCTGCGCTCCTCTTTTCTGCGCACTCCTCCTTGTGCGTTGGAGCAAGAGCGAAGATTGCTTGCCAAAATGAATCGCAGTCCACCATATTTATACGCACACTACCTTGTGCGTTTCTTCTTGGCCGACCCTTCAAATGTTTAACATGAGCGCCCCTTGCCTTCGTTTCTCACCGTCGGCTTGGGTATGCTCATTACCCATCATCCATCGCATATAAACATGGCTTCGCACGCTCATAACTCGCGCGCCCAAGTGCGATGGTGATTCGACACTTAGTCAATTTTGCGAGTTGGAGGTGCGCGCGCCCGGTATGAACCGCAGGGCGTTACACCAAGGGTCGATTTAGCAATCAAAATAAAGTCATCTGCATACAAAAATCAACATTTTAAAAGGCGAAACAAATTTAGATTTAAAAGACATTTAAATATTTGATTTTTTTATGTAGCACTAAAGGGTTCTAGAAAATAAATTCATGTTAAATATATTTTATAACTTAATGTTTTTGTATAGCTGGAAATATTTTACTAAGTTTTACTCAAGGTAAAAATGAATATTCATTTATAAAAATACGTAAAAAATAAAAAATTAATAAAAAAATAAAAATAAAATAAAAATGAATAGAGGCATACATAGGATGAATATTTATTGACTATGATTTATATATTTTATAACTAATTCATCGTTTTTTTTTAATGCCATAAAAATAAATAAAGACTTTTTAACGTGAACGATTTTGAGCCAAAAAAAATTAAATAGAAGGATTATGAATCAAGTTGACACTTTGGAGAAGGAGGAAGAAGTTACGAAACTATTTTTATAAATTATATTTATTTTTTTTAATTATGTGAACAATTATACTTCCGTTATTGAGCATGTGTATATATAAACCCGGATTATTCATTCGAGAGTCATTAATAATTAATGGAGGTTTTGAGAGAAAATGGTTCGTGCTTTGGAGAACTCTGACTATACATCTTGTACACACTGGATTCCTGAGATATTTGTTATGTAAAATTTATGCAATTTTTAATAAATAATTCTTTTTATTTATTTATTTACTTGCATTATTTTTGTTTATATTTGTTCTTTTTAGTTGATTTTTGAATATTCTGATCTAATTTGGTAATTTATGATTTTGATTTGATCAATTCATATTTTACTCGGTGATTTTTTTATTTGTTACTCTTTAGGATATGCATACTATCTCGAGTTATCTCGAGTGATCACATTGAGAGATTTCTTAAATTAAATATTACAATTCTTAAAATTGAATATTTATTTACAATAATTCATAAGAAAATTACATTAATCAGAATATTCATTTTATTTCTCTTTATGTGTTTTTATTTATTTATTTAGGGTTTGCTAGTAAAAAGTGCAATATTTATGATTTAACTTGATTAGAGCATAAATATTGCACATATAAATTGATTTAATCTTTTTAAATATTTGTTATTTAAAAAAGTTTCAAATCAGATTTAAATTATATGTCGCAAGATGACTTCATGATGATGCATGTTATCCATGCTTCATTTGCACATTTTGTTTAAATATTTTTCAAACCAGTCTCTCTTTATATTATTTTTCTTTATTTTATTTTGTTTATATAATTTATAGTAGATTATTTCTATATCTTGATAATTACTAACAAGTTGATAATATGTGTGAACTTTATTAAGCTGTTATAATCTTTATGAAACTCATTTATTTTCCAATATATATTATTGGTGGAGTAAATGTGTTAGTTATTTATTTTATGCATTATTTATAAAGTAATTTAATACATGATATTAGTTACTTTATGTTTGCATTTAAATAAATAACATTATATCCAAGATATAGATATATTTTATTTTATTAAATTTTCTATTTTCTCATATGTGTCTTTGCTCTAATGTAGTTTTGAGTTATTTATTTTAATTGTATATTTTACTTATTTATTTTAATATGTTAAGTTCCCCAAAACTAAACCATTAAAACTTTTCATTTCCTTATATCATTAGTTTGGCCTTCTTATTTTTTCGTTAAAGAAAGCATTAGGATAAGGAATACCCACTGAGGTGAAGGTTAAAACTTTTCATTTCCTTATATCGCTAGTTTGCCCTTCTTAATTTTTTGTTAAAGAAAACATTAGTACAAGGAATACCCACTGAGGTGAAAGGAGGTCAGCCCCTGTCACTTGAAGTATGAGGATTCTTAAAATCCTTAGTGAATGTCTTCTCAAGTTATTCTTAGTTACTGGGAAAACTCGAGAACTAATATTATTGAAGGATTTGACCCCAACAATAGTGTAAAGACCTTAAATTGAAAAATTGGAACCCTTAGCTCATCTTTTGAGCTCATATTTATAATTTACAAAATCAAATCCATAATAGAATTATATTTCATGACAATTGAGTGAAGATTTTTGGTTAGATTTGAGGTTATAAAAATATTCTTTTCCTCCCTGTTTCTCCAATCCTCTTGCTCAAATACTCCTCGGTCTGATCTCCTTCAACCAATTCTACAAAAAATAACATAAAGCTATAATTAAAAACAACAGAAATTTACACACAAATGCCAAATTCTCAATCTATCAAAGATAAACAAACTAATTAAAGTTCAATTTAATAATTCAATAAAACAAAATTCAAGCTTCTCATTGCTTCTTGTTGAGATTTCTCTGGAAAATGAATAATCTTAAATGAACTGGTAACAACAAAACCTCCTGACAAATGAGATTTCCCCAAAAAAATTCAAGAAATCAATTTTGGTTGCAAATTTGCATCTTTGACTTATGCTAATTTTTTTGGGCAGTGAATCGCCAAATTTGGTCAAATAATGATCTCATTTGAAATATCTTTCCAACAAGCCCTCATACATTTGTTGTAGTATAACGCAAGTTATGGCCCTATGAAATTAAGTGTTGAAACTAATTAAACTCGGATCTCGTTATGTTTGGTTATGTATTTTTTTTTAACTTTTGACTTTAGAAAATTAAAATATTTAAAAAATTATATGAAAATAAAAATAATAATAATGAAAAAAATGAAAAAAAGAGGTGAAGGGCACATATGATATGGTGGAGGGATGAAATGAAAAAGGGTGTACATATGATATGGAGGAAGAGGTAATGGATGAGGGGGTAGATGGGTGGGGAGTGAGACTCACACCAAAACAAACAAAAGACCATCCATGCCCCCTTTATGAATTATATGCACAAACCTCCCTTGCACTATATGCTTTATACTCCATGCCATGTCACCTCGAGAATTTCATCGCGAGGATTTTTGAAGAAGCACAAAATGAAATCCCCCATATGAAACTCCCAAGGCGATGTAACATTCTTGAACTTGGTGGTTTTTTATTATTATTTATGTATATTTTTAATATTTTGTTTAATTTAATTTAATTACGTTATATTATATTTCATATAATTACAATTCATATTTTAAATAATAAAATTAATATTTAAAGTTAATTAAATAATAAATTTTTAAATAATAAAATTAATTAATAAATGGTTAAATACACATTATAGTTACATCAAAAAATATATTTATAAATTAATTAAATTAAAATTAATTTAATTAATTTTAATTAACTTAATTAAATGAAGTAAAATTAAGCAATAATTAATTAAAGTTAAATAAAAAAATCATTTACATATTTACATTAATTTAATTTATACAATTTATAACATTGATGGAGTGTTATGTTGGAAGCAACGGGGTTTGGGGCAATGTGTCCACCACTTTTGATTGAGTAATTGTGCATTGATGAAGACATGACGCAATTGGCGTCTCACATGCATGAGCATGCAATATTCCAATTGGTGGAGGGGCTATGTAATGGCATGGATGGTTGACAAGGTCTTTTGCGTAAGCTCGTTTTGGGGAGAGGCGAGTCCATTAATGCTTTGGTGTAGCCGAAATGCAGGGTTTGTTGGTGGTGAGATTTTGATGAAGATTGATGTGTTGGTATGGTTTGTAAGAGGAGAAATCCCTTGAGCCGATCCAATTTGGAAGCTGGTTGAGGGAGTATCTGAATTAACGTGGTCTTGCGGGAAGATGGAAGTTACCACATGGAGGTTCTTGTTGGATTTTGAAGTTAGTAAGTCTTGTGTGTTTTTGTTGGCCTCGTCTTGGTTATATTTGAATTACTTGCTTAGTAATTCAAAGAGCATAGGTTTTCTCGGTTCAACGTCTCAGTGGTTGGGTGTGGGTTGTGTCCTAGGGGATGAGGATTTTGTTGGATCTGTGGGAGTGGTGTGGCATCAGGTGTTGGGTCAATCTCTTCTCGTAGGAGTGGGTAGTTGGTATTTTATGCAAAGGGTAATCTGCATGGTTTTAATCGTCAAGTTGGCCAATTGTAGTGGGCTCGATTTGGTTAATTATCTACGAGCTCTAGGACGCAAAATTTTCTTGGTTCTAGGGTGGAGTCTTGTGTGCTCAATGGTAAATGGGGTTGAGTCTCTGGCCAAGAAAGTGTTGTCCATTGCCCTGCCTGGTGGGTGTTCGTCTAAAGTTAAGTCATTTGTCTAGTGTTTTTGTGATGAAATTATTTGTTGGTATCTTGGTTTCTCCGAGGAAGGGCCGAGTTGGTCTTTGTGTCCTTTTGTAGGAAGAAACAACCTTGTAAGGAAATTGAAGAACCCTCTTTTGACTCTATGATGCCACCAAGGCGTAGGGGGAGTAGCAGGAGGGGAGGAGGTGGTAGATCCCAGCCCAGTAAGTGTGGGGGGAAGTTGTTTTCTCATGACTATGCGGTAACTTATTTTAATGTTATTCCACCCGAGACTCGTAAGGAGATTCATGAGCTTTAGATTAAAGCAAGTGAAGAGAGACAATCTCTTTCGTATTTAGAATTAATGGAAGATATGTCAGGATGGGTGCCATACCCTGGGCATGCTAGGGGAAGGCATAAGCAGTACCTAAATTTAGGATCACTCCATTGGAAAATGGAGACACTTCCAAGGTTGGCTCTGGAGACAAACATGTGGAAAAGTATAATATTTTCGCCTTTGTAGAGGATGTGAAGAGAACATTGAGGAACTTGAGGTTTTTTGTGAACAACATTGAGGTCCATATGATGCATGTGCAGATCCACATAACATGTGACTCAGATGGGGGAGAGAAAATCGACCCTCCTGACTCTAGTGCTCGGGTTCTGGCCAACATTTCCTCCTCAAAAAATGAATAGTGTGTATGGGTGGTGGTGGGTGAATTTTGAGTCTCTCCCGATGTTTCTGATATATTTTTTTTAAAATTCCCTTTGGTGATCTTCTTATCTATGGATGAAAAAAAATTATTTGGATCGCAACCATGTGTTCCTGAGGTTTGCTTTTGGTTTCAAGTTTCAACCTTTAAAGTTTTCTTTTGTGTTCGGGGCTTTAAATCTATGGTGTTATGTGATTGTTATGAAGTGTTTGAACGAAGGATTGATGTTTGGGCTAGCGTTGGTGGTAGCTCGTCCTGCTATTCGTTGGTGTTTTCTCCTTATTTTCTAATGGCTCTCCTATCGCAGTGTGTGGGATGACTATCTTTGTGTTCCTATGTGATGGCAATGACAAGCTTGAGGTTTAGGTGCTTGATTATATCTTCGGCTCTTGTTTCAGTCTCTATATTGTATGTGGTGGCCCCCTGACCTGCTACAACAATGGTGTATATATTTTTTAGCTTAGTCGATATATGCAATCTCCATACGACATCAAAGGTCGAGCTCCATTTTCCTCCCTCTGGATGTTTGTTTTCTATGACGTAACTATGTTTTTTGAAGCAATATGAAGTATTTTGATTTTAAAAAGATATATACAATTTATAAACATTATAAAATACATATTTACATGTTTTAATGCCTGGGAGGTAAAAATTACCAAACTTCGACCAATCATATATTTTCAACCATGAAGTGGAACCAAGCAAAATTTGAACCGTTGGATGCTGACAAGAAAATCAAAGCAATGGAGACATAAAAAATAAACAAAAAATTCAGAATCACTAAAAATAAGGCAAACCAAAGCAATGTAAAAGCAATATTAGAAAAAATCATATCGAGGGCCCACAATTTTTCAAAATTATGGGGGAGGTGTTGAGGCCTCAACAAGTTCTTATTGGTAAAACTCTCTTGGACAAAAATGATGCCAAAATGGAACTATCTCTTCAATTGGATGACATACAAGCTGAGCATAAGGAAGTGTCCCTCCAAAGCAAAAGGTCGTGCCCCACCTAGTACCCCTGAAGCTCCTATAGATGTTTCCACCTCTACTCAAGTTGTGCTATGGTTTTCCTCTTTCACTGTGGTAGCTCTACTTTGAGCTCTTTTATGTTTTCGATTATTATAGCTTGTAGGCAGCACAAGTGAAATTTTTCTAGGATTAAAACTGTGTATTACAATAACAAATCAACGACTAATGATATGTAATGGTTGAGTTATGGTCATTGCCAACCTTTTGTTGCATTTTCGACAAAGATATTGTTTTTCCGATGCTAGTTTGGTTTCTCTAGTGGTACACTGTGCCAGTAAGTAAGTAAGTAAGTATATATATATATATATAAATGAATAAAATTTGAATCTTAATTGTTAATGGAATTTTTTCATGTATGTTGATAGTATCCAATTAACGAAATTTTTTCATGATTATTGATGGAAATATCAAACATCCATTATTAGATTTTTTGGATTTTAGGATTGGGTGTTTTCATTTCCATGTTTTGAATTTTTTTAACCACCAATTGCTGAAATTCAATAGTCTGATCATTGAAATCTAGTGGCCTCGTGGCTAGAATTAGGGATATCATTTTCACGTTTGTTGAGAGAACCCAAGTAATGGAATATTGAGCGTTGGTTAACGTGATTTCAATTTTCAGGTTTTGTGGTACCAGGGATTCTCCATCTCTCGTGCACCCAATATTGACAATACCCAAAATTCATGTTTATAGATAGAACCCAGGTTTCGAGTTTCAAGTATTCTTGTTTCAAGTTGTATTTTTTTCTAACAATTCGATGACCCAATCATTGGGATTCAATATCTCGTTCGCTGGAATCAAATGGCATTGATGGGATCCATTGTTTTTATTTATTTATTTTATTTTTGTATTTGGATAAAACTTTAACATGGCTTCAACATTGTTTTTATTTATTTATTTTATTTTTGTATTTGGATAAAACTTTAACATGGCTTCAACAATCCATTTTTATAGGGATTTCTAACACAAACTATTAGTAGTCAAAGAAATATAAAACTTACAGTGAAATTCCATAATGCATGTGGGATAATGAATTAAACTTGCAAATCAAGGGTGAGAATTAATTCATGAACTAAATCAACGAATATTGAATGTTATCTTCTAGGATTTATATCTTGAGTTTTAGAAGGTCAAATTGAGCAAAAAATAGCTTGTTGGAATGTTGAGAATTTGAACAACATTTTGTGAAAAATCTTTTTACTAGATAGATAATAACTGTTCAAAATTTTGGTTTAGAAAATACTCACAAATTTGTTTAAGAAATGAAAAAAACCAAAATATTTTAAAAGAAACACAGTAACCAATCAAACAGGAACTGAATTGATGTCTCACATTTTTAGAGGTAGCAAAAAATAATCCTATTTTAAAAAGTGTTGATTCAGAATACATCTATTTTTTAAAAGCATATTTTTGATACGTCAAAATTTCTTTGCATATATATTTTTTTAAATGTTAGTGACTTTCATGTCAATTCTAAAAATTGTTGATGCAACATCAACCCAATTTTTTTGGGCTTATTTTTGACACTTTAAATTTTCTGATATATTAAGTATGGACATTTTTTTAAATGTTGTTAATTTTCATGCGGATATTAAAAATCATCAACCTGTTTTTTTTTTTCTTTTTGACATGACTTTAAAATTTTTTATGTCTTAAGTATGCATTTTAAAAAATAATACTTGTTGCTTAACTATTTAAATAAAAAATGAAATATTAAAAAAATTGTATTAAAAAAAAACCTATAAAACAATGAAAATTCAAACATAAAAATATGAAAAAGCAAAAGATATTATAAAAAAAATAAAAGAAATGTGTGTGTTATATACACATTAAAAACAATAAATAAAATCGGCTTTCCACCCTCGCCCTGCAGCCCCTTGGTAATCGGCTTGTCAGCGCCCGTCCTGTGGCCCCTTGGTAGCTGGGTGGGGATGGCAGGCCAATTCCCAGAATTGGCCTGCCACCATTGCCCAGCCGCTAAGGGGTCGTAGGCTAGGGCAAGCACCTTGGCCCACAACCACTTGCGGTTGAGCAGAGGTGGGCACCCCCGCATAGTGACCAAGAGGCTGCGATCATGGACAGGGGTGGGCACCATCGCTCAATGGCCAAGGGGCCACAGGCAAGGGTACTCGCCTTGTCCCATGACCCCTTGGCGACAGGGCAAGGGTATTGATCCTTGCCTAGTTGACAAGGGGTTGCGGTCTAGGGCACCCGTCCTAGACCGCAACCCCTTAGCCACTGTGCAGGTGTGTCGCAACCCCGCTCAACTGCCAATGGGCCACGGGCCAAGGCACCCGCCCTAGCCCATGTCCAAGGGAATTGGCTTGCCACCCCACCCAATGGCTAAGGGATTGTGGGCCAAGGTGCCCACCTGGCCCGCGCAAAAAGCAATCGACCTGCCAACCCATCCAGCAGCCAAGGGGTCGCGAGCCAAGGCGAGCACCCCTGCCCAACGACCAAAGGGCTACGGGCCAAGGCACCCACCCCAACCCGCAACCCCTTGGTCGCTAGGAGGGATTAGTAGACCGATCGATATATATATATATATATATATATGTTTGAATTTTCATCATTTTATGGTTTATTTTTCGTTATTTTTTATATATATAAGTTTTGTTTTTTTGGGTCGTTTTTTATTTTTCATTTTTCCATGTTTCAATTTAATTTAATTTAATTTTTTTCTAATTATTATTTTTTTGGGTTATGACTTAATTTAATTTTTATATTTTGTGTTTTGTTTTGTTTTTAAATTTTATTGATTTATTTATCTATTTTTTTTATGTATGGGTTTGTGTTGATGCTCAACTAGCAACCCGACCCTAATATGTGTCAACTTGATTGTTGATTTTTCAGTGGTCATTACAATGAATCATGTTCACCTCCACTATGTGTTAATTTGATGGTTTATTTTTAAGTTTCAATTGCAATAGGTCAAGCACGCCCCCACTATGTGTCAATTTGATGGTTTATTTTTATGTTTTCATTGCAATGTGCCAAGTTGCCTTAGGCTAAGATTTTAAAAGAACCATATTTTTAGCATTTGGTGTAATGACTTTTTTCTTTAGGTATTTATTTTTAAGGTTTAATTTAGTCATGATATTTGATCTCCAAATATGTTGAAAATTTGTGGTTTGTTATAGTCGTAATATTTTGTTTTTTGTTCCATCTTTGAAAAATGTTGAAATTTTAAAGTTTTTTTGGAGTCATAATATTTTATCTTTAACACCATGGTTGAAATTTGTTGGAAATTTTAGGTTTGTTGGAGTTGTGATATTTTATCTTCAACATATTGTTGAAAACTATTGGAATTGTAATGATTTTTGGAGCCATGGTGTTTTATTTTTAATGTCATTGCTAAAAAATATTGGAATTTTAGCGAGAAAAAAATAATAATAACAATAATAAACATCTTTCCAGCATACACACTTTTAATTTTTGTACCATTTGTCGACGCGTTTCGAACCAACCAGTGTGGTTCATCGTCAGGACAAGTAAATATTTATGAAATTTTGATAGACTAAAGACTGTAGACAAAATAAAATTTAAATGTTAGAGAAGATTCTTCGGCGAAAATCACATGGAATACCATTTGTCGACGCGTTTCGAACCAACCAGTGTGGTTCATCGTCAGGACAAGTAAATATTTTATTTTATTAGATTTATTAATTTAAATGTTAGAGAAGATTCTTCGGCGAAAATCACATGGAATACCATTTATCGACGCGTTTCGAACCAACCAGTGTGGTTCATCGTCAAGACAAGTAAATATTTAGGAAATTTTGATAGACTAAAGACTGTAGACAAAATAAAATAATAAAAGTTCGTTCTAAAAACTAGGAATTTGTTAATTTTTTTAATGGTTTTGTTAATCATTAGTTTGTATATTAATTATTTTTTAATTGTTTTAAGAAAATAAATTACTATATTCTAAATAAAAGAATGAAATAGAAAGATCTTAAGTTAATATTCTTCTTATAATTCGTCTCCATTTTATTGTTTTGAATTTTTATTTTTTTCGATTAGATTAATGAATATATTTGTAAAGATATAAATATTAATAATTATATTTAATTTTTTTTTGTGACACGTATAAGGAAAAAAAAAAAAATTGAAAGTTGAAGAAATATATAACTATATAATGACTTAGAACGATATTATTTTTATTTAATAACATTTTCTTAAGAATATTGAAATGTGATGAGTAAGAGGAAAGTAATTACAACAAAAGAAGAGAAGGAAAATTAATTTTAAAAGACTACTTTTTCTATGGCTTAGGGGTTGGAAACCTTGTAATTAAGATTATATATTTCTATTCGTTTGAGTATTATTTTGAAGACTTATAAGTTGGAAACCTGGACTTGAAACCTGCAAATTTTTGTCGACATTTTAAGAAAAATTGAAGATTTCATGGCTAGAAAATTTGTAATTTTTTCCTTTATATTTTTATCAAGTGAATTTTAGATTCAAGGTTAATAACTCATGCTTGAATTTGATATTCAAGAACTTTTTCTCAACATTTAATACAAATAAAAGCTAATTCATGGTCAATTCATCAATTGAGCACTAATGAAAATTATTTTATCAAAACTGTAGTTGTTATTGATATTGCTTTGATTGATAAAATACAATACTTTAATTGTGAAATTGGTTACAAAGATATATTCTAATATCATATTATGTGCCATTCCTTTTCATTCATGTTATTTGAATATGCCAATGTGTTTTATGGTGGAAAATAGTGATTTTTTCTTGTTTTCCATTAATGAATTGCATGCTTGTAATTAATCTCTTTATTGATGTTAGTTTATGATCAGATATAGTATTGTATTTGCAAATGAAATAAGACTAGATTTTGGATTAGAGGAACTTCAACGATAAAATTTTATTTCAAGGAGAAATCTATTTGGTTTAAATTGGACCCACATGTTGGTCGAAATTGCTACACCAAATGAGAGCAAGTGTAATTGGGACTTGCCATCGATTGATTGTCCCTTTGTTAATTGATGAATTTCTATGAATATCAACACTTATATACACTAAATTATGTAAAGTTATCATACTAATTCATCCAAAACAATTTAAATATCTTGCCATATTCTGTAGCTCAATTCCAGTAAATTATATCTTTGCACACTATTAGGTCTTGAAATTGGATATCTAAGGCCTTTCAAAATAAACATTTCACGCGTGTGTGTTCTTTGACAAACCATTTTTTTTGGTAGTTAGAATCCTTCCATATATGGTACTTCAAAACAAAACCATGTTTAATTCTAACATTTTCTCCATAATTCTAACACTAAAGAATCAAAATAACTTAAATTTATCTCAATAGATATGATGCCCTACACAAATATTTCAATGATTATGATAAATAAAAATATCTTTTGTTTTTTGTTTTTGTTTTTGTTTTATATATGGGTTGGTGGAGAAATTTAATCTATTAAATTCAAATTTATATTTGTAATAAATATATATATATATATATATATACGTATGATTGTATATTGCTTTTGTTTGGATAAGAGCTCGTCTTTGTTGGACGTGAGGAAACAAGTTAATGATCCACGACCTAAAGGCATATAGCAGGAGTGAAATTTTTTCCTTTTATGGACCACCAACGAGTAATTCCAGGTGGCATGATTTTTCTGAATAACGATGATGAGTCAACCTGCATTCACAGATAACAACCAGTGATAACTATCCTTACTATTAGTTTGACAACTATGTTATGATAAGTTTCTCACTATGAAAAAAATAAACCCATTAATAATAATTTGGCAAGAAACTAAAACTTCGTCACATGTAAAATCATCTTCAATAGTTATTTCAAATAATGCCCCTTTTGGGTCATAGGAAACACAGTTGGATACCTAGGTCAAAACCGTTGATGCACTATTATAATTATCTAGATCAAAATTGTTGGTGCACTATTATAATTGAGATAAATTATGTACGTATTTATCATGGAGGCTTATTATGTCAATGATTCCTTACGTATTAGAATGTATAGTTTTTTTTATTATATATACGTTTTTTTAATAAGTAAGAGAAATTTCACTATAGTAAAATTACAGAGAGTACAATCTTCAGAGCTTTGGAGCTCATTGACAGTTGGTCCTGAACATAGCCTTTATGGTAGAAAAGAAAAAATAAAAGGTATAGTTGGGGAGGTTTCTGCTCCCAGTGGAGAAACCAAAAAACCTCCTAGCCCTTACAATTATCCAAAATGCACAAAAACATGGTAGATTGATAATGCCATTGTGAGAGGTTGATCGCTAAAAACAAAAATTGCGAGAACAAGAAGGGTGGCCATGCCACTAAGAGAAAGTAGCAACAAGAACAAGTGAAGAACAACGAGCAATGAACAAACATGATACCTTGAGAGCTCAAGCTATCGAGCTTAATGCTTTAGTGGATTTTCCTCAACCACTAGGCATGGATTATAGAAGTCTAGGTAATCAGGTAGAGGAAGCTCTGAAGAGGTTGGATGACAGGAGGAATCATTAAATTCAGTTGGTCTTTGCATGGAGTCAATGGTGAGGCTAATGGGTTTGATGGTTTGCAACTGGGGCCTCTTCCTGAGCCATGGGAAGGATCCACACTCGTTGGGTTCAACATCAAGTTGCAATGAGGTCAAAAAAAGATGATGATAGGGATTGCACAACTTGACATGAAGATCACATACAATTTCTAGAGAGTAATAGGAATCACGGGTCATATCCATCAATGGGGAATCAGGCCCCTAAAGTTCCAAGCCCAACAAGTGAGAAATTTGACTATATGCGGACTTAGTACGGTGGAGGTGATAATCCAAATCCAACACATGAACCTTGAGCAACACATTAATGTCCTCCTTATCTCTATAATGGAGACCTAGTATGTTGCACAAGGCCCATAGGTGGTCACCTGAGGTTTGAAACTTACAGGCTTCAGGATCATTCACCATGCATCTAAAGTAGTCGGGAATTCCACTATCAAAGTGCTCATCTACATGTCCATGCTAGGGAGGGAAAGGAGGTTAGCCTCGCCCACACCCTCCTCTCCTAGGCCTTCCTCGCTCTCCAACCATGGACGTAATGCCACAAATTGCAGGGGTTTGAGATAGAGGTGAGAGTCCACCTTCTCTCGAAAACCATAATTGAATTGTAAGGTGAGAGATTCCATCATTTTAATGGTGGATGATAGCTATAGAGGGAAAGTGGAGAAGGAAATAACTTAATATGCTTTAAATTATTTAGGGGGGTGGACATGACACCACCCCCTCTCTCCCTTCTCGAGTAATTATGAGAAACAAGCTAAGTGCACGGCCAAAGTTCATTTCCAGGTTAGAGGTACTTCCAAATTTATGTGCATGGGGGTCTGCGTCATTGTGATTTCAACCTAGATCTAAGGACTTGAGATTTTATGAGGCCAAAGTTTGACACTGGGAGGCCCAATTTGGGGAATGGGGGGGGTGAGTGGCACTTCCCTAATTGGCGGTCAATCTTTTGTACCTTTGCTGGCTAGAAATTTTTCTAGTGAGTTGGCTTTCTTCCTGACATGGAAAATATGATGGCTTCCTAAATGGATATGATTTGGGCTAGGCAATAAGATCTGAGGTCCAACTTCTAGCCAATTTAACATTTGGAGGGAGAAGAACCAGCTTGCAGACGTTGGGCAAGTTGAATTATCACCTAAGAATCCCTTTTGGCTATGAGAGGAAGTAACTTATGATATTGAGAGATGAGGAGTCCCTTAATAAGTGCTTCCATTTATATTCCATTGTTACTTTCATTTCATATGTAGCCACAATACATGCATATGATATCCCCTTTGTTGTTGTGGATTGATCCACCAATACTAGCATCATTTTGATTGACTTTCAAGGCACTATCAACATTTAGTTTGAAATGAAGATCAAGGGGAGGGAGCTAGGAGTCAAGGCTAGGGGAGAGGGGCGAAAAGAAAGGCGGGGTGGGAAGGGAGGGAGGGCAAGCAAAGTTCCACTAGCATAGGATTGAAATTTTTGGAGCCAAAGGCTATGAAGGATAGGTATTGATTACGTTATTTCCATATTGCCCAAACTAGGAGTCTAGGGGTAATATTCTAAAGCTTATTAAGGATGGGGCTTTGAAAGGGGTCTTTGCACCAGGATCAAAGAGATTGGACTATATCATTAGCATCAATAACCAACTTGTGGAAACCCAAAGTAATCTTGGCCCATAGTGTGTTTTCTAGCTTGCATGAACCCAAAAGGTGGTCAATGGATTCTGGGTGTTGTTTGCAAATGAAACACCATGATGGTACTCCTAATCCTTTTTTAGGAGGTTCTCCCACGTGAGAATGTGTCTCTGAGTAACCAACTATAGGAAGGAGTTGAATTTGGGCTACATATATTCCATCCACAAGACTTTCCAAGTAGGATCAATATCCATGCGAGGAGCTTTCCAGGCTAGAGAGTAGGCCTCCTTGATTGTGAAGGATCTAATCGGTTTGTACCCCCATTTGAGAGTGTTTGACCAGTATGATATCTTAAGTATCCTTCTAGAGAGCTCTTCTCATATGGGGAGAGGTTTCTCCTAGCTATTCTTTGATTTCCATCTAGTTGCGTGGCTCCCATTATCTGAAGGGATCTGTGCTCCCCTTATTTCAATAATGACATAATTGAGTTCTTCCTTCATGGAGGGTAGAATGATTTATGGAGAGGAGTTAGTGAGTCAACTTCAAGCTTGGAAGATGATGCTAGGAATCCTCCCATAATCTGGTTGTTCTACCATCTATTATTTCCCAAAATTAGTGTGATTGCATGATTTCTTTGTTGTCATTGGTCGTGTTATATATTAGAGAGCCCCTTGGGGTGAGCAAAAGGTGAATCAGGTCTTGTTTTTCTTTGTCATTGGAATATTTCCTATGCCAAAAAAGGGCCCATGGTTCCATTGAGTAGTTGACCGATTTCCACAAAAAATTGGCACCAAGGACTTTGTTGACAACCTCAGGATCCCTCAAGCCTAATCATCCTTCATATTTTTCTATACATAGAGTATCGCATTCGACCAAGGGCCACTTTTTTTTTGCGGCCATTTCCTCCCCATATAGTAAAGGGATTTGATGTTTTTTAATACCCATTTGGGGGCATATAAGACAAAGAAGAGGTATAGGGGCATGGATTGGAACACCGATTTAATGAGGATCATTCTTCCAAATATGTTTAAGGAGAAAAAGGTCCAATTAGATAGGCGAAGATTCAATTTGTCCAGGAGATCCCACTAGGAGGATTGCTTGATGGTTGAGTCCGTGAGGGGAGCTCCCAAGTATTTGGATGGAAGGGAGGAATCCTAGAAGTCGATAATTCTTAGGATGTTTCTTTAAGTGATGGGGGGCGTGTTGAAGAAGAATATTAAGGATTTTTCTTGGCTTATGGCCATGCCCGAGGCTTCAAAGAAGCGATTAAGGATTTCCTTGATAAGCTTGTCTTATTGGAATGAGGGGCGATTCATCAGAAGAGTTTCGTTGACAAATTTCTAATGATTTTGAAGTAATTTCATGGAGAAAGATTCTGTTTAGATATCCTTTGATATGGGTTTCTTTCAGGCTTCTTCCCAAACCTTCAACCATGAGAATGAAGAGGAAGGGAAATAGTGGGTTCCCCTACTGGATACTTATAAACGACGAGTAGGGGATGGAGGGGGTGCCATTGACCATGATAGAGAATAAGGATAAGGAGATTAGGGAGATGATCCAACTTACCCATTCATCATAGAATCTGAAAGATAGGAGTATGTATTCTATTAAGACCAATTGAGCTTGTCGAAAGAATTGAAGAAGTCTAGCTTAAGGAGCATGCTAGGATTCTTGAGGGTTTTGAGAGAATGCACGACTTCATGGTAAATAATGATTCCATCCATAATTTTTCGCCCTTCTACATAGTCAGTTTGCTCAAGAAAAATGAGGAGGGGAAGAATAGGCTTGAGGCAACTGACTATGAATTTAGACATGAGTTTGTAAAAAACATTATATAGAGACATGGGATGAAATTTATCAGGGGAGGTGGCATTCTCTTATTTGGGAATAACAGTCAATAATGTGGCATTAAGAGTAGGGAGAATGTTGTGAGTGGAATAGGATTCTTCAATTATCTCAAGGACTTCATCTTATAGAAAGTGCCAACAGTGCTTGAAGAAAGAGATTGTGAAGCCATCAGGGTTGGGATCTTTAACTTTTTCCATTTTATTCAATTCATATCTAACTTCAGTGCCCTATATCGGCCTCATCAGAGATTTATTATGTGCCTTTGTTACCATCTTGGGAATGTTGGTTGTGATTTTGCAGATTGCCTTTGGTCGATAGGAAACAGGGTTCGTGAGAAGATATGATTAGAATTACGCTAGGGAACCTCTATTTATTCTTGGGTTTTAATGCAATCACCATTTTTGAAATGGAGGGGGGTGATTCTGTTATTGGACCTATGTTGTATGGTTGCGTGGTGGAAGAAGGAAGTGTTACGCTCTCCTTCTTTGAGCCATTAGATTCAATATTTTTTCTTCCAATATATTTCTTCTTGTTTGTAGTGTTATTCTAGTTTGGAGGTCGAGGAAGCTTGATGGTTCTTTGAGTTTGAGGTCCAATATTTGGCAATGATGTCTTGTTGCACAAATTCCATTACCTTTTCAATTTTGTGCTTCTCTTGGAATATATTTCCGATCTCCTATTTGTTCTATTTTTTTATATGAAATTTTATTTGTTTGAGATTTTTTTGGAAGATGTACATCTTAGATCCCTCTTTGGGTCAAAAACCTTCCCACCATGATTGAATCTTGGAGTATATGGATGTATCGATGAGCCATAATTTATTGAATTTGAATGACTTCTTAAGGGGTTTTCTAAGATTGCACCAGGCCATGCACATTGGTTAGTGCTCAAACCTTGCAACTCGGAGGATCGCGACCATGATTTCTTGTCCAATAGTGCCGAGGGACTTTGAAACTAAAAATTGATCAAGGTGCAAAAATATTTGAGCCTTTCTTCCATGTTTTTTGTTCCGTTTGTATGGGCCATTGGTAGTTTGAAGATCTATTAGATCCTTCTTCTCAATGAAGTTCTTGAAATCCTATGACTCTGCTTCCAAAGTTCTCTTGACTCCTTTTTTTTCTTTAAGATTGGTGAAAAGGTTGAAATATCCTCCTCCTCTTATCCATTTTTGCGGATCCATATTTGAATGGAGGGGGTTCAGGTGATGCAACATTATCAAATTTTGTGCCTGAATTTAAGGGTTTTAGACATTCAAAAGAAAACCATGCAAGGTCGTTCCTAAAAAATGAAAAGATATAAAAATCATTGGGGGGTGCATATCAATCTCACTTACATTTAGTTGGGTAATATTCCAAGATATGCCAAGACCTGTAGAGGCTCTGTCTACATCCAAGGTGATGGTCTTGGCATTCCTCTAGGTTTGGGAGAGTATTCTATCAAAATCTAAACTAGAACAATTTGATTCTTGGATGAGCATAATGGACAAAGTGTCCTATTGGATCCTCCACCCGATAATGCATTGTTTGGAGGGGTTATTCATACCCCTTATGTTCCATGAAATGATCTTCATAAGAAAAGGGGGGAGTTGGGGGGGGGGAAGAAAGGAGGAGATATTTGAGATCTTGTATTGCCCTGATTCGATAAGTTTCCTCCTAAGCGATTCAATTCTTTAGAGATTTGTTTTGTGTTCTTGCTTCTTTGATTATTTGAGGCATGTTTTGATATCATTGGTAATGGTGCTTTGGACACTTAGATGGTGAGATTCTTTGGCCTTTTGAAGCACGATTGTGAGGAGATTAATTTGTTTATGTGGGATTGCTTGCAAGTCGTTTCTCTTGTAAGCGTCTTCCATGGCCATTACGTATGAACCTTCTATTTCCATTAAGTCATCATCATCAAGCATGTTGTATTCCTTAGGATGACTTGGGGCTTCTTCGTTAACTTTCTTTTCAAAATCTTGAGTCACTAGAGGCAACGTGCCTCCTTCCATGTGCTGAGATATTGAAAATTCTGGAGTGTTTTCCTAGGCTAGAGTTGAGCTTGGAGGTTCTTGGCTTTCTACCATATCATATAGCGTCACGAATCTATTTCTCATAGCTTGGTTTTTGGTGGCCGAGGGGGCATTGGACTTCTTATTGTGCATGTGTTTGGAGGGAATTTTTGTGAATCCTTCATAATCCTTGGTTGTCGATTCAAATGGATCCTTCTTGGGTGCATTTAAGGGGAGTTTTCTGAAGAGGTACCCATGTTTGTGGAATTTCCTGCATATAAAAGGGACATGCTCATAGTTCAGCATTTGGATCTAGCCTATATCTTCGGATTCAAGGCCGATGACTTCTGGAAAAGAGCCAAAAATGTTCATGTAGACACAAATCCTTGCGAAATAGGTATGTCATCCTTGCCTGATTTGATCTAAGAGAGAAACAAATTTTCCCAACTTGTTTTCTATCTTGGCTAGGGTTTTTGGGTCTCAATACTCTTGTGGAAGGGAGTATAGGTGAACCCAAATAAGTGCCTAGGATAAATCCTCTTTATCGAGGTTGAAGCACTCTACGCATTATCTCATGTATAGACCAACAAAGTTGAAGAAGTAAGGGTTTCCTTCCATCACTGAGAAGAGGTATTATGCCAATGAGAAGATGACAATGAAGAAGTCGTTGGAGCTTAGTTTCACTTTGTAATGGCCTTAAGTTTCCAGCGCATGGAAATCTCATGGAGAAGGGCCTTTTCTATAGGTCATATACTGATAAATTTGCAAATGAGAGCATGAGTTCACATGTGCTTAATGTGAGCATTAAGTTGCATTGGAGGAATATGGATTATGGGTATCTCCAATGACTTGGCATGACATGTGTTGGATCCTTTGGCGGGCTGAGAGTCTAGCTTTGAGGGAATTGAAGCATCTTCCATTTTTTACTCCATGGCATCAGTATATTTGGACACAAGGGGATTCATTGTATGGCTAAGTTGTGGGTTGACAGATTGGTTGGAGGGGCTAGCAGTCCGTCCACCCGGGCGTACCATAGGTTGGAGGTCAGTAGTTGAGGCATTCGAAGCAGGTGGGTGGGGAGGAGAGGATAGCTAGGCGACAAAGGGAGGACACATAAACCCTAGCAGGAGATGTAGAGAAAGTTGCAGAGCAAGAGTGGGATCACTTTAGATTTTTCTTACTAATTCCTATATCCATATATATATGTTTATTCTTATTTATATATTTTACTTCATTTTATATTATATTTTATTGTTTATTGCAATTTTTGTTTTTGGTTTAAATTTGCAATTTTTATGGTTTATTTTAAATTCATTGTTTATTTTGATAATCGTTCCTCATTTTTTTAATATCTTATAGTTTATAATTACTTTAAAATAATAAATTTTAATTGGAGATCATTTAAATATTTGTGAGGAGTTCACGAGGTCTTGGATAGATGGTGATTAGGGGCTTTGTTAAGGAACTCCTTGGTGTGAAGTCACTGGTTCAATTCCTCGCCCTGATCGGGGTGATATATTGGAAATCATGAAGATAGAGTCCTACCAAGCTTACAAAAAAAATTAGTTGTGAGGAAATTTTTTCTTCTCTATTAGATTTAAATCCTGCTTTACAATGTGTTTTCTCTTAATTATATGTTAAAAACTATCATAATTCATGAGCATATATCCATTTGAATTTTGGATCTATCAAGCATCGAGAGGGATCAGACCTCTCAAGATGAAAGCGTATTTTTGAATGCAAAACTTGATAAATAAAAAAAAGCATTTACACCTTGAATGATTTTATTCCTCTTGGAACTTGATAAATCTGGAGTTAAGATGGGTCTATATTGATTCTTAAGTAAACACAATTAATGGACCTACATACCATCTAGCAAAACACCTAGCCAAGAAACTAAAACCGCTAGTAGGAAACACAGACTCTTTTGTCAAAGACTCAACACAATTCATTGAAGAAATCAAGAACATCAAACTTGATCAAAATGACGTTTTGGTTTGTTTTGATGTCACCTCACTATATACCAATATCCCCATCAATGATGCCATGGAGGTCATCTGCAAACTAACAGATCCAAACACATCAAAGCTCATAGAAATTTGCCTAAGATCAACCTTTTTCAGCTTCATGGAAGATATTTATGAACAGACATGTGGAGTTGCCATGGGGTCGCCCCTGTCCCCTATTATTGCCAATTTATTTATGGAGGACTTTGAAAACAAGGCCCTTATGACTGCACCCCTAAAACCTAAACTATGGAAAAGATATGTGGATGACACATTCATCATATGGCCTCATGGAAGAGAAACCCTAGAAACCTTCAAACAACACCTAAATAGTTTATCCCCTTCCATAAAATTCACTATGGAAGTTGAGATCAACAAAAGCCTCCCCTTCCTTGATATCCTCATCACTAGGAATGATGATGGCTCTATATCCCACCAGGTATATAGAAAAAAGACTCACACCGAACAATATTTACATGCCTCCTCACATCATCACCCTACCCACAAAATAGGTGTCCTCAACACATTAGCAACCAGAGCCCTTAGAATTTTTGACAGGGAACACCTAGAAAATGAAATAGAACACCTCACTAAAGTTTTCCTAAAAAACGGATACAAGAAACATCAAGCTATCAAAGCCATAAATAAGGCATACACTGGGCCTAACAAAAATAAAAACTTTGATAATATAAAAGGAAAAGTCAACCTCCCTTACATACTAGGGACTACAGACAAAATTTCTCGCATCCTGAAAAATAATGGAATTCTAACCACCTTCAAACCCTTAAACACTATCCGTAACTGCCTTAATCCAGTCAAAGACAAGATTGATCCTAAATGCCATAAAGGTGTCTACTTAATTCCTTGCTCATGCGGCAAACCCTATGTAGGTGAAACTGGGAGATCCTTTAGCACAAGAATCCAAGAACACTCAACTGACATTAAACACAATCGATCCAAATCCTCAGCTCTAGCTGAACATTCTGAAAAAACTAAGCACCAAATCTGTATAGAGGATACCCGCTTCCTAGCTAGAAGTGATAACTACTTCATAAGGAAATTCAGAGAAGCCATAGAAATTAGCAAACACCCTAATAACCTCAATAGAGACAATGGATGGACCATAAGCGAAAACTGGATTCCTATCCTATCATCCAAATCTACCCCTACGCAACTATAATCCTCCTCTAATTGACCTAAAAAAAAATAATAATAATAATAATAATTCTAATCCATTTTAACTAAATTAACACACTATGACCATAATTAAATATAATTTAACAATAATTAAAAATATCTTAACCATAAGAACTCCACAACCTAGGACAATATATAGGAAGCTTTAATAAATAATCAAGACATATAATTAAATTTAATAAAATTAAAACGTCCTAAAACGAATTAAAATTAAAACAAAAACAAATAGAAATATAACAATTAGAATTAATAAACAATTAGAATTAATAATTAATTAGAATAATAAAATAAATTAATATAATAAAATAAAGATAAGTATAACCCATATATATATATATATATATATATATATATATATATATATATATTTTAATTAATAAAATTAATTAAAATACATATACATATTTAATTTTAATTAATAAATAAATATGTATATGTACATATACATATTTAATTTTAAATAATAAATAAACAGTATTTTAATTTTATAAATTAATTAAAATTAAAATAATAATCCATTAAACAGAATAACTAAAGGGTTAATGAATAAAAGTATTTTAATTTTAATGAATAAAAGAATTAAAATTAAAAGAATTATTCATCAAACAAGAATAACTCCTAAAACAAAATAAAAATTAAAACATAAACATGACAATTAAAATTAATAAACAATTAAAATAATAAAATAAATGAAATAAATAGAAGTATAACCAATATAGATGTATTTTAGTTTTAATTAATAAATAAATATTTTAATTTTAATTTATAAATTAATTAAAATTAAAATATTTAAAATAATTAATTAATTAAAAAAAAAAGAATATAATTAAATTAATTAAATTAAATGTAATTAAATTAAATAAAATGAAACATAAAACAATTAATACAAATACATTTAAATAGAACAATTAAAAATAATTTAAACAATCTGTCGGCTAAGCATCTCACACATCTCTATATATTCAAGAATTAAAACCAGTCTTTCAACAATTCTTTCATACCCTGAAGATGAACCACTGTTGCTCGTTCAAAACGTCGATTAAAAAAGAAGTGGAATGCGATGGATCCGGAAGAAAATCTACATAAACATGAGACTCGCAAAAACCTCAAAGACAAAGTACAACACTATTTAAATTTATATAAATTTTAGTATATCGCTCTCTATGTAAAAATATTCTTATATCTATATATATATATATATATATTTCATTTCACTTGTTTTATAAATTTTATATTTTAATTTTTGAATGTGATGTGCATATCATTGATCATATATATATATATATGAATAAAAAATTATTATAAATATTGAATTATTATATGCTTATTAATTAAATTTAAATATGAAGTTATGAAGTTTATATATATAATTATAAATTTATTAATTAAATATATTAATTTTTTATATGTTGATTAATTATATATTATAATGGGTATAACAAAAATGAGCACTTCTATTAAGTCTACGGCAGACACAACAAAATACTCAGGAGATGATTAAAATTCTTTTCCATGCAATTATTTCTTCAAAGAAATACTGGGAGGTAGAACCAAATTTTTTGTTTTCAAAGCTATTACTATATATGAACTACATATTGCATATAGTCATATGGCTTGCAAAAATTGACTAACATAAGGATATATTTACAACAAGAGTTCATGGACTAAAGGGAGAGAAATCAACATCTGGGGGCCTATTAAGATCAATTAATATGTTTCCATGAGGTTGATTAGGAGCATTACTTGCAAAACTTTGATTTTCCTCTACTTCCATCTACATGTGCATGTTATTGATTTGCTTCCACAAGGCACCCATTTCATCATACTGCCATTGCACTTTGGCCTTGAGAGACTGGTGTTCTTCTACGAGGAAGACAATTGTGTTTGATTGCTAATGTATTTTCCAATTTAAATCCATAATTTCGAGGTGTGAGGCTTCTAGACTCCATGGACCCTTGCTTCCAATGTTGTTGCCACCTATACCTGTTAGAGATTATTTTCTAAGTGCCATTGTACATTTACCAGAAGAGGGGAACCAATTATCAACGAGTACCAAGTGACGGGTAGACCAGGGGTCAGCGGATGGGTGACAAAGAGAGGATGAAGGTATAGCGATAGACAATGTTTCCATATGGCCTAATATAGGAAATTGAGAGGACCAGGGAGGGGCATGGGGAGAAAAAAAAACCCTTGCTTTGAATATACAAAGAGAAAATTTTCAAGTCGAAAGATAGAAACTAAGAATGCAAAGGGTTACAATGGGAAAAGAAGAAATCAATCGTGAAGATAGAGGGATACTTGGAAGCGGGAGACAACTGAAATCGACTATGTATCTCTTCATAGCAGTGAGCTCTGGGACCAATTACTTGACCATGATTAGGAGTAATTAATACCTTCCATTAGCAACAGCCTGACATTCGATGTCCTAAAGAAGGTAGATGTAGTGCTTTGAACCAAATTGGAGGGAGTGGCAAGCTAGAAGTAAATATTCACCCCGCAATCAAACAAGGAATCTTACGACGCCCCGTATTTTACAAATATGCTTGAGCCTCTTTGCACATACCATACTATATTCCACTCGCCTCCAACATTACCATTGACTAGAAAATTGTTCCAGGATTTTCCCAATTCACCATAGAGAACACAGTAAAATGTAGAAATAATCTTCCAATTTAGGAAAATCTGTTGGCACCATAACAAACTAAACCTTTGTGGAGGACATGTACAGAGAAACCAAGTGTTACCCATATATTTGATTCCATAGCTGAATAATTAACACACAAAATATATCTCATTGCCATTAAAATTTATGATCAACCACCACTATGATGTCATCAATGCTTCAGGTGCCAAATCCAAGTTTAGGTTACGACATTGTTTGGCCTAAGCTCCCATCGCATGCAAGATCTTATGGAGAAGAGCCTCAACATGACATGCATGCTTGCCAATTTCCACCTTGACCCTTATGATACACCAAGTGGGTAATTCATGTACCATATTAATGGAGTTAAAATATGGAAGGGGGTGTATAATAGATATCAACATTCTTCTTTGCATACTTTTAAATTAGTGTTGGAAAAGTTGCTTGTAGAAATATGGTGTATAATTGCCACTGATCAAGAAATTTTAATCTAAATCAAGAGACACAATTCTACTCTACTGCTCTGCGAAATTCAATTCACAATTTAAAACGACAATCTCAGACATGCATTAAGAAATAACACACATGCACAATATTTTTCTAAGGGAAGAAAATGTTAAAAAGCCCTTAAGTCTGTTTGCATTAATTCAGATGAATAGACATGTATTACGATTTCTAGCTCAGTTTGAGCTCCACTTGCAAGTGAATAACCTATCTCTTTACTCACTGAGAAGCTATGACCCAGACTTAGTCAATTTCTGCCTTTGCTTGAGCCCCTATTTCCTCATTTAATTCCTGAGGAAATTAGGCCCCTATTATTTAGGAATTTCCTCCAAAATGATTACTTAATTCCTAAGGTTGATCATTTGACTGCATGCAACACCTGTAAACTCAAGAGTAGTTTACAACTGATGTTACAATGCCTTAAAATCTCCACCAAAGTTGCAAAACTTGAATTCTATGCATGCACTAGCTATTTTGGGATGATTGATCAGTTAACAAGATGATCACTGAGTTACACTGAAGTCCCACTGCACCACTGACCTTCCAGTAGTTCCTCCAAAAGTTAGAACTAGTTTAACTGAAAACAACTTGAAATAACTAACCTTTATTTCTACAAATTAGCAATAACACATGCTTAATTGAACTCTAACTCCTCTAACTTGAATTTATTGAGTAAATTGAGTGAAAAATCCATGTCACACAAGTTAACTACATCCAAGTTTTCTGTTGATGTGGAGATTCGAGTTTTCTCAATTTGACCAAGGCAAAATAAAATTGAGACTTTCTTGCTGCATTTTTCAACACTCCCTCTTAACAAGAAATGGATTATCAACCACCCCTATCCTGCACCTATGGAACTCGAACTTCCCTCTTAACAAGGCCTTTGTCAAAATGTCAGCATCTTGTTCCTCTTTCAGAATGTATTATAGCAACATTATTTGCCTATGCACATAGTCTCGTAAATGGTGATACCAGAGATCTATATGCTTGGATCAATCGTGAAATATCATATTTTCAAAGAGCTTGATACAACTCTGATTATCACAATAGATCACAGTTGGATCCATCATTTGATCAAACAATGCCATAAGTATCTTTCTAATCCAGATCGCCTCACATGTTGCTTGACTTGCAACCATGTATTCTGGTTTTTCCAAGCTGAGCACTACAAATCTTTGCTTCCTAGTGTACTAGGAAATAGATGCAGACCTAACACAAAAAATTCCACCTGATGTAATCCCCACCCAATCTGCATGTATGAAGCCAGAAAGCTTCACTCCCTCTGTCTGTTTGTACCATAGTCCAAGTTAGGTAGTGCCTCTGAGGTACTCTAAAACATGCTTTGCTACCTTCCAAAATAATTTGATTGGCCTAACCATAGCTTGGCTCTGTTGGTTGATTGCATAGCACATATCTGGTGGTGTGTTCACAAGATACAGTAGTGAACCCACTAGTTGTCGATAAATGGTAGCATCCACTTCTTCACCTGAAGTGGCATCCTCCTTCCTCTAATTGGTCGTTGGAGGTGTCTCCATGGGTTTACAACTCTCCATGTCGAATCTCTATAGTATCTCATTTGCATACTTTCCTTGAGACACAAACAGTTCCCTATTGCCTTGCCATTCTTCCAATCTGAGGAGGTAGTGCATGAGACCCATGTCCTTCATTTCAAATTCCCTTGCAAGGTCCTCCTTGCAAATATGATCAGCTACTCATCACCAGTTAAAATAAAATCATCAACATATTATACAATAATAAGCAATTTACCTTCTACCAAGATATGATAGAGGTCTGTATCTACTTCACTTTTGCTAAAGCCCAAACCAGTGAGATAGTTGTCGATCCTGGTGTACCAAGAATGGGGTGCTTGTTTGAGACTGTACAACACTCACTTGAGTCTGTACACATGATACTCTCGATCAAATGTCTCAAAACCTTCTGGTTGGTTGATGTACACCTGCTCCTCAATGACCACATTCAGAAATGTTGTTTTTACATCCATCTGGTGGATCTTTCACCCCATCTACATAGCCGGTGCAATAATTGATCTAATGGATGAGTACTTTGCTACAGGAGAAAAGGTCTCCTCATAGTCAATTTCCTCAACTTCATAGTACCCCTTGGCCACAAATCTAGCCTTATACTTCTCTTTGATTTTGTCTTCTACATGCTTAACCTTGAAGATCCATCTCGAACCCATAACTAGTTTATATGTTGGTCTTGGGACCACTTCCCAAACATTGTTCTTTACAATGGACTCATATTCCTCCGCCATTGCATCAACCTATACAGGTTGATATTTTGGTTCCTCGAAAGAGGATGGCTCAGTCTCTACAAGCTCAATCATTAGATTCATGTAGCCAGTGTACCGATCATGTGACCTCCTCTGCCTGCACAAATTTGAAGGAGCTCCCACATTCTCCCTCAGATACTTCACAAGTCTATTAGCTTCCCATGTTCTTTTCCTACCTTCTATGGATGTTTGTTCTTGAGTGGATGTCTCCACTCTCTGCTCCTCTACTTGTGGTTGCTCCACAACTTCTTAACGCTCCTCCTTTGGAGCTAAAATCTCCTCTTCTAGTGGGGTCTGAAGCTCCCTCTCAAGAGAGCACCACATCACCTTCACCTCATCAAAATTTACATCCGTTCGTACCACTGTCATTTTAAGGGAAGGTAAGTACACACGGTATTTGTGAGGAGTTTCTATGCAACCCACAAATACACCCAACTCTATTGTTGGCTCAAGCTTATTCCTTGATTCTTTGGAGACATGGAATTAAACATAGGCTCAAAAATCCTGAAGTGTGACACATCCAGCTTCCTCCTCGAGAAATCCTCCTCCGGTGTAATCATACCAGGAATCCGATGAAGACTTTGGTTCTACAAATAGACTATTGTGTTGCATGCCTTAGCCCACAAATGTAGATGTAGGCCTTGGTCATGTAACATATATCTCGCTACTCCCACAATGCTCTAGTTCTTCCTCTCAACTACCCCATTTTTCATGGGTTGTTGGGTGTTTTCATCTCTCTTCGAATTCCTTCTTTCACAAATAATTTTTTGAACTCATTAGAAACATACTCACCTCCATTATTTCTCCTAAGACCATTTACCTTCTTATCGATTTCTTTCTCAACTAGTGCCTTGAATTCTATAAACTTGGAGAATGTCTCATCTTTCTTCCACATAAAAAATATCCTACACTTCCTTGAAAATTCATCCATAAAAATGGAAAGTATGTGTGTCTGGTAGTGGAGGCTGTTGAGAAAGGTCCACAAACATCAGAGTGGATCCTTTCCAAGACTGCATGTGTTTTTTTGTCCCTATCATGGAATTTGGATTTTGCATACTTCCCCAAGGTACATCCTTTGCATATATCATGTTGCTCAAGTGATCCTTTGGGGAGTCCAGTGGTTATTTGATGCATAATCTTCAGGGAGACATGATGCAAATGGCTTAGTATTTTGTGCCAAATTTCATTGACATCATGGCTCTGCAATTTCTCTGCCTTACTGCTTAATTCAACACAATCTTCCACATCTATCTTATACAAGTTCTTCACACAAACCCTAATCTCCTTCACTTGTCCCATGGCTATGTGTCTCATGAATGATTTCCCTTTGCTGAAGATCACATCATAACCATGACCTTCCAAAACTACAACATAGATGAGATTTTTCTTTGGGATTGGAACGAACATGACATCCTTGAGTCTAAGAGGGTAGCCTGACTCCATCTGAAAGGTGACTGTACCAATATCAGTCACGTTGAACCTTCCGTCATCCCCCAACTAGATGTGCATATGGAGATATTTCTCCTCCAAGACACTAAAAAACTCTCTACACCTTGTCATGTGGAACAATGCTCCTGAGTCTAAGTACCACACGCTCCCCATCACTATGTTGGCCATACATGCGATAAGGGTGAAGTCAAGCTCGAACTGTGAAGCCAAAGCTTCACCTGTTTCTCCTCCTGAGGTCTTCTTGCTTAACTTTTTGTGTGGACACTTTGTGGCATATTTCTCGAATTCATGATTATTGAAGCCGCCTTAATTTTGGACAAGTCTTTCTTCTTGTCCCCTTGGTTGGATTCTAGTTTGGTTTGAGGTTTCTTCCCTTTTCCCTTCTTTCCCTTTCCAACAAATGCAAATTTTTCTTCATCCTCGCCCTTGGATGAAATCCCATCTCTAGTATTCTGTCACATCTCCTCTTTTACCAAATTAGACCATCAACGTTCCCAATTCGGTAATTTCTCCCTTCCGTTCATTGAGCCTTGGTAACTATGGAAGCTTTTGGGAAGGCCTAGAAGAGCTAGGCTTACCAAGTCATCTTCTCCAATGTTAACACGAACCCCACCAACTTCATCACGAACTTGTGAAAATGTGCTCAGGTACTGTGGGATAGTGTCATTATTCTACATCTTGATATTTTGAAGTTTGTCTTTGAGAGCCAACTTCCTATGGAAACTACTATTCTCAAACAATTATGTCAGTGCTTTCCACATTACGAAAAGATTTTTTTTCCCATGGAGATTTGAGACAATGTGGTCTCCAACTCCCACCAATATTATTCTCCTCACCTTGGCTACATCTTTCTTCCATTGGGATAGGTTATGTGTATCATATGCTTGTGGTTTTTCAATATTTGTCTTGACATATTCTAGAAATCCATTGTCATCCAACACTGTTTCCATGTGATCCTTCCATGCAATGAAATTCGAGCTTCCTTCCAAGGCATACTCTAATCTCAGTTCGTTGAAGGTCATTTTCCCAACTCTGAAGAGATCCTGCTACACTGAATCTGAAAATTTGAACCTCCTGAAAAACAACTTCGAAATTTCTGCTCTAATGTGAATCCTACTCTGATACCATGTAGAAATATGGTGTAGAATTGCAACTGATCAAGAAACTTTAATCTAAATCAAGAGACACAATTCTACTCTACTACTACACAGAATTCAATTCACAATTTAGAACAACAATCTTAGACATGGAATAAGAAATAACACACATGCACATTGTTTTAGGGAAAGAAACTATTAAAAACCCATTAAGTGTGCTTGCATTAAATCAGATGCATAGAGATGTATTACAATTGCTAGCTTAGTCTGAGCTCAACCTGCAAGTGAATAACTTCTCTCTTTTCTCACTAAGAAGCTCTGACCCGGACTTAGTCAATTTCTGCCTCTGCTTGATCCCCTATTTCCTTGCCCAATTCCTGTGGAAATTAGGCCACTATTATTTACGAATTTCCTCCAAAATGATTATGCAATTCCCAAGGTCAATCATTTGACTGCATGCAACACCTGTACACTCAAGACTAGTCTACAATGTTACACGGACTTGGAATCTCCACCATAGCTGGGGAACTCGAATTATCTGCATGCACTAGCTATTCTGGGTTAATTGATCAATTAACTAGAAGATCTGTGAGTTAGATTGAAGTACCACTTTACAATTGACCTTCCATTAGTTCCTCCAACATTTATAACTAGTTTAACTGAAAACAACTTGAAATAATTGACCTTAATTGCTACAAATTAGCAATCACACATGTTTAACAAAACTCTAACTGCTCTAATTCGAATTCACTGAGTAAACTGAGTGACACAAGCCATGTCACACAAGTTAACTGCACCCAAGTTGTCTGATGACGTGGAAATTTGAGCTTTCTCAACTTAACCAAGGCAAAATCAATTTGAGACTTTCTTGTTGCATTTTTCAATCGCTCGATTTTTTTTTTAAGAAGACCATGTTTGAAAAGAACTAAGTCATGGGATGTTTCACCATTCCAACAAATTATTGATGTCAACTTGGCTTGGTTTTAAGAGGCATGCAAGGTTTGCTTGCTCATATGCTTCCTTGTTTAAAAATCGAAGGATATGGAAGAAAGTCTTATGTTGAAAGTGATTGAGAGCCCCTAGAATTCTATGAAGGAGTAGCTTAATCTTATTATCATTAGGAAAAAAATCTTTATATAGATGTTGGACAGTGAGAAGAGAGTCACCCAAAATTACAAGCTTAGTAATCTCCATTTCCATTTCCAAACTTATCCCAAAAAAGAGCCCATACATTTCAGCTTGGTTGTTGATCCTCTTAACTAGCCCCCAAGAATACTTAGTCACTTGCTTTCCCTTAGAATTAAAGATAATCCCTCTTCCTCCTGCCAATTATATTTTTATGAATAGAAACAAATTATAATAGAACAAATTTAATTGAATTGATTTATTATTTTTATCTTTTTCTTCTTCTTTTTTTAATTTAAGCGACATTATGTTTTATTATTATTAATTTTTGATGTAATATTTCGTTTTAGAGACATTAAATGATCTTTTTCATATTGACTCCACATTAAATGTTACTTCTCTCAGTAATATATATATATATATATGTGTCAAAGATAACAAATTTTAATCAAAATCCTAATTTTTAAAATAAGAACTACAATACACATGAGTATACATGTTTTTCCAAAAAATAGTCATATATGCACAGGTATTTTTCACATTTATAAGAGATGAAATCTTTTAATCATAATTTATTACTAAATAAATCAGTAAAAGTTAGTTATATAATAATAATATAATTATGATAAAATTTCTTAAATTTTATTGAGATTTTTTTTAATTATTTAAAATGATATATGTTAATTATTTATTGTTATTAATGTTGCTAAATGTTTGATTAGTTTTGTGTGAACAATAGTTTTGTTTTGTTTGAATCTCTTTAAGTTATACAAACTAGTTTATGTGAAGGAGATTACCAAGAATGTCATCCAAAAGTATAAGGAAACATTCTTTCTCTTTCTCTCTCTCTCTCTATATATATATAGTAGTCACCATTGTTTTTAGGCATTTATCTAGTTGTTTTTCAACAAATGTGTAGTTTGAAGTTCCTTAGGTTAGGCACAATAATCTACATCAATGACTTCACTAGGGATGCCATCCACAGACATGAAAAACATCTTTTTTGTTTTTCCGTGATGTTTTCCTTAGAATATACATATAGTTTGTTTGTGAATTAGGTGTTTGAGAGGAGAAATGTTATCCTCTTCACCTGGGTTCAAATATCACTTATGACATGTTTGTTTTTAATAAACCAATTATTGATTGAGGCCAGAAAATTACTATCATTCTTGTTACTGCATATGGACTTGAGAGTGAGACAACATATTATAGATAGATATAATTCACTTGATTATTAAAAGGAAAATATGGATATAGATTTGCATATGGAAAAAGCTAGGCATTCATATATTCACATTGTTAAACTTTAAAAATAGCTTAAAAAAATTAAGCTTATACCAAAAGAACTATTAAATATTAATGCAAAGCACAACAATATTGTTAGAAAAATGTATTTAGGACAATTATTTCCTAAGGCTTGGTGTCTAGCCTAAGAAAAAGTGTCAAACATGGACCCCTTGACATAACTTTATGGGAAATAAAGCTAATGTGACTTTATGAGAGATAAAGTCATAAAGTGACTTTTTGAATAATAAATGAAAAAATGACTTAGGGGATAAAGTGACTTAAGTGGGTCAATGAGAGATTAAATCCCCACCCTTGGTCTCAATGGCTAAGATCAAATCTCAACCATTGGATCTTAGAGTTAGATCGCTCTTCATGAGGAAAACAAAAAGTCATCTCAAGGGAGGCAAAGGAACCATTGTCATTCATGAGTTTTGAATGGGGAGAAGAGAGTAGCAAGGAGAATTTGCACAATAGAGAAGAGGAGCTAGTGCAACAAGAAGGAGGGCATGAATCCCAAGGAGAGAGCATGATTTCTAAGGTAGGGTACAACACAAAAATCAAGGCAAACATTCCAACAATTGTACAATAGCTACAATGTACAAGTCAAGGAGGATATGGTGCATTAAATGCTTAGGTTGTACAACAAAAAAAGTAAGACAAATTTCAAGGAGAGGCATGAAATTTGAGGGTGTTTTGTTGCATTAATTGTAGTATGAATTAGCACGAAATTCAAGACAGTGGGCACAAGTTTTGCGGCAATTGGGCACAAAATTCGAGTTCATACAGCATTTATTGTTTTCTATTTGTACAAGTGGCACAAATTTCTAAGCAAGTAGGGTACAAAAATTAAGGCAACAAAGGCACAAAATCTAAGGAACTCTAGCACAAATTTTTAGGAAATATGGGCACAATTTCCAAGAGATAAGTCTGCACTTATTGTTGGTTTATTATTGCTGTAAAATTTCTGAGGAAAAAAATATCTCCTTTCCATCACTGATTTTCCTTTCGAGGTTTTTCCATTGAGGGGCCAATGTCCAAAAATTCTTGTGTCAAAATTTTGTGGGTTTGCTACTATTTTGTCTAAGCAAAAATAGATTAGGCTCTTGTGTTTTAATTTTGGAATTTACAAGTTTTTTATGACAACAACAAATTAATATGTGGGTTGGGAATTAAACTTGATGAAATTCCATGAAACTTGAAACAAGGTTGGGTATAAGTGAAATGTTTTTAAATGGTATCAGATCTTGGTGGCCAAAAGTGTTGAGAAAGTAATCAAACAATAAGCATAAACAAGTTTTGTGTTTGAGACGGACCAATTGTTTACCTTGTGACAGATTTTGATTTTATGTTGGGTTGAGCAGGTCAAATAGCTATAGGTTTGAGGGCCGAGGACAAGTTGAATAGGGTTGATTAGTCCATGGAAGGAGAAGTTTGTATTAGTACTTCAAGAATTTGAGTTGTGGGACATTGTTGAGAATGCAGTGACATATCCCACTAATCTAATATAATTCATAGAATTTAACAAGAAGAATGTCAAGGAAAAGATACTTCTCTTTGATGTCATAAAAGGTCACCTCATTCCCCATGTTTCAGGAAGACATTTTCTTTTGAGATGTGGGATTCCTTAATAAAACTTTACCAAAGTACTAATGGGAACATGAAAATGACATTGTGGAAAAAACTAAGGCAAACCAAGATGAAAAACACTGACACAATTTCATCATATCTCACTAAAATAACTCAAGTGAGAGATGAGTTGGAAGTAGTGGGAGAGGTCATTCCAGAAGGGCAATTGGTTATATCAACCTTGAGTGGTTTTTCCAAGAAGTGGGATGTCATTATTGATTGGATTGTATGCAATGAAAAAAATCTTGATCGAGGGAGATTGTGAGACAATTTCCATCAGGAGGAGATAAGACAATATGGAAAGAGTGGTAGCCAGCATGGTGTAGATGATGAGGAAAATGTTGCTCTTACAAAAAAGGGAAAAAAGAAGTCCAAGGAGGATGCCACAAGTGGGATGATTTGCTTGTTAGAAGATGGGACATTATGCAATGATGTTTCCTAACAAGAAGAAGAACATTGAAGATTTAGTAGAAGTGGATGGGTTTTCCACAAAGTTCTATAAGGATTTTTCCTTTGTGGTTAGTCTTTCCACTTGTGAGACATCTTCCAATTTATGGTACATTGATAGTGGAGCTCCATGCCATATGATAGGTGCCAGGGAGCATTTTATAGGTCTTACTGAGAGGACTATAGATCTTGAGGTGGTGCTTGGTGATGAATCCATAGTTAGAGAAGTTGGTATTGGTACCATATCCTTTCAGAGGGATTCATAGCCTCCCATGAGAGTGGTAGAGGTTTTATATGTTTTTGGGTTGAAAAAGAACTTGATATCAATTTCCTTTATTAAGGACAAGAGGTATGAGGTGGTGTTTCGTGATGGGAAGGTTCTCATGTATACCAAGGGATCTAGTATCACTTCGGCCAAAGTGATTGGGGTTCGTCATGGGAATGTATACAAGTTCATGTTCCATCTAACTAGAGCATTGGTTTATACCACCAACAGTAGTGACTTATGTGACTTGTGGCACTAAAGGATGGCCCACTTGCATCATAGGGATATGAGGGTATTGAGAGAGATTGCTACATGGTTACCATATTTCAGTATTGAGCACCAGGATGTGTGCAAGGGGTGTGCATAGGGAAAGTACATCAAGACCATTTTTCCAAGCAGTGATAGCAAAGTAGTAGGGATCCTTGATTTGATTCATTCTAATGTTTGTGGTCCTATGTCTTTTGTATCATTGAGTGGATATGAGTATTATGTCACTTTCATTGATTACTTCTCCAGGAAAACTTGAATTTTATTCATGAAGACCAAGGGTGAGGTCTTCAAGAGTTTCCAAGAGTTTAAAACTCTTTTAGAGAACCAAATAGGTAAGAAGATCAAGGTGTTGAAGTTTGACAATGGGGGCGAGTATACCTCCAATGAGTTTAAGGACTTTTGTGTAAGAGAAGGCATCAAGAAAGAGTTGACAATTCCTTACAACCCATAGCAAAATGAGGTTGCAAAGAGGAAGAATAGGGTCGTAGTTGGGCAGCTAACACTATGCTTCAATATAAGAGGCAACCTTTCTTTCTTTGGGTTGAAGCTTGTAACACTATAGTGTATTTGTGGAACAAGAGTCCACATAGAGTTTTGGGGAGCAAGACTCCTGAAGAGGGTTTTTTTGGGAATAAGCCTAAGGTTGGGTACTTTAGGATTTTGGGTGCCTGACTTATTCCCATGACATTGAGGAGAGGAGGACAAATCTAGAACCCACAAATGAGAAGGGAGTTTTTGTGGGGTATAGCAAGACCTCAAAGGCTTACCACATTTATATTCCTGCCTTGAGGAAGGTTTTTGTGAGGTGGGATGTGAGATTTGAGGGGGAGAGAGATTTGAGGAGGTCACCAGAATTGGATTAGGTAGAGAAATGAAGTTCTCAGTAGGGGAATTCACCACAGGGTACTGGACCACAAGGTACAAGATCACATGGGTCTAGAGGATCACAGGTTTCAGGAGTGAAAGGCTCATGGGTGATAAAATCTCAGGTTAAAAAATCACAGGGCAAAAATTCCTTGGGTACAGGTTCACCATTGAACACAGGTGCATTGTCTTCAGGGACACAATCTTCAAAGGAGGATATACCCACCCTAGTACAAGAGGCCACCTCGAGGAAGAGAAAGCCAAGATGGCTTCATGAGACTCAGAAGGAAGCCTGGGAGTAAGTGGGAAGTCCTAAGAGGGTTGTTACAGAGAGCATACCACCAGAGTGGTTTTGTAGTTATTTGGCCATGGTGAGTAGCATTGTTGAGTATGAGTCTTCTAGCTATGAGGAGGCAGTAGACAAGTAGGTCTGGAGGGATACCATGGTGGAAGAGTATGTTTTCATCATGAAGAATGATGTTTGGGAGATTATGTTGAGGCCTAAGAGATTAAGTATCTTATGAATGGAAAATAGAGTTACTAATCAAACAGGAACTGTACCGAGTTCTCTCTTTTTTAGTGGTTGCAAAAATCATCAGATTTTGAAAAATGTTGATTCATAATACACCTTTTTTTTAGCATATTTTTGAGACGTTAATTTTTCTTATGTATTAAGCAAGCACATTTTTTTAAATGTTAGTGATTTTCATGCCAATTTGAAAAGCATTGATGCAACATCAACCTCTTTTTGGTGGGGGCATATTTGTTACACTTTAAATTTTTGATGTATTAAGTTTGAATAAAAAAATTAAAATGTTGGTGATTTTCATGCAGATTTTGAAAAACATCAACCTATTTTTTAGGCATATTTTGTACACTATAAATTTTCTTATGTCCTAAGTATGCACAATTTTTTTTTTAAATATTGATTATTTAACTATTTCTCAAGTTGTCTTATTCTTCTTATTCTTTTTTGTCCTAAGATGTTACTTTCTTAAGGGTTTTCCAAACTTGGGTTTTTTGTTTTTCTTTCCAACGCTTTTTTATAATGAAGTTTTTAATTATTTTTTTGCAAACTTAAAAAAATATATATAGATGTTAGGATATTTTATATATTTATATATCGTTAATTAATACTTCAATACACATAAAATAATTGTCTCTGAAAATAATAATTTTAAACACGACAAAAAATACAAAAATTGTATATAGATATAATTTAAAAAAAACACATATTTTGAGACATTTTACTAAAAATGACATGTTAAATAACATATTTTTTATGAATAAATGAATAAAAAAAGTTAGAAAAATAGCAAATTTTACAAAAATTTTATGAATTTTGTATCCAAAGATCATGACATTTGAAGTTTTTTTTCCCAAAAAAAAAAATACTTAAGATAAAATTTCAAATAAAAATTTAAAAAAAAAAAAAAAAAATGTTAAAAAAAAAAGAAATTAAAAAAAAATATATCCTCAAACATAAAAATAAAAAATAAAAAATACAATTAATTTACCCCCGATCGAGGCGCAAGACGATACATATTGAAAATCCCAATGCATAATGGATCGTGTCTGGATCCCACAGCAAATCTTTGCCACCCTCCACATGCTCCACTCGCATGGTATGGTGGCAGTTCGTAGCAAGGTAATTAATTTGAGAAGGAAAGGTGGCATTAAGGCTTCAATGCGGCATGATCCCAACCTTTGTGGTGTTCATTCTGGTAAGTTGTTTGTTGGTGAATTGGTTCGGTATCAGTGCGATGGAGAGCTTGACCAGCCTCGACAGGAAACCATGTCGGCCCCTTGCAGAACCTAGGTTCGCTTTATGTGGGCTTCGCTTGTTTGTCTCGGGTATGTACTCAGTCCTTTGTTCCTCTTCTGTGTCATGGATCCTTTCTCATATATATGGGTTCTAGGGGACGAAAGATTTGAGATGTGTAGGCAGATAAGGAAGGACTAGTCCTGGGATATAGATTTAGTTGTCTCGGCTCTGAACGATAAATGTTATGTTTTCTTTACCCCTGTGTCGATTCTTTATGGAATTCTGTTAATTCATATGGGGCTTTTAATAGCTAGGCTCTTGAGATGTTCATGACTCACCTGGTTCTTCCTTTGGCATATCCAATCTAGGTCGTATATGCGAGTTTATGGTTCTGGACGAAATCCATTAAGGCCTCTACATGTGATTGGTTTAAGGTCTCTCTCTTTCTTCAATAGTTTTGGATATTGTATGACCTATGCCTACGGGAAGTTCTTCTCTCTTAGGGCCCTGATAGATAACCGAAGACGATTTTGGGTTTTTTTTAAGATGCAGCGCTTAACATTGTTTATCCTGACAAGTGCTCCGGCAGAGGGCATCCCTTCTCCACTCCTAGGTCCTAGACTTTGGCTCGCTCAAGGTTACTTGTTCGTCTTTTAGTTAAGTGCTTGCGGGTTGATAGTTGGGTATTTCAAAGTAAACCACATGGCTCGTCCAACAACTAGAAAAAGCAGAGCCACCCGTGGCTCCAATGGTTGTGGGAAACATGTTAAATCAGAACCTTATAATTCGAGTTCCTCCTCTGGTAAACTCGTGGACAGAAGCCCAGCTCTCGGATAATTGAGGACGCAGCAAGGGCATACCATGTAGGCTTGACCCTGGCCCACCAACTTATAGCTCAATGGGAAGCTGAGCTTAATGAGAAAGCAGGTATTCTCAATCCATATTTGAAAGAATAGCAGGATTTGGTTCCAGACCCAGGCCATTCCCGGGGTCGCACCTCCCAATACAAGCAAACATTGTGCTTGTATTGGATGATGAAAAGCCTCCTGATGAAAGCACTGGAACATATCCCCTCAAGATCGGTCACGCAAGTCGTGACAATCCCAGATTATAGTCAAGATTTTCAGTAGTTAAAATTTCAGCTACAACAACAAAGTGGTCGCCTCAATCGCATTGAGAGGCACATCCCTTGCATACCGCAATTTGAACTCCCTGGATCGACTGCTAAAGATCTGGCCCCAGTTGATTCTGCAGAAGATGAATAGTCTGATGGTTCCCCTCTGTTTTAGTTTATAGTATATGCAACAGTTTTTGTATGTCCAGTATTTCTAGTATGTTTATAGTTATCTAGATGTTAGGAAGTTCAAAGACAATCAAACATTGATAGCTTGGATAGATAGACTGATTCTATATTGTTTTTGGATGACTTATCATGCTATTAGGTGGCCAACATATCTAGTTTCCCTCTGGGCAGGTTGAGGCCACCTAACCATTCTGATGGTGGATGTATCGTGCCCATTTTTGTGAAAATCAATGAAAAAGAAAGGAACGACCAAGCTTACAAAAAAAAATACAATTAAAAACAAAAATCATTAAAAACATTAAAAAAAAAATAACAATATTAAAAACAAAACAAAAATAACAATATTAAAAAAAAAAAAAACATTAAAATAAATTAAAATAAAACATTAAAATAAAATAAAATAAAACATTATATATATATGGCCCCCACCCACGGCCCCTCAAGGGCTGGCCAATTTCGGTAATTGGTCAGTGCCGGCCTAGCCATGGGTGGGGCCATCTTAATTATTATTATTTTAATTTTTTTTAATATTTAAAAATCTATTTTAAATTAATTTTTTTTTACTTAATGTTTTTTTTTAATTTAATTTAATTTTATTGGTAGGAGGATGGGCATATTTGTTTGGGACAGGGCACGTATGTAACATACATTCTGTAGAGATTTCACGTGGAGGACTGTAGATCCATGACCACATCTATGATTATCAACTAGAAGAAGCTTCATGCTTCTGAGTTCGAGTTGGTTGATCCCACAATTTATCATCAGTTGAGAAGCTCATTGATGTATCTGGTCAACACTAGGCCAAACATTTGTTTTGCAATCAACAGGCTCAGTCAGTTTATGATAGAGCCTAGAAGAGTGCATTGGGTGGATGCAAAACAAGTGCTTCGATATATGTAGGGGATAGTGGACTATGGTCTATACTATGTTAAGGGGGATGGAGTTAGGTTGAATGGCTATATAGACTTTAATTGGTAAGGATGTGTTAGTGATAGGAAAAAAACTTATGGGTGTTGTTTCAAGTTGGTTTTGACAATAATGTCATGGTTCAACTAAAAATAAATATCAATAGCACTAGGTTCTACCAAGACCATTGTTTTAAAATCGACCAGATAGAACCAGAAATTTGCCAAACCAGTCGGTCAGATGCCTGAGCTTGTTAATCAAAGCAATAAACTTGATTCATGGCTGGCAAATATCATTTAGGTACCAAATTGGCCGGTTTGGTACCTAACTAGTCATAACTGACCGATTTTGTAAAAAATGGCCACCTTGAATAAGCATGCACTGGTTTTGTAATTCTAAAGCAAAAGACATGTTGTTGGTGAGAGGGATAACAAGCATTAGAGAATTTTTGAGGTAAAAAATGGGTCTCAAAACTAAAATGTACAATCAAAATCAACTTTATAAGAACCAATAGGATTTAAGATGGTGGCGTCAACCATGGGGGATGATTCACCATTTTTGGAGTAAAAAAAAAAAAAAAACTATTTTTCCAACTTATCTCCCTACGGTTTTACTCAAATTTTGAGCAAAAACACTCATTGGATATGAAATTTAATTCTTTATCCAATGAGTACCCATGTTGCATACTTTCAATGGACCCTGCTACACGTAAAAATGAGAAATACATGAAAAACATGATTTCAATCACATATTTTCATGTATTTCTCATTTTTCATGTAGTAGGGTCCATAAAAATATGCAACATTGGTACTCCTTGGATGAGGAAATTCCACATCCAACCAGTGATTTCACTTAAAATTTGAGTAAAACTATAGGGAAATAAGTTGAAAATACGAGTAGAAAAATTGTTTGTTTTTTTTTTTTTTTTCCACTAAAATTTGATGACAAAGTCTAATCTTATTTTATTATTTCCACTATTGTATAATATTCCTTAGGAGGCCCATTTTAGACCTCAAAATTTTTCTAATGTCTAAATTTTCCACTCCCAAGGTGCTCTCTTGATGCTCCCTGACACATCCTAGATGTTTCATAATGGTAATGTTTAATTGAGAGTGACATTCTCCTTTATCTTTCCTTTTCATCTTTTTACTTAAATTTTTAAAATTGCCATGAAATCACAAGAGTAGTTCCAACTTCATTGAACTTCATATGGATAAAATAGAATTTCATATTCAACAAACTTAACAATTTTTATGATTTCAAGATCAATGAGATTGTGGCATTTCATTAGATTATATCACATATTGTTGAGAAATCTAAAGGGAAGTGATTAGAGTGATTTATCTTTCTTTTGTAACTGCTTGTGATGTCTTTTTACTTATCTTACTTATTAGCTTCACTTATTATTATTATGTTTGTGTATCATCAAACAACTACCAAAAACAAAAAGAACAAGAACACGGAATATAAGCTGCAAGCCAGGGCCAAAACCTCTCCACTTGAGAGGAAAACACGTAAATCTATTTTCTTCTTTATAGATTCTTCAATTGATGAATTCCAAGACCTTTAGACCAAGACCAATACCCTTCAAGACCAAGTCCAACCTTTCCGGATGATGTGCTTTCCTTGTCCAATTCAAACCTAGTCAAATCTCTTCTAGTAGCACAACTTCGACCTCTAGCTGAAGAATTTCAACCTCCACTGTAGACCTAAAATTTTTGGCCCTTTTGCAGTTGTTGTTTCCACACGTGTGAGCTTCGTTTAGCCTCCCAGGACTTCCTTAGACCTTCGCTTGGATTTCTCTAACTTCTAGATCTTGTGGATGGATTCTTGTGACCTTTGCTTGACCTTCTTATCTTCTCTTCTTTAAGATTGGACTTGTAGAGGAAAACCCTAGACCTACTGCAGAAACCCTAGCCTTCCTTCGCACGTGTGAGAGAGAAATAGCCCAAAACCAAGTCTTCTTCCACTTCCTTCTTCATTGAATTCTTCATCTTCTTCCTTCACTTGAATGAGTGAGAGATGTATGTGCTCCAAGGTCGAGTTTCCTCCTTTATATAGGCTTCTTAAACGTGGATGTGGCTCCTCAAATTAGGTCGTCTTACCAGCTGCCAGCTCGACTTGATATTGGATGGTATTTAGATACTTTTAAGGACAAATAATTTTCTTTACAAGTTACAATGTGCTCGGAGGGGTCTTAAACTTATGACAATGACTCTTTTGAATTATTGACCTAGGTCAAACCCTAGAAGCACTCAATGGGTGTTTGACCTAAAAAATAAAAGACCTTGAGCATGAAACCCATGCTCCAAAATAATAAAAATAATTTTCTTTCATTTTACAATTTACAAGAACCAAAATTACTTTTCATATTTATGAAGACCGAACCTCGTTACACATTTTTCAACACTCCCTCTTAACTAGGGTGGTATTCGTAAATGGTACATGGACATTCTCAATCTGAAGAGATCTCATAAGAAGAATCAGATTGGTAACCCATCTATTTAGCATCATAACAACTGACATTGTATTATAACAAGGCCTTGACTAACAACTCTATCTCTCCATAAGATCATAGTACAATGATGGCGAGACCAATGATTTATAGACACCATCATTATTGTCTCTCAAGGTACATACCCCACCCGGGTGTTCACAGAGTATGACCTTCCTTCGACTATTCTTATCTCGGATAGCTAGTCCTCAAAGAATATCGGTCCACGACTACTCTTAACATGGATGCCCTACCTCATCCTCAAATAGTATCATATGTCAAATGTTTACCCAATCTCCATTCTGTCTTCCCAAGTGAAGAAAAAAATGATGGGCCTATCTCTCCCTCTCAACTTGGGAGGATACATCAACCAATCCAAGCTTGTTTCTCAAATACACAATCTTCTTATTAGGAAGAAATTTTGTTAATATGTCAGCTACCTGCTCATCGGTGGAAATATATTGTGGTTGCAACACACCATCTTGTACTAGCTTCTGAATGTAGTGATACTTGTTGTTGATATGCTTCGTCTTTCCATGAAACACTGGGTCTTCAGACAATCAAATACAATTGGTGTTATCACAATGTATCATTGTAGGGTCCATAGATCCTTTAAATAGGTCATATAGTAGCTTCCTCAACCAGACCGCTTCTCTGCTTACTTCACACGATGAAATATACTCTTCCTCAACACTCTCAAAGTAACTATATCTTGCTTTCTACTCATCCATGATATAATGGAGGATTCCAAACTGAAACATCCTCCTGTAGTGCTCCTTCCATCTTGCTCACTGCCTCCCTAGTCAATATTTGTATATCCAATAAAGTGGAAATCATTCCTCCTATCATATTTCAAGCAATAGTGGATGGTTCCTTGTAGATATCTCAAAATATGTTTTATTGTTATCCAATGATCTTGCTTTGGCTCCACTTGGAATTGATTGATAACATTTACTGCAAATCATGTGTCTGGTCGAGTATTCACCAAGTACATCAAGGAGCCAATCAATTTTCTATACTTGGAAGGATCCACAGGGCTCGATTTAGAACTCCTTAGTCTTTTCAAATTTGTGATCATTGGGGTTGTCATTGGTTTGTAATCCATCATGTCAAACTTCTTCAACATCTTGATCACATACTTTCCTTGACCTAGATAGATCTCATCAGGTCCTTTCCAGACTTCTAGTTCCAAATAGTAGTGCATCAACCCTAAAACCTTCATCATTGTCAAATTATGCTGCTAGTCACTTCTTACATTCTTCAATTCGACCTTCCACACTTGTCAAGAGAAGGTCATCCAAATACAGAAGAATGATTATCATATCTCCCTTCACCACCTTAATATAAAGGTTTGGATCAACAAAACTCTTTGTGAAGCCTAATCTCTGAAGGTATGCATCCATCCTAGCATGTCATGCCCTTGGTGGTTGCTTGAGGCCATATAGACTTCCTCATCAATTGTTCTATATAGACTTCCTCATAAATTGTGTCATTCATGAATGCAGTTTTGACATCCATTTGGTGGATGCTCCATCCCATTGATGTTGCCAAAGAGACCAACGAACGTATAGTTGTATACCTTGTTTTAGGAGAAAATGTCTCTTCATAGTCGATGTCTTCTTGTTGAGAGAAGCCCCTAGCCAAAAGTATCGTCTTGTGTTTATCAATACTTCCATTCACTGCATGTTTGATCTTGTAGATCCATTTGGAAGTTACCACAAATTTGTGCTCAAGCCTAGGTACAATCTCCCAGACTCCATTCTTCATTATAGATTGATATTCTTCATTCATGGCATCCTTCCATTCTTGGTGATTGGCAACTTCTTCGAAAGTGGATGTCTCTACTTCTATTAGTTTTGTCATGTAGGCTACATACCTAGAGTATCGTTTGGGCTTCTTTCTCTCCCTGAATGTGCCTTGAGCTGCTCCATGACCTTCTGCATCAAGTAGTGTAGACTTCAACCAGTTAGGTCTCTTTCTAGTTTCGGGGATAACCACGGGTTGTATAGGTTCACTAGGACCTTCATCTTCATGATTTGATTATTCTTCTTCAAACACTGGAAGTTCTTCATCATCAGAGTCAATAGGGAGATCCTTTGATTTATTTAATGCAATACTTTCATCAAATATCACATCTCGACTGACTTCTATTCAGTGTCCTTCCTTTATGTAGATCATATAGGCCTTAGAGGAGTTACTATAGCCAACAAAAGTTCCCTTCATGCCTAGTTGATCCGGCTTCTTTCTTTTCTCCTTAGGCATATGAATATAGACAGGACAACCAAAAATTCGGAGATGATCTACGGTAGGTTTCTTCCCAGTGAATACTTCTTCAAGAGTTCTGTTATCCAGTGACCTGTGGGGACTTTGATTTTGTATGTCTACAATTGTCTTTGTAGCTTCACCCCACATAATTTTTTGTAAGTCTTGATCATGTAACATTGCTTTTACACTTTCTTCAATGGATCGGTTCTTTCATTCTGTAATTCCATTTTGTTTGGGATTATATGGGACTATCAGCTCCCTCTTAATCCCAAACTCCTTACAGAAAGCTATGATTTCCTTAGAGCTATATTATCATCCATTATTAGATCTTAATATATTGATTCTTCTTTCTATAAGGTTCTCTACTTCAACTTTGAATTCTTGAAATTTTGTAAATACTTCATCATTAAGTAAACCCAAGTCTTACTTGAATTATCATCTATAAATGTGACATAATATAGATAACCACCAAGTGATTGAGGAGTCATAGGACCACGAACATTGGAATGAATAAGATCCAAGATTTCTTTTGATCGTGAAGCACTACTTCTAAATGGTTTCTTGGGTTTCTTACCCAATGCACATCCTTTGCATACTCCTTCATGATATTCTTTTAGTTTGAGGATTCCATCTACTATTAAACTTAGAGTTGGAAGGATTTTGAAATGGAGATGACCAAATCTTCTATGTCACAGCTATCATGGGCTAATTTCAATGTGAACAAAGGCTTGAGCAACAGGAGATATCAGCCTGTAAAGTCTTTCTTCACGAATGCCAATCACTCTAGCATGTTCTATGCTTGAGTTTTTACTCCATACTACAACTTATCCATCAATGAAAGCCACTCTATCACCTTTATCTTCTAGACTAGAAATGGAGAGTAAATTCTTATGCAAACCTGCAACAAACAAGATGTTGTTGAGATAAATATTGCCTTCATTATCTAGTTCTATCGAGGTTGATCCAATTCCTCTTACGGGGTAGCTCTTATTATCTCCAAGTTCTACGAAGTAAGAAGATTTTCCTTTTGACAATGTCTTTAGTTGCTTGTCATGACCAATCATGTGTCTTGATGCACCACTATCAATCAACCAAATTTTCTCATCTTGAAATGTGCCAGTGAGTGCCGAAAAGAGTCCTTCATCCTTTGTCTTGGTCACTTCTTTCTTTGGAGTAAATAGAAGATTCCATGCTTCCATGATACCTTTCTTGAGATGGCTTGCTACCTTTGAACACTTTCTGAGAAACTTCTTCAATGTAGCAAAGATCTTCATAATTCCCTTAGGCAACCTTAGCTCTGATACCATATTGAGAAATCTAAAGGGCAATATTTAGAGTGATTTCTCTTTCTTTGATAACTGCTTGTGATGTCTTTTTACTTATTTTACTTATTAGCTTCACTTATTATTATTATGTTTGTGTATCATCAAACAACTACCAAAAACAAGAAGAACAAGAACACAAAATATAGGTTGCAAGCCAAGGCCAAAACCTCTCCACTTGAGAGGAAAACCCACAAATCTCTTCTCTTTCTTATAGAGTCTTCAATTGACGAATTCCAAGACCTTTAGACCAAGATCAATAGCCTCCAAGACCAAGTCCAACCAATCTGGATGATGTGCTTTCCTTGTCCAAGTCAAACCTAGTCAAATCTCTTATAGTCACACAAATTCGACCTCCAACTGCAAAATTTTGGCCTCCACTGCAGACCTGAAATTTTCGGCTCTTCTGCAATTGTTATTGCCACATGTGCGAGCTTCTTTTAGCCTCCCAAGGCTTCCTTAGACCTTCGCTTGGATTTCTTTGACTTTTGGAGCTTGTGGATGGTTTCTTGTGACCTTTGCTTGACCTTCTTACCTTCTCTTCTTTAAGATCAAACTTGTAGAGGAAAACCTTAGATTTGTTGCAAAAACCCTAGCCTTCCTTCGCACATGTGAGAGAGAAATAGCCCAAAACCAAGTCTTCCTCATCCTCTTCCTTATTCGTTGCCTTCTTCCTCTTCTTCCTTTGCTTGAATGAGTGAAAGAGGTTTGTGCTCCAAGGAGGTCGAGTTTCCTCCTTTATATAGGCTTCTCAAAGATGGACGTGGCTTTTCAAATTAGGCCGACTTGCCAGCTACCAGGTCAACTTGATCTTGGAGGGTATTTTGACACTTTTAAGGAAAAATAATTTTCTTTACGAATTACAATGTGCCCGAAGGAGTCTTCAACTTATGACAATGACTCTTTTGACTTCTTGACCTAGGAAAAACACAGAAGCACTCAATGGGTGTTTGACCTATAAAATAAAAGACCTTGAGCATGAAAACCATGCTCCAAAAATAATAGTAATAATTTTCTTTCATTTTACAATTTACAAAAATTAAAAGTACATTTCATATTTATGAAGACTGAACCTTGTTATACATTTTTCAACACATATGAGGGTATGTGATTGACATTTAATCAAGAGCATCAAGCCTTATATGTACCCTAGTGTTGGTGGTGTTGATTATTGAACTCCATTTTCATGGCCTTGGAAAAATTGTTATTATAGGGAAAATTGATGGGTTATTATCAAGCAATTAAGTTAATGTGGAAACACGAGTTTGATGACTAATCATGTTGATTAGTGATTTGTAGTAGGCTAGTGGCCTAGTAGCTTTATTTGTAGCATTGTTTTTGGACTTTAGAGGCCATTTAGAGCCTCATTGCTTATGTATTTTGTTGATGATATGTAGTGCACTCGGTGCCATTTTGATATATGCACCCTTACATGGTATATCGATGCGCAGACTTTGCATAATTTGTCTCTAATGGTTTCGAATCATGATTTGGAATCTTAAAAGTATTTGTTTCATTAAAAAACTAATTATTTTATGTATTTTTTTCAAATATGATTTATTGAATATGGTTCAATCTGACTCTGGTTCGAATCATGGTTAAATAGGCAACTGTTTCAAAACCCAGTTCTTGATTTTAAAAGTATGGCTAAGACAAAGCACATAACAACTAGTTAGGCTAGTTGTGAGACCATTTGGTTTTGCAAGTTGTTAGTGAGCTTATTTGGTGAACAATTGAGGCTTACAATGATTCACTGTGATAATTAGAGTGGTATAAAAACTCATGGAGAATCCAATTTTCATGATAGGTCAAAACATACAAGGATCAGATACCACTTCGTCCATGACTATGTTCAAAGAGGGACAATGCAGCTTGAGTATATATCCATTGATGAACAAGTAGTCAACATTTTCATGAAGTCCTTACCAAGTGGCAAGCATGTCTACTTTAGAGAAAAGATGGTAAGAAACACTTTCCTCTAAGAGGGAGTGTTAGAAAAGCATACCTAGGACAAATGTTTCCTAAGGCTTGGTGTCTAACCTAGGAAAAAGTGTCCAACATGAACCCCTTGACATAACTTTATGAGAAATACAGTTAATTTGACTTTATGAAAAATAAAATCATAAAGTGATTTTTTGAATAATAAATGAAAATGTGACTTAGGAGATAAAGTGACTTAAGAGGGTCAATGAGAGATTAAATCCCCGCAATTGATCAATGGCTAAGATCAAATCTCAACCATTAAATCTTAGGGTTAGGTCACTCTTCATGAGGAAAACAAAAAGACATCTCAAAGGAGACAAAGGCACCATTGTCATTCATGAATTTTGAATGAGTGAGGAAAAGAGAGCAATAAGAAGAATTTACACAACAATCAAGAGGAGCTACAACAACAAGGAGGGCATGAATCCCAAGGAGAGGGCACAATTTCTAAAGCGCGCTACAACACGAACTGAGGCACACATTCCAACAATTGTACACCTACAATGCAAAAATAGAGAAAGATATTGTGCATTAAATGCTCTAGCTATACAACAAAAAAGCAACATGAATTTCAAGGAGTGGCACAAAATGTGAGGGGGCTTATGTTGTATTAATTGCAGCTGAATCAACACAAAATTCAAGGCAAAGTGGGCACAAGTTTTGAGGAAGTAGGGCACAAAAATCAAGGAGTTTATACAACATTTATTGTGGTATATTCATACAACAAGTGGCACAAATTTTTTAGCAAGGAGGGCACAAAAATCGAGGTAGAAAAGGTACAAAATTCAAGGAAGAACTCATACAATTTTCTAAGAATTTTGGGCACAATTTCCAAGAGATAAGTCTGCATGCATTGTTGGTTTGTTATTATTGTAAAATTTCTCTGAGAAATAAAAATATCTTCTCTCTTACTAGTTTTTTCTACAAGGATTTTCCTAGGGATATTGCCCAAAATTTTGTGTCAAAATTTTGTGAATTTGCTACTGTTTTGTCTCAACAAAAGTAGATTAGGCTTGTGTTTTAATTTTGGAATTTACAAGTTTTTAATGACAATAGAAAATTATATGTGGGCTGAGCATTAAACTTGATGAAATTCCATGAAACTTGACGTCGAGTTAGCTTTAAGTGAAATTTTTTTACAAATATAACATAAACATAACATTCAATAACCATTAACACAATTCCAACATATGATGTCTAGGGTCATATGATCATTTATGGTTGGTACCAACCAATTGTCTTGTCCTCAACCACAATCAAAAACCTAACTATCAGTTGTTAATGGATGATGCTTTGTTACTTTAAAAAGGCCAAAAGCAAAGATGAAAAACTTATCATTTTGCATTGTCAAAAGAGGCCAATTGTGCCAACCACCTCTAATGAACCTATGGTCTAACCATATGGGAAAGCCTATCATTTCCATGTTGCATATGAGATTCCAAGAGCCCCTTTATTCGTAGTACAACCCCACCCCAAAACTCTAATAGCTTTTTTTTAAACAAACCATCTCAAAATTATTTTTCCATACCTACATTGAGATAAAGATAATTAAAACATATGCTAAATCACACTATGTGATAGATTCTTCGATCCCTCAGTGGATCCTATAGGGCTCCCTATTAATTAAATATCAATTTTGTTACCTAGGATACACAAATATGAATAAAGACAAAGCATAGAGGTTGGATGAAGATAGAAGAGAGATTACATGCATTGCAACCAATTATAAAATGTGTGGTTACATGTAAAGGGTCAATGGAGATGTTCTTCACATGTAAGATCATGAAAATTTTAAAAATTCTAGTGAAAATGAACTCATCAATTTAGCTATTTTATGTGTTCACTTCATTTGTAATATCTAACATTGTTAGGATATTCCGACACATAGGAAATAGTTAAGTACAACTTGGTCTAGTGTAGAGTTAGGTATAAAGTTAGGTAAAGTGTGTTTCTTTACCGTTGTACATTTTGTAACTTACAATCCGACGGTCACGATATGTAGTGATCCGACGGTTCATTCTCTCCTCGGTATTACCGATACTTGATCCGTGGCTTGACACCGGATTGGTCCATGAATTCTATTTAAAGCCCATGGAGGGTCATTTGGAGGGTAATCCGTGCATGAGAGAAACATATGTAAATTTTCATTCTTTTATTAATAAATTGCCTGAAGTGGCCTCGTTGGCTCAGGCCGTGGACTGTTTCCCTCTTTGAGGGTTTTAACCACGTCAAAATACTGGTGTATTGATCTGCGATCTGGTTGTGAGCGGTGTCCTTTTGGTGTTCTGTCTGAGGAACTTACCCTGTAAATTCCTACATGGTATCAGAGCTATTTGAGGGCCGCGTCCATTGGTGATCCAAATCTGAAGCCGGTAGAACTGCATCCGACTGTCGTTTTCTAGATCTGTTGTTTCTGACTGCTTTCAGGCCGAGAGGATTGCTCTGTTGTGTTGGGAGCATCTGTTCTAGTGAAGAACCCCTTTCGTTTCACGCAAAAAGGTTTTCGGTAGCCCTAGCTGCATCATTTTTAAGATCTGGAGGTATACAGTGTTTATTTGCAGTTTACTGTTATTTTCTCTCTGTTTATTTCGGTTTCGGTTTATTTAGCTTTTTTATTACCGGATCTATACCTTTCATTTCTGCGTATGCTCTTTGCCTTGCGACTCTGTGCGATCTGGGCAAATCAGAAACAGAAAGGAAGGATTTTTCTCATGCGTATGCTCTTTTCCATGCGCCTTAGTGTGATCTCGGAAAATCAGAAACATTGAGAAAAATATTTAGTTTTTCGGCTAAAGCTAACTTTGAGCCGCAAGGTTCATTTTTGAAAATATTTAGTTTTTTGGGTAAAGCTAACTTCGAGCCATAAGGTTCGTTTTCTTTGCATGTCCGTGTTGGGTTTTTTGTTTATTGTTTTGTAGGGAAAAAGAGCTTTCTCAAGGCAAGCACGCAACCCAAAGCCCCCCCCCCCCCCTTCTCTCTCTCTCTCTCAAATGTTTTGTATAGATCAATTGGTTCAAAGCTATTTTAAGAGAGTAGAGGTCTTGGGTTCAAGTCTCCATTTTGTGGGGGCAGACATTTTCATTTCCGCACATTCCGGCACTTCGTCGGCAGCTTCAACAACTTTTTTTCAAAAAGCCATAACTTCTTCATCCGGAAGCCGTTTTCAGAGCCGTTTTTTTTAAACCAGCCTAATTTTTCGAGATCTATCCATTGGAATACTTATTTTCAGCATCTTTAGCTTCAGTTTCCGTTGAAATGGAAAGTCAATACCAAGTTACCCTTGACAGTACCAACTACTTCCAATGGTTGGCTTACATTGAGGATTTACTTAGAAGTAAAGGTCTTTACAGAATAGCCTCAGGCCAAGAAAAGAAACCAAAGGATGAAGATAAAGCTGCTAAATGGGAAAATAGGCAAGATCAAGCACGTGGATTGATAGGGATGTCTATTTCTCCAGATCTTAGATTCCATATTACAGAAATTGATACTCCTAATGAAGCAATGAAACAAATCAATAAAGTTTTTGGGATTAAAAATGAAATTAGAGCCCATCAACTTGAAAATGAGTTGCTTACATTGGACCCTAATAATTTTTCCTGCATTGAAGATTTCTTGTCCAAGTTCAAGACCCTTAGATATCTTTTGGAAGGTGTTAAAGTTAAGAAATAAGATAGTAACCTTATCTATTCCATTCTTACAAAGTTGGGACCAGCCTACTCTGTGTTTGTTTCCACCTTCTATTCTACAAGAGAAGCCTTCATTTCTCAAGGAACAGACTACAAGCCCCCTTCCTTTGACTCTTTTTGTGATTCTTTAATAAGAGAACAAGAAAAACTCTTACACCTTGGTCTTCTTAATCTTGGAAACTCTTCCAAGAAAGCGTTAGCCGCCCAGCAGCAACCAAATTCAAAGAATCCTAAGAAGTCATATCCTAAAAAGAATGGTCCTAAACCAAACAAGGGTCCTAAGCAATTTCAGCCCCAAAATGAAAAATCATTTCAACAAAATGATAAAACAAATAAAAACAAAGGGAAGAAGACTGATAGACATTGCAATTTTTGTAATCGAGATGGCCACTTAGAATCAAAATGCTTTAAGAAGATGGAAGCCTTGGAAGCAGCAATGAAGAAGCATAACATCCATTTGGGGCAATCTTCAACTTCAACTTCATCTTCAGGAATGGCACTTTCTGCATGTGGTTGTCAAGCATCTCGGTCTGGCTATGCATTAAATGTATCTTCTTCTTCTCATTCTCATGAGTGGCTCATTGATTCTGGAGCTTCTTATCACATGGCCAAAAACAAAGCCATGTTTTCTTCTTTAAATGATTGTAACACCAAAAATATATATGTTGGTGATGATAGATCTCTTAATGTTGTAGGGACTGGAACTGTTCATCTAGACAATGGTCAGTTTAATGATGTATTATGTGTTCCAACCTTATCCTGCAACCTTCTATCTGTATATCAGATAACTCATTCAGGTGAAGGTAAAATCGTTGAATTTTCACCTCATGATGTTGTAATCAAGGACTTAAGAGATCCTAAACAGATTTTGGCTACTGGCATTGCTGATGATTCTACAAGGTTGTATAAGTTTCACAACTTTGGATCATCAAATCTTCCCTCAGTATTTGTTGCTCATAACGATGAAGTGAGCAAACTTTGGCATGAGCGATTTGGTCACTTAAACTATCGCTCCCTTCAGCATCTATGTAAAGAAAATATGGTGACAGGTCTTCCTATGGTATCTTGCAGAGATGGTGTTTGTTCCGGATGTGTACTCGGAAAACATCATCGGGACAGTTTTGAAAAACGTGCCTCTTGGCACGCCTCAGCCCCTTTACAGCTTGTGCATAGTGATTTATGTGGTCCACTTCTAGTTGTGTCATTCTCTGGCTGCAAGTATTTCTTAACTTTCATTGATGATTTCTCCAGACGCACTTGGGTATACTTCTTAAAACTCAAGAGTGAAGTATTTAACACTTTTTTGGCCTTCAAGGCCTTTGTTGAAAAACAATCTGGACATCAAATTCTTAAGTTAAGATCTGATAATGGCGGAGAATATGTTAAAAATACATTCATCAACTATTGCACTGAGAATGGAATTCAAATGCAACATATTGTTCCATATACTCCACAACAAAATGGTGTAGCTGAAAGGAAGAATCGCACCTTAAAGGAAATGGCTAATTGTATGCTACAATCTAAAGGACTTGGTCTTAGTTTTTGGGCAGAAGAAATTAACTGTGCAAATTACATAATAAATCGCACTCCTACTAAGGCTTTAAAGAATATCACTCCAGAAGAAGCATGGAGCTCAATCAAACCAGATGTAAGTCACTTTCGTGTTTTTGGAAGTGAATCGTGGGCCCATATTCCAGATGAAAAGCATAAAGCTTTAGAACCTAAGAGTGAAAAATGTACTTTTGTTGGATATTCTGAAGATGTAAAAGGCTATAGACTTATTCCATTTAAGTCCAAAAATGTTATCATTAGAAGAGATGTAAAATTTGATGAAAATATATCGGCCTGCGAGCCTAGTTCGGCGGTTGTGCCACCTCTCCCTATCTCTTCTACTTTTGAAAACATTTCTTCTTCAGATGATGAAAGTGATGATGACAATCCTCCCCCACCATCTCAGGATCCTCCTTCAGCTCCTGAGCTTCCAAAATGGTTTCATGCTACTCGAGATGCAGCAGGTGATCTTGCCGGTGATCCTACAGATCAGCGACGCACATGTTCCCAGTTCGAGAGAGCCTCTTCTTTACTAGCTCAAGCTCCAGTAAACTATGATCCTGACACTTTTGTAGAAGCTTCAGGCCATCCAGATTGGGAAGCAGCTATGAATGAAGAATATCATTCATTATTGGCAAATGATACATGGGATCTTGTTCCTGCACCAAAGGGACGAAAACTTGTTAGATGCAAATGGGTTTACAGAACCAAGTATGGACCAGATGGGAAAGTTGATAAACATAAAGCTCGTCTTGTTGCTAAGGGTTTTTCACAGGTTGAAGGCATTAACTACACTGAAACCTTCTCCCCTGTTGCCAAAATGAACTCTATCCGCCTTGTTCTTTCCCTCGCTGCCTCTTTCAAATGGGAAGTCCATTAGATGGATGTTAAATCTGCCTTCTTGCATGGAGACTTGCATGAAGAAATCTATATGGAACAACCCATTGGCTTCATACAAACAGACTCCAGCCTTGTATGTCGACTTAAGAAATCCCTTTATGGTCTCAAGCAAGCTCCTCGGGCTTGGTATGCCAAAATGGATAGCTTTCTTTTAGAATCTGGCTTTTCTAGGTGTCATTCTGACAATACTGTCTACACCAAGAAAGTGGGCAACTCTCTTATCATCCTTGTTCTTTATGTTGATGATCTTATCCTTACTGGTAGTGATCCCAACCTTATAAACCATGTGAAGTCTAGCCTTAAAAGGAAATTTGAAATGACAGACTTAGGAAACTTACACTATTTTCTCGGTCTTCAAGTCTTGCAATCCAAGGAGGGTATTTTCCTTTCCCAGTCCATGTATGCTTGTGATATTCTACGTCATTTTCACATGGAAGACTGTAAGCCAGCCACTTCTCCCTTTCAGTGTGGAGTCAAACTTTCAGTCACTTGTAATTCTCCTAAAGTTGATGCTACCTTATACCGTCAACTTGTAGGAAAACTTTTGTATCTAACCCATACACGTCCTGACCTTTCCTTTGCTGTTGGCCTTGTTGCTCGGTTCATGCAAAACCCTCGTGAAAGTCATTGGAAAGCAGCTAAAAGAATACTTCGTTATGTTCGAGGTACAGTTCAGTTTGGGATTCATTACAGTGCCGAAGCAGCTCCTCTATTGGTTGGTTTCACTGATTCCGATTGGGCTGGTGACCCTGATGATCGGAAGTCTACTGCCGGTTATGTGTTCACTCTTGGTTCAGGACCTATTACATGGGCTTGTAAGAAACAAGCTGCCATTTCTCTTTCATCAGCAGAAGCAGAGTATCGTGGTGCCGTAGAAGCTAGTAAGGAAGCCTTGTGGCTTCGTCAGATCCTGTCAGAGTTTGGCTTTCAGCAGCAGCATCCGACTACACTTTGGTGTGATAATCAAAGTGCCATTCAGCTATGCAAAGATCCAGTGCAACATCAGCGCAGCAAACACATTGAACTGCACATGCACTTCATCAGAAAGTTCATTCACGACCATGTTCTTGAAGTGCAATATTGTTCAACAGATGATCAAGTTGCAGACATCTTCACAAAGGCTCTCACAGAGGCGAAGTTCACTAAACTTCGATTTATGGTTGGAGTTCAAGAAGTTGTCACTAAGGGGGGATAGGCTCTAGTGCCTCCTTCCTTCTCCTATTGTGTCATATTTGTAAATCCTTCAATCCTATCCCAAGTTGTTCTTAAGGGGGGATGTTAGGATATTCCGACACATAGGAAATAGTTAAGTACAACTTGGTCTAGTGTAGAGTTAGGTATAGAGTTAGGTAAAGTGTGTTTCTTTACCGTTGTACATTTTGTAACTTACAATCCGACGGTCACGATATGTAGTGATCCGACGGTTCATTCTCTCCTCGGTATTACCGACACTTGATCCGTGGCTTGACACCCGATTGGTCCATGAATTCTATTTAAAGCGCATGGAAGGTCATTTGGAGGGTAATCCGTGCATGAGAGAAACATATGTAAATTTTCATTCTTTTATTAATAAATTGCCTGAAGTGGCCGCGTTGGCTCAGGCCGTGCACTGTTTCCTTCTTTGAGGGTTTTAACCACGTCAAAATACTGGTGTATAGATCTGCGATCTGGTTGTGAGCGGTGTCCTTTTGGTGTTCTGTCTGAGGAACTTACCCTGTAAATTCCTACAAACATTTAGTCAATTAGGTTTACCGCGAGTAATTGGGAGGAATGATTGTTATCCTCTCCACTTCAGCTCAATTCTCATAAGTGGCATGTTGAACTCATATTAACTATATCATCATAATGACTTCAAACCTTGTTGTTGTTCGACCATAAAGCTTAAAGAATAATTTACCCTCACTAGGTAGAGAGTGGGATGCTTGGTTACAAAATAAAATCTCTAACACTTAATTAATTTGTATCCTCATTTCAATTGATGACACATCTCACCAACCACACATTTAAAGATCTAGTCAAAACGCTTTAAAAACTACCATATTAACATAATATCAATTTGGTATGTACGCTTGGTTTAAAGCTACAATATCCTTACATTTCAAGATATCCATTATTCCCAATTCCAAGTGCATTTGATTACTGCAACCCATCTCTACCTCTCCTTGCGTTCATTTTATGGTGGGCTTGGGGATTGGAAGTTCTTTGAATGCTTTCCATCGAATTCAGTTTCAAGCAGGGGTTTTTCTCCTTTACGTTTTTGGTCCGTTTTGTTCCAATTTCTGTCCACTTTCTTGAATTTTGATTAACTCATCATCCTCAAAACCATGGAATAAAGATACAATTAATAATACCCCCAGCATAACATCAAACTCATGTCTTATAAAAGTTGGTTTCATTATATTCAGTTAGATTCATACATGTGTTAAAAACCCGTTGTGTTTTCATCATATCCTTTAATGCCTCAGTTTTGACCCATGTACATGATATAATCTGGGATATTTTGATTCATTATAAAGTCATGTGGACTTCTCACAGAGAACACATGCAATGTATATCTGTACAAAACTGGGTTTTTGGCGTAAAGTTCTTAGTGGATGCCCAAGACCAGAACCCTATGCTGTGGGATAATTGGCACACGGTGTTCTGCTTTCCCATTGTCTTTTTTGGCAGAAATTGGCTAGGAAATGAAGCATTGCAACCCAAGAACTCCATAACTACAATATCAGCAACTGAAAACTGCAATCCTAGGGTTTATGGGGTCTCTGAATTGACCCAATCCTCAAAACTGCACTCTGAGCAACTGATCTGGCGATTTCAGCAATTGATTGTTTGTCGGATTTTAGGGGAGGTCGTTGGAAAATAGGGCACTTAGTGTGCCAGTTATCACACTAAAACATTGGACATAAAGTTAAGATTTCTTCCTCACTTAAACATGAAAAGTACGTTAATACAAAATGCATGTAATATTTCCCTACGTTAATATAAAATGCAAATAACATTTCTGCGTAGAAGATAGGGATATGATATGACAAAGGCAAAAGAGGGTTAAAGTGGAAAAGTCATTATGTCATGTGTCATTCAAATTGGATGTATATCAGCTTAGATCGCCTCTGAGAAAAGGAATCTTCTATTCGAATTCCTCAAGCACTCCGTTCATCATGGGCTTTCGTGGGCTAATAAGAACTTAGAACACTTATTTACATGCGTTTATCATGTGGCGACCTTTACCAGAGTAATAGCAAGAAAAGAACCCCTCTTGCCAAACCTCTGATTTTGATTTTAGTTATAATATAATAACTTTATCATACAAATATCCATTGCTTGAATACTATACTAACATAGATCCCTTTTAATCCTATATCTTTTAAATACGGATGGGATAAAAAACAACAGAGGTGCAAACCTTTTTAGTGTTTAAAAGATAAGGCTTAAGATGGATCTATGCTTGCTGGTTTGTTTAATTAGTGATTGGCTTATTTTTCACTTTTACATTATGGACCTCAACTTTTCTTTCATTTTATACTGGGCTATAAAGTATACCAAGAGAGATAAATAATCAGAAATAACATCAATTGTAGAATATAGGTGACTTTGACCACTAATAGAATTTGCTGATGGCAATTCCACACTGCTAAGACCCACATTAACTGCATGAACTTCTGCATTCCAGACACCTCATTTCTTCCTAATGTCAATATATTTGACATAGTCCACAGGTGAATGAAGAATCAAAGAACAGGTCAGATGTAACATATTGAACTAATTCTAGAAAGGAATTCAATAGAGCCATCTGCCTATTGTATGATCTGAAAAATAATTGTAATTTCAATCATCCTATCTCTGACTGGCTGAAGATCCAGAATATCTCCTAAGTCCTTTCTTGAGAGCATCAAGGTTAACTCCATTGCCGACCAAAATACTTGTTACACCCAAGTTTGAAACCTGAAAGAACACGATATTGTGAGAACAAGACACATTATTTCATTTTTATAGAGTACCTTTTCAGCCTCAATTTTCTAATAAAAAATGTACCAAATCTTGTCATAACAGATCAAACAAATGTTATCAATGGAAAAAGAACTGAGAAAGAAGTTTACAGCTTCAATGTTTCGATTCTCATCATCAAAGAAGAGCATCGACTTGAATGGTAGTCCTGTTTTCTGTTGAATTTTTTGAAAATGTTGGGTCTTGTGAGTCGAACTAGGGTATATTTCCTGCTTTTACAACAAAACAATTGGCCAACCCATAAAACAGTTGTTTCTAACAGAAACAAATAAAAAATGTATTTACTTATAAGTTGCAGAACATTTCAAAACAATGCTTACCATGGCTGTGAAGATTGAAGTAATGCCCAGTTTATTTAAAAAGGCATTAGCTACTGACGGTGTAGGTGTTCGAGAAGCGATGGCCATACTAACGCCCTTTTCTTTCAGGGCATTCAGTATACCCTTTGCCTGAGGATAAAGGGATGGCTTTTCTCTTGGTGATCTACATTCACTGTACAAAGCAGTTATGGAAGTCAGTACACAGCATAGGTTTTTCTTTTGGTGGATGAAAGTCTGCTGCACCAACATTCTTGACAAGAAAGTAATGAAAATCCACTCCGCAGAAAATATCAACTTGCTAGACTTCACAGTTAACATGGTCACGAATATGTTAAAAGTAATAAACCTCTACACAATCACTGGACAATGTAAATTTCCAAATCATGACACAAAACCTGACAACAAATGATTAAATGCACTTTTACAATGATACCCTAGCTATATTGGCATGTTGTTTTGAGTCTTGACAACTTAAAATTCAACTTCGCTAGTAAACTAGAATACCTCTATATAGTCTCTTTCACCCTTCATTACCAACTTCTTTCACCAAAATATTTTGGGCTCCATATAGACAAGGTCAAGCAATATATCCAAAAACCTATGTAGGCAGATGGTGGAAGTTTTCTTCATCATACCATCCTACTGTTCTTCCACAACGTCATCCTTCCCTCTCTCACAGCAAAGGTACAACTCCCTGCCTTCATTTTGCAATGAGAGATGCTCGAAGGTAGGCATCAGTTTCATTAAGGTTATGGTACTTATATCTCAACTTTGAGCAGTTACATCTTACCACTGCTAAGACCTTTCTGCATGCCCCCCTTTTGAGAAAAGCTCCCTATGGATGTTGATCCCCAAGCTTAGGTTTCTCATGCCAATTCGCTTCATGATACCAGACCATCTATTGGTGATTGCCTCCTCAAAAATTGAGCACTAGCTAATTGCAAGTGTTTCAAGCTGAGTTTCTCTAGCTTGTGTTGAATCTATTTCCTTCCAGATAGCGGATCTCTTTAATGATATGGTTTGTTTGGTTTTCCATCCTTTTCAAGCCACCATATTAGTCATCCTATTTATTAGTTAGGGGACTGTCTAATCCCAATAATTAAAGGAATATTGTCATTGCCAATTGGGCACACTTTTGACAAATTATATGCTACTGTCCTTGACACGTCCGTCATAGCAGTTGCAAAGAGGTGACTTCAAGTAGGATTACTATCTTCAATCTTCGAGCTATCATCAAGGAAGCTAGATTGTGTTGAGGTTTACTATTCGTTTGTGGACTCTAGTAAGCCTTTTGATTCTATAGTCAGAGACTTTCTTTGAGAGGCTTCATGGCATTGATGTGTCAAAGTTGGTCATTATTTCTATCACGAGGCTTTACAAGATGTAGTTTTGGGTCATCAGCTTGTTGTTAGAAAATCAATCTAAAGATTTTATATCCAAACCTCGTTGCTTCTTCTAGGGATGGCTAGATGAGATCACCACATCCAACACTTAATTGGGTGTACAGTAGTGGGTTGTTTCTTGTCATTAAGAGCACTATTGGAGATAAACACGTGTATTCTCTCACTAAAGCATTATTTGGGACCTATATCAATGAGTTTGACAAGTTCCTTAAGAATAATATAGAGGTTGGTGATGGTGCTCCTAACCTGCCATTTGTACCTCCATGGAGGAAATTTACCCTTTAGGATGAAGCTAAAATGGTTGAAATTACTCCTATTTTTTCTATTCTCAAAGGCATCTCGACTTCTCCAATTGATTATCTCCCCCGAGTGCCTTCCCCCATTTGTTTCTCCCTTGATGTGCCAAGCCATCTCTTGCTGACTAAGGTATTAAATCATGCTATTAGAGAGGATATTTATAGATTGCATATTTAGGTCACCTAGACCTCACCTCCAACGAGCCTCAACTCAAAGATGTCCTTCTACCTAGAGCACTTTTTGGAGCTGCAAGATGGTATCATCGTCCAACTCCCTTATACGCATAGAGATTGGATGCACTCACTCAAGATCCCTTTGGGACATCTCCAAGTCGGCTCCCATTGACTCTAGATAGAGACAAATTACCATATATCAAGATTTAATGGGATCTTCCAGGTGTGCCACTTTTAAGAGCCGAAGTCGAAGATGCAACTAATTTTTCAATGTCCTCTATACTATGAGATCAAAGGATGCTATCACTGCCTCTATAGGGGCTCCCTCTCTACTTTCTCTAAGGTACTAGGACCAAAGATGCTTCGCCCTCTTCCTCAGGGGGATCTTCTACTACAAATCTCATCTCCTAAATGCCATGCCCTGCCATGGGGTGACCAAACCAATCACCTCATACTTCCTTGTTGATCTGTCAGATGGAGAAACAAATGGCAATCAGGGTTTAGAGTGCACCAAATAGTAGAATGGTGAGACCTTGGGTTTCTCCTTAGCCTCCCCCTCTGGGAGGCCAACTGATATTATTGACCAGTTTGAAGGTACCAATCTATACATCATGACACATGTTCTCAAAGCATTAAAAATATCAACTCCAGAAGGATTCATAGGAGACCACCTCCCACTTGTCAAACTACCTCCCAAACCTAGAGGAGCAGCCAAAGATCCATTCAAAGTTTCCTTCTTTTGACCTTGGATTTTAGGAGTATCCCTCGCTCGTACATCCCCCCAAGGATGATACAACCGGACCCACTGATGGTTCCAGAGACTCCAACAGCGAGCCAGTGCCCTATTTGCCCCATTTGTCCTCGACCATCAGACTCAAGAGACCATGACATCATTGGCCTCATCGTCTGATCTCACCCTCTCACTGTCTCTCTCTTGACAAGTTCTTGAGTTATCCACCTTTCCAATCTTGGACAAACTCACTTAGTTTTTTGCATCATCATACGTTTGTCATGGTTTTATACATATATTTTGATGATCGTTGCTTGGAAGCGGGATTGAAAGCGGGACGCGGGAGCGACATTCTCAAAAGCTCTAGGATCAAGAGCGATTTTGGGAGAGAATTTTATATAATATATATATATATATATATATATATATATATATATATATACATATTTTGATGCATATATGTCAACAGAAGCATGTAGAATGATGAATTAGTGATTAAAAAACATAAAAACATGAATTAAACCATATAACATCATTCATCTAGTAGTTATAATCTTCATCAACCACAAGTCAACAAGTTACAAATTCTCATTTATATAGCATGTAAGGGTGCACATAACCGAAATAGCATCGAGTGCAATCCATATTTGAACCGAAAATGCATCAACAAATAGGCTCTAGATGGCTTCTAGCATCCAAAAAAATCATGCTACAACAAATACCTACATATCATCAAAATCATTGCCTATCTTGGGATCTTTGTCATTAATATCACCCTCTAAGCATTAACATAAGATAGAAAAAACGTAGCATGTCAAGTCAAGATTTTGCTTGAGTGATGGGTACATTTTTAATAGGGTCATGATAGAGGAGTTCAACAACCAATGTCACTAACATCAAGGTACATAGAGGGCTTGGTGCTCTTGATTAAATATGAGTTCAATACCCTAGTACATGACAAAATCCAATGGAAATATTGCAATCCCCCCAAATCCTGAAATACTGAAAAACTGATAAGTCTGCTAGATTTTGAGTGAGATCTAAAATTCTACTTTCTCCATATGAAATCCAATGAGGTCAGAACCACTCTCAAACATCCCGAGTCATTTCATGGTAATGTTAAAAATTTAAGTAAAATGATGAAAATGAAAGATAAAGGAAAATTAACATTACCATGAATTGCATATCAATACTAGGGCCATAGGCTTGAATATTAGGTTGCCCCACTCAAAAAATCTTGTTTCTTTGAAAAAAAATTGTGTTTGGAACATCTTTGCTAAAAAGGCCAGGGAGCGATTTTTTTCTGCGGGAGCACGCTCCCGGGTAGATCCCGCTTGGAGCGCGTTTGATGAGCGGATTCGTAGTGGGGGTGCAGCGCTCCCCCACAGCCTTGGATGTTATACTTATGTAGGTGTCTTTCTTTATAGAGTTGTGCTTGCACTCCGACATTGTATTCATATTGGTTGTACTCTTCCGTCCCATTGACCTATTTTTGTGGTTATTCATCGAACATTAATACAATTATCTTATCTATTATGATTTTGTTGGCAATTCTTCTTCTTTAGTATGGTTGAAACCTTGTAATATCATCACAGTTTTTGCGTTTGTGGAAGAGAACTATGCAGATGCTGAAGAAAAGCCACTTCGGGGGTTCACTGAAAGTGTTTTTTGGATGCAAGAACATAATGAAAAGCCTGCTGATTTTTCTAGGCAATACACACAAATTTTAGTGCTTCCAAACTGCAGAAAAAGGCAGTCATTCCCTTCTCAGAGCATCACATGGCATAGGTAAAGAAAGGTATGCTAAAATACTGACAATCTTATATATTTACTAGTTATTGATCAGAATGATTTACCAGCTGATGAACCGCTTGCTGCCCATGTAAAAAGTTATGTTCAAAGCAGAAAACTATCAGAGTAGGGAGCAGGTTGTTGCTTCCAATGTTCCTTTTGCATCAGCAAGTTTGATGTTGCACAAGAACTTTGAAGGTAAGAATCCATGTTCCGTTGGTTGATTGGTTAAAATTTATATGCAGATGTTAGCTATTTCAGTGGTTTGGTTAGCTATTTGTCAATGGCTGCTCCTGCTGTACTGAATGTCAATAACACTCGTAACCAGTGATTTCAAACTTGGACCAAGTTGACTTAGACTAGGTCAACTAGGCTGAGTTGCCCACTGCCTATATCAACTTGGTCAGTGACTCATTTCGGAGGGCCAGTTTGGTACTGAACTGGCTGAGTCAGAGTTTGACTTGGCTGTTTAGTACCAAACTGACCCTACTCAGGCAAGTTTGTATATACTTGGCCAAGTAGTGGCTCAGTATGCAAAATTCAATTTACCAAAAACAAAAAACACCCTAACTCCTAAACCCTACCAATGCTAGCAATTGATGGTAATGTTAAATTTTTAAAGTAAAGGAAATATGAAGGAGATGTAAAAGGATAGAAAGGAAATATGAAAGAAATGTAGAAGATAAAAAGGAAAGATAAAGTAAAGTCGAAATTTCCTTTATATTTCCTTTTTATCCTTTTACATCTTCTTTACATTTCCTTTACTTAAATTTTTAACATTACCATTAATTGTGTCAGGATGTTTGAGAGTGGTTCTGGGTTTCTAACCTCATTGCACTTTATATGGAGAAAGTAGAATTTGATATCCCATTCAAAATTAAGACTTAAAAGTGTTCAGAAATTTAGGATTGGTAGGATTACAACATTTTCATTGGATTATATCACGTATGAGAGTATGGAATTGCCATTTAATCCAGAGCACCAAGCCCTCTATGTACCTTGATGTTGATGATATTGATTGCTGAACTCCTTGGTCATGGGCTTAGCAATAATGTAGCCTTCACTCAAACTACAATCATTGGTTGGGTATGTTAAGCATTTTTCTACCATATTGTAAGGCTTGGATCAGGTAAATTCATTTAAATTGGGCAGCTGACCAATGTCCTTAGAGGATTGAGGTAGAGGCAAAGGCTAGACAAGAGGCAAAGGGTGATACTAATAATGAGGATCCTAATATAAGCGATGGTGGAACATTGCTTGTCATTCAAATGTTCTTGCTCATTTATTCATAATGCTTTCTCTTGAAAATTTAATAATTTTTTTGAATTATGGTTTGAAATCGTTAAAAAATAATTTTTTCATTAAAATTTAAATATTTTATATTTTCTATATAAACCAAGTCATTGAAATCAAATCCTAGTCTATCCAAGTCTGAGTTGACTCTCAACCAATTTTGAGGCCGAGGCTGAGTTCAAGTATTAAAGCATTGCTTGTAAGTTTGTAACATGGTGGTGGTTAATGACACTATTGATGTCACTAAGGATTCCCCTCACATTTATGTTGGGGATAACTATAAAGATATGCACTTTTAAAATTTATATCAGTTTGCTAATATATGATTTGGTTTTATAGAATTACATGTTAATTCTTAGCGTATCCAACAGCATCATGCCTTACAAAATGATGAGGCAACTTGGTTTAAACTTTACAAGGCACTACCAAAATGTATATGCAACAGATAGTAGAAAAGTAGAGGTATGGGGACTAATTAAAAAACTTCTTGTTCATGATGGCAACTTACCCAGAGCAGGCCATATGCATGGATGTAGTGGTTGCAAATGTGCCCAAGTTGTGGGGCATGTTGCTATCTAGAAGTTGGGCAGCCATTGAAGGTAACATACAAGTTGAAAATTTGTCCCGACTCCTATGCTACTAGTCCAATTGCTCCTAAACAGTTTGTCATATTGAACATGAAAACAAGCATGATGTTTGATGTGGATTTACCCAAACAGGAGATTGATGAGTCAGTGAAATTGAAGAAAGATTTGGGAAACTATATGGCTACAGTTGAGATTGAGCTTTCTGATTCCATGCTTGGTTGTGAGTAGGGGTTTTTTTAATAAGGTTTTTTTTTTTTTTTTCCAAAAAATCGCAAGGCACTGGGACAGCGCGTTTTATAAGCAAAATTATGAGTTTTATTTGTCATTTTTAGCAGACAACGGACTTGTTTGAGAGCTGAGGAGGAGAGGAAGGCGTCTACTAGGGCAAAGGAGGAGAAAAACGGGAGATTTTAGCATCCCAAGCAAGAGAACTTCGTGTTTGGACCAAATTTCTTCGGCAAACCGTGGTTTCCAAGTATGGGCACCAAATTTGGCCATTTTGTTTTGGTTTTTTTCTTGTTTTTGCTTGGGTTTCTATAACCCATTGATTATCAATGATTTTTGAGTGGATTTGATGGTGTTTTTTTTTCATTTTTGTTGCATAGAGTGGAGAGGGTTCATTTTGGTCAAAAATGCAAAAACTTGATTGTTAGATTTATTAGTTTAATTTTTTCTTGTGCTCTATTTTTTTGCATCATTTTTTATTGGGTTTGAATGTGCATTTTTTCTATTATTGTTGGATTGAGTTGAGGTGTTTTTTTTTTTTTTTTTTTGTCAAAAATTCAATGTGTTGTGTCATGTATGTAATTTTTTATTTTTATTTTTTAACTTGCAATTCTTGTTGTGCCATAGGTTCAACTTCAAACTTCATCTTACATTAAAACTCAAGAGTTCAACCAAGTTACAAACATGCCAAGGAAATTGGACCCTCTATGAGAATTTGGTGAACCTGATGGAGGGTTTGATAGAATGAACTTGTCTTGCAAGTTGTGTGGACAGCATATGTCGGAGGGGTTTATAGATTGAAGTATCACCCTACACAAATCCTTGGACGTGATGTAGAGCCTTGCACCAATACAAATGCGGAAATCATCCGAAGAGCCATGAGATCATTGGAAGAATTAGAGCAGGGAGAGTGTTAGGAGGTGAATATGGAAGTGGCACTGGTTCTATTTCAGCATCAATGTCTACAACCAACTCTGTAGCTACCTCGTCATTTTTTGTTCCTAGAACCACGTCTGGTTCACAACCATCTATCACTTCAATGCTTAAAAAAATGAGAAAGAACACGCTGACAAATTAGTGGGTAAGTTCTCCTTTGGAGTGATATTCCTTTCAGCGTTGCAAGAAATAATCCATTTTTCTAGCCTGTTGTTGATGTTATTGCAGTTGTTGGCCCAAGGTACAAAATCCCTTCGTATGATGACTTTAGAGGCCGCATTCTTCAAGATGAAAAGGTTGACTGCACCAAAAGATTGGAGGAGTTTAGGGCATCATGGGCACGAACAGGATGCACTGTGATGTCAGATGGTTGGACCGACCAAAAAGGGAGAACCCTTATAAACTTCTTGGTTAGTTGTTCCACGGGGACAATGTTTATGAAATCTGTTGATGCATCTTCACATATCAAAGATGCAAAATTATTATGTGATTTGCTGGACGTGTTTATTGTGGAGGTGGGTGCAAAACATGTTGTCCAAGTCATAACGGACAATGCTGCAAATTATGTTGCTGCTGGCAAGATGCTTATGGAGAGGCATCCTACTTTATTTTGGACACTTTGTGCTGCACATTGTATTGATTTGATGTTGGAGGACATAGGAAAAATTTCATTTGTCAAAGATATTGTTGACTCATCAAAAAGCATTACAAAATTTATATATAATCATGCATCTGTGCTTAGCTAAATGAAAAAAATTCACCAACAACAAGGAGTTGGTGCGCCCCATCATTACAAGGTTTGCCACCAGTGTCATATCTCTTCAATCCCTCTTGAATTCTATGTGGGATGTGAAGAGAATGCTTCAGAGGAGTGGTGTGCTTTAACATTTAGCCACAAACCAGAAGGAGAGGCCATATGCAGATTAGTTTCATACCAGGAAAGCTTCTGAGCGGGAGTGCAGGAGGTGTGCACTATTACTGAACCTTTGGTAAAGGTTCTTCGATTAGTTGATGGTGAGAAGCCCGCAATGGGCTATTTGTATGAGGCCATGGACAGGGCCAAAAAATCCATTTGAGCCTACTATGATGATAAGGGAGATGGGGGGTTTCAGAAACAACTCCTCCTATGGTAAGTGATTGATGAACGATGGAACAACACACTCCATCGTCCCATTCATGCTGTAGGGATCTACCTAAACCCCGCATTTTCTTACCCATGTGGGTTCTTATTTGATGCTAAGATCATGGATGGATTCTTAACCTGTGTTCAGAAGATGATGCGACCTCCAGCAGAACGTGCAAAAATCTCCAAAGAAATGAAGATATACAGGATGGCAGGTGGCACATTGGCTTTGAGATGGCTGTGGTTGATAGGAAGACTCAAATGCCAGGTATTTTTTAGTTTGTTTCAAATTTCATTGTCTCTTCAAGTTCATAACTTCATACTTTGCTTCAACTTTCAAATTTCATTTTTTTCTTATGTTTATCTTATTTGTAATTTTGTTGTAGATGCATGGTGGACTCACTATGGTGCTAGAGTACCCCATCTGCAAAAGCTTGTCATTTGAATCCTCAGCCAAACATGTATCTCCTCAAGATGCGAGCGCAACTGGAGTGTATTTGAAAAAATGAACAACAAGAAGCACAACAGGTTAAACTTAAAATATTCCAAATTTCCAATTAACTTTTTGAATTCATTAAATAATATTTTTTTTATAATTATTATTTTATGATCTTTGTACAGGTTGGAGTCCCAGCAACTTAATGACATGGTTTACGTCTACTACAATCTTCGATTGTGGGTGAGGCAACTTGAGAAGATACCTGATATGGAGGCCATCTCATTGGATGGGATTGACACCACAGATGCATGGAGGGTTAAGGCCGAGAGGCCTCTCATGGAGTCTATCGATGATTGGTTAGAGGAGGAGGTGGTGGAAGGCGTAGAGGGGGAGGAGGAGGAGCAACAGGAGGAGGAGGTGACACCACCTACCTAGGCTACCCCTGCCACCAGTAGAGGACGTGGTCTACCTCCTCTAGCTCCTACTTCTTCAGCTTCTAGAGCACAGCAGAGTCCACTACCAACTCCACCGGCATCTACATCTAGAGGGAGAGGGAAAGCTATTGCATATTCTCACAAGAGGGGCAAAGGAAATCAGTACTATTAGTTATTTGGTTCATTTCATTGTATATGACATTATGACTCATGATATGAGATACATTATTATATTTTTTGTTGATATTTTGAGGTTGAGTTGGGACTTGGGAGTCAAGACTTACTATTAAGGACGTGATTCATTGTTATGTGTGATGTAGCACTAGAAATGATATTACACATCTTATATATTAGTTCCTTTATCATATTTATGTGTCAATGTATTTATTTTATGTTGTAGATGCTTAGATATTAAAAAGATTGAAGAAAAAATGAATATTTTTGTATTTTACGATTTTTTCCCAATTTTACCAATTTTTTCCCAATTTTTACGATTTTTTCCCCTCGTCGATTTAATCCCGATAATGATTTTCGCAACATTGGTTGTGACACCTTTTGGGAAGCTTCTTTTCTTTATTTGGGTAGGGATTTTTTTATGTGTCTTCCCCTTCAAAGGTTGCTTCGTTGTGGGATTAGAGTGTGATAGGTGAGGTTTGGACCATGCGCTTTGACAGTGCTAGGACCAAATATGGTTCTACGGCTGGTATTCTTTTCTCTTCCCATGGGTGATATTATTCCTTATACTTTTCGCATAGATTTGATTATACTAACAATCTTGCAAATAATGAAGCTTTGTTACTTGGACTTCAGATAGCAAGTGAGAAGAAGATCAAAATTCATTATGTGTTCAAAGATTCTAACCTAATTGTCCAGCAGGTTAGGCAACAATGTTTGCCAAGAACAATGGCTTAAAACCTTAGCGAGACAATGTATGGAAATTGTGTTTAGATTTTTTATGCCTTTACAATTATTGCAATTCCATAGGACTTGAATGCACCAAGTGATTCATTAGTCTAGCTACTGCTAAGTTGCAGCCATTTCCATTGCATGAAGTAAATATGGAGGTGGTGCTTTGGACAATGGTCCCAGATAATATTGAGTAGTGGCCACTGCCATGTGTTCAATGATGATGAGAATAGCCTTCATTTTCATTTTCTTCATAATTTTCAATGATTTGACATGTACTCTCACTGAGGATGAAAATTCACCAAAGGCGTCTTTAGCATCAATGACATTCATTAAGTAGACTTGTAAGGAAGAAGCAAAAACATATATAGCAAGATATACTCCACCTCCTCTAAGAAACAGAGATAATAATTAGAAAATTAGGGACAAGATAACCACGGTATCCCTTGGGGCAATCATAGAGAGAATGGAACCAAAGACATTAATATTTATAGGAAGAATACAGAATAAAAATATCACAATCTTGGTAGATTTTGGAAGTACACAACTTTGTGGATATCAATCTCACAAAACAACTAAAATTTTTTGTATACCCTATGAAGGATCTAATTGTTGCAATTGTTGATGGCCAACAAATCAAAGAAATAGGTAGGTGCTATGAAGCTTATGTATAGATACAAACCTTGGAACTACAAACAATATGTTACACTCTACCACTCAATGAAATGGACATGGTGTTCAAAGCAAAATGGTTATTGCAATTGGTTACCTATGCCACAAACCTCCAAGAACAATTTATGGAGTTCATATGACAAGGGAAGAACTACAACTTATATGGTTTAGGAAGCCAAAATCATTCACTAAAAGAATTCACAAATCCCATACTTCTGCTATGGACAAGCCTCCCAAAAATTGAATAACAAATCTAGAATCAAGATAAATCTCCATAAGGGAAGACAAATTTATTCAGGATTGCTTTGAGGGCAAAGGACCTCTAAAAGGGAACACAATGTTATATACAAAAAATAATAATAATAATAAGTGGAAATAGGGTAGGATAACTAAATAAAGAGATACTAATAAAATCAGAAGAAAGATAATAAAAAATAATAAAGTGATTTTATAGGAAGTCATAACCATTAGTAAAGGGTACCAAGGCACCCCCTTTACACATATTTATCTACAATCCTTATTTGTAGGAGATCATCTTTCTATCAATTGTTCATATTTCATATTAAATTGTACTCTTTTATTATCTAAGTAAATTCACGGGCTTCTCATTCCACAGAGACAAAGAAGGTTTGTTGGAGAGGGCTAGTGAGTAGAGACAAAGAAGGTTTGTGACATGTTGGAGGGGGCTAGTGAGTACGCAAAATGATATGAACCTCATCTCCGAATGTAATTTTCTTCAAAATAAAAAACCCTAGCCACAAGAGCTATCTCCAACAAAGGTGTCCTCCAGACATGTATACTTTCTCCTAGGGTTTCCTCATGAACCCTAGAAAACCATTCCAAGAAGACAAATACAAAGAGAAGAGTACAATGATGATGAATGAAGAAAATGACACTCCTTCCTCTATATATATGGGAGGTAAGGGAGGTCAACAATACAATGTGGGCCCAAGCCTGTACAAGCAACTTAAAATAAGCTCATGTAGGCTAGCACAAGTGAAGTGCTCGACTCCAAGGGTACACATGTCATGCTCCAAGATGATGTTATACACAATAAGGGCTCCAAGAAGATGTAGCTTCACAAGGTGTGTCCACACCTCCTTGCCAAATTTCTACATTGCTTGTCAATAAGATAATCTTTAAAAATTAGCAGTAGAAATCAGCGTACATTTAGGAAAATCTGCCCTTAGTGTCGCTAGCAAATCTCCCTATCCGTTTGGGCTAATGCATGCCAACTTCAAGGGGGTGTCCCTAGTCTTAGTAACTGTTGTTTTCACTTATAAATCTGCAAATAACATGGAAAAAACAAAAAACTAATGGTTTTTTGACCAGCAAGTTAGTGGCAAAACAAATTTGTAAAATTATTAGAGCTTAATGTGTGGAATAATCTCTAGCAAATCAGCCTTTTGTATGGAAAACAAAGTACATAGAAAATATATTTAAATCACAGTTTTAATCAAAGAAAATAGTTTAATTTTTTTAATAAATTGCATAAGATACCATTGAAACAAACAAACCTAGAGAGATAAAGTGGATCAAAACTGATCTTTAATTCGCAGGAGTCTAGAGGTTGGCTGCACCAAGATGACTATTACAGAATTGATGACAATGATATTCAGACACAACAAAGTAAGAGCTAGAAGAGAGAAGGGAGAAATTATTATGGAGAGAAGAAAGTAATGCTGATGTTTGCTCAAGAGAATTTGAGTTGTATGCTTGGCTTATCCCCTGTATTTATAATCTACCCCCACCCCGCCCCCCCCAACTCCAATCCCTCAATTCATACAAGTGAGAGTTGGAGGTCAAATTCTCCAAAATTGGCCATGAATGCAAATTGGAAAAAAGAAAATTGAGTTAATTGAAGTGTCTTTGAGTTGTCGTGAGATAAACATGTAATTGAGCACAATTTTAGATAATTTGACTTGGGTAAAAAGCTTCTAGGAGTATTTTGGGTGAATTTCACCATGATAAAAATATCTTTAAGGCATATATTGACTTGGATAATAATATCTCCAAGCAATTCAAACAAGGATATTTTCCTCCTCAAGTAATTTTCACAGATTTGATTTAGCATATTTAGGAATTTGAGCTATTGACTGAAAAGTGTGTTTTTTGTTGAGGAAAGGGTGGACTAAAAAAAGGAGGGAAAGTAGAAGAGGAAAAAGAGTGAAAGATGGAGAGAAAATAGGAATGAGAGTAGGAGGGAAAAGAGAAAACCAAAATGCACTAGGAAAAAGAAAATTTGGTGGAGAAAATTGGATTGCCTCTATTTCCATCTCACACCCGTGCCCTCTGTCACATCATTGTTGACTCAACTGTGATCTCACCACTTGTCCAATCCATGAGCTACCATGTGTCACCCCCACACTGCCACATCACTAGGAATAACTCAGCCCTCTTGCTATTGCCTCTCCAGATCTGGAAAACTTCCTTTGGACTCACTGTCCCTGCACCTCACTCACTACTTCGATCTCTGGCTCTCCGGCAGTGGACTGTTGCTCCTCTAGGAATCGATCTGCTAAGGAAATCGAATTTCTGGTGTTTTCGAGTGTCTTCTCCAAGTGCCCATTAACTTCCTCTTATAATCCACTGTTGGAGCACCAACGACTAAGATTAAAACTTAATCGATGGCTAAGATCATCTTGGAATCGATCTGTGTGAGTTTCTAGATGATTCTCACCTTGACTTAATTAATATTGATTAATTAACCAATTTTCCTAAGTTTAGACTTAGAAACATTAAAAAATTGGTTAATAATCTAATTAAGTCACTTCTAGGTGGAATTTCCAGAAACGATTTATGGGTCTTGGAGATCTCATGTATTCTAGCCTCTCCACCAAATTTCATGGCTAGAACACATCCGATGCTACAAAAACTAACACTCCCTCTTAGCGAGGAATGTGTTCTAGTGCTGCACACCCTGCCACAACACTCTGTCTTTGTATCATCTCTGTTATGTTGTTGATGTCTGGTTGTTGCTTCCCACCAACTATTGCACAACTCTGATGTTGCATTTGTGCTGCTGTTGACACTGCCATATTGCTACCAACACTGCATCTGCATTGCAACTCCCTCCCATTTGTTGTTGTTGCACCTACAACATCTGCAATTGAAAAGTATCCAAAATACTGAATCAACTGTGTTCGGTAAGATGCATCTGTCTCTCGAGTCTCTAACTACTACTAGCATTTGCACTGTCACTAAAGTATCTGCGCTGCTATTGACTCTGCACTACTACCAACTCTGCATTGCGCTCCTCGGTATCTGACTGCTACTAGTCTACAACTGTCAATCTGGTACTGACTGCATCAACTTCCACTGATCCATCCTGTTACAGAATATTGTAGGCCCCTGTAACAAGGTACTGATCCATGAGGTGCACTCCTCAAGGACCCTGCCAATCTTTGTAGTTCTCTAAGACTAAAGTACCAAATCTCCCCACCTCACTCCTGGAGGTATATTTGCGAACATCGCGAAGTCTTCCTCCAACTTGGAGGACAACTTGTCGATCTCTGCAGAAGTTGTTTGTTGGTCCTACTTCTCTGACTTGTCCTTCTTCCTGAGAGGACACTGCATGTTGTAGTGACCAAGCTCACCACACCTGAAGCACTTGACCTTTGACAAGTCCTTTCTTCTTTGTTCCCCCCTGCCCCTGACTAGGACCCTTTGATGCAAGGGCCACATTTTCCTCCTCCTTCACCACCTTTGATCCGCTACTACTGCTGCCACTGATGGAGCTCTTTAACAGAGCTCGCCTCAACTCCCCCTGCTGCAAGTCTGACCACACCTTGTCCTATTCTGGTAGCTTGTCTCTGCCCAATATTCTTTGGACAAAAACTTGCCACTCCTCAGAGACACTATTCAGTGCCAACCTCACTAGCTCTGTTGGTTGAGGCACTACCCCAACAACTACAAGCTGGTCTCGGACAACTTGAATCTTGGTGAGGAAAGGATCTATGCCTTTCCCTTCTGCGTCCTGATACATCTCAACTTCTCCTCCAAGAACATCTTCTGCTGCTCGGAAGTGCCCTGATATAGCGTGGTGAGAGCGTCCCACATCTCTTTGGCAGTATCCTTACCAGCTATGTGTGAGACTATATGGTCCTGGACTCCATCCAAGATCAACCACTTCGCCTTTGCCATTTCCTTCCTATATTCCTTTAGCTGATCCACTCACTGGGGAACTGCCAAAACGTTGTCTATGTAGAGCTTCAGGCCATATTCATCCAACATGAAGGACATCTTGGCCTTCTAGATGGCATAGTTGGAGGAACCCTCCAACCTATCATGATCTCTCAACCCAACTGTGGCCATCTCTGATCAAGTCGAAAACTCCCTCTTTCCTAGTGCTCGATTGTTACTCTGCTATTCGCACTCCCTTCTGGAATGCGTCGATCTGCTAGCTGCTATTGCCAATCTGCAACTGGAAATTTTTTACACTCTAAGTTCCCTGAGGAAAATTTCCCCTCTGTTGTGTGTGCTTTTCTCTTCCGCCCGACGCGGATTTTGCTTCTGCAACCTGCAACAAAACCCTCTACGTCCAACCAGGAATCTGCTCAGCGAAAAAAACTGAGTTGCTGCAGCTCTGTCTGCCTGTTGGAATCACTGATCTAGGAGATTTAAACTTTTTTCTGCCTCCTGCACTGAAAAAATCGAACTTCCCCAAGCAACTTGGCCTGCCTGGCTATGCACTGTGTTGCCTCAAGAATTTCGGCCTATTGCTCCTTTTGAGCAACAAAATTCTTTCCTTTGCTTCTGAGCTTCCGGCTGATCACTTATGCTCTGATGCCATGTGAAAATTCTGAAAACCGGAATCCTGTTGCAGCAACTGGTATTATTTCTTCTAATTGATAAATTAATTATTCAGTTTATTGCTACGGCAACATTGAAATAAACACACTGCAACCTTCACAAATAAAAACTACGGAAATAAAATAGAGTTGAAACTAAGAAAAGCTAGCACACACACATAAAAATAACACCATTCTTTTTGGACAAAAGTCCCCGGAAAAACCCAATGCGGGAAAACCAATGTAGCAGATGAGGGTTTTATTTTATTATGTAGCAGTGAAAACTTGAGTACAATCTGGATGCTTGAAACTGGCAATCCACAGCAAGAAAATATGGGCAAAATTATTGAAGGGAATTACCCTTCCTCCACAAGCAATCCCGACACAACCTGCCTTCAGAAAACTCGGCCTCCTAGACCCTTTGCGTTGCTTTGCGCAGTCTCTATGACGTCAAGCCTCCAACCAATGTCTAATGAAGTCATTCTACCTGCCTCAGCTAAGGAAATCATCTCTCTAGCACTTTGAAACCTTTGCCCGACCTCTAGAATGGAGAAAATTTTTCCCTCAGCTAAATCGAACTGCCAATCTGAAGCAATTGCGCAATCCTCTGCGCTGCCTCACTGGGAATAACTCGTCCCTCTTGTTATTTCCTCTTCGGATCTACAAAACTTCCTCTGAACTCACTGTCCCTGCCCCTCACTCACCGCTTCGATCTCTGGCTCTCTAGCAACTAACTGCTGCTACTTTGGAAATCGATCTGCCAAGGAAATCGAATTTCTGGTGTTTTCGAGTGTCTTCTCCAAGTGCCCATTGACTTCCCCTTATAATCCACTGTTGGAGCACCAACGACAAAGATTAAAACTTAATCGATGGCTAGGATCATCTTGGAATCGATCCATGTGAGTTTCTAGAAGATTCTCACCTTAACTTAATTAATATTGATTAATTAACCAGTTTTCCTAAGTTTAGACTTAGGAATCATTAAAAAATTGGTTAATAATCTATTTAAGTCACTTCTAGGTGGAATTTCCAAAAACTATTTCTGGGTCTTGGGGATCTCATGTATTCTAGCCTCTCCAGCAAATTTCGTGGCTAGAACACATCTAATGCTACAAAACTAACAGGAACCAACCCCCAGCCTAAGTAAAATTGTATCTGAACATCCAGCCTGATGAAATGTGTTGGTCATTAACCCTCCAAATTTGGAAGGGGCAAATTTAGGGGTTAACACACATGTCATGCTCCAAGTTGATGTTGCACACAATAAGGGTTCCAAGAAGATGTAGCTTCACAACGTGTGTCCACATTTCTTTGCCACAAGCCCACATAGCCTCCATTACTCCTCTTAAGCCATGTACTCCACTAGGTCCACTACCCCAACATGAACATTGTTGCAGTCTTAGCATACCTGAGCCAACTCCAAACCTCCATCCAAGAGTCCAAGCAACCACATGCCATCTAAGGCTTGATGCCCTCTTGCAAGATTCATAATACTCCTCCTAAGTAGGGTGTTCTATTAGTAAGTGAACATCTCTATGTGGCCATCATGAAAAACGTAACCTAAGCTATCAAGAGAACTTGAATGCCTTGGGAAGAATGACAAACAAGCACCCACTAAGGTCAAGCAACCATTGAGCAAGCTATCTCTAATGTGAAAATCCATCATGAACCACCTCTCATGTGCCAATACATATTAGACCATCCAAATGCTAAACATACACCATGTGCCCTAAATCTCATGAAGCACCCCAAAACATGGTGCAAACACTTCCAGATAACCCCCAAAGCTAACACCTCTCAAACCCTAAAACAAACAAACTTCACATATTTGGTGCTTCAAACTTTGGATATATATGTATGCATGTATATTCCATGTAACCAAGCATGTCATCCTCTAGCCCATAAGTAAGGGTAAGATATTCTTTAGGGTTCAAGGTCGTATAACGATAAGGCTCGAAGCCATTACAACAATATATTCAATATGAGTTCAACATGTCACTTGCGACAATTGAACTTCGATGGGGAGGATAACAATCATTCCTCCCAACCACCCAAGATAAACCCAATTGAAAAAAAAATATATATATATATATATATATATATATGAGCTCAACATGTCACTTGTGGGAATTGAACTTGGATGGGGAGGATAACAATCATTCCTCCCAACCACTCAAGATAAACCCAATTGACAAAATATATATATATATATATATATATATGACATTTTGCATATTTTATGTACTTTTTAGTTGACCAATTCATAGGTTAGTTCTAGTGTCATATTGGTTTGACCCTCCATTTGTTCCAGTTTTGATAACTATGGTTTGTTTGGCCAAACAATCTGATGGTATGATAGAAAGATCCTCATTCCATGACAAAAGTTGTATTCAATGGTCCTTTGCAGCGATATTGCAAAAGAATATACAAAGAACCCATCTTTGAAAAAGTAGTTCCTACCCTCGGAAGTGAACATCTCCATGTGACCGTCATGAAAGACGTAACCTAAGCTATCAAGAGAACTTGAACGCCTTAGGGAAGAATGACAAACAAGCACCCAACTAAGGTCAAGCAACCATTGAGCAAGCTATCTCTAATGTGCAAATCCATCGTGAACCATCTCTCATGTGCCAATACATATTAGACCATCCAAATGCTAAACATACACCATGTGCCCTAAATCTCATGAAGCACCCCAAAACATGGTGCAAACACTTTCAGATAACCCCCAAAGCTAACACCTCTCAAACCCTAAAACAAACAAACTTCACATATTTAGCGCTTCAAATTTTGGATATATATGTATGTATGTATATTACATGTAACCAAGCATGTCATCCTCTCGCCCATAGGTAAGGGTAAAATATTCTTTAGGGCTCAAGGTCGTATAACAACAAGGCTTGAAGCCATTACAACAACATATTCAATATGAGCTCAGCATGTCACTTGCAGGAATTGAACTTGGATGGGGAGGAAAACAATCATTCCTCCCAACCACCCGAGATAAACCCAACTGACAATATATATACATATACATACATACATATATATATATGACATTTTGCATATTTTATGTACTTTTTAGTTGACCAATTCATAGGTTAGTTCTAGTGTCGTATTGGTTTGACCCTCCATTTGTTCCAGTTTTGATAACTATGGTTTGTTTGGCCAAACAATCTGAGGGTATGATAGAAAGATCCTCATTCCATGACAAAAGTTGTCTTCAATGGTCCTTTGCAGCGATTTTACAAAAGGATACACAAAGAATCCATCTTTGAAAAAATAGTTCCTACCCTCGAAAGTGCATGAGGACTTCTTCCATGAAGGAAAAATAATGGCCTTGTTTAACTCGTTAAAATTAATGCACATAGGGAGGTTGTCTTCTTTATGTTGTAGGAGGACGGCAAGATTAGCTCATTCACTTTCATCAATCAGTGGGATGTATCTTGCATCAAACAATTTGTCAAGATCTACTATGGTTTTAGGTGATAAGGAATGTGGTGAGGGCGTCGAAATTGTCGGACAAGGTTTCCTTTTCAATGCAATTTGATGCAAGACCCCTAAGTATTACAATATATCAGATAAATCTTAGAAGCTCCATGCAAAAACATTGGTGTATTATATGAATAATTATTTAGTGACTTAGATGACATCGTAACTCGAATAGTCATTGCTTTTCAAGATACGTCCTTTGCACAAATCAAGCTCGTGGGTGCATTATACATTGAGCTTAGGTTTGTCAAGGAGGTCAAGGTGTTGTATTTGAGTGCACTTAGATGTTAATCCTTCCATTAAAGTGTCAACAATGTCTGCTTGACTATCACCTTGTTAGACTTTGGGAAGATCATAAGGATGGAAGTGGTTGTTAAAGTTGACTAGGTGATGGCATGCTAGCTAATATTGTGGATGCGCAAATAGTTGTTCCATGGTGATGCATCAGATGTTGATAGTGAAAACTTCATTCAATCCTTCCTCCCAAACTCACAAGATTGTTCCAAATTTTGTTGCAGTTCATTGCATCTAGGTCCGAGAACACAAATTAACAATTTCCTTTCTATGCATAAAAGGATTTACACAAACATGGGGAGAAAGATGGATCAACACATATCAAAGAGGAGACTTGGAAAGTTCATAGAGTCAATAGCCTAGAGATCTTATAGAAACTAGGGCAAAACCCACAATGTGTAGCTTATGCCTTATTCCATGAGGATATGCTTGTTAAAGAATACACACAAAAGTTTCAAGTGCTAGAGTGCAAGAAAAGACTATCTCCTATCTTTTGTCACATATATATAACAAGTTCTTGAGGTCACCACTTAGTAAAAGTGGGAAATAATATCATCTTATAATTTTACTTAGATAAATATAAGTGAAAATCAAAATTCCTATGTTCTTCTAGCCTTAGAAATCTGGATGAAATATTTTATAGATTCTAGAATATTATTGAATTAGATTTGTCCTAATCTTAGCCATAAACCTCATTGTTCAGATGAGGTGGTTGATAGGATGAAGGAGATTAGTTGTTAAAATATGGGAAATTAGTTGCTAGGATTGAGAAGATTAGTTATATTTCTTAAAGCATAAATAGGTCTTCATGGGAGAAGTTGAAACACGCATGAGAACACTAGAGAAAAGCGGAAACCAAGAGGAGGAGGAGAGTGCATCCGAGAGGAGAATGTGCTGATCCATTGTAGCAAACAGTAAGAGAGAACCCATACAGCAGTAGCATCACACAGTTGTACAGCAGTAGCCACTGCCTTCTTTCTTCAGCAGAGCCATACTTTTATTTCAGCAGGTTATACTTCTCTGTTCTATAGTATTTTTGTTTACCATACAGCTGCTAAGTAACAGCAAACTGTGGAGGTATCTTGTAAGCTTTGATCATTGGAATGATAAGCTGATTTAAAGGGGGTAAATCACTGTGGATGTGTGCCACTCATTTACTACTTCCACTGTCCATATTTCAGTCATATGTGTGATTGTTGCATGTTCACAAATATTCATTTATGTGATTAAATAAGTTCAGATCTGATTTATTAACTAGGAGAAACATAGGACAGCAGTCATCTAGGACTTGGAATTTACAAAAACATTCTTTTTGGAAACAAAAAGCAAAAACAATGTATTATAAACAAAGCCTCGAATAACTCCCATTATGGCTAGAAAACCAAGGTTGGATTTGTATCTAACTAGGGCAAATGATTAAAATTTAAGTTCCTAGGCAACCCATTCACATTCGAAACCTCAACTAAGGAATTGTGGCAAATGGTAGTCCAAGGACAAGAACAAAAGATAATGAAATGGATTACCAAGCTGTTATCATTAGTTATCTCCTATCAAGTTTGCACCAAGGTGCTAGTCATCACTCATTTGTATTATTCTTCCAACTAGGAACCTACGGTTGTAGCATTGGAAAACTAGAAAAAATTTAATGATCTTTCCTACGGGCCAATTCTGAGGGGGACTGCATAATAATGGCGACCTCGGTTTGATTAATATCTACATTCAATGCCTTGCATGATGCTAACTGGACCACTCGTTCTTTGGAGACAATGGAGCCCTAGAAGGTGCTCCTTAAAAATTGCATTTGCCCATGATTTCCCTATGGTAAACACAGGTATCAAGGCCTAAATCTCAAAAGTCTATTACTCCTACCTGTTAAAATTGAAGGTTTTTTTTCTGGCCTATAGCATTTTAAAGCGTAGGAACTTGGAACTAGTTAAGCCATTCCTTTATTGCAAAGGAGATCAATTCAGATTTGGTGTGTCAGTTAATGAGCACTAGCTTATGGTCTCTTGTCATTACCAATGATGGAAAGCCTCTTGCAGAAAACAATTATGCTTACGTCAAATTTGGAAAGGGGATCAAAACGTGTATGACAATCTTTTTGGTAACTTGAATGTAAAGGATTGGGTACCCTGCGTGCAACTCAAAGATGCTTTCGGATTCAGGAAATCAAATAAAATGTATCATCCCATATATACTATCCTTAAAGCTTGGTATCAGCCATCCATACAATTGGTGAGAGGATTGCAACTGGAATAGCAGAAGACTACTTTTTCCAATACAAGAAGGCTGACAACTGCAAATGGATCAGTCATAAGCCTTCACGGTATATTCGACTCAATATAATCTAGAGGCTACGTTCTACAAAAAGTATCTCTGCTCAGACTTTGAATACTTCATGTTTCTGCATTGTCTGTAGCATTTTTCTGTCCATGCAGAGAACACAAGCCAACACTGCATTTTGACTGTTGTATTTCAAAGTCACATTGCATTGTTGCAGATTATGAGCATCATTCAGATTGTGTTGTTGTTTCTCCAAGAACTTGTTTATAAAAGCTAGGGCTAGTGCTTGTTTAATGAGCTTTCCCTTAACAAATTCAGAAAGTTTTTGCTGAATACTTGTTAATCTGGGAATAGATCGAGTGCTTTTTTGGCAAATTCTTTTCAATGATTTAGTGTTAGATTTTTACTAAACTTTTACTGCTTAGTATGTTCAAAGAATCTAGGGTTAATAATAATAATAATTTAATTTTAAGGTCATGGACAAGTTAGACATCATCAAAATGGTGTAAAAGACTCCCTTGTTTATGAGATAAGGGACCACATTCAGAGAGCAATTTGACTACTAAGATCTACAAAAATATACATACTCTATCCCTCTGGATTTGAAACTATGGCCTAAGCACAATGTCATAACCATTATGCCCACTCCCGTAAAATACTACTCTGGTGAAAATTTACAGGTATGAACAATGTGCAGTGTTTTCAGTATCTTAAGATTTCCATGCACAGGTGAATGATAATGCTGCTGACAGCTACTAGAATTCATGGTTTTTAAAAGAAAGGGATAAATTTTCCACAGCAGGTCTCGTAGCTATATTTCCTCCCTTAATATATTTACTGTAGTATAATGGTAAATATTTCAAAAGAAATCTGTCTGGTTGTGTTTTAATGGTGAGTTCGGAGAACTTGCTATGAAAGTTGACCTACGTTCAAATACCAGCGAGCAGGCTCCAATAAAATTACATATGAAACCGGGGAAGCCACCGCAGGGACCTTGATGGCCCACAAGAGTGGAGAAAATAAAGAAACTCCATTCGCGGGTTAAAGCCCAAATATTCCTGTTAAAAAAGTTAAATCTCGCAAAAAGACCACAACAAAGACTCTTCTATGATAATTTCAAGGCAATTAAGACAAGATAGGCTTAGCAGCAGGCTGCCCCGTCGATGTGAAAGTTAGAAACATCCCATCCATGTCAGAACAAAGTTATTGGAGAATTCACCCAATGAAGGAGACCACATGGACCATTGATTGCACTTGAGTGAATGTGAAATGGAGGGTCGAATTCCCAACCATCCAGCAAATTACCCAAATTTCAAAACTACGAAAAAATGAAACCAGGCCTCAATTGAGATATAAAAGCGCTCAAAAATGAATCCAGAAACAGGAAAAATGAAAACACCAACGTGAGGACAAGAGTTATGGTGGAATTTAGAAAAAACAGTAAGAGAAAACTCACCAGTAGAAAGGCCAGAGAGTGTAGTCGAGATCGAAGACGATCAAACTAGGGAGGATTTGGCATACGTTGAGCATCTGCAGAGCCTCAACTTTGACTTGTTCGTCCGCCATCCCCGACCCCTCGGCGCTTTCTATCGCTCACTGTATGAAGTACACTTCTTAAACAATTCTGGGGATTTGTTGTTTGTGTGAGGATTTTGGATATTTTATGGCAAGGGAGCAATGGGACACCTACTCAAGCCTAATTACAATGTATTTAATATTAATTTATTAACATGTCTTTTTGGTTTTCAATTTGTGAATTTTATTAGAAACTAAATGCTCTTGTTTTTGAATTTGTGAATTTTTATTAGAAACTAAATGCTCTTCATCATTATACCACTTACTTAAGTTGTAATGGTTTGTTGTATTGAAAAGTTATTTTTATAATTTAATATAAAAGAGGGGTGTGATTTTTTTAAGTGGAGTTATATATGGAATTGATAAAATGTATTAACAATATAAAAATTTAATTTTAAGGTTATGGCTAAGCCAAACATCAAATTAGTGTAGGGAATCTTTTTGTTTTTGGTATAAAGGACTTGCTTTTGTGTAATAATGTGACCCTAAAGTTTATATGGCTTTGTGCAACAATTTGACTACTAAAGTCCACAAAGGTGCACATACTTTACCTTCTTTAGGTTTGAACATATGACCTTTAGGAGGAAACACATGTTCTTCACCACTAGGCCCACTAAAACAATTAAAGTTTAAAAATATAAAAAAATAAAGTAAAATAAAACTCTTATAGATAAAATATTTCAATGGTGTGTTACTCACCTTGGGGGAGATGTGTAAGAGAGATTTGAATGTTAGTAGGGTATCAAATATCCGCACCCTAAAAAAACCTTGTTAAAAACTGTTTCATTTTTCAATCCTTTGAATCTATTAAGTTAAAATACAATTAATATGCTAACACTATCCACCATTCAAATATAATGATTCTCAGAACATATAAAGATTATCTCCCTTTAACACTATTCACCACTTAAAATATGATGTTTCTTCAAACATGCAAATATTATCTTCTTTAAGGAAAGGTCATATTTCTTGTTCATTAGGGTTATTACACATAGGGGTAACATATTGTTGGGCATTTCGTTAGTTTCATGCCAACAAGTGCCTGATTTAAATCCCTATTCATTGGTTAAATATAATAATTTTCATAACACACAAAGATTATCTCCTTTAAGTGAAGGTCATATTTCTTATTCTTTGAGGTTCTTGCACATAGGGGTAACATATCATTGGGCATTTGGCTAGTTTCATGACAACGTGTACCTAATTTGTATCCCCCTAAGTTAGGTGTGATAGTCTACATTGACAAGTTTATTAGGGATATCACCACAAATGTGGAGAAGCGTCGTTTTGGTTTCCCCGTGAGGTTTTCATTGAATCATTTTTTACATGTAAGGGTAATATACTTTATCATGAGAATTTCAACTAGGTCTAGCTCGAGTGGTTGTGGGATGGAGTGTTATCCTCCTACCCAGGTTCTATTCATGTGACACGTTAAGCTCATAATTAGTATATCATTATAATGACTTTGATCCTTTTTGTTGACATGGCATTGTCTAATGAAGAATCTACGGTTTACCCTAGCTACCATCCTCATCATAAGGGGAAGTGCTTCGAGTTTTTCCTTGGGATATATTACTTGGAAAATATGTGTGTACTTGTGATCTGAACTTAATCCGGGATCTTTTAAAGTGACTTGGTGTGTTAAAATGTTCAAGCATGAATGATAAAACTTAAACCAACATAATAATTAAATCGAGCATGAAATACTTTAAATGAAGCTATAATCTAAAGCAAAGTATAAAAGATTGAGACAAGAAGAAATGAGGACAATATGATGCTAAGTCTCAAATGCTTTATTACATCACTAAAATGCCTCTCAAAGCCTGCTACAAAGTGAGCTACCACTACCAAGAAGTGGCCTCCAAATTGCCACCAAAAGCCTCCTTTGGTTGCTACAAAAACAAGCTCTCAAAAAAAACCACTTTGTCTACAAAATATGCAGGGTCAAAAATTTAGCTTAAACACTCTCAGCATTTCAAAGCTTTACAACTGCAAAGCTTTCTCCAAAATCTCTCTCCAAAGAGACTTGTTGCTAAATGGCAAATCTCTATGCTTCTATAATGTTGGCATATGACAAAAATAGTGCACATTTTTTTGCCCAGGGAAGAATCGTAATCTTTCATTAATTTGAAAAATTACATGTAGTAGATGCCATAGGCATATGCATAACTGCTGGTCGAAACCAGGTTCATAGTTTAACAAAAAAATATTATGTGTCGAAGCCATAAACATAAGAGTGTTGTACATATTCACCACGCAGGGTGATTTCGAGTTTCATGAAGAAAGGATAGATTTTCAAACATAAATATATACATATATAAAAAACTGTGCCATTATGTTCATAAAAAAACTTGTGCCTGATCCCTCCAAGGATATGATCTATCAATGTAAAATAGTGCGCATTTATATTATGGTTTACAAACATATAATATATATGGTATGTTGTTGAACCATAATTCAACCATTAATATACAACCAACCATGCTATATATAAACTATTGCACGTGGCAATTGGGCTTCGACTTGCATGTTGTTGGTCCACATATGTGATATATGTTATAACAAATAAAACCATATCTTGTCGGCATCTTATAATAGTGGTATCCATGATTGGTGGAGTTGTTAATGCGTTTGGTGGACTTCAACATTTGTTGCAACCACTCGACGATAGTCTAGTTGCATCTCTCCACTGTGGCATATGGTTTCAGCGGTCATAACCATATCATAGCATGTTGTTGTAATAATATATTATAAGTCATGACATATCCTTATACAACATAAACCATATTAACTAGCAATTGCCCCTAAAAGTGCAAAGGTACACAAAAGGAATAAAATATTTGGGCAAATCATCTTAAAAAACTAAATCACTGAATTTAAAATTCTTTTTGTTTTTGTAACTAGGCTGAGTCTAAGTCGCGACCAACCTGTGTATTGTTTGGGAGAAGATCGATCCACCCACCATGGGATGCTTATCACCAGGATTGTGAGAGGATTTGGCCAAGCCTGGATGCCCCTTGGGAAGTTAAATTCCCCCATAATGGTTTCCATTCCTCAGCCCCTCCCCATGAGGTTTGAACCCATGACTTGGTGGGGACTAAACCTAAAAATTATTATTTTTAATAGAATAAATATTATATAAAGAGTATTTGAAAAAAAATTGAGATATATAAAATGTATGACTACATGTATTACATTGGATTTGGCTAAGATTGGACTGTCAATCTGGTCTATGTTGGGGATGGGTACTCCTAACCCCAATGGGAAAGACTCGATTGGCCCTAGGGTGAGAGGTTGTACAGGACTCATTGACTCAGTGCCTGGTGTGTTGATCACCAGATGATCTATATGTTGCTAAGCTACACCGAGTGTTGAAACAGGATGGAGGTAATCAATTTGACAAGGCAAGGTCCAAAAGAAACCTTTAGGCTAAACACCTCACCCATCTAAAGAGATGAACACCTCTGCTAAAGATATCGGATGTGGGTGGATAACAAATCCCAGAAAATGCAGTGGTATTTTCCCCTAATGTCATCGTAGATGGGATTCGGGACACCTGAAAATGAAATGCTCCTCGGATTCCACCTCCTACAAATAGCATAATCGGAAATATGAGACTCACATGCAAGTGCCTTTAGTTATACATATGTTTTTGTTGATCCTTTTTGAAATAGATTGTGTTATATAATCTAGAAATTGAAGACTCATATCCATATCTCAATGCTAAAACCATACGCCTCCAATTGAATGTGAAATCTAGGAGTTGAATTAATCCAAATTGAACTAAGAATTATCATCATTCTCTAACTAGTGTCAATACCAATAACATCCATACAGAGTTGACTGGTAAAGGATTCTTGCAAATGCACTCAAATAAATGGGATTGTTTCAATGGGTTGGTATAGGTTGGATCCCTCAAAAGTTTACAGAGAAGCATAGAAATTGGCATGAACCATGAGTCCATTATAAAACCATGTGTGTTAATTGTAGCCTCCACTTTAAAAAACTTGAACTGTTTTACTTGGTAGCCTTGACTTTGGCACATTCATCAGAAAACTTGCATGCCAATTCCAATTCTCCATTCTTTTGGAGTGTAATGATTAGAACATTATAAGCGAGAGTGTTCACTACTAGACCATTTTTCAACATTTTTGCATATAGCTTCAAAGCATCCCAAATGTTTCCTTCTTCGCAATGCCCCCATATTAGGATGGTATAAGTAAAAATATCAGGCTTCAGATCACATTCAATCATATCTCTATAGAGGTGGATAACCTTTTGCAAATTTCCCTCTTTGCACTATCCATAAATCAGAGTGGTGTAAGTAAAAATATTGGGCTTACAAACATAGTGATTTATCTATTCATCTAATGAGTCACCATTAGTTGTTGTGACAATGGGTGAATCATTTATCATTATTTCCCTGAAAGACTCCATTGTCTCATCCAATTTTCCTTCCTTTCAAATCCCATTGATTATAGAACTTAGGGTAAAAGCATTGGGCATAAGACCCTTTCCTACCATTTCATCATGTAACTTGAAAGCCTCTTGCACGTTATCATCCTTGCAATATCCATCAATCAAAGTAGTGTAAGCGATAATATCATGCATGAAGCCTTTAACCAACATTTCATTATATAACCCTAAATCCTTTTCCATTTTACCTGTTATCACAATTGTAATAACAGGGAAAATTTTTGATAGCGGGGCTATCAATGTTTTTGGAAATCCGATATGGTATTGTGAAGGAATTCACTGACAACAAAGGTAACAACATTTTTCATTTTGGCTGACAAGCCAATTGTCAGTGCCAAAACTAGTTTTCAAATTTAAAAAGTGATGACTTTGTTGACCACGTCAACATCAACGTTTTTTTATTAAATGTGTCTATGTTGTTTTCGAAAGGGTAAAGTATTGGGTTAATCATTTTTCATTTGTTGTAATCAGTGAAAGGTCATTTAACACAATCTTATCATATGATATCAATTTTATTCACTTGCCACCTGTTTTACTCAACCGTAGGTTAAGTTACCTTGGCTTGTCCCGTAAGCAGTTGGTTGATGTTAGTTCGGGAGCCTTTACACTTGACATTTGGAGCGATTTTGTTTACAGAGTTTCAAGATCGAATCCCGGGAATACCACACAACAAAATGGGGAGAGGAGGTAAATTGAACCAGTCTGAGCCCAAGGCGCTAGATTTGCTGGACATTTACCCTGAGATTCTCCAGTTGTTTCAGCAGGTAGGATGGAGAGAATTCTTCCACCGTTGTTCTGACTACCACGACCTTGTGTCTCAGTCTTTTGCGCAGGTGTTCGATGGGAACCGTGTGGAGGTGGGAGGTTTTTCCTTTGCAGTTACAAAGAAAACCATTGATGAGGCCATGACCTTACCAGTGGATGGTGAGAAAATCTTTCATAGTCACATTCTAACAGGGATTAATGCCCCCTTCTTCTTCAAAGAAGAATTCAAAGGGCGAAATTAGACGGTTGGAGTTCAAAAATAGTGGCTGCGGGACCAATGACACGTCCCCCTATGCCTCTGTCAGCAATATTTTTCATGTGAAGGTCGGTATAATTGAGTGAACCTTTGCCATTTTTACTTTCTCGCTCATCTTATTGGTTAGATTAGAATCAATCCATGTTTTTATCTGTTATAGAGCCTTAAACATATAGCAGCTAGGTTCAAGGTATGTACCAATCCTTCCTCTCATTTTATATACCATAAAGCCCTAATACAATTGATAATAGAGAACCAGTCAGGAAAGATAGGAAGGACTTGGAGTCATTTCATTTTCTGGGGAGGTTTTCAACTTCAACCCATTAGGATAAGATGAGGCTGACCATAAACTGCCAAAAAGGGGAAGAAAGAAAAAGTCAAGCTCCTAACAAACCCCCTCCCAGCTAAGAAAACCTAGGAGTTCCATCTACCTCATCTGGTTTGAAGATCCATAAGGTTTACTAGAGGAAAAGTCCCCTGCTTCATAAACCAAAACTTGTACCCCCTGTGAACCCACCAGTTGATGTTGACTCTTCCCATGCTGCAACTCCACCCTCCAAAACTTCCCCTGCAGACACAGTCAAAATAGAGGACCTTAAGGGCAAAGAACCAAAGGTGGAAAGTAAAGAGGAGGAGCCACTGCTTAAGGTATCCAAGCATGGAAATAGACATACCAAGCCAACTAACCAGTTAAGATACAAGATCAAACTCATAAATAACTCGGAGTTGGCTAAGGAGGTGATTGACGTTGACAACATGCCACTGAAGGACCTTATTATTAACAGGAAGAAGAAAGCTATAGGTTCTAGGAAGAGCCAAAGAAGAGAAGTTGTGAAAAAGGGACCCATGGAGACAAGACAGAGTAAAAAAGCAGAGATTGGAGAAGGTATATGTGTTTCTCAAGTCTGCTAGTACCTTTAGCTAGGATTCTTGGGTATTAAACTTAGATTTTTTGCCTACCTATCTTATGAAATAGAGTTTTCACTTTATCGCTAATAGCCGGCCTTATAGCATTTGCATGTAGTACAATAGTAGGGAGAGCTGACATTCTCGTTGTCAACATTTTTTATAAGGTTGACAAAGCCACAGGCAACTATTTTGGGCTAAAACTATGTGTGTCAGTTAATGGAAAAACGATACAGGGAAAAAATCGACAGTCTGTCTGTCAGCAATTTTAGAGCGAACAAGGAGCGCTAACATATCCGTTGTCAGCAATATTCAAACAGGCGGAAATGTTGACCTCCTGGTTGTCAACGATTTTGAAAACAAGCGAAAACGAAAATGTTGATAGTTAGCCTATCAGCGAAAGTTGCAAACAGAAAACCAGTAAAGCTAACATCTACAGTATCAATGTTTTTTCCAACAGAGTTGAAGAAAAACAAGATGAACAGAAAAGCAGTTTTTGGAGGAGTTTTGGACCTGATTTGCAGAGGGACCTGTTTTTCCAGCTAGGATGCTGAGCTACCATTTAGGGACCTGTTCTATTTCCAAGGGAGGCAGTTCAACAAGATATTTTGCTTTACCTAAACATCAACATATTTTCCTATAGTTATTCTAGGAAAGACAAAATATTTTTAAATTTTATATTTTACATGCATGAACTTGAAAGATATTTCAGATATCTCATATTATTGTAATTATTATGGTGACTACTATTGTGCAAACAATTATGTAAGTCTTATATAACAGTTTATCAAGAATGAAAAAAGGTTGGAAATTAATTGAAAAACATATTTGCAGTCTAATATATTTGAGAAATCTTGAATATATTTACAGTTTTTAATGAGCAGATTGTAGGAAACTCATGTGTTGCATCTCCCTATCAGTACTTCTTTGTTATGCAAATCCTCTTTCATGTCTGAGAATGTTAGTTTCTAAGATTGGATTTCATTTATGCTCCTCTCTTGTATTATCAGCCATTAGTATTTGTTCTTCCAGTCATTTATAAACTTTGTTTCTTTCCTATTCCTCTTTCTTCCAATTTCTCGAATAGTCAAATGACTTTGTTCTTTCATGATTTGTACAACTTTCTCATTGGATATGTAATTTAATTTTTTTAAGAACTAGACTCCATAGCTAATGGTATGTTTTGAAACCACCTAATCAATTTCATCCCCAGATCTAAATCTGGTCATCTGAACTCAATTGCAGAAAACCTGCTGCTATAGTGACCATAGGGTAGTTGAGTTTTAAGGGGAGATCCCTCTCCGGGTTGAAGGGCCATATTTCAACCTAAAAGAGGTTCTGAGGTTACCTTAGGGTTTTCCCTAAGTGATAACATTACCTTCATTGCAGTGTGAGTCAATCAATGTATGAAAAGTAGCATCAGGCACTAACCCATTCTCCACCATTTGCACACAATATCCCAAAGCTTTATCTGATTTTCCCTATTTTCAAAGCCCATCTATCAATGTATTCTATGTGACACAATTTGGAACCATGCCTCTTTCATGCATTTCACACAACAAATTTTCTACCTCTTTGACCTTTATTTCTACACAAAACCTTTGATGAGTGAATTGTAAGTAAAAACATCAGGCATGAGACTCATCTTGAACATTTCCAAACACAACATAAGTGCTTCCTCCAAATTCCCATTATTGCAGTGATCATCAATCAGGTTGTTGTAAATAACAGTATTAGGTGTTATACCTTTTCCAACCATTTCAACAAACAAATTGTTTGCTTCCTCCATATTTCTCTCCTTGCAATGCCCATCAATTAGAGTACAATATATAACAACATTAGGCTTGATGCCTTTCTGCAACATCTCGTCATAAAGCTTAAGGGATTCCTTCATATTAGCCCTTTTGCAGTATCCATCCATCATATCATTATATGTAAACAGATTAGGAGCCACATCAAGGGCCTACATTGTTGTAAAAAGGTCACTTGTTGGGCATGCATAATGTCTTCCTTCCATAGACCAGAGATGAGAATGTTGTAAGTAATAATTGTGGGATCAATCTTCTTCTTTCTCATTTCATCAAATAACTCAAAGGATTTATGCAGCTTACCTTCCATGCAATTAGAATTAATCAAGGTATTATAAATATAAACATGACACTATCTCTTCATATACACTCCAAACCATGTCTATTCTACCCATTTTGAGCAATGCACACAGAAGGGTGTTACAGGCTTGAACCATAGGCATGAATCTTCAACACCACATCATATAAAATACATCAATGGCCTCCTAGAATAAACCCTTTAGAGCACATAAAAGACCCTAAGGTTGCTAGAATGGGGTCGAAGAATAAATTGCCGAACAGAATGAGGCTCTGAAGCTTACCAACCATGTAGAGACTTGGTGGTATGAAGCCCATGAGCTTATCAAACATGACATTGAGGGCCAACATCTTGCCATCTATATACCATAAACCAATATATATATCCCCAACGTTTTACCATAACCACCATATATATACTTACGTAGTCCATTTATGTTTACACCATGTTAACTATATCCATGTGCGAAATTTGGAATGACATGTTTAATATTCTATTGATTCGTTGATTAAAGTCATCGTTTATTATGGGGAGATTTTGTTATGGAATGTGTATTATCCTTGGCGTGATTCAAATTGTGTTGGAATCGATTTTCCAAGCTCTATGAAATGACATTATTTCCATCAAATTTTGGAGACTTTGAATTTTAGGTCTTTTTAGGATCCTCTCATATCAGCTTGGGGAAGTGGGGTGTAGGGGAGTGTGGAGATTGTTGTCATTAAAGCTTTCACCTGCAGCACAAGTGTAGAAGGAAACAAAGAAAGCTCCCTAGAGACAACCTCTAGGTTGATTGTAGACCAATGCCTAGAGCATCTTAAATAAAGGAGTGCTTGTGAGGTTATCTTGTAAGGGGGTTACAACACTCCAATTGTCACATAAAACAAAAAAGGAAATAGGAGGGGCTTGGTTCAATAAGATTTCAAAGAGGAAGATTTAGGCCAACTCCCTAAAAGAGAAATGACTTCTCCTTCTAGTGGCCAACATATGAAAATGAGACAGCTTAAACTGAATTTGTATTGATGTTGGAGATGAGGAAAGGAGGGAGAAAAATAGATGCATAGGGTTGTAACAAACATAATCCTAGGCAGCAATGTTCCAGCAGAAAGGGGAATTCAATGGATAGGGTTGTAAGCAAGACAGAATCCTAAACCATGGTTTTCCAATGAGATGATAGAAATAGAGGAGCAAAAGAAGGTTTCAGATCAAACATAACATGGGTATCGTTCTTTGCCAAAGCAGCTAAGATAAATCCATAGATTGAAGAGGAACCAACTGCGTTCATTACACTATTTCAAAGAAATAAAAACATAGGTGAAATGAGATTACCAAGAGGAACTTGCTACACATTAATCATGCTTGGAATCAACAGGGAAACACCATTTATCCCAAAGGGCCCAATAACCAGTCCATACACTCATCCATGATATCAGTGAAGTCCCATAAAAATGTATTGAACCAAAATAGCAACACAGAGTTCAGCCTTCGTGGGTTTGAGAATCTGGAACCTTTCTATTATGTTTCATCCCCCTATTTATAAGAAGAGGGGGGGATCTTTGAATTACAATCAAAATATCTGAGCTTGAGTCCCAGCTATCATGCTAGACTAGCTATCTCGGTTCTATCAGGCTCTTCTACCACCTACCTAAGATTACAATAAGGATTGAATCCCTTTCTTAGAAAAATACAGAAATAAATGCTCAGAGAAAGAAAGTCGAGAGAGGGAGGAAGAGGTGTCCCCTTGCTGCTTTAATGGAGGCCTTGGATGGAGACACGTCTCTGATGTTGTCATTCTTCTCTCTGTTGTTGAGGTGGTTTACTGCTGCATCGGCCAACTTCTGTCAACTCTCCTTTGACTGCTTTTGGCACCAACTTATGGAGGCATGTTATAGGTTGAGTCCTTCCATGAATGCACCCATACCTTCATTAAACTCCCCAGATTTCGACCCATCCGCCTATTAAAATCTCTGAGTAGTCCTTTCGGCGCTACGCTATAACGAACAGTGGATCGATCACGGGCCTTTTAACACCAAAACAGACGGAACAGGCAGGCATTTTTAATTAACTTTTAGGCGTTTATCCTTTATGCCCTTTTATTATAGCCCCTTTGTTATTTCTTCATATGACCACAGGTAGAGACCGAGGGCTTATCTTTAAAGTGCTTAAGGCCTTGACTTGTTTTGCAGGGACCTTTTTCTTTATATCACATAAGTCCCTCATCGGCTGATTTCCCGGACCTTAAATATTTGTAAACGGTAGCTTATAATATATTGCATCTGAATCTTTTTTCTATTGCATCGCAATTGCCGATAAGCCTAAGACCCAGAGTCGTCGATCGCCAATCACTAATAACCTATTGATGTCATTGTTGACGTCATCACTACCATGTGTCACCCTATGAGTGGTGCCACGTGGCACCCAGAAACAGCCCCATAGGACCCATAAAAATGCCAAAATTTGAGTGACACATGTCCACCTGCCACGTCAGCTGCCATGTCAGCTCGGTGGACTAATCAAAGGCCACCATGTGGCCTCGTGGAGGAGAGATAAAGAGGCCCATCAAGCCCTGTTTTTCCATGCTTTCCTTTGTATTTAAAAATCGGCCCTCCCCAACGATTTTGGTCCATATCACAATATCAGTTATTTTTTTATAGTTTCAGACTTGTGACCTGGGGGATCCACCGATTGGTGATGCCACATGGAGGAGAGAGAAGGGGAGGCCTGACCCTTGGTTTGTGCAGCCATTTCCTTTGAAATCGAAATCGGCCCTTCTCGATGGTACAACATAGTATCGCAATCGACCTCGTCTACATTGTCTTAAGCCTTAAAACCCCGTCGATTGTCAATCACCGATATGTGATATTGGTGATCGGCAAATCACTAATCTATTTGTGTCGATGCCGATATGCGATGCGCCCAGACCTGCTGACACCGATATGCAATTTTTCCCTCAGACTTAGCCATTTTTAGGGTTTTCTGAGCTTTCTAAAGGGATTCTTCAACAGGCCCTAACTTCTGATCTAAGAACCCCTTTTTGGACTTTTATATACCCCCGGAAAGCTCTTTCTGAGCACTTTGAAACATAGAGGGTCCCCTCTAGCCCTTTTATTTTTTGTGGCTCAGAATTTTGCATCAAACATCACTGTTATTTGGCTTTTTAAGCAATTGAAGACTGATGAAGCAGTGAGTGACAACAGAGATCATGAGATAAATAATTTTAATTATTAAGCCCCATCCTTTATATCAATAATAAATTCAATTTATTGATAATTGGAATAATAAGCATTACTCTTCTTAAATGAATCCTTTTGGTATGTAAAGGAGGGACTTATAGCCCACTCACTTCACTAACATGGATCCTCTATGGAATTTGCTTCTAGTATTTGTTCTCCATGTTCACAAATATTTTTGTCTTCAATGATAGCTAGAAGGCTTACATTCTAGGGTGCAATTCAAAGTGTAAATTTTGATACAATACTATATGATCTCAACATGGCAATCAACAAATACAATGTTGCTCAATCAAAATTCAATTGGTTCCTAATTAACTTCTTTTGATGGACTGCCAATCACATGAGCTCTTTGTAGCATATTCAAAAAAATTATGGTTCATAACTACATGCTCAATGGAACCAACTCAATATAATAGTGAAAATGATCCCAACATTATTACACATATAGTTCTATCTTAATTCAAGCCAATAGTCTTTATCGCAATGCTACCAACTTTCTATGTAGTGTTTGGGCATCCAAGAACTCAACTCAATGAACCAATTCAAAAAAATGTTAATTGATATATTGATATCCTTCCAAATATCAATAGTGTTATGAATTAATCTCTCTTCAATAAATAAAGCTTATCACATAATGCCCACACAAAGGAGTGTCATATTTGAGCCCAAGCTCTCCCATATTTATACTCAGCTGCCTTTAACTTAAGCACCACTAACACATATATGAGTTGCTAGCTAAATAATTATACGAGTGAAATGGTTTATAATGCGAGACATATAACGCATGAGTATTATCAACCATGCATAAGTTGGTAACAATTAATAAACAAAAAGGATGTACTGGAATTTAGAGTAAGACAAACCATTCCATACTAATGAATTGCCACGTAAAAAAATTACGAAAAAAATCATGTGATTCCTCTTGCTCAATCTATGGATGACACAATGACCTTACCTCACTCTCCAATGAATTGAAACAAATGCCTAGCCACCATTACGTGAGTTCTCAAGGAAGTAACCAACTTTATGACCTTTGTACAACTCGTGTGGCATCTGGGCATTGAGAACAACATCCTTCATCTCCTAAGGATCTTATAGGGCAATATAACCTCTCAAGACATGAATGGACAATGTATGGCCCTCTTAATGGAGAATTGATATCATACAACCATAGATAGGAGCCATTTTCTCTATGTGCGGCCTCATAATCAATAGGCTACCTAATAGACTTAGAAACTCACTATAATAGTGTAACAATTAATTAAAGTCAACCATAGATCTCCTATCTCAAGTAAGTACACATGGGCATCATAAGGTTGTTAACACTTTTTAATTGATATAGGTGAATGAAATCTTGAGTCAATGCAACAAAAACTACAAATGGAATTCTTCCTTAGCACCATCAATGCACTTAGAATAGTACACTAAATGTAAATATGAGAATTATATAAAACACATATATGAGATTCTCACTACAAGTTGTTAACCACATCCAAGAACCACAAAACCATCCCACATAGATCACACAACAATAAATCAAGAAAATAATTCACACAAATATTTACCTTGGAAACCCAAACCAGAAAACCAACATCTAATGGTTACTCAATTTTCATTTTGACAATCTCAGGTTACAATGTAGTTCATGGCTCTATGACCATTCAATAATTCAGATTATTCCTTCTCCTTTGTATCCTCCCCTCTTGGCCAAAAGATCCTTTGAGTCAAGTTACACGAATATATAGGAGTTTCTTTGAAACTGACTTTCAAAATAATCACATCATCAATACTTGTTGGTTGACGTTTCGAACTTGTTGACAGTGTTGGATATCGCCAACATACAAGGGGTCTCCCTGATGTGAAGTCCCAATTAGACCTCACACCGTTTGGAGTAGGATCCCCATCTAGAGTATCAATTTGGCCACCATAACACAAAGGATCGTCTTGGTTTCAATGGATAATATAGGATATTATATACACAAACCTTAAATAAGCAAGTTGGCATTATGAAACACCGATTGCAATGTATAAAAGGAGACCTTCATGGAAGGGAGACAAAAAGTGAGTCTCTAGAAGGAATTAATAGTAATAACCTAAGAGAGACACATGAGAGCATACAATGGTAAAGAAAATACAATGCACATTCAACAAGATAAGTACCAAAGCCATTGAAATAGTTCAATTTCTCCAGTACATATGAACACAACATATACCGTAAACATACCAAGAATAGTCCTAAAACATTTGCAATACATGCTTGAAAATGAGTTGGCTCATAGAGCTTCAATTAGGTGAAAGATCCAAGTACACAATTACAATGACAAGGCATTAGTTCCAGTAGCGGAACATTAAGTCACTTCTTGCTTCTCCAAAGAATAGTTTTCTCTTTTATGCCAAGTAGAGAATCCAAGACTAGCTCTCCAAAGCTTAAGCCTCCAAAAGTATTTTGCTTGAGTTATGAGGTTTCTTTTATAATAAGGGGAATTACCTTTCATATCCCCATGACTCTTGAATTACCCTCATGACTCTTAGATTTCTAATATGTCCTTTGGACTTCTAAACAACTCTTGAACTTCTAATGACTTTTGGACTTATCCTAAAGACATTTTGTCCATATATGACTAAGTGACTTTTCATATTCCACATTTGACTCTTGGAATTTCACACATTACGTTTTGTTATTTTCTTTAGAATACATCATTACATTCCACATGATGATGTGGCATGACACATGGACACATATTGACTATTATGATGACACTAGTACAAAATACAACTTGACAATGATGACATTAACTTCATGATGAGGTGGCAATTCCAAGTTGTATTCCTTGTTCTTCATCTTTCATTCTTGATGATGGATCTAATCTATGCTTTATCTTCATTAAAAATCCATTTTGTTGCTCATGTTCACCCTCCAAAGGGTCTTTGATCAATATTTGAATCCTCTAAGCCATCATCTAATATCTTCTTTATGTCTTGGTCCATGATCTGCTTCATGTTTCGTGATTGTTTTTTTTTGTTCTTCTTCTCCGCAGGTGTTTCTATAAAAATATGGTGATAGAATTGCAACTGCTCAAGAAATTTAATATAAATCAAGAGACACAATTCTACTCTACTGCTCTATGGAAATTAATTCACAATTTAAAACAACATTCACAAACATGCATCGATCACATACACAAGTACACAAATTTATCTAGGGGAAACCAACTGGTAAAAACCCCTTATTCCTGCTTGCATTAATAAGATGAATAAAGAATTTATTACAATTGCTTACTCGCTCTAAGCTCAACCTGCAAATGAACAACCTTTCTCTCTGCTCAATGAGAAGCTTTGACCCAGACTTAGTCAATTTCTGCCTCTTCTTGAGCCCCTATTTCCTTGCAAAAATCCTCATGAATTAAGCACCTAATTTATAGGAATTTTCCTCTAGTTAATTGTAGAATTCCCCAGATTGGATCTCTAACTGCATCCAACACCTATACAGCCAAGACTAGTCTACAACTGATGTTACACTGCCTTGAAATCTCCACCATAGTTGGGGAACTCAAATTCTCTGTGCGCACTAGCTATTTTTGGTTGATTAAGCAGTTAACTGGATGATCATTGAATTAGATTGTTGTCCCACTGCACAACTTACCTCCAACTAGTTCTATCAACAATTATAAGTAGTTTATCTGAAATTCTGAATACAACTGGAAATAACTGAATTGGATTGCTATAAATTAGTAATCACACATGCATAACTAAACTCCAAGCCCTCTAACTCGAATTTACTAAGCTAACAGAGTGACAAGAGGCATGTCACCTTAGTTAACTACCTCCAAGTTCTCTGTTGATGTGGAAATTCAAATTTTCTCAATTTGACTAAGGCAAAGTCAAATTGAGACTTTATTGCTCCACTTCTTAACACTCCCTCTTAGCAAGAAAGGGATTTTCAACCACCCCTAGCTTGCACCTATGAAATTCAAACTTCCCTCTTGACAATGCCTTTGTCAATATGTCAGCGTCTTGTTCTTCTGTTGGAATGTATTGTAGCAACATTATCCTCCTCTGCACACAATCCCACAAATGAAGATACCAGATATCTACATGCTTGGATCAATGTTGAAATATTTTATTCTCAAAGAGCTTAATGCAACTTTGATTATCACAATAGATCATAGTTGGATTCATCTCCTGACCAAAAAATCCCACAAGTATGTTTCTCATCCTCGCCTCACATGTTGCTTGACTTGCAACCATGTATTCACCTTCTGTCAATCTAAGTGCCACAGACCTCTGCTTCCTACTGTAATAGGAAATTGTTGTAGACCCAACACTGAAAATGCCCCTTGATGTACTCTTTTGGTTAGATGGAATCCTTGTCTAATTTGCATCTGTGAAGCCACACAAATTCACTCCCTCTATCCATTTGTACCATAATCCATACTGGGTAGTGCCTCTGAGCTACCATAAAACATGCTTTCCTACCTTCCAATACAATTTGGTCCGCCTAACCATAGCTTGGCTCAGCTAGTTGACTGCAAAGCATATATCTAGTTGTGCATTCACAAGATACATCAGTGAACCCACTAGTTGTTGATAAATGGTAGCATCAAACTTTTCCTCTGAAGTGCCATTCTCCTTCCTTTAGTTGGTAGCTATAGGTGTCTCCATGGGCTTACAACTCTCCATGTGAAATCTATACAATATCTGAGTGGCATACTTGCCTTGAGACACAAACAATTCCCCATCACCTTTCCATACTTGTAGTCGAGGAAGTAGTGCATGAGACCCATGTCTTTCATCTCAAATTCCCTTGTAAGGTCCTCCTTGCAAGAGTTGATCAATTGCTCATCGCTTGCTTATATTAAATCATTAACATATAACACAATGATAAGAAATTTACCTTCTACCAAAATATGATAGAGGTTCGCATCCACTTCACTTTTGGTGAAGCCCAATCCAGTGAGATAATTGTCGATCCAAGTGTACCAAGCTCGGGGTGCCTATTTGAGACCATACAATGCTCGTCTGAGTCTGCACACATGAGACTCCCGATAAAATGTATCAAAACCTTATGGTTGCTCGATGTACACTTCCTCCTCAATAACACCATTGAGAAATGTTGTTTTTACATCCATCTGGTGGATCTTCCACCCCATTTGTGCAACCAGTGCAAGAATTGATCTAATGGATGAATACCTTGCTACGAGAGCAAAGGTTTCCTCATAGTCAATTCCCTCAACTTGAGAGAATCCTTTGGCCACAAATATGGCCTTATACTTCTCTATGCTTTCGTCTATTGCATGCTTAACCTTGAAGATCCATCTCAAACCCACAACTGATTTATCTGTTGGTCTTGGGACCACTTCCCAAACACTGTTCTTCATGATGGATTCATATTCTTCCACCATTGCATCAACCCAAATTGGTTTCTCAACTACTTCCTCAAAATAGGATGGCTCAATATCTACAAGCTCAGTCATTAGAGCCATGTAGCCAGTGTACCTCTCAGGTGACCTCCTTTTCCTGCGCAAATTTGGAGTTCCCAGATTCTCCCTTTCATCTTGCACCAATCTATTAGCTTTCCTGGTTCTTTTTCTACCTTCTCTAGATGGTTCTTCTTGAGTGGATGTCTCCACTCTGCCTCCTCTCTGATCCTCCATCTATGGCTGCTCCACAACTTCCTGAGGCTCCTCCTTTGGAGCTAGAAGCTCCTCTTTTGGTTGGATCTAAATCTCCCTCTCCAAATAGCATCTCATTTCTTTCTCCTCATTAGAATTTACATCCCTTTGCACAACTGTCATTCTGACAGAAAGTAAGTACACCTAGTAATTATGTAGAGTTTTGGTGTGACCCAAAAAAACTCCTAACTCTGTTTTTGGCTCAAGTTTCTTCCTCGAATATTTGGAGACATGGTAGTAAACAGAGGCTCCAAAATTTTTGAAGTGAGACACATCTGACTTTCTCCCCGAGAAAGCCTCCTCCGGTGTAATCATACCAAGAATCTGATGAGGGCTCTAGTTCTACAAGTAGATTGATGTGTTACTTGCCTCTACACACAAATGTAGTAGCAAGCCTTGGTCATGTAGCATAGCTCTTGCAGCTCCCACAATACACTGGTTCTTCCTCTCAGCTACTCCTTTCTATTGTGGTTTGTGGGGAGTTGTCAATTCTCTTTGAATTCCTCCTTTGGCACAAAAGTAATTGAATTCATTCAAAACGTAGTCACCTCCATTGTCGCTCTTGACAGCCTTCACCTTCTTTCCAGTCTCTTTCTCAACTAGTGCCTTGAATTCTACAAACTTTGAGAATGTCTCATCCTTCTTCTGCATGAAGAAGATACAACAATTCCTTGAGAAATCATCAATACAAATAACATAGTACTTATCTTTGGTAGTGGAGGTTGTCAAGAAGGGTCCACAAACATCAGAGTGGACTCTCTCCAAGATTTCATGTGCTTTGTTGTCTCAATCATGGAATGTGGATTTCACATACTTCCCCAAGGTACAACCCTTGCAGACATCCTACTACTCAAGTGATCCTTTAGGGAGGCTAGTGGTTATTTGTTGCATAATTTTTAAGGTGCCATGATGCAAATGACCCAATCTCTTGTGCCAGAGCTCACCAACATCGTGACTCTACACTTTCTCTGCCTTACTGCTTAATGCAACACAATCTTCCACATAAAGTTTATATAGTTTCTTCACACGAACCCTGATCTGCTTCACTTGTCCAATAGCTATGTGCCTCAGAAAGGCTTTACCTTTACTGACTATTATATCATAGTCGTGGTCTTCAAAATCTGTTACAGAGATGAGGTTCTTCTTTAGGCATGGAACAAACATGATATCTTTGAGGTGAAGAGGGGATCTTGACTCCCTCTTAAAGGTTACTATACCAAACCTGGTAGCATTGTACCTTTCATTATCCAAAAGCTCAATATGCATATGGAGATATTTCTCCTCCAAGTCACTCAAAAACTCTTTACACCCTGACATGTGGAATGAGGCACCTGAATACAAGTACCACAAACTCCCCATCATAGTTCCTGTCATGCATGTGGTAAGGGTGAAGTCTAGCTCGAACTGTGAATCCAATTCTTCCCCTACTGCTCCTCCTGACTTCTCCTTACTAACCTTTTGTGTGTGGACACTTTGTAGCATAGTGCTTGAATTCATGAGAATTGAAGTGTTGGCTTGTTGGGGCCTGACCCAGGTTCAGAAGTGATTTAGCCAAACAAATCCCACACTATCGGCCCTTTCGGCAACAGTCCACGGAGCGCAGATTGAAGTCTCACCCGAGGTAGTAGGGGAGGGTGTTGGAACTAGGTTTCCGCACCCTTGGGATGTCTTGATGTGGTCTGGAGGGGTCGCGAACCGATCTGCGCCCTTGCACCACTCTGCACTACTGTCAGGCTTCCGCATAGTTCCGGTCCATTACACTTTATTATTAACAAGTTTATTATAGATTAGACATACTTCTTAAGGTCTTTCAACAAACATTTAATAGTCAGAACCAGTGCACACAATCATAAATATGCATAAATAAGCAACAGATAGATTTGCAATAAAGCACACAATGATTCATAAATTCTTATCTTTATTTATCTCCTTTTCAATACAACCAGATCCGCCCTGCGCACTCAGCTGCAGGGGTTCGCGCACACAATTGCGACTCTATTAGGCCTCTGCGCACACAGCTGCAGAGCCTCTATCTATCTACCAACTCCCTCGACTCGGACTTACAGATGCAAAGAGAATATTGCCTTCATAAACCCATAACATTCCAGATTCAAAACCCAAAAAATTGACTTCTAACCTTAGAGCCTTGCTCTATTTATACATTCCCATGGTTCGCGGACCATGGGCAGGCCGACTCACTTTCTATTTTCTTACATTATTTTCGGGCGGACAACCCTTTGACTTGACTCATTACACTTCGCACTTCGTGGAACTTTTACCATACTTTTACCCAAAATTGTGGACTTCAAGCCCCAAAACCGTTACGCGGGGGATCCGCTCCGCTGCCCAATAGGCCCCCAACACAATCACCGTGACTCTTCCTGAGTCACTCGGTTGGTGCAGCAATCTTCGCATGAAGGGCCACCAACGACTTTTGTGCTTCGCTTATGCTCGCAACAAATTCTTCCGCCATCTGTTGTACTCGTTGTACGTGAGCCACCAATGCATCCGTGTCAATTTCAGTTACTTGTCTGGATTCATATACTACCTGCATGTGTGCTAACTTTCCCTTGATGTTGGTGGAGACCGCGAATGCCTCATCAAGCCAAGGTTGGATGCGTTCTTTAAGCACTTCTTCCTTCTGTCGAGTGGCGTCAACTTGTGCCTTGAGAACCTGGGCCTCTCTCATTTTGGCCAATCGTTGCGTGATGGCGACCGTTTGTGCAGTCCCCCGGACTTTGTCATAAGCCTGCTATAACTCCTGCGCTTCTATCTCTACCTGTTGTAGCATTGGGTCTTCCTAGAGGGATGTCAGCATAAGGAGGGACTGATCCAACAATCTTGGAAAATGCGCTCTATCGCTTCCAATCCTGCTTGAATTTCGTTGCGGCACTGCTCTCGAAATTCCGGGGGTGTAGGCAGTTGTGCCTTTAGCCTTAGCTCCGCAATTTGTAAACTTAATTCCCACTGAGCTTTCGCGACCTCCTCTTGGGCTGTACGGAATCCTGCGGCCATGTGATGAATCTTATGAGATATTGGAAGTTCTGCTGGCACAGCCAACTCTGGTACCTTGCTACAGACCTCTGTCATGGCCTGTTCCAATTCCTTGTTGTGTGTGACCAAGTCATTGCGCTGTAGACTGACCTGCTCCAGATTTGCTTTGTGCTCCATTAAGATTTGGAGGGCGCAACCTTCCCTGGCACGGAGCTCAGCGGTTACCCCATCCTGCAGTTGGTATAGGGTTTCTCTAGGAAACACGACCAAATTAAGCCCCCAACCCCTTATGTCACCTTCAACTTCTGCTATGACGGCGCCTGTTAGTAATACTAAAGTGTTCATTGTGGAGGCGCACACCATCTGCTCGACTGTCGATGTGTCATTGGCTAGGTTTGGTATCATCCCTCCCGGGGGTCGCACCTGTAATGCCTGCAGCTGCGCTCTGAGCTCCCCCAACACAGTTGTTTGCTCTGTCATCAGCTCCTCCAAAGCATCTTTAGTGACATTACACACCGGTTTGCTGCTGTCAAGAAACTCTTTCTCCAAAGTCTTTATTGTCTTTGTCTTTTTGCGTGTATGTGGCGGCTCCTTGATGCGCAACCTCTTGACTTGGCTCAATTTTGTGGTAAGGTCCGTGCATTCCTATACCTCCGTTTCCTTCTGCATGTCCTGCTTTGAGGAAATTTCTTGATCTTCCCTGATTTCTTTGGCGATTTCTTCCTTGGTTGCCTCCTGCTGCAAAGCTTCCTTTTGTCCCTAACGTGTCCTTTCCGCCATCTTAGTGAGTCGCAGCTGGATTTCATTCTTTCGCTATTGTGTTGCCATCATTTCTAATGCAGCCAAGTTCGTGGCATGCCACTCTGGAGGCCATGCTGCCATTACCTCATAAATTGCATTGTCCGTTGCAATTAACAGAAGCGTTACCCATGTTTGTTTTGGATCCTTTCGTGCCCGGATATATAGGTTATGCATGTCCACTTTGAACTTGGCCGCGCTTTACAAACTGTTGTATATTGTCAGGGATAACCACGGTCCGCGAGCAATCCATGTCCTCATACTTGCCTCCATGAATATCCAAAACACCTTGATCTCATGAATCCTCGTGGTATCTTTCGTAGCCTGGAGCGAGTTATACCGCACTGCTTCAGGGAGGTTGCCCTCAATGTCGGGAAATTGGCTGCCCTTGCGGCAACTCTCCTGTAACCAGTAGGATTGTTAGGAGCAACCATGCATAATGGAAAGTCTTACCTTGCTCCTGAGCTTCCCGACAATTTGTCAAAAATTCATCACAGATAAATTGTGCCCAGTTGAACTGCACCCCTTCTGCACACTGCTTCACAAGCGCAATGACAGTGGCTGGCACTTCGTCTGCGCGGAATTTTCTCATGAGCTTACCATCCAGTAACTGGGTGATGACGTGCACCCCTTGGTCTTTGATGCTTGCTATTACATACCCTCACTTTCGTTTTTCAAGATTATATTTAATCTTCATGGCTTTTGCGAGACCCACGTCGCTACTCATTCTAGCTATGTCTGTAGGATCGTTCCCTTTAGTAGGCAGCTGGGAAATTCGATGTACTAAATCGGCCGTGATGGGAATCAATTCCTCCAACCATAGATACCCATCATGTACCAAACATAGTATCTATCGGATAACAAAAATGGTGATGGTTGCGCGGTGATAGTGGGGTATCCACCTCAGATTGAGTAATCCCGCCTTCTCCACACCCCGTAACCACTTCCGCCGCAGTAATTTCTCTTTGGCCAATTGGGGGAACTTCTCGCTATCTGCAAGATCCCAATCTTCAAACTTGATACTCAGTATTCAACCCAGTGGCAGACCATCAAACCTTATCTCATCTGGAAGAAGCAGGGTCTAGAGCGTACTCTTCACGGCCTCTAGGTCCTTTGGTGTCTTGGTTGCCCCTTTCCATGGAGAGATATATGGTGGTAGTGAAGGTATTTGGACAACATCCTCCTCTTCCTCTTCCTGTGCTTCAATCTGAGCGATCAGGGCTTGCAAATCTTCCTCGTCCTCGTCGATTTCAGTGGTGATTGCTTTGCCCTTTTCTGCCACTGACAATTTACTGAATCTTGGTGATACCCAGACTGGCCCCATAGTCTGATTGTCTTTCCGGGGGCACGATCATGATCTTGCTGACCGACTGGCCCTACACGGAACCTTCTTTCCACCCAGGCCTCTCGCAGACTTGTTTATAGTCCCGTGCCTCCTTTCAACTGCTTGGAGCGTTGAGACTGTGCTTTCCACAGCTAGTCAGGTGGTTGCACCCCAGGTGCGAGATTTCAGCTTCCTTGCTAGCTCGGGCTGCGGGCACCTTTCAAGTGCCTTCGTATCCGTTATCCCACCGTGCGCTTCTATATATGGTACACTCCTCCGTTGGTGCAGTCGTAGCCATGATAGCAAGGTCGCAACTTGTTCTAGTACTGAGGTAGACTTGGCCAGGCCTGGTTCCCTTATTTGTAGACTAGCGCGGCCCGCTTGTGCAACGCCAATTTTCATTTTGCTGATTTCTTCATCCAACATCATGCTTTTCTGCCTCAGCCGTGCTAATTCTTCATCGATTTCGTGAAGCCTTCTGTTGTCGCGCCAAATAGCTTCTTGCAACCGTCGACTTCCTTTGCCCAGGATCTCGCGTGTAGTCCGAGCTGCGGAGGTTGCGGTCTTCTTAGTTTTATCTTGTCTCACCATTGATAATATCACCTTCACCCCCCTCATTTTGCTAATGGCCTTATAGGCCCATTGAAGCCCCACAGATTCCCATTGGGTTGTCTTATCCGACGAACGCTATTCATGCTCCCACTTGTTTTCCTTATGGTTTTGTGGCAGACAGCTGGCGAAATGCATCGCGGTGGCGGATTCAGATTTTCAATTCTGACTCGGTTAGGCAGTTGCACAATATACACCTGCATCCTATACTGCCGATGGACTCTCACCCTACTTTGTCCTCCAAACTGCACGTGCGCCTGCCTTCTATATTTGTGTCAGTTCCTCCTAGTCTTTTGGCGTGTACTTCGTCCTTGTGCAGTTGTTGTGCAAAGCGCCCCCGTTTGCACACCCGGCTGCTTTTGTTCCATAATTTTCTTTTCGCAGCGGTCTACATGTTCATCCATGCTCGTTGCACCCACATTTGTTGGTAGTTCCCTTGCTTCTATCGTTACACAACGTAGTGACCTAACCATCATATTACAATTTAGTGTAGTTACCTCATGCAATCGGTTCTGTCGTCGCTCAATCTCTTCATCTGAGTCCAACGTGCAGGAACTGTCACGTTCCCATGAGATTCTCCCGTCCGCTGTCGGATTCACCCGATCTTGATCTTATGTTGTGATCTGGTAGATGTAGTCCAGTTCATCGTCACTATCCTCATCGTGCACAGGCTCAGTGTAGTGCACTCCTTTGGCTGGGTCCAGCAGAACCACTACGTGTAGAGACTTTTTCTCGAATATCATTTTTTGTCTCTTTAGGTTGATGACTCCATTCATATTTGTGGCCCAGTCTATCCCTAACAATGCATGGTACCGATTACTGTCATCCACAATTTCTATTACCTCAAAATCTGTTTGTGTGCTCGCGCCCTCGATGTCTACTATAACTCCTTGTAATCTCCCCATGGGCAAGATTTTCTGTTGGTTCACCATCCGTAATTGAATAGGAGACCATTGTAGTGTGAGCCTGCCCATGCGCTCCCAGGTTTGTTTAGGTAGCACATTCGCATCTGATCCCAAGTCCAGAATGACCTCACCCATCTCATAGTCACCAATCTGGGCAATCAACCGCATTTCCCGCCTAGTGCGCAAAGCATGCTTGCCTAGTTTCTGAACCATGTGCAGTCCACCCATCCCTGCACACCTGCTTATCAACTCTTGCAATCCCTTAACTGCCTTATTGTCCCGTAGTAACTTCATGCATGTCTCTAAAAAGGTAGTTAGCAGAGAAGGATCCATTTCTGGCTTAGTTTGATCCTTGCTACCTGAAGTAGAAGCCTCAGCGAAGCTCTTCTTAGCTTCCATAAATGTTCCTTCACATGTTCCAAATCAAACTCAGGTTGCTTTGTAGGGGCCTTGCGAACCTAGGTATCCTCCTCAGGTTGCTTCCCCTTATCCTCTCCCGTAGTTGCACCACTTCTGAGCACCATGTTCACGTTAGGGTCCTCTTCGCGCAGTTCAGCCTTCATCATTTGGACGTTCTGAGTGGGTGTAGTCTAAAGCACCCCTTTCTCATGCATATGTGCAATTAGTGTGGGGCAATGTACCACTTCATGATCAAACTGGTAACAGTACGGGCAACATGTTCTAGTCGGGTTTGTGCAGTCACACGCATAGTGCCTAGGTCCTCCACAACTGTAGCAGATTAATTTTCTGCACCCTCATCCAGGTCCCATTCCTCCTCGTCCCCGTCCGTGTCCCTGGAATCCACCGCGTGCTATTGCTGCAGCTGGATCCTGACCTCACGCCTCAGTCTGCATCCTGTAAGCAGATGTCCGATCCATCAGCAACTCATAACTTTGGCAATTTCGTTCGTCATGGCCCATCGATCTACAAAAATTGCAAAATAGCTACTGGGGGGGCTATATAAATTTCTGTAATAGATGACAACTGTCCGTTGTGTGCTTTCCCCCCACCTGACAGATTGCGCACCAGAGTGCAAGCGCTGTGCTTAGCCCCACTTGTGCCTCTGGTCACAATGGCATTGGTACCCCCCCGCCAAATAGTTTGCAAATATCGGACAATGATCCTTATCGTGGCCCTAGCCTTTACATTTTATGCACCACACCTCTTCGCGTGCCTCTGACCGGGGCGCCTTATCTTGTTTCAAACTTTGCATCTCTAAGCATAGGTTTTGTAGTTGCACATGGATTTGCTGAACTCCCAACCCCAGATCCTGTATTGGAGTTTCATGCAACCTCATCGCTATCTCTAATGCTTCAGCTTGGGTTGACATCTTTTGCTGTGACAACGTCGTTCTTAGATGTGGTGTCAAAGATGCCACAAACCACGCGCGGTGCTGCGCATCTGTCAGCGTCATGTTAGCCTCATGGATCGTACTCTTCAATCTCTGATCCAGATCCCACGGGGTCTCACCTGGCAACATCACAATCTCCTTAAACCCGATAATTGATTGCGTTTCTAATTTTGGCCGGCTGAATTCTTTGTTCAATGCATCCTGGATCTTCATTATTCCCACATTCGAATGATCGCTAGAGTGCTTTGTATACCACGCTAGCGTGTGATCCTACAGTGCGCTTACCAGAGTAGCCTTTTTGATGTTATCATCCGTTACACCTTGGGCTTCCCATACAGCCTTTACCACGAACCAGAACTGATCTGGTTCCTCATTTCCTACGCCTCTAAATACAGGTAACTTGATCGCACTCACCATTCCAACCCTCGGTGGTGGCGGAGGTGGGGTAGGTGAAGATGGGTTTGATGTAGGTGAAGTGGGTGATGGCATGGATGGCGGCAGTATCAGTGGAATGCGCTGCTTTATTAATCGGACTGTGCCTCTTAAAGAGAACCCTGCGAGTTCCTCCTCGCTTTCGTGCGAAAGTGAAATTAGGAGACTATTCTCTAATCATTTGGTCCCTTGGTAGCCTCTTCCACTCCGCGTTACCCCAAACATCAACGGATTGGCATAACCCGTTTTTCACATAACAACATTTTAATCCAGGTATTCAACGATTTGATGTACTTACCCCGCGGTCCCTTGAGAAACCACCGCTTTGCTTCGCTGTAGCTCACAGTTGTGTTTATCACAAACTCAATGATAAACCCACCTATTATCCGATCCAACCAGTGATCTACTACCTGTGCGATTTTATCTTCAGATGTCTCTAGTCTGTGCACCAACTCTGGAGTCCACACGATGGGCTGTTCCAGTCTGCACCTTCCCTGACTATCAGCTAGCCTCGCGATCCACTCATACAGTTCTGTCGAGAAGGACGCAAAGAAGATCTCGTGGATTTCCGTGTATATGTAGCGATCCAACCACCTCTCCTCAGATATTTGTGGGTTTTTGTTTTCCTGTACCACGAACTCGTGAAGCTTCTGATCCAACCAATCTTCAAGTTCTTTCTTCATAGGGTTCTAGTGTTCCAACATCAAACATCCCTTAGGCAGATCCTGGTCCCAGCAACAGAACCATTTGTTGGCTTGTTGGGGCCTGACCCAAGTTCAGAAGTGATTTAGCCAAACAAATCCCACACTACTGGCCCTTTTGGCAACAGTCCGCAGAGCACGGACTGAAGTCTCACCCGAGGTAGTAGGGGAGGGTGCTGGAACCAAGTTTCCGCACCCTTGGGATGTCTTGATGTGGTCTGGAGGGGTCGCGAACCGATCTGTGCCCTCGCGCCACTCTGCACTACTGTCAGGCTTCCGCGTAGTTCCGAGCCATTGCACTTTATTATTAACGAGTTTATTATAGATCAGATCTACTTCTTAAGGTCTTTCAGCAAACATTTAACAGTAAGAACCAGTGCGCACAATCATAAATATGCATAAATAAGCAACAGATAGATTCGCGATAAAGCACACAATGATTCGGAAATTCTTATCTTTATTTATCTCCTTTCCAGTACAACCAGATCCGCCCTGCGCACTCAGCTGCAAGGGTCTGCGCACATAATTGCAGACTTTATTAGGCCTTTGTGCTCACAGCTGCAGAGCCTGTATCTATATACCAACTCCCTCGACTCGGACTTACAGACGCAAAGAGAATACTGCCTTCATAAACCCATAACATTCTAGATTCAAACCCAAAAAACTGACTTCTAACCTTAGAGCCTTGCTCTATTTATACATTCCCATGGTTCGCGGACCAGGCAAGCCGACTCACTTTCTATTTTCTTACATTATTTTCGGGTGGACAACCCTTTGACTTGACTCATTACACTTCGCGCTTCGTGAAACTTTTACCATACTTTTACACAAAATTGTAGACTTCAAGCCCCAAAATCGTTATGTGGGGGATTCGCTGCCCAACATGAAGCATTTTATTTTGGAAAAGTATTTCTTCTTGCCCCCTTGGATGTATTTTGGTTTGGTTTGAGATTTCTTCCCTTTTACCTTCATTCCCTTTCCAACTAATGCAAAAAAAATTTCATCCTCTCCCTTAGATGAACTTCCATCTCTGATATTTTGCCTTATCTCTTCTTATACCAAATCAGACCATAAGAATTCCCAATTCGATAATTTCTCCCTCCCGTTCACCGAGTCTTAGTAGCTATGCCAACTTTTGGGAAGACCTAGAAGAGCTAGGCTCACTAGGTCATCTTCTGCAACATTCACACCAACCCCTCCAAGCTCATCCCGAACTTGCGTAAACTTGGTGAGATACTACGGAAACATATCATTCTTCTGCATCTTGATGTTTTGAAGTTTTTCTTTGGGGGCCAGCTTTATATGTTCACTGCTATTCTCGAATAACTCTATGTTATAGACATTTTTGGGCACTGCAACCCCAATCAAACATGTCCATAAACCGAGGGCTCCTAAGTCCCTAAAAGTGTTGTTTCATACCCTAAAGGAACAAGGTCAACAGACTACATCATCTCCCAGAAGTTCTCCACAGGAAACTGCTCAGAATTGGTCAAAATTGGACCATACAGGTTGCTCAGTGCTAAGGGTGTGATGCATCCCACCTGACCAGTGAAAAGGGTGCGATGCATACTGAAAAGCCCTTCTATAGGGTGCGATGGGCGAGAGTGGACAAATGGCAGAGACAGTTTGCGAGGTGGATGATCATGGAATCTTCCAGAAACTTCTCCTATGACACTTGCCTCTCTGAATTCACCCAGGGATGAGTAAGAGATCATCAATCTCCAAGTGGAATCAAGAACTATCAGAGAGAGGACACTAATAAAAATCCCAGAAGCTGACTCACCCCCCTGCAATCATCTATATATGGATCCCTCATCCCAGAGATCCAGAGGCTGGAATTTTGTATCTTGTAAGGAAGTGCTGTTGGTTTCTTGTTGGAATATCATAGTGTTGGGTGATCTAAGCTTTTCATGAGGTGAAAGAAGGGCTTTCATGCTAGAGGATGACGCTGGGTCAGAACAATTGGTTGTAATCCTCTTTGCTATTCTTGATATTAATAAAGCTATTCAAGTTTTCCTCCACATTCTTGTATGTTTGATGATATATGCATTTGTGTGGTCAATATATATCTGGTCCTATATTGTTTATGATTGTAGATCTCTGTTCTTCGATAGTATTACGCTGCTTTGATTCCACAGGTGCTCTTTGAAGCTGGGTAGATGAAGGAGAAGTGGCAAGGATCTGTCAAAAGGGAGAGGAACCGAGCAAGGAACCAAGTGCAAGACTGAGGTTGGTGTCCTTCATTCCCCTCTTATCTACTTCTCATAAAGTAAAACGAAAGTGGTTTTAGTTTGTTTGTTTCTAAGATAGCTACCAGTCTTAGTGGGACTAGCAGCTCCGAGTGGACACTAGATTTCCCGATAACAAAATGGCGACTCCACTGGGGAGCGAATAGATTGTTTGTTTATCTATATTTGTTTGTTTTATAAACTTACAGACGGATCCTGAAGTCAAGCCAGCTAGCCTTCGAACTGCATTTGCTATGCAAGTGCAAAGTAGATCAATGCTGCTTCAGTTTATCTCCGGGTTTTGTTTATAAACTGAACAATCGATTTTCAAGCTTTCTAATTGCCCTAGTGGTGGCTTTAGTAACCTCATTAGATCAGCCCCTGTGATTTATATTTACTGTACATCATTCGCTTGGCCTAAATCCCTGAACTGAGCTGCAAACTGTGACCCAGAACCCAGTTGAAGTCTCGTCCCTGGACCATCGCACCTTCTACTCTTGGGAATCTGTATGCATCGCACTTCCCATGTGCAGTAGGTGTGTTGCATCGCACTTTCCCTGTGTTGCAGGTGCGCTGATCAGACAAGACCTCTTCTGCCCTCAGCGTTTGGTTTCTGTGTTCACTCTCTTCAGCTTTATTCAGGAGTTTTGCTGTCTATGATCAGTATACCACTGTCGAACCCCCCTTCCTTTCGATCATTCCGCCTCCATTGTGTAAAGAACTGTGAATGTTTTTATGTATTTTCCGCCATTTTCAGTTCTCTTTTACAAAGTAGTAGCATAGTCGAACTGTCGTCTTTTGATTTGAAAGTGTCGCAAGTGTCGTTTTCAGTCAAAGAAAATAATTCTATTGTTCTTGATGGTCGATTATACAGTTACTCTTGTATTTGATTTGAATTAGTAGTTTTTCAAGTGTCGAAAGCAGTTTTCAATTCAAAATAGTAAAGTGTCGTCATTATCTCCCTTTCGTTTTTGAAGAAAAATTTGTTAGTACTGTCGCTTTGAAAAGATAATTCACATTTGTACTTAGCATTCTTCTTGTCATTCACACATTAAGAAAGCTGAAAACAAATACATGCATGTGCATTTGCATTTAGACTGCTTGTTGGTTTGATTTAGGATAGTGCATCTATTGTGTGCTCTCTGCTCTATGTCGAAAGAATACCGTCTCTCTTTCTTTGGTAGCTAGGATTTTCATTGCAAAAAGAAGATTAAACGATTGTTTATCATCTTAGATTTCATTTTAGGAATTGTACATCTACATCACGCGGTGAACCTGAAAGGAAAATTTCTTAAGAAAGATCAACTGTAAAATAAATTTAATGAACCTAAAAACGCTTTGGAACCTAACGCACAACATCTAGAAGTCTAGGCTAGAGACGTATTCCAGCGTCGTAAAGCTTGGTAATTGTCGCTTTCACTGTTGGTTGGGTGATTCCTCCTCTTTGAGACGACAAGTGCTAGTACGGACTTGTGCTCCCACGTACCATCGAGTATATATTTGGAGACCACAATAGGCTATATCCTTTATGCATAGGAAGCCGTGTCTGCCACCCTATTGATCCCAATGCACTGAACACAGCATTCGGGAAGATTGACTGCCGTACCATAAAAAGTATTCTGCAGTTTTGCGATTGGTTTGGTAATCCCTCTGTCTAGATTTCTAGAGTAGTCTCTTTCGTTCCTTTTTAGACTCCTTAAAGAAAAAGGTCCATCTGAGCACTTGTCACTTCAGGCTCATTAAAAATCAAAGGCGACTAGAGTCATCTTTTGTTTTTTCTCGACTCTTAAAAATTGAAAAAACAAGTTGTGTCAAAGTGTTTAAAATTCATTTAATTCGAAAACATTTTCCCCTTTATTTTTAGTTGATCGAGTAATCCGCAATCGTGGAAGAAAGTCAATTGAATCATTCGCAGAGACTTACGAGTCAACCGTCTTTGTCCCTAGAATCAAAACTATTCCGGACAAAGCGAACTCGTTTAACCGGCTCAAAGTCCCCTGGTCGGGTTGGAACAAGTGTTCCGACACCCTCGGAGACTCCGGTTACTCCAAACATTTCTGGTACCCCTGCCTTTACAGAAGAAGTTCCGCAGCCACAAGAGGATAGTAGAACTGATCCTAGTGTGAGGGTAAACACTTCTATACCTAAACCGACTCCATCCATAGTTGATTCGGAAGGTGTTGTTCCCCAAACATCAGTCGCTGCAGAATCTATACCTTCTTCGGCACTGGAAATATTTTACGGACCTGACGGTCTACCTCTTCCACCTGGTTTGATTACTATAGAAGAGATTGTGGAGGATCCACCATCTAGTACTCCATCGCAATTTGGAGTAGGGGTCACTCTATATCCTTCTTCATTAGAAATTAGTCTACCATTATTGGAAGTTCCTGTAGAATCGCTAGGAAACCTTTTGGATAGATTAGATATGTTTGAACAACCGTCGACATCTAGGACTGTGTCATCCGACATAGCAGCGACAGAACTTCCTGCTGCTACTCCGACAATGTTCGCCGGCGTACCATCTGTCGCAACTAGCTCTCAATCACTGGATGGGATCCATCCAGGGGCTGTTTCAACGGTATGGTTTGTTCCCGTTTGTTCATCCGGAATAATATCTGGAATCTCTTATGTTGAGTCTCAGCAAATTGATCCTTCGCAATGTCAATTTGGGCAGTCCGGTCCTCAAAGGAAAATAATCCCCTTAAGCACCGGATTACCGCTGTATGGAGGGCAATATGCCCTTTCATTGTCGCCTCTAGGAGGTCAAACATACGAGAGTTCACGATAGAATTCAGGTTATGCTGGAATTAGATCTAGTGGTTGGATACCACTACTGCCTCAACAACTAAGAGTTGTATACTCAATGCAACAAAGTATGCCTATGTCAAATATCCCCACTACACCGGCTATTGTGACGGTGTCGCAAGTACAAGTGCTACTTGTTGTATGCCAACCTCAAGTCTCTCAGGTCGTAATCCAACAGCCCCTTGTCCCTGCGACGCCACCACAATCATCGGTTAGTGGCTCCTTAACTGGAGTGACCCAGGCTCAAACAAGTACCATTACCCCTCATCTCGGTCAAATAGCCAGTATTGGGCAACAACACATGGTCTCACAACCATGGCTGGTGCAATATCAACAACCACAATTCCAACAAGTTTACCAAGGATCTGAGCACCAAGTCTTTGCAAGTAATGGGCAGCCGTATATTCAAAACAAACAACATCAACCATTTCATAATGGTTATTCCCATCAACCTTATCAAAGTTATCAGCATCAAATGCACTATGCTGGTATGCAAAGACCCATTGCTCAGGCAATCCCATCTTATCCTGGGTACGCTTTGCTGAACCTGAATCAACAGTTGCCCTTCGTGGCAACTTTAGAGTTACCAGATCTAAACCGGCTAACAAACGATCCAATCGCTTACGCCCCTTGGTGGCCAGCGATTCCTCATAAACTTCCATCAGATATTCCTAGATTTAATGGAAATCCGGGTGAAGACCCGTCAAATCATGTGATGACCTTTCACCTGTGGTGTTCATCTAACACTCTAAATGATGGTTCGATCAGGCTTCGCTTTTTTCAACAAACGTTAACTGGTCCGGCAGTAAAATGGTATATCGAATTACCTAGAGCTTCATTTGATAACTTCAGCACCCTAGCCACAACCTTTTTAACTCATTTCCAGTTACCCATAAGGTACGAAACGGGAACAGATCTTCTTACCAATTTCAAGAAAACGACGGCCACTCACATATCCTATCATATTCATGAGTGGCGATGTCGTCGTAGAATGGTAAAAGCATATGTTCCTGATCAGCTATTGGCTGAATGGTTTATTAAGTCATTGTTACCTTCTATTACGGAAGATGTGGCAAAGGGAGGAGTCGTCACTGAAGAGCAAGTAATTGCTCGTGTGCAATATTTAGACTTGATCTATACTCAGTCTGGCACGCTCTACGATAAAATCCCTGATGCTCTTAGACCGGAATTTTCCGTTCCTGCCTCTCCTAAATCAAACAAAGACTCTCATGCCGGGGACGGCCTGATAGGAATGACCAGCACGAAAACCGTAAAGGCTAATTCTAAGAAGGCCCATACGGTTTCAGGTGAAAATACAAATGAAGAACTTCTCGCCTCGGAAGTAAATGCCGTATCGACTGACAAAGGCAAAGAAACCAAGCAACCAGGAGGCAATAAGAAAAATGAAGGGAAGAAGAAGAAACAGGAGGAGTCGTCCCCTGAAAAATCTTCTGCAAACCCTTCTGGAGATAGGAAACCAAATCGTCCATGCCTAATATGTGATGAGGATCATTGGACAAGAGAGTGTCCATATAAAGTTGAGCTTAGAAAATTCTTCAAGAATTCAAAAACCTCGGCAGTATTGACTGATCCGTTTCCAAATCCAGGAACAAATCTGGTTGCTAGTGACAATGCTTCCCCGTCCCAAGTGCTAATGTTGTCGGTTTCAAAGCAGCAAAACAATGCTTTGATATCGACAAGGAATAAAGATTACAGGAATCCACAACTGTCAGACAACAAGGCCAATGATCAACCCAGTAGTTCAACAACAACTTCGACCGAAGTTGTGCCACCCATCATTCCTGAACTAACGATAAAGCTGCCAAAGGGAGTAGTACACAAATGGACATTTAATCCTCGTGCCAGAGCAGCACAACATTATAATATAGTGGAGGATCTGGCCCAATCGCCATCCACTATGTCGACACTTGAGGTACTGAAAAATTGCCCCTCTCAAAAGAAGGCTTTATTATCAGCGATAGGTGGGATTGACCCAACAGATTCCAATCTTGTGTCCTTTAATCACAAAGTATATGACCCTCAGTTACCAGCTCAACCAGCTTTCCTTATTCAAGTGAAAGCCCTCAACAAAACTGTTCATCGAACAATTATTGATGAGGGGGCATCTACATGTATTATGTCGATGAGTTGCTAGAAAACTTTAGGATCTCCACCCTTGTTGCAATCTTCGACAACATTAAAAGCATTTGATGGACGAACATACACCCCACACGGGATTTTAAGTAACTTGCAAGTCGAACTGGGGGGAAAAACAGTAGAAATAGATGTTGAAGTAATTGACGGAAACCTCGATTACAAAATCCTACTGGGAAGGCCCTGGATATATGCTATGGCTGCCGTTGTGTCGACCTACTTCAGGAAGATTGCATTTCCTTTCCAAGGAAGTATTACAATCGTCGACTAGCAAACATTTCTCCCTAACAGTTCACAAGTTACGGGAAGCATTCCGATGATCCATGGAAGCCCTCATTCACTTCAAAATATCGGAGTAGGCCTACTAAAAGACCCTACATTGATGGGGACTTTTTCCCTACCGCCTCCAAACAATCTTGTGGAAGTGGCCACGGTGGGAACCTACAACATGATATCTTCTAGATTCAGAAGATTCCTAAACATTTTGTCAGCATGGATCATCGCCCTAATAGAAATATTGTAGCAATCAATTTTCTTGGCCTGGGGGGCAAACCTAAATCAACGCTCATTGAGTGTTTGGATAGATAGGTCTAAGGAATAGGGCACCTATTCAGATCCTTGGTCGCATGTACATTCTACATACGAAGGAATCATTCAGTCAAAGATGATAGGAGAGGCACCATGAGAAGATTACCACCATTATTCCCATCTTCCGGATTACCACGAACATTATTCCGGCAACCTTAATCATCCTTCAGTTTTTTATTTTCTATCAAATACTGTAAATATGGTGAATTCTGGGCATAGTTCTTTTCTTGTGTCAACCTCATTAAAAAATGAAACAACTCCCTTTCCAAATCAATTCTTTGATTACGATCTCGTAAAATCCAAATCGAGTCTTTCAAAGATATCAAAGGTAAACCTTCATTCCAACCACCGTGCTGGATGCAATGAAGCTTGGGGGGCATGCACCTCGATTTGCGTTATTATGCTGGGGGCATGAAAACTTATCACGAGCAGTGTTACCGCAGGGTTTAAGCTCGTTAAAAAATAAACCCGCCATGAGCAGTTTTTATGTGGAGTTCAAGCTCGTTAAAAATTAAAACTAAGCAATGAGCAAATTTTTTCCCCAGAGTTTAAGCTCATTAAAAAATGAACCAATTTCCAGTAAATAACCATTGTGAATGCATTATCATCAGATTTTGAGCCCTGGTCATGTTCTCATCATCACCTCCACTCTGTTTTAGCCGATCATTCACCTCCATTTGATTGTTTACCCCTTTTGAGGAACAGCTGTGAAGAGTGATACTGTTAGCCATCCTTGTGACACTGCCGTGATTAGAAAATTCCAAACCTTACCTAGAATCAGCTGCTACTCGAATTTATCACTCGTTCCTAAAAAACGAGTCTCCTTTAAGCTCTTTTCACCTGACTCGTAAAATATGAAAAGATTGCCGAGCAATTGGCCTCTCCAGCTCGTTAAAGCGACCGGAAGTGCTATCCCTCCTCTAGATTTTAATCTTTTTGGACTTGAGGGATTATTACACAAAAAGATCGAGCGCTTGTCTTGTTCGGCTCGTTAAAATTACCGAAAATTCATCCCTTTCGTATTATTTCATACTTTTTCGGACTTAAGGGATTATGTGACGAAAAAGGATTATTGGAGTTTACTTTACATCCCTTTCAGACTCTCTAAAATTGAAAAGGAACGAGTTATCTTTGTCGTTAAACTTGTTAAAACCGAATAGCGACAAACTTGTCCATACAGACAAGAACGAGTTTCACTATCACTAGGCTCGTTAAAATTTAGTGACGGGTTTGCCCGAAGGGAAAATTATAGAACAAGCATATGTTATCCTCCTCAAGCTTGACAAAAATAAAGAGGTACTGGTCAGCAATGACTGGGAAAAATTGGGAAGAAAACTTGAAGAAACTTTATTGGTAGCAAGTCGCTCTTGAACATGACACTTTCACTCCGCATCCGAGTCGGGTTGGGTTGTTCCGTTCATTGGTCATATCACCATTGGTCCATCACACCATCCATATTTGGGGTTAACGCTACCAATCCATGTCAGTGTCGCCGGTATGTTCAAGAGAAGTCGCTTAGAGAATTCACCTGTGTCTCATCCGCTGCAATACATTCACGCTCCATTCTTTCATGACCGCCACCTTGAACCTTGTATCATCAGATCGTTTTCACCTCCAAAATCATTAACTCCGTTCCGTGTCGTAGATGTGGGATTCATTAAGGCCCTCCTACGGCGGGTCGCTTCTTGTCGAAATCAGCTCATTATCCAAGAAGTCAACTTAGGAACAACCCTTTCAGTACTTTGAAGTTTGCATGCCTCAGTGGCAAGTTTCTCACTTCCGGCGACAGGTTTACATCAACGGCCTTCGACTGAAAGATTTTGCGCGGTGTTTGATGCCAAGTCCCTTATTCACACCAGGCAAATTGTACTGTAGTACCTTGAGGGTCATCATCATTATCGGTGATTCCTCTCGTGCCTGTTAACAACTTACATCATTGGCTAGTAATCAGGCGATGTCTTTCCATGTTTGACTCCATAACATCTTTCACATGGATCGACTTGTACTCCAAGTGAATATTGAACGAGTTTGAAGACCCCGGATCTAGTTTCATCCATCCGGGCTGCGATATATTCAGGAAAATAAAGACATCAAATGTACATTGTTGCTGCACAGATGATCATCCGAATCAAAGGATGATGACTCTATTAGAATCATCAGTCTCTTGCACAGACGGTTTTCTGTCTTATGTACATGAAAATGAATTTATAAAGCTGAGCATGGGAATGCCCGCCTCAGCTAGATCATGAAAAATATTATGAAGATAATGTATTGTATTGTATCTTATTACAGGTCGCCTTCTAGCTCGAAAAAACTTTGGATCCTCATGATAAAGCATTTCACCCGACATCAAAAGATTAACGACCTCATGCTTTAGGGGGCAACTGTTATAGACATTTTTGGGCACTGCAACCCCAATCAAACATGTCCATAAACCAAGGGCTCCTAAGTCCCTAAAAGTGTTGTTTCATACCCTAAAGGAACAAGGTCAGCTGATTACATCATCTCCCAGAAGTTCTCCATAGGAAACTGCTCAGAATTGGTCAAAACTGAACCATACAGGTTGCTCAGTGCTAAGGGTGCTATGTGTTATAGACATTTTTGGGCACTGCAACCCCAAGCATAAAATGTCCATAAACCAAGGGCTCCTAAGTCCGTAAAAGTGTTGTTCTAACCCCTAAAGGAGCAAGGTCAACTGATTACAGCTTCTCCCAGAAGTTCTCCATGAAAAACTGCTCAGAATTGGTCAAAACAGGATCATTTCAGCTGCTCCATAGGCAAAGTGCGTTGCATCTCAACTAAACACACTGTGTGGGTGTGTTGCATTTCAAAAATCCCTTCTATGGGGTGCGATGGGCGATAAGTGACAAATGGAAGTGTCATTCCGCGAGGTGGAGAGGCATGGAAACTTCCAGAAACTTCTCCTGTGACACTTGCCTCTCTGAATTCGACCAAGGATGAGTAAGAGATCATCAATCTCCAAGTGGAAGCAAGAACTATCAGAGGGAAGACACTAATCAAATCACAAGCTGACTCATCTCCCTTACAGATATCTATATATGGATTCCTCATCCCAGAGATCCAGAATTGCTGTTGGTTTCTTGAGACAAACATCAGATTGTTGGGTGATCTAAGCTTTGTATGAGGTGAAGAGGGGCTTCCTTGCTGAGAGGATGATGTTGGGTCAGAACAACTGGTTGTAACTCCCCTTGGCTCTCTCTTGTTTATCAATAAAAGCTATTCAAGTTTTCCTCCATACTCTTGTGTCATTCATGTTTGCTGCATTTGTATGGTCAATTTACATCTGATCCTAGATTATTTATGACTATAGATCCATGTTCTTGTATAGTGATATGCTACTGTGATCTTACAGGTACTTTGTGAAGCTGGGCGTGCAAGGGAACAAGTAGCGAAAGACTATCAAGAGAGAGAGGAATCGGACTAGGAGATTAGCGCAAGACAGAGGTTGGTCTTCTTCGTTCTTCTCTCATCTATACTTCATAAAGGAAAAACGAAAGTAGCTTTGCTTTGTTTGTTTCTAAGGAGGGGCTTCCTTGCTGAGAGGATGATGTTGGGTCAGAACAACTGGTTGTAACTCCCCTTGGCTCTCTCTTGTTTATCAATAAAAGCTATTCAAGTTTTCCTCCATACTCTTGTGTCATTCATGTTTGCTGCATTTGTATGGTCAATTTACATCTGATCCTAGATTATTTATGACTATAGATCCATGTTCTTGTATAGTGCTATGCTACTGTGATCTTACAGGTACTTTGTGAAGCTGGGCGTGCAAGGGAACAAGTAGCGAAAGACTATCAAGAGAGAGAGGAATCGGACTAGGAGATTAGCGCAAGACAGAGGTTGGTCTTCTTCATTCTTCTCTCATCTATACTTCATAAAGGAAAAACGAAAGTAGCTTTGCTTTGTTTGTTTCTAAGGTAGCTATCACACCTTAGTGGGATAAGCAGTTCTGTGTAGACACTTTTCCCTGTAACAAAATGGCGACTCCGCTGGGGACGAATTAGTTTGTTTGTTTATCTTCCTTGTTGTCTATTTTATAAAATTACAGACGGAGCCTGAAGTCGAGCCAGGTAGCTTTCGAACTGCATTTGCTATGCAAATGCAAAGTAGATAAATGCCGCTTCAGTCAATCTCCGGGATTTGTTTATAACTTAAACAACTGATTCACAAACTCTTTGATTGCCCTTTGTGATAGCTCTTAGAACCTCCTTAGATCTACCCCTGATTTTTGCATTACTGATCACCATTTGCTCGGCCAAAACCCATGAACTGAACTACAAACTGTGACCCAGAACCCAAGCAAAGTCTCGTCTCTGGCCCAGCGCAGGTACTGTTCTGAGAATCTGAAATTCAGCGCACTTCTCGAGTGTAGTAGGTGCGCTGCATTTCAAATTCCCTGTGTTACAGGTGCGCTGATCAGACTAGGCATTGTTCAGTTTTGGTTTCTGTAGTTCATTCTTTCCAGTTCTATTCATGAATTTTGCTGCCTGTGATCAGTATATCTCTGTTTGAAACTCCTTTTCTTTGCTGTTATTCCGCCTCCTTTGTACAAAAGAACTGTAAATGTTTTTGTGTGTTTGTTGAGTCATTTTCAGTTCTCCTTTGCAAAAGTAACGTAATCGTACTGTCGTCCTTTGATTTGAAAACGTCACAAGTGTCGTTTTTAGGCATAGGAAAGAGTTTGATCGCTGTAGATAGTCGATTATCCTGTTACTATTGTATCTGGTCTGAATTTGTAATTTTTCTAGTGTCGAAAACAAGTATTCATTTCCAAATCGTAAGGTGTTGCGATTGCCTCCATTTTTGATTTCGAAAAGAAACTTGTTGGTAACTGTCGCTTGAAAAGAAATTCAGATTTGTGCATCAACTTTCTTTTTACCATTTACATATTAAGAAAGTCAAAAACAAATACATGCATGTGCATTTGCATTTAGACTGTCTGATTGGTTTGATTTAGGAAAGTGCATTTAGAGTGTGCTCTTTGCTCTTCGTGAAAGAATTCTGTCTTTCTTTCCTTAGTAGCTAGGATTTTCATTGCACAAAGAAGATAAAAAGATTGTTTATCATCTTAGATTGCATTTTAGGAATTATACTACATCTCGCGGTGAACCTGAAAGGCAAACTTCATAAACAAGATCAACTATAAAATAAATTCAATGAATCTAACAATGCTTTGGAACCTAACGCACAACATTTAGAAGTCTAGGCTAGAGATGTATTCCGGCGTCATAAAGCCTGGTAACTGTTGTTCTCACTGATGGTTGGGTGATTCCTCCACTTTGAGACGATAAGTGCCAGTACGGACTTGTGCTCCCATGTACCGTCGAGTATATTTTGGGAGACCTCAATAGGATTAATCCTTTATCCATAGGAAGCCGTGTCTGCCGCCCTATTGATCGCAATGCACTGAACACAGCATTCGGGAAGATTGACTGCCGTACCGTAAAAAGTATTCTGCAGTTTTGCGATTGGTTTGGTAATCCCTCTACCTAGATTTCCAGATCAGTCCCTTTCGTTCCTTTTTAGACTCCTTAACGGAAAAGGTCCATCTGAGCACTTGTCACTTCAGGCTCATTAAAAATCGAAGGCAACTAGAGTCATCTTTTGTTTTTTCTCGACTCTTAAAAATTGAAAAAACAAGTTGTGTCAAAGCGTCTAAAATTCATCTAATTCGGAAACATACTTCCCCTTTATTTTTAGTTGATCGAGTAATCCGCAATCGTGGAAGAAAGTCAATTGAAACCCCGTCGTTCGCAGAGGCTTACGAGTCAACCGTCTTTGTCTCCAGAATCGAAGCTAGTACGGACAAAGCGAACTCATTTAACCGGTTCCAAATCTCCTGTTAAAGTTAGAACAAGTGTTCCAACAACATCAGAGACTCCGGTTACTCCAAACATTTCTGGTATCCCTGCCTCTACAGAAGAAGTTCAGCAGCCACAGAAGGACAGTGGTACTGATCCTAGTCTGAGGGTAAACACTTGTGTCACTGAACCAGTTCCATCTACAACCGGTTCGAAGAGTGTTGCTCCTCAAACATCTGTCGCTGCCGATTCCATACCTTCTTCGGCACCAGAAATATTCTACGGACCTGACAGTCTACCCCTTCCACCTGGTCTGATTGCTATAGAAGAGATTGTAGAAGATCCTCCATCTAGTACTCCATCGCAATTTGGAGTCGGGATCACTCTGTATCCTTCTTCATCAGAAGTTAGTCTACCGCCAGCGGAAGCTCCTATAGAATCGCTAGGTAATCTTTTGGATAGACTAGAAATGTCTGAACAACCGTCAACATCTAGGACTATGTCATCTGACACAGCGACGGCAGAACTCCCTGCTATCACTCCAACAATGTTTGCCGGTATACCATCTGTCCCGACTAGCTCTCAATCGCTAGAAGGAGCCCACTCAGGGGCCATTTCGACAGTATGGTCTGTTCCTGTTTGTTCATCCGGAATAATGTCCGGAAACTCTTATGTTGAGTCTCAACAAATTGATCCATTTGGAGGTCAATTTGGGTAGTCCAGCCCTCAAGGGAAAACCATTCCCCTAAGTACCGGATTACCACCGTATGGGGGGCAGTATACCCTTTCATTATCCCCTTCGGGAGGACAACCATACGGGAGTTTACAACAAAATTCGGGTTATGCTGGAATTACTTCAAGCGGTTGGGTACCGATACTACCTCAACAACCAAGAGTTGTATATTCTATGCAAAAATGCTTACCTATGTCAAGTATACCAACTACGCCAGCTATTGTGATGGTGTCGCAAGTTCAAGCGCTGCCTGTTGTATGCCAACCTCAGGTTTCTCAGGTTGTAATGCAACAGCCCCTTGACCCTGCAACTCAACCACAATCGCCGACTGGTGGAATGACACAGGTTCAAACGGGTACAATTACCCCTCATCTTGGTCAAACAGTTAGTATCGGGCAACAGCACATGGCTTCACAACCATGGCTAGTGCAATACCAACAACCGCAGTTCCAACAAGTATACCAAGGTTCTGAGCAACAAATCTTTGCAAATAGTGGGTAGCCGTATATTCAAAACGGTCAAAATCAACCATTTTACAATGGTCATTCCCACCAACCTTACCAAAGTTACCAGCATCAAATGCATTATGCTGGTATGCAAAGACCAACTGCTTAGGCAATCCCATCATATCCTGGGTATGCTTCACCTAACCTGAATCAACAGTTACCCTTCGTGGAAACTTTAGAGTTACCTGATTTAAATCGGTTAACAAACGATCCAATCGCTTACGCCCCTTGGTGGCCAGCGATTCCGCATAAACTTCCATCAGATATTCCTAAATTTAATGGAAATCCGGGTGAAGATCCGTCGAATCATGTGATGACCTTTCATCTGTGGTGTTCAGCAAACACCCTAAACGATGATTCGATTAGGCTTCACCTTTTTAAGAGGACGTTAACTGGTCCGGCAGCAAAATGGTATATCGAATTGCCTAGAGCTTCATTCGACAACTTCAGTACCCTAGCCACAACCTTTTTAACCCATTTTCAGTTACCGATAAGGTACGAAACGGGAACGGAACTTCTAACCAACTTCAAACAAATGACGGCCACTCAGATATCTGATCATATACATGAATGGCGACGTCGTCGTAGAATGGTGAAAACGTATGTTCCCGATCAGCTTTTAGCTGAATGGTTTATTAAGTCATTACTGCCTTCCATCACGGAAGATGTGGCAAAAGGGGGAGTTGTCACAGAAGAGCAAGTTATCGCTCGTGCGCAATATTTGGACTTGATTTACACTCAGTCCGGCACGCTCTACGATAAAATACCTGACGCCCCTAGACCGGAATTCTTAGTTCCTCCTCCCCCTAAATCAAACAGTGACTCTCATGCCGGCGATGGCGTGTTTGGCGCAACAAACACGAAATCAACAAAGGCTACATCCAAAAAGGCCCGTAATATTTCAGGTCAAAATGCAAAAGATGAACTTCTTGCCTCGGAAGTAAATGCCATATCAACAGATAAAGGCAAAGAAACCAAGCAACCAGGAGGCAAGAAGAAAGGCAAAGGGAAGAAGAAGAAACAGGAAGAATCATCACCTGAAAATCTTCTGCAAACCCTCCTGGAAATAGGAAATCAAGAAATCCATGCTTTATATGCGATGAGGATCATTGGACAAAAGATTGTCCACACAGAGCTGAGCTTAAAAAATTCTTCAAGAATTCAAAAACCTCGGCAGTATTAACTAATCCGTTTCCAAATCCAGGGACAAATCTGGTTGACAGTGAAATGCTTCCCCATCTCAAGTGCTAATGTTGTCAGTTTCCAAACAGCAAAATGATGCTCTAATATCGACAAGGAAAAAAGATTATGGGAATCCAAAGCTGTCGAACAACAAGGATAAATATCAACCTAGTAGTTCGACAACAACTTCTACAGAAGTTGCGCCACCCATCATTCCTGAGTTGACAATAAAACCACCAAAGGGAGTAGTACACAAGTCGACGTTTAATCCTCGTGCTAGAGCAGCACAACATTATAATATAGTGGAATATTTGGCCCAATCGCCATCTGCTATGTCGACTCTTGAGGTACTACAAAATTGCCCATCCCAAAAGCAGGCTTTATTATCAGCCATTGGTGGGATAGACCCAAAGGATTCCAATCTTGTATCCTTCGATCATAAAGGATACGATCCTCAGTTACTAGCTCAACTAGCTTTCCTCGTTCAAGTGAAAGCCCTCAACAAAACTGTTCATCGAACAATTATTGATGAGGGGGCATCTACATGTATTATGTCGATGAGTTGTTGGAAAACTTTAGGATCTCCAACCTTGTCGCGGTCTTCGATGACATTAAAAGCATTTGACGGACGAACATATACCCCATATGGTATTCTAAGTAACTTGAAGGTTGAACTAGGAGAAAAAATAGTAGAAATAGATGTTGAGGTAATCGACGAAAATCTCGATTACAACATCCTACTGGGAAGACCATGGATATATGCCATGGCTGCTGTTGTGTCGACCTATTTTAGGAAGATTGCATTTCCCTTTGAAGGAGGAATTACAATCATCGATCAACAAAACTTCCTCCCCAATGGTTCTCAAGTTACGGGAAGCATTCCTATGATCCATGGAAGCCCCCATTCGCTTCAAAATATCGGAGTAGGCCTACTAAAAGATCCTATATTAATGGGAACTTTCGCCCTTCCACCTCCAAACAATTTGGCGGAAGTAGCGTCGATAGGAACCTGCAATATGATATCTTCTAAAAAGATCTCAGAAAACGATATCAACATGGATCATACACAGGTTTTGCCCCCAAGCCCAACAAAAATATTGTAGCAATCAATGTTCCTAGCATGGGAGGCAAACCCAAATCAACGCTCATCAAGCGTTTGGATAGATAGGTCTGAAGAATATGGTACCCCTTCAGATCCTTGGTCGCGAGTGCATGTCACCGACGAAGGAATTGTTCAATCAATGGTAATTGAAGGAGCACCATGGGATGATTTCCACCATCGTTCCCTTCTTCCGGATTGTGAAGAAAATACTTCTGATGACCTTTATCATCCTTCAGTTTTTGATTTCCTATCAAACACTGTAAACACAATGGATTCCGAGTGAAACTTGTCCAACATTGAAGAGACTATCGCCATAAATATCTCGACCAAAATAGATGTTGTAGAGAATATTTATGTTGGCAAATGTTGTTCTCCTTCAGAACTTGAAATACATAATGCTCTTTTTTGCGAATTCAGAGATGTCTTTTCTTGGTCATATAGTGAAATGCCAGGTATTGACTCGAGTATCGTTGAACACGAAATCAAGATGTATCCAGATGTCAAACTAGTAAGACAACGGCTACGGTAGGTGCACCCCAAGAAAGCCGCTGCCATTAAGGCAGAAGTTGAAAAACTTCTCCATGCTGGTTTCATTTACCCGGTTCCTCTAACCGATTGGGTATCCCCTGTTATGAAAAAAAAGGAACAATTAGAGTGTGCGTCGATTATAGGGATGTAAATCAAGCTTGTCCAAAAGACAACTACCCTACACCCTTCATCGACCAGATAATTGACGAATGCGCCGGATGTGAAATCTTTTCATTCATGGACGGATTCTCCGAGTATAATCAAATAAATATCCACCCACAGGACCAATCAAAGACTGCATTTATCTGTCCGTGGGGCACATTTGCATATCGAAAATTACCCTTTGGTTTAAAGAACGCAGGGGAAACTTTTCAGAGGGCAATGAATTATGCCTTTCATGACATCAAAAACATCGTTCAACCATACCTCGACGACCTTCCGGCTCATTCGCGAAAGTGGACTGATCATCCGCAACGTTTAAGAGTGATATTTCTACGTTTCCGACACTACAAAATACGACTCAATCCACACAAATGTGTATTTTGTGTCAGTTCTGGTCGTTTACTAGGCTTTGTAGTCTCGAAAGATGAGATTCGTCTCGACCCATGTAAGGTTCAAGCAATCATAAATTTGCCTCCACCTTCAAATTTGCTTCAGATTCAGAAACTCCAAGGGAAAGAAAACTTTCTGAGGAGATTCATTCCAAATTATACCGAACTTGCTAAAGGTTATACGCGTCTTTTGAAAAAAGAAGTACCCTTTGTCTGGGATCAGGTTGCGCAAGCTTCCTTTGATGCTTTAAAAGAATCCCTAATGAAAGCATCATTAATGTACGCTCCTGATTATCAAAAAGACTTTAACCTGTATCTGGCTGCAGCGGATACAACCATCGCAATGGTTTTAGTTCAAGAAGACAACGGAATTGAACATCCTATATATTATTTAAGTAAGAACTTAAATGATACAGAAAGCAAATATTCTTATGTTGAAAAGCTAGCGCTCGCAGCTGTTCAAGCGATTCAGAGATTTCGACACTACGTTCTCTTTCGAAAAACTACCATTCTGTCAGATTGCAACCCCATGACTTATATATTGTTGCGACAGTTGCTGGGGGGCAAATATTCAAAATGGATAGCAATTCTACAAGAGTTTGATCTGGAATTTGTAAAATCCAAGTCAAAGAAAGCCCTGGTTTTCGCGGAATTATTATGCGATCTCCCATCGTCGTCCAACGATGAAACATCTGAAGAAACAATCGTGGACGAAAATTTGTTTCTGATATCTTCAAGCAATCAGTGGTATGGGGATATAATCATTTATCTCCAAACCCAAAAATATAGGCCAAATACCTCTCGCTCCGAACAAAAACATATTCAATACCAAGCAAAAGACTACATGATCGTCAGTGATACACTTTACCGTCATGGTATCGATACGGTTCTGAGAAGGTGCCTCACCTATGAGGAGGCCGAAAAAGTCCTGAATGATTGCCATTCAAGCGCGTGTGGGGGCCATCAATCCAGTTATGCTATAGCGCAAAATTTTTTACGAGCAGGATACTTCTGGCCAACAATGTTCAAAGATTGCATAACCGCAGTCAAAAGTTGCCATGCTTGTCAAATTTTCGATAGCAAAACCAGAAGACCACCCGCACCTCTGCAGCCAATAGTTGTTGTCGAGCCATTCGCCAAATGGGGCATCGATTTCATGACATGTAACCCCACCTCGACTGGGGGGCATGGGTATATCATAGTCGTAGTTGACTATTTTACCAAATGGGCCGAGGCGATGCCTACATTAGATAATACTGGTGAAACAGCTGCCCTCTTCTTTTTCAATCATGTAGTCGCCAGATTCGGCGTCCCACAAGCTATAGTCATAGATCATGGATCGCATTTTCACAATCACATGATGGTCAAATTAGCTGCCAAACTAGGGTTGTCTCACGACAGCTCTACTCCATATTACCCGTAAGCCAACAGACAAGTTGAAGCAATCAACAAGGTCCTGAAGCGCATGCTGCAAAGGATGATTGGAGTTCACAAAAGAAGTTGGCACCTAATCCTGTACTTAGCCTTGTGGGCTTACCGAACATCAGTAAGGAATGCAACCGGGTTTACACCTTTCCAACTGGTATATGGCCTGGAAGCAATCTTACCAATCCAGTGTGAAATCTCGTCCCTCAAACTCGCAATTGACCTTCTCCCCGGAACTTCAGAAGAGGAGGCTCGTTTCTTGGAACTAATCCAATTGGATGAAACCCATCATGATGCCGCTTTGGCTAACGAAGCCCATAAGAAACGAGTTAAGGCGCAGTTCGACAAGAATGTCAAACCCCGTGTCTTCTCAGAAGGTGATTTGGTCTTGCTTTATGACCAAGAATCCGATAAATTGGGGGCAGGTAAATTCAAGTCTTTATGGATGGGCCCCTATATTGTTAAACGAGTGTTAGCAAAAGGAGCCTACGAGTTAATGGATTATGACGGAATTCCACTGGCACAACCTCGTAACGGGTTGTACCTTAAGCGTTACTATGTGTGATTCAGTATAGTAACCTGTATGCTTTTGTTATGTTTTTGTTTTCGCTAAAGTGTTTGTTTTGGTCAAGTAATCCAATTTTTACATTGATTGCAGATGTCAAACCTATTGGAGTCATGTGTTGGATATGCTGACGGAGCGAGTCGTAGTTCGCGGAACCTATCTTCCGCGGCCTGGGCCATTTTTGATCCAAGCGGCGAGTTAGTAAGTTTTAGAGGGGTATGTATTGGTCGATCAACGAATAACATCGCTGAATATAGCGCGTTGATAGAACTTCTCTCTGATGCCATCACACATGGTATATGCCGACTGATTGTCAGGCTAGACTCACAACTCGTCATACTACAACTCACTAGTATCTACTCTGTCCGAAATCCAGCTATTTATCGCATGTTCCTAAGGTTTAAGATTTTTGAAAGACAATTTGATTTTATTCAATATCAACATATTTCTAGAAACTTAAACACATTAACTGACTCATTGGCAAATTACGTGTTAGATAGACATTTGCAGCATTTATAAAAAGAAGCATACCATCAATTTTTGCATTTGGATCATGTAACTTAACCAAAATAAAACTTCAAAAATCAAAAATATATATATAACTATTTATAGTTTACACATAATGTTCTGTAACCAAGACAAAATTGGTCAAATGACCCAAAACTCAAAACGCTAGGGGGCACCCTAGTCTAATGATGCTCGTGATAGCAAGTCACAACCTGTGCGATCATGCGTAAGAGCCGAGTCCATCGTCTTGGCACACCAGTAGTATGCCGCTGCAACCTCAAGGGCAGCTCGTCAGTCCTCACATCTAGAATACCAAGAGTGAGGCCCTCAACCTGTTCCTGTAATGCTGTGAGAGTCTCGGCCACATCGAGGTCGCGAAGGATAGCCCTTCCAACAGCCTCTCCTGCTGGGGCGGCAGCTGGCACTCTCAGGCGTACTACTGGCCGAACGGGACCAACATCTGCATGAACACATGAGTTTGGTTAAGTCTTGACAGAATAAAGCACAAGGACATTATAAAAGAAAAACGATAAACATGAATATGGTCAAAGAATTTACCAATGGCACCCCACTGTTTGCCAGCCGGCAGTACTAAATCTGGGTCACCACGGAAGTCCATACCGGTGTATGGGTACTCGGAATAAACCATCTCTTGACGGTCAAACCACCCGAAGAAGGTATCAGAAAATTAAATCTGAGACTGACCAGCATGCCTAGACATATGGTCGACCCATCTCTGCATACGTGGTTCAGTCGGTGAAGGTAAATCGAGTGCAATATACTACGACTGCATCAGTGGTATCTTTTCCAAGGCAAAGGCGGTCAAAATAGAACCATACCCAAAGTTCTTCAACCTCCCACTCTTTACCTTGGTCAACTGTTCTTTCATCACAAGAAGCACTGAGTCACACCAGTTGAACACCTTCAGTTGGAGACATTCCAAGGCATACTGCATATAAGATCGGTTGGCTACATGAAGAGCCGCACCACCAGCCATCCTACCAAAAGTAAACAGAATAGTCCTGAGGGACCTGTCAGTGACATCATGGATGATGATCTTGCCGTCTTTACTCGGCTGAGATCCCTCTCTGCAATACCGACGAACATAATCTCTCACAAATTCACCTCCTTGGGCCGAACCTGATAAAGAGATGGGGGCACCCCGCCTCGACAAGCCAGTCAAGAAATAGATGTCCACTATAGTCAAGGGGATGGATTTTCCCCTGATCTGGAACACTTGGTTGGTAGGATCCCAAGCATCGAGAAAATACTGCAGTAAGTTGATCTGTTGTCTCATGCTAGAAATGCGGAAAAACTTCAGCAAGCCACAGTTCCGTAGTGCGTTTACTGTGACCGGGTCATGTAAAGCAAGCATGTCCTCTTCTTCATGCTCACGTTCTCGCCATGTAATAGTCATCTTGCTCCAAAGATCTCTGAAAAACAAACAAGAGAAGAGTTAGATCCTGATTTTGGTAAGAAACAGGCAGAATTTCCATCAATAACTGTGCATAAAATTCCTTCTTTGCGCCCATCACACCTACAGTAGTGCTCTGGGTGCGTTGCATGTCAGATAACCAGTAGACAGGCCAACATCCAATGCACCTTTCGATACACAGAGGGTGCGCTGAAGGCAGAGTGAGTTTTTTAAACCCCAGAGGCTCAGAAAAACCAGGAATCAAGCTTAGAATGCAAAATGGAAAGCATGAAATGAAAGAGCTCAAGTTTAGCTCCTACCTGGTCCAGACGGCGCCGAGAATCGTCCACAGAATCTCCTGATATCAGCTGATGAAAATCAAGGGGGAAAAGCACCTCCAAAGCTCCAACAAACCAAAGTTCAAATGAAATGGTAAAATGAGAGGTAAAAGCACTTTTACATTACTTTTTACGTAATTCGAGTAAAATATTAGTGTTCTAACTCATTTTTCAAACATGTATTGTTCATTTCTAACTAGTTTGATGAAGCAATTAAAATGCAGTACAATATTTGAAAGAACGAAGCTATTTATGGTAAAGTCAAGAAGTGACCGTGGTATCGAGCAGTTTTAGTGCATAGTTCAAGCTCGTTAAAAAATAAACATAAGCCATGAGCAAATGTTTCCCCCCGCGTTTAAGCTCATTAAAAAATGAACTATTTCCCGGTAAATCATCATCGTGAATGTAGTACTTCAGCCTTTAAAAGCCTTGGTCGTGTTCTCACCATCACCTCCACTCTGTATTGGCCGATCATTCACCTCCATTTGATTGTTTACCCCTTTTGAGGAACAGCTGCGAAGAGTGATCTCACTAGCCATCCTTGTAACACTGTCGTGATTGGAAAATTCCAAACCTTACCTGGAATCAGCTGCTACCCATTTTATCACTCGTTCCTCAAAAGACGAGTCTCCTTTAAGCTCTTTTCAACTGACTTGTAAAATATGAAAAGATTGCCGAGCCATTGGCCTCTCCAGCTCGTTAAAGGGACCAGAAGTGTTATCCCTCCTCTAAATTTTAATCTTTTTGGACTTGAGGGATTATTACACAAAAAGATCGAGTGCTTGTTTTGTTCGGCTCATTAAAAGGATCGAAAATTCATCCCTTCTGTATTGTTTTATACTTTTTCGGACTTAAGGGATTAGATGACGAAAAAGGAATTTTGGAGTCTCCTTTATGTTCCTTTTCAAACTCTCTAAAATTGAAAAGGATCGAGTTATCTTTGTCGTTAAACTCGTTAAAACTTAATAGCGACAAACTTGTCTATAGACGAGAACGAGTTTCACTATCGCTAGGCTCGTTAAAACATAGCGATGGGTTTGCCCGAAGGGAAAATTATAGAACAAGCATATGTTATCCTCCTCAAGCTTGACAAAAATAAAGAGGTACTGGTCAGCAATGACTGGGGAAAAATTGGGAAGAAAACTTGAAGAAACTTTGTTGGTAGCAAGTCGCTCTTGAACATGACACTTTCACTCCGCATCCAAGTCGGGTTGGGTTGTTTCATTCATCGGTCACATCACCATGGTCCCATCACACCATCCACATTTGGGGTTAATGCTACCAATCCATCACGCTAGTGTCGCCGATATGTTCAAGAGAAGTCATTAAGAGAATTCACCTGTGTCTCACCTGCTACAATACATTTACGCTCCATTCTTACATGACCGCCACCCTGAACCTTATATCACCAGATCGTTTTCACCTCCATTAAAATCATTTGCTCCGTTCCATGTCATTGATGTGGGATTCATTAAGACCCTCCTGTGACGGATCGCTTCTTGTCGACATCATCCCATTATCCAAGAAGTCGATCTAGGAACACCCCATTCAGTACTTTGAAGCTTGCATGCCTCAATGGAAAGTTTCTCACTTCCAGCGACAGGTTTACATCAATGACCTTCAACCGAAAGATTTTGTGTGGTGTTCGACGCCAAGTCCTTTATTCACACCACGTGAATTGTACTGCAGTACCTTGAGGGTCATTATCATTATCGGTGATTCCTCTCGCGCCTGTTAACAGCTTACATCATTGGCTGGTAATCAAGCGATGTCTTTCCATGTTCGACTCCAGAACATCTCTCACATGGATCGACTTGTACTTCGAGTAAAGATCGAATGAGATTGAAGACCCCGGATCTAGTTTCATCCATCCGGGCTGCGATATATATTCAGGGAAATAAAGACATCAAATGTACATCATTGCTGCACATATAATCATCCAATCAAAGGGATGATGGCTTTACCAGAATCATCGGTCTACACTCAGACGATTGTCTGTCCTATGTACATGAAAATGAATTTATAAAGCTGAGCATGGGAATGCCCGCCTCAGCTAGATCATGAAAATATTATGAAGATAATGTATTGTATTGTATCTTATTACAGGTCTCCTTCCAGCTTGAAAGAACTTCGGATCCTCATAATAAAGCATTTCACCCGACATCGAAACATTAACGACCTCATGCTTTAGGGGGCAACTGTTATAGACATTTTTGGGCACTGCAACCCCAAGCATAAAATGTCCATAAACCAAGGGCTCCTAAGTCCCTAAAAGTGTTGTTCTAACCCCTAAAGGAGCAAGGTCAACTGATTACAGCTTCTCCCAGAAGTTCTCCATGAAAAACTGCTCAGAATTGGTCAAAACAGGATCATTTCAGCTGCTCCATAGGCAAAGTGCGTTGCATCTCACCTAAACACACTGTGTGGGTGCATTTCATTTCAAAAATCCCTTCTATGGGGTGCGATGGGCGAGAAGTGACAAATTGCAGTGTCATTCCGCGAGGTGGAGAGGCATGGAAACTTCCAGAAACTTCTCCTGTGACACTTGCCTCTCTGAATTCGACCAAGGATGAGTAAGAGATCATCAATCTCCAAGTGGAAGCAAGAACTATCAGAGGGAAGACACTAATCAAATCACAAGCTGACTCATCTCCCTTACAGATATCTATATATGGATCCCTCATCCCAGAGATCCAGAATTGCTGTCGGTTTCTTGAGACAAACATCAGATTGTTGGGTGATATAAGCTTTGTATGAGGTGAAGAGGGGCTTCCTTGCTGAGAGGATGATGCTGGGTCAGAACAACTGGTTGTAACTCCCCTTGGCTCTTTCTTGTTTATCAATAAAAGCTATTCAAGTTTTCCTCCATACTCTTGTGTCATTCATGTTTGCTGCATTTGTATGGTCAATTTACATCTGATCCTAGATTGTTTATGATTATAGATCAATGTTCTTGTATAGTGCTATGCTACTGTGATCTTACAGGTACTTTGTGAAGCTGGGCGTGCAAGGGAACAAGTAGCGAAAGACTATCAAGAGAGAGAGGAATCGGACTAGGAGATTAGCGCAAGACAGAGGTTGGTCTTCTTTGTTCTTCTCTCATCTATACTTCATAAAGGAAAAACGAAAGTAGCTTTGCTTTGTTTGTTTCTAAGGTAGCTATCACACCTTAGTGGGATAAGCAGTTCTGTGTAAACACTTTTCCCTGTAACACTATGCATCCCACCTGCCCAGTGAAAAGGGTGCGATGCATACTGAAAATCCCTTCTGTAGGGTGCGATAGGCAAGAGTGGAAAAATGGCAGAGACAGTTTGCGAGGTGGATGATCATGGAATCTTATAGAAACTTCTCCTGTGACACTTGCCTCTCTGAATTCGCACATGGATGAGTAAGAGATCATCAATCTCCAAGTGGAATCAAGAACTATCAGAGAGAGGACACTAATCAAAATCCCAGAAACTGACTCACCCCCCTGCAATCATCTATATATGTATCCCTCATCCCAGAGATCCAGAGGTTGGAATTTTGTATCTTGTAAGGAAGTGCTGTTGGTTTCTTGTTGGAATATCATAGTGTTGGGTTATCTAAGCTTTTCATGAGGTGAAAGAAGGGCTTTCATGCTAGAGGATGACGCTGGGTCAGAATAATTGGTTGTAATCCTCTTTGCTATTCTTGATATTAATAAAGCTATTCAAGTTTTCCTCCACATTCTTGTATGTTTGATGATATATGCATTTGTGTGGTCAATATATATCTGGTCCTATGTTGCTTATGATTGTAGATCTCTGTTCTTCGATAGCATTACGTTGCTTTGATTCCACAGGTGCTCTTTGAAGCTGGGTAGACGAGGGAGAAGCGGCAAGGATCTGTCAAAAGGGAGAGGAACCGAGCAAGGAACCAAGCGCAAGACTGAGGTTGGTGTCCTTCATTCCCCTCTTATCTACTTCTCATAAAGGAAAACGAAAGTGGTTTTAGTTTGTTTGTTTCTAAGATAGCTACCAGTCTTAGTGGGACTAGCAGCTCCGAGTGGACACTAGATTTCCCGATAACACTCTATTAATTCCTTCCACATTGCAAACAATTTTTCTTTACCATGGAGTTTTGAGACAATGTGGTCTCCCATTCCCTATAAGATTATTCTCCTCGCCTTTGCTACATCTTTCTTCCATGAGGCTAGGTTCTAGGCATCAACTGATCTTGGTTTTGGAATGTTTGTATTGACATATTCCAACAATCCATTGTCATCAAACACTGCTTCCATGTGGTCCTTCCAGGTAGTGAAATTCGAGTTTCCTTCCAAGGCGTACTCTAATCTCAGTTCATTAAAGGTCATTCTCCCAACTCTAAAGAGATCTCGCTACAGTGAAGCAACAAATTCGAACTTCCTAAGGAACAACTTCAAAATTCTTGTTCTAATGTGAATCTTGATCTGATACCATGTACAAATATGGTGATAGAATTGCAACTACTCAAGAAATTTAATCTAAATCAAGAGGCACAATTCTACTTTATTGTTATGCGGAAATTAATTCACAGTTTAGAACAGCATTCACAAACATGCATCAATCACATACACAAGTACACAAATTTATCTAGGGGAAACCAACTGGTAAAATCCCCTTAAGCCTGCTTGCATTAATCAAATGAATAAAGAATGTATTACAATTGCTTCCTCACTCTGAGCTCAAATAGCAAGTGAATAACATTTCTCTCTGTTCAATGAGAAGATTTGACCAAAACTTAGTCAATTTTTGCCTCTGCTGGAGCCCCTATTTCCTTACGCAAATCCTCAGGAATTATGCCCCTACTTTTTAGGAATTTTCCTCCAATTCATTGCGCAATTCCCAAGGTTGGATCTTTGACTGCATGCAACACATGTACACTCAAGACTAGTCTACAACTGATGTTACACTGCCTTGGAATATCCACCATAGTCGGGGAACTCGAATTTTCTCCATGCACTAGGTATTTTTGGTCGATTGATCAGTTAACTGGATGATCACTAAGTTAGATTATTGTCCCACTGCATAACTAACCTCCAACTAGTTCTATCAACAATTAGAACTAGTCTAACTGAATACCACTGTAAATAATTGAGTTGGAATGCAAAAAATTACCAATCACACATGCATAATTGAACTCCAAGCCCTCTAACTCGAATTTACTGAGCTAACTGAGTGACAACAACCATGTCACCTCAGTTAACTACCTCCAAATCATCTGTTGATGTGCAAATTCGAATTTTCTCAATTTGACCAAGGCAAAGTCAAATTGAGACTTTCTTGCTACACTTATCAACAATTTCTTTATGCTTCTCCTGTGAATGAAGATCATTCATGGTGAGGAAAATCAATCTTAAAATACCTATTCTATCATTACCTATCTCATGGAATGATCAGCTCACAATAGGTTTGTGAGAGGATTAAAAGAAGAAGGCTTAATTAGGAGAGCGCAGTCAAACTCATCAAGGCTCACAAGAGGCCTTCAGGATGCATTTGTGCGTTGAAACAAGGGAGAGAGAACCCAAGGGCGCATTATGAAGAAATGAAGGAGTGAGGATTTAGGCCTTCAAGGTGCGCTCATGTGCTCAAACAGAACAAGAGGGTGAAAGGGCACACTCCAAAGAGACGAAGGAGAAACAATCAAGCCTTCAAGATGCGCTCAAGCACTCAAGGAGGGCACAGTTCTTTGTGTCAAAGGAGTGCGCTCAAGCTTCAGGCTTCGTGACTACACCATGCACTCAAAGGGAAGGATGAAGCTTCATGGTTCATGATTACATCATTCACTCTAAGGCTTCATGCTTTGTGAGTGTGCCATGTGCTCTAAGAGAAGAATGAAGCTTCATGCTTCATGAGTGCACCATGCGCTCAAGGAGGGTGTAGTTCTTTGAGCTGAAGGAGTGTGCTCATAGTCCCGAAGTGGCTCATTGTTTTGAAGTGTGCTTTGGCTATTACAGTGCATTTTTTAAGACAAGAAGGTAATTGTTTGTCCAAAGTGAACTTTTAGGGGAGAGAATGTCCTTGTGCTTCTGAAGTGCACCTTTTCACTAAGCGTTTGAAGTGTGCTCAGGCTTGGAAGGGCATAGTTCTCTCCAATAATGGCTACTCGTTCATCTAGAATGCACTTTTAACTGATGGAGGTAGTGCAAGGCTAGGTGACTTATCCTTAGGAAGTATTAATGCACTATGATAGGGAAGAAACCTTAGAAAAGACTTAGTGCACAAGTATGGGAGGAAAGATATGTCAATGAGGCTCATGAATAAGCTGCGCTTATCACCTAGAAAGAGGGTTAATGCCTTTAGAACTTGCATTGGGATGAAGGACTCAGAAGACCTCTCACAATGGCTAAGTGTGGGACCGATAGAGTAGGAGAAAGAAATACATCCTAACACGACTCAAACATGGACTACACACATAAATTTCATCAATACAAGCTAGCAGAATGCACATGAATCATCAAACAATAGTCACACTGTTAGGTCCCTATACTACTAGTGTAACCCCTTATTGTTATTAGTACAACCCCCTTATTATATTGTTGTACCCATGTAGTCCCCATATTGTTATTATTGTGCCCCATAGAAACCCACTATTGTTATTATTGTGCCCTTACATTATTATTGTTATGTCAGCTCTGATTATATTATGACACCTTAGACTCCTATATATAGAAAGGAGGTCTTGTCATTTGTATCATCTAAGAATTGTTCATTTGTGTAATGTAAAGGAGGTTGCTCGCTCGAAGAGGCTTATTTCTAAGGCATTGATCTATCTTTTCTATCTTTCTGTGAGCTGGTTTCATAACATTTACCACAACGATTGGAAGAAAAAAGAGAAAAAGGGCTTTGTTACAATTGTGATAGAAAATGCACTAAAGGTCATAAGTGTGCCGAGAAGAAATTAGTTTACATAGAGTATGAAGAGGAGGAAGAAAAGGATCAAGAAACATCAAAAGAAGAGGATATATGCCAGGATCCAACCCCATAGAAAGAAGAAATGAATCCGACCATATCTTGTAAATCATTGGTAAGAATTACCACTGCTCAAACTCTCAAGAAAGGATGAGGATGTGGAAGCATTGTTTTGTGTTATTTCTATTATCCAACCAGATTGGATAAACGAAGCAAGGGATGAATGGAAGAATGATGAAGAAGTGTGGGCACTCATTCAAAATTTGCAGAAGATCCCAGTTCAAATAGTATTGCCAGAATTTTACGAGGAAGGAAAAATCACATTGGAACCTGAAGAAGTCACATAAACAAGAAATCGACAGCTACGAAATCGATCAATTTCAGAGTATCTCATCAAGTGGAAGAACTTACCCGTTGAAGATTCCACATGGGAGGATGGGAATTTTATACAGAATCACCCAGAACTACTCAAGCGTTGAGGACAACACTTTTTGAAGGAGAGGGGCATGTTAGGTCCCTATACTACTAGTGTAACCCCTTATTGTTATTAGTACATCCCCCTTATTATATTGTTGTACCCATGTAGTCCCCATATTGTTATTATTGTGCCCCATAGAAGCCCACTATTGTTATTATTGTGCCCTTACATTATTATTGTTATGTCGGCTCTGATTATATTATGACCCCTTAGACTCCTATATATAGAAAGGAGGTCTTGTCATTTGTATCACCTAAGAATTGTTCATTTTTGTAATGTAAAGGAGGTTTCCCCCTCGAAGAGGCTTATTTCTAAGGCATTGATCTATCTTTTCTATCTTTCTGTGAGCTGGTTTCATAACACACACCTTAAAACAACAACAAAGCGACGCCTATTTCTAAGTGCAACAGTTGAAACAACTCGTTACAACACTTAGAGCACAAGTTACGAGAGGAATGCAATTGTGACCAAAAGGTGCACTAATTGTAAGAATGTGTCTAATGCATATTCTAATGATATGTACGATCATGTAATGCAGAAGGGTGTGCTAGAACTAACTTTGGTAATGTGAAAAGGCTTGACACATGCACGAGTGAAAATCACAAAAGCAACACCTACGACATGAGGAAACATAAGATGACACTTGAAAACTATGAATTACCCTGAAAGTGACACATGCCAAAGCGAATATATCATGAAAATGCCACTTATGACAGTGAAAATGAGCAAAAACGACAGTCGCGAATGTGAAAGTGACAGTGCACAAAAAGTGATAGTTAAGAAAACCCACTGAAATAAAAGTACAAACGCAACCGAAGTGAGGGAGATTGTTAATGAAAGTGCGCAATGTCTCTCAATATGAATTGAACATAACCCAGGTATTGTCTTGACGGATGATGTTGTGCCTGTTCAAGCTAGGATAAAGGAAGTGTGCTCATGAACTCATAGAAGATTGAGCATGTGTGTGCAAGTGGATTTGACAAATAAAACTTGGAAGAAGACTTAAACACTTTACAAAACATCAATCGACCATGGAACGATAGATCATAGGATCCTTAGTAGGCTCCAAAATTCAAGTGCAGGCAAAATTTTGGAGGGTGTTGATCACAACATCAACACTTGACAACACACTCGTGGAACTCCAACTTCTCTATTTAGGTTTAATTCCCTAAGTGTAAGGTCACAATATTTTAGGCAATATTGTTTCATCTTGTGGATTACCTTGGCTTCTCTACTTGACCTGGTTAAATATATAGTCTCCTCCATTCCCTTACCTGGTTAACACATATCAAGGCTTGCCAAATCACAATTGTTTCAGTACAGAAAATGGTAATATGCTCATAAAGGAACTAATAGAGATAATGGATCTAATGGTAGTGTACCTGGTAACCGAAGCAAGTCTAATCATAGTCTTCTCCCTCTTTCTGGGAGAAAACCTCTAGCCATAAATCTCGCCTTATATTTTTCAATGTTGCCATCCACTACATGTTTGATCTTGTATACCCATTTGGAGGAAACCACTGTTTTTCCTTCAGGTCTAGGCAAGATCTCCCATACATCATTCTTCATAATTGATTGGTATTCTTCCAACATCACATCCTTCCAAATTGTTTCTCAACGGTTTTTTCATAGGTGTAAGGTTGAACATCAATAAGATTAGTCATCAATGTTGCATAACCAAAATATATGTTTGGCCTCTTACTTTCCCTGAAGGTGCCACGTGGTGTTGCATGTCCTTCAATTTCCTGTAAAGTGGATCTCAACCAAGCTGACCACTTTTTGATTTCAAGAATGACAATTTGGTCCACTGGTTCGCTTGGCTCTTCTATCTCTTCTTGATTATCAACAAAATGTCCAAGAAGATTTGATGGACCATATCCTTCTTCCTTGGGAGCTTCATGTTTTTCGTCCTCATAATATTCCACTTCTCTAGACATCCAATAAGCCACATTTTCTTCAAAGGTCACATCCTTGCTAACTTCAACTTGTTTTTGTCCTAGAATATATTCTCTATGCTTTTGATGATGCGTTATAACTAATGAATAATCTTTTATTTCCTGAAGGTTTTAATTTTCTTCTCTTATCTTAAGGTACATGAATATAAACAAGACAACCAAATATTCTTAAATGAACAACCTGGGGTTTTTGTCTGGTGTATGCTTCTTTAGGAGTCTTGTATTCTAAGATTTGATGAGGACTTCTATTTTGAATGTAAACAACTATCATTGATTCTTCGTTCCTCAGAAACATAGGTAGGTCTTGGTCATCCATCATTGCCTTGACATATTCTTCAATGGTTCTATTCTTTCTTTCAACAACTCCATTTTGTTGCGGAGTATAAGGGATTATCAAATCCTTCTTAATCCTAACTTCTTTGTAAAAGGCAATGAGCTCCTTGGAGGTATATCAGCCTCCATTACCAGATCTCAAGATTTTGATCTTCTTTCATTTCAAGTTTTCAACTTCAAATTTGAATTCTTGAAACTTGTCAAAGACTTCATATTTCATATTCATGAAGTAAATCCACGTTTTGTAGGAGAAATCATCAATGAATGTTACACAATACAAAAAGCCTCCAAGAGATTTCACTGGCATAGGACCACATAGATCAGAATGGATTAAGTCTAAAACTTTCTTTGATTTACTTTCACTACTTGGAAAAGGCTTCTTGGAATTCTTTCCAAGCACACACCCTTTACATACTCCTTCATGCTCTTCCTATAAATCTAGACACTTGAAACCATTGGCTTTAAGGATGGAAAAGCTTTATAGTGAAGATGAGCATATATTCTATGCCAAAGTTCACATGGATAAATATCATTACGTACAAGTGCTTGAGTAGGTTGTTTCAAAAGTCTATACAACCTTCCTTCATGAATTCCAATTATACTTGCAAAATCAATACTAGAAACTTTTGATCAAACAATGAATTTACCATCAACAAAAGCTACTCTAACTCCTTTATCTTCCAAGCATGAAATAGAAACCAAATTCTTCTTCAAACCCGTTACATATAATATGTTGTTGAGATGAATGATATCATGTGATTCTAGTTCAATGGATGTCTTTCCAATGCCTTTGACGAGATAACTGTTTTTGTCTCCAAGTTCCCCTTTTGTGCTAATATTCTTTCCAACAGACTTGTGACGTAGTGATGATCTCCTTTCATGTGCCTTAAGGCACTCCTATCTACTAGTCACAAATCTTCACTATTTGTAATAGAACCAGTAAGAGAAAATAAATATAAGACATATTTATTACCTAGACTTTCATTCTTTGGTCTCTTTGGAAGTTCTTCAAAATCTGTTGCAGAGGCATGATACTTTCCCTTTCTCTTTCTATCATCCAATCTTTCAAGACAATCACTTCTATTGACCATATTTGTTACAATGATAGCATTGAACCTTTGACATGTCTCTCTTTCCTTGAGGGGCAAATCTTCTTTCTTCCAATCTTCTTCTTTCATTTCTTCTTCGTCCATTTCTTCTTTGAAAACCAAACTTCTTTCTTCCTCCGCCTTTCTTAAAAAAAGTTGTATATGCTTGAGAATCACCTTCATTAGATCTTTGAATCCTTCCTTTTGATATGAGCCTTGATTCTTCTTGAGTGCAATTGGCCCATAGTTTATCAAATTTTGGAGCATATTTTCTAGTGCAAATTCTAGTCGCAAAAGCATCCCATGATTCATTACTAATTCCTTATCAGAAATAACTTCATCAATTGCTTGTAGCGGATCTCTTAGCTAAGATATCCTCATAAAGTGTGAGGCTATAATATCATTCCTTGTCATTATAACTTCAGGAAGTTCATTCTTCAAACTCATGGCTTGACCAATATTGTTGATAGTGAACAAATTGGTTAGCACATCATACATATACTTTGTGGATTGAAGACTTGAAACACAGGGAATCAAGTGATCCTTGATAGAGTCCACAATGATGCCCATGAATGTGATATCATCCTTCTCAAACTTTACTTTCTCTTCATCTATTTTTGGTTTAGTAACCTTGACTTTAATAGTACCCAAGATACCTTCTTTTGTAAGGAGAAGATTAATCCTTTTCTTCCAAGCCCTAAAATTTATATCTCCTTCTAATTTGTTTTTCGCCTTCATGTGGGAACCCATAGTCTTTAGATAAGCAAATCGATTGTAGATCTGGGGTTTTAAGAGTAATCTCTTACCAAGCCTCTTTAATAATGATCTCAAATTCCTTTTCCTCACTAAAGCTTTGAAACTACACTTATTTTTAGAGTGCAATATATACAAGCACGAATTTATGAAAATTCTAATAATTACTTCTAATGATATAGCTCTTCTTTTAAAAATTCCAATTTATCATTAAGCAATTACATTTCATAAATTCAACCATAAATCATAAGGTTAGTAGAGATAAAAATGCACAAAAGATAACACAAGATTTACCCCGGGAAAACCCACTTAGGTAAAACCTAACAACCTTTTTCTTAGATAATTTTTTCAGTTCAATAAGAGGTACATCTAATGCTACTAGACAACTATGCCAACAAGCTAATGGTGAAACCCGGTCTCTAGCCCTCAATTCAAGTCAAAGCCAAGTCAAACTTCTACTCCACAAAATTTCAGCCTTCTAAATCTACCCAAAATTTCATCTTACCCAAAATTTACACCTGCCCAGATTATACTACCTAGAAACTACTCAGAATTTTGTCCTGCCCAGAAACTACGTGAGAAATCTAAGAGAGATGCGAGCTAGAGAGATCTTCATGCTTCTTCTTTTTGCCCTTCTTCTTCTTCTTGACCTTTGCTTGGATGCCTATAAAATGTCTTCTTGTGATGAGGTCGAATTGTGGCCTTATGGAGGAGGTTGAATGCCTTCATATAGATGTTATGCCTTCACGAATGGGTGTGTCTCTTCACTGGGGCCGACTTGACTATATTAGAGCCAAAAAATTAAATGTCAAAGTTCAAAAATTTCTTTTTCAAACTTGTCAAGAAAATAATGTCTTACAATAATTCTTTCAAGGGCCAAATAATTAAAATGACACGAAAAACATGTCTTATAAATTATTTGTATATTACAAGGCCCAAAAATATAAATTATGAAGACCGACCATAGATACAAAATTCAATAGAGAGAACCTCCAAGCAATAATGAAATCCTAAAGAGAATTATACCTCTTTCTTGTCCAAAGAAGTCTAACACGACCAGAAACCTTAACCACCCTCCTTCTAAACTCAAATACTATCTTGAATTTGGAGTGGTCATGCTTTTGATTAGATCGAAACAAAAGATTCAATTCAAGAAGGACAAGGCCTTATTGGATTGGTGGCATTAGTGATGTGATTTGCAAATAATGCTCCAGAACGAGTTTTATACAATCAAGGAGTTTTCCCTCCTCTAGCTGAGACGATACCTACTCCTCGTCGTGTCATTCCTCTTGTTCATGTCCATGATTGGTACTAGCCTCTCAAACTTGAACCAAAGGAAAGAGATTGTATATTTTCCTCCATTAGCATGCATGTTTTCCAACAAGCTCTCTCCTCCTTTGACTTTGGGTCTATGTTACTATTCAGGCACTTACTTGCCTTCCTGACCTCCTATATTTATGTTTCTTAGCCTCCTTCCCTCTTTTCAAGGTGTTAGGCTTAGTTTGAGTAGGGTAGGGATAATAAGGGGCAGAGAACATGAAAGGAATAGTTTGATAACATTTATTTGTGTTTCCACTATGTGTGTACAACCTCATTAGCCAACCATCCTGCACTGGAATAATGAGTGCTAGAATAATGAGCATTGCTACAACCGCCTTGAAATACATCCATCCATCCATAGCAAGGATTTTTCTGCATGATATGAGGACTGCTTACTTAATAAAAGAAATAAAGGAAACTTTTTTGTTCCACCTCCTACCCCAACTCCTAGTCAAGAGGCTCAAGTTAATCTTACGATTAATTTCCCTCCTTATGTGGACCCTTGAGTGGGACAACCTGTTTGAAAGTAGTTCCCCAAACCACTGAGTAAAATTCACAGTGATGTCCACTCACATCCAAGTGTTCAGTGGACCTAGCAGGAGACATGTAAGCCAGGGAGGACCTGCAGAGAGTTCACCCATCCAAAAATACTCACCTAATGCCTCCTTTATACATAGGCCAACAAAACCAAGAATAAGGTGACAAGTAAACACCCCGATTGATCCAATTTACCTTACCCCTTACTGCAGTCAAATTATGGAATAATTAAACACTTGCTTGCCTGATAAAAGTAGGAAAACCACTAAGTTAACTTTGTGGCTAGTCGTTCCCCCAATTTTAGAAGGTATGATGCTTTCAAAGGAAATGGAAATGGAGTAAGAAATGAGGAATGGATAATTATTCTTCGGTTTGTTTAATCATATCATTTTTATTTGTACAACTTCATGTATAAATAAATTTTAGAACTTACACATAAATTTAAAAACTTATGCTTATTTGTTTAGAGATTTTTTAAGAAATTATTTTCTTTATCTCATTTTCCAACTGTAGAAAAGGTAAAATTTACATTATTTATGATGATATAAATGATAACATTTTCATTATTATTTCATTAATCAAATAGATATTACAAACTTACACGATTGCAAACCATGAATCCTAAGTCCATGTCAATTATGTCCATAGAAAACGTGTGTGCATGGCCTCCGAGATAATTTTCTTTCTCCTACACATCCACATGGAATCCTATTTGAGCTAAAGTGTAAGCACCCACGAGTCCACTTATACTCACTCTAACCATGGCCACTCTCATTTTCCTTGGCAAGTCTTCTCCCTCTGATAGTAGATAGCGGGGGGTCATTAGTGGTATTAAAAACCACGAGCAGGGAGTCCGTTATTCACCACCATGCACCACATTATTAAAAATGGATTTCACAAAATGACAAAATGCAGATCCCCACCTTTGCTAAACTTCACATGAGTAAGGGGGTCCTTTATTTAATAGTGGTTGTAGATCATATATTGGTGGACCATCACCTCTCCCAACTTGCATGCCCTTTGGATTTGATCATACTTTCAAGTGATCAAATAACTAGTGTGAATGTGATGTAAGTAAGAGAAGTTAGGGATATGAGCAAGAGTAAATCCCTAATGCATTAGCCTTATATTGTGGCTCATAATAAATACTATTTTATTCCAAATATGATAAGAAATGAGGAATATAATAAGAGTTTCATTCCCAAAACCACTGGGAAATATAATTTTATAATTTTAATTTATTGAAATCTCAAGAATAAGTTTCATTCCTAAAGCCATTCATTAACCATACTTTTATGACTTTAATTTATTATAATATTGATCTCTTTACTTGTGCTACTGACCTCAAAGGTTTCAATTTTTTACTTTTACTCTTGCAACTATATTTATTGCGCATGCCCAGTTGAGTTAGTCTTGGAACATTAGCTTTTTTCCATGTATTTTCCAATGTATCCGTTGCCTCCTACTAGCAAAACCATATTCATCTTGCAAATTTGAATCGACAAAGAATCAACTAAAGAACTCAAACTCGGGCTTACAAAATGGTGCATAATACTCTTAAACCCTTGCAATAAATATTGATAGATCCAAATATTTATAGGCGGGAGGGTGTGTGACATACATTACACAATTAAAGCTTCAAATATCAATTTATTGGGTTGATTCTTAATTAACAAAAATATTTCGCTCGGGAGAGCAATGTTTCAGGGAAATTAAGGCCTAGAACTTCGCGGGCTCAATTTTACATATATATTTTAAGTATCAATTCACATCACATTTTTCATAAACAAGAATTACATTTGAAATCACGTTTATCATTTGAATTTTACACTCCAAATAATTCATACAGATTCACACATTTTTTTAAAAAATGGGGGTGGCTAATCCCCTGAAGAAGCATTTATTAGGCCATATGTACAATATATTACAAGTATCCAGACTGATAAACATCACATCCATCATCCATCATACATCATTGACCAAATATCAACTACGATCATACAAATCGCTACAGAGCAGCTCACGATAGGGAATCGAAACCGGGCGGGGCGTGAATAAGCCGGCAGCCCCGCCGTTCAACCATGCACCCATGTGCATAGATTCACACATTTTATCACTACAATGAAAACTATTTTTGAAAAAAACATTCTAAATTAAGGCAAATACTATCACTCCCCATATATTACATTATAGGTTGTTAAGAAATTGAATTGTAATAAGAGATAAGCTGATTTTTGAAAAAAACATTCTAAATTAAGGCAAATACTATCACTCCCCATATATTACATTATAGATTGTTAAGAAATTGAATTGTAATAAGAGATAAGGATGTCTGCCCAATAAAAGAATGTGTGGAAGAGGGGTGTGTGTGGGAAAATGGGTGTGTATGAAGGAAATGCATGTACGGAGCAAGAAACAAAAACTTTCTTCTACACACATGAAATTATTTTAACTTTAAAATAATATTAAAGTTAAAATATTAAAATTATTTTATGATTTAACATATTAAGATTACACTGGTGGGGCGGGTCGAGGACGTAAGCCAACCTTTTGTATAATTAAGGAATCGGCTCAAACATATCATGCTAGCAGCTCCAACCCGGTCAAGCAACTTATTGCAAATTGGGAGGCTGAAATTCGACAAACCACGAAGGATTTTGAACTTGATATGGACGAGTGGAAAATTGTGATCCTGGACCCAGGCCACACTCGTGGTAGATCATCTCAATACAAGCAGACAATCCATCTGTTCTGGATGATGAAGAGCATTCTAGCGAAAGCTCTAGAGCAGTTTCCTCCTGACTTGCATTTGGCCCCTCAAGGTCACTTGGATGACACCAAAGAATTAAAAAAAAATCAGTTTCAATTATAGTAACAGAATGGTCGGCTTAGCCGAATAAAGCAGCATATCCCTTGCATACCCCACACGGAGCTGCCAGGTTCCACTGTGAAGGATCTTGCACTGGTGGATTCAATTGATGATGAGTAACAACATTGCATCTGTGCTTCTAGTTTTGCATGAAATAGTTCCAATTTTTTAGGCTTATTCGTAGTTATGTTTATAGTTATTTTGAAAATAGGAAGAACAAAGACTCTCATGTTTACATAGTGTGGCTAGTTAGACTTATTATTTTTTTTGTTTTGGGATGGCATATTTTGCTGTTAGGTGGCCAACAGATCTGGTTTCTTTCTGAGCAGGTTGAGGCTAGCTAACTCTCAGACATATGGATGTGACCTGCTTTATTTTAAAAAATTAATGGAAAAGTACCACCAAACTTACAAAAAAAAACATATTAAAATTATAAATGTGTGGAAGTAGCTTTGTAAAACAACAGGTGTATGAAATTAGCGATGTGTGATGAATAAAGAATGTGCAAAATAGGGGGCATGTGCGAGAGAATGGGTTTGTAGAGCAAGGAACACAAACTTTCTTTTGCACACATGTAAAATATTAAAAAATTAAAATTAAAAATTTAAATAGCCCAAGAGACAGGGATACTCATGACATTTAATAGAGAATTAGACGTCACGTTGCAGGAGTTTTGTAAACAATGTTCCATAGGTTCTTGGTGCGGAAGACACAAACACAAGATGATAAAATTTATGTTAGTTGTTGAGAATGGAACTGTCGCACCTCAAGAAGTTAACAAAAAAGCATTTTCATCACTTAAACACTATAAACGAAAAGCATTAGGACAAAAAAATAAATTTCTTTTAACACATATATTAATATTTAAATATATTGATAAACATATAATTTTTTTAACAATGCCATACATAACTTACCAAAAAATAAAAACTATACTATTGTACAACTATCTCACTTGTTTATTATATTTGTTTCATTAAATATATACACATTATTTTATTAATATTATATTTGTTTCATTAAATACATACACATTATTTTATTAATAATAACAATAGATATAATATTATAATAAGATAAATATATATTAAGGTTTGTATTTTAATTCAACTTCATGAGATATATACATAAATTACAAAATGTAATTTCTCACATTACCTACCAACTAAATTTACATTAATTAAATTAAGTTGTATGTATTAATTTGATATTTAATTAAATTAAGTTTTATGTATTAATTTGATATATAATTAGATTTTTATTTTAAAAATAAATTAATGTAAAATTACAAAAGATAATGTCTAACTTATCAACTAATTTTACTTTAATTAAATTAAGTTGTATGTATTAATTTGATATTTAATTAAATTAAGTTTTATATATTAATTTGATATTTAATTAAAAATAAATTAAATAGTTATTATTATTAAAAAAAAACTTCAACCCATATAATTCCAAAGTTTATAATTATTTATAATATATTTCATAAAATTAACCATCCTTATTATTATTATATATAAAAAAACAAACCAATAATATTGCCTTTTTGCTTGGCCATAGTCTAATTAGCTGGAGGAATTGCCCGGAAAGTTATGGAAATTCCAGTCATATTTAGAGAAAATCCGGCAAGGATTTTTGTAAATCCAAGTTATAGTTGTTAAACTTCAAAATTTTAGGTGTTCTAGACGTTTTTGATGGTGCTGAATCCATTTCCACCATCAAAAACACGATTCAAACACTGCTTTACAAGATTTTTTTTGAAAATTTTTTACCCGAAATTTGACCACTTTTGGTGGTTCGAGCAATTCCTCCACCTCGGTAGATGACTCCTTTTGTCTAGTTCATCATATTTTAATGAAACACTACTTTATTATTAATTATTAATAATAAATAATATAAAAAACATATATTTAAAGTTTGTATTTAACTTCTTTCTATATATTGTTACTTTATTATTAATAATAAATAATATAAAAAAGCCGTATATTTTAAGGTTTGTATTTAACTTATAAATATATGTATATATATAAAATTTAGATTTGTATTTAACTTCGTTTTTTATATATATATGAGTTTATATTTAATTTCAAGAACAATATATATTTTTTATATATCAAAAGAATTACCAAATGTATATATATATACTAATTACTAATTAATTTTAATATATATATATATAAATAAAAGTAAGGAAGGTTTATTTTTTATTTTAAGTACAATATATATTTTTTATATATCAAATATATCAAAAGATTTACCAAATGTAATGTCTCACATTAATTACTAATTAATTTTACAATAAGTTTTTGATATTTAAGTAGATTTTTATTTTAAAATTAAGTTAAATAATTATTATTATTATTAAATAAATTGGAAAATAAACTTTTCACACCCACATAATTCCAAATTTTATAATTATCTATTTTTTAACTATCTATACTACATGTTTCATGAAATTAACAAACTTTATAATATATAAAAGACATTTCATTAATATTATCTTATCAATAATATTATAATAAATAAATATATGTCATAATTTATTAAAAGCATTTTTCATTAAGATGTTCATTTATTTTCAATTTTATAAAACTAGTCTAGATCTATCTTAATCTCAGATCTATCAAGTGCCGAGAGGGATCAAATTTCTGGAAGTGTAGATTACCTCTTTTTTTAGCGCAAAACTTGAGGAAAGGTTTGCACCTCAAGAGATTTGATCCGTCTTAACAATTGATAAATCCAGGGTTAAAATGGATCTAGGCTAGTTTCAATCGTGTGCGCCCATGGAAAATTTGTTGAGCATCTAATTATTATGATCATTTTAAATATGCTAAGTATGTCTAAGATTAATCTGGCTGTTTTAATTTTAAATTTGCTTAGTTACCTTAGTTTGTTGAGATGACAGGGACTATTAATAACTTGAATGTTAAAATATTTTTTTTGAATGCAATGTGACAATGTAACAGAACTGAATGATACAAAATGTGAATAATAAGAATGTAGTCAATTCCACAGTCTTTATTGTGATGAATTTCAAACTATTTTTTTCTACTGTTCTTATTGTCACACTTGTTAGTTTTGCCATATTTTCAGATGGATTATATGAAAAGGGTGGTTGAAATCATAGACCATTCAAATCTTTAACTCAATCTATTGTAGTAAATGTCATACCTTGTTCAATCATTGTGACTTACGGAGTGTTAAACCCCAAGTAAGTTTCAACAATAGTTGTATTATATTACCTCCTTTGATTGCAAAGTGACTAATAATGTTTTTTTTTGTAAGCTTGGGAGGACTACATCTTCAACATGTCCAATATATCACCCCGATCGGGGCAGGGAATTGAACTGGTGACTTCACATCAAGGAGTGTCTTAACAGAGCACCCGGTCATCGTCTATCCAAGACCCCATGGACAAATTGACTAATAATGTTGAATGATGAAAAATGGGAATAATAAGATTGTAGTCAATTACAAATAGTTTATAGTTTCAAGAAGCAAACATCTAAGCTAAGTGAACATTTAATTTAAGATGAAAAATCAAGTATTCTATTTATAGTTGAATTACTATAACACAAAAATTAATGCATGCCATCAATATTTTTTTTGCTCTTATATTGAAATCAATGCATTATTAATCTAATTACTTTGAAATTTATGTACATCATACATCTAGTTACATCTAATTAGGAATAAACATCTACACTAAAATCAATGCATCTAGTGCAAGCATTCAAATAGAATTAGAAATCAACATTTACACTGAAATCAATGCATCTAGTGCAAACAATCACATAAGATTAAGAATCAACAACTACATTGAAATAAATGCATCCAATTTCATTAATTACATAGGATTAGGAATCAACATCTACACTGAAATCAACACATCCATTTCAATGAATAACATTGTATCTCCCCCTCCCTCTTTCTTTCTCTCTGAATCTCCCTCCCTCTCTCTCTCTTTCTCTTCTTCCTTCTCTCTCTCCCCACCATCTATATTTATATCTCCCTCCATCTCTCCTTCTTTGTCTCTCTATATCACCCCCCCAAACACACACGATCTCTCTCTCTCTCTCTCCATATCTAACTATCTCTCCCTCCCTCTCTCTTCTCCCCTATCCCTCCCTCCATCTATATCCATATCCCCCTCCGTCTCTCCTTCTTTATCTCTCTATATTACCTCCCAAACATACTCTCTCTCTCTCCATATCTATCTATCTCCCTCCCTCTTCCTCTCCCTCTCTTCCCCTTCTCTCCCTCTCTCTCTCATCACCTTTCTCTTCCCTCCCACTCTTCTCTCTCCTTTGCTCTCTCTCCATCTCTCCCTTGTCACTCCCTCTCTCCCTCTCCACCTTTCTCTCTCTATGTCTTTCTTCTTCCCTCACTCACTATCTCTCCCTGTAAGAACCATGGTTAAAAACTCATGTACAATATATAGATACCACAGATGATGGGACACATATTCCATGTTGAATGTTGGGTAAGACATCCTAAGGGGTGTTCATTTGGTTTATTATGGCTAAGGAAATTGGAAAAGGCAATGGCTAAGGCTTTGGAAAGGCAAAATGACATTTTTGGCACATTTATTTACGAAAATAAAGGAAAATAGGAGAAAAGGAAGGTAAAAGGTCACAGGTTGCATGTGAGGAGGAAATTGAAGCAAAATAATGGAAAATGAAGAAATTAGAGGCCTCGTTAATAAAAAGGCTTATGGGGATCAGTTGGCAAGATCTTGGTTAGTGAAAGCTCTTGGTTCAAGTTTCTTGCTCAGGTTTTGCATGGGATCAAGAAAGGCAAAGAAGGCAAGAGGAAGCAAAGATCAAGTAGGGAAAGGCATGATCAAGAAACTACAACATGATTCATTGCAGGTATTGACTTGCATTTGTATTTTCCTTTCTATATGTGTCATGCATGGTATTGCATGTGGTTCTTTTCTATCATGACATGGGTTTTTCCAGGTGTAATAGTGTTTTTAGCCCAACCTTGCCATTTCCATATAACCATGGTGTGATTGGGTTCTCGTGTTTTGGTTGTGATGGATTTCTGGATGGATTCAAAGCTGAGTGGGGTGGATCTCTGAATGATAGAGCACATGGCCTAGTGGTCCCTGAACTAGATTGTGGATCACGGTAAAGCCACTGGCGTAGTGACCACTGAACCAGACTGTGGGTGCAGTAAAGCTAGGATTATGTTGCCTCGGTGGGCCTAGTAATCCTTGCCAGTGAATGGTAGGATATACGGTAAAGCCAAGAGGTGGTTTGCTCTTTGTTGGGCCTGGAGAGTGGGTCTTGGTTTAGGGCCTAGTGATCCGGGTTTGCATTGTGGTAAAACCTGAGAGACTAGGAGACATGAAAATTCCTCATGGTGTAGATGGAGAAATCTCGTGGCATCCATGCTTGTTTGGCCTAGTGATCAGGCGGAGATCATGGTAAAAACTGCTATGATGTGTTCATTGTGTTGGCCTAGTGATTTGGGATGGATTACGGTAAAGCCTGGTTTCTATTGATGAGGGATGAGGTGGTTTAGCCTTGATATGCCCTGGTTGGTTCTTTTGGTTTGAGTCCCACATTCTTGCTTGAAATATGGCACGGGGGTGAATGGATGAACAAAGATTTGGCTCAGCCATTCTATGGTCGGGTGGAACGTGGAAGTCCCATCCCGAGTTTGGTTTTTGCATCATTAATGAAAGTTTATTTCTCCTTGTATTTCTATGAGCATTTTGATGGATTATATGTGGTTTATATGGCTGTACTTTCATGGGTATTTCTATTGTTATTATGCTGGTTATATGTGTGTTTTATGATAACAGCTACGTATGGCTCTCATCATGTTTTTGCTTGTAAATGAATGAATAATGTATCTATGGCCTAATAGATGGTAATGCAACAAATGACATGAGGGAACAATGGTTCTTAGTGATTCTCAAATAATTACAAGATCCATATGTTCAATTATGTTGGTTACACCTATAGATTACATGCTTGCGACATGTTTGACGAAATTCTTGTCATGGCTAGTAGGGATCTAGTTGAGGTCTTGTTTAACTTATTGCTTTTGCATCATGGTTCCCTATTCTTTTACTGCTCCTAAGTTATCGTTCCATTCTAGGTAGTGACTTGGGCTCTGGGCTTGAAAAAGTGGCTCAAATCCCAGGGTCGTTGGCATAACATTGGCAAATTGGGTCTCTAGATGCTAGTAGGCAAGCTTGTGAGAGCGACTTTAGGTTTCTGGACGCTGTCATGCCTATAGCATGAGATTGACTGAGGCTTAAGATGTCCATAACATTAGTGGGACCCAGGGACAAGATGTCTGAGTGGCTGACATGTCTCCTGAGGGTTTTGTTGCTGATGTGGGTAGGTTGGTTGATGTTTTTTTTCGATTCCACTTCCTTAAGGTCACATAGGAGGTTAAATCCAATCATAGTAGCCTCTCGTCACATGTTTACCTCGGTTGGCTAGTTACTTGGGTAGATGTGTGAGGAGGGTGTTACAGAGTGGTATTAGAGAATGGTTCACTCCTCAGACTGGATGGGCAGTGTGTGTTGGTCATGCATGCATGTCAGTTGCATGTGTGTCTCTTACACTTGCATTCCATGTGTTCGTTGCATTACATCATGTTAATCATGGTTGTAGTAAGGTTATCATGAGGAATTTGATGTTGATTTTGTGGAATGCATCGTCATGAGTATATGATTGGTTACATATTGTTATATGTTGCTTACATGTTGTTGTATGTCACTTGATTACATCCTTGTATGTTAGGTTGCATTCTTGTATGTTTGATTACATGTTTGTAGGTTGGTTACAAGTATTGATCACTTATGCTCGACTACATGTGTTCATGTGTATGTGTAGTTGATTATGCATTTCTTATGCATGTTGATGGTTGCATGTGGCAATGCGTACAATGGAGTAATGGTTCTTGTCATGCATGAGGTCATGGTTTGTGAAGTTGATATGGTCATGCATTGATGACTGGACTCTAGCTAGAAGAATGTGTATCTGTTTTTGTACTCATGTGTTATATGTCTATATGCAGTCATTATGCATGTATAGTCTTGGTTATATTTATGGATGAATAGTAGGTCAAAAATGCCTTGTGAAGTCATGGTATGCAATTTAGGCCATCCTGATGATATTGGTATGTTATGATGCTAATGTGTTGGTTGAGATAGAGCAGGAGATGCAAATCATCATAATGAGGTTGCAACATTGGACTTTTCTTTAAGAGAAAATTGTCATACATGTATTGTATGTTTGACATGCATGTATGTAAGTCAAGGATTGTTCTATGCATAAGGTTTATATACATTAGGTTTATGTACATGTCTTTTGATGTTATGGTTATATTCATGATAGATGATAGTTGATTAACATAGTCATATGCACATGAGTCAAATAGTCAAGAATGATGGTACCCTGTGGTTGTATGCATTGCTATTGTTGTTTTATGTTAGATAAATTGATGATTAGGTTATATGTTGTTGATGAAAATGATATATAGCTTATTGTTGTCATATGTTATTAACTTGATGATTAGGGTTATTTAATTGAGATCTTGATGTTGTAATTTGGATGGTCATATGCGTGATGGCTATGTTCATTGCATTGAAGATATTGATGTTATATGTATTGTGTTAACCTGGTTTGACCTATGCAGACGGTTATGGTTGCAATATTCAGGTATGAACTGACATATTTGTGATATGGTGTTGTACTAATCTAGACCGATCATACATATGTGATTGCTATGCATAAATGATAATTTTTTATGAGTTAGGATGTGAACATGTTGGTTAGTGATTGTTATGGATAGCATGATCTTATTTATGCTTAAGCTGATATGTTGAGAAGTTATATCGTGCTAACTAGATTGATTGTGCAGAGAAGATATCCTCCCCTGAGATACAGTAAGGTATGAGCTCGCTTATGTCATATATTTGGTGCTTGACGATTTGATTATGTCATCTAGTTGATTTATTTAACATGGTATGTTTACAAGTTGGTTGAACGTTTGATGAATTGCATAATATGAGTATGTGTTCAAATGAATTTGTTTCAAGATGATTGTACTAACATATATGTGTTGAGAGAGTTGATATATACATGAATGTAGCGGAGAATTGTAGCATTATGTCTAATGACTATGGATTATGACATGATTGTTTGTAAAAACTGATTTCAAATTGATAGATATGATTGTCCTGATATTTGGAACATGTGATTGACATGCGTGAGTAGTTGCAAGGTAACATGCTAGGTACTAGTGTGACAAGGTAATAGTTGATGTGTTTATATAACTAATAGTTGGGTGATGTGATAGTACATACTACGCCTTGATTATAGCAAGGTAAAAATGTAAAGGAAAGGAATTGGGAAAGAATTCCTTTGGCTATGTTTAGAAACCCTAATTCCAAATGAATGATTGCTTTGCATATAGGAAGTCTTCTTAACCTTGATTTGTCTGAAATTATGTGGATATGTGCTATATTCATGGACATGTACTTGACAGGTATATTAGCTAGTCTCTAGTCACAGGTGGATCTGTCAAGGGAATTGGAGTCCCTTGAGAGTTGGCATGGACGTGTTTAGCTACAAGACAACGTGCTTGGCATAATAAGATAAGGTAACTGATGTATGGTTATATTTATTTATGCACTGACAATTATGTGTTTATGGGATTATGATGTAGGGAGTTGCATGGAAAGAGAGATTTCCATGAATCTTAAAGAAGGCTCTTGTTGAGCTTTCCTTAGGAACCATGGGGATTGAGTAATGGTGTCTGTTTTTAGTCTTTGCTTTTGTTCTTTGTGATTTTCTTGCACTTGATTTGTGATTTTAATTGTGTCTAGTGCATGATCATGCCACTTTGGTTGAGGTGTCATATTGTTGTTATTAGTTTTCATGATTTTCTTCTTGTTTGATTCTTGGTATTGCCTTTTATGTTTTGAGTCTTGGGAATTGGTGTTATAGCACCATTTACCACTCTTGGTAGATGTGATGCTCTGATTATGGCCTAGGGCAACCCTTCCATCCAGACTTAGTCCAAAATCTAAAAAACAGTGTTTTATTCCCTATATGCTACTTTTCCCTGTGATAAAAGTGTGTACACGTGGGTTAGCATATATCCAACCTTTTGGATTGGAGTGTTGAGACTGGGTTGTATTTACATGAAATTTTGGAGACTTCTTCGAGACATCATTTTTGTCCCATGATTGCAGACCCATCATGGCAGGTATCATTTTCTTACAAGCATATAGGTTAGGGAATACCACTTTCCGCTGCATTTTGCATACTAGCCTCCATACTGTGATACATTAGCCATAGGGTCGACCCCATCGTATCTTGGTTCGCAAACCATTTGCACTCGCCGATTTTAAAAATCATGATGCGATGGTAGAGCAATCCTTTACATGGGCATCTTAGTTAGATCCTCACTGATTGGCTACCCATGCTGCTATATTGAGTAGGCTCGGGAGTCCTCTTTAGTCCTGCCATGACTTGTGCGTTGAAGCCTCATTCCTCTACTTCTTCGCTATTTTTCTGGCTTTATACCCTAGAGGCTCCTGTGTGTTGAGTTGTACTGCTGCATTGCATATTGACTACTTGGATCTTTTGGCCTTGAGCCGGCTTCACTTGGACTCGTGTTTAAGCCCCTTTTCGACCATGTCTTCTGTAAAATCAACCTTGCGATCACTTAGCCTCTGCAACTTGACACACCTTTTTCTCGTGGAAAGAACATTCCTTTGAGTGTCCTTGACCAGTTTTGCCACCTTGCATTGAGCATAGGAATGTTCCCCTCCCAGGAACTATAGCATCTGCTTTTTCGACACTCGTTCTTTCCACTATATTATAACATTATTTTATTCCTTTTCAACTTTTTTATAAAAGAAAAATACAAAAAAAATTTATATATTCCAAAAAAGAGCGGGAACGGGACATTATTTCCATACTTTGATGGCAACTAGAGTCAGTCGTGTCGCCATTGAACAAAGCGCTCAAAAGAAAGTCTTTCCTCCATTGGGGTGGGCTTTAGTTTGACTTAGGAGAGCCTTAACCTTTTAATCAAGTCAGTCCTCTTCCGATTGGTTACCTCTTCCAATCATATGGAGAGTTTGCTTATGCCTCCTGCATGACAAAGTTACCATATGCTACCTTGTAGTCACAGTCGAGTCGTACTTTTGTTCAAGGGAAGTAAACCTGAGTCGGCCTCTCTGCGGTGTCTCTTGACCTATTTTTTAGTTGGCCATCCCTGGTTGTCAGCCTCATGTTCGTTATCACATTAGTTTTATTTGTCCTTTTCTCGTGCCGGTTTGAGAAGGTCTTCATTGACTTCTTGTTGGCGGGTCTTGTCCTTATCAACTACGACAAATTTCTCTGAGGGCAGATCTAGAGCCGCACCCTGGCCCTATTTTCATTATTGATAGGTCACCTTGTGCTCAACATTGATCAATATCATGGGTCTTTGATTGGGTGGTTTCCCTTATGTTCGACATCAGCTTTCATTATCACACATTGGGATTCGTGCAGTGCCTTGGTTTCCATTTGACCCTATTGGTGGATTCCTCGCCTCTGTGTCAGCTTTCATTATTGGTTGGTTCAGAGGGTTTCTATTGTGCACTAGCCACATCTTGTGCACGTCGGAAACATGCTTTGGTTGGGTTACTACGTCTTTGTTTGCCCAATTACTTCCACATTATTGGCCTATGGGTTACACTTGCGCTAGATTGATGAAGGATGCCTTAATGCCTTCCTTCTAGTGGATATTTTCCCATCAACTTCAGCTCATTGCTCTGGGAAAGAGATCTAGAGTCCATTTGGCAGTACCTTAGGGTTTGCAGTCATCAGTGGCAGATTCCTTCGCTATCGACAGTGGGAAAACATCATTGTCTCCTGATTGATAGATTCTTTCAAGTGTTCGACTACAACTCATTTATTTGCACTTGTTAGATTGTATTGGGTACCTTGACTCTCATCATCATTATCGGTGAGTAGTCTCACATTTGTTAACGGTATACATCAATGACCGGTAATCAAACAATTTCTCACATGGTTGACTTCAGATCATTCATTCCCATTGTGTAGAAATGTACCACGGCGGTCGGTGAAGACCTCGGGTTTGCATCAGCATGTCCTGGTTCACTTGTTAGTTGCTCCTGTTTCTGCTAGTTGACACCATCCACATTATATGTTGCAGTTCCTTACAACGACATCTTATATGCTGGCACCTGAGTTACGGTGTAGTGCCATTTATTCCATCATGTTCACTTTGTACTATTTGGATCAGTTTCTTGGCTTCAGTGATCAGCTTCATGCTTCAGCATCATTCATCAACTCTTTATATGTGATATTCAGAAATGTGCTTTCTCGATTATGATAAGATGATCCATTATGTAAGTTCCTTTATACTTGTATGCATATTGGATCTGCTTTTGTAATTGACATGCAGACATGCTTTACTATTTCTGAGCATGGGTATGCCTACCTCATATAGTAGTTTCTTTCTGATCTCTTTCAATGGCTTGGCAAGCTAAATTTTGGTGAACTCCTCCTCGGTCTCGACATGATTCCTTCCATACACTTAATACATTTCGGCCATCATGTACCCCTTTTGACCTCATATATTAGGGGGCATCTTTTATAGCACCATTTATCACTCTTTGTAGATCTGATGCTTTGATTATGGCCTAGGGCAACCCTTCCTTCCAGACTTGGTCCAAAATCTAAAAAACAATGTTTTATTCCCTATACGCTACTTTTCCCTGTGTAAAAGCGTGTAAATGTGGGTAAACATATATCCAACCTGCATACATATGTTAAAACACTTAAAAAAAAATTTAAATTTCCTAAATTTCAGGCGGAGTTCACGAGTTTTACCTATTACTCACCTCTTATTTCCTGTGGCCCAACTATTTCCCAACTGAGAAAACTAATTTGGAGAGGTATAAATAAACCTCCATGGGAAGGCCTTAAGGGAGAAAGGATGGGATATTGATAATATAGTGAGATTATCCCTGATCAAGTTTGAAGAATCCCTGTGCCTCCTGCACTCCCCAAAGCTTTAGGAAACCATTATTTCCTTGATTATAGATATCCCCCATCTTGCTTGAGATATCTTTGTATTGGTGATGGAGGAAGATTGCTGAAGGCTGGGAAAGGACAGATCCGGACGATGGTTCTGCTTGGAGCCGGAGAAGGACTCGGGCCGTATTTCTCCACCTTACTTATAGATTACTTCAATAAAAAGGAATGTTGTTCTGTTTCTGGTATGAAATGCGTTTATGCATCAAAGTTATGTGGTAATTCATTTATGAATCTTATATTGATGTAAAATTAGTCATTCATTTATATGATTTAAAGTTAACATCATGTATATTATTTATGTTTCTACTGTCGTGTATGTTCCATTTGAATAATTTTAAGGTTTCAAGAACATTGGGAGAAGCTGAGGGTTTGCACCCTCTAGGATCTACCCAAACGAAGGACATCCGGGTAAGGACACTCCTACATGATTTAGTAGAATAAGGATTTTTGATGATTGTTTGATCATTTCTTGTTGAGGTTTGCCCTCTACTCTGTTTGGGGTTCTCAACCCAAAGCCCTAGGGTGGTTTCACCCGTAAAAATTGGTTGGGAAAGAGTAAAGTTAAGGGAGCTCGTGGAAAGCTCTGTCGTACCCAACATGTGATGTAAGACTCAGATGAAGCTCGGTGCATGAGTAAGCACAACGAAAGGTAAGACTATGATAGTCATTTAGACTGGTTGGTCCATAGTGGTAAACATACTGTGGCAATACATGGTCGACTTCAGATCATTCATTCCCATTGTGTAGAAATGTACCACGACGGTTGGTGAAGACCTTGGGTTTGCATAAGCATATCCTGGTTCACTTGTTAGTTGCTCCTGTTTCTGCTAGTTGACACCATCCACATTATATGTTGCAGTTCCTTACAACGACATCTTATATGCTGGCACCCGAGTTGCGGTGTAGTACCATTTATTCCATCATGTTCACTTTGTACTATTTGGATCGGTTTCTTGGCTTCAGTGATCAACTTCATGCTTCAACATCATTGATCCGCTCTTTATATGTGATATTTATACATGTACTCTCTTGATTATGATCAGATGATCCATTATGTATTTCGAGTTCCTTTATACTTGTATCCATATTGGATCCGCTTTTGTACTTGACACACAGACATGCTTTACTATTTCTGAGCATGGGTATGCCCGCCTCATACAACAGTTTCTTTCTGATCTCTTTCGATGGCTTGGCAGACTGAATTTTGGTGAACTTCTCCTCGGTCTCGGCATGATTCCTTCCTTACACTTAATACATTTCGGCCATCATGTACCCCTTCTGACCTTATATATTAGGGGTCATCTATTATAGAAACATTTACCACTCTTGGTAGATCTGATGCTCTGATTATGGCCTAGGGCAACCCTTCCTTCCAAACTTGGTCCAAAATCTAAAAAACAATGTTTTATTCCCTATACGCTACTTTGCCCTATGATAAAAGTGTGTACATGTGGGTCAACATATATCCAACCCACATACATATGTTAAAACACTTAAAAAAAAAAATTTCCTTAATTTCGGGTGGAGTTCACGGGTTTTACCTATTACTCACCTCCTATTTCCCGTGGCCCAACTGTTTCCCAACTGAAAAAACTAATTTGGAGAGGTATAAATAAACCTCCATGGGAAGGCCTTAAGGGAGAAAGGATGAGATATTGATACTATAGTGAGATTATCCCTAATTAAGTCTGAAGAATCCCTATGCCTCCTGCACTCCCCAAAGCTTCAGGAAACCATTGTTTCCTTGATTATAGATACCCCCCATCTTGCTTGAGATATCCTTGTATTGGTGATGGAGGAAGATTGCTGAAGATCGGGAAAGGACGGATCCGGACGACGGTTCTGCTTGGAGCTGGAGAAGGACTTAGGTCGTATGTCTCCACCTTACTTATAGCTTACTTCAATAAAACAAAATTTTGTTCTGTTTCCGATATGAAATGCGTTTATGCATCAAAGTTATGTTGTAATTCGTTTATGAATCTTATATTGATGTAAAATTAGTCATTCATTTATATGATTTAAAGTTAACATCATGTATATGCTTTATGTTTCTACTGTCGTGTATGTTCCATTTGAATAATTTTAAGGTTTCAAGAACATTGGTAGAAGCTGAGGGTTTGCACCCTACGGGATCTACCCAAACGAAGGACATCCCGGTAAGGACACTCCTACACAATTTAGTAGAATAAGGATTTTTAATGATTGTTTGATCATTTCTTGTTGAGGTTTGTCCTCTGCTCTGTTGGGGTTCTCAACCTAAAGCCCTAGGGTGGTTTCACCCATAACAATTGGTTGGGAAAGAGTAAAGTTAATGGAGCTCGTGGAAAGCTCTGTCATACCCAACAGGTGATGTAAGACTCAGATGAAGCTTGGTGCATGAGTAAGCGCAGGGAAAGGTAAGACTATGATAGTTGTTTGGACCGGTTGGTCCATAGTGGTAAACATACGGTGGCAATACATACATGTGAAAGGTAACTAGAAAGGTAAAGTAAATGGATATGAGCTGTGAGATTCCTTGGCTATGTTGGGAATGACTGTTCTCAATGTTGTGCATGAATAAAGGAATTTCTCTTAACCTAGACCTTATGTTATCTATTAATTAAGTTATGATCAGGATTATGCCAATGTTATATATGTATACATGTATGTATGTATGCCATTGTCTAATAGAATGATGATTGTTTTATGCTAATGATTATATATGTATGTATGTATGTATCTATGTCACTGTCTGATAGGGTCATCAAGAATTGTCCTTGTGGAGGAATGGTTTCTTACGTAGGCAAATGGCATGAAGAAGGTCATGGTCTTACGAGGACTCAATTGAGAAGAGTAGTCATGAAAAATATACAAGGTCAATATCATATGGTTATGAGTTGATATTATGTGATTATATTATGTCTGTGTTATGGACATGTTATATCAAGGGATGCATCAGTGAAATGAAAGCAGTGTGGTCTGCGACATGCTGGGACAAGCATGGATAAGACACTGGAAGAAAATTTGCTTGGCAAAGACAGTGTGGTTTTGGATGTATGGTACTATTGTTGTGAACATGCTGCATATGTGATGTTATGTGCATGTAGTGTTGTGCAGATATTGCATATGCGGTGTTGTGTATAGATGATGCTATGTACATGTTGGATATGCAGTGCTATATGCAGGTGGTGTTGTGTGCATGCTGCATATGTGGTGCTATGTACATATGGTGTTGCGTGCATGATTGTACAAGTGGTGTTGTGTGCATGTTGTACAAGTGGCACTATCTGTAGGTGGTGATGTGTACATGTCATGCATGTGGCGCTGTGCACATATGGTGTTGTGTACATGTCGTGCATGTGGTACTGTGTACATGTGGTATTGTGTACACATTGTACAATGGTGCAATGCACATGTGGTGTTGTGCAGGTGGTATCGTGTACATGTGATGTTGTGCACACGTTGTTCAGATGGTTGTAGTGTACAGGTGGTATTGTGTGCATGTGGTATATATGGTACTAGTGTAGATGCATGTATTGCATGGTGTTGTATGACGCATGTAGATGTATGTGTGTGATGCACACTATGTGTATGTGCACATGGTTAAGGAGAAGGCACTGGGTGTTTGTCAGGTGTGGCAACCGTTCCAGAGTGCGTACGGAATAAAGACAAAGGTAGAAACTAAGGATTGATTAAAGGATGAGTATCAATATTTTATTCCAATTTTATTATGCACATGTGATTTATGATTTCAGTCTATGATGATTACATGTGATCTATGACTCTGGTTTATGATGGTTACATGTGATTTATGATTTTGATCTATGATGATTGTATTTTGAGCTAACCTGATGTGATATATTATATACATGATGATTTGGTCAAATATGTTAGTTTGACTTGTTGTGATAGGAAGTAAACAAGATCGCAAGTGTACCTTATTGATAGCTACCAATGAGGTATGATTTGAATTTATTTTGAATCTAGTGGAAATTATGTGCTTGGAACAGGAATGCATGAACATGCCCTGTTGAGTGGCCAAAATTGACTCCAAGAATTAGCAACAACAATAAAAGGAATTGGAACATGCAACAATATGATGGTAAAGCATTTCAAGAGCAGGGCCATTGTGGGACATTGGTACCCAATAGTGTCCATTGATTTCCATGAGCATGCTATGACCAGTATGATGGTTGAGGTAGGTATATGCCTTCGTTGTTTAATCTTCCGATGTGAAGAAGCATTGCCAAGGGATGGATTTCCCGAGATAGGGGATTCCAGGGAACTTGGAAGGTGAGTGACAACATAGAAGGGGATGACAGGATTTACCGAGGGATTGTGTAACAAAGAAGGGAAGGTCGTGGATATATTTTTTTTGGTCATGAGAATTTCCATATGGAATCAGATGCACATTGGGAGTGCGCCCTGGAACAATGAGCTGGTAACTATTCATTGAGAGGACAAGTGGCGCTGGATTATAGCGCTGGACATTGGATACAAATTTGACTTTGCAGTCGATTATGGAATTCCTGGGAAGGAGGTGAATCCTGGTATTACTTTGAGGGTCGAGGTGTGATTCTCTAGATTCCCTTATTGATTGATACACACATTGCATCCTTTTATTTGTTGGTTTAGCAAATGTGCATATGTGTATATGTGGTTATTGTAAATACTATAATGAGCTATGCTATAAAGCTCCGGTATGCGATATGGTTATTATATTGTCATGTTGTCATGATGTTTTGATTTTAAGCAGGTCATTCATTGTAAATATTGCAACGAGCTATGTTATAAACCTCCATGGGTAGTATGTTTTGTTTTCAACCATCTTGTGGTTATAAGTGTTGTTTAACATCGAGGACGGTGTTCCCCCAAGGGGGAGGGTTCTGTAATAGCCCTGGTTAAAAACTCATGTAAAATATATAAATACCACGGATGATGGGACACATATTCCAAGCTGAATGCTGGGCAAGACATCCTAGGGGGTGTTCATTTGGTTTATTATGGTTAAGGAAATTTGCAAAGGCTTTGGAAAGGCAAAATGGCATTTTCAGTACATTTATTTATGAAAATAAAGGAAAATAGGAGAAAAGGAAGGTAAAATGTCATAGGTTGCATGTGAGGAGAAAATTGAAGGAAAATAATGGAAAATGAAGAAATTAGAGGCCTCATTAATAAAAAGGCTTTTGAGGATCAGTTGGCAAGCTCTTGGCTCAAGTTTCTTGCTCAGGTTTTGCATGGGATCAAGAAAGGCAAAGAAGGTATGAGGAAGAAAAGATCAAGCAGGGAAAGGTAGGATCAAGTAGCTACAACAAGATTCATTGCAGGTATTGAATTGCATATGTATTTTCCTTGCTACATTTGGCATGCATGGTATTGCATGTGGTTCTTTTCTATCATGACATGGGTTTTTCCAGGTGTAACAATGTTTTCAGCCTAGCCTTGCGATTTCCAGATAGCGATGGTGTGATGGGGTTCTCATGTTTTGGTTGAGATGGATTATCAGATGGATTCGAAGCTGAGTGGGGTGGATCTTTGAATGATAAAGCACATGGCTTAGTGGTCCCTGAACTAGACTGTGGATCATGGTAAAGCCACTGGCCTAGTGACCCCTGAGCCAGACTATGGGTTTCGGTAAAGCCATGATTGTGTTGCCTCGGTGGGCCTAGGAATCCTTGTCAGTGAATGGAAAAATATACAGTAAAGCCAAGAGGTGGCATTCTCTCTGTTGGGCTTAGTAATATTGAGTTTGGGATATGCAGTAAATCCTGGAGAGTGGGTCTTGGTTTAGGGCCTAGTGATTCGAGTTTGGATTGCGGTAAAGCTTGAAAGACTAGGAGATAGGAAAATTCCTCATGGTGTAGGTGGATAAATCCGGTGGCATTCATGCTTGTTTGGCCTAGTGATCAGGTGGAGATCATGGTAAAGCCTGTTGTGATGTGTTCATTGTGTTGGCCTAATGATCCGAGATGGATTACGGTAAATCCTAGTTTCTATTGATGAGGGTGAGGTGGTTTAGCCTTGGTATGCCCTAGTTTGTTCTTTTGGTTTGAGTCCCACATTCATGTTTTGAATATGGCATGGGGGTGAATGGATGAAGAGAGGTTTGGTTAAGCCATTCTATGGTCGGGTGGAACATGGAAGTCCCATCCCGAGTTTGGTTTTTGTATCATTAATGAAAGGTTATTTCTCCTTGTATTTATATGAGCATTTTGATGGATTATATTTGGTTTATATGGCTGTACTTTCATTAGTATTTATGTTGTTATTATGTTGGTTATATGTGTGTTTTATGACAACAACTATGTATGGATCTCAACATGGTTTTCTTTGTAATGAATAATGTATCTATGGCCTAATGCAACAAATGGCATGAGGGAACAATGGTTCTTAGTGATTCTCAGATAAGTACAAGATCCCTATGTTTAATTTTGTTGGTTACACCCGTAGATTACATGCTTGTGACATGTTTGAAGAAATTCCTATCATGGCTAGTAGGGATCTGATTAAGGTCTTATTTAACTTATTGATTTTGCATCATGGTTTCCCCATTCTTTTACAGCTCCTAAGTTATCATTCCATTCTGGGAAGTGACCTGGTCTTTGGGCCTGAAAAGGTGGCTCAAATCGCACTGTCACTGGCATAACGCTGGCAAATTGGATTTCTGGACGCTGGCAGGAAAGCCTGTGAGAGAAACTTTGGGTTTCTAGATGTTCTCATGCCTATAGCAAGAGAGAGACTCAAGCTTAATATGTCCAGAGCATCAGTGGGACCTAGGGATAGGATGTATGAGTGGCTGACATGTCTCTTGAGGGTTCTGTTGCTGATGTGGATAGGTTGGTTGATGCGTTCCATCGATTCCACTTCCTTAAGGTCACATAGGAGGTCAAATCCAATCATAGTAGCCTCTCGTCGCATGTTTACCCCGTTTGGCTGGTTACTTGGGTAGATGTGTGAGGAGGGTGTTACACTACCCCTCCAACTCCCCCCCTGCCTCTCTCTCTTTCTCTCCCAATCTAATCCAATTATTTTGGAGGGAGAGGAGCAACCATCAAAGGATAGGTAACCAAATATGTCCAATTCCACTTAAAGTGAGGTTATAGTGTGGTTATTATTATATTTTTTGTTATGTTATTTATATAAGTTTATTTGACCAAATATCTCCAATTCCGTTTAGAATGAGGTCATAGCATGATTATTATTATATTATTTATATAAATTTATTTGTAAAACTAATAAATTAATTTTGTTATTGATATTTTTAAAACAATTCAATAAATTATCTAAATTAACCATTAAAAAATAAATAAACATTAACTTGTTATTTCCCTTAACAAAATTACCTACTAACAATTTTTTGATATAGTTTTATGTCCTGAATATCATCCTATTTGAAAAAAAGAGTGAGAGCAAGCCAACAATTTAATTTAATATGTTACCCCATAACTAAAGGCACTTTTCACCTATCACTGGTAACTCAATTATTTTTTCGACTGATCACTAACCACTGCATCCAATACATAACTAAAATGTACAATAAAGAATCAATAAATATAATCACTCACATGCATTGGTCTTCGATATTTACAACGAAAAAACCATCAATGGGTTCCACAATAACCCAAGTTTTATTTCAACTGTGGGTTCTATTGTGATGGTTTGAGAGCGACATTGGTGCAATTTGAAGCCAAATAATTGGAATATGAAGATTGAAAATAAGGATTCTGTGAAAGGTATGATTATATAGTTATATGACAGTAAAGGTTGTTGCGTTCCTCGCCTTAAAGAGTTGTTGTAAGACAATAGACGGTACCCAACTCATACAGGTTCTTGTGGCACAATAACATTTGGTATGAGAATTGTAGCCATTGTCAAGCACTATTGAGTAAATCAAATGTATAGTCATCCAACCAAAAGAAAGGCAACATGGTGATAAAATATTAATATTTGATAGGAATTTTAAAATTTTTCAGTTACAACCTTGAGCAATAGTTAGAATAAGCAACAGGGAACTTGTGTATTCCTATATGCTCTGAGTTGTTTGACAACCTCATTTATATGTTTACTCTAAACTTAATATTTGTTCTGGAAGATTTTAGAATTGACATAAATTAAACCAATTGTTGTCTAAACATTCTTGCAAACTATCAAATCTCTTCTAAATATTAGTGACAAAGAAAACACATTTTCCAGATAGTAGACCCATGAAGCAAGGATAAGAATATAAAATCAACGACAGGAGACATGGGAAAATGTAGCATGGATATATCTAATATTTCTATTTCCGTGTTACTTATAAGCAATAAATGTATTTACCATAGATGAGAAAATCAAAAAATTAAAAAGTATAATACAATGAATTAAGAAAGAAAATGCAATGACAAACATAAACACATAAATGCACAAGAGATAACTATTTATGAAATAGAAACAAGGATGTATGTATATGTTGAGTGAATCAAATACATCATGCATCATTCAAGAGATCCGTTTTGTAGAGATGCCATGATCTATGATTTGCAACATTTCCCACTCTTTGCAGGCCACTCTAAGTTCTCTTATTAGCTATGCATGCTCTGCTCTTCAGGTTCTTTCATTCACAAGGGAAGTGATGGGCACCTCTTTCCTGAAATTCTTGCATGCCACGACTAGTCTTTCATCCTCATCCTTCACTTAATTAACATGTAAATACTTAATCCCTAGATTGACTAGCGATTCCACAGTCTCTCAACTTGACCAAGGATTCCATCTATATCTCCCTGCAATATTGATGTCTATCCTATTAATATTAATATCCTTTACATTTCATAAATTCAAAATATTAATATAAATCCAAGATATTGAGTTGAAATTGAAAAATGTTGACATATAATCTTTCTCACATTATGCCAAACACCTACACATTGCCCCCATACTAGGTTGTAGAGCGCCTCTTGACACAATAAAAAACATATATAAATATAAATATCATAATATTTTAAATATTTGTAAAAAACATAAACTTTAATTTAAAATAATAATAATTTTCCTCTATGGAGTGTCAAAGGATGCATCTTGTCAAGCAAGTGGCAAGGATGTCATCAGCTCATTCAATGAATGAGTTTGACGTGCTTTCCAATCTCACTATCATGTGGTGACATATCATCAAATTATCCTCACGATTAATGGTTTGAGGGAGGTGGTTGTTAGTGTTTCAGTTGGGTTGTATCCTCACTCTCATCTCCACATGCTACAACTAGTTTAAGGCCATGAACTAGGTTATAATCATAATGCTTTTAAGGTATGTTTGTTTGATGGAATTCATTGTAATTCTACTTGTTCGATTTCGGTTATTAATTGGGACTCTCTTGGCATAACCTATTGTGATCTGGCCTTTTTGTGTTTGTGGAATCACAAGCTTTTATATGGTTTCTTTTGCATGTCTCAATGGTTGCATTTTGATTGTATGCAAATTTTAGCACCGTATACATTTTAGTTTGATATGTGTTAGGATCACAAAACAATGAAAGAAGTGGGGGTGTCTAAAGATACTATTGTTGGGATCCCATTGGTCACTAGGACCAATTTATCCAATTTTTTTCGCCTTTAAATAATCTATATTCCACATGAATATCATGGGGAAAACCATGGGTGAACATAAACCTAGAGCTCAAAAACCACCAGTAACTTGACTGAGTAAAGTTTACCCGAACCACCCTAACAATCCCCCCTTAAACTTGACTCAGGGAGATTAACCTGGTCCCAATCATTCATCAACCATCTCACCACAGATCTCACATTCCCCACCTCAAGCTAGGATACAAATAAACTTGCTACTTGACACTAGTACATATGGGCAGAAAAGTTGACATTGTACTCCAACAGTTCAAACATACAATCATATTTTACTTGCTTTTTTGCATTTTTATTTAAAAATCCCCAAATTTCGTAAGATATACGATGAACACAATTATCATCGGATATCCAACGATATGATATCCAAGTCTCCAAAAAGAAAAACGATTCTCATTTTAAAAATAAAATTAAGTTAATTTATATATCTATTTAGTTTTTAAATATGACGATCGATGTATGTGTTAGTTGAAATATCCTAAACCCTATTTCATACCTTTTATGCAATCCCTAAATTCCTCTCCATGCTCTGAGAGTTTCGTGTTAGTTGGAGCTTCAGGAGAAACTGTGGCAAGGAGCTTCCATGGCGACACCTTGTACTATCAAAGACATTTCACCTCACGACTGCTTGTACTATCAAATATATTTCACCTCATGAATTCATCAGGGCTTACATTGCCCATCTCAAGAATTTGGGAAAGGTTCTTATCATTTATTTTTGTGTCTGTCTGAAATATTTTTGCATTGGTTTGGGCCTTTTCAAGAATTTTTAGATTAGTTGAGATTATATTCATATTCATATAGATGGTTATCTTAAATCCTAAATTGAGCTTCCCTGTTGGATTGATCTTGTGAAGACTATCACATATAAGGAAATTGCTCCATATGGTCTTGATTGGTACTATGTCAGAGAAGGTATCCCAATACCATCCTTGCAAAACTAAAGTCTCTTTTTTTGAAGATTTTTTTATATGGGTTCAAAGATTCACTGGTATAGGTGATACTGTTCTTTTGGGTTTATTTTAGCTTCTATGGTACTCAAGATTTATCTGAGACATGGAATTTGATTTGGTGATTTCCATAAGATCTATGGTGGGAGTAAGAGAAATGGGACTCACCCACAACATTTCTGTAGGAGCAATGGTTCTGTAACATGACATATACTACAACAACTGGAGAAAATGAACATTATTGAGATGGATCCTAATGCGTGAGTGCCATAACCATTTTACTTTCTTATTAGTTTATCAACTATTTTAGAAAATTAATTGTTGGTTTTGAAATCTTGTGGTCAAGAGAGCATTGGAAGTATTCTTTTCTGGCATTGGTTTATTTCCACTCTTCTTGTGCTATAATCCTCTATGCATTTATTTGGTCAAGTTTAGTTGTTAAAAAAGGGATAAAAGAAAGAAACAAAAATAAATAAATCTTATGAATATCTACTATTGACGAAATTAGGTCAACAGGATGCTAAATTGTCTTTGCGGGATTACCTAAGGCATTTGAAAAGATTTGGAATTTAGATTAGCAAACAAATTGAAACAAATAATAATAATAATAATAAGGGGTAAAACTAAAGGTAAACCTTAGACCATGAAGTAGATACCATTTATGTGTAAAGAGAAAAACATGGAAGAACAAGTGCTTTTGAAACACATGGGAGAAAAGTGCCTAGTGGGGAGAAGTTCTTTTAATAGATAGTCATGGTTCTCTATTCATGATGCTTGTTTTGAATTGAACTTTAATTTTCTTATAGGGGTTATTTCTCTAAGTATGAGCAGTGTCAACCGTGGAAAAAAAGTGCATATCTCTACAAGTATCCAAACCATACATGAATAAAATGTATAGAATCTTGAGGCAAAAATTTAGTTTTTTTTTAGCTTAGTGCTAATTCTAGTTTATTCTTGTAAACCAACTATAGTTAGCCAAGAATAGTTGTTCACATGGATGAATAGGAAATTTTTGATTCTAAAGCACTCTTAAGACATGACAATTCATTTCTCAAAGTTTTACAGGGGTTAGTAATGATGGTTGGAAAAGTGGAATTTAAGTCTAACGACAACAAACTCGTGCACACTAGAATAAGCTAGATTCAATGCCATGACATACTTACAATAGTGATAAAATGAAAGAATCAATTTTATTACACTACAATTGATTTTTTGTAGTTTTATTTATGGTTTTTCTTGGGGAAGACAATCTTACAAATATAGAGAAAGCGTGTTCACAGTTTATGGTATCCTTAAAGGATGTCTTAAAGATCCCTTTAGGAGTTATGTGGTCAATCTACCTTGGACAAAGAGTAGAGGGAGTAGTACCTATTTGGAGACATGGTGTATAGTAGTTTAGTTGCATACGACTATGCTACAAAAATGTTCATGCCAACATCAACAACATTCCCAAATAAGAGATATCCAACCCCGGTCATATGGAAAAAAATGGGCTCTCGGAAGGGAAATGCTTTTTTTTTTCTTTTTTTCCTTCTACTTATTAGACAACCCTAGGAAATTGATATGGGTCCACATGTGGATGGTCCATACATTTGCATCCCCATTACTGGGTATCCCTTCAAATCATCTTACAAATATGTTCATGCTCGGGTTGTCCTGCTTTTTCCTATTTCCAGCATATCAAAATAATTCACAACCATTAGAAGTCATAATCACATTCATGTGGGGTTTGTGATGAGTATATTGTTTCCTTATACAATGTAATATTATTGAGGTTGTTGAATATTATACTTAGTTTGTGATTATTTTAAGACCCCTGATTTAAGGTCATATAGAGATTTTGGTCTGGAACCAACACCCATCTATCAATTGTGATATGAAAATATTTTGGTATTTTTCAACTGATCATTTCATGTGCTGTCTAGAATAGTTTTGCCAATGAATGTTGACTTTCATTTCTACAATATTTCTCTAGACTCTATTGTTGTTTATGATAGTGTTTTCCATATCTATACACATAAATGTGTTTACTCTTCTATTTTTGTTTTTTTTGATTCTCAAGAATGTTTACATCCAATTTACTCTTTAGTCAATTTGTCATGTGTGTCTCCATTGCTTGCTTGAAATATGTTTCGATTACAATATTTTAATATTTAGCCCAATTTGAGTTTCATTTGATTTCATTAACGTCTAACATGTGACAAAATTACAATTTCATTATAATCACGTTGGGTATAGAGTTTTATGTTTTCTAAATTAATGTTTAATCCATAGTTAAAAAAACCGGTTACTTTGTACATGACGCTTAATTTTAATCATATTGAAACAATCAAGATAGCTTAATGTCAGGAAGGGGTTTGTCCTATATGAAATTTGAAATTATTATGTTGTTGGATATAGATATTCTTTATATTGTAATAAAGCACTTCATTTAGACACATGTCATACATTTGATAAAAATAAGCAAAATGTAGGATCTTTAACTAGTCATTAGGTTGACTAGGTCAAGTGATCCTCAAATATAAATATAAGCTTAGGTTGGGATTTAGGTATCACTTTCGTAACTCATTGTATAATGTATGGGGTGATACTGGTGTTCAAGGTTTTGCAATAGTGTAAGAGTTGAATCCTTCTAAGAGAAAAATACTCTTGCATTCAAGTGGGTACCATCTCAGTGCTTACATTCCCACTTTACACTGTGTCTTTCACGTGATGTTGCTTTATCTCTTTGCTTTTAACTGAAACACATTTAATGATTAGTACATATATTAATGAATCTACAATACTTTGTTCTGATTCAATGCTCTGGATTACGATGTTTTAGATATGTTACTTTAGATGATTATCATTGGTTATATTATTTTATATTAGCTCTAATAATATAGAGTAGGACATTCTTGTTATTTTATATTAGACTTACAATTTTATTTTTTACATGTAACTAAGAACCCCCACCCTCTAACTCTTAACCAAATGTAAGATATTCCTTGTGAGTCACAACCTCAACAACAGTTGACTCACAAAAAGTGAAACATGTCATAGGTCAGATTTGAACCTAGGTGGCGAGGGTAATAACTTTTCCCCTGCTTAACCACCCAAATTAGTGACATATCGGAGTTACTATTATGGTTGACCATGTTTTGATTCATAATATGTTATAACTTTGCTGTATTTACAGTTTAGTAAAACATTCCATTGATATAGAGATAGTGTAGTACAAGTCATTCAACTTATATTTTATTTGACTGGCCCTAGATTCTATCTCATTTGATTTGTAGGAGATTGTTCTACTTTATGGGTTCTATAAGGTTGGTATCATTCAAGTCTACTGCCAAAAGGTGTCCATCAAAAGGCTATTTTCTACACCTCATAGGTGATTAAATAATCTGTATTTTAAGATAAACAATAACAAAGGCACACTCATAGTTATGAATTCAGGTTTTTAATGCATTCATAAGTGGGAGTTCAAATTTTATCAATATTTAAATTTTAAGAAGTGATATATCTGTAATTTTGTTCCTTTAATATGGAAGTATGTTTATGCCTATTAGGAAACAATGTATTAAGTTTTCAAAGGGGACATTATTTTAAATTTTAAACTTCTCTCGCAGTTAACTCTGCTTGCCCAATTTTATTTGTGGCCTAAAAATCTTATTATCATGGTTTTTCATTTTATTATTATTATTTTTTGTGTTGATTAATTATTTTTTTCTTTTTCTTTCTCTAGTGGAAGACATATTACATCCAGTGGGCAAAGAGACCTGGATCAAGTTGTTGGACAAGTTGTAGTTGTTGCACCTTGAATGATTAGCAAATGTTTTTTCATAATTGTTGACTATAATTTAAATTGAAAATTCACTTTTGTTTGATTGAATATCAATTGCATTTGATCTTCAAAACTTACTTTGATAATCATGGGTTCTAAATCTGTTCCTAGGGGATATCTAGAGGTATATTTCATTTGGATATTTTCCATTTAATTTTATACTTAATGAAATTTCTTGCACCGTTTTTGTAGAGGTACAACTTTTGTATTGGTGTTTTTGTTTGTTTCCTTGTATTATCACAAGAAAAACACAAGTTTATTAATTTTATCTTTGACCTTATTGAGAGATTATGTAAGACCCTCCCCCCCAAATATGTCTCGGTAGAAATGAAAACAATGATAGTGAACATGATAGTGAGACTTAAGCTTTGTTATTTGATACTCTATTTTTAAAAAGAATCACTTCATTTTCTCAATGTGTGGTTAAAGTGCTTGATCAATAACGTAGTGATTGCCTGCTTCTTGTGGAGGACCCCTCGAGACAGTAAGGTTTTTTTTTTAACAGTTAGCTATTAGGCTTATGTTCTCGTAGATTTTTGTTTATTCAATCGAGTATTTATGTCTTCAATTTTCTTTCAGAGTTAAGTTAAAATCATTGTGCTAATCATTCTTACTGTTCAGATTTTGAATGCATATGGATAAATCTTAGCACTAGTGATCTAGTTTCACACAAAGTTTTATCTTAGACAGTAGATTTATTTGCAAAATTAGTTGTTAAATTCAAGCATGTGTGATCTTTAATTCAAGTAAGTGTGAGTGTGTTTTAAGAAGAAGTTTGTTTCATTTCATTTTTCATGCAAGTGTGATTCTTATTCATGCAGATGTGTGATTTTCTTTAAACATGAGATTTCTTAAGTGAGAGCCATTTTCATTTATGCAACACAGTGTGAATTTCATTTAAGAAAAGTATAGATTTATTTTCATTGATATAAAGTGTGAGATTGATTTACATTTATACAAGTGTGAGATTTCTATTTTAAAGTAAAGTGTGGAATCTTATAAGTAGAAGTAGTTTTGTTTGAAAGCAGAGAGTGTGATCATCATTGTAGAGATAATCTTATTTTCTAGGAATAATTAATTTTCTTATGTGCATTTCAATAACTTAATTTAATTTATAATTTATTTTTCGATAATTTAATTTAATTTAGAATTTGTGTGAATAACCAAAGACTTCTAGCACATATAGTGCACTTACACTTCATCAGTTTACTAGCCCTGGTTGATAATTCATGTAAGTAATTTAAGATCAATTAAATCACTAAACATTTTGGCGTCGTTGTCGGGGAAGTGTATATAGGAGTCTTTTATTTTTACTTAAAAAAAAACAAAATGATATGCATAGGGAAAGAGATTCTAGAGGTAGATTTGTAGGTAGAGGTAAAAGCTTAATTCCAACATCATCACTCACCCCACCATGACCTTGTAGTGCCACACCACCCACTCAAACTCATATTCCATCATTTGCAGGCAAACATAAACTTCTCGAGGTACTCAGATCCGAAATCCAACCTAGATATTTACCAACCTCATCAAATTAAGCAATAATAGAAGAAGAGGATCCCACTTCCCCAACATAAGGAGTAATTTTGCTATCTTCAACCGGAGACAACTTCTAGGACAAGAGATAGAAATCCCTAGTGAAGAATAGGAGGAAGAAACTTATTTTAACTTACCATTGATAGAAGAACTAGAAGAGGAATTAGAAAATCCAACTTTGGAACCCTATATTAGTTCTGAAGAATCTACAATGGATGGAGAAGGGGAAGGAGAGTGTTAGGTCCCTATAATACTAGTGATTACCCCATTACTATTGTAGTTGTATCCCTTATTAATATTGTTGAGCCCCTATTGTCCCCATATTTTTATTCCTGTGCCCCATAGAATCCCTCTATTGTTATTTTTGTGGCTTTCTATTATTATTGTTAGGTCGGCTGGGTTATATTGTGACTCTATTGACTCCTATATATAGAAAGGAGGTTTTGTCATTTGAATCATCCAAGAATTGTTCATTTGTGTAATGTAAAGGAGGTTTCCCCCTCAAAGAGGCTGAATTCTAAGGCGTTGATCTCTCTTTTCTATCTTTTTGTGAGCTGGTTTCATAACATTTGGTATCAGAGCTTTGGATTCTAGGGTTTTGCTGCTTCAAATAGGTCATCATGGCATTTTCACTATAACTTTTTTTTTGCGACGTTTCAGAAGTGAAAAAAAACCCGTTTGAGACGAAATCGCACTGAACCTAGGGTCCAAATTTCAGAGCTTTTCACACTATATTTGTAGAGATATGATATGAGGAAGTTGGTCTTTTTGCAGACTCCTGAATTACATTCCAAATAGGTGACCTAGGGAAAATCGTCATAACTTTCTCTCTGAGCATCGGATTGAAATTTTGTAAGAAGGTACAGAAAGAGGACGGACTGTAGTTTCTTGTATATATTTTTCAGTGCCATAGGTTGAAACAGTGACATGTGGCACTTCATACAAGTTCGCTCTTCTGGAAAGGTCTATAATCAGGTCATCTTGGGAGATTGTGCATAACTCTTTCTTGGAGAATCCAATTTGGATCAGACTGGTGGCATTGGAAAGAGGACACAGAGGGCTACTACAGGTCGCAATTTCAGAACTGGATGATCTGAAATTACAGAGATACATCAGATTCAATATCAAGCTCCTACAAAGTGAAAAAAGGTGTGTAGTTTTTTTTAAATTTTTGCTTAAGCTTGGTTTGAAAAATTAGTTTGAGGGAGGCCATAGTAAAGCATTATTATCGGTAATTGATGCCCCGAGGAAAGAAAATGCAAACACCTAGTAAGCAACCTGAAAGCTCTAGCATGACTCATGAAGAAGAGGAAGAAATGCAACATGATATATCAAAATTATGAGACCAAGTGCAACAAGTGTCACTTGCACAAAAAGTAACAGAATCTAAGATGAAAGATGTAGAAGCTAAGATGGATGGTTTAAAGAAAGGTGTAGAAGCTAAGATGGATTGTTTAAATAAAGGCATGGATGCTAAAATGGATGGCATGGATGATAAGATGGAATAATTGAAGATAAATATGAATAAGTTGCTACAAGAAATGGTCACTAATGGTGAAAGGGTAGTAAAGGAAACTCATGATGAGAACAAAAAAAATGTTAATCATGATTCCATAGACTCTAATGTTGGATCGAAGACCCACCATATTCCAAAAATCGACATGAGGAAGTTTGATGGCAAGGATCCCACAACATGGATATTACAGATGGAGCAATTTTTCGATCTCAATAATGTGCAAAACACACAAAAGGTATGTATTGCAACTTTATATTTGGAACCAAATCAGTTTTTATGGTATCAATGGCTTTGATCTCGTAAACAAATTATCACTTGGGAAATTTTTATGGAATAATTGACAGCACATTATGAGGATACAAAAAGCAACACTTTTTTTAGCCAATTGATAAGTCTCAAACAAAAGGGTTCAATAATGGAGCATATTGAGGAGTTCCAAAAATTGAACATAAGGGTAAAAAATATTCCAGAGGAGCATAGGATTGATGTGTTCATAGGGACTTTAAAGGATAATATCCAACATGATGTTCGCCTTTGGGAACTTGATTCATTAGTGAAGGCATTCAGGTTAGCAAGAAAAATGGAAAGCAAAATTATGGCAACCAGGAAGCATACCAGTCACAACTATAAAGATGGAAGTGTTGTTACCCCTAGCCTTCCATAACCTATAAGGTTGACACCACAACAATTGGAAGAAAAAAGAGCAAAAGGGCTTTGTTACAATTGTGATAGCAAATACAGTAAAGGTCATAAGTGTGTTGAGAAGAAATTATTCTACATAGATTGTGAAGAGGAAGATGAAAAGGAGGAAGAAAGGTCAAAGGAAGAGGATATACTCCAGGAACAAAGCCTAGATAAAGAAGAAATGAATCCGACCATATCTTGTAATGCATTGGCTGGAATTACCACTCCTCAAACCATCAAGATAGAATTACAAATCAAGAAGAAAAAGGTAATAGTGTTGATTGATTCAGGAAGTACCCACAATTTTATTCATTGTAAGGTAGCAAAAGAATTGAATTGCTTCCTATATCCACCACCAGAGTGTCAAGTGATGATTGCAAATGGAGGAACGATAAATTGCTCTGGAAAGTGCCATAATATCAAGCTATCCATGGGAGAATATGTATTGATTAGCCCAATGCTTTCCATTCCAACGGGAGGTGCTGATGTTGTACTAGGAGTCCAATGGCTACAATCCTTGGGTACAATAGCTTTTAATTTTCAAGAACTTTTCATGAATTTTTTTGCCGAAGGAAAGGAAGTTGAATTAAGGGGTATTGTAGGGAAACCGGGAAAGATAATAAGCTCTAACGGTATGACAAAGCTTCTAAAAAAGGAACAAAGAGGTGTAATTGCTCAATTATGTTCGCTAGATGTTTCCACATCGGAATCATCTATTTCTCCAGATCTCCAAAAAGTCTTGGACAATCATTCCAAGGTATTTGAGACTCCCAAAGGTCTCCCACCTATTCGTGATCATGATAATGCTATTCATATGATTACAAGAAGTGTTCCTCCAAACATCAGGCCGTACAGATATCCCTATGCCCAAAAGAGTGAAATTGAACGTATGGTTGCATAAATGCTAGAGGCTGGTATAATTCAACCTAGTCAAAGTTCTTTCTCTGCTCCAGTAGTATTGGTGCACAAGAAGGATGGATCATGGCGCATGTGTTCGGATAATAGGGAGCTCAACAAGCTCACTATTACAGATAAGTTTCCCATTCTTGTCATTGATGAATTACTGGATGAATTGCATGGATCAATTTACTTCACCAAGTTGGATCTTCGTTCAGGATATCATCAAATCAGATTGAAGACTGAAGACATTCCGAAAACAACATTTAGAACTCATGAGGGTCATTATGAATTTTTGGTCACCTTCTACATTTCAAGGTTTGATCAATTCCATTTTCAAACCCTTCCTTAGAAAATTTGTGTTAGTATTTTTTGATGATATACTAATCTACAACAAGTCTTGGAAGGATCATGTTCAACATGTTGACAGGGTGCTACAACTATTGGAGGAGAAACAATTATATGCAAAAATATCCAAATGTTTCTTTGGAGTACAAGAGGTGGAATATCTGGTTCATATTGTATCTCATGAAGGAGTTAAGGTAGACCCTAGCAAAATTAAAGCCATTAAGGAATGGAAAATCCCCACATCCATAAAGCATCTACGAGGATTTCTCGGGTTGACAGGGTATTATCACAAGTTTGTTAAGAATTATGGGAGAATAGCAGCACCTCTAACAACATTATTGAAGAAAGATGCATTTTCATGGACTCCAGAAGCAACAAAGGCCTTTGAACATCTTAAAGAGGCAATGTGCCAAGCACCAATCTTAGCTACACCCGACTTCACAAAAACCTTTATTGTGGAATGTGACGCTTCAGGAAATGGAATTGGTGCTATTTTAATGCAAGATGAAAGACCCATTGCTTTTGAAAGTCATCCAATCAAGGGAAAGTTTCTACACAAAGCTATTTATGAGAAGGAAATGTTGGCAATAGTACATGCACTTAAGAAATGGCGACCCTACCTAATGGGAAGACACTTCAAGGTAAAACCGGATCATGATAGCCTTTAATACTTTTTAGAACAAAGATTATCCTCTAAAGAGCAACAAAAGTGGGTCACAAAGATGTTGGGTTATGACTTTGAAATCATCTACAAAAAAGGGAAGCAAATTGTGGTGGTAGATGCACTCTCAAGAAAGGATGAGGATGTGGAAGCATTCTTGTGCGCCATTTCTATTATCCAACCAGATTGGATAAACGAAGCAAGGGAGGAATGGAAGAATGATGAAGAAGTATGGGCACTTATTCAAAAGTTACAACAAGATTCTAGTACATCTGATACATTTAGTTGGCAAAATTATTCGTTATGGTACAAAGATCGCTTATACCTCTGTAAGAATTCGCAACTCAAAAAAAAAAATTCTTATGGAATTGCATACTTCTCCCTTAGGAGGGCACTTAGGATTTTTAAAAACTGACCACAGGGTTAAGAAGGAATTTTTTTGGGATGGCCTTAAATCAGATATTCAAAAGTTTGTGGTGGAATGTTTGGTTTGCCAACAAAATAAAGTTGAAACAATTAATACCCCGAGTCTATTACAACCTTTATCCATTCCAAGCCAACGTTGGGAGGAGGTTTCAATGGATTTTATCACAGGTCTACCCAAGTCTGAGGGAAAGAGTGTCATCATGGTGGTAGTTGACAAACTTACCAAGTATGCACACTTTTGTGCATTATCACATCCATTTAAAGCCAGTACAGTTTCTACTACATTTATGGAAACAATTCAAAAGCTACATGGAAACCCAAAGATTATTGTAAGTGACAGAGATCCCATTTTCACTGGAAATTTTTGGACATAATTATTTTCTTGTCTTGGTACTCAGTTAGCTCATAGCTCATCTTATCATCCTGAATCTGATGGGAAAACTGAGATAGTAAACAAATGTTTGGAAGGATATCTTCGTTGCTTTGTATATGATAAACAGACACAATGGGTCAAATGGTTGCCTTTGGCTGAATGGTGGTATAACACTTCCTTCAATATAACAACAAAAATGACCCCATTTATGGAACTTTATGGATATCAGCCACCATCCATCACATCATATTTAAGAGAAAATTCTAAGGTTCAAGTAGTGGAACATCACATCGAACATCAACAACAAGTTCTCCAACTCTTAAAGGATAACCTCGTGTTGGCACAGAATAGAATGAAACAACAGGCATATCAACATCGCAACGAAAGAAGTTTTGATGTAGGTGATTGGGTATTCTTACGGCTACAACCATATAAACAAATGTCCCTCAAGAAAGCTAAGAAGGATAATAAATTATCACCAAAGTATTATGGTCCGTACAAGGTGTTGCAAAAGATTGGTACTATGGCATACAAATTGGAGCTTCCTGCAGCGTCTCGAGTGCACCTAGTTTTCCATGTTTCATGTTTAAAGAAGGTTATAGGCGACAAGCTCCCAGTTCAAACAATATTACCAGAACTTGACGAGGAAGAAAAAATTATATTGGAACCGGAAGCAGTCACAGAAACAAGAACTTGACAGCTACGAAATCGATCAATTTCGGAGTATCTCATCAAATGGAAGAACTATCCGTTGAAGATTCCACATGGGAGGATGAGAATTTTATACAGAAGCATCCATAACTACTCAAGCGTTGAGGACAACACTTTTTTGAAGGAGAGGGGCATGTTAGGTCCCTATAATACTAGTGATTACCCCATTACTATTGTAGTTGTATCCCTTATTAATATTGTTGAGCCCCTATTGTCCCCATATTTTTATTACTGTGCCCCATAGAATCCCTCTATTGTTATTTTTGTGGCTTTATATTATTATTGTTAGGTCGGCTAGGTTATATTGTGACTCCATAGACTCCTATATATAGAAAGGAGGTTTTGTCATTTGAATCATCCAAGAATTGTTCATTTGTGTAATGTAAAGGAGGTTGCCCCCTCGAAGAGGCTGAATTCTAAGGCGTTGATCTCTCTTTTCTATCTTTTTGTGAGCTGGTTTCATAACAGAGAGGTACATAATATCAATGGTGAACAACCTGGGATTGGAGGATGAAGAGGAGGAAATAGGGGAGGAGGAAGAGCTGGACGAGGTGGAGGAAAAGGTGGAGGAAGAGGGAGAGGAGGAGGAAGAGCTGGACGAGGTGGAGGAAAAGGTGGAGGAAGAGGGAGAGGAGGAGGTAGAGGAGATCCAGAACCTTTTGGATTTCTGATCCTTGATGAAGATACAAGAATTACAATGAAAAACATCTCACACTCCATCGTTCCAAATTTTCATGGATTAAGAAGTGAGGATCTTGAAACATTTATCTTTGAGTTTGAAGTCTTGTGTAGATCTTATGATTACTTGCTTGACACTCAAAAGTTGAAATTTTTTCCAGCAACTCTTAAGGATGCAACATTAAAATGGTTCATGGGCTTAGGAGTAAATTCTATAAGAACATGGGAAGAAATGAAAACTACATTCTTAGAGAAATATAAGGACTATTGTATGCCCCATAATATTAAGGATGAAGTATTTAAAATGATGCAAAAAGAAGATGAAAATCTTGAAGATTTCATTGAAAGATTTGCTTATAATGTTAAAAGGGCTAAAATGCATGAATTAGATGAAGAAACTTTGAAAGCTCTCTTATTAAAATCCATCAAAGATGAGTGGATTGATCTTCTCAATTTGATGGGTAAGGGATATATTTCTCAGTTATCATTTGGAGAAATTTGTGAGTTATGCATACACATTTCAAGAGGTAAGGCAAGAACTGGGAAAAATCCAAGAGACCCTCTCATGTCTAGGATTAATAAATCTACAGCTGGGACAATAAGTAGGGCTGAATTAGGCAATTTGCTAACAACTTTAAAACAAACATTTTAAGGAGTCTTAGTGAAGAAATAGATACCCTTAAAGTGAAAAATAAGCAAAAGGTTGCATTATCAATCTTTTGTCCCAAATGTAGAAAAAAAACATGCTCTGAGAGAATGCCCTCTTGACTTAAAAAGCGTAGAAACCTATGTTATATGTGCAAAAAATCATGATACAAAGGAATGTCCTTCAATACCAGGTCTTAAAGATGTTTATCAAGAGGAAGTAATACCAAATCAAGTAGATCCCCTTTGTTTTATTGCTAAGAGACCGTGGAAAAATTCACAACCAAATATGACCCAAGGTTTTAACACTCAAGCATTTGCACAACCATCACAAAAAAATTGGACTGCACCCATGCCTTGGAAATATTGGCCTCAACCTTGGGCATAAGGATGGAAAAATCCTTATGGAAAATATCCTCAATATCCTCAATATCAACAACCTTACTTGTTTTTCCACCACAATATTTTCCTCAACATGTTCAACCAACTCAACCTCAGAATCCAAATCCACAACTTTCATTACCATTTCCTCAAAGACCAAATCAATTGCCTACTCAACCACTTCCAAATCCAAATAATAATAAAAATTCACAACCTGTTTACAATATGGAAGGACAAAATTTCCAAACCTACATGATAACTCCATTAGATCTAAACAATGTCCAACTGAGATCTGGTAGAATATTGGAAAAGAAGTCCCCATCAGTTGTTATTCAAGAATCTGAAAAGGAGAATCTCTCTGAAAAAGAGAAATATCTTAATCAAGAAGAAAAATATCAAAAACAAACCACCCCTATACATTCTGATGATATTCCAATAAACTCAACTCCCATCATAGAACAACCTTTAGTATCTATCCAAACACCACCTTTTCCTGAGAGATTAAAAATTGATAAAGGGGTAGAAAAATAGATTTTATTTCCTGATTATGATATGATAGATGAATTGAATAATGTTTGTATAAAAATTCCTTTGTTACAAGCTATCAAAGAAATACCAATATTTGCAAAGACAATCAAGGAGTTAAGTATTAAAAGACCAGGAAGAAAGAGAAAAGAAGTCAAGAATTCAATTAGTTGGAAAAATCGCAGATATCATGATGGGAAAAACAACAATTAAAAAATATATTGATCCATGAAGTCCCAATGTGAAAACACATATCAATGGTATTGCAATTCCAAACACATTGATTGATTTAGGAGCAACTATAAACATCACGAGTAAACAAACTATGAATCAATTGAAACTTTCTAATCTTCAATATACACCTACATTGTTGCAATTAGTAGACATATATGTTATTAAACCTGATGGTGTATTAGAAGAAATATTTGTATCTTTATATTCTTGGGAGTATCTTATTGATTTTATGATTCTAATACCCAAGAGTAATTTAGGAGGACATCCATTGATTCTAGGAAGACCATGGTTAGCTACAGTTGATGCTTTTATAAGTTGTAGATTTGGTGATATGTTTATTTCTGATGGAAGTTCAACAAAGAAATTCACATTATATCCTCCTGCAAAAACAACAATAGAGGTAGAAAGTGAAGAATGGATAGATGATGATATTGATATACAACCAATATTTGTTACTTTACAAATAGATGAAAAAGATCATATTTTGAATCTAATGGAAAATAATGAGTCTTCCTCATATTGTGAATCTAATCAAAGTTTTCAAGAACAATGTAATATTGAATATTTATCATCTTGTCAATTATCTTTACATTCTATGGAAAAATTTGGCAATTCTTCAATATAAATATTTCTAGAAAAAACCTTGAATATCAATAATAATCTGGAAGAATTTCAAAAGAAAGATTTAATAAAAATGTTACAAGAACATTCATCTGCCTATGCATGGGAATACACTTAGATGAAAGGAATCAATCCCGATACTTGTATACATCATATTTATATTAAAGAAAATGCCAAACAAATTCGACAACCTCAGAGGAGAATGAATCCAAATTAACAACATAAAATTTGAAATGGGAACTATAAACTCAAAATGGGAACTCTAGCAAAAAAACACCCAAAAAACATGAAAAACAGTCGAAAAAACGAAAAGTGTGTATTCTAGAACGATGTTTTTTTTAGGGTTAATTTTCAACATATTTAAAAAATGGCACTAAAACAATTTTTTGTGCAAAAACCATTTTTTTTTGTGAAAAATAAATGAAAAAAACACACTAATGTTTTTGGTAGAATAACATTTTTCTTTCCTAGGTATAATTTCAACATTTTTTAGTAATGACGATAAAGATAAAATAATGGGATCCGAAACACATTAAAATTCCATCAATTTTCATCCATGTTGTTAAACATATAATAACATGACACTAAATATCACTAAAACTCTAATTGTTTTCAACCATAACATTAAAGATAAAAAGAAAAAGAAAAATTTCAACCATAAAATTAAAAAGCTCTAAGTTTTCAACACATTTAAGCCATGACATTATGAACAAATTACATGATTAAATTAATCAAAATGTCAATACTTGTATATTGAATGAAACATAAATTATATCTCTAAGTTATTGTTGCATTGTGGATATTCTAAACAATAAAACTCATCATAATTAAAACATATAATCCAACAAATATAAAAAAGACTCATAACTTCATTTAACATCATATGGAAATCAATTTTTTTAATTCAAGATAGGATGCAAAGATAAGTTATATAAACTCTCTTATACATTTATTCAAAATCACTCATATTTTATTGCACACCATCAGAATTCACATCTTCAGATGAATGGATGTATGCAGATGAAGATGTTCCATATTTTTCTCTTTCATTAATTAGTTCCCCATCTGAGTCCACATGCATGCCCACCATTTCAGGTTTCAAAATTCTTTTAGATCTACGATTGGGTTTAGTAGACTCCCATCTCAACATTGTTTCTTCTGGTAACAACCTCTTTAGAATATCTATCGTCCTGAAGCGAAGAGTTCCTCTCTTTGTTAAATTGAAGTCATAAACAAGTGTGTCAACATTATCCAATTTTAAGAGTTCTGTGTGGTGATGATTTATATTTGTACCCTTTCTTTTTCTCTTTCCACCATTTTTTTTATCAACTACCATCTTTGGCTTGTACACACCATTAAATGGGTGTGTATTTGTGGCATAGCAATGTATTTCAACATCGAAAACATCTTCATTTTCTTTAATGACATTTATAACCTTATCAACCCAAAATGGATAGTCATTGGCATCTTCATCTGCTAGCACTGCGATCATGCAAACCTCCTTAATGATGGGACCCAGCCCACGCTCCAACGTAACCTTGGATGTCAAGCTGTCCGGTGTTAATTATGTTGGCGGATTCGGTTATTGATTTGGTGGTTGATTGCAGATATGAGTGTTGGATATTTTTATTGGAATTAGCAATCATTAATTGTGGTTCGTAAATGTGAACTTGCCCTGTACGCGGCCTCGGTCTTTGTTTTCCGCTTGGTCTTTGACACAAAACCTTTGTGCTTTCTGGCCATTGTTTGGTTGTTTTCTCTACTGTGGGAACTCTACGAGGGTTCCTGTCAAAGTGCTATGCCTCGTCCTGGTTCCTATGGCCAACTCTGTTTTTGGGTGTGGCTGCGATCGAATATTGGTCTCCCGGACTTGCTTGTGCTATTGGCAATGAATTTTTCCTTGTTGCATGAAATTGTCTCGGCTCTGGAGGTTGGTCCACTCGTATTCTTCTACACAGTGAGTTATTGTTTTGTTCTGCTGTTGCTTGGACTCGATGCCTGGTCTCTCTGTAGAAATTTTGAATAATTTAACACATATTCAATGGAGATTATCTTGATCATGTACTATTGTGGAATACACACACAATACATAAGCTCCTCTTTGTTGATCATCAATATAGCAGCATCAATAACAATAAAACATCAAGAGCATTCACACATTAACACAGTATGTAACCCGGGGAAAGCAACTCGCTAAAAACCCCAACTATCTATATATTAATGATTGAGACCATGTAACATTACAAAGTACAATGCTTATCACAAGCAATCTAGTACCAGCTCCACCTGTTACACACAATACAGTTAAGATCTGATCTCCAAATCTATTCCACTACTTGCCTGCCTCCACTGCTCAATACCTGCTCAAGAATGAATGAGAATGGTTTACCAAACTCGTATTTCACCTCCAAAGAATCACTCACACTGTGTTAGACGTGAGCAGAGGCTATAATACTGGGCAAATACATGAGCAAACTCATTGGCATACTCAATCCCTTGATTGTGCAAGATCTGATGCACAACTATAGTCACAACTGATAGCAATCTGATTCTCTAACACCTGTCCCTGCTGAACTGAACATGCACTGACATGCAACTGAGTTAACTAATGTATTCTATAGTTGTATTATGAGTTAATAATTAGTTTAACAACTCATCATTAGTATATTTGCAGTTAGACTAACTACAACTAGTTTAACCAAGTCAAACTGAACACAACTCCATCAACTCCACAATCAACTCCACCAAACTCAACTGATTGAGTTCTAACTGAAGTCATGCATGCAACAACTCAACTGACTCATAAGAAAAGCGTACTTCCTTCTGACAACTGCATGGGCCACATATGTAGCTCAAATTGAAGTGCTCCAAGAGAATAAGATCAAGTTTATAGTCCAAATATTATTATGAGACAATAATATTTGACTTTTCTATTTTGGACAGCCAGTCTAAAAATAGACTTTGATCACTCCTGCTGTGATCACTCCTGCTGTGGTCACTCCTACTATGATCACTCCTACTGTGGTCACTCCTGCTGTGATCATCCCTGCTGTGGTCACTCCTGCTGTGATCATCCCTGTTGTGGTCACTCCTGCTGTGATCATCCCTGCTGGGATCCAAAAATAGAACTTGCGCCATAATTTTCCTGCGGACCCACTTAGTGAAGGCGACTCTTTTCACTAAGCTCCATCATCTTGTTTCAATCTCAACACTCCCTCTCGACAAGATATGGATTATCAACAACCCCTATCCTGCCTCAGTGGTACTCGAATTTGCTCCTGGTGAGAGCCCTCGTCAGAATATCAGCATCCTAATCCTCCGTTGGAATGTATGAAAGCAACATGATCCTCCGCTGCACACAATCTCTGATATGGTGGTACCTGATGTCCTTGCTACCATATACTCGGCCTCTTGAGCTCCCTGCCCAATCTGCATCCTCCTGTCTGTACCAAGATCCATATCCCGATGTGCCTCTCAAATAACGCAATACATGCTTTCCCGCCTTCCAGAAGAGCTTGGTAGGCTTAACCATAGCTTGTGAAAGTTGGTTAACTGCATAACATATATTAGGTCGTGTATTGACCAAATACATCAACGACCCCACCAACTGTCGATAAACAGTGGCATCCACTTCTTCTCGTGAAGTGGCATCCTCCTTCCTCCAACCTCCAGGAAGAGGAGTATCAACAGGCTTGCAGCCATGCATGTTGAACTTCTCCAGTATCTCCCGAGCATTCTTGCCCTGAGAAACAAACAGTCCACCACTGCGCTGCCATATTTCCAATCCTAGGAAATAGTAAAGGAGACCCAAATCCTTCATCTCAAACTCTGTAGCAAGATCCTTCTTGCATGACAGTATCAACAGCTCATCACCCGTTAGAATCATATCATCAACATACAGTACAATGATAAGCAACTTATCCTCCACCACAATCTGGTATAGGTTAGGATCCGCCTCGCTCTTGGAGAATCCAAGTCTTGTGAAATAGCTGTCTATCCATGTGTACCAAGCACGTGGTGCTTGCTTCAACCCATACAATGCTCTCTTGAGCCTGCACACATGCGACTCGCTGCTGAAGACCTCAAAGCCTTCGGGTTTCTCAATGTACACCTCCTCCTCAATGACTCCGTTGAGGAACACAGTCTTCACATCCATCTGATGAATGTGCCATCCCATCTACACTGAGAGAGCAAGAATCGTCCGTATGGAAGAATACCTTGCGACAGGTGCAAAGGTCTCCTCATAATCGATCCCCTCTATCTGTGAAAAGCCTCGGGCAACAAATCTTGCCTTGTACTTCTCCACACTCCCGTCAGCTGCCTGCTTAACTTTGTAGATCCATCTCAAACCCACCACTGATTTCCCTTCCGGTCTAGGAACAATCTCCCATGCACTGTTTCTGACAATAGAATCATACTCTTCCACCATGGCGTCTACCCATGCGGGGTCCTCCACAGCTTCCTCGAAAGAGGATGGCTTAGTCACAACACACTTGCTCATAAGAGCCATGTATCTAGTGTACCAATCAGGTGACTGTCTCTGCCTGCGTTGGGCTGTAGGTGGTCCTACAACTTTCTCTGCATCTTGAGCCAGTCGCTCAGCTTCTTTCAAGCGCTTTCGCCCTCTGATGGTTGGCGCTGCATGAGTGGTCTCTTCCACTCCATGAACCTTGTCCTGTGGCTGATCCACATCCTGAAGCTCATCCTTAGGAACTAATAGCTCCTCATCTACATGCAAGTGTAGCTCCCTCTCAAGCGAACACTTCATGGCTTTCTCCTCCTGAAATTTTATATCCCGTCACACAACAGTTTTACCACTGTCTAGCAAATACACACGATAGTTGTGGGGCGTATCAGTGTACCCCAAAAATATCCCAACCTCTGCGGTCGGCTCCAACTTCTTCCTGGCATCCTTCTTCACATGCATGTAAATGTTAGCACCAAAAATCCTCAAAAGAGAAAGATCAGGCTTCTTACCAGAATAAGCCTCCTCGGGTGTACTCATGCCAAGTATCCTATGAGGACAACGGTTCTGCACATAAACTGCTGTATTGCATGCTTCCGCCCACAAGTGAAGGGGTAGGCCCTGATCATGCAACATTGCCCATGCAGCACCCACAATCTTTCTGTTCTTTCGCTCAGCTACCCCGTTCTACTGTGGGTTATGGGGAGCTATGAGCTCTCTACGAATCCCTTCTGCCTTGCAGAAATCCTTGAACTCGTCCGAGATGTATTCACCATCATTATCGCTCCTAAGAGCCTTCACCTTCTTCCCTGACTCCTTCTCGACCAGTGCTTTGAATTCACAAAACTTTGAATATGTCTCGCTCTTCTTCTGCATGAAGAAGATCCAGCACTTACGAGAGAAATCATCAACAAAAATCACATAATACTTGTGTTTTGTTGTCGAAGCAACTGAGAAAGGTCCACACACGTCTGTGTGAATTCTCTCAAGGATCGTCGTGGCGCAACTATCCTTCTCGTGAAAGGTGGCTTTCACAAACTTCCCCAAAGTACACCCCTTGCACTGATCTGATTGCGCAAGTGTGCCTTTAGGAAGCCCTGTAGTGATCTGCTACAGTATCTTCAAGGCTCCATGGTGAAGGTGACCCAATCTCCTGTGCCACAACTCACCATCATCCTGGCTCACCAATCCTTCTACTTTGCCTGCCATTGCTGCGCATCCATCTACTTGCAACTGATAAAGGTTCCTCACTCGAACCCCTATCTTCCGGGTCTCACCAGTTGTCTTGCTGCACAGGAAAGCCTTTCCTTCGCTGAAAACAACATCATACCCCTTGTCTTCTAACATCGCCATTGAGATAAGATTCTTCTTCAATCCTGGAACATGCATGACTTCCTTTAATACGAAGGGTTTACCAGACTCCCTCTCAAAGGAAATGGTACTGATACCGGTCGCACTGTATCTACCATCATCGCCCATCTCGATGTGCACTCCAAGATCTTTGTCCTCCAGATCAGAGAACAAATCTCTATCTCCCGTCATGTGAAAAGACACACCACTGTCCAAGAACCACACCAATCCCATCACACTTGAAACCAAGCATGCGATCAATGAAAAATCAAGCTCAAACTGTGAGGCTAGAGTCTCTCCTGCTAAAGATCCAGCAGCCTACTTGTTCTTCTTCTTCTGCGGACAATTAGTGGCATAGTGTCCGTGCTGGTGACAGTGAAAACACTTCACCTTGGACATATCCTGCTTCTTGCCTTTCGCACCAGACTGAGAAGCTTTATTGCTCTTCCCTTTCTTTTCTTTGGCAGCCAAAGCGCAATTTTCTTCATCAGCTCCCTTTGACGAAGATCCGTCCCTGGTACTCCGCCTGATCTCCTCCTGCACAAGATCTGACCATAGTCTTTCTCATCCTGGCAATTTCTCCTGACCATTGACAGAGTCCTGATAGGAATGCCAACTCTTCGGAAGACCAAGGAGAGCCAAGCTCACCAAGTCCTCATCATCGATAGTAACCCCCACACTTCCCAGCTCATCTCGACACTAAGTGAACTTCGTGAGATACTTGGGCATACTGTCACCCTTCTCACATTTGATGTTTCTGAGTTTATCTTTGAGCACTAGCTTCCTCTGATCGCTCTTGCTTTGGAATAATTCTGTTAATGATTTCCACATCAAATATGGAGTAGCCTTTCCATGGAGGCTGGACACAATGTGATCCTTCAAGCCCTCCAACTGAATCCTTCGACATTTTGCGGTCTTCTTTTGCCAAGCATTAGCTTGAGTAGCATCAGTAGGCTTTGGGATATCCGTATCTATGAACTCCTTCAGCCCGTTATCATCCAATACTACCTCCATCTTGTCCTTCCATGCAATATAGTTTGAGCTGCCCTCAAGAGCATACTCCAATCGCAATCTGTTGAAAGACATTGCTGCGTTGCCACCAAGAAAACACTGCTGCAAATTCGAATTCCACCAGCAACCAACTCAACCACCTCAAATCTAAGATTCGTGAGAACACAATATTTCTCGTACAGAGATTGACTGTATGGGCATTCACCAGATATCTCACCTTCCAAAGGAAGGATGAATCCAGGGGCTACCTACCCCGATTACAGACTCTGCCTGAAGAAATAGAATGTAAACACTTCCTGAATAGTAGATCTGATGATCAACAGCTCTGATACTATGTAGAAATTTTGAATAATTTAACACATATTCAATGGAGATTATCCTGATCATGTACTATTGCGGAATACATACACAATACATAAGCTCCTCTACGTTGATCATCAATATAGCAGCATCAATAACAATAAAACATCAAGAGCATTCACACATTAACACATTATGTAACCCGGGGAAAGCATCTCGCTAAAAACCCCAACTATCTGTATATTAATGATTGAGACCATGTAACATTACAAAGTACAATGCTTATCACAAGCAATCCAGTACCAGCTCCACCTGTTACACACAATACAGCTAAGATCTGATCTCCAAATCTATTCCACTGCTTGCCTGCCTCCACTGCTCAATACCTACTCAAGAATGAATGAGAATGGTTTACCAAACTCGTATTTCACCTCCAAAGAATCACTCACACTGTGTTAGACGTGAGCAGAGGCTATAATACTGGGCAAATACATGAGCAAACTCATTGGCATACTCAATCCCTTGATTGTGCAAGATCTGATGCACAACTATAGTCACAACTGATAGCAATCTGATTCTCTAACACCTGTCCCTGCTGAACTGAACATGCACTGACATGCAACTGAGTTAACTGATGTATTCTATAGTTGTATTATGAGTTAATAATTAGTTTAACAACTCATCATTAGTCTATTTGCAGTTAGACTAACTACAACTAGTTTAACCAAGTCAAACTGAACACAACTCCATCAACTCCACAATCAACTCCAGCAAACTCAACTGATTGAGTTCTAACTGAAGTCATGCATGCAACAACTCAACTGACTCATAAGAAAAGCATACTTCCTTCTGACAACTGCATGGGCCACATCTGTAGCTCAAACTGAAGTGCTCCAAGAGAATAAGATCAAGTTTATAGTCCAAATATTATTATGAGACAATAATATTTTACTTTTCTATTTTAGACAGCCAGTCTAAAAATAGACTTTGATCACACCTGCTGTGATCACTCCTGCTGTGGTCACTCCTGCTGCGATCATCCCTGCTAGGATCCAAAAATAGGACTTGCACCATAATTTGCCTGCGGGCCCACTTAGTGAAGGCGACTCTTTTCACTAAGCTCCATCATCTTGTTGCAATCTCAACACTCTCGGGCCACCGGTTGTTCTTTCCTGTTGTCGACAATGTTCTTAGCTACTGTTATAGTGCTAAAGTCGTTTTAAATTCTGGTTCCTGTGTGCACAGGTTTCGTCACAATGACTCGCTCGGCTATAGCTTCAGGTAATTTGTCCCTCCGTGTTTTATCTCCACTCCCTTCTGGTTTAGAAGCTAACCAATGCCTGCTCCTCTTGTCTCAGGCTTCTTTTGGTTTTCTGCGGCTCTATTTCGTGAGATTCTTGGTCCTGTCGTGCTCCCAGGTAAATTATGCTCTCCCCTTGCTTATGTTGTATCTCTGTTCAGGCATCACTGTGTAATGTATGCTAACCTTGGCTCATTCTGTCTGCACAGGTCGAGGGTTCGACCTTGGGCACGAAGGATTATCACGATTCAATCTCCAAACCCTACAACTCTTTGCTGGTAGGCTCTGTCTTCCACAGTTTTTCAACTTGTAGTTAGGGTTTTGTGGTTCTATGGTGATTGCTCCTTGCCGTTCGGTTGCTGTGTATGATTTGGGTCATTCTCGCGACCTAGGCCTGTGTTTGGTTTCAAATTCCAGTTTATTTACTGTTCTGGTCTGGCTGTCTAGTTGGGGCTCGAGGGTTTTCTTGACATCAAACCCTGGACTAGGGTTTGTTCGTTCTAGCGGACGCTGTATACTCTATTTGTTTTGGACAATGTAATACTTAATTTGTATTGAACAACAACAATATATATATATATATATATATATTATCTGTCTCTGTTTGTTAAAGAAAATGTGTGATGGTTCGTCCAGAATTACCTCTGTTGTAGTTTGTTTCACCGGTGCCTTGATTCTATATTCTCCATACGATTGTTCAATGTATGACTTTCTCTTGGTTGTGAGTTTTGTTCCCGTACCCATCCGTTCTAGTTGTGGAAATTACATGCGTTTACAGTATTCGGCTTCCTGTTAAGAGAGGAAAAGAAAAACAACCTACAGTTGTAGGCCTGCACTCTGCTTGTTGTTTCTGAGTTCAATTAGTCAATAGATAAAACACAATTGCACAACACGTAGGCAATGATACAGATGGATGATAGAAAAAATTTGCGTTCTGTCTCTTTTATTACTTGTATCTGGAAATGTTGAACCTTTTACATGTTTTTCATTGTTACATTTATACGTTTTTGTTTACAGTTAATGAAACTGTAGTTACTTTCGGTTGTAGGCAGTATAGTTACATAACTACTAAGTATTCGGTTCTGTTTACATGAAAATATTTACATTTAGACACATTTGTCTTTTCCTTTTAAGATGACAGGACAATTATTAATATGCTTTTTATTAAAGTCAGACAAGTAATAACCCTAACCGACCAACTACCTTTGACTAATACAAAAATTAAGAAAAAAACGAAATCCTACCTCCTACTCTGACAAACTAAACATATAAGACAAACAAGATGTTAACTCAACTCTCCAACCTGGCAGAGACCAACACCCAGTCATGGTGCCTTAGCTGGATGCTCCTGCATCACTTAATATCCTGTACTGAACCCCTGTAAAGGTCTTCCATGGCTTCACATTGTGCACGAGATCTTCTGGAACCAATATACATTTCTCTTTCCTCTACCTGTGAAGAATTAATAATACCTTGATATTGTTGTTGTTCAACAATATTTCTTTCCTCATGTTCATTTGACACATTTTGTGGCCAAATAAATGGAGTTTTCAAAGGTATATCTTCATTTGTTGTTCTTGAAATGATATCACTTTGATTATTGAAAAAAGACTCCCACCAAATTGAATGAGCAATATCAAAGTACTCATATGTATATCTAATACATTTTTTAATTTCTTCTAGGCAATCAGAATAATTTATATCTCTATTATGCCTATGCGCATTATGAACTTCAACAACTGATTGTAATAACAATGTATTTGACACAAATATTGGATGACATGGAATGAACTTCAAAAATTCCAAACTTGATGACGATGTCCATTATGCAGTAGTTAAATACTTTTTGCCCCATATTAGTGTTTTCTCATCAATTTTTTTGATACGAAATTGATTTTGGAAGCTAATGTCATTAAGTTGTTCAATGCATTTCTCCTCACCATGCGATTCCAGAATAAACCTTCACATGTCAACAATTTCTTCCAACACATCAAAAATAGGCTCTGGCATGTACGATTTCTTAATACATTCAATTAATGATGGAAATCTCTCAACATCCTTCCTCCTCAATGTCACTGAAAAATGACTAAACTCCGATCAATAGGGTCATGAGTGTGCCCAACAAGAAGGAAACCAACCTTTACCTTCTGAAAAATTCTCAATTCAACAAGCATGTTTAGATATCCAAAAACAATTTGATTTTTGTTTTCACGACAAGTGTTATCCATTTGTAGATACAAAACTTCAGGAAGATTACCAGACCAATGAGAAGCACATCATAAATTATGGTTATTGTCAGATTTGCATCATTATGAATATTTGGAGCTGTGAAGTATACCCTTGGAAATATTTTCCCATTGAATACCATACAATTGACAAAGTGATACTGAATAAAATTTTCCTCCTGTAAATTTTTGGGCGTGTGAACAAAATGTGGTAAAAGTGTTTTCTTCTGGTACATACCATCAATTATCAAACCCAAATATTTATTTGGATTATCATAACATGCATTTCAATGCTTGTATAATTTTCCTTTCACTTGTTTGTTCTTCGTGATGCTCTTGAAACACTTTGACAACGGAATATACACAACATAAAAGAAAGTCAATAATAAATACGTTTTCATAATTGATGAATATACAATTTTAAAAATTAATGTTATGAGTGCTTACTTCTTTCTGCCCCTTCACATTTATCCCTTTTTTATTTAAGAGAAGCACATGTACTACAAACCCCCATCCTTGTATTCTTAGGAATACAAACATTGTTGAATTCTTTCTTCCATATCTTCACAAAATATTGATATGTAATAAATTGACCATTTTCTTCAACACCTTCTGCATATTCTTTGTATAAGTTGTATATTTCTCATCTTGAGAAATTATCTAGAATATGTATTGTCTCTCTATTTGGCATACACTCTCCATTCTTTGAAAAGAAGTATTTCATCCATGACATTGCAGTATTTGATAATGGCCCAAACTATCATTTATGACATACTTCTAAATAAAATGTGGGATCCTTTTCCAAATTTTCTTGGATTCTTGACAGATGAAAATTACCCATTGAATGAAACATTTTGAAATCCTTTCTATAGATAAATAAAGACCCAATATGATAATCATAACCTGACAATGTAGATTGCATGCACCCCACTAAATATGAATTTTGCATGCTTTTATTCATTGACAAATATCTCTTCCTTTTCTCCAATGCAAACTTGAAATCCATATGTTTCAAGCAATCTTTTTGATAACATTCAATTGAAATGAGAACAATGATAAAACTTATTCTTGTGAGATATTCTATTCTACCCCTTGTATAACTAGAACATCTTGGATTGATACAAAAAGGTATTTTCCTACTCCTTGGTACAATATTTGCTGGCAACATCTCCATCATTGAATCATCATTTGTGTAAGCATTTTCATCATCATTAGGAGGAATATTATTCTCACTATGATCATCTGTTCTTTTGAAACACTGACTTGGAGGATATTCTTCATCTTTCCCTTCATCATTGCTACCCTCATAGTGCTTAGAATTAGGACTAAATGGAAAATTTGACTCGATGTTTATTGGATATTCTTCATCATGGCATTGTTAGTGTCGCTCTCATAGTCCATAGGATTAGGACTACGTGGAAAATATAACTATTTACTTATTGGAAATTCTTCATCCTGCCCTTTTTCATTGCTGCTCTCATAGTCCTTAGGATTAGGACTAAGTGCTTCATCCTTCCCTTCATCACTACTGCTCTCATAGTCCTTAGGATTAGGACTAGGTGGAAAATGTGACTCTCTATTTACTGGAAATTCATCATCCTGCCCTTCATCACTACTTCTCTCATAGTCCTTAGGATTAGGACTAAGTGGAAAATGTGACTCTCGATTTATTGGAAATTCTTCATCCTGGCCTTCATCACTACTGCTCTCATAGTCCTTAGGATTAGGACTAAGTGGAAAATGTGACTCTCGATTTATTGGAAATTATTCATCCTGGCCTTCATCACTGTTGCTCTCATAGTCCATAAGATTAGGACTAAGTGGAAACTGTGACTCTCAATTTATTGGAAATTCTTCATCCTGGCCTTCATCACCGCTGCTCTCATAGTCCATAGGATCATGACTAAGTGGAAACCGTGACTCTCTACTTATTTGAAATTCTTCATCATGCTCTTCATCACTGCTGCTTTCATAGTCCATAGGATTAGGACTAAGTGGAAATCGTGACTCTTTATTTATTTGAAATTATTTATCCCGCCCTTCATCAGTGTTGCTCTCATAGTCCTTAGGATTAGGACTAAGTGTAAGACTTGACCTCTATTCATAATGAAATACTTTTCATTATAATCATCAATATGAATAGAGTTGTTATGCGATGAAGATGTTGATGCTTCACAAAGAAAAACTTCACGATCAGAAGAATCCATGGATTTCAAACATAAGAGATTGAATGATTCAAATGCACTCTCTACTAATGATAATATATAGCTTAAAGAACGAAAATTTCCCTCCAAAAATTTTCGCCAAAAATTTTCCGTCCAAAAAATTTGTTTCATGTATTTCCCTCCAAAATTTTCTTCTACAATTTATTGAAAAATTTTAACTAATTTTTTCTCATGAAATTAATCTTTTAAACTAAATCTTTTACCTAAATTAATCTTTTACTTAAACTATATAACATTTACTATACAATACTATACAATTAAAAATATTTTTTAATTTTTCTTTTATCTTCTATCACACATTTAAAATAAATTACTATATCGCCATAACACAAATTATATGTTAAGTTTTTCTAAAAAAAAATTAATACCACATTCACCATGTCATAAAAAATTCTGTAATTTAAGCTATATCATAAATTTCATTATCGCTATTCCTCACATCACATCAAGAATTTTCGAGGTTTCGTTAAAAGATTTGGAGCGATTTTGTGGAGCAGCTACATTGTTATCGACAACACATTCAATGGGAGATTATCACATTTGAAAGGTTAGTTTCCCTTTTGCTAAGTGCAGGTCTTAAACTCCCATAGGTTTACTAGTAGTTATGTGTCAGTTGGGTTGTTATGTTCGCGCAAAATACTAGACAAAAAACACATTCTAGTAAAAAAAGATTTAACTTTTTATTAACAAAATTTAGATTCCTTTTACAAATTAAAAATTGACATGAGCCAAGGTTACCTGACAACCCCATGGCAGGCAGGAGGCCACTATGTCAGTAGTGGGCGTGGTGGGCCCAGTCGTGGGCTTCCCGGTTGTGGGCGTGCCTGCCCAAGGCAGAGTGGCCCCTTGGTAGGCTACGGGGCTGATTCTCGGAATCACCCCCTTGGCCTAGCAGGGGGCCGCTCTGCCCCGGGTGGGCACGCCCACGGCTAGGCGCGCCCTCCCACAAGAAGTGCTTGTGGCTGTGCAACATGCTGTCATGCCTGGAGCGGGAAGGTCCACAGCTGGGGGCGTTCAGGTTACCCACCCCTGCGACCTAGCTCATCCAGGGGTGAGGGCGGATTCGAAGAATCATCCCTTACCCTTGGGTGGGCTGGGCTGCGGGGGTGGGAGCCTAGGGCTGGCAGGCCCACAGCCGGGCTTGCACGCCTTGGGCAATACACATAATAACCCCTTGGCAAGCCATAGGGACTTTTTTCCCTGGGAGGGCACACACACATATGGGCACACCCACCCACAAGCACATACATGACACGACACTAAGGCACAGTGGCCCCCTAGCAGGGGGCCTGCGAAGGGACCGGGGACAAATGAAAAAATAAATATTTTTTTTCTAAGGAATGGATTTTTTTTTTGTTCCTTGTATAAACCTAACATCCAACTTGTCATGGAGGTTGATGTGCATGTTTTTGTTCTTTTTTCGTTTTTAGATTTTGTTTCGTTTTGTTTGTTTACTTAAGCTATTGATTTTTTTGTAATTTATTGATTTATATATATGTGTATATTTTTTGTAGGAAAATGGCATCAAGGAAGATTTCTGTGAATCTTTCTGGACCAAAGACTACTAAAACTAGAGGTGGATCCTCAAAAAATATTGCTGAACAAACCAGAACTGAGCTAATAACTAAAAATCTATAAAGTGCCTCAAAGAATAAGAAGTTGATTTCTTACTGGAAGAAATCACAAGAAGTGAAGCATACATAACATATATGGTTTGTGAAAGATAGAGAAGGCAAACAACATCTGCATATATATCTATATGTTGATATCCCTAATGATAATGGAAGTTATGAGGTGATGGGAAAAGTACTAGACATGTGTTTGATACCAGATACTGAAGTTGTTTATGTACTTACAAAACCGCCCAAGTCACATGACAAGATTAGATATTAGTTTGCATTGTCAATGTATAACACAACAGATAAATCTACAAAGATGTGTAAACAAATCATAAATGAGACTGCACAAGATATGGTAAATATTGTTATTTATCTTTATGTGTTTGGCGTTATTGTAACGGTATCATTATATCTTTTATAACTTAGTTTTTATTAACATGATATTTTGTTTGACAAAATTTTATTGAAAATCTTTCAATTATGTTGGGAGACATTTATTTTATAGAGAATGATATTATGAATGTTGTCAGTGGTTTTTACTCAGAGTCAGAAGAAGATATGGTAAAAAAGAAAACAAAAGTAATTCATGATGCTAAAAAACTACATCTAAGCGATCAACAAAGAATGCTTATAGTGGATAAATCTAGCAAAGCTAGACATGTTACTTTTGAAGAGGAGGAAATTGAAATTGAAGCTGAAGAATATGTTGCCATTACTAAGGATGAGATTAGAACTAATGTTAGAAAGGATAAGAGCCATAAAAGACCAAAAGTAAAAATTCCCAAGAATGTCTCTGTTCTAGTTGATGATGAGGATGTTACTTATTTAGAAGAAAATAGGAGGAAGAAAATAAAAGTTGATTATTCTAAAAAATTCAAGGCTGACAGTGAAGATCCTAGTGAAAATTCAAAAGAAAGCAAAGAAATTATTACACCGGGAGCTAATTTAGAAGATGAAATTATTAAACAAAACAAAATGCCATTCGACATCACTTGAAAAAGAAAAACTTAATTGAGGGTGGTCGTACATTTCAGCTTAATGTCAGACAAATCTATAAGCCAAGTGAAGGAAAATTTAAATATCAAATTAGAAAGCCACACCACCTGCATGTTCACAACTTGAAGATGCTGATGAGGTACAATCCATATGCTCATGTGGTTGATTATGTGCTTCTTGTTGATCCAGTTCAAGTTCCCAACAAAGAAGCATTTGATAAGTCAAAATGATCTAGGTGGATGTTGGTGTCCACCCACCTATCCAATTTGGACCCCCACAACTATCTCTTTCAGTTTTTCAGTTTCCATAATTGTAGCAAAATTTACTATTTTTAGTAGTTTTTTTGGGTCCTGAACTTCCGGAGCCATTTTGAGGCCCTAAACGACGTTTTTTGGGAAATCTGGGCATGGACCCATGTTGCTCCTCCCAAAGTTGTAGTGCTCGGATAGATCTTTCTAACGAGCTATTGTACGCGTCAAACGAAGATTGGGTGCCAAAGTTACGACCCCGGGAAGTTGATGTACCAACTTACCCAAAACGGGGCCCACAATTTGGCGTTTGATCTTCTAAGGTTAGGTTTTGGGATGTGAAGGGTTTCCCATTGTTTCTCAACAATAAATAGGCCTTCGAGCCTCATTGTAACACAGTTCAGAGGCATGTAGCCGCCACATCTCTTATCAGAGATAAGCTACCATCGCCTTAACTGGTTTATTTCCATTTCTGTTTGTAAGCATATTTCAGTATTTTACATTAATGAAATGAAGTATTATTTTCGCTGCATCTTTGTGTATATGGTTATCGAAGTATTTTGTTGCATTCCTCTTTAAATCCGGATCAGTGGTATCAAAGCGGTCTGATTTTTCTCTATTTTTCCTTGCATGTCCCCAACGAGGTCGGTGGATATGAGGAGTTAGGGCTTGAACTGGTCGAACCTTTGCAAGACCAGCCTTGGAAATCCCGACGGCCTCCCATGGCAGATGAAAAGAAAGACGAGGGGGTAGGAGATCCTATCAAAATCTTGCTCGAAGAAGCCCTCGAGCGACAAAGGAACGTGATGATGGACAACTTTGCGCAGATCTTTCAGCAGCTACCCAGAGGCGACGCATCGGCTTCCAGCAACTACTTTGGAAATGCCACGCCCTTTAAGGTACAAGTTAATTTTGAAATCCCCATATTCGAGGGTCAAGGGTCAAATAGATGCAGATGCCATAGATAAATGGTTAAATCTGCTAAAGGGTTATTTTTCTGTTCATGAATTTTCGAGTCGGGAAAAGATTGTTTTTTCTCTTCTCAAAGTAGCCCCCCACATCAAGCACTGGTGGGAAACCTACTGTGAGCAGAAGAATGAAAGTACGGGCTCACTATTTTCGGCCGCACCCACTTGGGATTCATTCCGGGATGCCGTCAAGGAGCAGTACTACCCTATCAAAAGCTATGAGGACAAATACATCAAATGGACCACATTGCGGTAGGGAAGGGACTAAGATGTGCCAGAGTTCACAAACATTTTTCATACCCTTCGCACACAGTTGGGTGTCAAGGAATCTGAGCTGCATTTGGTACTCAAATACCGTGGCTGCCTACATAGATACATCGAGGAAGAGATGGATTTCCTGAACATCTCCTCACCCGGCACGACGTATCGATACGCTGTCAAAATCGAGCAAAAGTTCAAACAGAAGAAGCGAGACTTTGGATCTGCAAATCCAAAGACTAAAGGACAAAGCCAAGGCGGGGTGACCCAAGACAACCCGTCGAAGCCGCAAGAAAAGAACAACACCACAAAGTCGAAGAAGGACACAGGAAAGTGGTGTGAGTTTCACAAGATTCCCACTCATAACACAAGTGAGTGTCGGACCAAGTAGTCGCTGGTGGTCGAGTTGAAGGCTTGAGAATCAGATGCATGTTCCGACCCTGAGTTAGAACTCGACAAGGGGAATGGCAGAGGGAAGTAGATCATTGATGCAGAGCTCAACGTCACTGTTGCCACCGCCAAGATCCAGAAGAATGAGCCCGAAGACCCAGAGGAGGGGGAGCGTATTTTCCACTCACAGATGTGGGTGAAGGGTTCACGCTGCAATTCATTGTCGACAGTGGCAGCCAAAAGAACCTCATTTCAGCAGAGATCGTGAAGCGGTTGGGCCTACCGACTACACCACACTGATAGTCGTACAGTATCGGGTGGCTTCATGAAGGATGAGATCTCAAAGTTTGCCAGCAGTGCTACCTTCCCTATAGCATCAAACCTTTCATAGACGAGGTATTGCGTGATGTTACACCTCTGGATGTTTGTGATGTATTATTAGGCCAGCCATACTTGTGGAGGTGACATGCTGTGTATGAGTCAAGGCCTCACGCTGTCATTATTTCTTTGAATAATTCATTATACAGGATACCAGAGTTAGTCCCACCTACTGCCACTTCTTTGATCGCTATTAAGAAAGGCAACAAGCTCATCTCACAGACTAGGAATTCATTTTCTGTCTGGTTCACTCCCAAAGTAAGGGGAAGATTGTCACCACATCCATGACCCCCGTGAAGGGTTCCTCCACGCAACAACAACAAAAAAGGGATACAGTCATGACAGAACACAGGAACAACTTCTCCTCACCCACAGGGGTACCACACAAGCTTCAGGTGGGCAACAAAGTCTGGTTGCATCTGCAGAAAGAACGCCTTACAAGAGCCCATTGGAAACTCAAACCACTCCGACATGGTCCTTACACCAGTACCAAGGCTACGAGAAACAATGTTTTGAAGCATATCATTCCCCCATTCCTTCAATTGCACCGAGTGTTCAATGTGTATCACCGTCGACCATGCTTCCCACCATTATTGGACACATCTAAGATTGCAGAACATCTCACCAGGGACCAAGTTCAGCAGATGGAGGAACTCAACGCAATGGGGACCATTGCTTCCTAAGTGGGGAGGAATGATCTAGGTGGATGTTGGTGTCCACCCACCTATCCCATTTGGACCCCCACAACTGTCTCTTTCAGTTTTTCAGTTTCCATAATTGTAGTACAATTTACTATTTTTAGCAGTTTTTCGGGTACTAAACTTCTGGAACCGTTTTGAGGCCTTAAACAACGTTTTTTGGGAAATCTGGGAGCAACATGGGTCCAACTCCCAAAGTTGTAGTGCTCGGATATATCTTTCTAACGAGCTATTGTACGTGTCAAACGAAGATCGGGTGCCAAAGTTACGACCCTGGGAAGTTGATGTACCAACTTACCTAAAACGGGGCCCACAATTTGGCGTTTCATCTTCTAGGGTTAGGTTTTGGGATGTGAAGGGTTTTCCATTGTTTCTCAACAATAAATAGGCCTTCAAGCCTCATTGTAACACAGTTCAGAGGCATGTAGCTGCCACATCTCTTCTCAGAGATAAGCTACCATCGCCCTAGTTGGTTTATTTCCCTTTCTGTTTGTAAGCATATTTCAGTATTTTACATTAATGAAATGAAGTATTATTTCCGCTGCATCTTTGTGTATATGGTTATCGCTGTATTTTGTTGCGTTCCTGTTTAAATCCGGATCACAAAATGTTTTGAATACAATTATTATGTGCTTGTGGGGAACCATTCTGTAGAAGCTTAAAGACAATTCATAGAGGAATATTCCAATAACCCACGTTTTGAAACAATGAAATGTATCATTTATGTTAGTTTATCTGATACATAAGCAAATTTATTGGCATGGGATCATAATACAGATAATGGATATAGGATTGTTAAACACACATGGACAACACAAGAGATATGAAAGATAAATCAGTGAATACATTTTTTATTAACATCAGATATACATTTATAGTACAACATATGACTCTTGGGTTTCAGATCCCAAGGTCTCTTGGACTGCTTAGTCTTTTCGGCTTCCACACTAACCCATTAGGATTAGGTGTCCAACATTCCCCCCCTTAATCCGTAGGGTTATGTATGAGTCCAAGAAGAGAGCTGTAATACAAAATGTGCAAAAAATGCATGGCAGCACTAGGCTGAATGTGCTCTATGAAATGTTGGTAAAAAAAGGGCGGTGGTTTAAGGATGACCACCAACACTGGAACGCTTAGTGCAGTTCCCGGAACTCTTCCAAAACTGGCAAGAAACTGAAGTTTTCTGCTAGAGGAAGTGATCCTATTGTTTTAAAGAGGGAAACCTTCAACCATAAAAGGGAGGTATCACCCCACATAAAAGGTAAAACTTCAACCTGAAAAGGGAAGTCTCAACCTGTGATGGTTTAAGGATAACCAACAACTCTGGAATGCTTAATGCAACTCCTGGAACTCTTCCAAAACTGGCAAGAAGCTGGTGTCTTCTGCTAGAGGAAGTGTCCTTAATCTGTGATGGTTTAAGGATGACCAACAACTCTGCGATTCCTGTAACTCTTCCAAAACTGGCAAGAAGCTGGAGTCTTCTGCTAGAGGAAGTGTCCCAGATTGCCAACTGAAGGCATGTTCAGGGGCATCTTTGTCTCTAGCTACAACTCTGAAACTAGTGTGGCAGGTTGTGGCTCAGGCTCGCTTGATGTGGCTTTGAAGCTTGTAGATGACCATCATTTCCCCCCCTGTCAGATACAAGGTGAGAAGATGGAGAAAACTCAACTGCAAGACTGTTCAATATTCTGGAACAAGTTCTGACATGTGTTTGGAATATCTTCTTGGCTGTTGAGGCCCATTGCCAAGAAGCGATCCATCCAAGATGAATCTTTGTTCTTGCAGGACGTTTGTTTTTGAAGCATCTGTGTGAAGAATGGCTAGTTTTATGACAGTGCTCACATGGATGAAGATCAAAACAGTGATCTTTTAAATGGCCAACTCGGTCACAGTGTTGGCATTTCACGATCTGTTGTTGTTGTTGTTGTTGTTGCTGTTGCTGTGGAAGAGGGGCAGAGTCTGGAACAACTGAAGCTGAACTGTCATGAGGAGCAGGTGAACTGTCATGAATGAATCCAGCACTCTGAAACTGAATGGGCTTGGCATAGTCTGGAATATGAAAGGACAAGTCCTTGTCATATCCAAGACCAGTTTTGTGCTTGTTGTGGACAAGCTGTTCCCAAGGTCTAATAATGGGCTTGGGAAGTGCAGACTGAGTTTCTGCATCTGCATATACAACTGCTGCTTTATTGGGCACTGGATATGAATGAACTGTACCATTATTAACATGCTGCTGATGGGTGGTTGTCTCAATGTTCTGAACAGAAACAGGTTCAGAATGGTGTCTATTTTGATGTAGTTCTTCTTGCTGTAGCTGTGATTCAAGCTGCAAAAAATCGATCTTTTCTTGTACATTTTGCAAGCAAGTTTGAATGTTAAAAAGAGTTTCCTTACTGACTTTTACCATCCCATCAACAGTGGAAAAGATTAGACTATTTAATAACTGTAATGCATCATCGATTTGCTCCATTTAATGACAATGTTGCACAAATATCTCACACAATGCCAAATAACCACAATTTTAAATAATATAAACAGCCCCGAATGCTTATGAACATTGAACTCTGTCGTTCCAATTAATCCTCCAATTGTAGTATACCCCACAAAAAATATGGGGAATCTCAAAATCTTACGTCAAAGTAGTCTCAAGCCAAAAACTGCAAAATTGGACTTTTTCTACCGACAATATCACAAGAGGATTTGTGGGGAGGTGTTTGAATGTATGTAGCCCAAAATAGGTTTTTTCTATAAAGAGAAGCTGAATATAATACCAAATCAACTTTCTTGTTGTTGATCTTCAAATGCAGTCCACCCCCCAAAACAACGTCTAGCCTCGTGATCAAAATCCGCATTCACAAAATGGCAGGCAGAAGCACCCAAAACAGTATCTGTGTTAAAGCAACTATAAAATTTAGTACTACTCAATTTGCATTTCAGACACCCTTAAACACAGTCAGTCAAGAGGAAGGCCTTTTCAAGACAAACTGCTTTCTACCGTCAGGTATTGCAATCAGAACTATAGGCTTTGATGGCCTAAAATAGGGCAAGTCACATCGGAAATATCCTTTCCTTTCCAGCTGTAAAATCTCGCCTCTTTTTAGGTTACGCATATTTGCATCGCCTATAGCTAGACTTTCCCATCTTGTACATGGATTGAGAACTTCAAGAAAATTATCAGTTTCCTCAAGCTTCTTTTTAGTAATTAAATGATCAAACTCAACAAGAGACAGATTCACCAGCTCAGATATATTTGGAAGCCAGGTAAGCTTTAACTTTGTTGTTTTGACGGAGCCTTCAAGATGCAGTACTTAAGTCAGTGCTACAGTCACTGGTATTTGATGAGAATTACAAAATCCTTTTAAAGGAGCCGGACAACAAAACAATAGCTCCAACTGACAGGTTTGAATTGAATTTGAAGTTTACGAACATATTGGACGAGATCAAGATCCCATTTCAGCGGCCTCAGGTGGAAGAGAAGAAAGTGACTAGGACTCTTGAGGCCGACAGGCGACAGGAGATTAAAGCTGCACTGGTTCGCATCATGAAGAAGGCAAAAGTGTTACCTCATGAAAAACTTTTGAGCGATTGCGCTGAAGCAGTTCTGCACCGTTTCAAGCCCACTGTTCAATTAATGGAGGAGGAGATTAGGAATTTGTTTAATTCTGATTTGCTGGAACCGGGCGAAGGTGATGACATCAAATATGTAGATTGAGACCCTGGTGCCAGATGTGCTTCAATGGCAGCTTGCAGCATATTTTGTGCATAATTTTGTAATGTCGTGCTAAACGCTCTGCAGTCTTGTCGTCATATAACTTCTCACATGGAAAACAAAGACAATGTGAAAGATAATAAAGATATCAATTCACAGCATAGAAAGCTTCATTCAACCCGCAACACAACATCACCAGGAAATCACGAGAAAAGTGAGAGCTGCAATCGATGAGGACTCTGTAGCTGCAATCGTTTTCAGCATATAAACACTGCTTACCATACAATATCGACAACACAACATTATACCGCATCGAGTATTTATAAACGGCAAGGGGAGGTCCCCGTTGAGATGAATCAGCTACCAGCTACCATACCATACATAAATCTGTATAGCATGCGCTGCCTTAGAGCAATGCCTTCAATTCGGTCTTAGACGTTTCAGCAATTTTCGTCATAGATGTGGTGACCTTCGTTATTGTTTCGTAGACAAGCCTGTCTTCCGGGTTGTTGTAATGTATTCGCCTCGACGACCATGAAAAACACTAACAATCCAAAGATAACACTCAGGATGCCGACTATCAGAAATTGGAACTGGTTGTTATCTTTTTCCAGATGGCATTGCAGAGGAATTACAACAATGAAACGACAAGATTGCAGTTATGCCCAAAATAGAGAAATTGTAATAATGTGCAAAATGGCCACTGTCAATCTGACTATAAAGGTTGATTCAGTGTATGACAGTGAGGGATTCTTTAACTAAATGTGTCCATTGGAATAAACAAACTTGAATGAAATCAGGCAAAAGAAAGATACAGATGAAACTTCCCGGTTGCTTCAAACAGATTAAACTTCCTCGTAGTCTAAATCATCTGATTATCTTGGTTCGTCTGTGGGCATCTCATATGCGCAGCAGCAGCGAGAGGCGTTGGGACACAACTGGATTGTGTATGCGGGCAATATCTGCGTCTCCAGCGAGGGAAACGGAAGCGAGCGTAGAGAAAAGAACGCCGGTGGCAGGAGCGAGGGTGGAGATCCCTAAGCCGGAGGAAGCTTTCTCAGGTGTCAGGCTAACGTTTATGGACAGACAGGCATTACAAAGGCAGCGCTGGTGCGCCAGAGAACATCATGGACAGACTGGCGTTACAAAGGCAGCGCTGGAAAGGAATATGGCAGAGGGCCAGGACTGCTCACGATAGAGGAATGGCAGCACTGAAACAGGTGGCTCACAGAAACAGGTGGCTCACAATGGAGCAGGGCAGGAGATCGCCCGCTCTGATACCATGTTAAACACACATGGACAGCACAAGAGATATGAAAGATAAATCAGTGAATACATTTTTTATTAACATCAGATATACATTTATAGTACAACATATGACTCTTGGGTTTCAGATCCCAAGGTCTCTTGGACTGCTTAGTCTTTTCGGCTTCCACACTAACCCATTAGGATTAGGTGTCCAACAAGGATTTCTATGAATTTCATCCAAAGGGTTAAATTTATTCATAATGAATTTGAAGAAAAATGTGGTGGGGATAAGACAAAGGTTAGTCTAGAATTTCAAAAAGAATGTTGTATGGAAATAGGTTATCAAATTGAGGAAAAAATCAATTCAAAAGGCAAAAAAGTACATTATGATATATTCAGAGGTATTGATAACATTTTCCAGTTGGCATTTAGAATTGGAGAGATATGGGAATTGATTAATGAGATTTTTAGCATGTGGGAGAACATTGACATTAAAAACCAGAAGGTCAAAAAGTCTAAACCATTGATATGTAGCAGCAGTAAATCAAGTCCTGAAATGAAGCAACTTCCAGAAGATATGACTATCACACCTTGGAGAACATTGCAAGGAGTGAAGGATGAAAAACTTGTCAAAACAATATTATCTCGTGTGAAGTTAGGGGAATTATCATTAGATGAATGTGTGAGGAATTTCAAAAGTAAGTTTGTTGAATTATTTTTACTTATTTCTAGATTATAATTTTCTTTTAAATATAACATATTGTTGTTGGTAGTATTTGTTATACATATCATTATATTAATTTTTTTTACTTTATATATTCAGTCACAAGGTTTACATGAAAATACAAGAACAAATGGTTAAATTGTTGAATGAAGATAGTTGGGATGATGTTGTATGCAACTACCCAGATTCAAGTTCTACATCAACACTAAAAGATTTTTATCTTGCATTTAAAAAGGTATGTTGATTTATACATTCATTTTTATTCATCTGTATACTATTTTTATTTTATAACTTATGCATATATTTGTTTATTTTATTAAATATGAAGAAGGATTCAAATGGGGAACCACAGTTTCAGAAGCTTTATTGAAAAAATTAATATCGAAAGACTGAGAAAGCAACGTCTTAGTAATGTTGAACTTGATCCAACTCTTATTCATTTCATTTGTAATGGGCTTGACACTAGTCACTATAAAATAATACAAGGTGATTGTGAAGACATTGCTAAACTCATACCTAAAACAGATTATTCCCTAGTTATTGCAGATATTCCCCATGGTTTCAATATCCCAAACATTGACTATGACAGTGACCCTTATACTTATCAAGCTCTTAGTAAAGTGGTTGCGGGATTTTTAGAAGTCACATCATCACCATTATGGAGAATTATGACATTTCATTCAGACACACAATTGGCAATGTTATTGACAAGCTTCAATGGGAAAGAAAACTCAATGATGCAGCTTACATGGTAAGACGTTGAAATTGTATGTTTGATTGATGTTAAAGAATTCATTTACGTACAAGTTAATTGAACTTTTACTATTTCATGTTACAGGCAAAAGTCAAATATTATTAATCGTGAAGATCAACCAATTATAAGTGATTGTGAGTTTATCTATGTTGAAAGTTGGACAAAATATGATAGCTATAAGTCTATGCTTCTTAATCGGGTAGATGGAAAGAGTCATAACAAAGTATTGGTTTATGATGCTGTTGTAAAAAAACTAACATATGAAGATAAAGAAGCAAAAGGAGAGATAGTTAACATTTATCAAAAGCCACAATAATTGATTAACTATCTTATAGACTTATGTTTAAATGAAGGAGATTGGTATTTGGATTTATTCTCAAGTTCAGGTAAGTTTTATTATATAAAATTGAATTTCAATATCTTTTTTCTTAATTTATATGTGATTATACTAATTTAATTCATTATTTCTTTTGTGCTTGATAATTAGGTACAACACTAGCATGTTGCCCACAAAAAAGAAGAAATTGCATTGCCATTGAAAAAGACCCAATACAATGCAAATTTATTCAGCAAAGAATTAATGTTTTTCAATTTATTCTAGATGCAATGCAAGAAATTGGGTTGAGGAAAGGGGATTTTAATGAATCATGTGTGGAAAAAAAGGCAAAGGAACCTCAACCACCATTAGATGGAATGATTGGAAAGGCATACATTGGGAGATTCACAGACATCAAAGATCCATCAGAAGAGGAAAATGAACAAACTGAAGCAGAAAATATTGTGGAAGAAGACAATGATGAAACTCTAAAAGATGAAGAGTTTGGATTACGTGATATTATTGATTAAATTTAAGTTATGCTTGGAAATCAAACTCATTTTTTGTAACTATTAATTAGTTATACTTGTAATGTTTTGACTTTGACATTTTATGAGAAGAATAAGTATTCAGTTAATGTTGTTATATGTTCAATATTTGTATTATGTGATTTTCTCTTTAATTTTTATGTGAATCATTAATTTAAAAAAAATGTGATTATTATTATTATTATTTGACATGAAATTCATAAAAAAACTATTATTTAACCATTTTTTGTTAAATTTTCCTATAAAAACTGTGATTTTGACATGTCATTTCCAACAAAAAATTATCAAAATGTGTAATTTTTTTGTTATGTTTATATTCAAAATGTTTATTTTTATATCATTTGTTAAAAAATATTTTTTTTTTTAGAGACAATTATTTGATGTGCATTAAAAAAATTAATTAACGATATATAAATATGTAGAATATCTAAACTTTAAAATATCGATCTTTTTCTTTAACCATGCCAAAAAAAATATCTCACTACAATTTTTTTTTTTAAAGAAAAACAAAAAAATATGAAAAAGAAAACTACTTAAAAAATTGTTAAATTTAGAAAATAATTATTCACATTTAATACATTAGAAAATTTAAAGTAAAAAAATAAGCCTTATAAAAAAAGGGCCTGATGCAACATCAACACTTTTTAAAATCAGTCTGCAAATCACTAACATTCTAAAAAATAATGTGCATAAAATTTTTTAAAGTATCAAAACTATGTTATATATATATATATATATATATATATATATATATTATGAATCAACACTTTTCAAAATTGGTTGATTTTTTTGCTACCTCAAAAACATGGGTAATCGTATTAGTTCCCATTTCAAAGTTTACATTGTTAATTTAAGAGAAATTGTTAAAGAGGAACTACAAAAGTTGTTGAATGCGAATTTCATTTATCCAATATCAAACAACTAGTGGGTATCACCATTAATAGTTCCTAAAAAGAATGGAAAATGGAGAGTATACATTGATTATAAGGAATTGAATAAAGCCACTTTAAAAGATCATTTTCTACTTCTTTTCATAGATCAAGTTTTAGAAACTTTGTTAGGAAAGAAATATTTCTCATTCTTGGATGGTTTTAGTGGATATAACCATATCCAAGTAGCTCCAGAAGATCAAGATAAAACCACTTTTACATGTCCATGGGGAACCTATGTCTATCGAGTACTTCCTTTCAGATTATGTAATGCACCTGCGACATTCCAAAGGGCAGTTTTAGGCATTTTCTCTGATCTAATTCATGACTGTGTAGAAGTTTATATGGATGATTTTACTGTTTATGAAAATTCCTTTGAATAAACTCTTAAAAATTTGGAAAAGTTCTCATTAGATGTAAGGAGGCAAATCTCACAATAAGCCATGAAAAATGTTTTATGATGTTTACAAAGGGAATTTTTTTAGGACACCATATTTCATGGAATGGAATTAGAGTGGATACATCTAAAGTAGAAGTTATTTCTAAATTTTCAATTCCAACTTGTCAAAGAGATGTTAGAAGTTTTCTTGGCTTTACTGGTTGCTATAAAATATTTATAAAAAACTTTACAAAAATTGCTTCTCCACTTTTCAAATTGCTCACAAAAGATTGTGAATTCATTTGGAATTTCAATTGCCATTTTTTTTTGAAACATTGGAAGAAAATATTTCTCATGCACCCATTCTAAGAGGACCAAATTGGAAACTACCTTTTCACATTTCAACTGAAGCTTCAGATACAACTCTAGGAGATGTATTATGACAAAATGATTTAACTCCTTATGCCATTTACTACACCAGTAAAAATTTGACGCCTGCAGAGTTAAATTATATTGTAACAGAAAATGAGTTTTTAGCTGTTGTCCATGCCATTATAAATTCAGACATTATATCATTCGATATGAAACCTTTGTACATATAGATCATTTTGCAATTAGGTATTTAATGAATAAACCAATCACAAATGGAAGAATTATAAGATGGTTATTGTTGTTACATGAATTCAATATTATTATTTTGGATCGACTTGGAAAACAAAATATAGTTGCTGATTTTCTATCTAGAACTCAAAATGATAATAATGATGTACCTGTAGAAGATAATTTTCCCGATGAATATCTTTTTAAAATATCTATTAAATCTCCTTGGTTTTTAGATATTGCTAATTATTTGGCTATAGGGAAGTTACCACTATATTTGTCTCCTCGAGAGAAAAGAAAGGTAATTCAAATTAGTGCATCTTACTCATGGATAAATGGAGAATTATACAAAACAGGGCCAAATTTGATCATTCGAAGATGTGTCAGAGAAGATGAAGTACCAGAGATATTAAAGGCTTATCATGATGAACCATGTGGAGGACACTTTGTTGATAAAATAATTGCTTACAAAGTCCTTCTCTCAGGATATTATTAGCCTTCCATTTTTAAGGATGCCAAAGAATATGCTAAGAGATGTAATAGTTGTCAAAGAATGGGGAAACATGTTCCTTCAGATCAAATGCCTCTACAACCTCAGGTACTCATTGAACCTTTTAAGAAATGGGCTCTGGATTTTGTTGGGCTAATTAATCCACCATCAAGACAAAAAAGGTACATTCTTATTTGCACTGATTATGTTACAAAATGGGTAGAAGGTAAAGTAATTTCTTCTGCTACTGAAAATGTTGTAGTTTCATTTCTTTTTTAGGATATATTTACTCGTTTTGGTGTCCCAAGAGAAGTTGTGGCAGATTAAGCTACTCAATTTACATCTAAGTTGGTATAGAAGATAATGGAGGAATACAAAATCAAACATCAAAATTCCACTCCATATCATCCACAGGCAAATAGACAGGTGGAATCCACCAATAAAGTAATTGAAGCAATTCTTACCAAGATTGTGCACCTGCATAGAAGAAACTAGGCATAAAAGCTTCTAGAAGCTTTATGGGCATACTAGACCACATGGAGAAATACCACAAGACATACTCCCTATGAACTTGTTTATGGGAAGAAAGTCTTATTTCCTATTGAGTTCCAAGTAAAGACCTTCAAGACAACAATCAAATTGGGTCTTGATCTAACTGAAGCACAAAAGTAAAGAATGGATCAACTGAATGAACTAGATGAGATGAGACAATATGTTATTCAAAGAACCAACATAGTTCAACAACAAAGATCGAGGTGGCATGACAAATTCATAAAATAAAGGAAATTTCAGCGAGGAGATTGAGAATTACTTTTTGACTCAAATTTTAAATATTTTCAAGGGAAATTTCAAACTCATTGGCTTGGGCCTTATGAGATTGAAACTATCTTTGATAATGGTGCAGTCGGGATTAGAACCATTGATGAAGAAAAAATGACCTTCAATGAAAATGGTCATCGATTGAGAATTTATTATAAACCATTGACAAGGGAAGAATTTGTTAAAAATTTGCAAGACAATATTGATTTGAAGGTGGTTAGGAAGGATTTCCCTTCCTCTCCAAGTTGAATCGCAAAGCCTTTTATTCTCTAAAAATAAAATATCAAATATAAAATAATAATAATAATTAAAAATAAATAAATAAATAATAAAATGGTATAAACATGAAAACCAACACTGTTGGCATGTTTATACAGAAAAATTAGGATGAAAACCAAGTGCTCCAAGCACCCTAGATTTTGTTTTTAAACCCTGTTCTAATCCTATTTTCTTTGTAACCCTTTTTTTCTTTTCAAAATAAGAAACTACGAAATTGTTGAGAAATTGCAGCTTTAACAAAATTCTACAGCTGATACTGATAGGGACCAACTGGGACAATTGAAGATCTTGGCATAAGAAAATGATCAAGCTTGCAATTGAAGGCATCCAAGGACAATCTACAAAGGTCAATCAAACCATTAGAATCATAAATCCAAAGGTATGTAAATATTAGATTAAATAATAAAGGCAAGAAACATTAGATTATGAAATAAAATAGGTGTTGCTACTGCCATTTCAAGTAATCATTACTATTCCAAATTTAGATTTAACTATAAATACTATGTCCTATCAACAAATTTGGCCATAAGCCCATTTATCACTCATCATTACGCAGATACTCCACTCCATGAACCCTGATAATTCTGCCCTCATTCATACTTTGTTTTCTTGAAAGCCTTTGCACTCATTTCCATTAACGATTTCACTCTCATCCATACTCAGTTTTCCAAAGCCATTTTCGCTCCATAACCTTATCAAAAGAAGCAATTACAGGTTGAGACTTCACCAACATGGGGGTTATTCTGAGGATAGGGCCGAATGGGAATAAATTCATGGAGGGTTATCCACAAGTCAGACAGATGTTACAACAAGTACAATGGTTGGAATTTGTAGAAAAATTTAACAGCTATGACAAAGAAGTAACAAAGTCCTTTGCCTGAGCATTTGATGGAGTTGAGGCAGAAATTGGAGATGTGAAAATAGTAGTGACAAAATCCTTCATGGCAGAAGTAACTGGGCTACCTAGGGTTGGTGAAATATGGTTAAAAAAAAGAGGAATTGAAGGAAACGAATGGAAAACATTTCTCAAAAACCTAGGTATGGACACTTCAGTCTTTAAGAAAGGAATCCCAAGTACAACTCTTAAAATCAAATGGAGAAATTTACTGTTGGTCATTCAAAAATTTATTACTTGTGAAGGTAGATTCGACAATATGTTTTTCTATCATATACGTTTGATGATGCATTTCCTTGAGGGTAATGAAATTAATTTTCCTTATTTCTTACTCAATAGTCTGAAGAAAATGACTGATAATACTCATAGAAAAATATAGTCTATTGAGAACACTATGTATCATCACGGTTTGATAAAATTGTTGATTGAAGCCCACCTCAAAAATATAGGAGATGATTGGGAAAGTTTCTTAGTTAGAAACCACTTTAAAGAGGTAGAACAAGAGGAACCCAACAAAAAAATAAAGAGAAGTAGAAGAAAGTTATCTCTAAACCCTAAAGATGACCTACCTCTACAACAAGAGCAACCCTCAGAAGATGAAACTCCCCTTGCTGATGTATTAGAAAATCTTAAAAAGAAGAATGTTAGAAGAAGAAAAACCAGTGATAAGGAAGAAAACATATCTAGAAGAAAAACAGAGGAAATAGAGCAAGCAAATACAAAATAAAGAAAAGTTCAAAAACAAATTCCTCTTAGTAAAACCTCATCCACTGTCAGGAGGAGTGCAAGAATAAAAAAAACAATGAAGGAATCATCTCGACAATCCATAGAGTTTGTCAGTCTGAAGGAAGAAGAAGGGATAAAGTCTCCATCACCAATTATTTCGCATACAGTTTGATCACCAGTTTCATCACCATTTGCTAATAAAGTAAGAAGAACACCCGAAATTGACCTAGTCCAATAGGAGATATATGAATCTATAGAATCTTTGGAGAAAAAAGCTACAGAAAAGGTCACTGCATCCTCTTCAAATCAAGAAAAATAAATTCATTCTGATAGTCCACAAGAACCTCCAATTACAAATACTCTCAAACAAGAAATTTTTGAATTGGAGACACTAAACAGGCACTTAAAACAGGAACATGAAACATTGAAAGTGAAAAATGAAATACAGAGGACCAAGAATGACAATATTCTCTTACATCTTGCTCTATGGTATGATAAGAATAAAAAGCTAAAAGAAAAGAATAAATCCTTAAGCGAAAAGTCATAAGTCTGAAGTATAAGATTCTGGTGAAGAAACCAAGGATGGTAGTCACTAAGAAGAAGGCAAAGAAGACAAATCTAGATGTTTTATCTCAAGTATCTGAAGGAGTTTAGTAACAGGAAGAGTTCATCAGTTTTGAAATTTTTGCATGAGGACATGCAATGACCTCCGTGTGGGGGATTGTTGAGCCTCACAATTGCTTCTTTTTGACACCCTTTTTCACTCTATCTATTTATTTTTTACCTTCATAATCACACATTGGGCATCAAGTTACAAAGATTATAACCCGACATGTATCCAATTGTCTTGTATTTCATAAATTGATAAGGTTCTTTATTATTTAGTTTAATGTTTACTTTATCTACCGAATTATGATGATTTTGCAGCCAAGTCCGTGGTTTGACAGGTTCCAAGATGCCAGCTGGGAAGAAAAACATATGGATAGGTGGCAATTGATGCACTCAACGATTTCCTCCTATTCTCATGAACCAGATCGATGGAAACAGGTCCTAACAATGTGGTCAAAGGCAAATTCAACCTCCATAATCGGCAATAGGCGAGCGAGAATGAGATCCGTGCCTCATGATTTTCTTTGATAATAGAAAATCGTGAGCGAATTATGCAATATTACCTTTTCAAGTTAAATTTGGTTTCTGCTGATAGGGATTAGGCTTGTAGCTCTGAATAATTAATTGCCACGAGCTCTATAAATATGCCTCTTAGCAGAAATGAAAACAGTGATAATGAACGCGACAATTAGACTTAAGCTTTGTTATTTGATACTATGTTTTTAAAAAGAATAGCTTCATTTTCTCAATGCGTGGTTAAAGTGCTTGATCAATAACGTAGTGACGACCTGCTTCTCATGGAGGGCTCCCTTGAGAAAAAAATGATTCTTGTCTTGTTTTAACAATTAGCTATTAGCCTTATATTCTCGTAGATTTCTGTTTATTCAATCGAGTATTTATGTTTTCAATTTTCTTTCAGAGTTAAGTTATAATCATTGTGCTAATCATTCTTACTGTTCAGATTTTGAATGCACATGGATAAAGCTTAGCAACAATGATCTAGTTTCACACAGAGTTTCATCTTAGACAATAGATTTATTTGCAGAATTAGTTGTTAAATTCAAACATGTGTGATATTTAATTCAAGTAAGTGTGAGTGTGCCTTAAGTAGAAGTTTGTTCATTTCATTTTTCATGCAAGTGTGATTCTTATTCATGCAGATGTGTGATTTTCTTTAAACACGAGATTTCTTAAGTGAGAGCAGTTTTCATTTATGCAACAGAGTGTGAATTTCATTTAAGAAAAGTATGGATTGATTTTCATTTATGTAAAGTGTGAGATTGATTTACATTTATACAAGTGTGAGATTTATATTTTAAAGTAAAGTGTGGAATCTTATAAGTAGAAGTAGTTTTGTTTGAAAGCAGAGAGTGTGATCATCATTGTAGAGATAATCTTATTTTCTAGGAATAACTAATTTTCTCATGTGCATTTCAATAACTTAATTTAATTTAGAATTTATATTTCGATAACTCAATTTAATTTAGAATTTTTGTGAATAACCAAAAGACTTCTAGTACATACAATGCACTTACACTTCATCAGTTTACTAGCCCTGGTTGATAATTCATGTAAGTAATTTAAGATCAATTAAATCACTAAACAATATTCCTCTATTTGATTGCAATTGTTATTGATATACTAGTTGAATAATTGTCTCTTGTTAATCTTTTTATTATTTTCGACATGTTTTCAGTTCTTGACATTTCATATAAATGACATTCCTTTTGGTGAAAATTAGTTGGGCCCATGATTTTTCATACACAAGTTCATGCTTCTAAAATTTTATTTTCAAATACCTGTACATATGCATGCAACTCATATTCAACAAGGTTTCGATACTTTCCTCAGATTTATCATTTTCTTGTAGAAAGCATCTAACATCTTAGATGATGGTGATTTCTCATTATTGCATTGTCATCATTTATGCATGCAGTGTTTCTTGGATGTTATACTAATGCATTCCTCTTAACCATAACAATGAACATCAAGCCACAATAAAATGGAAGTTACATTTTGCAATATTTGTTACAAGGGCTTATAGATGTCACATGTTAATTAATGACATGTTTGAAAATCAATTTTTGGTATTCCCTCTGTATTTTATTGGTCATTGGTTTATACCTTGTAATTTCTTTGCCTTAGATGTGATGCATCTTTTTTCCAAGAAAAACCCTATATGTCTGTTATGTGAAGTAGAAGTCAAAATCTACATTATAATGTTCCTTTACAACACTTCGAGGATACATAGATTTGCTTCTCTTCTGTTCACATAGAGAACTACAAAATAAAGTAACATGTCTTTGAAGATCCTATTATTATAGTCATCCATTAATCCTTGTGATTTATGAATTTTAAATCAAAAATCGAAAAATGGTTTTGTGACATAATTATTGAAATAAAATAGAGATGCTCCTCTTTTTCTTCATGATCTTGGACTTTGATTTTCACAACAATCAACCATTCAAGCTAGCCCATTAGGCTTAATTTACATGAAACTTTTGTAATCATGTTAATTTGATTTTAAAGCCTTATCTCAATATAGATGCATGTGGAATTATTAGCGTAACTATTTTGATGCTAAAGTTTTGGAATGAATTATTAATTTATTTTTGCATCATATTTTTTTGTCAAACTCATTAATAATTGTCCAAAACTCAGTAATTTCTCTATAAATATTTATAAGCCTCATTTGAATCTAATATATCACATCCATGATTGTTATTTAAAAAAAATAGTTATAGTTTTGTTGGATATCCGATGAATCCATGTCAATCGGATATTTGGTGAACCTATTTCGAATAATTAGACGTTCTCTGTTAGAAATTGTTCGTCAGAGTACCTCACACTTCCAACAAACCTTCCTAAGATATATGAAGCTTGTGTATCCGATGAAGGGGTGTCAGATATATGATGACAACATGTTTGTCATATTATTCAACAAAATTTCACTGACAAAACTGGGAGCTGCAGGTTTGTTGGAGTACCTACATTATTTCGTTGAAAAATTGATGTACAACCATCAGATTTTAGTGCATATGTACTAGTGTGGGTGCCTATCTAAGTGGTCCATTACACGACTTGACGAATCCATGCACCACTACATTACATGTATGCCTGATCAAATTCTTAAGGCCTTACAACAATCCGTGCTCCTGCACAACATGTATGCTTGAAAAATAGGTCTTATAACTTCTTGGGGAAATACACCTGCCAATTGCAGGATTTTATAAGTTGGAAAAAAATTCTTAGGTTGTTCACATACTATTGGTGTTATCACACATTGTATCCTTCACTATCCTCAAACACCATTGACTCCATTTCCATTTTCTTATCCATATGACCACTCTCTTGCTACATCTCTATCTTTGTTAATCCATATCTTGGCCTAGCCTTAAAAAATTATTTGTAATCTCTCATTAGCACATCTTTCACCCTTTTAATAAACTTCATTCACTTTTTCCACCACCATCATAACATTGTGTTGCACTTATGCAATCTTTTCCCTGCAATGTCTCTCATCTCATGAGACAACACTTGATTCCCATGTAGATTATTTTTCCTGCACAACCATGTGCACACATACTTTACCAAGCCATTCATGCTTCATGTTCAAATGAATCTTTGATATTCACCATGTTATGATAATCACACAACAACTTTGAAGATAGCTCTGATACCAGTTGTTAGGATAATGAAACAATGGGAGAAGTGGTGGCATCTAAAGACATTGTTGCTTGCATCCCATTGGTCACTGAGACAAATTTACCTAGTCTTTTCACCTTTAAATGGGCTATATTCCACATGAATACTGGGGAAAAATAATGGGTTCTCCTAAACCTAAAGCTTGAAAACTGTCGATAAATTGATCAAGTCAAGTTTAACCTAACCACCCTAATAGTTTGGCTCTCTTCCTTGAGCCAATCATATTCAACTTTTCGCTATTTGCATAGATGGTGAGAAAATGAGCTCAATGCATGAGGGGGGGAAGAGCTTGAGGTTCATTGGGTTGTTCTCATGCATGGATGAGAACAAAGACTTAAATTGGACTTCTCTAGGAGCATCTCCTGCGAGAAATCAAGGAAAAACTAAAGGAATTAGAGGAGGATGTGGTGGTGGAATGACAATCTTTATCGAACCCTGAGGTGGTGGATGTTGTGGAAGCATGGGTGCCAGACACAAGTCATACTTGACATTTCTTCTATATTGAGTTCTACTAGATAGGAATGTTAACAAGGACATAATACAAAATGCTCCTGGTCCTTGATGATATAATATTTATAATAAAAGAAATGAATGTCAGGTTGAAAGACACTGAAGCTAGTAGAAATCATAGACATATGAATTGAAATTTAACTTACAATAATAATAATAAATTTATTTTTTTAAATACTACAAAAAATTATTATAATTTAGTTGTCAAAAAACTGATGAAGATAACTTTCTCAATTTACTAGCGAATATATGCTTTGGGCCATTTATCTGTCTCTTTATATATAAGGATATAAGTTCTTAATCTATAATTTCATTTTATCAACCAACTAATTTTATTTTAATTATAATTTCATTAATTAAAAAAATATTATTTATAAAATAAATGAAATAAGTAGAAAAATAAAATAAAGCATGACTAGAGGAATCGACAACTGGGCCAATTTCATACTTGCATTACAAGAGGTCAATTCTGACTGCGACCACTATAATCTCTAGGTGCTTACATATGCTCCTTCTCCATACATGGGTAAGTCAGGGGATTTGAATCACAAATTCTTGGTATATAGCACTTCATTACCACACTTGCCAATTAATTTGCCTCGAAAAACTAAGTGAAAATTATGTATAATAAAAGCAGAAAAACATTTTATTATCTAGAAATCAATATAAAATAGTATTTGTGAAACATTTAACAACCTTCATTATCATGATGATAAATTTATGTATGTTTTTTAATAAATAAAAAATGAAAAAGATAATTAATAAATAAAAATTAAAAAATATATAATTTTAACATAAAAAATAAAAATAAAAACATAAAAATGACATATTGTGTTTTATCATGATATATGTGTCAAATATTGATAAGTTCTTTAGGATAATATAATATAAACAACCCTCCATTGGGGGAGACTATTCTGTGGATGAGGGGGTCTCGGGATCCCCACCCCCAGCCATTTGTTCGCCATGCAATTGGTAAAGCGGGAAGGTGGTGGGAACTCTGCTCGATGTAAGATGGTTATGGAGAATTTTTTGATATCTATTATGCTATGGCCTAGGAATGATTGTGTTCAACTGTGGTGGGCGATGAGAAGGGGTGTTGCGCACTCTTGTGACGGTTATAGTTGCAGTTCATGCCTGCGGTGAAATTCGAATGACCAGGGAGGTGAGGAGTTAATCTTTGAAGTTTACCCTTATGAATGGTATCGTGAGTAAGCATTTGTTTGGGACTCGGGAGAGGAGACAACTGGTGTTTATGCTTCACTGGGTGGTAGGATTCATTTCGCGAATCTACTCCTCCTTTAGTCGGTATCTTTCTTGTAGAGTTTGTGGTGTCACGTGGGTTTGCGAGTGTGGTTAAGGTGTCTCCTCCTAAGTTGGCTCTCTTTGTTAGTGTCTAATTCTCTTCTTGGTAGTTGTGGTGTAGTAGTTGCTCTGGAGATAAGGTGTGGTAGGTTCATCTTTGGCTTCAAGGTGAAAAATTGTTTCATTATGTTAGTGGGGTCCTGGGGCAGCGTAGTTGCTTCTGTCCTTAGCTAGGTGCCCAGGGCCCCTGTGAAGAGTAGCTTGGGTCTTCATTTCGAGAGTCAGGGTCAATTATGACCTCTGTTTGTGTCTGAGGTCCTTGATTGTCTTGGGTTCATGGTTGGGCGGGTTCTGGGTTGCAACTGGGAGTCTGTCCCCATGGCTCATGAAGTTCAGTCCACTAGTGGGGTTGGATTCCAATGGTTTGGGAGGATCTCGGTGTTGTTCTATGGCATTTGTAGTGTTACTGTTGAGGATCTACATCCACTCTTAGAGTTAGTTTACTCTTGCAGTGTTGGGGAGCTCAGGGGCATCGGGTTCTGGGGTGGTGGATCTAGTATTTTCCCCTTATCATTGTGGTAACTTGCAGTGGGAAATTGGGGTTTTGTCGTATAGTGGTGGTTGGGCAGGTCAGTTGGTCTGGAGTATTTATTTGTCCAAGGAATTCCCATTGTATGTAGGTATGTTGTGGCATAGAGGACGACCCCGAGGAGGACATCATGGGCATCCCATCTCTGATGTGGATGGAGCCTCTTCCTCCAACGAGGAACTCTCATCCAGTCTAGATAGAGAAGAGGAGATAACATAGAACCCTGTACATTCTCCTGGGCGTGTGGTGCAGGCTCCCTCCATTGAATCGGTTACTCCTCAACTGCAAGGAATCCAGGCCAACCTAGATCTCCTTTATGATAATAGGTACAAGGATCACAACAAAATGGTGGCATACTGGAATGACATTCAATTCTCTCAATATGAAATTCTGGAACAACTGGAGAATGTTCGCAGAAGCCAACGATAAACAAATGAACGCTTGCAAGAGCTAGAGGCCTGTTTTGAACACATAGACTTCCATATGGGTCAACTAGTCGCAGTAAACATGCAGCATCCACATCTACCACCTTGAAATGCCTTTGATAGGTTGTTTTCTTATTTTGTTAGTTTTTTGGTTAATATGGCTTAGAAGCCCTCTGGAAATAAGATGTAAATTGCTAAATCTATTGCTCTATATTCCAGCCCTCCTTGCCAACAAATCTGATTGGAATGAGGTAGGACGAGTTGATCAAACTATGTATATATTTATTTTCAACATGGTAATATATTTGAATAATTTAATCGACAAAAAAAAATCTAATATAAACAATATTTATTAAACACTTAACCAATGTACTAAAATCATTTCAATTTTTTTTAATAAGCGAAAATTTAAAATTATATATTACTTTATCATTAAAAAATATTTATTATATAAATATAAAAATAATATGTATATATTTTATAATAAATTTTCCAAACTAATATCATATTTTATCCTAAACTAATAATTTTTTAATGTATTAATGAAGTTGATATACCTACATTGCTTAATAGAATGGTATTAAAAGTTGATATAATTACATTCCTTACTCTACAACCCTGTGTAATATTTGCCTTTAATTGATATTTATAATTATCAACATAAATTATATCTATATTTATATAAGTTTTGAAGGATTACATCGTCATCATGTCCAATATATCACCTCGATCGAGGCAGGGAATTGAACCAACGACTTTACATCAAGAGATGCCTTAACGAAATACTCGATCACCATCTATCCAAAATCCAATAGACTAAATTATATATATATATAATTTAAATAGATAAATTTAACTATATATTTATTCAATTTAAATAAATAAATTTAATTATATATATATATATTTTATTAATACAAATAATAAACAATAAATATATTAATATTTATGTAAATAACTATAAATTTATTAAATTTATATTAATTATATAAATCAAATAAAAAAATGTTTTAATTAATAAATTTATATTTATGAGGTTTTAGATTAATGATTAATAAATATTTTATAAACTTATTCTTTATAACAAACATTCTATCCAAATTCCTATAAATATTAACTCAAAAAAAAATCTTTTATTCTCTTCCACACACACATATATATAAATATAATAAAAAAACCTTATATTCTCTCATATATATATATATTACCAAAACAAAACAAGGGAGGCTGCGAGGCAGCAAGTCCCTGCATTAAGTTCAGCCTGCATAATACGTGATGTGTTACAGTAAGACGAGCTTAGTCATAGCTATCATGGGAATACAAGTTACATGGGCTGTTCAAGCTCTTAGTTCAAGCTAATCGTAATAGCTTACAACAATTCTATGAAGCAGTATTGATCAAGCTCTTTCATTACCAATACTTACACGGGTACTAGTAATATGCATAATCCGTATGTGTTTCTTATTTATATAATGTGTAGAGCTTATAACTCACATAACAGAACACCTTATACTAGTAGTGCTTAGTTAATACGAGTGTTTAAGCTAATGTATTTTGCGTAATCAATGATGTGTACATTATAGAAGCTTGTAATGATGCGCTTACTAATAATATCCAGATCAATTGACCATTGTTACTAAATCAATTATGGGCCACAGTTGTTACTAAGTCAACTATGACGTAAGTAGTTTGAATGGTTAACTCTGCATAAATTTATTTTTTCCACATATATTTGGACATACTATGTTGAGCGAACTTCATTTGATTTGCCATATTGTACTGTTCTGAATAAAGTAAAAAAAATTGTTTACAAAACCTAAGCTAGGAAGAAATTTTCCCGATGCAGTGACAAAATAATCCTTGTTAAAAGTAATAACATTAGAGTCAATGTATAACAATCACCTAGGAAAAGTACTTACATACTTGAAAAGAAGTTTAAAAGATTCTAAGTCGCCCATGTCTCTATAATCTACAAGTGAAGCAATCAACCGATGAATAAACTTCTTCTCTACCCCCAGTAGCTTATTGCAACATGAGCAGACTGACTTGGCCGTCTAATACACGGAGGCAGAATAGCCGCCCATAACATTATAATTCCTTGGCACAATCGCCCCATGAATGTTTCCATAATAAGTTCCAAAAAATGCAGGAGATCTAGTGGAGTAAGTTGCTCCCCGCAGATTTGAAGTAGTTCTCAGCAAAAAAGAGTAGACGGTGCGAGCTAAAGCACGGAGCTGCGTAAGCATCAAGGGTATGTTCCTGCAAGAGGGAAGGAATAACACTGACAACGACAGGAGGCCTAAAGCACCCAACATATCACAGAGTATATTGCAGTACTCCAAATATATATACGCGACAGGAGAAACAAATGCGAAACAAATTAACAATACAACTCTGTTACTGAAAAGCTAAAGTGCTGAAATTGGAAAGCTGAGATAGCCAATAGCCACTATGCAACACAAAACTGAACTCTAAAATCAGTAGTCGGCACCCTCACTGCACTGGTTTCTTCACCAAGAAGGCCGTACCTTTATAATTCCTGAACTGAGCAAAACATGTGACATCTATCTCTTCCTTTCAAACATCGAAACCCGTTTTATTTTTAACATTATTTACGTAACCAACCTAACCACTCCTACCATGTATTCCTTGGGATTCAGCTTAGCCTTTCATGTAGGACCACGCAGAAAAGCCAAACCACTGACCGAGATCCCAAAACAATAATATAGCCATTGGAAATATCATCGTTGACTATATAACAGTGAAACAAAGTTAAGTGCATGAACGACGGTAAAAACAAGGCTGCGCTATTGTATCGCGATAAAATAAGCCCATTATCATACCTAACCATGTGCGATAACTCACCTTATTTTCATTTCTTGATAAATTTCGTGATTGGATTCTATCGGTCAAAGTAATAATATTATAACAGCCAGGTACAGCAATAGGTTTTCACGGGCCGATGAAACTACGCTCGCAGCCGCTCATAACGGTGAGTATGTTTCTGCTGAATTTATTCCTTTTACCACAGAAAAGGATGAAATGCGTAACAAATACCCATAAGATATATTCATGCTAATTATGTAATACTTTTAGCAAAATATTTAATAGTACTGTATAAAAATTTATAGTGTATAAACTATAATTTAAGCGTTTTTTTGGGGTTAAGATCGCAACTGAAGATTTCAACGATACTTCGCGTGAGGTGTAACTTTCACGATGAGGCGACATGTTACACAGGAGACATGTGATCGACATGCATGCAGCAACGTGTTTGTACGCAGCAACGTGTTTGTACGGAACGTGGGAAACAAGGCCAAGTAAGGGATGAACGATTTTGAAAATTGATCTATGAAGGAGGGTCAACCATGGCTCTCCAGAGCCGCAACACACTACCAGAACCACCATGGCTCTCCAAATCTGCAACACTTGTGCCAGAAACATGGCTCTCCAGACCTGCAAAACACTGCCAGAACCATGCTACAAATAATAAGAATCTAGTCTTACTGTTTACTCAGGGTTTTCGTGTACTTAGGAGGAAGGGTATAAATGGCCAGGCTACCAGTGCGGCTAGCGGCTTATTGGTGACCACTTGCAGGTGTAATCCTCAAGCACAGAAAGGAAACTGATATCTCAGTTAATTCGTTAGGGTTTTTAAAATTCCTTACGTTTGAAAACAATGGTAATCGATTTTCTTGGCTTCGTTACAGGCGGGTTTCACATAGCTGTTCACTTCACGCTATTGCTGCTCGACTTCTCCGGAATTTTTTACTCACCAAGCTGGAGTTCCTAGCCTTCACAGACCCAGGTTCCAACTGCGTATTTTTCTGTTCCTAGCTATGATTTCGGGTTATGGATGTTGGTTAGGGTGGATGCCTTTGGGTCTGTAAGAAATGAATGTAATTTGATATGGATTGGCGGTACTTTATAGGATGTCCAATGGAAATCTTGTTGTGCTAAAAATGCAATCAGAAATCAAAGTATTTATTGTGGTTAATTGCAGACAAACAGTTTCCTATTTATACAGCGCTGTAGAGTCTAGACTCTAGTATTTATTCTGAACTAATCTAATATCTCTTCTGAAACTAAGTCATAAATATCATAAAAAAGGAAAACATTAACAGACTCTGCTTTTTAGCTGAACGTTATAGAGAATCATGATCTAGGCTTACCTTAATTAATGTAGTATTTATTCTGAACTAATCTAATATCTCTTCTGAAACTAAATCATAAATATCATAAAAAAGGAAAACATTAACAGACTCTGCTTTTTAGCTGAACATTATACTTAGATTCAGTAGAATTTGCATTATCCTTAGCTTCAGTAGAATTCACATTATCCTTCGCTTCAGTAGAATTCACATTATCCTTGGATTCGGTAGAATTTGCTTTGCTCATTTCTGTCGAATAAGAATTGGCAGTGGAGCTGAACAGAGGTATTAAGAAAAATACACAATCAGATACCAAAGTAAATTTTATTTATATTAAGACATCTCACAGCTGACTCATTTGCTACGGTGGGCTATAATTACAAGGGAATGTGCCCTTCATAATAATGTCAATAAAAGGATTTCTATTTGCATAACTAGATGCATATACAGTCCTAAGGACAGCTCAGTTGGTTCAACCATTTCTGCTAAAATGCAATGCTAAGGGAGGCCCCACCAAGTCCTTCAGGATTACCAGCCATTAGTACAGCTGGTGGTTAATACTGCCCTTCATCCAGAAAACCAAGAAGAGGGGGGGAATCCATAGGGCACTGGCAAGATACCAACTTCCTCACTTGGATGCGTAATATGCAGGCAAGTGAGGAGAACTTCTATCTCCAGAAAAAAATTAATGTATAGAAATATGTGATGATAAATAGTAGTTATTTTGAAAGTTGTAAACCTGGGAACTGTGCATCCATTCTCCTTGGAATATTCAGGTGGTAAGCTAGCAGCAACCAACTGTACAAAATATAAATGTAAGAACCTTTGAACAAATAATTGAAAGTAAATTACTTAGCAGATAGAAACTGATGGAGAATCTGAGAGAGATCATACCTGTTCAGCCTGCATAGCTTCTTGGAAGCTACACAGTGCTTCAAAGGCAAAAGATCGTCTTGGTTTTATCTTTGGCACAAACGCTGCATTGGAAAAAAACAAATTAATCACGTCACAGATCTCAATTCCTGGCTTCAATCAGAAAGAGACAAAATAAGCATGGCTGACTCCTATTCCGGATATATGCTTTCAGTTCCGCACCAAATCGTAGCAAAGCGCAGATGCGGTAGCCATTTTTGAAAGCTGCTGTGAAATAACACAGGTAAAATAGCAACCCCGCGTTAAGCATTGATTGTTATGGGTGAACATATGAAAGCATTATGCAAAAATATAGTAAAAGAATCAATCTTCTTACCTGATTATAGTATGTCAAAGAATTAATAGCTCACAAGCGTTCCATGGTTCTCAGCTGCTGTTGTTGGTTGATGAATGAATACTTGGCTTGCCTTACAGGAAGATCTATGCATAAGCCATGGCTGATGATTAAAAAGATGGAGAAGGTGATGGTTTCTCCTATGGTGGAATCGATGAGGGCTATGCGGCCGTGAAATAACACAGGTAAAATAGCAACCCCACGTTAAGCATTGATTGTTATGGGTGAACATATGAAAGCAAAACAGAATATCGTGTATTGATCTGTGAAACATGAGTACAATATGTAAAAATATAGTAAAAGAATCAATCTTCTTACCTGGTTATAGTATGTCTAAAAATTAATAGCTCACAAGTGTTCCATGGTTCTCAGCTGTTGTTGTTGGTTGATCAATGAATGCTTGGCTTTCCTGACAAGAAGCCTTACCTGACGTCTGCCATTTCTCGATCTCAATAAACACTTCTTGTTCTAACCTCTTGTTCTAACCTACAGGTAAGGTATCAAGGCGGTGCCTAAAATACACTACAAGGCGGTGCCTAAAATACACTGCACTATACCTGGGTGGGAACTCCTGGCAGAACACCTGCACCACCTTGCATCGACACGTACACCACCTCATGCACAACAGCTGCCAACCTGCAAACAAACCTGGTATAGCCAACCTGCAAACAAACCTGCAAACAAATGTTAGCGAACTAATGCTAACATACCTGTAACATTAATATGAATACGTCGACCGCCACAGATAATAAACACGGTAAAGGTAAATAAACCTATGGTCCAGCCTCTTCCGCCTCGGGAAGAGGCCAAATAAGAAGGCAAACCCGGTCACTTTCAAAAACTTTGGTTATCACGACAATGGTAAACACAGCGACATTCGAAAACTTTGGTCACCCTGCCATAATCCGCTTAAATTCGCCCCGAATTAATGCTATAGCATCGCAGATGGATTACTATAGTCCCTGGCCATTGCCAGATGACACGGACTAATAATAAGACAAATACTTATATATTATTAAACCCCCAATTTAATTTTAATTCCATTTTTTCATTTTTCACATTTTTCACGTTGCCATGGTTTGAGGACTTATGTTTCTTCATTTTTCACACATTACTTCATATATTGTTAAATCCCTTGCTTAACCTTTGATTCCATTTTTTTATTATTCATGGTGATATGGTTTGGTACTTAACGATTTCATTTTTTTGGGTTCATGGTGCTATGGTTTGAAGACTTATGCTCTTCTATTTTTCACATGAGTTTAATGATTTTTATATTCTCGATGTTATTAATTTCATTGATTTGGAAATGTAATAATTGGGTATATCACTTTTCCACAGATTTTAAGCTTTCGATTCTAAGTGTGTTTTATTAATGGTCAAATCATCCAAATATTTTGAAAGCCATTTAAGATTTATACTTGAAAATCACTTGCAATTTTAATCATTTATAAAATACTATGATGGGTGGTATTACATGTGAATTGGGTAAGAGATTATGTAAATCTATCTTGATTAAATTTGCTTGATTTTCTGTGAACTTTTCAAATTTTTAATTTTATTAGGTTATATTTCTAATTTATAAATTTGTTTAATGACGTTTTATAATTTATTTTTGAAGTAATAATTATAGATTGATATCATTTTTCTTTTACAAAACACTCCTCCATGGGCTATGCTTAGTATTTTTTTGGTCCAGTATTGTAAATGTTTGATGTTAAATGATTTATAATTTATTGCACAGCAAAAGTAAAGTCCTTATACAATGCATGGTAGGTGAAATCTTTGGGTGAGGATGAAATGTGTGGCTACCACAAAAAAAGAAGAAGAAGTAAGTAACACAAAAATAACATGTGAGCACCCACCTTCTCATCCACCTTATCTGCATTTCCAATATTAAATTGATTTAATTTGCTCTTAATCTCATCACTTTCCTTAGTAACTTATGTGAAAATTGAGTCTATCACCTCGAAAGAAATATGAGATGCTTTTATGTATTCAAGAACTTGAGTGGATTTGGGGGCATTTTTGACCTCTCACCATTAACCACCAACTGCGACTCAACCAAAAATCATTAGTACATGTATTGTAATAACTTTTTAGATTAGTGCAGGCCTCCTCAGAAACCTTGATGCCCACAACATTTCCCAATTTCATATATGAGAATCCAAAAGCCTTGTGCCCAAATTGAGAAATCTATAGAGCTTCAATTAGGATGATTTCTCTTAAACTTGATAATTGCTTGTGATGTGTGCTTACTTTTTCTTTCTTATTAGCTTCTTCACTTATTATTATGTTATTCTTATTATCAAACAACTACCAAAGTAAGAAGATCAACAATACACAAGAACACATGATATAGGCTGCAAGGCAGAGCCAAAACCTCTCCACTTGAGAGGAAAACCCACGAATCTCTTCTCTTCCTATAGATTCTTCAAATGGCGAATTCCAAGACCTCTAGACCAGGACCAATACCCTTCCAAGACCAATTTCGACCTTCTTGATGATGTGCTTCCATTATCCAAGTCAAACCCAGTCAAATCTCTTCCAGCTGCACAACTTCGACGCCTAGCTACAGAATTTCAGCCTTCACTGTATGTCTGAAATTTTCGGCCCCTACAACAACTATTGCTTCCACACATGTAAGAAAATCTAGGGCTTCCAACACTTCCTTTAACCTTCGCTTGGGTTTCTCCCTCTTCTAGGGCTTGTAGGTGACCTAATACACCGTCCTTCGACCTTCTTTCTACAATTTCCTCAACTTTGACCTTAAAACATCAAAACCCTAGCCTTCCTCGTTTGCACATGAGAGAGAGAGAGATAAATAACCAAAACACATGTCCTTCATCCTTCTTCACTAACCTTCTTCTTTTCCAAGGAGGACGACATGTCCTAATTTTAGGTCGACTTCTTAGCTACCAGGCTGAGTTGGTCTTGGACGGTATTTTGACACTTTAGATACAAAAATATTTTTTTAAAAAGTTACAATGTTCCCGATGGGGTCTTCTTTATATGACAATGACTCTTTTGACTTCTTGACCATAGGACAAACCCTAGAAGAACTCAATGGGTGCTTGAACTCTAAATAAAATGACCTTGAGCATGAAACCCATGCTCCAAAAAACAATAATATTTTTTCTTTCATTTTACAATATAGAAGAATCAAAAGCACATTTCATATTTCTGAGACCAAACCTAGTTACACATTTCAATGCTCCCTCTTAATTAGGGAGGTATTCATAATGGTGCATGGACATTCTCAAATTGAAGAGATCTCATAAGAAGAGTCATATTGGTAAGCCATCTCATAAGCTACCCATTCAACTTATCTCTTTGAATCATACTAACTTGCATTGTCACATAGCAAGGCCTTAACTAACAACTCTATCTCTCCACAAATCAGTGCATAATGCTGGAGAAACTAAAGACTGATAGACACCATCGTCATTGTCTCTCAATGCACATACCCCACTTGTGTAGAAATTATGGTGTAGATTTGCAACTGCTTATGAAATTTTAATCAAAATCACAAGACACAAACCTACTCTACTGCCCTACAGAATTCAATTCACAATTTAGAACATCAATCACAAACATGCAATGAGAAATAATACACATGCATACAATATTTTTCTAGGGGAAGGAAATTTGCTAAAAACCCCTTCGCCTGCTTGCATGAATCTGATGAATAGAGATGTGTTACAATTGCTTTGTTCAATTGATCATAACCTGCAAGTGAATAACCTATCTCTCTGCTCACTAAGAATTTCTGACCCAGACTTAGTCAATTTATGCCTTTCCTTGAGCTCCTATTTCCTTGCGAAATTCCTGAGGAAATTAGGCCCCTACTATTTAGGAATTTCCTCCAAAATGATTGCGCGATTCCCAAGGTTGATCATCTAACCAATACAATGAACTATACACTCAATCTAGTATATAATTAATTGTACAATGCCTTGTAATCTTCACCATAACTAGGGAACTCGAATTATTTTCATGCACTAGCTATGGTTTAATGGACTCCCCGCTCAATCTTCATCTGTGAAGTCACACAACTTCACTCCCTATGTTCGTCTGTACCATAGTCCAAACTAGGTAGTGCCTCTGAGGTATCGTAAAACATGCTTAGCTTCCTTCCAAAATAATTTGGTTGGCCTAACCATAGCTTGGCTCAACTAGTTGATTGCATAACACATATCTGGTCATGTGTTCACAAGATACATCAGTGAACCCACTAGTTGCCAATAAATTACAGCATCCACTTCCTCACCTGAAGTGTCATCCTCCTTCCTCCAGTTGGTTGCTAGCAGTGTCTTCATGGGTTTACAACTATCCACGCGGAACTTATGTAGTATCTCATTTTCATACTTTCCTTGAGAGACAAACAGTTCCCCATTGCCTTGCCATACTTCCAACCCAAGGAAGTAGTGCATGAGACCCATGTCTTTCATTTCAAATTTCCTTGCAAGATCTAACTTAGCTGCTCATCACCAGTTAAAATCAAATCATAAATATATAAGGCAATAATAAGCAATTTACCTTCTACCAAGATATGATAGAGGTTTGCATCCGCTTCACTTTTGGTGAAGCCCAAACCGGTGAGATAGCTAATGGTCCTGGTGTATCAAGCACATGGTACTTGTTTGAGACCATACAATGCTTGCTTAAGTATGCACACATGAGACTCTCGATCAAACGTCTCAAAACCTTATGGTTGCTCAATGTACACCTCCTCCTCAATAAATCCATTGAGGAATGTTGTTTTTACATCCATCCGGTGGAACTTCCACCCCATCTGCGCATCCAAAGAAATAATTGATCTAATGGATGAGTACCTTGCTATAGGAGCAAAGGTATCCTCATATTCAATTCCCTCAACTTGAGAGTATCCCTTGGCCACAAATCTGGCCTTATACTTCTCTATGCTTCTATCTCTTGCTTGCTTCACCTTAAATATCCATCTCGAACCCACAATTGATTTATCTGTTTGTCTTGGGACCACTTACCAAACATTGTACTTTACAATGAATTTATATTCCTCCACCATTGCATCAACCCATATAGGTTTCTCTACTACGTCCGCAAAAGAGGATGACTCAGTCTCTATAAGATCAATCATTAGAGCCATGTAGCTAGTGTACTGATCACGTGACCTTCTCTATTTGTGAAAATTTGAATGAGCTCCCACATTCTCCCTCGCATCCTGCACAAGTCTATTAGCTTCCCTGGTTCTTTTCCTGCTTCTATGGATGGTTTTTCTTAAGTGGATGTCTCCACTTTCTGCTCCTCAACTTGTGGCTACTCCACAACTTCTTGAGGCTCCTCCTTTGGAGCTAAATGCTTCTCTTTTGGTGGGATCTGAAGCTCCCACTCAAGTGAGCACCACATGGATTTATCCTCATCAAACTTTACATCCCTTCGCACGATTATCATTGTGAGGGATGGAAAGTACACTTAGTCATTGTGGGGAGTTTCTATGTAACCCAAAAATAACCCAAATTTTGTCGGCTCAAGCTTCTTCCTTGATTCTTTGGAGACATGGCATTATATAGAGGCTCCAAAAGTATTGAAGTATGAAACATTTGACTTTCTCCTTAAGAAGGCCTCCTCTGGTGTAATCATGCCCAAAATCTGATGAGGACTAGCATTCTACAAATAGACTATTATGTTGCATGCTTCAGCCCACAAATGCAGAGGTAGGCCTTGGTCACGCAAGATCGCCTTTGCTGCTCCCACAATGCTATGGTTCTTTCTCTCAGCTACCACATTTTGTTGTGGGTTGTGGGATGCTGTAAACTCTCATCGAATGCCTTCTTTCACATAATTTTTTTTAAATTAATTCGACATGTACTCACCTCCATTATTGCTCCTGAGAGCCTTCACCTTCTTGTTGGTTTCTTTCTCAACCAGTACCTTGAATTCTACGAACTTGGAGAATGTCTCATCTTTCTTCCACATGAAGAAGATACACCACTTTCATGGGAAGTCATCAATAAAAATGACAAAATATTTGTGTCTGGTAGTGGAGTTTGTCAAGAAAGGTCCACAGACATCATAGTGGATCCTTTCCAAGACTGCATGTGATTTTTTGTCATGATCATGGAATGTGGATTTTATGTACTTCCCCAAGGTACATCCTTTGCATACATCCTGCTGCTTAAGTGCTCCTTTTGGGAGGCCAATGGTTATTTTTTGCTTAATCGTCAAGGCGTCATGATGCAAATGTCCAAGTCTTCTATGCCAAAGTTCACCGACATCATGTCCCTACACTTCTCTACCTTAGTGCTTAATGCAATAGAGTATTCCACATCTAGCTTATACATGTTCTTCACATGAATCCCGATCTTCTTCACTTGTCCCATGGCTATGTGTCTCAGGAATGATTTTCCTTTGCTGAAGATCAGATCATAACCACGATATTCAAAAATTGCAACAAAGATGAGAATTTTCTTTAGGCCCGGAATGAACATGACATCCTTGAGTCTGAGAGGGGAGCCCGAATCCCTATGAAAGGTAACTGTACCAACCCCAGTTGCGCTGTACCTTCTGTCATCCCCCACCTCAATGTGCATCTGCAATTATTTCTCCTCCAGGTCAACGAAAAACACTCTACACCCTGTCATGTGGAACAATTCACCTTAGTCCAAGTACGACACACTCCCCATCACTGAGCTGGCCATGCATGTGATAAGGGTAAATTCAAGCTCGAACTGTGAAGCCAAGGCTTCACCTGCTGCTCCTCCTGAGGTATTCTTGCTTGCATTTTTGTGTGGATACTTCATGGCATAGTGCCTGAATCATGACAATGGAAGCATTTAATTTTGGACAAATCTTTGTTCTTCCCCCTTGGCTAGATTTTGGTTTGGTTTGATATTTCTTCCCTTTTACTTACATTCCCTTTCCAACCAATGCAATTTTTTCTTCATCCTCACCCTTGGATGAAGTTCCTTGTCTGGTGTTTTGCCTTATTTCCTCCTATACCAAATCAGACCATAAGCATTCCCCATTTAGTAATTTCACCCTCCCATTCATCGAATCTTAGTACCTATCCCAACTTTTGGGAAGGCCTAGAAGGGCTAGGCTTACCAAATCATCATATGAAACAGTGACACCAACTCCTGCAAGCTCATTAAGAACTTGTGTGAATATGCTCAGATGATGCAGGATAATGTAATTCTTCTGCATCTTGATATTTCTAAGTTTATCCTTGAGTGCCAACTTCCTATGGTAACTACTATTCTAGAACATATTTGTCAGTTCCTGTCACATTTCATAAGGAGGTTATTTCCCATGGATATTGGTGACATTGTGGTCTCATACTCCCTCCAATATTATTCTCCTTGCCTTGGCTACATCTTTCTTCCATTGAGAAAGATTCTTGGCATCAAATGCTTGTGGTTTTACAACATTTGTCTTGATGTATTCTAGCAATCCATTGTCATCCAATATCGCCTCCATGCAATCCTTCCATGTGATGAAATTAGAGGTGCCTTCCAAGTCGCACTCTAGCCTCAACTCGTTGAAGGTCATCTTCTTAGCTCTAAAGATATCCTGCTACACTAAAATACAATTTTGGACCTCTTGAGAAACAAATTCGAAATTCCTACTCTAATGTGAATCCTGCTCTGATACCATGTAGAAATTTTGGTGTAGATTTGCAAATGGTCATGAAATTTTAGTCAAAATCACAAGACACAAATCTACTCTACTTCTCTACGGAATTCAATTCACAATTTAGAACATCAATTAAAAACATGCAATGAGAAATAAAAAACAATAATTTTCCAGGGGAAATCAATTTGCTAAAAACTCCTTTGCTTGCTAGCATTAGTCTAATGAATAGAGAGTATTACAATTGCTTTTCTCAACTGAGCATAATCTGCAAGTGAATAACCTATCTCTCTACTCACTAAGAAGCTCTAACCCAAACTTAGTCAACATCTACCTCTGCTTGAGCCCTTATTTCCTTGTGCAACCTTGAGGAAACCAGGCCCTTATTATTTAGGAATTTCCTCCAAAATGATTGCATAATTCCCAAGGTTGATCATCTGACCAATATAATGAACTATACAATCAATCTAGTATATAACTAATTGTACACTGCCTTGGAATCTTCACCATAACTGGGGAACTCGAATTATCTACATGCACTAGCTATTTTGGGTTGATTGATCAGTTAACTGGATAACCACTTAGATCGACTGAAGTCCCACTGCACAACTGACCTTGCACTAGTTCCTCCAATAGTTGGAATTAGTTTAACTGAAAACAATTTGAGATAACTAACCTTGATTGCTACAAATTAGCAATCAGACATGCATAACTGAAATCTAACTCCTCCAAATCGAATTTATTGAGTAAACTGGGTGACACAAGCCATGTCACACAATTTAACTACATCCAAGTTATCTGCTGATGTGGAAATTTGATTTTTCTCAATTTAATCAAAGGCAAAATCAAATTGAGAATTTCTTGTTGCATTTTTCAACAACTAGGGTGTTCACATGGTATCCTTTTAGGAAAATTCCTATCTTGGAATAACACATCCTTAAGGAATTTCCTCTTCTACTACTCTTATCTTGGATGCCCTACCTCATCCTTAAAGAGTATTAGAAAGTAGATGCTTACTCAATCCTCCATTCTTTCTTCACAAAGTGAAGACAAGAATGATGTGTCTATCTCTCCTCTAAACCAGGGATGGCATATCAACCAATCTGATCCAATCTTGTCTCTCAAATACACAATCTTCTTATTAGGAATAATTTTTTTCAAGATGTCAGCTACCTGCTCATCGGTGGAGATATACTGTAGCTGCAACACTCCATCTTGCACCAGTTTTCATATGTAGTGATACTTGTTGTTTATGTTCTTTGTCTTTCCATGGAACACTAGGTCTTCAGAAAACCTTATAAAACGGGCGTTGTCACAATGTATCTTTGTAGGGTCCATCATTCCTTCAAACAAGTCGAACAACAACTTCCTCAACTAGACAACTTCTCTGCCTACTTCATAGGCTACAATATATTCAACCTCAACACTACTCAAAGCAACTGATTCTTGCTTTCTACTCATCCAGGATATCGTGGAGGATCCAAAACTAAAACATCCTCCAGTAATGCTACTCCCATCCTTTTCACTACCTCCCTAATTGAAATTTGTATATCCAATCAAGTGGACATAATTCCTTTTATCATACTTCAGGTAGTAGTCCATTGTTCCTTAAAGATATCTCAATATATGCCTGGCTTCTATCCAATGATTATGCTTGGGCTCTACCTGAAACTAACTAAGAATATTAACTGCAAAATAAATGTTTGGTTGAGTATTTACCAAATACATCAGTAAGCCAACCAATTTTCTATACCTTGTCAGATCCACCGGGCTTGATTCAAAACTTCTTAAACTCTTCAAATTCGTGACTGTAAGGGTTGTCATAGGTTTACAATCCATCATGTTGTTGGGAACGAGTTCCCCCAAGAGCAGTTTTGGGGCTTAAAACCCATGTTTTGGAATAATTTTGTAATAAAGTTGTAAAGTCTCTGCATTTTGTGGTCGCGAAGCGCAAAGGTGTCAAGAGTTATAAAGGGTTGTCTGCCCTTATTTTGTAAAGTGTCAAGTTGGCTGTAAAGATCCACCCATGGTCCGCGGACCATGGGATTGTATAAAAAGGAGCTAAGTAAGTAAGCTCTAAGTAGTTAAGTAAGGAAGAAAGTAGTGAAGTAGAGTGGAGAAGTCTAAGTGTTCTCGGGTCTTAGCATAGGTAGAGGCTTTGCAGCTGAGTGCGCAGAGGCCTAGGGTGGAAGTCCACAGCTGAGTGCATGGACCCCTGGATAACTAACATCATCATCATCAATCTCATAACTTTAAAAATAGTTGGTCATTTTTTTGGTATATTTTTGAGCTGTGTAAGTGCCAGTACCTTCAAAAGAAGGGATTTTACTTTGATAGTCTTGAGGCATAGCCCCTGGATTTGCAGGTAAGTTTAGGGGAGTATATCGGTTTGCCATGGTTGCAGAAATAGATGTGACAACTAGAGGAGCAGGGATAATAGTGGGAATGTGTGTTGTAGATGGAGGAGTGGAAAGGGTAGCTTGAGGTGCTGATGGTGAACTTGGAGAAGCTGTAGTAATCAAAGAAAGGTTTGGTGTTCTCTCAGAGGTAAGCTCAGATTGAATGGAGTTCTGCAAATGTTTGTCAAGGTGTGAACTAGGAGAATTTTCTTGGCTCTCTTGTCTTCTAAGAATCCTAGGGATCAGATTAGGATTTTCAAACACAGGTGGTGGATTAGGATCAGGATTTGATCTAGTGTAATGAATCTTTTCTGAAGCCAGTTTCTAGGAGTGTTTTTTGTTTTTTCTTGAAATAGTTTAGAATATACAACATTAATAGTATTTTCTTTAAGAGTTTTTTAGGTGTGGGAGTTTTGAACTTTCCTAAAGACTTTATTAAAAAAGGAACTGATCAAGTATTTGATACCAATTGTTCAGTCCATAAGCTAGACCAGAGATAGACTGAAGCAACATTCATTTACTTCTACAATTGCAAAGCAAGAGAATTTCAAAGGCTACCTAGCTAACTTCAGGCTCCGTCTGTAGCTTATACAAAAAACAACAGCAACAAACCATTATTCAGGTCCCCAGTGGAGTCGCCAATGATGTTATCACTCAGGTTTTCCCCAAAGTTGTAAGAAAGGGAATACTGCCGAGGTAACCATAGACCAATCTTTTAGATACAGAATCTAGCCAATCTGTATCCAGAGAGGGCTCTCTCTTTATGATTTAGCTTTGTTTTTTAAAGGTATTAGGCCAGTTATGATGTTCAAGGGTTTTGTTTGAGTTTGGGTTTGGGTGGTGAGATTCAATAAAACAGAGATGTAAAACAGAATAGTTCAGTCCATTGGGCATGATGAAGTCAAAGAAGATGGCTTTTCGGATTTGGTTTCTTAATAGAGGATGGTTTCACAGAGCAAGGTAGTCAAACAGGGAACCAATGGAGACTTGAAACAGATGGAATGGGCTCAAATGGGTGAAGGGCAGTTAATAATCCTTCAACATATTGAAAGAGGGAAGATGGATGATTACTGATAAAGAGCAGTTAAGAATTCTTTAACAAATAATCAACATGAAAGGATCAGGAAACAGGAGAAATTAAGAATTCACTGTTTATTCTAAGTCTGAAGAAAACATAGAGAACAATAAAGATTGAAAACAGAGTGCAATCAAGCAAATTCTGAATTAACCATTTTCTTTATCATTCAGATTATGAAACACAGATGATATAATGAACAAGAAAACTGTAAAACACAAGATATATGGGACTTATTGATCCGGAGGTTGATTCAAGAATTCTGTGACAAGTCCTCTGCTTCAATTCTTCATCCAGTAGGCCAAACAACAGTTTGATTTCCAACAGCTCTTTATTCCAAAATATTTGAGTTACAACAAAGTCTAGAAAATCTACACACACCACACACCACCCCAATACTCCAAAGGAGGGGGTATTTATACAACAAAGTATGTACAACCTATATCTCATAACAACTGTGAGATAATATATATGTTTTAACCTAAAATCATTTACAAGAAAAATAGAAACAACTAACTCATGTAGTGCTGGAGGCAGGCCTTTAGGGTTCGGCTTGCAGCTGTCTTCTGTAGTAGCTCTGCACTGATTGCTTGTATTAACTGATGCATTAATTCTGATGTGCTGCTCTTTACTTTTGCTCTGCTACTTTTAATTCTGCTCTGATACACTTTAATGCTTGTCTGATACTCTTTGACTTGTTTTGATGCTCTTTAATGCTGATCTGATTTGTCTTAAATTTTGATCTAATATTTCTTTAATGCTGAACTGATACACTTTAACTTGTCTTCCACTGGCAATTTATGTCTCTGAAGGCCCACTGGTTAGGGTGGCGAATATCCCTATATATCTTTACTTCTTTCTTCTGCGAGCTCGGAAGTCCCTCTGTTTGGTTTGAACTGTATTTAGAGAGGAAGGCTCCTCCATGCAGGTTGAATGGCTAGCCATGGAGCTCATTGATGGAGTCCTTTCTGGTCGGAAGACATGGAAATGTGACCTCAGTGGTTTTCATGCCCTAGAGCGCGATACACAGAGAAATACAACAAAAATGACCTTTTTTAGTTTTATTGGACAAAATTAATCTTGGCAGGGATTTTGGATTTAATGGGCGAATGACGTAAGCAGAAGTACGGATGATGTCAGTGGGAGCACGGGGCGGATGACGTGGCGGGTGACGTGGAGGTGACGTCAGCAGAGGACAGCTGACGTTAGCGGGAGCGGTGGTAAGTGGTTTCACTCGCACCGCTTTTGGGGCTGGGCGGTTTCGGGCGGAGGGCGAGCGATCACGTTGGATGAGTGACGCATGTCCTTGGTACGGCGGCAAAACCGCTGGTTCCCCGCGCGTTAATGTTCGGCGATGGAGGGAGTCACGAAATGATTAACAACCGTTGGATGGTCAAGCCCAGATTGGACGGCGGGCGCTGTATGGAGATAGCGTGAGTTTAACACTGCGGGCCGGGTGTATTTAAATTGTTTTTAATGGTAGTGGGGCTGCTTTGATTGGTCTGCGGGGTGTTGAGCCCCGAACTTGCATCTTCCCTCTACACCTTTCTAACCTTTTTTCCATTTACCTGGACCTCCTAAGCTATCAAATCATTGCATATTAGTTTAAAAAGAGCATATAAAGTGGTTTCCTAACTATGTTTTGTGTCTGTTGTTTGAATTAGATTTTTGCTCATTCAACTGCGAAATCTTGTCACTTTCCGCAGCCAGTTCAACTTTTCGCAGCCTTTTTGTTAAAGTCAATGTTACAGGTGTCTTCAGGCAAATCCAGCCACATGGGCAAGTTGCAAATGACGTGGACATGGACCGAGTCCTATTGGCTCAGTCGAATCCATCAAAGAAGGCCGTGGTCAAATATAGTCAAGCGGTGGTCAACCTAAGAGTCCTACGGTGACAGAACTCTGTTTTTCACCACGTGAAGACTTGCGTGGCCGTTCCTAAATCTCGGGGGACGTGTTAACACCTCTGGACTGCTCCATGAACCGAATCCAACAGCCACCCTCCTTAGATTTAATCTTCACGGCTGCCATAATGCTAGATTCCTGGACATGGTTGTTCACGTGTCTTTTATCAGCGCAGATTTTAGGAAAGTAGTTATGTCATCCTCTGTTATAAATAAAGCGTTCTCATACGCATAATAGCTAACTCTTTGGGAATGTAATTTTGACTGTTAACGAGCCCACTGTGCCGTGACTTTATTTCTGTGTTATGACTGCATTTTAATACATGAGAAGACTCTGTTTATAAGCTCAATTCGTGGTTGATTGCTGACTGCCCGAGGTTGTGCAGAGGGACCCTGTACACACCGAGATTTTGTTAATTGCTGTATAGTTTCATGCTTTATTTCTTTACGTTCCTTATGCCATAATCATTTACTTGTATATATTGCACTGCTTACGGTACTCACGTTGATTGCTGTCCATAGTTTTTTATGCTTTCTAATGCTGTTAACTGATCAATGTCTTTGTTTCAGATTACAATAGGCAGCTCGGGAATTTGCACATAGCTTTATAATGACTAATGACATGGAATTATTCTTGTCCTTCTGCTGATTTATTTTCTTAGTTTTTAGTTCCAACACTGTTTTATTTATTTCAGTTTTGCTCATTTACTCTTCTGCAAGATAGATATTAAATTACTCATGTCATTTTCAGTTACCTCCGAAAGCCAGAGCGAGACGAATGGTGAGGGATTGAAGTATGAGTGCGTAGTTTGATATTAGTTTATTTTTCTGCAAGTAGTTATTGAATTGCTCATGTCATTTTCAGTTACCTCCGAAAGCCAAAGCGAGACGAATGGTGAGGGATTGAAGTATGAGTGTGTAGTTTAATATTAGTTTTGTTTTCTGCAAATTAGATGTCAGATTGCTCAAGTTGTTTATGATTACCTCCGAAAGCCAGAGCGAGACGAATGGTGAGGGGTCAGAATATGAGTTGATGTAGTTTGATCTTAGATTTACTTTGCTTGCAATTTTTGGATTTCTTTGAGTTCAGTTTCTTTTATATTTAGACAGCAGCAAGGATACTGGGTTTCATGGTCAATAGCTCACTGTTTATTTAATTAGAATAGTGGCACATTTTCATTCTCTTTTAGGAATTAATTTCATCATTGCAAGTTTTAAAACCTTTTTGCAAGTTTGAAGTTTTGGAGATCATTTTAAAGGACATCATTGCCTTGAACATTTGAATTTCCATCTCACATTAGGGAATCAACAAAGATAAACCCAAAAACAAACTAAAATGCAAAAACGACAAAAAGTAAGAAATCGGTTATCTTGCATATATAGTGCACCTCACTTCAGCAGTTTATGACTCCCGGATTGACAATTAATATAGCAATTTAGGACACTCTAAATTGACCAAACATTTTGGCACTGTTGCTGGGGAAGTGAAACTAGGTAGCCAATTTCTTAAAAAAAAACAACAAAATTTCAAGGAAGGTAAAAATTAATAACTTCTCAAAGTATGCTCTCCTCTTGCACCTAGTGTGATCTGGAGGATCAGAAAAGAGAGTTATTGGTTCAATAATTTCTTGAGTATGCTCTCTTCTTGCACCTAGTGTGACCTGGAAGATCAGAAAGAGAATTATTAGCCCGACTTGAAGAAAAATAAAAAATGACATGCATAGAGCAAGAGATTCTAGGGGAAGGTTTATAGCTAGGGCCAAGAGTTCGATTTTTACAACTCCATCTACTTCAAGGCATAGACAAGATACACCTCCATCATCTCCAACTCACACTCCTAGCCTTAGGATTCCTGGAATTCAAGGGGCAGCAGCTGAATTAGGAGACTCTCCCACACTATCCACCGAATCTGACTTAGGAAAAGAACCTTTCTTTACTTCTACAGGAGAACAAATTGTAATCAAGGAAGTAGAATCACCTGAAGAAGAAGAGGGAGAAATTCCTCCTCGTTCACCATTAGTAGAAGAACTAGAGGACTCTGAAATCTCCGAGGAAACTATCATAACAGAGGAAGTAGTAAACAGATTTGGAGGAGGAGGTAGAGGTAAAGGTAGAGGAGGAGGAAACAATGGAGGAGGTAGAGGTAACAATGGGGGAAATAGGGATGGAGATAACACATTTGGATTTCCTATAGTTGATGAGGAATCTCAATTAACAATGAAAAACATCTCACCATCTGTCCTCCCAAACTTCTATGGGTTGCGAAGTGAGGATCCTGAAACATTTCTATTTGAGTTTGAAGTTGTGTGCCAAACTTATGATTATATGGAAGACTCTCAAAAACTCAAATTGTTTCCTTCAACATTAAAGGGAGCTGCTTTGAAATGGTTCATGGGATTAGTAACTCAATCTATTAGGACTTGGAATGATATGAAACCAACATTTTTGGATAGATACCTGGACTATTGCATGCCCACCAATCATAAGGATGAGGTATTCAAAATGGTGCAAAAAGAAGATGAAAACTTGGAGGATTTACTTGAAAGATTTCAATACAACCTGAAAAGAGCAAAAATGAGTAACTTAGATGAAGAGACCTTGAAAGCCCTTCTATTAAAAGCCATTAGAGATGAATGGATAGATATTTTAAACATGATGGGAAAGGGAGATATTTCTCAACTTCCACTTCATGATATAGCAGAACTATGTGTCCATCTCTCAAGGGGAAAATCTAAAACCAGAAAAGGGCCTAGAGATCCTTCTCTCATTAGAGCAAACAAATCTGCAACTGGATCAGTAAGTAGGGCTGATATTGGCAATATGCTTGATGAGTTGAAAACTGATATTTTAGGGAGCCTTAGTGAACAACTAGACACCCTTAAAATACAAAACAAGAAGAAAGCAGAAGCTGAAGCTTTGGCCATCTTTTGTCCAAAATGTAGGAAGAAACATGCTCTAAGGGAATGCCCCTTGGATGCAAAAGTTGTAGAAACATGTATGATTTGCTCAGAAAGCCATGAGACCAAGGATTGTCCTTCAATTCCTAGACTCAAAGCTGTCTTTCAAGAAGATCCAAATTCAATTGAGTCTCTCTACTTTGTTTCAAGGAGACCTTGGCAGGGGCAACAAAATCAAGGGTTTAACAACCCCATGAACTTTCAACCCCCACCAAATTGGAATCCTTGGCAACAATCTTGGCCCCAACCTCAAAATCCATTTCAATCATGGGTACAAGGTATGAAAAATCCTTATGGGAGATTTGCTCAATTTTATCAATATCCTCCATCTTTTCAAAATCAACAACCTCCACAACTTCCAAATCAGAATCCACAAATTTCATTGCCATTTCCACAACAACAACAACCTTCTCAACAAAATCCAAATTCTCAACTCTTGCTTCCATTCCAGCAAAAGACAAATCAACTACCATCCTAGCCATTGCCAAATCCCAATAATAAAAATCCTCAAAATGCTTACATGGTAGAAGGACAACAATTTCCTACCTATATGATTGTTCCTCTCAATGATGTACAACTCAGATCTGGTAGAGTTTTAGAAAAGCCTTCTATAGATGCTCAAAAGCAAAGTATTTCTGAGGAAGATTCTCTTGAAGCCAATAAAGGTTCTGAAGCATCTCTTCAAAACCCAAGCTCTCAAAAAGAAAAAGAAAAAGAGTCAACCCCCACAACTCCTCTAGTTGAGCAACCTGCATCTTCATCCACACCTCCTTTTCCTAAAAGATTACAAATTGACAAAGGAGTGGAAAAACAAATCTTGTTGCCTGACTATGATTTCCTAGATGAATTAAAGAATGTCTGTATCAAGATTCCCTTGTTACAAGCCATTAGAGAGATTCCTATTCTAGCAAAAAAAATAAAGGAGTTAAGTCTCAAAAGACCAGGAAGAAAACTAAGAGATACAAGAAGAATCCACCTGGTAGGAAAAATTGCAGATATCATGATGGGAAAAATTACCATGCAGAAGTATGTAGATCCCAGTAGTCCAATTGTCAAGACACATATCAATGGGGTAGAAATTCCAAATACTTTGATTGACTTAGGGGCTGCCATCAACATTATGAGTAGACAAACTATCGAACAACTAAAACTTCATAATCTTCTTTTTACACCTACTTTACTGCAATTTGCAGATCGATCAATTATCAAACCAGATGGTGTATTAGAATATATTTCGGTCTCCTTAGATTCTTGGGAATATCTAGTAGATTTCATGATTTTGACTCCCAAGAGTAATCTAGGAGGGCACCCACTCATATTAGGAAGACCTTGGCTAGCCACAACTGATGCTTTCATTAGTTGTAGATCTGGGGATATGTACATTTTTGATGGTAATTCGACAAAGAAATTCAATTTTTATCCTCTAGCAAAAGCAATTACAGAAGTAGGAGATAATGAATGGGTCAATGATGAGGACACTATACAACCTGTCTTCACCATTTTTGAAATCAGTGAAGATAGTCAAATTCTGAACACATTAGAAAATTTTGAAACATCTTCAGTATATGACCACACACAATTTCAATTAGATTCTGACATTGAGTATATATCATCTAGACAAATGTCTCTTTACTCTATGGAAGAGTTTGGTAGTTCCGCCACTGAGATTTTTCCAGGTAAAACATTGAATATTAATAAAAATTTGGAAAAATCACAACAGGGAGAGCTAACCAAAATCTTGCAAAAAAATTCTACTGCATTTGCATGGGAGTATACTGATATGAAAGGTATTGACCCTAAGACTTGCATTCATCACATCTACATCAAGGAAAACAGTAGACCAATCAGACAACCTCAGAGAAGGATGAATCCAAACCTTAGGGATATAGTGAAAGAAGAGCTCCAAAAACTACTCAATGTAAACTTCATTTATCCAATTTCAGATAGCCGATGGGTTTCTCCTTTGTTTATAGTACCTAAAAAGAATGGTAAATGGAGAGTATGCATTGATTACAGGGAATTGAATAAAGAAACTTTGAAGGATCACTTTTCTTTACCCTTTATCGATCAAGTATTAGATACACTAGCAGGCAAAAAATACTTTTCATTTTTGGATGGTTTTAGTGGCTATAATCAAATTCAGGTAGCACCTAAAGATCAAGATAAGACCACATTTACTTGTCCATGGGGAAATTTTTCTTACCGAGTGCTTCCTTTTGGATTATGTAATGCTCCCGCAACATTCCAAAGGGCAGTGCTAGGAATCTTTTCCGATCTAATCCATGATTGTGTAGAGGTTTATATGGACGATTTTACAGTTTATGGTAATTCATTTGAAGAGGCATTAGAGAATTTGGAAAAAGTCCTTATAAGATGTAAAGAAACAAACCTTTCATTGAGTCATGAAAAATGCTTTATGATGTTTATTGAAGGTATTGTTTTGGGACATCACATTTCACGGGATGGGATTAAAGTTGATAGATCAAAATTTGAAGTCATCTCCAAGTTGCCTATTCCAAATTGTCAAAAAGATGTTAGAAGTTTTCTAGGATTTACTGGGTACTATAGAAGATTTATAGAGAACTTCACCAAAATAGCATCTCCACTCTTCAAATTGCTTACAAAATACTGTGAATTCAAATGGGATCCTGATTGTCAATCAACATTTGAAACTTTGAAAACAAGAATATCTAAAGCACCCATCTTGAGAGGGCCAAATTGGAAACTTCCTTTCCATTTCTGCAGATGCTTCAGATACAGCTCTAGGAGCTGTGTTGGATCAAAAGGATTTAGTTCCTTATGCCATTTACTATACCAGTAAAAATTTGACCCCCACTGAGTTTGAACTATACTGTGACTGAAAAAGAGTTCTTAGATGTTGTTCATGCAATCAATAAGTTTAGACATTATATAATAGGCTATGAAACTTTTGTCCATACTGATCATTCTGCGATTAGATATCTAATGAACAAACCTGTTACTAATGGCATAGTTACAAGATGGCTCTTATTTTTACAGGAATTCAATATTACTGTGTTGGATAGACCATGGAAACAAAATAAAGTAGCTGATTTCTTGTCTAGGATCCAAAATACTAAAGAAGATTCTCCTGTAGAGGATAAGTTTCCAGATGAATATTTATTTGCAGTAACTACTAAGACTCCTTGGTATGCAGATATTGCTAACTATTTGGTTACAGGGAACCTACCTCCACATTTATTTCCTAGTGAAAGAAGAAAGATTATTCAGGAGAGTTCAAAATATTCATGGATTTCTAACGAATTGTTTAAAACAGGGCCAGATTTTGTGATCAGAAGATGTGTTAGGGAAGATGAAATGCCTGACATCCTCAAAGCATGTTATGATGAACCATGCAGCAGACACTTTGCTGACAAAAGGACGGCCTATAAAATCCTTTCTTTAGGATATCATTGGCCTTCCCTCTTCAAATATACAAAAGAATATGTCAAAAGGTGTGACAGCTGCCAAAGAGTAGGGAAACCGACTCTTTCAAATGAAATGCCATTACAACCACAGGCACTCATCGAACCCTTTGAAAAATGGGCTTTAGATTTCATTGGACCTATTAATCCACCATCTAAACAAAAGAAGTATATATTGGTATGTACTGATTATGTCACTAAATGGGTAGAAGTCAAAGCATTACTTTCTACTGCTGAAAATTCAGTTGTTAGTTTTCTTTATGAGGATATTTTTACTCACTTTGGTGTCCCAAGAGAAATTGTGACAGATTAGGGAAGTCAATTCACATCCAACATGATGGAGAAGCTGATGGAAGAATACAAAATCAAGCACAGAAAATCTACTCCTTACCATCTGCAAGCAAATGGCCAAGTGGAGTCTACAAACAAAGTTATTGAAAGCATCATCAGCAAAAATGTTCATCTACATAGAAGAGATTGGGCAGAAAGGCTTCCTAAAGCCTTATGGGCCTACATAACTACATGGAGGAATACAACAGGACATTCTCCCTATGAACTTGTTTATGGGAAAGAAGTCCAGCTCGCCATTGAGTTTCAAGTCAAAACTTTCAAGATGGCAGTTCAGTTGGGGATGGATCTATTAGAAGCCCAAAAGCACAGAATGGAGCAGTTGAATGAGCTGGATGAGATCAGACAAGAAGCAATCCTAAGAATTGATCTAGTTTAGCATCAAAAAGCTAAGTGGCATGACAAATACATCAAAGAGAAAAATTTTCAAGAGGGAGATTGGGCATTACTATTTGATTCCAAGTTTAAAGACTTCAAAGGTAAATTTCAGACTCATTGGCTTGGGCCATATGAGATTGACAAAGTCTTTAGCAATGGAGCAGTAAGAATCAAGACCATTGATGAATTTCAAACTCCTCTTATTGTGAATGGCCACAGATTAAAGATCTATCATAAGCCACTCTCAAAAGAGGAATTTGTCAAAATGTTTCAAGAGAATTCTGCAATAAGGCTGGTGAAGAAGAATCCTTCTTCTCCACCAGCCTAGCCTTTGTTCCTTTCTGTTAAAAAAATAAAAAAATATAATAATAATAATAATAATAATTTGTATAAGCCTGAAAACCAATCACTGATTGGCAATCTTATACAGAAAATATAGAGTGAAAATCAGGAACACCTGACACCCTATATTTTCCAAAAAAAATAAATCTCTCTTTCTTTTCCATTTTCACTTCACTTCACTTCATTTTCATTCCACTCCATTTCATTTTCATTCCACTCCACTCCATTTCATCCAACTCCATTTCATCCATTTCATTTCATTTCATCAATAAAAGTTTCTTTCATGACCATTTTCATTCAATTATTTATTATCTAACCATCTTCATTCAGCCAAGTGGTTGCTGTGTCAGTTTTCGCAGCCAGAAGCGGTTTCCGCAGCTACCACTCTGTTTTTCAAATTGACAGTCAAGATGTTAGTTCAATAATCATGAAAGAAAATGCAGGTATGACTCAGGACATATTATGAAGACATGGAGCATCTAAAGGTATCAATAAGGAGCAGTTGATTAAGGGATAATGGACAACAAATGGCAAAGATTCCAAGGTATGAGTAAAAATTTCTTTCAAATAGCAATCAAAAGCACAATTTTGCATAGTTATTAAACCATAAGCTCCACTATATGCAATGATTGCCATGATAGCTCCATAACCATTCCACGACATTCCTCCATGAACCATGCATTTATTTTCCAAACAGTCTCATGATTAATTCTCGGGTTTAACTCGTAGTTGACTGCACTTTCACACTCCACCTGTAATCATGGGATGTGACCGATTTAATTATGGCTCCTCTCCACCGCATAATTTCCGTAACCATTTCATAAACGTGTTAACATTTCCTCTGCAGCCATTTAGTTTAAAAATTCTGCCAGGTTCACTTCACTCCCCTGCCATTTTATTCACCTCGTTCACATACATCTCCACTCCATTTCGTGAACTCACCTCGGCTGCCTGTCCTCTGTTTCCGCTTACAGTCCCTGAACACTCCCGCTACCTGTTCTCCAGTGTCCATTTTCAGCCACTGTTTTCTTCTCCATAAACCCCGTAACCTAGCCATCTTACCTCTGCTAAACCCCTCACACGCAGACGAATTTCAAACAGAAGAAAGGATGGGTCAGTTATTGAGGGCAGAACTGGAAAGGCCCAAGTTTTTAGAAGGATACCCTCAAGTGAAAGACTTACTGAAGAAGGAAAAATGGCTACGTTTCATCCAAAAATTTAAGGGCCACAATAAGGAGATTACAAAAGCTTTTGCAAGGTATTTTAACAGCCAGGTGGTGGAAATTGGGGACCTTAAGTTCACAGTCACCGAAGCATCCATAGCAGCTGCTACAGACCTGCCCCAGGAAGGTGAACGCTGGTTCAAGAACAAGAGTTTGGACGAGCAGGCTTGGAGAGTCATATTACGCAACCCAGGTATGGACGTAACTGTATTCACAAGAGGAATTCCTGTTCATGCTTTAAAAGAAGAGTGGGCCAACTTACTGTTAATCATTCAAAAGTTCATTACTTGTGAAGGCCGTTTTGGGGCAATGTACATGTATCATACTCGGTTATTGATTAACTTTTTAGAGAACCAAACCCTCAATCTGCCCTACTTTTTATTGCTGAGCTTGAAAAAGATGTGCACAACAGTCCAAAAGAACATAGAAGACATAGAACCTCATTTGTATCATCATGGGCTTGTGAGAATTCTAATTGAGGACCAATTGAAGAAAAATAGGGATACTTGGGAACGGTTTTTAGTGAGAAACTACTTTCAAGAGCCATCCGAGGCACCTGAAAGCAGTATACCAAGAAGGAGTAGGAGAAAGGAGAAAAGCACAATAATTCAAGACCCTCTTATTAGCAAAACCAAAGAAGTTGATCAAAAAGAGAGGGAGGAAAGAACCAAGGATAGAAAACATAGAAAATTGAAAGGGAAAAGGAGCATAGAGGATGTCTACCAATCACCAGAACCTTCTGTAGAAGAAGACCATCAAGTGTTGTCTGAAAGACTAGTGCATCTTCGAAAACAAGTGGCTACAACCAAGAAGAAAGAAAAAGGAAAACAAAGTATGGAAGAAGAGAGTACTGGCCCACAGCATTTAAGAAGAAGCAACAGGCTTAGAGGAAAGTGGAGGAAAGCACAAATAAAAGGACCCCACTTTATTGACTTGGGTGGGGAAACATTGGAGAAACCTCCAGCTGGCCGTAGCCCACCTCATCTTCAGCGAAATATTGAAACCAGTCCTCTAGATGTTGATATGAGTCATTCTCGGCCAGAGTTAGAAATCAGTCCTCCTCAACAGGACTTTAGGGTCAGCCCAAGGAAAACACCCAAAATAGACCCAAATCAGCAAGAGGTGTAGGTTATCTAGAATCCTTAGAGAAGACAGCTGCAGGCCCAAGCACGTCATCCACTCTGCCTCACATAGCACAAGAAGCACAAGTCCAATCATTGAAACAAGAAGTGTTTGAATTGGAGGTCTTAAATAGGCACATTAAACAAGAAAATGAAGCATTAAAGGAGCAAAGCAGATTGGACAAGATTATTCATGACAACACTATGTTACATCTGGGACTGTGGTAGAAAAAGAACAGGAAATTAAAGAAAAAGTGCAGAAAGTTGAGTAGGGAATTGATCAGTCTCAAATTCAGATGTTTGATGAGGAAGCCCAGGATGGTAGTAGTACCAAGGAATAGGAGAAGAGGACTGTATGTACTGGCAGAAGCTTCAGAGCACATGGACTAAAGGGAGGATGATCAAAATTTTGGTTGCATGAGGACATGCAACACCTTCATAGTGGGGGTATGTTGAGCCCCAAACTTGCATCTTCCCTATACACCTTTCTAACCTTTTTTCCATTTACCTGGACCTCCTAAGCTGCCAAATCATTGCATATTAGTTTAAAAAGAGCATATAAAGTGGTTTCCTAACTATGTTTTGTGTCTGCTGTTTGAATTAGATTTTTGCTCATTTAGCTGCGGAATCTTGTCACTTTCCGTAGCCAGTTCAACTTTCCACAGCCTTTTTGTTAAAGTCTATGTTACAGGTGTCTTCAGGCAAATCCGGCCACATGGGCAAGTTGCAAATGACGTGGACATGGACCGAGTCCTATTGGCTCAGTCGAATCCATCAAAGAAGGCTGTGGTCAAAGATAGTCAAATGGTGGTCAACCTAAGAGTCCTACGGTGACATAACTCTGTTTTTCGCCACGTGAAGACTTGCGTGGCCGTTCCTAAATCTCAGGAGACGTGTTAACACCTGTGGACTGCTCCATGAACCGAATCCAACAGCCACCCTCCTTAGATTTAATCTTCACGGCTGCCATAATGCTAGATTCTTGGACGTGGTTGTTCACGTGTCTTTTATCAGCGCAGATTTTAGGAAAGTAGTTATGTCATCCTCTATTATAAATAAAGCGTTCTCATACGCATAGTAGCTAGCTTTTTGGGAATGTAATTTTGACTGTTAACGAGTTCACTGTGACGTGACTTTATTTCTGTGTTATGACTACATTTTAATACATGAGAAGACTCTGTTTATAAGCTCAATTCGTGGTTGATTGCTGACTACCCGAGGTTCTGCAGAGGGCCCCTGTACACACCGAGGTTTTGTTAATTGCTGTATAGTTTCATGCTTTATTTCTTTACATTTTTTATGCCATAATCATTTACTTGTATATATTGCACTGCTTACGGTACTCACGTTGATTGCTGTCCATAGTTTTTTTTATGCTTTCTAATGCTATTAACTGATCAGTGTTTTTGTTTTAGATTACAATAGGTAGCCCGAGCATTTGCACATAGCTTTATAATGACTAATGACATGGAATTATTTTTGTCCTTCTGCTGATTTATTTTCTTAGTTTTTATTTCCAGCACTGTTTTATTTATTTCAGTTTTGCTCATTTACTCTTCTGCAAGATAGATATTAAATTACTCATGTCATTTTCAGTTACCTCCGAAAGCCAGAGTGAGACGAATGGTGAGGGATTGAAGTATGAGTGCGTAGTTTGATATTAGTTTATTTTTCTGCAAGTAGTTATTGAATTGCTCATGTCATTTTCAGTTACCTCCGAAAGCCAGAGTGAGACGAATGGTGAGGGATTGAAGTATGAGTGTGTAGTTTAATATTAGTTTTGTTTTCTGCAAATTAGATGTCAGATTGCTCAAGTTGTTTATGATTACCTCCGAAAGCCAGAGCGAGACGAATGGTGAGGGGTCAGAATATGAGTTGATGTAGTTTGATCTTAGATTTACTTTGCTTGCAATTTTTGGATTTCTTTGAGTTAAGTTTCTTTTATATTTAGACAGCAGCAAGGATACTGGGTTTCATGGTCAATAGCTTACTATTTATTTAATTAGAATAGTGGCACATTTTCATTCTCTTTTAGGAATTAATTTTATCATTGTAAGTTTTAAAACCTTTTTGCAAGTTTGAAGTTTTGGAGATCATTTTAAAGGACACCATTGCCTTGAACATTTGAATTGCCATCTCACATTAGGGAATCAACAAAGATAAACCCAAAAACAAACTAAAAACCAAAAACGACAAAAAGTAAGAAATCGGTTATCTTGCATATATAGTGCACCTCATTTCAGCAGTTTACAACTCCCGGATTGACAATTAATATAGCAATTTAGGACACTCTAAATTGACCAAACATGGGGTTAGTTATTAATTAACCCAAGTGGTCAATTAATCCTTTGAGTGCGCGGAAAGGCTATTAAAAGGTTTCAAATAAACCTTTAATCCATTTTAAATAGTGATATGGTCGTATTCAACCGGGGGAGGGGATACATACTGTTTGGGGTTTTTATTATATGTACATAATACGGGATAGGGTAATATTTGTAAGGGATTTATATAATAAAAATTAAAGTTAATATGAATTTTGAAGTGGAAAGCGCTAAGTTATATGGTTAAAAACTTAGGCTAAAGGGAAAAGTGGTTTTATATGAGAAATATGACTATTCCATAAGTAAAACAGATTTTTACTTAGGAAATCATTTTGAAACGGAATGAGTGGTTCAAGGATATTAAGCAGATCTTAATATTTGAGGGGGGAAATTAGTAAATGATTTGGGGAATAAACATGAAGGGAAGTTAGTTATGAATCTGCATCGCTTGAGCTGCTTCAAGTGTAATGTCCACCATGGAACTTGTGATAAAAGTTAACACATTTTTTGAAACATAATCCATCACAAGTCTAATTCTGCAACACCAATATACCTACCCTGTCTACTTTGCCTAGCATTTTTTTCTTCTCTTTACTTGGGTGCACTTGGACTGGCAAACCCTCATCAACTTTTCTTTTCTTTGCATGGTAAGCCTACCTAAGTTTGCACTTATTACTTCCAAGGGCTCAGATTAAACTGTTGAGCTCCTTTACTTCTCTACCTATCTACTTATCTGCCAAGATTGAACAGTTTGGTCAGATTTTATTCTCTATCTCTAAAACAGGAAATTCAAACATGAACTGGCCAAGATTAAGCTGCTTGGTCATTCATCAATTGTGGCATGAATTTAACAAGCTGCACACAATGCTTTATTTACAGAAAATGAAAGAGTAGTGGCATTTTGGACTTGCACACTTTCCTGGTCTTTCTTTGTTTGGGGTTCATTTATTTCACTTTTTCTTTTGACCATTTTATTCTTTTTTTACCTTTTTATTTTTCTTTTAGGGCATACCCTCTTTACATTTTTTACATTTTTTGATTTTTGATAACATGGAAACCTTTGCAACAAGGAAAGGAATGAACATATTACAGAGCTCAACCAGTCAATCATGAAATATGACACCTATTGTTATAGGAGTATAACAATGGCTCCACTTGGGGATGGCTTTCCCTGGTGGAAAGTCAAGAACAACAGGTCAGATGGCCTTACGAATAACTTTTGCTGTGCTTTGAAATCTTCCTTTGTTAGTTAGTTTATTTGTATACATGACAACACATTTGTGAAGCTTAGGGCCTTCTCTTCAGGCTTCAACTGCAGCAAGATACTATCCAATCCAAACTTGTGACATTATCAAGGATATAGTATGTACATGTTAGAGTCAAAATACATCAAAAAACTGGATCATAGTAATGTTTCAGCATTCGACCATTCACTGGTCCTTCTTCTGTTTCTGTGCCATCCAGGCTTTTCAAAAAGTAAGTATTGTTCCCTTGCAATGCCTGGATGATAAATGGACCTTTCCACAGGAATTCGAACTTCCCATGTTTTCCCTTGTCTTCTCTCTTGGAATCCCACCTTAGAACTTTGTCTCCAATGTAGAAGTCTTCTGCTTTGGTCCTTTTATCAAATATTTTCTTGATTTTTTCTTGTAACACTTGGGATCTTTGGTGCACTTCTTCCCTGGTCTGCTGCAAATGGATGGTCTGATTTATTTTCCTTTGAATTCCATTGGGTTCCACCTGAACTTCTTGTAGTAATTTCATTACAGGAACTCCTAAAGATGAAGGAAACACAACCTCCATGCCATAAACTAACTCATAAGGGCTAGTTCCAATAGATCTCTTTGTAGTAAGTCTGTCTGCCCATAGTGCATTTGTAAGTTTCTTGTGCCAGTTTTTCTTGTTCTCTTCCAACAATTTCTTAATAATATTAATCAGGCTTTTATTGGAAGACTTAGCTAGACCATTACCTTGAGGGTAATAGGCTGTGGAATGGCCTAAAGTGATATGGTATTTGTTATAGAAATTTATCATTTTCTTGGACTTGAAGGCAGCAACATTGTCAGTTATGATCTTTTCAGGACAGCCAAATCTAGACAATATGTTGGTTTCTAAGAATCCTATAATCACTGTATCATTGGCTTGTCTAGAAGGAATGGCTTCTATCCATTTGGTGAAATAGTCTGTGGCAGTAAGAATCCATTTATGTTGGCCAGAAGAGGGAGGGTGTATTTCTCCAATGAAGTCCAAACCCCATTGTTGAAAAGGCTTTTTAGTGGAAATTGGTCTCAAGGGTAGGGGTAACAGTTTCCTTTTGCCTTCAAAAATTTGGCATTTGTGGCAAGTAGTGACAAACTTCTTTACATCAGTGAACAAAGTTGGCCAGTAAAATCCAGCCCTTAGGATTTTGTCTGCAGTTGATTTCCAGTAAAGGTGTCCATCGCAGTCCCTTGCATGAAATTCTTTGAGAACTTTGTCATCTTCTTCTTTTATTAGACAATTCAATAGAATACATTCATGATTTTTCCAAAAAAGGGCACCATCTAAAATACAGAATTTTGAAGCTTTCATCTTTAAAAACCTTTTTCTTGTTCTGGATAACCCTGTAGGAGCTTGCAGGTTTAATAATACATGAATTATACCAGCATACCAAGGTGATTCTAAGAAAGCCTGGCTGATTTGTGGAGTCGCCATCTCCTGTTCATTATCCAGTTCATCAATATCTGGGGCTTGAAAGTTTGTTTCAGTCATGAGTTTACTCAATCCCTATCCTTTTATAAGCTTTGTAGGTTTTATTTCAATATCATACTACAATATTTTAGCTATCCATTTACCCCTTTTGCCCTCAATTCAATCTTGAGTCAAGATTTCTTTGACAACAACATTTGGTACATAAGCTATTACATGGGAGTACAATATGTAGACTCTGAAGTCTTGAATGGCTTTCACAAGTGCAAAAGCCTGTTTTTCCATGATTTTGTAATTCAGAGGTGCATCTCTAAGCGCTTTACTGAAAAATGCTATGGGTTTTTCACATCCTTGATTATCTTTTTGCAGAAAAACAGATGCTATAGTGTGTACTGATGCAAATTAGAAAATTATGAAGTCTCTATCGAACTTTGGACTTGTGAGGACTGGTGTTCTGGTCAAAGCAATTTTAATCTCTTCAAATGCTCGTTTGGCTTCTGCTGTCCATTTAACCTTTGAATTCTTTTTTAACATGTTGTTCAACAATCTAATTAATTCAGCCAGATTAGATATGAATCTTCTCAAAAAGTTAATCTTTCCTAGGAAAGCTTGAAGTTCTTTGACATTTCTGGGGTGGGGTATTTGCAGAATGGCTTCTATTCTAGCAGGATCAATTCTAATACCATCTTTGGAGATGATATGGCCTAAAAGTTTGCCTTCCTCTAGACGGAACAAAGACTTTTTAGGATTTAATAAAATACCATATTTTCTGCACTTTAAAAACACGTGTCTCAAATGATTTAAATGTTGCTGATCTGATCTGGAAAACACAGTGAGGTCATCTAGGTATATAACCATAAAATCATGAATCTCTTTTGCAAAAGCTATGTCCATTGCTCGTTGAAAGGTTGCCCCTGCATTCTTAAGTCCGAATGGAATTTTAACATATTTGAATGTACCCCATGGTGTTGTAAATGCAATTTTTTCCTGATCATCAGGATGGACTAGAATCTGATTAAAACCTGAAAACCCATCCAAAAGTGAAATCCTAGAAGCACCTACCACTCTTTGTAAAATATGATCCATTTTAGGTAAAGGGTAGTTGTCCTTCAAAGAAACCTTGTTTAAATTTATTAAGTCAACACATAATCTGATTTCTTCTGTTTTCTTCCTGGTAGGCACTAAATTAGACACCCACTTTGAAAATCTGATTGGAGCAATTATCCTTGCATCATGCATTCGTCTGATTTCTTTTTCAATTAAGGGAAGCAGTACAGGGTTGATTCTTCTGAGCTTTTGTTTGAATGGTTTTTTATTTTCCTTGAGGGGTATTGTATGTTGAATTACAGAGGTGTCATAAGATTTCAGGTCTTCATAGCTCCAAGCAAAAACATCCTGGAATTCTTTGATCAGTTCAACATACTTAAGTTTTTGATCAGGGGGCAAAGATTTGGAAAATTTTATCATTTTTGGATTCTCTTCAGTTCCTATGTTGTAGTCTTCAATGTTTGCTTTTGGAGGTTCCATCTGGGGTTTCTTTGGAATATCGTTGAAATCAAAGAGATCTTCCAAAGGAGTTAATCCTTTGGGCAAATGATTTTCTTTCAAATTGATAATTTCAGACTCTCCTTCAATAATCTCAACAACATCTGTTTCTTTAAGATCTTGCATTTCCCTATTGGTAAATTTCGTTGGATGTAGCATTTGAGTTGCATTTTCTGCTGAAATGTCTGTTTCTATCTGATTTGCTGGATTAAACTCACTGACTGTATTTCCATCTACGTTAGTGCTGGAAAAATCTTCTTCTAGGGTTAAAAAATTGTTGATCTGATTATCACTGTCAAACACTTGCCAGTTCTTTACATTATCAGGTATGGCTGGCTTGTGTCTAATCTCAGCTGTGAATTGATGATTTGTCTCAAATGGCAATTTACAGGTGCTGGCAAACATCGCTAGGCTATGAGCTTGCAAGTTATGTTTTCTCGGGATTTTGGCAAGCTGAGTTTCCAGAAATGTGTTGAGGATCTCTATAGCTGTCCCTCTATACTCTCTCAATCTGGGATCATTTGTTAAGAACTTCCCTTTTATCTATTGAATGATTAAATCAGAATATCCTAGGACTGACACTCTAGTTTCTCCCAATTTATTGACCAGTTTAAGACCTAGCAACAGAGCTTCATATTCAACCATATTATTAGTGCACCTAAAGTTCAGCCTGTAGGCATGACCTTCAGCATGATTGTTTTCAACATTGTGCACCTAGACTCTTGCTCCTGCTCCTAATTTGTTCACAGAACCATCAAATTCTAAGTACCAAAGGATTTCATGTTTATAATTAGTATCTGGAGCTTCAGGGATCTGTTTAAGAGGGAGATCTGGTTTTTCAGTTTGTTCTGGTTTGTCTGATGTTTCATGATTTTTAGAAATTTCTTGGATTCAGACCCTAGACCTTTCATTTGCAATTTTTTCTGTTTCATCTGCTAGAACCTTTATTGCATGTGGGGGATCAATTTTAGCATTGTAAAGGATAAAATAATCCATATCTGAATGTACTGAGTAGATAGGGAAATTTTGAGGTTTCTCTTGACTACTTACTGCATACTTCATTAAGGTTTCTCTGTATAATCTCTTGGGTTGACCAAATACTGAAATAGTAGCGTAAGACATGTCTAACTGTAAAGATCCTTGAAGCTTTGCACCCCAAGATCTAGACAATAACATACCATACTTCGGTGGAATATCAGCTACTACTATGTCCATTAAGATGGTTTTGGCAGGATATTGGACTAGTGACACACATAAGTCTTTGATTAAACCCAAACATTTGACCTGACTTGAATCAAAAGAGAAAAGGTCTTTATATGGCCTGGTGATGTCAAGGTCAAGTTTCTCCATTACAGATTTAGGCATTAAGTTATGGGAAGCACCAGAATCAAACATGGCATTATGGAGTATTTTATCATGTATGTTTAAACCCACATAGAAAGGAGGAACTTCTCCCTCTGTTGTTTTTCCATTTACTTCAGGGCCAAATATCAATTCAGGCTGGTCATCAAAAACGTTTACTGAATCTTTGTTCATAGAAATTTTGAGTGATCTGCTGATTTGACTTCTGTAGACATCATGTTTAGCTAATTCTGATAATGGAACAACTATCTTTAGTTTGCCTACTTCTGTTTCAAAATTGAAAGGTTTTTCGGTTTGAGTTCTTGTATTTTGGACAACTGAATTTTCTGCGTTTTTCTCCTCTTCAGGCATGGGATTATGGGCTGTAGTTGCTTCCAAATCAAGTTCTAGAGGCTCTCCTACTTTTCCTTTAAAAGAAATAGCAGTAGAAGGTTGTCTGTTAGGTGGTTGACTGTCTGATACATCTTCAACAATTGGGTTATTCGGTTTAGGGTCTGTTTTATAAAGAATATGTACAGGGGGAGCACTGATCTTACCTTTGTTAGGCTGCTTGGTATCTTTTTGTTTGCTAATTTCAAGGACATCTATTCTTCTGCTCTTCAGATTGTATTGTTTGTGGACTTCCTAAATGGATGTATCATATCCCTCCCTAAAGTCAAATGATTCACCTGACTGAGTTTGGAATTGTTTAAGAATGTGAGCTTCTTGATCCTCTTGGGTCAAGAAAACTTTTTGTTCATTGTTGAGTCCCATCAAATTAATTTGAGTGTCTTCTGTTGGTTCATCAGAAGTTGAGGCTTCAACATAATATTCTTGAAATGGGGGCCTAATATTTTGGTCAGGCCTTATCTTTCCAGTGTTAGGATTTTGGTTCTTCCTGAAATTTGGATTTCTCCCAGTATTGCTTGCTTGACCATCCTAAGGGGATTTTCTCTCAATTGTTTCTCCTCTATCTCCAAGTCTATCCATTCCTTTGATAATAGCATCTAATTTTTGTTCAAATGCAGAAGGTTCTTCTTTGAAAGGTGTCCTTCTTTCAGCTCTGGCTCTAGATCGTTTAGATATCAGGTTGGCCTCAACGCTGACAGCTATACTCTGCATCTCTTCTAAGTTTCGGGGAGCTCTTTCCCTAAGCTGGTATGCCATATCATAATCAAATGCATCAGGGAATTTGATCAGGGCCAAATCTGGAGGAGGTCTAAGATTCTGAGGAATAGAATTGTAGATATTATTGAATCTGGTACAGTAATCTTGGACAGTTTCTTGTGTGCCTATTCTCAAGTTTTCATATTCTGATAAAATGTGGAGAGGATCTTTCTTCTTTTCCCATCTATTCAAGAAGGTCTAATAAAGAGCTTGTGGGTCATTGATACTATTTGCAGGGAGGGCTCTAAACCAAGTTCTAACATCTCCAGTTAAACTTTGAACAAATACTTTCATTCTAACATCATCATCATCAATCTCATAACTTTCAAAATAGTTGGTCATTTTGTTGGTATGTTGTTGAGCTGTGTAAGTGCCAGTACCTTCAAAAGAAGGGATTTTACTTTGATAGTCTTGAGGCATAGCCCCTGGATTTGCAGGTAAGTTTAGGGGAGTATATCGGTTTTCCATGGTTGCAGAAATAGATGTGACAACTATAGGAGCAGGGATAATAGTGGGAATGTGTGTTGTAGATGGAGGAGTGGAAAGGGTAGCTTGAGGTGCTGATGGTGAACTTGGAGAAGCTGTAGTAATCACAGAAAGGTTTGGTGTTCTCTCAGAGGTAAGCTCAGATTGAATGGAGTTCTGCAAATGTTTGTCAAGGTGTGAACTAGCAGAATTTTCTTGGCTCTCTTATTTTCTAAGAATCCTAGGGATCAGATTAGGATTTTCAAACATAGGTGGTGGATTAGGATCAGGGTTTGATCTAGTGTAATGAATCTTTTCTGAAGCCAGTTTTTAGGAGTGTTTTTGGTTTTTCTTGAAATAGTTTAGACAATACAACATTAATAGTATTTTCTTTAAGAGTTTTTTAGGTGTGGGAGTTTTGAACTTTCCTAAAGACTTTATTAAAAAAGGAACTGTTCAAATATTTGAAACCAACTGTTCAGTCCATAAGCTAGACTGGAGATAGACTGAAGCAGCATTCATTTACTTCTGCAATTGCAAAGCAAGAGCATTTCAAAGGCTACCTGGCTAACTTCAGGCTTCGTCTGTAGCTTATACAGAAAACAACAGTAACAAACCATTATTCAGGTCCCCATTGGAGTCACCAATAATGTTATCACTCAGGTTTTTCCCCAAAGTTGTAAGAAAGGGAATACTGTCGAAGTAACCATAGACCAATCTTTTAAATATAGAATCTAGCCAATCTGTATCTAGAGAGGGCTCTCTCTTTATGATTTAGCTTTGTTTTTTAAAGGTATTAGGCTAGTTATGAAGTTCAAGGGTTTTGTTTGAGTTTGGGTTTGGGTGGTGAGATTCAATAAAACAGAGATGTAAAACATAATAGTCCATTGGGCATGATGGAGTCAAAGAAGATGGCTTTTTGGATTTGGTTTCTTAACAGAGGATGGTTTCACAGAGCAAGGTAGTCAAACAGGGAACCAATGGAGACTTGAAACAGATGGAATGGGCTCAAATGGGTGAAGGGAAGTTAATAATCCTTCAACATATTGAAAGAGGGAAGATGGATGATTACTGATAAAGAGCAATTAAGAATTCTTTAACAAATAATCAACATGAAAGAATCAGGAAACAGGAGCAATTAAGAATTCACTGTTTATTCTAAGTCTGAAGAAAACACAGAGAACAATAAAGATTGAAAACAGAGTGCAATCAAGAAAATTCTGAATTAACCATTTTCTCTATCATTCAGATTATGAAACACAGATGATATAATGAACAAGGAAACTGTAAAACACAAGATATAGGGGACTTATTGATCTGGAGGTTGATTCAAGAATTCTGTGACAAGTGCTCTGCTTCAATTCTTCATATAGTAGGCCAAACAACAATTTGATTTCCAACAGCTCTTTATTCCAAAATATTTGAGTTACAACAAAGTCTAGAAAATCTACACACACCACAGACCACCCCAATACTCCAAAGGAGGGGGTATTTATACAACAAAGTATGTACAACCTATATATCATAACAGCTGTGAGATAATATCTATGTTTTAACCTAAAATCATTTACAAGAAAAATAGAAACAGATAACTGATGTAGTGCTGGAGGCAGGCCTTTAGGGTTCGACTTGCAACTGTCTTCTGTAGTAGCTCTGCACCGACTGCCTGTATTAACTGATGCATTAATTCTGATGTGCCGCTCTTTACTTCTGCTCTGTTGCTTTTAATTCTACTCTGATACACTTTAATGCTCGTCTGATACTCTTTGACTTGTTTTGATGCTCTTTAATGCTGATCTGATTTGTCTTAAATTTTGATCTAATATTTCTTTAATGTTGAACTGATACACTTTAAATTGTCTTCCGCTGGCAATTTATGTCTCTGAAGGCCCACTGGTTAGGGTGGTGAATATCCCTATATATCTTTATTTCTTTCTTCTGCGAGCTCGGAAGTCCCTCTATTTGGTTTGAACTGTATTTAGAGAGGAAGGCTCCTCCATGCAGGTTGAATGGCTGGCCGCGGAGCTCATTGATGGAGTCCTTTATGGTCGGAAGACATGGAAATACGACCTCAGTTGTTTTTATGCCCTGGAGCGTGATACGTAGAGAAATACAACAAAAATGACCTTTTTTTGTTTTATTGGACAAAATTAAGCTTTGTGGGATTTTTTGGATTTAATGGGTGAATGACGTAAGCAGAAGTACGGATGATGTCAGCGGGAGCACGGGGCGGGTGACGTGGAGGTGACCTCAGCGGAGGACAGCCGATGTCAGTGGGAGCGGTGGTAAGCAGTTTCACCCGCACCGCTTTTGGGGCTGGGCGGTTTCGGGTGGAGGGCAAGCGATCACGTTGGATGAGTGACGTGTGTCCTTGGTACGGCGGAAAAACCGCCGGTTCCCTGCACGTTAACATTCAACGATGGAGGGGGTCGCGAAATGATTAACAACTGTTGGATGGTCATGCCCAGATCGGACGGCGGGCGCTGTATGGAGATAGCGTGAGGTTAACACTGCGGGCCTGGTGTATTTAAACTGTTTTTAATGGTATCGGGGCTGCTTTGATTGGTTTGCGGGTTTAGTTAATAATTAACCCAAGTGGTCAATTAATCCTTTGAGCGTGTGGAAAGGCTATTAAAAGGTTTCAAATAAACCTTTAATCCCTTTTAAACAGTGATATGGTCGTATTCGATCGGGGGAGGGGATAGAATCTGTTTGGGGTTTTTTATTATATGTACATAATACGGGATAGGGTAATATTTGTAGGGGATTTTTATATAATAAAAATTAAAGTTAATATAAATTTTGAAGTGGAAAGCGCTAATTTATATGGTTAAAAAATTAGGCTAAAGGGAAAAGTTGTTTTATATGAGAAATATGACTATTCCCTAAGTAAAACAGATTTTTACTTAGGCAATCATTTTGAAATGGAATGAGTGATTCGAGGATATTAAGCAAATCTTAATATTTGAGGGGGGAAATTAGTAAATGATTTGGGGAATAAACATGAAGGGAAGTTAGTTATGAATCTGCCTCGCTTGAGCTGCTTCAAGTGTAATGTCCGCCATGGCACTTGTAATAAAAGTTAACACATTTTTTGAAACATAATCCATCACAAGTCTCATTCTGCAACACCAATCTACCTACCCTACCTACTTTGCCTAACATTTTTTTTCTTCTCTTTACTTGGGTGCACTTGGACTAGCAAACCCTCATCAACTTTTCTTTTCTTTGCATGGTAAGCCTACCTAAGTCTGCACTTATTACTTCCAAGGGCTCAGATTAAACTGTTGAGCTCCTTTGCTTCTCTACCTATCTACTTATCTGCCAAGATTGAAAAGTTTGGTCAAATTTTATTCTCTATCTCTAAAAGAGGAAATTCAAACATGAACTGGCCAAGATTAAGCTATTTGGTCATTCATCAATTGTGGCATGAATTTAACACGCTGCACACAATGCTTTATTTACAGAAAATGAAAGAGTAGTGGCATTTTGGACTTGCACACTTTCCTGGTCTTTCTTTGTTTGGGGTTAATTTATTTCACTTTTTCTTTTGACCATTTTATTCTTTTTTTACCGTTTGATTTTTCTTTTAGGGCATACCCTCTTTACATTTTTTACATTTTTTGATTTTTTGATAATATGGAAACCTTTGCAACAAGGAAAGGAATGAACATATTACAGAGCTCAACCAGTCAATCATGAAATACGACACCTATTGGTATAGGAGTATAACACCGCGAAGGTCAATTGTACACCTTCGCAGAGGTATTGAAGGGCAGAATAAAGGGTAGACTGACATAGCCCTAAGGCTTAGTGACTTGCATGAAATTAGGGTTAGAGGGTATAAAACGACATCACAACCATCTCAGGGTGCGGAAACTTGGTTCCATCATCCCCCCATACTTCTTCGAGTGAGACTTCGATCCGCACTCCGCAGGCTAATGCTGAAAGGGCCAATAGTGTAGGGATTTGTTTGGCTGACTAACGTTGAACCTGGGCCAGGGCCCACAAAGCCAACAAATGGTTCCATTTCCGGGACCAGAATCTGCATGAGAGATGTGTGATGTCGCATCACTGGAATCCAACTAAAAAAGAGATCGAGGACTGTTTGGATAGAAAGATCCATGAATTCGCAGCGTAGGAGAATAGAAACCTATGACTAACAAAAAATAGTGGCTAGATAGGTACCTATATACAAAAATCCACGAGATATTTTTCTGTCCCGGAAGGTGGAGGCTTGACGGTCCTATTGTCTGGACCCTAGAGCTAGTACAAAGACTGGAAGCTTCTGAGGATAAGATCGCCCGTGCTGTCGATCATTGGCTCAATCATATCATAGGAGGATTTGTGACTGAATTCGCAGTCGATACCTCAGTCAGTTACAGCGAGGCGGAGCAGCACTTTTTCAAAGGTCCGGAAGGTAAGTAGTTGAGGTCTTTAAATACTTGGATTAAGATGTTATTGTGCGAAAAATAGGTTATGCAGCTACCTTGATGTTCGAAGCTATGCGAAGTGGAAAGACTTACAGGAATGAAGGAAGAAAGGGACCTGAATATAGCCCACCAATTTCGCCTCCTTTGAGTAACGAAGAGGGAGTAGCGCAAGCTTCTCTGCGAAGTGCAGTTCAGTTGATAAAATAAGGGTTCCTGCGACTACCACCTCCACCTACACCACCTATGATCAAGATTTAAACAAGAATGCAAAAAATTATAGAGATAACCATAAACATAGAGATGCAGCGAAAATAATACTTCATTTCATTAATGTAAAATACTGAAATATGCTTACAAATAGAAATGGAAATAAACTAGCTAGGGCGATGTTAGCTTATCTTTGAGAAGAGATGTGGTGGCTACATGCCTCTGAACTGCCTTACAATGAGGCTCAAGGGCCTTTTTATTATTGAACAATAAGAGCAAACCCTAAACAACCAAAACCCTATCCCGAGGAGATGTAACACCAAGACTTTATGGGCCCCGTTGGGGTGAGTTGGACAGCCAACTTCCCGGGGTCGCGACTTGGTCATATTATCACCGTTTGACACGCATGATAGCCCAATGGAAAGATCTCTCCTAGGACTACGATGAAAGAGACACTTTAAATAAAAAAATTGCTAGCAATAGATTTCCCAAAAAACGTCGTTTATGGCCTAAAAACAGCTCCAAAAGTTTAGGCCCGAAAAACTGCTAAAAATAGTAAACTGTGCTACAATTAAGGAAACTGAAAAACTGAAAGAAGCAATGGTGGGGGTCCAAGTGGAATTGGTGGGTGGCCACCAATATCCACCTGGATCAACCTCCAACTTCACCACCATCACCTGCGACTTTGACCACACCACCACCACGTCCACCAAAGTTCAACATGGCGAATTCAGTGAAGTTGCCTTTGTTTAAGGGCTTAGGAAATGCAGACCCGAACCAGTTCTGGACAACGTTGGTTAGTGCTTTACAGGATCGCATGCTAACTTGGTACATCAAGTACTCTAATGATAACCCAAACATTGGGTTGGTAGAGATCCAGACCACGCTGAATAAAGAGTTCAGTAGGCCTAAATCTGAGGCACAGTCGATTGTGGGGTTCAAGGAAATCACGATGAAACCAAGTGAGACACCTTGGGAATTGGATTAGAGATTGAAGTGTAAAATCTGTGAAGCTAATATGAACTTAACAGATGGACAACACCACGAGTGGTTCGTGGCTTCGCTCCTGTCTCACCTAAGGGTTACACTTTCACAACAGAAGATTACGAATCAAGCAGAGGCCTTGGAGATTGCAATAAGTCTACATGAAATACCAATGCAAGATCCGAATCTAAGGGCTCTACAAATCCATGTGCACTTGCAAAATCTTTGCCTCGAAATGCAAAGCTTGAAGCAGGATAGAACAATTCGACTAGAGGTGCGCGAAGAGATATGGTGCCTGAAATGTAAGGGCCAGGGGCATGACAAAGACCACTGCCCGATCTTTGTGAACTATATTGCAGGAGGAGGACCGATGTCTTTGAGGCCCAAAGCCCAAGTAGGACTGAGCGTGGGGCCTGCGATGTGGTGTGCTATATTTCAGATAGCAAGGAAACATACGACTGATAACTGTCATTTGCTGCAGAAGTTTGTACAAACACCGCAACAACTGTTCTGCAACTTCTGCAGGTTGGTAGGGAATGATGAGTGCAACTGCCAAAGTTATGAATTGATGATGGATAGAACGCCCACCTATAGAGTTCAGGTAGAAATGCGGCCCCCTGACCAGAGCGCTAGGATGGTGTGAACAGGCTTTCAGGGGTACGGACAAGGACGAGGATGAGGAGGACCTGGCAGAGGTCGGGGACAACTGATCTGTTACAATTCTGGAGGACCAGGACAGTATGCCCATGAATGGACTAAGCCAACGTGTCTGTCGTGTAAATATTGTACTCAGTTTGATCATAAGACGAAGGACTGTCCTACACTGATAGCGAGGATACGTGACAAAGGGGTGCTACCACCCCAATTGACTCAGAACCAGCAGATAATGAGGGCTGAGCCTCGTGGAGAGGATCCGAATGTGAATATAGTGCTTCAGAGTGGAATTGCAATGGGCAACAATAAGGGGAAACAACCGAAGATAGCGCATGGGTTCACAAAGCTCCAACGAAGGAGGCTGAATTCGATTTGGAGCACGCACGCAAAACATTCATGGAAGCAAAAAAGAGCTTCACTAAGGCCTCTACCATAGGGAGCCAGGATAAGCCTATTCAGGAAATGGACCCTTCTATGCTTACGACCTTTCTAGAGATCTGCATGAAGCTGTTGTGCGATAGTAAGGCTGTGAAGAGGTTAGAGGAACTTATAAATAGATGCGCTGGAAATACTCCGGGTGAACCACGTGTGGTACGGAAGATTGGTAAGCATAAGGCAAGGACAGGGCGTGAGATGAGACTCACCGCATAGTTAGGAGAATATGAAATGGATTAGGTTATTCTGAATCTGGGGTCAGACGTGAATGTTTTACCGAAGCAGACTTGGGAGCGGATGGGGAGACCTGCGTTGCAGTGGTCTTTGATTCAGTTAAGGATGTCAAATCAACATAAAATCATCCCCATGGGATGGCTGCAAGGAGTAACTGTAGATATTGAAGGCGCAAGCACATTGGCTGACTTTCAAGTGATAGAAATTATGGATGACATCAACCCCTACCCTGTGCTCCTTAGCATTCATTGGGCTACTAACATGAACAGGGTAATCAACCTAAAGAAGTGAAAGATGATATTTGAAAGAAATCACTTTGCGTAATAGTACCCCTGGATCCTGTTGAAGGATCACGCTATACTGAACCAGTCCACGATTACGAAAGTGATGATGATTTGGACTGCATATATAAAATAACAACGGGAGACCAAGATTGGGTGAATCTAACAGCAGATGGAAGAATTACATGGGATCGCGAGAGTTCCTACACCTCAAACTTGAATGACGAATTAGAACGCTGGTAGAATCGACTACATGAAGTAACTACGCTGAGCTGTAACATGATGACCCGGTCGCTGCACTGTGTGTTGTCAGAGGTATGAAATCTTCCCACTTATGATGGCTTGAATGATGTGGATGTGTTTTTGGATGCATTTGAGAGGGAAGTACCATAAAAGTAGCACTTCTAGGCTTTGGACTGGGCACTGCGTGCTACATCTGTGAGATGGTGGGGTATGCACAACGGTAGTTTTGATGAGTGGCGCGAGTGTAGGAGGATGATAAGAACACACTTTGGAAAGTCGAAGGTACGAGTGAGAGACAAGTATGATAGGAAGGATGATCCATGTGCACACCTCCAACCTGAATGGGTGCACTTGTTTTGTCACACCTTGGATGTCATCCCGATGAATTGGTACTTGGAGACAGAGCTCTGCCATGGCACAGGCGAATGGGATATTCTGCGTGAAGGGTTCATAATGATGTTCAACTTCGAAGACGGGTTTGACTGTATTGACGAAGCACTACAAGAAGTTAAAGCAACAATATTTAGGATACCGCAGGATCCTTTGGATCTGATTCAACCTGATTGGACTACTCAGCTGAGCCACGTGATGGAATGCTATAACGTGATAGTCAAAGAAGAAGACGAGGACCCTCGAAAGATTGATATCCCTGAAACCGAGGGTCACCGTGAGGTTGAGGGACCGCAGATTGAGAATCTTGATATAACTGCACCACTGAAAATGAAACAGGTAAATATTGGTACAGAGGCAGAGCCCAAATTCGTGAAGATTAGAGATTATTGGGATGACGCGATGGTAGATAAGGTCGCCAAATTGCTCCGCGAATACCAGGATTTGTTCCCTACCAAGTTTACAGAGTTAAAGGGGATAATAGGAGACCTGGGCGTTATGAAGATCACGTTAAAACCCGATGCGAAGCCGGTTAAGCAAAGACCTTACTGTCTTAATCCGAAGTATAAGGAGAAGGTCCGCTTAGAGTTAGATAAGATGCTCGTAGCAGGCATCATTGAGCTCGTAGAAGAATCTGATTGGGTGAGCCCAATGGTGGTATAGGAAAAGAAGCAGAAGGATGAAATAAGGATATGCGTAGATCTCAGGAAGTTGAATGACACTTGTGGGCATGATCCTTTCTTGACTTCTTTCACTGATGAGGTATTGGATAATGTAGGTGGACAGGAAGCGTACTCCTTCACTGATGGGTTTTCTAGGTACCATCAGATTAAAATCGCGCCTGAAGATAGAAGCAAGTCGACCTTTGCGACTGAATGGGGATGTTTTCAATACAATGTAATGCCTTTCGGATTGAAGAATGTGTCTGCAATTTTTTCGTGCATAGTCATTTCTGCATTTAAAGACTTAATTCATAAGTTTCTGGAGGTGTACTTTGATGACTGGACAGTGTTTGGGTTGGTAAAACGCCATGTGGCTAGTTTGCACTTAATGCTAGATACTTGTCGGAGGTACTAGATTGCACTCAATCTAAAGAAATGTCTATTTTGTGTTCCTTTTGGGACTCTGTTGGGTCATGTGGTTTGTAGACAGGGACTGATGGTAGATCTCGCGAAGATCGTAGTGATACTTAACTTGGAGGTGCCAAGGAGTGTGAAACAACTATGCGTAACCTTGGGACATACTGGGTACTACAGGCAGTTTATCAAGGTCTATGCCCAAATCACCATGCCTATGGAGAAGCTGTTGAAAAAGGATGTCACATTATGTTGGAACGAGGATTGTCATAAAAGCTTGGATGTGCTGAAAGGAAAAATGGTCACCGTGCTGATTTTAGTCTTCCCGGATTGGAAGGAGTTTCACCTACATGTAAACGCGTCATGTATAGCACTAGGAGCAGTATTAACACAGGCCATCGGAGGAGACTTGGACCATCCTATAGCATTCGCAAGAAGGAGGTTATCCAAGGCTGAGAAGAACTATTCCTCCACTGAACGCGAAGGATTAGCCATGGTATATGCACTCCAAAAGTTTAGACACTATTTGTTGGGTGGACATTTTAAAATGTATACGGATAATTCTGAGTTGAAATACCAAGTCAATAAGCCTGTGTTGGGGGGAGAGTCTGTAGGTGGTTATTATTGTTCCAGGATTATGATTTTGAAGTTATTGTGAAGCCTGAACGACTGAACGCGGGACTAGAGCATTTGTCGCACATCGAAACAGGGGAAGAACCCACTACTTTGGAGGAGGGATTGCTTGACGCGCAACTCTTTGCATTGAGCGTCGCAGATGGTCACTTTGAAGAAATCATACACTTCCGAACAATAGGAACTGGCCCGGAAGGCTACACCATCTAGCAGAAAAAGGAGTTAGTGGTGCGTGCGACAGAATTTTCTGTCATTTCCAGACATCTGTACAAAATGGGGTCTGATGAAGTATTGCGACGATATGTACCAGAGTTTGAAAGAAGCAGTATCCTCGCAGATGCTCATGGGGGTGCCGCAGGAGGCCATTATGCAGGAAGAGCGACTGCGCAGAAGATTCTACGCGCAGGGTTGTGGTGGCCAACCCTCCATCAGGATTCCAAAGCCTACTGTAGGGCATGCAGCGTGTGTCAAAGGGCTGGCGGGCCATCGCAGAGAGATGAGTTGCCCTTGAACCCACAGAGAACGTTAAAACCTTTCGAAAAATGGGCCATAGATTTTGTGGGACCCATTCAGCCCCAAGGAAAGAAGATGGGAGCGCAGTACATTATCACTGCGACTGAGTATTTGACTCGATGGGTGGAGGCACAACCTGTGAAGGACTACACAGGCATGACCACTGTGAAGTTTCTCTTTGAGTATGTACTGACGTGATTTGGGTGTCCAAAGGTTTTGATGAGTGATCACGGTACGCACTTTCTGAACGAAATGATCAGTGCGCTGATGGAGGAATTTCAGGTGTATCACTAGAAAAGCACGCCTTATCACCCACAGGATAATGGGACAGTGGAAGCATTCAATAAGGTACTGGAGAATGCGCTGACCAAGGTTTTCAATGCTCAGTGAAGTGATTGGGACCTATGCATACCCACAGTACTATGGGCCTATCAGACGACATGCAAAAAGTTGACTGGGAAGACACCCTTTAGGCTTGTATATGGTGTTGAAGCAGTGATGCCCATGGAATACATTGTGCCTAGTCTGTGCATAGTGGCACTCACGGGTATGACGGATCACAAAGCCCTGGAAGAGAGGCTCGCGCAGCTTGCTGAGCTTGAGGAAGAAAGTTTTCTCGCTGTATTTCACCAACAGGTCCAAAAGCAGCGCGAAAAAGCGTGGAATGATTGGCACATTAAACTATGCACCTTTAAGGTAAATGATATGGTTTTGTTATATGACAACAATTTTGATAAATTTCCAAGGAAATTCAGAATGCACTGGCTAGGGCCCTATGTAATTAAGGAGATTACCAACAGTGGAGCAGTTTAGTTGGTTAAATTGAATGGAGATCCATTCCCAGGAAAGGTGAATGGCAGTCGATTGAAGCCATACACCAATGATCTGGCCAGATGACTATATGAAGGTAGCATAGTCTTAGCGCTCTAGGTAGTTGAATGGAGGCACGAGACTATAAACTACACTGCCTGGGTTGGGGAATTGCGCGATTGGAGAATTGTGCGGAATGAGGCAATGTCACAAGGTTCATGACAACGCGAAGAGAGCTGCGCTACCCAGGGAAAAACTGCGCAGGTTAGCCAAAAAATGACCGTTAAAGTCACTGTTCATGATTTGACAATGAGAATGCTGCCAAATAGAGTGGGCGGCCAACATTTAAGACAAAATTTATGGGTAAGATCCTTGGAAATTTGCCGCCAATCCAGCACTAATATACTGAATGTGGGGGAACGGTTGGATTTGAATTCAAAATGACCTATAAATTACATGTGGAGGCCCAACGGAAAACACTTGGCATTTTTAGGATTGAGTTAGTGAGCTCTCAGACATGCGTGATCCGCGCATTCTTTGAAGAATTGCTTAACTACCCAGTGTTTGATCAATTTCCAGAGTCCAACCACAATTTCATTCGTGATTTCATCCCAGGATCCGAAGCTATGGACAACTGAAGGGGGTGTGCTGGAGTTTGTTATGGAGGCAGAAGGAGCTGCTCCAGAAGTTGCAGAGGAACTAGCTGAAGTCCCTAAATCACCATGGACGCCTAGACCGAAGCCTACCCCAACCAAGGAGAATGCGAAGTATAAGAAGGGCAAGCAGGCTACGATACTGGTGCACGCGTCGCCTAGACGAAATCCATAGAAGGACAAGCCCACTGCATAGGAAAAGGGAAAAAGCATTAACCTAGAGTCGGAGGAGGAAGAAATTGAGGACATCCCGATGGATGATGAGGACTTGTGGGTGGAAGTGGAGGACATTGAAGTCGAGGGTTTTGACCCTATCACTAAGTTTCCCGAATACGTCCCTCCGTGCAAAGGCAAGACCAAAGTGCCGAAGGACATCAACGAAAGCAAGGTCGCCCTGCACATACCCCTGCTACCAGACGAGATTATCTTCGAAGGACCACGCTTGGGGCGGGTTCAGCTGTTGAAACTGGAGGATTGGGACTTAGCTGACATTGAGAAGTTCCTGCACTTGGCGATAGAACAACTAATGCATTGCTTTGTTCACACAACCATCGAGATGACTACATTGGAACTGCAGAAGTGGCTCAGGGGTGTAGACAAAGCAGGTCTTCTCAACCTGCTATGGGTGTCGTATTATAATCACACACTCATTACAGTATTTTTCATCAAGCAATTGCTATGCTTGGTGCACGATGGGTGTCTATGGCTGGAGGAGCTGATACCCATCACCGACAGGTTGATCCATAGGATCACGTGGCTGCCCTATACAGGGGAAAATCCAGCCATGATGTTTGGCAGAAAAGGTGGCGAGCAGGCCCTCGCAAACGCCATGAAGGAGAAATTCAAGCTCATGAAGAAGCCACATGACTATTCCATCTCGAGTATCTGTGACCCTATGGTCAAGGTGGCCACACAGATCCTGGCAGGAAAATTTATGCGAAAGTGTCGTGTAGACGAAGTGTCGACACCCGTCATTGCTCTAGCAGCCCAATGCGCTGAAGGAGTCCAGTTTAATTGGGTATGCTATCTCTGCGGTGAGTTCCTTGCAAATTACCGTGAGGCACAAGAGCTCAACAAGACCTTCCACTATGTGTGGCTCTTGCTGTCCATTGTGCAGGTAGCCTGGGAGCTGCCGAAAGATAGTCCATTCCCCTTGGTCGCACCAGACTTGCCAAACGCAGTGAAGTACGCTTTGCTGTGGGCGATCAAGGATGCTCAGCGCATCAAGGATAACAAGATCTTTTAGATCTTGATGGAAATGAATATACACATGGCTATCAATTTTAAACCATGATTGTCGCATACTGTCTTTGCCAAACTGCAGGAGTGCATGTAGTTCAAGACAGACTTTCAGTGCATCGCAATCAGGCCACGGAAGGACCCTGAGCAGAAGTGGCATGACTTGCTTTACTTGGAAACAGACGACACGATTGATGTAGTTCTTGATTGATGACCGACAGAGTGGCGCACTGCCTCAGTCTCGGCAGTGGGGTTGAGCAGGTCCACCGCACAGTGCAAAAAGGAGGAGGCCAAGCTCAAGATGGTGCAGCTGGCTGAGAAGAGGAAGAAGGAGGCCAATGACAAGGCTCGAGAAGAGCGCGATGCCACCCACCAGGCAGAAAAGCAGATAGGCGGAACAGAGCGTGGCTTTGACAAAGGTGTGAGGTCGCCTTTGCCCAAAATAGAGGATGAAACAGACGAGAAAACAGAGCAGCATGGAGCGGACCCGTAGACGGAATCATACTAGATCAAACGCCCAAGAGAACAAGAAAAAGTGGGGCCATGGAAGAAATCCAAGGCCAGTAAGACATCGCTGGACCCAATCACCCTAACAGAGGGAGATTTGAATGACATTGGAGACACGATGCAGGATGTCACTGCGGAGGTACTGCAACAGTTCGAGCAGCAACAACAACAACTATTGGGGGCCATCCAAATAGGTTTGCATGAGCTGCAGATCCGCGCATCACAGGTTGGCACGGTGTCCACCAGCCTTGCCATCGGTACTTCAAAAGCCGCGAAGATGCTGCGTTCGAAAGACTCCCAAGTGATAGTGCAACCGGATGGAGCACTGACCACATCAAACAAAGCTGACAGGCCCATTGTCAACGCCCTCAAGGGAGTGGGGTTGAACTTGGAAGTGCTTCCTGGCGAGGCGCTCCACCTACTGCAGGATGGGGTGATCGCAAAGATGAGGGCCCACGAACAGCATGCTTTGCAAGTGATCAGTGAGCATGAGATTAATAATGTACAGATGGCCCTGCAGCGAGACACTACCCTCACTTCTATGGTGGAACTTACTAACACAAATATGGGCATGATTAAGGCCGTGAGGGAAGCATGCTGAATGGTCCCCGAATTGGCCATTCCTGAGGATGCAAATGAACAAGTCTACAAGCTTGCTATAGGGGTGCGTGACGCTCACACAGAGTTGGCTAAGATTCACCCGGAGCTGAACCTACAGATTGCAGATTTACAGTTGAAGGCCCATCCTTCAACTCCTATTGGCTTATGGGAGCTTGACCTATGTTCAGAGTTATTTAGCCAAACAAATCCCTACTCTATTGGCCCTTTTAGCATCAACCCACGAAGCACAGACTGAAGTCTCACCGAAGTAGTATGGGGGGATGTTGGAACTAAGTTTCTGCACCCTTGAGATGTCGACTTAGTCAAATTAGAACTGTCTTCGTGCAGGTTGTTTTGCGCACTTGTTCCAACCTTCAATACCTTCACAATATGTTATAATCGTCTTTCATGCAACCCTAAACAGGGGCTGAGATGCTTTCACGCTGCTAGGGCAGCGAACTGCACTATTCCCCCAAACTACACCGCGTATCTTACTGAACTTCTTAACACATCTTAGTTAACTTCACGTAAACAGATATTCTATCTTGCATTCACTTGATCAATACAATTATACACTTTCACACATCATATAAGTATTAGAAGTGAATTTCATACCCAAGATAACAGATGCATAAAACAGGAAATAAATACATAGAAATGATAAGAAACTTCTCTTTATTAATACTTCCACTGTTATAGACTCAACTCGCCCTGCGCACTCAGCTGCAGGGGAAAGCGCACTCAGCTGCAGGGGTCTGCGCACTCAGCTGCGAACTACTAGGCCTCTTCAAACTTAGATGTAGAGCCTTCTCCTACTCTACGACCCAAAAACTAGACTTTACTCCACAGATCTATCTCACATACATCATATGTTCATCTTTCCTTATCAATTTTTGTTATCTCTTAACTACTTAGAGCCTTGCTCTATTTATACAATCCCATGGTCCACAGACCATGGGTAGATTTCTACAACTGACATTACAATAACAAAACTAAGGGTAGACAACCCTATGACTCTTTTACAAACTACGCGCTCCGCGCCCACAAAATGCAGAGTCTTTACATCGGAATTACAATCTTTGGTTAAAATCTAGGCTCTAAGCCCCAAAACTTCTCTTGGGGGATCCCGCGCCCAACAGGCCCCCAACACAAACATCGTGACTCGCCCCCAAGTCACTCTGTTGGTGCGGAGATCTTTGCGTGAAGACCTCCCAACTCTGATTGGATCGCTGCAAGCTCGGCAATGCATTGAGCGACTGCCTGTTGTACTTCCTCGACGCGCTATTCAGTGACCGCTATGGTTGAACTACTGCCCTAGATCCTTTCCTGCGTTTCTTGCAGCTACGTGAGCTTTGCTTCAATGGAGGCTGTAATGGTGTATGCCTCATCAATCCACGACTGTAAGCACGCCTTCAAAACTGCTTCCTTATGCCGAGCAGCGTCCACTTGCTCCTTGAGCGCTTTAGCATGCTGCATCCTCGCGAACCTCTATGTAAGGGAAACCTTCTGCGTGGTCCTTTTTACTTTTTTGTATCTTTTCTGTTGCTCGCGCGCCTCTGTCTCTAGGCGCTGTATGTTTGGGTCCTCCTGCAGGGTGGTGAGAACCTCAAACAACTACTCGAGTAGCTTTGTGCAGTCTATCACTGCACTGTTAACCTCCGCTATTGCTGCTGGAATCGCGATGGTGCATTGTTCCTTAACCTCTGGTAGAGTTGAAGGCTCCGCTTTCAATTATAGTTCTTCTATCTGAAGGTTCAGCTCTAGCTGGACCCTGGCCATTTCCTCTTTTGCCTCGCACACCCCTGCTGCTAATTTTCGGACGTGCACTTCCACTAGTTTTTCTACTTGGATGGCCAACTCCGGGATCATCTAGTCGACTTCCTCTATCACCTGCACTATTTGTCTATTCTGCGCCACTACGTTGTCATGCTGCAGGCTCAATTGTTCAATGTTGATGCGCTGCTCTCTCATTACCTAGAGTGCGCGACCCTCCCTGGCTCGTAGTTCTACAGTAACTCCATCCTGCAAAATATAAAGTGTCTCCCGAGGGAGCACAACTACGTTTAATCCGATTCCCTTCAACCTGCTGACCATAGGCTTGTCGGCCTCATTTTCTGTAACAAGTGCTCCATCTGGTAGCACTATGGTGTTGGTCATCTGGGCACGCAGCATTTCCTCGGCCACGGACGTGCCTACTGCGAGGTTGGTTGACATAGTGCCAGCCTGTGGAGTGCACACCTGTAACTCCTATATCTGTGCCTGGAGAGCCCCCAACACCATCTGGTGTTCCTCCTCAAACTACTGGAGGGCCTCCGCGGTGACGTCGCTCACCGTCTCGCCAATGTCATGTAGATCCCCCTGAGTGAGGGTGATCGGGTCGAACGAAGTCTTTGAAGCCTTCGACTTCTTTCGCGGCCCTCCTTTCTCTCTTGGGCATGGACGTTTTAGCTAAGTGGATGCTGTGTGTGGGTCCACACGACCTTGCTCTGTATTGGTCTCTAGCTCAGGCGAAGGTGATTTCTATCCTTTGCTTGCTTCTTCTACTATCTTCTGCTGCTCTTCTGCTAACTTCGCAGTGTCATGCACTGCCTCGGCCTTAGTCGTTGCTTCTTCCTCCCTACATTTCTCTACCGACTGCGCTATCCGCAGTTTCACCCCTTCCTTCTTCCGCTGCGCGGTAGACTTCCTTGCTTCCAATGCGAAGCCAACTGGAGCGCCACACGTCTTCGTGGGGTCCTTCCGCGCGCTGATGTAGACATGGTGAAAATCTACCTTGAACTTCGCGAAGCTCTGCAGACTGTTGTATACTGTGGGTGATAACCATGGCTTGTGATTAATCCTCATTCTGATGTTCATCTCCATGAGCACCCAAAGTATTTTACTGTCCCTTATCCTTTGTGCATCCCTAGTTTCCCACAATGAAGTGTACTTTGCTACCTCCAGAAGTTCTTGCGTGATCGTTGGGAACTGGCTATCTTCGAGCAATTCCCATGCCACCAGTACTATGGACAACAGAAGCCACGCATAGTGAAAAGTGTTTCCCTACTCCTGTGCCTCGCGGCAGTTCTCAAGGAACTCTCCGCATAAGTAGTTTTCCCAGTTGAACTGGACCCCTTCTGTGCATTGTGCTGCTAGTGCAACCACCGGCACGAGCACCTCATCTACGTGGAACTTCCGCATAACCTTCCTTGCCAATATTTGCGTTGCGACTTTAAACACAGGGTTGTTGATGTTGGAAATGGCGTACCCTCTCTTCTTCTTCTTCAGCTTAAACTTCTTCTTCATGGCCTCTACGATGGTCAAATCATCGCTCTTTCCCTTTGAGATGTTTGCTGGGTCCTCCCCTTTCCAAGGGAGCCGGGTAATTATGTGAATCAAATGGTCTGTGAGGGGGATAGGCTCCTCCAACCACAAGAACCCATCATGCACCAGGCAGAGCAATTGCTCGATGACAAAAATGGTCACTGGGGCACGATGGTAATGTGACACCCATAGTAGGTTTAGCAACCCTACTTTCTCAACTCCTCTCAGCCATTTATGCGGCTCTAATTCTATGATTTCGGCTGACACGTCTTTCTTCTGGTGCATGAACTATGTGGTCGCGAGATGCGGGAACTTCTCGTGGTCCGTGAGATCCTAATCCTCAAACTTCAACACGGGTACTCGTCCCAAGTGCACTCTTTCAAAAATAATGTCACCAGGGAGTAGCAGAGTCTACAGAGAGCTCTTGCTCTCATCTATATCTTTGGGCACCTTTGTTTTACCCTTCTCCGGAGGAACATATGCCAGTAACCTGGTAAGAGGGTCCGCACCCTGGGTCTCAACCTCCATTTCTACATCCTCCTCCTCTACCAGGATTTCTTCGAATTCTTCCTCCTCATTGGCCTCCAAATTGATAGCCTTCCCTTTTCCTTCCATGGTGAGCCTAGTCCTCAGTGGAGTTCTAGGTGATATGCACACATGTACCATGGCCTGCTTGTCTTTCTTGGGTCTCAGCGTGCATGGCGATTTAGGGATTTCTACGACTATCCCGACACTTTTTGGGGCTTCCACTTCCGTAATGGCCTGCGCGGCTTCCTCGGCGGTCATTACTCTGGTTTCAATGGCTTCTTTAGGTGTTGCCATAGTGCGATTCCACAAGTTTCTCAACGTCTTGGGTAATTGCTCAAGCAACGAATTCGCCTTTATAAGATCGAACAAGTCTGGGTTCATGAGTGTTTGTGCGCGCAACAACTCAGTCCTCAAATTGCCAACTGTTGTTTGTTGGACATCTCTTTGTAATTTATAATGCCTTTTGAATTTGAATTCAATTGTCCCCCCCCCACATTCGGTTCATTAATGCTCGATTGGCGACCGATTTTCAATAATTTAGCTCATAAAGTTCGCCTTAAATGCCTGTCGCCCGCTTCGTTTGGTCTCAAACCAAGCATCACATCGTGAATAGTGATTGTAATGGTCACTTTCAAGTTGAACTGCATGGCAGCGAAATTACCCTTGCGCTGTCGCGGACCCTGGGACACTTAGCTACTACGCGTAGTCCTGACATCGCGCAGTCCCTAGGCAGAGTAGTTTATAGTCCCGTGCCTCTTTTCAGCTGCTTGGAGCGCTAAGTTTGTGCTTCTATCGGCTAGTTAGATGGCCGAGCCCCCTGTGTATGTCTTCAAATGATTGCCATTGACTTTTCCTGGGAAGATTTCTCCATTTAACTTTACCAACTGCACTACGCCACCATCTGTGATCTCCTTAATAACATACGGTCCCAGCCAATGCATTCTGAGCTTCCCTAGGAATTTATCGAACTTACTATCATACAACAACACCAAATCATTCACCTTGAAGGTGCGCAACTTAATATGTCGATCATGCCAAGCCTTTTCATGCTGCTTTTGGACCTGCTGGTGAAATCTAGCCAAAAATCATTCTTCCTCAAGCTCCTCCAACTGCGCAAGCCTCTCCTCCAGGGCTCTGCGATCCATCATACCTGTGAGCACTGCTATGTGTAGAATAGGCATGATGTATTCCATAGGAATTACAGCTTCCACTCCATAGACAAGCCTAAAAGGTGTTTGTCCCATTAGTTTCTTGCATGTCATCCTATAAGCCCATAATACTGCAGGTACATGCAGGTTCCAATCACTTCACTACGCATTGCATACTTTGGTCAGCACGGTCTCCAGTTGTTATAGACATATTTGGGCACTGCAACCCCAATCACATATGTCCATAAACCAAGGGATTCTAAACCCCTAAAAGTGTTGTTTCATACCCTAAAGGAACAAGGTAAGTTGATTACATCATTTCCTAGAAGTTTTCCTTGAAAAACTGCTTAGAACTGGTCAAAATTGGACCATACAGATTGCTCCATGCTGAGGGTGCGATGCATCTCACTTGTTACACATGGGGGGTACGATGCATACTGAAAATCCCTTCTGTAGGGTGCGATGAGCAAGAGCAGACAAATGGCAAAAGCAGTTTGCTAGGTGGAAACTCAAAGAATCTTCTAGAAACTGCTCATATGACACTTGCCTCTCTGAATTCGCCTAGGGATGAGTAAGAGATCATGAAATCTCCAAGTGGAACCAAGAACTATCAGTGAAATGACACTAATCAAAATCCCAGAAGCTGACTCACTCTCCTGCAAACATCTATATATGGATCCCTCATCCTAGAGATCCGGAGGCTGGAATTTTGTAATTTGTAAGGAAGTGTTGTTGGTTTCTCTTTGAAGACATTGTATTGTTGGGTGATCTTGCTTTTTATGAGGTGAAGAGGGCTTTCATGCTGGGAGGATGATGCTAGATCAGATAGCTTGGTTGTAATCCTCTCTTCTACTACTTCTATCAATAAAGCTATTTGAGTTTTCCTCCATATACTTGTGTATCTCTGAATCTTGTATTTGTATATGCATTTGTATGGTTAATGTACATTTGATCCTACATTGTTTATGGTTATAGATCTCTATGCTTTGATGGTATTTTGCTGCTTTGACTCTACAGATGTTCTTTGAAGCGAGACAAGTGAGAGAGGAGTGGCAAAAGCTCTATCAAGGGAGAGAGGAAACACGCAAGGAGACTAGCGAAAGACTGAGGTTGGTACTCTCTGCTTCTCTCTCATCTATCTCTCATAAAGGAAAACACAAGTAACTTTAGTTTGTTTGTTTCTAAGATAGCTACCCGTCTTAGTGGGACTAGCAGCTCTGAATGGACACTAGTTTTCCCGATAAAAAAATGGCGACTCCGCTGGGGAGCGAATAGTTTGTTTGTTTGTTACTGTTGTTTGCTTTATAAACTATAGATGGAGCTTGAAGTTAAGCTAGCTAGCCTTCGAATTTCTTTTGCTATGCAACTGCAAAGTATATCAACGTTACTTCAGTCAATCTCCGGGTGGTTTATGAACTAAACATCTGACTTGCAAACATCCTAAGTGCCCTGGTGGTAGCTCAAATAACCTCATTAGATCAGACCCTATACTTTGTGTTTACTGATAATCATTGGCTCAGCCTAAATCCCTGAACTTAGCTACAAACTGTGAGTGAAAACCAAGCCCAGTCTCATCCCTGGACCATTGCACTGTCTCTCATTGGCAACCTGGATGCATCGCACCTCCCGTGTGTTGCAGTTGAGATGCATCCCTGTTTCCCTATGTTACAAGTGTGATGATTGAGTAAGACTGTTTTTGCCTCCAGATTTTGGTTTTTTCTTCATTGTCTTCAACTTTATTCAGTGGTTTTGCTGTCTATGATCAGTATATCACTGTTGAAATCATCTTCCTTTGCATTATTTAGCCTCCATTGATAGGAATTGTGAATGTTTTTTTATGTATTTTTCATCTTTTACAGTTCTCCTTTGCAAATAGTAGCTTAATCGGGCTGTCATCTTTTGATTTGAAAGTGTTGCAATTGTCATTTTCAGTCAAGAAAAAGAGTATCGTAAAGTCTTCCTCTTTTAGATAGTCGATTACACTTTTGCCATTGTACTTGATTTGAAATTATTAGTATTTCAAGTGTCGAAAGCAGTTTTAATTCAAAATTGCAAAGTGTCGTCTCAGTCTTCCTTTCGTTTTTTGAAGAGAAAATTGTTAGTATTGTCGCTTTGAAAGAAGATAATTCAGATCTGTACTTAGTTTTCTTTTTGTCATTCTCACATTAAGGAAACTGAAAAACAAATACATGCATGTGCATTTGCATTTAGACTGCATGTGATAATTGATTTAGGAAAAGTGCATCTAGTGTGTGCTCTCTGCTCTATGTTGAAAGAATTTCATTTGTCTTTCCTTAGTTGCTAGGATTTTCATTGCTAAAAGAACGTAAACGATTGTTTATCATATTATATTGCACATTTAGGAATTGTATATCTACATCACGCGGTGAACCTTAAAGGAAAACTTCTTAAGAAAGATCAACTGTAAAATAAACCTCAATGAACATAAAAACGCTTTGGAACCTAACACACAACATCTAGAAGTCTAGGCTAGAGACGTATTCCAGTGTCATAAAGCCTGGTAACTATCATTTTCATCGTAGGTTGGGTGATTCCTCCTCTTTGATACGACAAGTGCCAGTACGGACTTGTGCTCCCATGTACCATTAAGTATATATTGGGAGACCACAATAGGCTATATCCTTTATCCTTAGGAAGCTGTGTCTGCCGCCCTATCGATCGCAATGCAATGAACACAACATTTGGGAAGATTGACTACCATATCGTAAAAAGTATTCTGCAGTTTTGCGATTGGTTTGGTAATCCCTCTGTCTAGATTTCCAGAGTAGTCACTTTCGTTCCTTTTCAGACTCCTTAAAAGAAAAGGTCCATCTGAGCACTTGTCACTTCAGGCTCATTAAAAATCGAAGGCAACTAGAGTCATCTTTAGCTTTTTCTTGACTCTTAAAAATTGAAAAAGCAAGTTGTGTCAAAGCGTCATAAAATTCATTTAATTCGGAATAACATTTTCCCCTTTTTATTTTGAGTTGATCAAGTAATCTGCAATCGTGGAAGAAAGTCAATCAAAACCCCATCGTTCGTGGAGACTAATGAGTCAACCGTCTTTGACTCTGGAAACGAAACCATTCTGGGCCAAGCGATCTCATTTAACTGGGTCAAAGTCTCCTGGTTTATTTGAAACTTGTGTTTCAACATCCTCAGAGACTCCAGTTACTCCAACTATTTCTGGTATCCCTGCCTCTACAGAAGAAGTTCCACAGTTACAAGAGGACATTAGAACTGATCCTAGTGTAATAGTAAACACATCTATTCCTGAACCAGCTCCATCTAGGACTGATTCGGAAGGTGTCAACCCTCCAACATCTGTCACTGTAGAGTGTGTACCTTCTTCGGCACCAGAAATATTTTACGGACCTGATGGTCTACCTCTTCCACCTGGATTGATTGCTATAGAAGAGATTGTGGAGGATCTTCCATCCAGTACACCATTGCATTTTGGAACTGGGATCCACCTATATCCTTTTGATACAGAAGTTAGTCACCCTTCATCGCAAGTTCCTGTAGAATCGCTAGGAAGTCTTTTGGATAGACTAAATATGTCTGAACAACCATCGACATCTAGGACTGTGTCCTCTGATATAGCAGCAGCGAAACCTCCTGCCACTACTCCGACAATGTTCGCTGGTATACCATCTGTCCCAACTAGCTCTCAACTGTTAAATGGAGTTCACCCAGGGACTGCTTCGACAGTATGGTCTATTCCTGTTTGTTCGTCCGGAATATTATCTGGAATTTCTTATGTCGAGTCTTAGCGAATTGATCCTTCACAACAGTATCAATTTGGGCACTCTTGTCTACAAAGACCAATTTTCCCTTTTAACACTGGATTACCGCCATATGGAGGGCAGTACGCCTTTTCATTGTTCCCTTCGGGAGAACAACCATATGAGAGTTCACAACAGAATTTGGGTCAAGCTGGAATTGCATCCAGTAGTTGGGTGCCAATACTGCCTCAACAACCAAGAGTTGTATATTCAATACAACCAAATCAACCTGTGTCGAATATTCCCACTACACCGGCTATTGTGACAGTGTCGTAAGTACAAGTGCTGCCTGTTGTATGTCAACCTCAAGTCTCTCAGGTCGTAATACAACAGCGTCTTGACTCAACAACTCAACCACAATCGCCGATTAGTGGCTCCTTAATTGAAGCGACTCAGGCGCAAATGGGTACTATCACCCCTCATCTTGGTCAAACATCCAGTATTGGACAACAGAAAATGGCCTCACAACCATGGTTGGTACAATATCAACAACCGCAATTCCAACAAGCTTACCGAGGACCTAAGCAACAAAACTTTGCGGGTAATGGGCAACCGTATATTCAAAACGGTTACCATCAATCATATCATAATGGTTACACCCATCAACCTTATCAAAGTTATCAGCATCAAATACATTATGCTGGTATGCAAAGACCCACTGCTCAGGCAATCCCATCTTATCCTGGGTATGCTTCGCCAAACCTGAATCAACAATTTCCTTTCGTTGCAACGTTGGAATTACCAGATCTGAATCGGCTAACAAATGATCCAATTGCTTACGCCCCTTGGTGGCCAGCGATTCCTCATAAACTTTTGTCAGATATTCCTAAATTCAATGGAAATCCGGGTGAAGATCCGTCGAATCATGTGATGACCTTTCATCTGTGGTGTTTGTCCAACACTCTCAATGATGATTTGATTAGGCTTCGCCTTTTTCAGTGAACGCTAACTGGTCCGGCAGCGAAGTGGTACATCAAATTTCCTAGAGCTTCATTCGATAACTTCAGCACCCTTGCCACCACCTTTTTAACCCATTTTCAGTTACCAATAAGGTATGAAACAAGAACGGAGCTTCTTACCAATTTTAAGCAGACGACAGCCACTCACATATCTGATCATATTCATGAGTGGCGACGTCGTCATTGAATGGTAAAAACATATGTTCCTAATCAGCTGCTAGCTGAATGGTTTATTAAGTCATTGTTACCTTCTATTACAGAAGATGTGGCTAGGGGGGAGTTGTCACTGAAGAGCAAGTCATTGCTCGTGCACAATATCTAGACTTGATCTACACTTAGTATGGCACGCTCTATGACAAAATCCATGATGCTCCTAGACCAAAGTTTTTTGTTCCTCCTCCTCCTAAATCAAACAAAGACTCTCATGCCAGCAATGGTGTGATAGGTACGACAAGCATGAAAACCACAAAGGCTACATCTAAGGAAGCTCATACGGTTTCTTGTCAAAATTCAAATGAAGAACTTCTTGCCTCAGAGGTTAATGTCGTGTCGACTGACAAAGGCAAAGAACCAAAGCAACTAGGGGGCAAGAAGAAAGGGAAAAGAAAAAAGAAGAAACAGGATGATTTGTCTCCTGAAAAATCTTCTGGGCAAAAGAAACCTCCTTCGCCATGTCACATATGTGATGAAGGCCATTGGACGAGGGATTGTCCATATAAAGCTGAGATTAAGAAATTCTTTAAGAGTTCAAAAACCTCAGCAGTATTGACCGATCCATTTCCAAAGCTAGAAACCAATCTGGTTGCTGACGACAATGCTTCCCCTTCCCAAGTGCTTATGTTGTCCATTTCGAAGCAACAAAATGATGCTTTGATATCGATAAGGAATAAAGATTACGGGAGTCCACAACTGTTGAACAACAAGGATGCAGATCAACCTAGTAGTTCGACAACAACTTCAACTGAAGTTGTGCCACCCATCATTCCTGAACTAACGATAAAGCCACCAAAGGGAGTAGTACACAAATTGACATTTAATCCTCGTGCTTGAGCAGCACAGAATTATAATATAGTAGAGGATCTGGCCCAATCGCCATCCGCTATGTCGACGCTTGAAGTACTGCAAAATTGCCCCTCCCAAAAGCAGGCTCTATTATCAGCAATAGGTGGGATTGACCCAGTGGATTCCAATCTTGTGGCCTTTAATCATAAAGGATATGAACCTCAGTTACCAGTGCAACTCGCTTTCCTCATACAAGTGAAAGCCCTCAACAAAACTGTTCATCGAATAATTATTGATGAGGGGGCATCTACCTGCATTATGTCAATGAGTTGCTGGAAAACTTTAGGCTCACCACCCTTGTCAAGATCATCAACGACATTAAAAGCATTCTATGGATGAACATACACCCTGTACGGGATTTTAAATAACTTACAAGTTGAACTTGGGGGCAAGATAGTAGAAATTGACGTCGAAGTTATCGATGGAAACCTCGATTACAATATCCTACTGGGAAGGCCCTGGCTTTATGCTATGGTTGCTGTTGTATCAACTTACTTTAGAAAGATTTCATTTCCATTTCAAGGAGGAATTACAATCGTTGATCAACAGACCTTTGTCCCCAACAGTTCACAAGTTACAGGAAGCATCCCAATGAAGCTCTCATTCACTTCAAAATGTCAGAGTAGGCCTAATAAAAGACCCTGCCTTAATGGGAACTTTTTCCCTACTGCCTTCGAGTAATCCGGCGGAAGTGGCCACAGTAGAAACCTGCAATATGATATCTTCCATTCAGAAGACTTCCGCACATTTTGTTAGCATGGATCATCAATAGGTATTGCCTCCAAGCCCAATAGAAATTTTGTAGCAATCAGTTTTCTTCCTGGGTGGCAAACCCAAATCAATGCTCATCGAGTGTTTGGATAGATTGGTCAAAGGAATATGGCACCTCTTCAAATCCTTGGTCACATGTACATTCTACAGACAAAGGAATTATTCAGTCAATGATGATAGGAGAGGCACCATGGGAAGATTACCACCATCGTTCCATCTTCTAGATTACATCGAAGATTATTCCAACGACCTTGATCATCCTTCAGTTTTTGATTTTCTATCAAATACTGTAAATACGGTGGATTCCGAGTGAAATCTGTCCAATATTGAAGAAACTATCGCCATAAATATCTCGACCAAACCTGATGTTGTAGAGAATATTCATGTCGGCAAATCTTGTTCTTCTTCAGAACTGGAAATATATTGCACTCTCTTTCGTGAATTCAGAGATGTCTTTGCATGGTCATATGAAGAAATGCCAGGCATTGACTCGAGCATAGTTGAACATGAAATCAATATGTATCCAGATGTCAAACTGGTACGACAACGGCTTCGGCAGGTGCACCCGAAGAAAGCCGCTTCCATCAAGGCAGAAGTTGAAAAAATTTTACATGCTGGTTTCATTTACCCGATTCCTCTAACCGATGGGTATCGAATATTATTCCTGTGATGAAAAAGCAAGGAACGATTAGAGTGTGTGTCGATTACAGGGATGTAAATAAAGCTTGTCTAAAGGACAACTATCGTACACCCTTCATCGACCAGATAATTGATGAATGCGCTGGATGTGAAATCTTTTCATTTATGCATGGATTTTCTGGGTATAATCAAATAAATATCCGCCCATAGGACCAGTCGAAGACTGCATTTATATGTCCGTGGGGCACATTCGCGTACCACAAACTACCTTTGGTTTAAAGAACGCAGGGGAAACTTTCAGAGGGTTATGAATTATGCTTTCCATGACATCAAGAACATCGTTTAACCATATCTCGATGATCTACTGGCTCATTCGCAAAAGCGGACTGATCATCTGTAGCATTTGAGAGCTATATTTCTACATTGTCGACACTACAATATACGACTCAATCCGCACAAATGTGTGTTTTGTGTCAGTTCTGGTCATTTACTTGGCTTCATGGTTTCTAAGGATGGAATTCGACTCATCCCATGTAAGGGTTAGGCAATCATCGATATGCCTCCACCTTCAAATTTGCTTCAGATTCAGAAACTCCAAGGGAAAGCAAACTTTCTGAGGAGGTTCATTCCAAATTACGCCGAACTTGCTAAAGGTTATATGTGTCTTTTGAAAAAGGAAGTACCCTTCAACTGGGATCATGTTGCACGAGCTTCCTTTGATGCTCTAAAGGAATCCCTAATAAAAGCATCATTAATGTATGCTCATGACTATCAAAAAGACTTTAACCTGTATCTAGCTGCAACAGATACAACCATCACAATGGTTTTAGTTCAAGAAGAAAATGGAATCGAACATCCTATCTATTATTTAAGCCGAAACTTAAATGATACAGAAAGCAAGTACTCCTATGTTGAAAAGCTGGCTCTTGCAGCTGTTCAAGCAATACAGAGATTTCAACATTATATCCTCTTTCGCAAAACTACCATTTTGTCAGATTGCAACCCTATGACTTACATTCTGTCACATCAGTTACTTGGGGGAAAATATTCGAAATGGTTAGCTATTTTGCAAGATTTTGATATGGAATTCGTAAAATCCAAATCAAATAAATCTTTGGTTTTCGCGGAGTTACTATGCAACTTCCCATCGTCGTCCAACGATTCAACATCCAAAGCATCAATCGTGGATGAATCTTTGTTTTTGATATCATCGAGTGATCCATGGTATGGAGATGTAATCATCTATCTCCAAACCCAAACATACAGGCCTAATACCTCTCGCTCAGAACAACGATGTACTCGATACCAAGCAAAAGACTACATGATCGTCGGTGATACACTTTACTGTCGCGGTATCGATATAGTTCTGCGAAGGTGCCTCACCCATGAGGAGGCCGAAAAAGTCTTGAATGATTGTCATTCAGGCACATGTGGGGGGCATCAATATGGTTACGCTACGACATAAAAGATTTTACGAGTAGGATACTTTTGGCCAACAATGTTCAAAGATTGCATAACCACAGTCAGAAGTTGCCATGCTTGTCAAATCTTCGACTGCAAAACCAGAATACCACCCGCACCTCTGCATCCAGTAGTTGCTATTGGGCCATTCGCCAAATGGGGCATAGATTTCATGACATGTAACCCCACCTCGGCCGGGGGGCATGGGTATATCATAGTCACAGTTGACTATTTTACAAAATGGGCCGAGGCGATGCCTACATTAAACAACAACGGCGAAACAACTGCTCTTTTCTTTTTCAATCATGTAGTCTCTAGGTTCGGTGTTCCATAGGCTATAGTCACATATCATGGATCGAATTTTCACAATCACATGATGGTTGAATTAACTACTAAATTAGGACTGTCCCACGACAGTTCTACTCCATATTATCCACAGGCTAATGGACAAGTTGAAGCGATCAACAAATTCCTCAAGCGTATGTTGCAGAGAATGATTGGAGCCCACAAACGGGATTGGCATTTAATCCTGTACTCAGCTCTATGGGCATATAGAACCTTGGTAAGAAATGTGACTAGGTTTACACCCTTTCAGCTAGTGTATGGCCTGGAAGCGGTATTACCAATTCAGTGTGAGATTTCATCTCTCAAGCTCGCAGTCGACCTTCTCCCCAGAACTTTAGAGGAAGAGGCTCGTTTCTTGGAACTAATCCAATTGGATGAAACCCGTCGTGATGCTGCCTTGGCTAACGAAGCTCATAAGAAATGAGTTAAGGCGCAATTTGACAAAAATGTCAAACCCCGTGTCTTCTCAGAAGGTGACCTGGTCTTACTTTATGATCAGGAATTCGATAAATTGGGAGCAGGTAAGTTCCAATCTTTGTGGATGGGTCCCTACATTGTTAAACGAGTGTTAGCAAAAGGAGCCTACGAGCTAGTAGATTACGATGGGATCCCACTGGCGCAACCTCGAAATGGGTTGTACCTTAAGCGTTACTATGCTTGACTAAGTGTAGTAATCTCTTTATATGCTTTTGTTACATTTTTTGTTTTCGTCAAGAGTGATCGTTTTGGTTAGGTAATCCACTTTTGCATTTGTTGCAGATGTCGAACCTATTGGAATCATTTGTTGGATATGCTGATGGAGCTAGTCGTAGTATGCGGAACCTATCTTCTGCAGCCTAGGCCATTTTTGAACCAAGTGGTGAGTTAGTGAGTTTCAGAGGGGTATGTATTAGTCAGTCGACGAACAACATCGCTGAGTATAACGCATTGATGGAACTTATCTCTGATGCCATCGCACGTGGCATACACCGACTTATTGTCAAGCTAGACTCACAACTTATCATCCTACAGCTTACTGGCATCTATTCCGTTTGGAATCCAGCTATCTATTGTATGTTCCTAAGGGTCAGGATTTTGGAAAGGCAGTTTTATTCTATTCAATATCAACACATTTCTAGAAACTTAAACACATTAACTGATTCATTAGCAAATTATGTGTTAGATAGACATTTGCAGCATTTATAAAAGAAAGAATTTTAATCAACATTTGCATCAGGATCACATAAATTAACCAAAATAAAGCTCCGAAAATAAAAAATATATATAACTGTTTATAGTTGTCAAAATGTTCTGTGTCCAAGACAAAATCGGTCACATGACCCAAAAACTCAAAAATGCAGGAAAAACACCCTAGACTAATGGTGCTGGTGATAACAAGTCATCGCCTGTGCAATCATACGTAAGAGCCTAGTCCATCGACTCAGCACGCCAGTAGTATGGCGCTGTAATCTCAGAGGTAACTCGTCGGTCCTCACATCCTGAATACCAAGGGTGAGACCCTCGATCTGATCCTGCAATACTGCAAGGGTCTCGGCTACGTCCAGATCACGAAGGACAGCCCTCCCTATAGCCTCTCTTGCTGGAACGACAGCTGCTACCCTCGGGTGCACTGCTGGTCGCACTGGTCCGATGTCTACATGAACATATGAGTTCGATTAGTCTTGATAATATTTAAAAAACACGAGAACATTATAAAAACAATAAATAGAGATATGGTTAGATATTTTTACCTATAACACCCCACTGCTCGCTAGCTAGCAGCACCAATCACCCCGAAAATCCATCCCAGCATATGGATACTCAACAAAGACCATCTCTTCACGGTTGAACCACTCAAAGAAGGCATCAGAGAATGAAATCTGTGACTGACCAACATGTCTGGCCATAAGATCAACCCATCTCTACATCCGTGGTTCTGTCGGTACTGGCGGTCCGAGTGAAATGTACTGTGGCTGCATCAGTGGGATCCTCTCCAAGGCGAAAGCGTTTGGAATAGAACCATAACCAAAGTTCTTGGATCTTCCGTTCTTCACCTTGGTAAGCTGTTCTTTTATAACCGGAAGTATTGCATCACACCAGTTGAATACCTTTGGTTCAAGGCATTCCAGAGCATACTGCATATAGGACCTGTTGGCCAAATGGAGAGCCGCACTACCGGCTAATATAGTAAAGGTGAATAAGATAGTCCTCAAGGACCAGTTAGTGACATCTCGAATATTGATCTTGCCGTCCTTGCTCAGCTGAGATCCATCTCTACAAAACCGGCGAATATAATCCCTCATGGATTCACCCCCATGGGCGGATCCTGATAGTGAGAGAGGGGCACCATGCCTCGATAAACTGGTCAAGAAGTAGATATCCTCAACTCTCAACGGGATGGATTTACCTCGAATCTGGAATACTTGGTTGGTAGGATCCCATGCATCGAGAAAATATTGCAACAAATTGATTTGTTGCCTCATGCTAGATATGCAGAAGAATTTGAGCAAGCCACAGTTGTGCAATGCAGTCACTGTACCCGGATCATGTAAAGAAACCATATCCTCTTCTTCATGCTCGAGTTCACACCATGTAACGACCATCTTGATCCGATGAATCTCTGAGAAACAAATAAGAGAAGGATTAGGATCCTAATTCAGGCAAAAACAGACAAAATTCCATGAAAAAACAATAAACTTTCCTCTTTGCGCCCATCGCACCCTAGCTGTGTACTAGGTGGGATGCATACTGACTGGCCAATGGCCAGCTCAGTATGCATCGCACCTTTTGATGTATACTAGGTGCGATGGGGAGAGAATGAATTGTTCAAACCCCAGAGGCCCAGAAAAACAGGAAAACATGCTCAGAATCAGAAAAGGAAAGAATGCAATTGAAGAGCTCAGGGTTAGCTCCTACCTGGTCCAGACGGCGTCGAAAATAGTCCACAGAATCTCCTAGAATCAGCTGGTGAAAATCGAGGGGGAAAACACCTCTAGAGCTCCAAAAATCCCAAATTTGAATGAAATGGTAAAAATGAGAGGTAAAAACTACTTTTATATTACTATTCACGTAATTCAAGTAAAATATTGGTGTTTAACTCATTTTTCAAGCATGTATTTACATTTCTAATCAATTTGATGGAGCAATTGAACAGGTAGTACGACCGTTAGAGGAACATAGTGTTAATGGTGAAATCAACATCTCTGACTATCATCACGAGCAGTTTTACGCGAAGTTTAAGCTCGTTAAAAAATAAACCTAGAAATGAGCACATGTTCCACTAGAGTTCAAGCTCATTAAAAAATGAACCTACCTTCAGTAAATAACCATTGTGATCGCATAATTATCAGCTTTTGAACCTTGGTCGTGTTCTTACCATCACCTCCACTCTTTTTTAGCCGATCATATGCCTCCATTTGATTGTTTACCCCTTTTGAGGAACAACTGCGACAAGTGATTCTATTAGCCACCTTCTTTACACTGCTGTGATTGAAAAAGTTCCAAACCTTACCTGGAATCAGCTGCTACCTCAAAAAATCACTCGTTCCTCAAAAACAAGTCTCCTTTAAGCTCTTTTCATCTGACTTGTAAAATATGAAAAGATTGCCGAGCAATTGGCCTCTCCAGCTCGTTAAAGTCATTGGAAGTGCCATCCCTCCTCTATATTTTAATATTTTTGGACCTGAGGGATCATTACACAAAAAGATCGAGTGCTTGTCTTGTTCGGCTCGTTAAAACTATCAGAAAGTCATCCCTTATACTTTTTCAGACTTAAGGGATTATATTACGAAAAAGGACTACTGGAGTTGCCTTTCCGTCTCTTTTTAGACTCTTTAAAATTGAAAAGGACCGAGTTATCTTTGTCATTAAACTCGTTAAAACAATAGCGACAAACTTGTCCATGCAGACAAGAACGAGTTTCATTGTCGCTAGGCTTGTTAAAACATAGTGACAGGTTTGCCCGAAGGGAAAATTATAGAACAAGCATATGTTATCCTCCTCAAGCTTGACAAAAATAAAGAGGTACTGGTCAGCAATGACTGGGGAAAAGGGAAGAAAACTTGAATAACTTCATTGGTAGCAGGTCGCTCTTGAACATGACACTTTCACTCCATCACCATGATTGAGTCGGGTTGGGTTATTCCATTCATCGGTCATATCACCATTGGTTGGCCGTACCATCCATTTTGGGGTTAACCCTACCAATCCATTTTAGTGTCGCCGATATGTTCAAGAGAAGTCGCTTAGAGAATTCACCAACCCAGCTAACGCCTCATCCGCTATAATACCTTCACTCTCCATCTTTCATGACTGCCACCCTGAACCTTGTATCATCAGATCGTTTTCACCTCCACAAAATCATTTGCTCTGTTCCATGTCGTAGATGTGAGATTCATTAAGGCCCTCCTACGACGGGTCACTTCTTGTCGACATCTGCTCATTATCCAAGAAGTTGACTTAGGAACAACCCTTTCAGTACTTTGAAGCTTGCATGCCTGAATGGCAAGTTTCTCACTTCCGGCGATAGGTTTACATCAATGGCCTTCAACCGAAAGATTTTGCGTGGTGTTCGACATCAACTCATGTATTCGCACCACGTGACTTGTACTGCAGTACCTTGAGGGTCATTATCATTATCGGTGACTCCTCTCGCGCCTGTTAATAGCTTACATCATTGGCTGGTAATCAGGCGATGTCTTTCCATGTTCGACATTAGAACATCTTTTCACATGGATCGACTTATAATTCGGGCGAATATTGAACAAGTTTGAAGACCCCGGATCTAGTTTCATCCATCCGGGCTGCAATATATTCAGGAAAATAAAAACATCAAATGTACATCATTGTTGCATAGATAATCATCCAAGCTAAGGGATGATGGCTCTACCAGAATCATTAGTCTGCCACACAGACGGTTCTCTGTCCTATGTACATGAAAATGAATTTATAAAGCTGAGCATGGGAATGCCTGCCTTAGCTAGATCATGAAAATATTGTGAAGATAATGTATTGTATTGTATCTTATTATAGGTCACCTTCCAGTTCGAAAAACCTCGGATCCTCATGATAAAGCATTTCACCTGACATCAGAAGATTTACGACCTCATGCTTTAGGGGGCAACTGTTATAGACATATTTGGGCACTGCAACCCCAATCAAATATGTCCATAAACCAAGGGCTTCTAAACCCCTAAAAGTGTTGTTTCATACCCTAAAGGAACAAGGTCAGCTGATTACATCATTTCCCAGAAGTTCTCCCTGAAAAACTGCTCAGAACTGGTCAAAATTGGAGCATACAGAGTGCTCCATGCGGGGTGCGATGCATACTAAAAATCCCTTCTGTAGGGTGCGATGAGCGAGAGCAGACAAATGGCAGAAGCAGTTTGCTAGGTGGAAACTCAAAGAATCTTCTAGAAACTGCTCATATGACACTTGCCTCTCTGAATTTGCGCAGGGATGAGTAAGAGATCATGAAATCCCAAAGTGGAACCAAGAACTATCAGTGAAATGACACTAATCAAAATCCTAGAAGCTGACTCACTCTCCTGCAAACATCTATATATGGATCCCTCATCCTAGAGATCCGGAGGCTAGAATGTTGTAATTTGTAAGGAAGTGCTGTTGATTTCTCTTTGAAGACATTGTATTGTTGGGTGATCTTGCTTTTTATGAGGTGAAGAGGGCTTTCATGCTGAGAGGATGATGCTGGATCAAACAGCTTGGTTGTAATCCTCTCTTCTACTACTTCTATCAATAAATCTATTTGAGTTTTCCTCCATATACTTGTGTATCTCTGAATCTTGTATTTGTATATGCATTTGTATGGTTAATGTACATCTGATCCTACATTGTTTATGGTTATAGATCTCTATGCTTTGATGGTATTTTGCTGCTTTGACTCTACAGGTGTTCTTTGAAGCGGGACAAGTGAGAAAGGAGTGGTGAAAGCTCTATCAAGGGAGAGAGGAAACAAGCAAGGAGACTAGCAAAATACTGAGGTTGGTACTCTCTGCTTCTCTCTCATCTATCTCTCATAAAGGAAAACACAAGTAACTTTAGTTTGTTTGTTTCTAAGATAGCTACCCATCTTAGTGGGACTAGCAGCTCTGAATGGACACTAGTTTTCCTGATAACACCAGTACTTTGTTGAACGCTTCTACTGTCCTGTTAGCCTATGGGTGATATGGTGTGCTCTTCTGATGATACACTTGAAACTCTTTCGTCAGCGCGCTGATTGATTTGTTCAGGAAGTGCGTACCGCGATCACTCATTAAGATCTTCGGACATCCAAATTGCGCCAGTACGTGTTCAAATAAAAACTTTACGGCAGTTGTGGTTGTGCAATCCTTCACCGGCAGCGCTTCTGCCCAATGATTCAAGTACTCTGTCGTAGTGATAATATACCTCGTGCCTATTTTTCCTTAAGGTTTGATAGGTCCTACAAAATCTATTACCCACTTTTCGAAAGGTTGCAACGTCATTTATGGGTTCAAAGGCATTTCATCCCTTTGCGATGGCTTACCTGTTCTTTGACATACATCGCATGCCTTGCAATGTGCTTTTGAATCTTGATGAAGGGTTGGCCACCATAACCCAACGTGTAGAATCTTCTGCGCGGTTGCTCTTGCCGCATAATGTCCTCCCGCGACACCCCCATGAGCGTTTGCGAGGATGCTGCTTCGTTCAAATTCAGGTACATACCTTCACAGTATTTCATTATTCCCCATCTTGTATAGATGCCCAACAATGATAGAGAAATCGACCGCGCGCACCACTAATTCCTTCTTCTGCTGGATAGAGTATTCTTTTGGCACAGTTCCAGTTGTTAGAAAGTGAATTATATCTTCAAAATGTCCATCCGCTATGCGCACAGCAAAGAGTTGCGCATCGGGTAATCCTTCCTCCAGACTAGTAGGTTCCTCCCCTGTCTCAATGTGCGACAAGTGATCTGGTCCCGCATTCAATCATCCAGGCTTCACAACAAATTCAAAATCATATTCTTGGAACAATAAAATCCATCTGCATATGCGCCCCCCCAACACAGGCTTATTGACCAAGTACTTCAATGCGGAATGATCTATATACATCTTAAAGTGTCCTCCTAGCAAGTAGTGTCGATACTTCTGGAGCGCATACACCATAGCTAGTCCCTCGCGCTCAGTGGTGGAATAGTTCTTTTCTGCTTTAGATAATCTGCGACTCGTGAATGTGATAGGGTGATCCAAGCCTTCTCCACCATCCTGTGTTAGTACTGCCCCCAATGATATACATGACACATCAACATGGACATGAAACTCTTTCTTCCAGTTTAGGAAGACCAAAATCGGCGCAGTAACCATCTTTTCTTTCAATACATCTAGGCTTTTCTTATAGTCATCGTTCCAGCAGAACGTGACATCCTTTTTCAACAGCTTTTCCATCGGTGCGATGATCTGGGCATAGCCTTTGATGAACTTCCTATAGTACCCCGTATGTCCCAGAGTAGCGCACAGTTGTTTCGCACTCCGTGATGCTTCCAAATTCAGAATCACCGCGATTTTCGCGAGGTATACCATCAACCCTTGTTTACAAACCACATGCCCCAACAGGTTCCCAAAAGGAATGAGGAACAGACACTTCTTGAGGTTGAGCGTGATTTGGTATCTTCGACATGTATCCAGCATCAAGCGCAAGTTCGCTACATGGCACCTAACCAGCCCAAATATAGTCTAGTCATCAAAATAGACCTCCAAGAACTTATGAATATATTCCCTAAATGCCACAACAACCACGCGCGAAAAGATAGCAGGGGCATTCTTCAATCCAAATGACATGATAGTATATTGAAAGCAACCCCACTCAGTCGCGAAGGTTGTCTTGCTCCTATCCTCCGGCACAATTTTGATCTGGTGGTACCTTGAGAACCCATCAGTGAAAGAATATGCTTCCTGACCGCCTACATTGTCCAACACCTCATCCGTGAACAGAGTTGGGAATGGATCATGTACACACACGTCATTCAATTTTCTGAGATCCACACATATTCTTATTTTGTCCTTCTGCTTCTTCTCTTGTACCATCATCAGGCTTACCCAATCAGATTCCTCCATAGGCTCAATGATGCCTGCGGTGAGCATCTTGTCTAGTTCTACATGGACCTTCTCCTTCTATTTTGGATTTAAGCGATACAGCCTCTGCTTAACTAGCTTCACGTCGAGTTTTAACGTGATCTTCATTACCCCTAAATCTCCGATTATTCCCTTCAAATCCGTAAACTTGGTCGGGAATAAGTCTTGATATTCGTGGAGTACTTCAGTGACCTTATCCACCGTCGTGTTGTCCCAATAGTCTCCAATCTTCGTGAATTTAGGTTCCACCTCCATACCAATATTCACCTGCTTAGTCTTCACTGGCGCAATTATGTCAGGGTTCTCAATTTGTGGTCCTTGAACCTCTCAGTGGCCTTCCGTATTTGGAATGTTAATTTTCCATGGATCTTCGTTTTCTTCTTCAACAGTTACATTATAACATTCCAGCATGCAACTCAGTTGAGTAGGCCATTTAGGCTGAATCAATTCTACTGGCTCCTATGGTATCCTAAATATGACTGCTTTTACCTCTTGTAGCACTTCATTAATACTGTCCCGCCCATCCTCAAAACTGAAGGTCATCACGAACCCTTTGCGCAGAACATCCCATGTACTTGTCCTGTGGCGGAGCTCTATTTCTATATACCAGTTTCGGAGTTTTGGGGGCCTGAACCAGGTTCAGAGTTATTTAACCAAATAAATCCCTACACTACTGGCCCTTTCGGCATCAACCCGCAGAGCACGGACTGAAGTCTCACTCGAAGCAGTATGGGGGGGATGCTGGAACCAAGTTTCCGCACCCTTGAGATGTTTGAGATGTAAACTTAGTCCAACTAGATCTGTCTTCACGCAGGTTGTTTCGCGCACTTGTTCCAACCTTCAATACCTTCGCAATCTGTTATAATCATCTTTCGCACAGCCCTAACCAGGGGCTAAGATGCTTTCGCGTTGCTAGGGCAGTGAACTGCACTATTCCCCCAAACTACACCGCGTATCTTACTTATCTTCTTAACAAATCCTAGTTAACTTCGCGTAAACAAATATTCTATCTTGCATTCACTTAATCAATACAATTATACGCATTCTCGCATCATATAAGTATTAAAAGTGAATTTCATACCCAAGATAACATATGCATAAAATAAGAAATAAATACACAGAAATGATAGGAAACTGCTCTTTATTAATACTTCCACTATTACAGATTCAACTCGCCCTGCGCACTCAACTGTAGGGGTCCGCGCACTCAGCTCTGGACTACTAGGCCTCTGCGCACTCAGCTGCAGAGCCTTCTCCTACTCTATGACCCAAAAACTAGACTTTACTCCGTAGATCTATCTCGCATACTTCATATGTTCATCTTTCCTTATCAATTTTTGTTATCTCTTAACTACTTAGAGCCTCGCTCTATGTATACAATCCCATGGTCTGCGGACCATGGGTAGATTTATACAATCGACATTACAATAACAAAACTAAGGGCGAACAACCTTATGTCTCTTTTACAAACTACACGCTCCGTGCCCACAAAATGCGGAGTATTTACAGCAGAATTACAATGTTTGGTCAAAATATGGGCTCTAAGCCCCAAAACTTCTCTTGGGGGATCCCGCGCCCAACAACTCCACTGGAAGTAAAGGAGCAGCACACAACCGTTGTCATAGAGGTGATAGTGGTGGTAGACAGTGTAGTAGCAGGCTACACACGGTTGTTTGAACAATCGTTCGAGGTCCTGACGAGTATCTAGGAGGATCCTAATGTACAACGGCTGGAGATAGAGGCACGAGAACTACAGCAGTGCTATAACAAAGTAAAAGGTACATCGCGCACCATCGCTCTCACACAAAGACTGGTGAAGTTGCAGGAGGCCAAAACATTGAAGGAATAGGTAGATGCAGGGCAACACAAAGAGGCAGTGTTGAAGTCGCGCTTGAAGCCCTGGTTGGACGAAGCTTATTTGGTCACGAACTCCATTAAAGGTAAGATTGCTGATATGTAAGCAATTTAGCAGAAGCTTCAGGCTGACAGTTCAGGATCAGCGACAGAGCAGTTGGTTGAAGAACTGAAGCAGGCAGTCGCGCAGTGCACTGCCAATGTTGCTGTCATAAAGGTCGAGTTGGGAGGTCTTCACGCCAAGATCTCCATACCCTTAGAATGACTCGAGGGCAAGTCACCATGTTTGTGTTGGGGGCCTGTTGGGAACGGGTTCCCCCAAGAGCAGTTTTGGGGCTAAAAGCCCATGTTTTTGGATAATTTTGTAATAAAGTTGTAAAGTCTCCGCATTTTGTGGTCGTGGAGTGCGAAGGTGTCAAGAGTCATAAAGGGTTGTCCGCCCTTATTTTGTAAAGTGTCAAGTTGGCTGTAAAGATCCACCCATGGTTCGCGGACCATGGGATTGTATAAAAAGGAGCTAAGTAAGTAAGCTCTAAGTAGTTAAGTAAGGAAGAAAGTAGCGAAGTAGAGTGGAGAAGTCTAAGTGTTCTCAGGTCTTAGCGTAGGTAGAGGCTCTGCAACTGAGTGCATAGAGGCCTAGGGTGGAAGTCTGCAGCTAAGTGCGCGGACCCCTGCAGCTGTGTGCACAGGGCAGATAGAGTCTGTATTAAACTAGAAGATATCAATAAAGAGAAGTATTTTGCAATTACTGTGTATTTAGTTCCTGTTAATGCATCTGATTATATTGCATTTTGGGTTTAATTTACAATGTTTATTTGATGCACGAATATATGTGATTGTATCGGTTAATTGAATGCAAGTAAGGATATCAGTTTATGCGGCACTAACTGTGATTGATTAGTAAGATAAGTAAAACACTTGAGATAACTTGGGAACCTATACAATACATTGTCATAGTTGCGTGAAAGTACCTGGACCACGGGTTAGGGCTGTGTGAAGGTCAATCGTACACCTTCGCAGAGGTACTGAAGGGCGGAATAAAGGGTAGACTGATAGAACCCTAAGGCTTAGCGACCTGCGTGAAAGTAGGGGAAGAGGGTATAAACCGACATCACGACCATCTCAGGGTGTGGAAACTTGGTTCCAACATCCCCCCATATTGCTTCGGGTGAGATTTTGGTCTGCGCTCCGCGAGCTGATGCCAAAAGGGCCAGTAGTGTAGGGATTTGTTTGGCTGCCTAATGTTGAACCTGGGTCAGGGCCCACAAAGCCAACACATGTCAAACCTTTTCAACATTTCGATCACATATTTTCCTTGAACTAGATATATCTCATTAGATCCTTGCCACACTTCCAACCCCAAATAATAGTGCATCAACCCTAGATCCTTCATTTCAAATTATGTTGCTAGTTGATTCTTGCACTCTTGAATATGACCTTCTACATCTATCATGGGAAGACCATCCACATATAGAAGAATGCTTATGGACTCATCCTTCACAACCTTGATATAGAGATTTAGATCAACATAACTCTTCAAGAAGCCCAATCTTTGTAGGTATGTATCCATCCTTGTATACCACGACCTTGGTGCTTGCTTAAGGCCATAATGTTCCTTCTTCTGCCTGCAGACACAAGTCTCTATCTTTTACTTCAATCCCCAAGGGTTGTTATTTATAGACTTCTTCATCGATAATACCATTCAGGAATGTTGTCTTGACATCCATTTGATGGATGTTCCATCCCATCAATGTTTCCAAAGAGACCAACAAATGTATAGTTGTATACCTTGTTGTAGGTGCAAATGTCTCTTCATAATCAATGCCTTCCTGTTGAGAGCAACCCCTAGCCACAAATCTTTCCTTATATTTATCAATACTTCCATCTGCTACATGTTTAATCTTGTAGAGCCACTTGGAAGTTACCACAAATTTGTCTTTAGGCCTAGGTACGATCTCCCAAACTCCATTCTTCGTTATTGATTGATATTATTCATTCATGGAATCTTTCCATTTTTTATGTTTGAAAACCTCTTCAAGAGTGAATGGTTATTCTTCTATCAATTTTGTCATATAGGCTACATGCCCTGAATATCTTTCAGGCTTCTTACTTTCCCTAAACGTGCCTTTGGATGCTCCATGTCATTCTTCATCTAAAAGAGTAGACTTCAACCAATTGGGTCTCTTTTTGATTTTAGGGATGATCACTTGTTGTACAGGTTCATTGGGACCTTCTTCTTCATGATTTGAATCCTCTTCCTCCCTAGTGCTTTCTTCTTCAAATATTGGAAGTTATTCATTATCAGAGTCAATTGGGTGGTCCTTCGATTTCTTGAATGCAATATTTTCATCGAATATCACATCTCGACTTACTTCTATTTGATGTCCTTCATTTATGTAGATCCTATATGCCTATGAAGTGTTACTATAGCCAAAAAATATTCCCTTCATGCTTGTCGGATCCATCTTCTTTCTTTTATCTTTCAGAATGTGAATATAGACATGATAACAAAATATTTAGAGATGGTCTATGCTTAGTTTGTAATGTCCCTTCCTAAATTATTTTGGAACAAGATTTATTTCTACATTTTGGGGCGAATTTTGGAGGAGATGGGGCCCATTCGATTTTATTAGGAGACTTAGGAGTTAGAAGTAAGTTATTTTGGTTTTGTTTACACAAGGAAAATAAGCACTTCCTAAGCCAATAGTTTGAATTGCATGAGAAGGAAAATCGATGGCTTAGTGAGGGACCCACAAAGGAGGGAAAAAGGCTCCACGAAATCTATAAAAGGAAGGCAACGCTCCTCATTTCATCATACTTGGCTTATTGAATTTGATTCTGTTGCTCGTGCTGTTTAGTTGGGTCACTTGCTGTTTAGCAAGAGTTTTCCAAGCGAAGAACTCACCCTTTTTTCCAGGGGATTTCGAGTGCCACCCTAAAGAGGTTCATCCATTATCATCCGAAATATATTTGTAGAAATATTTCCAGCATTTGTATTCAGTTCACCCTAACAATGTGTATTTCTCAAGGACGCAGTAGTGTATCTAGAGTGGCCATTGCAACATTCTTCTAGAGGGCTATTGCTTGCTGAGAGAAATAAGAAGTATTTGTGGAGTTGATTTTTATCTTTCTGAAGTGTTTGAGAAAGATTTTTCTGGTGTATTGGCAAGCAGTGTGCTTTAGTAGATTTGGAGGGTGTAGGGCCTTTTGGGGGTCAATTTTGGAAGGTCAAAACTAGGCCAAACCATTTATGGGTTTTTGACAAGGACCTAAAATATAAATTTGTATAATTTTCTGAGCACTGGAGGTGGTGTTTTAAAACATATCTTTGCAATAGATAGTGAAGAATTACTGCGTAGTGCCTTTTGGGGATCGATTTTGGGAGGTCAAAATTAGGCCAAACAATTTCTAGGTTTTTTTTTGGGTTTTGTGAGAGGAGTCTGTGGCTGAAATTTCAGAATTTTCCAGGTGGTATTTGGGCATGAAATCAATTTTCTTATAACAGGTCGAATTGCTTATTAGTTGGGGAATTTGCACCATTTTGTGGGTTTGAATTTGGCTTGGAGATAGGCCAAACCCTTTCGGGGTTTTTATGGGTTTGTGGTGGAGAGCTCAAGATGAATTTGGAGGAATTTTCTTAGCACTTTTGGAGGCTCAAACAATGGTTTCTTCCAACCAGCAGTTGTAGAAGTTCTAGGACCAACACAAAACATTGAGGAGAAGTCTTTCCTTTGCATTCAAGCATCATTTTTCTCACTTGGGATTGTCTATCTTGATTTGGCAAGCCAAGTACACACATTCCATGCGTTGTACTCTCCGTTGATAATAAAATGACTCGATTTGGCACAATTTTGGTGCAATTTTATGGGTGTTTAATTATTGTTTAAAATTTTATGTGTCATATGTGTATTTTTCTTGTTTAACACTGTTATTTCTATTTTGGGACATTACAGTTGTATCAGATATTTATCTTGGCCCATCTATGGGTAACCAGTAATATCATGGGAGATTTGGGCATGTATGCATAACAACGGTTACACCGTACACCACCCATGACTCAAGGGAGATTCAGTATGTTGGAATTCTGGGGTAGAATCTGTTGGAACAATGATAGGTTGGCTCAGTTGAGGAAGGTGTCAGACTAGATCCATCCTTTTCCTTACAATAGAGACACTAGAGGTGCCCAAGTCATGGGAGTACAACCATCTACACTATGTGGGGAAAGCTGACAAAATTAGGGCACCAGCTCTCCTGAAAAGGAGCAGGCAGGCCAGAGACATTTAGAGGATGAGTCAAGGAGACGATTTTGTTGGTGGAGACCTAGTTTAGACATCAGGGATTTGAGGAGGAGAATGAACATGAGGAAAAGGACACGCTGAGTGTGAGGAGCACATTGGTATACCCAGTGTGGCACATGAGTCACCATTGTTGGAGGCCTCTTTGATAGCACCAATTGACACCTTGGGGGAGAGAGTAGAGCATACACCCATAAGGCCATCCATTGGTGAGGTGCTAGGAGACACAAACGAAGGTGACATCCATTGTTGAGGTATCCAGGGTCGTGACTGAGTTTTCAGGTGATAGCAGCACATGATAGGATGATGAGGTGCCGAGAGACATCACCACCCTTGATGAGGAACTGATAGGTACAGAAGTACCCAGATCTACGACAGAGTTGTGGGATGACAACCACATAAAACAACATGGAAAGCACATAGAGGGGCGTGAGCTAGTCATGGAGGGGAAATTCATGACTCATGTTGAGCCCATGGTGGAGGAGGACCAACAGTCTTCTTTGGGGCCAACCACTGACTTAGAGATGATATATGCACAAACCATCAACAGAGTTGCAGTGCTTCCAGATAATAACTCTCTTTGGGCTTATATAGATGGGGCTTGCAATATTGCTAGACTACCTTTGCACCATGGAGAGAGATATGTAGAGAATCCCTGAAAAATTTTATGTGTTGACCAGGATGGTGAGTTGAGGCGACATGAGCTGCACAGGGTGCAACACTCGCAGGATGGAGGTCTTGTTCTATGTGCAATAGTTTATGATTTCAATCCCTCTCTTGGGGTTATATGGTGAGAGATTCTAAGTTGGTACCTAGTGCAGTGGGCTAGACTCATGGAGATGGTCACAGTTTGGAGAAAAGCTCAGTGGGAGATCTTAGACATCGAGGGTGATGGAGGCCCAGGTTGGCATTAGGATCCAGGCGGGGCTTCCTATCCGATATCAGACATGCGGGATGGCTAAGGCATTGATGAGGTAGTCAACCACGTGCCTGAGCGCAAACATTACTTAGGGGAGTTCCGTTGACGCTAGTGGCCAGGTGGTTTGTGAGTAGAATCCACTGATTTTTTTGGCATATTGGTTGCGCATGGGGGCACATGATGATTATCATTCTCTGGCAAGAGCTGGTTGGATGAGGTGGCATAGGTAGGCCACCAAACTGGATATTGTATGGAGATGATGTTCTCCCATTGAGGTTTAGGACTCAGGGGTCACAAAGGATTGACACAGCAAAGATATCCCCTCTAGTAGGAGTGGAGTTAGGGTGCTCAGGTCTACCGTGATGGACGAGGGGACATGACACGTGTCATGGTGCGGTCACTATCAGAGTGGTGGACACTTTGGCAAATGCAGGATACCATATGTTACAGGGTGGTATGATAGTAGGTAGTGGTACACAAGGCTGCACAGTCTCAGGTCGTAGCATTTAGTGTTATATAGAGGGAGGTGGCCTGATGCATACATACCCAATTCTAGGCCATAACACCCAGTGGTGTGCAGGGCTATGTAGCAAGGAGCAGTGGCCTGCAGAGGAGCATGGAGATACATGGTGGTATACCACAGCATGTCGGTTTACACTGTGGGGTAGGAGGAGTGACTCGCATCACATTGAGGACGTGTGGGGAGTGACAGGTGTAGTGACACAGGCAGGACACAGGATGGTATAGCTGTAGTTGGGGGTATCCAGTGGTGTACAGGGACAAGTTGTGGCATATAGTGGCATGTCGAGGAGTGCGGTGGTACTTGGTGGTATGCAGTGACACATGATGCGGCACAACGAGCTCTTGGAGCGTTGCCTCTAGGGAGACTTATGGACAGGGACAATAGGTGTACCATTGGATGCAACTCACCTAGGATCGATGAGGACATTGTTGAGCATCTGGGGACACCATGTTTAGTGGAGGCAGGGCCTCGAGGGAGTTATCAGTAGATCCGAGGTGGAGAGAGAGTCATTCGTAGGATTACTCTTGAGCATTCTGACAAACTCTTGATCATACTCTTTAGGCCATACCCACCCATCATCCTCTAGTGTTTCTTACAGTCGCAGAGAGTTTGGATGTTTCCCTTTGACACTCTCCATTCAAGCAGTATGGCATGGGAGACTCACCTTAGGCAATTGGATGAGACACCACATGTCATAGGTTGAGAGGAGACTCCCCAATTGAGACACTTGGTAGGTGCACGAGTTGACGATTATAGGCTTAGGGATGGCATGGTTGATTGTCAAAGTAGCGTATGTTCCACCCCTAGGCTCACACTTAGGGAGGTGACCGAGAGGGAGTTACATGGTGCTTTTTCAGCTCGACAACTTGAGGTGTTAGGTGAGCATGAGGTGTGAAGGACAGTAGTCCTTGTTGGTAGGATGATGCATAGGCTTATGGAAGTACCCGGGCACATCATCAGGAGCTGGGATAGCAGATATTACTGTGTGATTTGGCAGGTACAAAGCAGCTGGATATTTGCGGTGCAGGTTCTTGATTCTCAGTGCCTACTTATTGGATACCTACAGGAGGCAGAGAAGGGGCATAAAGGGGTCCTAATAGATAGCAGCATATCACAGTGGTAGACAAAGAGGATTGGGGGTTGTGGACCTCTAGTATGGTTATGGGATCCAGGGATCCAATGGATTGGTGGGATACTCCACTCCTCAGTGAGCATGGTTGGGATAACAAGCGGGCTGATTCATTCACAGGTGGACACATGGGGATCACCAAAGCCCTCACCATAGGACATGGCATATCGTTGCTCAGGATTTGGGCTAGCCATGGAGTGATAGGTGTTGGCAATGTTGAGTCACTTTGGCAAGATTGGCATAGCCTCGATCATCACATAGATTATGACCGAGAGTTATGGGAGAGGAGGCTATGGTACGAGCATGCTAGGTAGTCATTCATGACCAAAGTTTCACGATGTCAGCAAGATAGGTTCCTTCTGTGACAGATAGGGGATTTTGGCATAACATGGTTGAGTAGTTCAACTACATGTAGAGGTGAGTTGGTTTCTACAAGGGTGGGTCATCCAGATCTTCCATTTGGTTTTAGTAATTCATTGATGGTGTGGGGAACTTCATCGATGTGGGAGGGTGATCGACATGAGGAGATCAGGGGAGGCCTAGGTAGATGAGGGTTTAATTTCACCAAGACTGGATTGCATCTACAAGAGTTTACTCTTGTAGTGCATGAAATGGACTACTCAATAGGGAAATTTCATGGGGAGTTGGGTAGAGTCCTACATTATCATGATGATCTACTTATTGCTAGTATGCAGAGGGATTTTGGTACTTGTATTTGGTTGGATAGCGAGTGGAGCAAGGTGTGCTTCATTGATTAGGATGGCTTGGGATAATATCGAGGGGTTCCTTCATGTCAGGACAATTATGAGATTGGGGATGACTCAATGGTACATTTGGGACCTCATTATTATTGGTGGTTACAGTGGTGATCAATAGTTAGAGAGAGCACTTTTTCAGGGATTGCTTGAGGATAAGAAATTTTTGTGGGGAGCACTGTAATGTCCCTTCCTAAATTATTTTGGAACAAGATTTATTTCTATATTTTGGGGCCAATTTTGGAGGAGATGGGGCCCATTCGATTTTATTAGGAGACTCAGGAGATCGAAGTAAGTTATTTTGGTTTTGTTCACACAATGAAAATAAGCACTTCCTAAGACAATAATTTGAATTTCATGAGAGAGAAAATCGATGGCTTAGTGAGGGACCCACGAAGGAGGGAAAATGGAGGGAAAAAGGCTCCACAAAATCTATAAAAGGAAGGAAACACTCCTCATTTCATCATTCTTGGCTTATTGAATTTGATTTTGTTGCTTGAGTTGTTTAGCCGGGTCACTTGCTATTTAGAAAGAGTTTTCCAAGCAGAGAAATCACCCTTTCTTTGGGGGACTTCGAGTGCCACCCTAGAGAGGTTCATCCATTATCATCTGGAGGATATTTGTAGAGAGATTTCCAACGTTTGTATTCAATTTTCCCCAACAATGCATATTTCTAGAGGACGCAGTAGTGTATCTAGTGTTTCCATTGCAACATTCTTCGAGAGGGATATTGCTTGCTAGGATAAATAAGGGAATTATTGGTGGGGTTGATTTCTACCTTTCCAGAGTGTTTGAGAAGGATTTTGCTAGTGTATTGGTAGACAGTGTGCTTCAACAGATTTGCTGGTGTAAGGCTTTTTGGGGGTTGATTTTGGAAGGTCAAAACTTGACCAAACCATTTCTGGGTTTTTTTTGGGTTTTTGACAAGGACCTCAAATATAAATTTGCAAAATTTTATGAGCACTAGAGGTGGGGTTTTAAACTGTATATTTGCAGCAGATAATGTAGAATTACTAGGGACTGCGCAGTGCCTTTTGGGCGTCAATTTTGGGGGGTCAAAATCAAGCCAAACCATTTATGGGTTTTTGTGAGAGGAGTTTGTGGCTAAAATTTCAGAATTTTCTGAGCGATATTCAGGCTTGAAATCCTAATTCTTATAACAGGTTGAATTGCTAGTTAGCTGGGGAATTTGCCCCATTTTGTGGGTTCGACTTTGGCTTGGAGATAGGCCAAACCCTTTCTGGGTTTTTCTCGGTTTGTGGTGCAGAGATAAAGATTATTTTGGCGGACTTTTCTGAGCATTTTTGGAGGCTTAAACAGGGGTTTCTTCCATCTAGCAGTTGCAGAATTTCTAGGACTAGTGCAGAACATTGAGGAGAAATCTTTCCTTTACATCCGGGCAACATTTTTCTCACCTAGGATTGTCTAGCTTCTTTTGGAAAGACATATGCACACATTCCATACATTGTACTCTCCTTTGATAATAAAATGACTCAGTTTGGCGTAGTTTTGGTGCAATTTTACGGGTGTTTAATTATTGTTTGATTTATTTTTATTTTTCTGTGTCAAATGTGTATTTTTCTTATTTAGCACTGTTATTTCCTTTTTGGGACATTACATAGTTTCTTCCCAGTGAATGCTTCCTTAGGAGTCATGTTGTCTAGTGACCTGTGAGGAGTTCGATTTTGAATATACACAATAGTTTTAGTTGCTTCACCCCAAAGAAATTTAGGCAAGCCTTGATCATGTAACATGGCTCTAACAATTTCCTCAATCGATCAATTCTTTCATTCTGCAACTCAATTTTGTTCAAGATTATATTGGACTATCAAATCCCTCTTGATCCCAACCTCCTTATAGAAATCTATGAGCTCCTTTGATGTGTACTCTTCTCCATTGTTAGATCTTAGTACCTCTATCTTCCTTTCTATAAGGTTCTCTACTTCAACTTTGAATTCTTAAAATTTGACAAATACTTCATCCTTGGACTTTAGCAAATAGATCCAAGTTTTCCTTGAGTGGTCATCAATGAATGTTACATAATATATATGACCTCCAAGAGACTTTGTAGACATAGTACCACATACATCATAATGAATGAGATCTAAAACTTCTTTTTACCTTTAATAACTTCTTCCAAATGGTCTCTTAACATTTTCCCCTAATGCACATCCCTTTCATACTCCTTCATGATATTCCTTGAGTTCAGGGAAGCCATTCTCCATTGAATTTAGATTTGGTAATATTTTGTAGTGAAGGTGTCCAAACCTTTAATGCCAAAGTTCACATGGACTTATTTCAATGTGAACCAACACTTGAGAGAGAGGTGTTAGAAGCTTGTAGTTCTTCCTTCACGAATCCTAATGAATTTTGCATTGTTGATGCTAGAGCCTTTGTCCCATACTACAACCTTTCCATCTATCAAAGAAACTTTATCTCCCTTATCTTCTAAAAATGAAATAGAAAGTATATTCTTTTGCAAACCTGAAATAAATAGGATGTTGTTGAGATGAATATTTCCTCCATTTTCTAGCTCCAATGAGGTTGATCCAATTCCTCTTACAGGATAACTCTTCTTGTCATCAAGTTCAATAGAGTAGGAAAATTTTCCTCTTGATAAGGTCTTTATTTTCTTATGCTCATCTACCATATGTCTTGATTGTAGGTTTTAACCCCGTACAGAAATTACATGCATATGAATTCTAAAACACATAAAATAAACAATGCGAGAGCATAACACATAAAACACATGTACACAAAGGTTTTCCCCTCGATCCCAAAACTGGGACTGCCAGCTTGATTTTTCATTATGTTCCTTTCAATGTTATAATACATATTTATACATGCCGAAGCATCCAATACCATGGACCGAAAACCATCGTGTCCAATACCATGGACCGAAAACCATCGCTTCCAAAAACGTGTGCGAAAATCATGCACAAAACCATAGGTGGGTCCGCCCAACCTAACATAGGTTCCAAAACCAAAATTTTCTAGGGCACCCCATAAAGTGGGGTTACCTGCACCCCTCAAACCCCCTGTGACTTCCCTCGCTACGCAATCGGTGCAACGAAAGGGGGGCTCCGCCCCCCTTCTAACCCCCCGATTAACTACGTGGGCTAGTCATGGAAAGAATATAACACAACCCAACATTCTCCCACTTGTTGTTTTCTTTCCACAGGGGGCCATATGAGAGCTTAGTCATTTATCCAACCCTACAATGCCCATTGTTTCTCTACACCAAGAGAACTTCTTAGAGCTCACAAATTTTTTCAGTGCATCTGCAGTATTTTTTGAAGTGTCCACCTTTACTAGCAACACCTTTTTGTCTTCTATCATATCCCTCACAAAGTGATACTGAACATCAATGTGCTTTGTCTTTGAATGATATGCAGGGTTCTTTGCCAAGAAAATTGCACTTTGGCTGTCACAGTCTATCCTTATAGCTCCCTGTACTAACCCCATATTTGAACACAATCTCTACAACCAAACTGCTTCCTTGCTTGCATGAGTGGCTACCATGTATTCTGCCTCTATAGTTGATAGTGCCACTACAGATTATTTCTTACTCATCCAACTGACTGCACCTCCAAATAGGTTAAACACATACCCACTTGTAGATCTTCTCTGATCCAGATCTCCAGCCCAATTTGCATCAACAAAGCCATGAATATCCAACACTCTATCCAATCCTAGTCTTCCTTGGTAGCACAAACCATAATCACTAGTGCCACGCAAATACCTGAAAACCCGCTTCACTGTTGTCCAGTGCTCCTTCCTTGGTTTTGACATAAACCTGCTCAATACTCCCACTGCATGTGCAATGTCTGGTCTAGTACATACCATCGTATACATCAGGCTACTGACTGCACTTGCATATGGAACATGGAACATGTACTCTTCCTCTTCTTGTGTCTTGGGACACTGTTCAACAGATAACTTTACACCTACAGGAATAGGAACCTTCACCAGTTTACTATCCTGCATATTAAACCTCTGCAATATTGTCTCGACATACTTCCTTTGGTTTAACCAGAGCTTCCTCTTTGTCTGGTCTCTTTTAATTTCCATGCCCAAAATATAGTTTGCAGCACCAAGATATTTCATGTCGAATTTGGAGGACAAATGGGTCTTCAAATCCTGGATAATTTCTTTGTCATTTCCAACCAGCAACATATCATCCACATACAAGACCAAATAAATAACACGCTCACCAATTAATTTAAAATACACATAGTGATTTGCTTTGCTTCTGGTGAAGCCAAGTCCCTGTATAAATGTATCAAATTTCTGATACCACATCCTTGGTGACTGTTTTAACCCATACAGAGACTTCTTTAACTTGCATACGAGTTCTTTCTTACCCTTCACCGCAAAGCCTTCAAGTTGCTTCTTGTATATTTCCTCTTCCAGATCCCCGTGAAGAAATGTTGTCTTCACATCCATCTGTTCTACCTCATAATCAAAAGCAGCAATAACAGATAAAATTAATCTAATAGAAGTTACTTGGCAACAGGAGAAAAAATATCACCAAAATCAATTCCTGGCACTTGGGAATAACCTTTTGCTACCAACCGAGCTTTCTATTTCTCCACCTTTCCTTCTACATTTGTCTTCTTCTTGAACACCCATTTTCTGCCAATGGGTTTCCTTCCAGCTGGCAACTCCACCAGATCCCAAGCCTCATTTTTGTGCAAAGATGCCATTTCATCAACCATGGCCTCTTTCAAGAGTTTTTCATCCTCTGGATCTACTGCTTCCTTCACAGTTCTGGGATCATCATCAGTAATAGATAAAGAAAAATTTGAACAGAAAGCAGATGGACTATACCTTTTTGGCTGCCTTCTTTCTTGAACTGATCTTCTCACACCAGGATTTTGTGGCTTTTCATCTTCTGATTCCTCCTCTGTTGTAGGGTCTGATTCTTCCTCCTTTAGCTCAAACTCTATCTTCTCAGATTCCTTTGGTTGGACTTCATGTTTAATAACATCTTGCACCTCTCTGAACAGTACATCTCGGTTGTACACAACCTTCGTTGTTACTGGGTTCCAAAGCTTATAACCCTTTAAACCATCCTTATACCTAATAAAGATGCACTTTTCAGATTTACTATCCAACTTGGTTCGTTTCTCCTTTGGAACATGTACATATGCATCACATCCAAATACCCTTAGATGTGAAAGAGAGGGTTTCTTACCAGTCCATACCTCTTATGGAGTTTTATCCTCCAACGCTGATGAAGGTGATCTGTTGACCAGGTAACATGCTGTATCCACTGCCTCTGCCCAGAATTCCTGTCCTAACCTGACACCACTGAGCATGCTTCTTTCCCCTTCCATCAACTTCTTGTTCATTCTTTCTGCAACTCCATTTTGCTGAGGTGTATATGGAGTAGTCTTTTGCCGTGATATACCACACTTCTTACAGAATTCTTCAAATTCCTTACTGCAAAACTCTCCACCGTTATCTATCCTCAACACCTTTATCTTCTTCTCTGTCTAGTTTTCCACCAGAGCCTTGAATTCTTTAAACCTATCAAAGACTTCAAATTTCTTCTTAAGGAAATATATCCATGTATTCCTTGAGAAGTCATATATAAATGATACATAGTACACAGAATTACCCAGTGATGGAACCTTCACAGGTCCAAACACATCACTATGCACAAGCTCTAATATATGTTTCGCCCTCTTACCACCAGAGGGGAAACTCACTCGATTCTGCTTCCCATATACACAATTTTCATAGAAATCAAAATCCAGAGAGCTATTATTCATACCTTCTACCATACCTTTACCATGAAGTATTCAAAGGCCCTTCTCTCCAATATGTCCAAGCCTTTGATGCCACAACATGGTCTTCTCTCCAGAGACCACTAGATTTTCTACTCCACTTTCAGGAACCACATAACTGTTGCACCCATCAACAATAGTGCTACCTTGTAGCTTGTACAGAGTTCCAATCCGAACTCCCTGCATCAATACCAGTGCTCCTCGAACCATCTTGTAGGTATCCTTCTCGAACATTGTTTTTACACCTGCATCATCTAACTTACTTACAGAAATCAGATTTCTAGCCAATGCGGGAATATGCAGAACACCCAGAAGTGTTCTAACCTTTCCACCTTGCAACTTCAACTTTACTTTTCCACGACCAACGATTCTAGCCTTCCTACCATCCCCTAAGAAGACATCACCACCATCGTATTTCTCATACTCGCAGAACCACTCCCTATGGGGAGTGAAGTGAAAGGATGCACTTGAGTCAATCAACCATGTCTCATGATCTACATGTGTACTTGAAGAAGCCAAGTACACATTCCCACCTTCATCTAAGGTGGTTTTCGCGTCTACAGAATGAGCATCATCAGATCCCTTTCCTTTAACAGGAGCTTTAGATTTATAGTCCCTTTTGTAGTGCCCTTCCTTTCTGCATTTCTAGCACACCACCTTTACAGGTTTTCCTAGAGATTTAGATCTCCCTCTAGATTTAAATCTCCCACTCGATGACTTATTTTTGTTTATGTTCTGGGATCGTCCTCGTACAGACAAGGCATCACAATTTTGGCTCTCCATGTTTTTCTATCTCATCTCCTCCATCAACAAGGATGAGACTATTTCATCGAACTGCAAGGCAGTTGCATTGCTACCTATTACAATAACTAGACTATCCCACGATTCTGGTTGAGAACACAACAAACTGATGCACTTATATTCATCTGAAATTTTAATATCAACAGATGCTAACTGACTTACCACAGTATTAAATGCATTAAGATGCTCTATCACTGAGTCTCCATCTTTCATCCTCAGGTTATACAACTTTTTCTGCTGGAACAATTTATTCACTAGAGACTTAGATTGGTAAAAGGTCCCTAACTTGTCCCACAAAGTCTTCGTCGTAGCTTCCCCTGATACATTCAGCAATACTAAATTTGAGACACACAATTGTATTGTGCTCTTTGCCTTCCGATCCAACTTCTTCCATTCTTCATCGGACACTCCTGTTAGTTTAGTACTCGGATCTACCGCAATCCACTGATCTTTATCCACCAACAGATCCTCGATCTTTAGTTTCCACAACTCAAAACTTTGACCATTAAATTTCTCTATCTCTATCTTTCCACTGTTCACCATCTTCTTTCACCACCAGAGTCGATCTTACAAATCTCCCACTGAACAGGGTCTACCATAGGGCCGAACGAAACCCCTCAGTAACAAAGGCATCCCCTTGAAGCCAAAACAACTCTGATACCAAATGTAGGTTTTAACCCCGTATAGAAATTACTTGCATATGAATTCTAACATAAAATAAACAATGCGAGAGCATAACACATAAAACACATATACACAGATATTTTCCCTTGTATCCCAAAACCAGGACTACCAGCTTGATTTTTCATTATGTTCCTTTCAATGTTATAATACATATTTATACATGCCGAAGCATCCAATACCATGGACCGAAAACCATCGCGCCCAAAAACATGTGCGAAAATCATGCACAAAACCATAGGTGGGTCTGCCCAACCTAACATAGGTTCTGAAACCAAAATTTTCCAGGGCACCCCATAAAGTGGGGTTACTTTCACCCCTCAAACCCCCTGTGACTCCCCTCACTACACAATCGGCGCAATGAAGGGGGGGCTCCGCCCCCTTCTAACCCCCCGATTAACTACGTGGGCTAGTCGTGGAAAGAATATAACACAACCCAACATTGATGCTCCATTTTTTATTACCCATATATTCTCATCTTCAAATGTACTTGTAAGTGATGAGAATAATCCTTCGTCCTTTGTATAAGTCTTAGTCATACTATTCTTGCTGGATAATAGAAGATTCCATAATGGCTTGATACCTTGCTCGAGATGACTTGCTACCATAGAACACTGATTCAAAGATTTATTCAAGGATGTAGTGATATTCATCATGCCCTTAGCCAACCTTAGCTCTAATTCCATGTTGAGAAATCTATAGGGCTGCAATTAGGATGATTTATCTTAAACTTGATAACTGCTTGTGATGTATTTTAATTTTTTCATTCTTATTAGATTCTTCACTTATTATTATGTTATTCTTATCATCAAACAACTACCAAAACAAGAATATCAACAATATATAAGAACACATGAAATAGGTTGCAAGTCAGGGCCAAAACCTCGCCACTTGAGAGGAAAACCCACAAATCTCTTCTCTTCTTATAGATTCTTCAAATGAAAAATTCCAAGACCTATAGACCAGGACCAATTCCCTTCCAAGACCAAGTCCAACCTTCTTGATGTTGTGCTTCCTCTGTCCAAGTCAAACCCAATCAAATCTCTTGCAACTTCACAATTTCAACTCCTAAATACAAAATTTTGGCCTTCACTGCATGTCTAAAATTTTCGATCCCTACAATAATTGCCACTTCCACACGTGTGAGAAAATCTATGGCTTCCAAGGTTTCCTTTGACCTTCGCTTGGGTTTCTCCTTCTTCTAGGGCTTGAAGGTGATCTAATACACATTCCTTCAACCTTCTTTATGTAATTTCCTCAAATTCGACCTTGCAACATCAAAACCCTAGCCTTCCTCCTTACCACGTGTGTGAGAGAGAGAGAGAGAGAGAGAGAGAGAGAGAGAGAGAGAGAGAGAGAGAGAAATAACTCAAACACTTGTCCTTTGTCCTTCTTCCTTCTTTGCTAGCCTTCTTCTTGTTTTCTTTCACTTAGATGATGAGTAAATGAGTGAGTGTCCATAGGAGGTTAAGTTTCCTCCTAAATATAGGCTTCCAAGGAGGACGACATGCCCTAATTTGAGGCCAACTTCTTAGCTTCCAAGCCGACTTGGTCTTGGGGGGTATTTTGACACTTTTAAATACAAAAATATTTATTTTTATAGGTTACAATGTGCCTGATTGGGTACTCTTTATATGCCAACGACTCTTTTGAATTCTTGGCCCTAACAAAACCCCTAGAAGCACTCAATGGGTGCTTGACCTCTAAATAAAATGACATTGAGCAAGAAACCCATGCTACAAAAATAACAATAATAGTTTTTTCTTTCATTTTACAGTATACAACAATCAAAATTACATTTCAGATTTATGAAGACCAAACCTAGTTACACATTTCAACAGTGCCTCATACTTTATTCCACCCAAGAAACTATGAGGAAGTGTTATGTATGTCAATTTGATATGCCCCATTTTTTTTAATCATTGCCAAGGTAGATGCCATGATTTTTTCCTTAGAGAAAAACCTCACCAAGACATGATAGAAGGGAGATAGAATATGATATCTACAAAGGTACAAAAAAACATCATAGGGAGTAATAGATTTAACATTCATGGATGAATTTTTTTGTGATGCTACAAAGGTACATAAAGCCCACAACCTTCCATAAAACACAACAATAACCCCATTATGATGGGAGATGATCCCATAGTACAAAGATAGCTAGCTTATTACCTTCATAGTTGAACTAGAGAGCAAAACCTAGCTACTATTTTTCCTTCCTACTTTAAGCACCGAAGATCAGTCATTAATTTTTTCATGAAATATTTTTCTATTTGAATCTTCTAATAATTAATTAATAAGAAAGCCCTATTTTATTGTAATATAAGCTATAAATCTACCTATTTAGTGAGAATGTTTGTTGCCTTCATGATAGATATGTAATTTTTTTGTTTTTTCTCATATACTAAAAGGACTAAGCCAATGAAAAAACCTAAATTTATAAAAGTAGTTTTGGTATTATAGGATTCAAGGTATATCACTCTTATTAATTTTTATTGTATTTTCTTACTAAATCATGAGCATATTTGAGAAATTAACATTGATATCATCTTACTTAAATTAATTGATATTGATTTTGGCATCGAAAACATAGGGTGGCTTGATTGATATGTGTGGATGGATACTTGAAGAATACACAAAATATTGGATATTTATTATATTTTAAATTTTAATTGAAAGAGACCATTGGAAAGGTTTTTACATTCATACCAATGCATCATTTTTGGTTCATTGTCTAGAGTGGAAGTTCATTATTGTAACAACCCTAGTCAAAATTGCATGTAATAAAGTTAATAAAGACAAAATAATAACCAAGGTCATAGGACACGTATTCCAAGATGAATGTTAGGCAAAACATCCTAGCGGGTGTTCATTTGGTTTATTATGACTAAAGAAAATTAGCAAAGTCAAAGCCCTTGGAAAGGAAAAATGACATTTTTGGCCATTTATTTATGAAAATAGTGGAAATTAGGAGAAAAGGAAGGTGAAAGGTCATGAGTTGCATGTGAGGAGGAAAATGAAGGAAAATAATGGAAAACTGAAGAAATAGAGGTCTCATTAATGAAAAGGATTATGAGGATTAGTTGGTACCTTTTTGTTAGTTCAATATTGGAGCTCTATCTATTATCTCTCCCTCTCACTCTTGGACACTTAGAGCACTCTAACATTGGATCAAGGAAAGCAAAGGAAGCACAAAGAAGGAAAAGGGAAGCAAAGATCAAGTAAGGAAGAGCAGGATCAAACAACTACAACGAGATTACTTGCGGGTATCAATTTGCAAGTGTGATTTCCTTGCTAGATTTGGCATGCATGGCACATGCATGTGTGTATTTGGCTTTCTTGCTCGCATTGGCATGGGTTTTTCCATGTGTGACAATGATTTTTAGCCTTACCTTGCCATTTCCGGATAGCCATGGTGTTATGGGTTCTCTTTTATTTGGTTATGCTGGATTGTCTGATGGTTTTGAAACTTAGTGGGGTGGTCTCTGAAGAAGAACAAAAGGCCTAGGAATCCATGGACCGGAGAAGGTGGGATTGCGGTAAAGCTGGATTTTGTGTACCTCGGTGGGTCTAGGAATTATCGACTGGTGAATGGCGGGATATACGGTAAAACCTAGAGGTATGTGCCCTCGATCATGCCTAGGAATCCTCAAACGGTGAATGGCAGGATATACGATAAATCTTGGAGGGTGGAGTCTCGATTAGGCTTAGGAATACCCGATCAGTGAATGGAGAGATATATAGTAAAGCATAAATACTAGGAGGCATACAAATTCCTCACGGTGTAGGTGGAGAAATCCGGTGGCATCCACGCTTGTTTATGGCCTAGTGATTCGGTGGGGATTGCGGTAAATCTTGAGGAAACTTGGATTGGTTTGTGAGTCCCACATTCATGCTTGGAATATGGCATGGGGGTGATTAGATGAAAGAAATATTTGGTTCAACCAATCTATGGTCGGGTGGTTCGTGGAAGTCCCAAACCTAGTTGGTTTATGCATTCATTAATAAGAGCACTTTCTTATTGGTATTCTATGTGTTAATATATTGGTTTATATGTGATTCTTATGGTTGTTATATCCTTGTTATTTTTGTTGGATATATGTTAGTTATGAGTATGTTTATGACAGACTTGATGTATGGCTGTCATCATGTTTTGATTAGCAAATGAATGTATAATGAATATATGATCTAATAGATGATAATGCAATTATTGTGATAAGGCATCAATGCTTCTTTACAAATCTTAGATAAGTATGAGACCCCTATGCTCAGATCAATTGTTATGACCTGTAGATTACATATTTGTGACATGTTTGAAGAAATGCCTGTCATGGCTAGTAGGGGTCAAATCAAGTATTTGTACCAATGATTGTATTAGTAGCCCTATTCCATTGTTATCTTTTATTTCTGAAAGTTTCATGAAGTTCTGGGCAGTGGCCTGAGACCTAGCCTTGAAAAAGTGGCACAAAATCCAGGGTTATTGGCTTAGAACTGCCTGAAAAAATCCATAGTTGTTGGCATGCCTTGCTATGGGAGTGACTGGAAGGCCTCAATTGCATGCATGGCTTGTTGTGGGAGCAGATGAGGGCCCAGGTCAATTAAATGTCAAGTTGTCTCAAGGGTTGGTCACCTCAAAGGGTTAGTTAGATCTTAAAGGTTCTGTAGCATGCGTGGAAGGTCTGAATGGTTTTGTTTTGTTAGTTACACTTCCTTAAATACACATGGGGAGTTGAATCATATCATAGTGGCCTCTTGTCACATGTTTACCCCAACAAACCAGTTAACTTGAACAAATGTGTGAGGAGGGTGTTACATAATGGTATCATAGCATGGTTCACCCCTTGGACTAGATGGATAGTGTGTGTTGGACATGAATACATATCGGTTGCATATGTGTTCTTCATACTTATGGTCTATGAGTTTGTTGTGTATGCATGGTGTTGGTCATGGTTGCATTTGTGTCACCATTTTATAGTTGATGGTGTTGTTGTTGGATGTGTTTGTCGTGAGTGTATGTAGGTCATCCATTGGTTATGCATATCAGTGCTTATATGTTGTTATGCATACATTGACATGGTTATAGTTGTTGTGCATGAGATCATGGTATGTGGTTGGTATGGTCATGCATGGTAACTAGCTGATGGTTGAAATGATGTTTATGTATTGATATTATTATGATTATACATGTATTGTGCTAATCTGGTTGATATTGCAGATGAGATATCCTCCCATGAACTATACTGAGGTATGTTGATTATGTTATGTTTTGGTTTAAGCTGACATGGTATACTTGCAGGGAGAAGATCAAAGATGACTAGCAAGATGGTAGGCTATAGTTCACAAGACTCTCCCTATGGATTAGATGAACATCGTGGTGTTGGGCACTCTTCTGATATAGCGGGCACATTGAGAAGCTTGAAGGAAGAGATAAGAATTTGAAAAGAAGATAATGACATAATCATTCAGGCACAGGAGAAACAAGCAGAAGTTAATGTAGTCATTCTTCATAGCTTGTCAAAATTGCATAGAAAGGGACTTCTTAGGATCATCCAAGGGTAGGAGGAAAAAACTAATGGGGCATATGGCAGTAGGTCTCATGGTGGGCACAAGTCAGATAGGGATGACACGATCTGAGATGGTAGGCTCTTGGATACTCCAGATAGGAGAGGTGATGGACACAGGTTCTATTCTAGTTCTGGTTCTGACAAGTACCATGATCGTCATCGTTGTCATCCTTATAGGAGGAGCAATAGGGGATATTTTCCAGATGAGTTCAATAAAGCAAAGCCACCTACCTTTGATGGAGATTTGAAGAATCCATAGGATGCGGAAGTATGGCTACTTTGGATGAAGAAATTCTTTGAGTTGCATGAGTACATAGAGAATATGAAGGCCATAATAACTATCTTCAGCCTCAAAGGGAAAGTAAACATCTGGTGGGAATATATGAATCCTTTCAGAGACATCAGGATAGAATAATTGAGTTGGCATGAATTCAAGAGACTTTTAGAAAGAAATACTTGTTAGAAAGGTACTACAAAAACAGAGCTAAGGAATTATATGAACTAAAGATGGGATCGATGACAGATGAGGAGTACACGACTAAGTTCCTGGATTTATTGAGGTATGTACCATATCTTAAGGATGAGAGGGCCAAAGTTAGATATTTGTCAGTGGATTCCAGTAACATTTAGAGATCGGATTGAGTGTGATGAGCCTCAGTCACTTAAAGAAATCATTGGGGAATTGAAGCATTATTATGAGCAATCAAAGCGCAAGATAGAATCTCAACAAGGTTGGAAAGGGAAAGATAAAGCTAAAGGTAAATGGTAGATGAAAAGAACAAGGCCTTAGGATGTAAGTGAGAAACAAAATGTTGCACCTTATAAGAAGTTTAATGGGTCACAACATGGAGGGAAATAAAGGTGATGGCACAAGATGGTTGCAGTGTTGGACGTGTGGTAAGGAGCATCTTAAGACAGATTGTCTGCATAATCAAGGTGGTAAGCCTCATATTTACAATGCACAAGAAGCGAAGACAGTTGGGGATGTTGAGCAGAGCATTCCATAGATCTATGCAGCACTAGATAATAGATAGGCAAATCACCATGCATCTATTATTGAGATGGATGGTAAGCTTTGTGATCAAGTTGTTTCTATTTTGATTGAACCTGGATCTAATTATAGTTATGTTAGTCCTGACCTAGTGGATAAGTGTGGTTTGAATAAAGAAGTGCATGCAGAATTCTAGTTAGTGCAGTTGGCTACAGGTACAAAGAAGAGAGTGTATTACTCAGTAAGATCTTGTTCATTCAAGTTGAATGGTATGCTTACCTCAACACATTTGAATGTATTGCCGTTGGGATCATATAGTATGATTTTGGGTATGGACTAGTTGTATCTTCATAGGACCAAAGTGGATTTTTATGACAAGTCCATTGAGTGCTTGGATGAAAATGGAGAACAAAGGATCTTGCAGGGTAAGGCGAAGAAACATTAGTTAGAATGGTGACAACTATGCATCCAAAGTGCAATTGCAGAAAATGGTGTGTGTTATTTGCAGTGCATATTTCTAGTGATAACGGTAAGTATGTTGAGGATGTGAAGGTATTGAGCAGGTACCCGATCTTGTAGTAGTTTCATGATGTATTTCCCATAGATATTTTAGAGTTTCCACCTCACAGAGAAGTGGACTTTTCCATTGAGTTGGTACCAGGGGCAACAATAGCATTAAAGGCACCATACAATATGAGCACTCCAGAGTTAGTAGAGTTGAGGTTTCAGTTGAAAGAAATGCTTCACAAAGGATACATTAGGCTAAGTGTATCACCTTGGGGTGCACCGATATTATTTATGAAGAAGAAGGATGGTACTCTCAAGTTGTGTATTGATTATAGGTAGTTGAACAAGGTAACCATCAAGAACATGTATTCGTTGTCGAGGATTGATGACTTGTTTGATCATATGAAGGGAGAAACAATGTTTAGATTACTGAGAGAGCATAAGTTGTATGCCAAGCTTAGGAAATGCAGTTTCATTCAGACAGAGGTACATTACTTGGGACATGTTGTTTCCAAGGAAGGCATAACAGTGGGTCCAAAGAAGATAAGTGTTATCATGGAGTGGGAAAATCTTAGAAATGTGGATGAGGTAAGATCATTTATGGGGCTAGCAGGTTATTATAGGAGGCTTATCAAGAACTACTCTCGCATTTCATATCCTATTACGTCACTATAGAGGCAAGGTAAGAAATTTGAATGGACGAAGGAATGTGCAACCAATTTTGAGTAGTTGAAGTGGTTATTGACAAATGCTCCAGTTTTAAAGATTGCAGATCTAGACAAAGAGTTTTTGGTGTGTATAGATGCTTGTAAGAGAGGAATTGGTGGAGTCCTGATGCAGGAAGGACATGTAGTATGCTATGAGTCACAGAAACTGAATGAGCATGCACATAATTATCTAACACATGATCTTGAGTTGGAAACGATCATCCATGCATTGAAGATGTGGATACACTGTCTTCTTGGTAGTAGGTTTGTATTGATGTGCGATCAAATTGGATTGAGATACTTGTTTGACCAACTAAATCTGAATGCCAGGCAAGCTAGATGGTTGGCCAAAATTAGTGAGTTTGAATTTGAGATCAGGTACATCAATGGTAAGGAGAATAGGGTTGCAAATGCTCTTAGCAGGAGAGTACATGTGAATCACATAGAAACTATGAGTTCTTATGGGACAAACTTACATGATCAGATATTACAGGCAGGACAATAGGATGACATGTACATGGAGCTTATAAACATGTTACAACATGGTACAGGTGATAAAGGTTTGGAATATTATCTTACAACAGATGGTTTGATTAGATTTAGGAACATGATATATCTGTCATACAACAATGAGCTCAAGAAGACTATCTTGTGAGAGTTTCATGCAAAACTGTATTAAGGTCACCCAGGATACCAGAAGACATTGACAACAATGAAGATTTTTTGTCATTGGCTGAATCTAAAAAATGATGCGGCAGAGTTTGTGGCTAGATGTTTGGATTGTCAGCAAGTGAAAGCAGAATGCAAGCATCAAGGTGGACTACTACAGCTGATTCCAATTCCAATGTGGAAGTGGGAGGTCATTTCCATGGATTTCATCACAGTTTTACCAAGGACATCTAGACAACATGATTCCATCATGGTTGTGGTGGATAAGTTGACAAAGGCAGTGCACTTCATTCCAGTAAAATCTACGTATTCATCTAGTGATGTGGCATAGGTCTTTATCAAAGATGTAGTGAGGTTGCATGGTGTTCTAAGAAATATTGTGTCAGATGGGGATGATAAGTTCACTTCCAAGTTTTGGAAGGAGTTGTTTGCAAGTTTGGGGACAAAGTTGGCCTTCAACACAACTTATCATCCACAAACAGATGGACAGACAGAGAGGGTCAATAGGATATTGGAGAACATGTTGAGGATGTATGTTATGAATCAATAGAGGAAATGGGAGGAGTACCTTTTGTTGGTTGAGTTTTATTACAATAATGGGTATCAAGAATCTTTGAAGATGAGTCCATTCGAGGCACTATATGAGCAGAGTTGTAATACTCCCATTAGTTGGAGTGATCCAGTGAACATGGTATTGATAGGATTGGACATGTTGGAAGAGATGGAACATGAAATGCAGGTTATCAAGAAGAATCTAAAGGAAACAAAAGACATGCATAAAAGTTATGCAGATCAGAACAGGATGTTTAAGGAGTTTTAGGTTGGGGAACAAGTGTATTTGTGCATCAAGCCCAAGAAGAGCTCCTTGAGGATTGGATCATGTGCCAAGATGACACCTCGGTTTTGTGGACCTTTCAAGATTCTTGAAAGGATTGGACCAGTAGCCTATCAACTTGCACTGCCTCTGACAGTGAAAGCCCATGATGTTTTCCATGTGTCCTTTCTTAAGAAGTAATTTAAATATGCTAATCATGTGATTGACTAGTCTGTATTGCAAGTGGAGCCAGATGGAGAATTCTAGCCGAAACCTCAATGTATATTGTAGAAAAAGATGCTCATGCTCTGGAATCGAGCAATTAAGCAAGTTAAAGTGTAGTGGAAGCACTTTGGGCCCAATGAAGCTACATGGGAGATGGAAGATTAGATGCGGGCTATGTATCCTTCTCTATTCGTTGGTTGAGTGAATTTTTTTGGCATATGTTTTGGTGTGATTTTTTGGCATATGTATATATGAATATGGATGTAAATATTGCCATGAGTTGTGTTATAAAGATCCAATAAGCGGTATGGGTTTCATGTCATTATGGTTGCCATGTTGTTATGTTTTCATGTGGGTTAGCTTCTCAGTAGGTTGATCGTTGTATATACTGCAATGAGATAAGTTATAAAGCTCCATGGGAAGTATGTTTTTCTTTCAGCAGCCTTGTTGGTTGTAGGTGTCATTGAACACCGAGGATGGCGTTCCCCCAAGGGGGAGGATTCTATAATAGCGCTAGTCAAAATTCCATGTAACAAAGTTAATAAAGGAAAAATAATAACCAAGGTCATATTCCAAGCCGAATGTTGAGCAAAACATCCTAGAGGGTGTTCATTTGGTTTATTATGGCTAAAGGAAATTGGCAAAGGCACGGGAAAAGGCTTTCAAAAGGAAAAGGCTTTTGAAAGGCAAAATGGCATTTTTGGCATTTTATTTAAGAAAATAATGGAAATTAGGAGAAAATGAAGGTGAAAGGTCATAGGTTGCATGTGAGGAGGAAAATGAAGGAAAGTAATTGAAAATTGAAGAAAATAGAGGCCTCATTAATAATAAGGCTTCTAAGGATTAGTTGGTACCTTTTTGTCACTTTAGTTTTGGAGCTCTATCTATTATCTCTCTCTCTCACTCTTAGACACCTAGAGAATTCTTGGAGCACTCTAACATTGGATCAAGGAAAGCAAAGGAAGAACAAAGAAGGAAAAGGGAAGCAAATATCAAGAAAGGAAGAGCAGGATCAAGCAACTACAACGAGATTAATTGTAGGTATCGATTTGCATGTGTGATTTCCCTGCTAATTTGGCATGCATGGTACATGCATGTGTGTATTTGGCTCTCTTTCTGTCATTGGCATGAGTTTTTCCAGGTGTGAAAATGATTTTTAGCTTTTCCTTGCCATTTTCGAATAGTCATGGTGTGATGGGTTCTCTTTTATTTGGTTGAGTTGGATTACCAGATAATTTCAAAACTGAGTGGGGTGGTCTCTAAAGAAGAAAAAAGGTCTAAGAATCCCTGGACCAGAGAAGGTGGGATTGCGTTAAAGCCAAATTTTGTGTACCTTAGTGGGCCTAGGAATCCTTGACTAGTGAGTGGTGGGATATATGGTAAATCCTATAGGTGTGTGCCCTTGATCAGGCCTAGGAATTCTCAATCGGTGAATAGTAGGATATATGGTAAATACTGGAGGGTGGAGTCTCGATTAGGTCTAGGAATTCTCGACCGATGAATGGCATAACATACGGTAAATACTAGAGACTAGGAGGGAGACAAATTCCTCATGGTGTAGGTAGATGAATCTGGTGGCATCCATGCTTTTTTAGGGCCTAGAGATATGGTGGGAATTGCGGCAAAGCATGAGGAAACTTGGATTGGTTTTGTTGTGAGTCCCACATTCCTACTTGGAATATGGCACAAAGGTGATTGATTGAAAGAAATATTTGGTTAAGCCAATCTATGGTTGAGTGGTTCATGGAAGTCCCAGACCTAGTTGACTTCTGCATTCATTAATAAGAGCTCTTTCTCCTTGGTATTTCATGTGTAAATATAATGGTTCATATGTGATTCTTATGGTTATTATGTCCTCGTTATTTTTGTTGGTTATATGCTAGTTATGAGTATCTCTATGACAGACTTGATGCATGGCTCTCATCATGTTTTGAATAGAAAATGAATGTACAATGACTATATAACCTAATAGATGATAATGTAGCTATTGTGATAAGGCATCAATGCTTCTTTACGAATCTCAGATAAGTATGAGACCCCTATGCTCAAACCTATTGTTATGACCTGTAGATTACATATTTGTGACATGTTTTACGATATGTACGTCATCGCTAGTAGGGTTTATATCAAGAACTTGTACCAATGATTGCATTAGTAGCCTTATTCCATTGTTATCTTTCATTTCTGAAAGTTTCATAAAGTTCTGGGTAGTGGCCTTAGACTTAGCCTTGAAAAAGTGGCTTAGAATCTGGGGTCTCTAGCTCAGAACTACTTGAAAAAACATAGTTGATGGCATGCATTGCTTTGGGAGCGAATGGAAGGCCTTAGTTGCATGCATGGATTTTCATGGGAGCGGCTGAGGGCCCAAATTAGTCAAATGTCAAGTTGTCTCAGGGATTGGTCACCTAAAAGGGTTGGTTGGCTCCTGAACGTTCTGTATCATGTGTGTAAGGTCATAATGGTTTTGTTTTGTTGGTTCCACTTCCTTAACTATACATGGGGAGTTGAATCACATCATAGTATCCTTTCGTCACATGTTTACCCCGATGGACCAGTTAACTTGGGTAAATGTGGGAGGAGGGTGTTACAATTATGCAGAAGGTACCTTATGCTTTTGAAAGAATTTGACAAGCTTACCCTAATATCTTTGCCTAAATTTTTTAGGATACTTCCCTACTTGCTCATGAAGTTACACTCTTGTTTTCATTACATGAAGAGAAGCAAAATGAGATTACAAAGTGGATATTGTACATGCATATGTTACAAGAACAAAATAAAATGGATTTTTTTAACCTCTTACCTTTGATGTTGAAAAGGAGTCAATTTATCATAACCTTAAATCAATAAATAAATAAAACAAAAATCCAAAATAACTTAAACTCTTTTAAATTACCCAAAAAAAATACACATAAATACCTCTAATAATAGGGTTTGGAAAATACCACGTGATATTAAAGTAATGCTGCTTTTCCCTTATGACTTTGTTCTATTTTTTCTTGTGACAACCCCTTTAGTAATTTGGCCATATTTTTATAGCTGATAGTCATTTCCCCTTCCTCATTCAACTCACGTATTTATATTTTCAATTCCCCCTAACCCGCCTATGGGATGGAAGAATTATCTACCCACAATGGCATGCTATCACCAGGGGGAATCTCATATATTAGATGGAAGAACTATCTATCCATAGTGGGATGCTTAACTAGTATTTCACGAAGCTCATTTGAGCTTGGATGCCCCTTGGGATAATTTAATTCCACCAAAAGTAGCTTCATCCTCAACCCCTCCCCATGTTTGAACCTGAGAACTAGTGGGAAGTAAACACCATTCAAACCAATTGTTTTACACCTCATAGGTTGCATCACTTCTTCTGACAGGTTTTCTAATTTCACTTTATCAATATTGCAATAAAAGAAAAAAGTTAACAATGTTATTACACTACCATACAAGAAATAAATGCACTCTCTTCCAACGCCCATGATGAATACCATCCCTATTATTATGTCATCTTTAAGTTTGCACAAGGCTGGTGAAAATGATGAGATACATCCGTATAAGCATTGCGATTTGGACAAAGATGTTACAACAACTCAAAAATATGCAACCCATGAAGTCAATTTTCATATTTAGGAGAGTGATTTCACAGGTCCCAACAATATAGTTGCCTCTGGGGATGTGGATCCCTGTATCCTGAACTTTTAGATTAAATAAAATTTAATATTGGGACATCATATTTCATTATTTATGGTTATTATTCAAGTTTATACTAGCTATATTGTTGATTTGGGTCATCAGAGACTAGCAACAAGGTTGTTTACTTAGTGGTTGGGCCTTTGATATTGGGAATATTTGCTTGCTTGAAGAGGCACTTTGTACAACTTATTATAAAAGCGATGTAATTTAATTCAATATGAATGAGTATAATTTGTATTAGAGGGTTGTCACAGTTGTAGTGATTAGTGTATTAAAAGATTGTTGTTAAAATTATACATTAAAATTTGGATTTTACTTACTAAACAAACAAAATAATCTTTCGTAGAGGATTTTGGAAAGATGTTACTTGCATAAATTTTGTAAAAAAATATCTAAATCACTCAAAATATGTAAAATTATTAATCACTCATATTTACTAGAAGCATGGTAATCGTAAGTTTTCTTCGAGTTATATGTGTTGGTCTGAAATTTCTAATTTATTGGCAACATTTCCTAATCCTTCCATTGCCACTAAACAATGTCATCTTCCTTAACCTCCTTCATTATAAATCCAATAGGCATCCCAGTATTTGAGGTCACGATTGAAGTAGTATTTATAACTAGATTCACAACCATTTGTTGAAAAACAACACACTCATCTTGAATATCTTTTATTTAACACTTTTGACTATATAATGTTTTCTTAATGAATCATATTCAATGGTTCAACTTCTTCCTAGGATGAAATCCTATTAATGATAAATCAAAATTGAATTCCTATTATCAACAATGAAATCTTCCTACCTTCTTAGAGCTATGTGATTATCTATTGTCTCATATAATAGGCGTCTCTCAGAATGCCCATGGTCCATTCTAAAGGCACTACATAACACTTGAAAATAAACCCTACCATTGTCCACTTCTAATAGTGTACCATAACCATTAACTATTCCCCTTTCCAACATTCTATCAGGTAATTGATAACAAAACATAACATTGTCAATTTCAAAGATTTAGCACTAACCTTTTGTTTTTCAACATAGTGATGAAGGGTCATTAGAGGTATTTGGAGAAGTAGCAAATGAGCTATAATTCCAAGTCATAAAACAAAGAAACAACCCACACCAAAAGCAAACAAAACAAGATTGAGAAAACTATAACCACAAAGCCAATGTACGAAAACCCATTTCAAGGTCAAAGGTAGAGCACCAATTAGAACTAAGATGGAATAGAGCAAGGAACCATACAAAAATATGTTGGGTATATGTTCTATTCTTTGCATAGCTAGCCCCATGGTTCATTTGGGGGATGCAAGGGGGTGAAGCCCTCCAAAGAAAGGGGGAGGTAGTTTTCTATGTATGTTTTTGGAAAATGGGTTTTGTTTTTGGTAGTTTTGTGGTGTATAGTGTTATAACCCATGGTTTTTTTAATTCCAATCAAGGAATCAATGTTGTAATCTAATTTGAGTTAATGGATTAGGGTCTTGGACATTGGGGAATCTTATATATTGTATTGTAAATAATAAAGATGATTAATAAGTAAAAAATATAGACACATCTCTAAACATTTGTTAATTTTCTCAACTAAAAGTTTTCAAAGTAAATTTATATATATTATATGTAATTGTCATTATTTACTTTTATAAATATTTTGTATATACATTACTTGATGTAAATGTTTATAAATTATATAATAATTTAAAAAAAATCTTTAAAATTAAAATGAAAACCAAATTCATTATCTCACTTACAATAAAACTTAAATTTATTAGATAAACTTGCTCAGATATAAAAATGGAATTTGTTTATAAACTTATTACAATTTTAAATAACATACTTATAATTAACATTAAATTAATAACTTATAAAATTGTTATTTTCTAATAAACTTGTGTGCAGATTGAATTGAATCAAGTCAATAAATGGAAAGTGTTTGCACCCTTTAACTAATAAAAAGGGCATCCCTTTGAATTCGAATCTTAAAACACTCTTAATTAACAATATAATTACAAAGCAAACTTCCCTTCATCTTTCTTACTTTAAAAATTCAATTCAATAGCAACATAGAATGATTCAACTTTCTTATTTTTTTATTTTCAAAATTCAATTAGTAACATAGAGTACGTGATACAAAAGACTAGCTTCATTCTTTACCTATGTAATTTGTCATGGTTTTGACAAATTACCTAATACAATAGACTCGACTCATCTTTACCTACAAAACTATTTTGTGATGGTTTTAAATTTTTGCTTTTATTTATAATTCATTTTTTTTAATGAACAAGTGCTGGTTTTTATATTAGCATTTTCATTGAAGTATTTAAAAAAAATCAAAATATTAAAAGAGATGAAAATTTTAAATGTAAATTTTGATATATAATTTAAATATAAATTTATTTGAGATGATAAATGGAAGGTTAAAATTTTAACTATTATTTATCAATATAGTGGATGGATTTTAATGTTTGTATAGTAAGAAAAAAATTAACAAAAATATTTATCTCACTATTTTTAATTAATTAAATAGACTTTTAAGAAAATTATTAAGCTTTATAGAGTTTAATACTAAGATAGTAAATGAATAACTAATTAGAGCCCCAAATTTATGATTATGAAAAATCCATGAAACTAAGGAATTATGAAATATAAGAAATTGGGATTTAATATTTGAGTTTTATTAATTTATGCATTCTATATTGTTTGTTGGTGATTTAATTTTAAAATGGATTTTTACATTTTTGTAAAATAAATTGTTCAATGTATTAATTTCAATATTTGTAATGTTGTTAACTTTCAACTAATTTGTTTGTTGTATTACTTTTAGTATAATGAATTCAATTCAATATTTATAAATATGATAATTTTAATTAAATTTTTTATTTCATTTCATTAAATTTATTGCTATATACATGATAAATTTGATTAATCTATTCTATTCATCGATTTTAATGTTGGTATAATGAATAAACACTACATGAAAATTATTTTCTCACTATTTTGAAACAATTGATTAAATTTACTTGTAGAGAAATTATGACCCGTTATAAAAGAATTTAACACTAAGGAAATGAATAACTGATCACTTAGTTACTCCAAGATTGTGATCATTAGTAAATCAATTGGACTAAACAAATATGAAATAAAAGAAATTGAGATATTGGATTTGAGTTATGATGATATATGCATTATATATTCCTTGGTCAGCTAATATCAAAATTGATTTATGTGTTCCCATAATATAAGTTTCTTGTTGGATTCATTTCATTTTATTGCAAGGATTTCAATCTCCATAAAATCAAATAAAATTCGTCAAAATTTTTCATTGCATTGTTCTTAATAAATTTTATTGATTCCAATGTTTGTACGATGGATAAATTTGACCATTTTGTTTCATGCATTGAATTGTGTGTATTATTTTTTTTAACAATTAACATCTATGATATGTTTTATGTCTTTCCTTTGTTACAGGGTTTCAGTTATAAAAGAATTAGATGATCTCTAAAACACAAGTTAATAGAATTAGAATTACAAAGGAAAGGGTCATAAAATTCTAACATCTCCAATTGCAAAGGCCTAGATGGTGAGTATCCAAATTAGGTTGTCATATAAGTCTCACTTAGCCAATGTGTGTTGGGCTTGGGTGTGTAAGATACATAGCAAAAGGTCTCATGAACTCAAAATTTCAATTTGATCAAATCAAAATTAAATAAATGGGGTAGTGTTTGGAATATTGAGTATATCCCTATATGCTAGAGTTTGCATTCACTAGTATTTCATTGGTGGGACCATAAGAAACTATAAGTATTCTTTATACTATATATTTTTTGTTAGTTTCATGAGTGAGTTCTTTCATAAGCCTTTTATGAAGTCATAAGGATTGATGTTAGATAAAATAACTATTGATAGTGGAATGAAAGAGAGGATCACTATAACCTTTGTTGCAATATCTTAAGTTTAAAATTTGAATGGTCTTTGACGTCAATCATCTTTTTCATATGATTAATATGAAAAGATGGGAAGCCTAATATATGTGGCTTTAGGAAAAGTTGAAGAAGATAAATTGAGATTAATCATTATGTAATATATCTTTTATTGATTATATCCATCCTATTACTTTCTTACTATTCAACTTCATCTTTGAACATGGTTAGTTTATTACTATTTACCTTATTTGTCATGTGACTTTTGAAGTGGTGTTCTTGATAGTACCCTCTAAATTATATATAATATTTAGTGATTTTCAAATGATCAAAATTGATTTAAATTGTATACATATAAATAATTTTTGATCATATAAAATTTTGATGCAGTTTTCCACCCGCAATTAGAACTCCTATGGATCCATCTTAACTCCAGATATATCACACATTGAGAGGGATCAAATACCTCAAATTGTACACATTTCCTCATATTTTTCCACTCTAATAAAGGTTTGCACCTTAAGGGAGAGAGGTTTGAAACTTGATGTATTTGATCCATCTTGGCACTTGGTAGATTCATAGTTAAGATGGATCTATGATTTTAATTCAATTTAGATGTTATTGTTAATTATGTTGAAAAATATTTGGATCATTATAGAGTCATTAGTTTAACTCTTGGTAAGTATATTTCATCATGGATGAAAAAGTCAAGCCAACTACCCTCTGTAGATTGGATTCCTTCATATTTCAACATATCTATGACCTTGTGCTAATATATTCACACGATGATCATGGTAGATGAAATCCTTTTCAAGCTAGCACAAAGGTTTGTGTTCAATTTGACCTAAAGAGGAAGCCCCCTCTATAGATTTCATTGTTCACTAGTGAGGAAATTGTTCTTTGTATGTGATGCAAGGGCATCCTTGGCCTCGGGCAATCCGCATAAAAAATAATAATGTTTAAGCTTGTAATGTGGGAAAATAAGTGTTGCTACTCCCATGTATTTTGAGTTGTTGACACTCCTATTATGTTAGTTGTGTGATACACCCAACTAATAGTTGTTGCTACTCGTGTAGCTACTTTTTTATCAAATCAATGATTACTTTCAAGTTTTTGACACTCCCACGATCGTGTGTTGATACTCATGTTGTGTGGACTTACTGACACTCCTAAGATTCTGTATTGAAACTCTTGTTGCATGGAGTTCCTGACACACCCAAACTAGTAGTTGTTGCTATAAGACAACTACTACTAGACACACTATGAGAATGGAATGTAGGTTACAAATTTTGGTTTGTCTGCATACTGATAGGAATTAAATTGATTTATTTATGGAATTCCAAGAGGTCAAAAACATGGGAAACAACTTGTTTTTGTTAGAATACAAAGAGGTCAACAATGTGAGAAATAATAGCTAAACAAGCCAAAAGAAAAGGGGCTTTTTAGCTTCTGGATCTCGATATTTTTGGCTTTGGCCTTAGCTGATGCAAAATTTGGAGAGATCGCGACTGGTTTTTGTACGAGTTAGGGAGAGTGTTTTGGTTGCTGCATGGTATCACTATGTAACAACATATGAATTGAGAGTAATTTGAGGATTCCACTCTCTCTAATATGAATTTATTTTATGTAACAACACATTTTGAATGAATAAAAAATATCTGTGTTGAATGGCTTTTTCATTGATGTAAACATCAGTTACTGAATGATCTTAATATTTTTTGGATTGCATCAATTGGAATCTCCAAAGGAATATGCACTAAAAAATCCTATAATCCCCGCACGTGTTTGAATTTTTGAGGACGAAGATCTATTGAGTTGCTCCTAAGATCACCATCATTGGATGCTCCTTGCTAGGTTGATTCTAGTGGTATATGGCACACCGTGAGAGCCCTCATGGTTTCAGAGATATGTACAATTGAAGTTTATGCCCCTACCAAAAGCCGCATACCAAGATGATATGGTAGCCCATTATTTGACGACCAAGGAGGAGTTTTATTAAAAAAATTAAATTAAATTATTATGATATCGGGATTTGGGATTATATCAAATACATCTCCTTATTGATGAGTTGGCCTAAATTAAAAAGGGGTTTTAAAATTTATTATGGTTTCCCTTCTGAAGTTGGCCTTCAAGAAATACAAATTTGGCTCAAAGATTTAATTTTAAAATTTAAAATTATTCCCTCCTTGTGGAAGTCAGCCCTCTAAGGAGCCTCATCCTTCATTATAAATATGAATGATCAATCCTCCTCAAAGCACCATTGAAGTGACTTGAATTCTACTATTAAATTACTTGGCCCTGTTGGAGTTTCGTTTGATTGTGTGGTTCACTATTTGAAACAAATATTAATTCTGAAATCATATTCTTATGTTTCCCTTGAATAGTTTTGAAGATCCTAAATAGTAGGTCAAAAATTTCTGACTTATGGTGCAAATATCTAGTGTAAGTTTTTCGTTGTTTGCAAAAGCACTTGGTAGGAGTTTTCTAAGATGTTTCATAGCCCAAATATCTGTGGAATAATCTCTTGTCCATCTCTAGAAGTACTATAGATTGACGGATTGGGAGCAGAATGTAACAACCTAACTTGCGAGCTTTGTGGATGAGTGTTAGATTGAAACAAACATGTTCTTTTTCAGAACGAAATGATTTGTGCTTTTTCTCTAATGGAATTTAGCGTATCTTAATGTGATAGGTAACATAACCACTATTCATTTGAAAGATGGCCATTATTTGTTTGGAAGTTGCCTACCATTTATTTGAAGGTAAAAGTGTTAAATCTTAAGGCTAGAGTGTTCTCTATTGTGGATAATTGCATTTTTAAACTTTTTCAACATTTTCATATAACATTCACCCCATAACATCATTTCATCATTAGAATTTATGTAGATAGAACAATAATATCAAAGCAAAGAAAAAATAAATAATATTGTAAGAAAAGAATGCACAATAGAGACATCAAGATTTAGGTTAAAGACCAGGGAAAACCCCACAAGGGGGAAAACCCAACCAGATTCTTCTTCTATTAGATATTAATCAAATGTTCAACCGAGATACAATGTACAATGAGAAACATCAATCATATTTGGCCACCTAGGGTCAACCAGGGATCATACATGATCCCCATATGTCAAACTACATATACATCACTACAATGTCATTCCATGCCATGTATATCATTGTCACATGAGCTGCCATTCATCCCTGTCCATACACTGCCATTGTCATACTGATTTGAGGTAACTATCATCGTTAGGCCACTTCCATATCAAGGGTCACAACCATACTAGGTTCCTTCCATATCACTGTCCCATTAAAGTCATTGTGCATTGTCACTATCACTATCATTCATCATTGTCACCAAAGTCATTGCCATATATAAAGGATTATTGTCATATTGTAAAGGTACTGCCACACAAAACTGTCATATAAGCATTATCATAACTATCATAGATGCAATATCACAATGCACAATCATAACTATTATAGGGCACTATCATACTAGTTTGTTGCCATGCCAAATGTCATTGTCATGCTATATCAAATGTCACTATTACAAGAACTAGTATTATGTCCAATCATCATAAATATTAATATTATGTATAATTGTCACAAGAGTAAGGTTATCATTGTCTTTAAGACATATCACTGAAGGTCATTCTACTATTAGAGGTCATTGTCACGAGGATTTCCATAAATACAAATATTACTACAAATATATATATATATATGTATATATATAACATAGAGAAGTATGCAAGCTAGAGTGAACCACATGGAAACATATGAGAACCATGAGCCTTTGTGATATGAGAAAGCCACAATCAAGCCATAGATAATTAAGACGAACCATAGAGAATATACAGTTATTAACAATGTCACATAGAGATTTATAATGCCAACAAACCACATATATTATCGATGTCACCATAGAGATTTACGACGTAACAAACTACTGAGATTAGCAAAATCACCATAGATATTTACGATGCCAACACAAATATTACGATTCCGCTATAGAGAGAGATTCCATTGTAAAGAAAGATGACATACAATGCCATAGAGCCGCTATCGAGAGTCTTTCCATAAAATCATCACATAAGATCTAATCCAAAATAGCGGGTGACTGTAATTATGTGTGAGCCACTGTAGAAGTGAGCCTCTGTAATTATGCGCGAGCCACTATAAAATCAAGCCTTTGTAGTCATGCGTGAGCCATTGTAGAAGTAATCCACTCAGTGAATTTGTGAGTTTCTTTATTTGAACCATAGAGATATATACGCGTCTCATAGATAATACCTGAGCTACATAAATAAATGCGAGACTCTAATGAATATAGCGAGCCACAAGAGTATGTGAGCCTCTGTTGAGCCTTAGAAAAATATATTATAATTAGAAAATATATCTTTAGATGATAATGTGAGCCTCAGATGGATGTCAACAAACCAATGGAAAATGTGACTTCAAATATAATGAGAGCCACAGGAAATTGAGCCACAAAATTTTGCACTCCTCTTAATCTTCGCTAGATTATATGTGAGGTCGAATTACTCATTGAGATAGATCGATCATATATATATATATATATATATATATATATATATATATATATATATATATCTTTTCATGATTGAATGGGAGACTTAAAAAGATCGCAGAACCAATTTGAAAATTTTCGAGAGGGAAATTCTCAATTCAAATTTGCTCATAATATATATTATTTTTTTCTTTAATAATTATTTTCCCAATTAGAATTTGTCACATCAAATAATAATAATATTCCCCAATTTCGATTTTTTTCCTTTAGGGCAAGGTAGGCTTCATTTGGGGTAGATGGTCTTCTTTTAGGGCTATGGGGAAATTCGTCCCATAGCTATCCAAATTTCAACACTCCCTCTCAACTATGGAGGAATTTCCATCAGCTTCGTAAGTATCATCTTAGATGCCCATGTCTACTGTGTCATGTCTCATCTTGTTTCATAGAGGAAGAATAATCCACAACCGATGTTAGTGGAGATTGATTAGATATTCCAAACCCTATTGGTCTCCAGGTCAAGTTCTATGACCTTCATCTTAGCTGCATCATCAAGTTATCTATCTCATCACATCTCGTCTCAACTTGTCTCTCCTTTGTTCATCAGCTGAGCAATGATGTCTTTATCTAAAGAATAATAATTATCATAGGGGAGCTTCGACTTCCACCCTATATCCACAGACAATAGGGGAGATTAATTTTCCACCCTATATATCCGATCAATAATAGGTGAGATACCACTTACCATGAGAGGTAAGGATCACAACCATCCTATTTTTCGTTTATCTCCCTACCTTGACCCTCAAGAGTCAAGTGGTAGAACGCTTACATCCTCTACTTTGGGGGCAAATACCACTTACCACGTCTGGTAGGGATCGGTCCAAACCCAAGTCCTCCTCACCCATTTGCCAGATGTGTGGCAATCCCATAATAAATCACTGTCGGAGCCTCATTTCTTCCTTTGTGCAACATATCCAAGATATGGTGATATTTAATCTCAATGTGCTTTGACCGATCATAAAATACAAGATTCCATGAAAGTCAGATCCCACTCATATTGTCACAATATATCACAGTCATGTCCAAAACATTCTCCAACCGGTCTCCAAAGATCATTCTCAATCAGACTACCTCGTAGCTAGCCATGCTAGAAACAATTTTCTTTGCCTCACTTGTACTCAAATCAATAGATTTATGTTTTTGGCTCATCTAGTAAATATTGGAAAACCCAAAGCTACAACAACACCTAGATGTACTTTTCCTATCAACAACATTTTCAGTCTTAGTCAACGTCAATGTATCCATCAAGTTTTCAGCAATGTGTCTTAGTCCATGAATAATAGTTTCATGTATATATATTAGCACATGTTTAGCAATAACCCAATATACATATCCAAGCTCTATCTAGCTCATGCTACAAAGCAAGAATTCATTTGATAGCTAGCTTGTCATGGAATCCATCAAAATCTGAACCTGAAGAGGAGTCTCACTCAAGTGCTTCAGTGTAAATCATCATGCCAAATCTCTGTCAATATATTTATCTTGACAAGGAAGTCCTCATCATCTCAATGATGCACTTCTTAATAAGTGGATTTTTTAGGCTCAGAGGTCAACTCCCTTTGGTACCGTTGAGATGATTTCATCATGTTAGAAATAAACTGTTAGCATATATAAAACCAAACATCAAGGACATACCTTCAACCTAGAAGAGAAGTCAAGGTCTGCATCAAGTGTCCACTAATCCAAGTATGGAAAATCTAAGGGACTTGCTTGAGTCCATATGGGAGTTACTTCAATCTGAAATCATGAGTTTCTTCTTATGTACATAAAAGTCCCGAGGTAGCTCTAAGTAACCTTCTTCCTTAAATATATCATGGAGGAAGCCAACTTCTCATACATATGATAATAGTGCATATGGAAACATGAGCTACAATATTCTCCCTATAAGAACATATTCCTTATCACTGATGAATTTAACATTGTGGAAGCATCTGACACTATTGCAACTTGTCATCTAGAAAGGTCCGTGCATGAAGGAAATATAGCTCTCATCATCTCATCTGATAGTTACATCCAACCTGACAATCTACTCCCCCTTAATAAGAAGATTCTTTGTTCATAGACATCAACTTGGGACACTAAATCCTTCCTCTAAAGTCTGGGCTCTTGTCCATTGCCACTCTAATCATGGGATGGATCGACATTCTTCTCAATCTCGATATAGAGGACTTGGTCCTCAGATTCAACTGTTATACTTGATGACCCTAGGACAAGAGTGTAGTGTTGTTTTAATCAATCCTAATTGACCAAGACTGCAACCATTTAATTGTCAACCCATGGTAGGTCTTTTATTTCAATGGAGTTTGCACTATCTGTGCTGATACACTACAACCAAGAGTGAAAATAGAAAACAGTAAATAATGTCGCTGAATCAATTGCAAAAACTAAACCATTCATGCAAAAATTAAAATTCTCTATAGAAATAAAATCACACTTCACAATTACTAGAGCAAAGACACGCCACACACTATACTGATAACTACACCATTTAGTCAATTACCATATTGCTAATCAAATCGGTGTAACAACATAACATAATTCTGGAACTAAAGTAGATATATTCTACAAACTACACAACGACAACAGAAAACCATACAAACAATAAAAGAGAGAAACAATAATATACAACTACTCTACCACTGCAGTCCATGCTAAAGAGGAGGGCACTTCTTCCCTAGCAAGGGCGCAGGAATGAACATGAGATTAGTTAAGGAATCAACTTGGAAACAACACCAACATCACCGTAGTGTCTTTGATATTAAAAACAATTAAAAGTTACAAGATCAAAATAATAGTACTCTTTATGCCGTCTTCCGTACCCGAGAGATTGAGTTTTTCTTATAGAAATTACATACCCAAAAATTAGGAACAGATCAGTCATGAGAATCTCACGATTCTCATGCTGATCATAGAATAGAAATTGTTATAACAGTTCCTAAATACGAAATTTTATTCAAATACACCGGTTAAAATCATAACCTCTTGGATCTGTCACTTTCTAAATAAACAATTCATAACTAGAAATAGTTGTTGCGTGGAATAGTACCCACGACTTTTCCAGCTATGGTGTAACAGTATCTTACGGTCAAATAACGGTTTAGGGTGTAACAAAAATCACTGGATAACAATAACCTTGTAACAACACCCAAGGTGTAACAACGGTAACCTGTAGCAACAATGTCTGAAACAACATCGTGGTGTAACAACAAGATCTGTAACAACACACAGAGTGTAACAACAATCTGTTCCATCTTGTTTTTAGACCGATCATTGCAACTGTTCATTCCAGAACCTCGTTCTCATAAAAAACACCTAAGAAAGAGAAGTGGATCCAAAAGACTTCTCCAATGCTTACCCCAGTTAGCCATAAAAAATAATATTGCATCGTTGTATTTAGCAAAAATGGAAAAATAACATGATGGCAAAATAAGTTGTTCCTAATAAGGAAAAGGCGATTAACATGTAAATTTGTGTTGGTATGGAGGGAAAAGGATCAAAAAAGGAGAAAGAAAGTATAGGAAATAGGTATAAAAACTACACCCAACATCTCCCCCCAACTGAAGCAATTGCATGTCCTCATGCAAAACCTTAGTTTTTCCTCTTATACCTCTGATGCAAGTCCGTAAAATTATAGGCGCCAGCAGTGTCTTCACCAAGAGACGTGTATCCTTGAGTAGCCATCATTTGTCGTGGCTAGGATTCTTCTTCATAGTTTCACAAGTGGTAATATGAATTTATTCCTCCATCGATAACCAAATCAGAGGATATTTGAATCTAAGTCCGATGCAGAAGGCTCCCAATGTTTGCACCACCTGAGCATATTCTGGTACTTGTGTAACAACAACCACAAAATTCCTGAACTTGAAAGGATCTCCTTCTTGTAATCTAGCACTACAGGCTTCAGTGCGCTTAAGGCACCCTGTTAGTGCTCGACTTTTCATTTGTGCATAAAGATTGAGGCAAAACCCCACAATCCTTTTTTTGTAAGTGGCTGATTGTTCCCTAATTTCCAGGGTACTCAGGAACAACTTGAACTCACGTCTCAATTCAGAAACCATTCCTGGTTCTTCCCTGATCCATAATGCTACCCTTTCTTCATTAGTCTCAGCTAACTTCATGGCCAAATGCCATTCGATTTGATTCCTCATAAAAGAAATGAAGGCTCGCAACTGCAAATCCCCCATATAAGAGAAAACACTTGCCACCATATTTGTACTGACATATTCACACATCATGTTATGCAAAAACAACTCACAAAGTAAGCTTTGTTCATCAAAATCACAAGCATGAAAAATTTCAAGAAAAGTATGGGTAGAAGAACCCAAATAAGGTATGTTTTCAAAGACTGCTTTTAATTGAAACAAATAATAACGTTCCCATAGGAACACTGGATATGATGGGGAAGGCCTCCTGCAGCCTAGCAAGTTCAAGGTAAGCTCTCGAAGCTTTGTCTTATCATTTGTTATATCCAGAACCTGCCGCTGTAACAACTGTAGTTGTTTGTTTTTCTTCTTCATAGCTTCCTTATTCTTATGCTCTTCCCATTCTCTCGCCCATTCTTCCTGTAACTATTTCTCTTGGAGTGAATTCATCATCTTCTTATGTGCCTTGAGCGAGATCATTTCCTCTTGCAGAGAGAGCACCTGCTACTTCCATTTTTGTAACTCTGGTATCAAAAACATTCTTTTAGAACACCATCCTTCATCAGGACCCAGTGTTCTCCCACATGCATTAACAATTGAAGGTGTAACAACCTCCCGAGGGTGAAACTGCTCCATTTCGGCTGTTGGTTCTTGTGTAATAGTAGCGTCATCAATGTGTTCTTATGTAACAACTTATTTTTTGTTGTGTGTGGAGCATGATTGTTCAGAGGTATTTGTTTTAGCCGGATGTATACCCCAGGAAGTTTGTACACCCCTCCATGCAGGGGGGACTTGTTCCCCCCGCGGGGGTCCGGGGGGGCCGATCCCCCTCGGCTGGGGGGTCCGGGGGCCAGCGGTCCCCCGGCGGGGGCTCGGGGGCAACGCCCCCGAAGCTAAAAACAAATGTAAAATTGCCTTGTAAAAGTATAGTAATTTCTAGTCAATCTGGGCCGTTCATTAGGCGGATGATCTGACGGTAGAACTTATGTTTAGTTTAGGGTTTTTTGCCCTAGAAGGCAACCCCTCTCTTTGTATGAGGGTACTGTATTTGAGATGTGTATTCTGTGAGCGAGAAACAGAGAGGTGAGACTGTGAGAGAAAACAGAGGATATTACAGCGGATTTGCTGTAGGTTGTGTCTCTTCATTTTGCTGGATAATAGAAAGGAAGGACTGGCTATTCGGGGTGGACGTAGCCCAAATTGGGTGAACCACGTATATCTGTGTCTCTCTTGTTTTGTGCATTCTCTGTGTTTATATTTCTGCAATATTTTATGTGTTCCATTGCTCCGTAATATATAATTTTCTAACAACTGGTATCAGAGCCGAAGGTCTATTTGGCTGATAAACTCGCAGGAAAGAAGGGTTCCTGGTTCGAGTGGGAGCAATGGTGGAAGATGGTAAGTTTAGGGTCGAGAAATTTAACGGCCAAAACTTCTTGCTGTGGAAGATGCAGATGGAAGATTATTTGTATCAGAAAGATCTATACCTACCACTGGGCAGAAAAACAAAGATGCCGACGGGTATGAAAGATGAAGAATGGAACCTTCTCGATAGAAAGGCACTCGGAACAATACGGTTGTGCCTTGCTGCGTCAGTCGCCTTCAACATTTCGAAGGAAACCACGACAGAGGGTTTGATGCAGACATTGTCGAAACTATATGAAAAACCCTTGGCCTCAAACAAGGTATTTCTTATGAAACGGTTATTTAATATGAATATGTCGGAAGGTGGATTTGTTGCAAACCATTTAAATGATTTTAATACAGTTACAAGTCAGTTAAGTTCTGTAGGGGTAAACTTTGATGATGAAGTTAGAGCTTTGTTATTCTTGTGCTCATTACCAGAAAGTTGGAATGGTTCGGTAATGGCCATTAGTAACTCCGTTTCTGGATCTAGTACTTTAAAGTTTGATGATGTTGTCGGTGCTATCCTTAGTGAGGAAATGCAACAGAAAAGCTCCAGTGAGACATCGGGAAATGCTTTGAATGCAGAGTCTAGAGAAAGAAAAATGGAAAGAGGAAAGAGCTCAAGATATCGCAGTAAATCAAGGAAAGGCAGATCCAAGTCCAGATCGGGGATAGTGTGCTGGAAATGTGGAAAGAAAGGACACCTAAAGAAAGACTGTAGATCTCGGAAGGGAAAAGAAGGAGATGCACAGCAAGAAAACAGTCATGAAGCAAATGTGACAGGTGAGGTGTTACAAGATGCTTTGATTCTTTCTTTCGAAAATATTACTGATTCCTGGGTGGTAGATTCAGGGGCTTCATTCCATGCCACACCTGATAAGAAATACTTTCATGACTATGTTCAAGGATATTTTGGACAAGTTCGTCTGGGTGATGATAAACCCTGTAAAATCGTTGGAATGGGTAAGGTTCTTGTAAAACAGCAGAATGGAAACCAATGGCTATTAAAGGAGGTAAGGCATGTTCCAGATCTAAAGAAAAATCTGATTTCAACAGGGCAGTTAGGCGGTGAAGGTTGTGTGACAACTTTCACAGATAAAGCTTGGAAGGTCACCAAAGGAGCCCTGGTAATAGCAAAAGGCGAAAAGGTTGGTACATTGTATTTATGCAATGGTATTTCTAACTTTGTTAATGCTTTAACTTCCAAAGGAGCAGATGCAGCATTATGGCATCATAGGCTCGGACACATGAGTGAAAAGGGGATGAAGATTCTTCACTCAAGGAATTTGTTGCCGGGTTTGAAGAATGTTGATTTGGACTTCTGTGAGAATTGCATTTATGGAAAACAGAAGAGAGTCAGATTTGTCAGAGTTGGGAAAGAAAAGAAGAATGAAAAATTAGAGCTTGTGCATATAGATGTATGGGGACCTGCTCAGGTATCATCTCTCGGTGGCTCTCGTTATTATGTTACTTTTATTGATGATGCAACTAGAAAAACTTGGATTTATTGTATTAAGAATAAATCTGATGTATTTGATACTTTCAAGAAATGGAAAGCTTTGGTTGAGATTGAGACAGGAAAGAAATTGAAGTGTCTTAGATCAGACAATGGAGGTGAATATTGCAGCAAAGAGTTTGATAGGTACTGTTCAGAGCATGGAATTCGCAGAGAGAAGACAGTTCCAAGAACACCACAAGAAAATGGTGTGTCAGAAAGGATGAACAGAACAATCATGGAGCGTGCAAGGTGCATGAGATTGCATGCAGCATTGCCTTTACAGTTTTGGGCAGATGCTGTAGATACTGCTGTTTATCTAATAAACAGAGGGCCTTCAAGTTCCTTGGATGGTGGTGTTCCAGAGGAAGCATGGACAGGTAAAAAGGTAAACTACTCCTTTTTAAAGCCTTTTGGTTGTGAGGCCTTTGTCCATATTGATAAAGAAAATAGAACAAAGCTTGAGGCAAAGTCAAAGAAATGTACCTTTATTGGATATGGTGTTAATGATTTTGGTTATCGCTTATATGATTACGAAAATCACAAAATCATTAGGAGCAGAGATGTAATATTCAATGAAAAGGTCTTGTATAAGAATCAGTTGCAGGAAAAGAAACAGGAAAAGGAAAACAAGGAATATGCAACTCTTGATGAAATCACTGAAAAAGGAAAGGTGCCTGAAAATAATAATAATCAACAACCACAACAACAACAACCACCACCACAACAACAGGCACCCCAAACACCTGAAAGTGGTGTTAGAAGATCTACCAGGATAAGTAGATCCCCTGAACGATACTCTCCTTCATTATATTATTTATTGTTGACTGATTCTGATGAACCTGAATGTTATGAAGAAGCAATGTAGGTTGAAAGCAGGAAGAAGTGGGAGGTAGCCATGGAAGAAGAGATGGACTCCTTAATGCATAACCAGACTTGGGATTTAGTCAGGTTGCCTATAGGAAAAACTACATTGAAGAATAAATGGGTTTACATGCTGAAGGAAGAAGATGGAGGAAAACAGAGGTATAAAGCTAGACTTGTGGTGAAGGGGTTTGCACAGAAGAAAGGTATTGATTTTGATGAAATATTTTCTCCGGTTGTTAAAATGACTTCAATCAGAACCATTTTAAGTCTTGTAGCAGCTGAAGATTTGCATCTTGAGCAGTTAGATGTAAAGACAGCCTTTCTCCATGGGGATTTGGAGGAAGAGATATATATGCAGCAGCCACAAGGATACGAGGTGAAAGGGAAGGAGAAACTAGTGTGCAGGTTGAAGAAGAGCTTGTATGGCTTAAAACAGGCTCCAAGGCAGTGGTATCTAAAATTTGACAAGTTTATGTCTGAACAAGGTTATACTAGATGTCACTCTGATCATTGTGTTTATTTGAAAAAGAAAAATGATGGCAGCTATATTATATTGTTATTGTATGTAGATGACATGCTTGTTGCAGGATCTAACATGCAGGAAATAAATGTGCTCAAAAGAAAATTGGCAAATTCATTTGCAATGAAGGATTTGGGAGCTGCAAAACAAATCCTTGGTATGAGAATAAACAGAGACAGGAAAAATCGTAAATTAACATTGTCTCAGAATGAGTACATACAAAAGGTGTTGAAAAGATATAACATGCACAATGCAAAACCAATTAGTACAGCTTTTTCTAGCCATTTCAAACTTAGCAAGGAAATGTGCCCAAAGACCCAAGAAGACATGGATTATACGTCTAAAGTTCCATATGCATCAGCAGTTGGAAGCTTAATGTATGCAATGGTCTGCACAAGGCCTGATATTACACATGCAGTGGGAGTTTTAAGCAAGTACATGAACAATCCAGGAAAGGAACATTGGATGGCAGTGAAATGGATTCTCAGATATTTGAAAGGTACCACAAATAAAGCATTATGCTTTGGTGGTTCAAACATCTCCCTACAAGGATACGTTGATGCAGTTATGGCAGGTGACAGAGATAATAGGAGGAGCACTATAGGATATGTATTTACTGTTGGAGGAACAACTGTCAGTTGGGTTTCAAAAATCCAAAGTGTTGTTGCACTTTCAACAACAGAAGCATAGTATGTTGCTGCTACAGAGGATAGTAAAGAAATGATTTGGTTACAAAGGTTTATGGGTGAATTGGGTAAGGAGCATGATATGGGCACGTTATACAGTGATAGTCAAAGTGCCATTCATCTTGCAAAGAACTCAACATTTCATTCTAGGACTAAACACATACAGCTCAAGTACCATTTCATACGATCCGTGTTGGAAGATGGAGAGTTGAAGCTGGAAAAGATACACACTAGCCAGAATCCTGCAGATATGCTAACAAAAGTTGTAACCAGGGAGAAACTGAGAATATGCTCAGTTTCAATTAGTCTTCAAGGATGACGATGAAGATGAGAAACAACTAGGTCCAAAGAGGAGTCATTGTCCAGCAAATGAAGCAGCGGTGGAGTTTCTACAATCATTCTCCAAGTGGGAGATTGTTGTGTGTGGAGCATGATTGTTCAGAGGTCTTTGTTTCAGCTGGATGTATACCCCAGGAAGTTTGTACACCCCTCCACGCAGGGGGGTGCAGGGGGGACTTGTCCCCCCCATGGGGGTCCGGGGGGGCCGATCCCCCCCGGTTGGGGGGTCCGGGGGCTAGCGGTCCCCCGGCGGGGGCTCGGGGGAAACGCCCCCGAAGCTAAAAACAAATGTAAAATTGCCTTGTAAAAGTATAGTAATTTCTAGTCAATATGGGCCGTTCATTAGGCGGATGATATGATGGTAGAACTTATGTTTAGTTTAGGGTTTTTTGCCCTAGAAGGAAACCCCTCTCTTTGTATGAGGGTATTGTATTTGAGATGTATATTCTGTGAGCGAGAAACAGAGAGGTGAGACTGTGAGAGAAAACAGAGGATATTACAGCGGATTTGCTGTAGGTTGTGTCTCTTCATTTTGCTGGATAATAGAAAGGAAGGACTGGCTGTTCGGGGTGGACGTAGCCCAAACTGGATGAACCACGTATATCTGTGTCTCTCTTGTTTTGTGCGTTCTCAGTGTTTATATTTCTGCAATATTTTATGTGTTCCATTGCTCTGTAATATATAATTTTCTAACATTTTTCTCCCTGGTTAGATTCTGCTTCCACTACTGGTTCTTGTGTAATAGTGATGTCATCCACAGGTTCTTGTGTATAATTTTCCCCTTGGTTAGCTTCTGTTTCCACTACTAGTTCTTGTGTAGAAGCAGTATTAACCACAAGTTCATTAATATCAGCTTCTTATTTTTCCCCTTGGCTAGCTTCCACTTCCACTGCTGGTTCTTGTGTAATAGTAGTGTCATCCAATTGTTCCTGTGTATCAGCTACCAAATTACTCTCCGTGGAATGCTTTGTCTCAGCTACTAGTTCTTTTGTAACAACAATGTCTTCAACGAGTTTTTGTGCGTCAGCTTCCCAGGACTCAGTTTCTGTTTCCCTCGAAACGGTGTCCACTACACATACTCTATACCCCGTTGCCACTAGCTCCTTAACATAGATCATGCACACAGAACCAGGAACATTTTCCTCCCCGACCCTATCTACAGCCTCAGCCAAAGTATCTAACCCCGGGGCCCTTGCCTCTACCTTATCCTCTGCTAACTGCTTCCTTAACTTTTCATTTTATCTTTCTAAACTTTCAATTTTAAGCAGCAAGGATTGGGTCTCATTCTTACTTGGTGAGGAAGGTTCCTTCGTTTGAGTCTTCTCTTCATCTTCCTACCTTGCTACCTCCTTGTTCTTCTCAGACATGCATGGGGACTCTAGGTTCCAAATAACCCTTACTCTCTATTTCAACCGTTTATCACCAATTGGCTTGTCAACTGGTCTCTTTCCAGCCCTTACTTTCGAGGGCTGGGGCTGCTCCTTGGTTTTCGCCGGAGCTTCCTCAGACGTCCCAGCTCGCTTCCTGCAGGTAGTCCTAGCCTTCTTTCTCATGAATTCATCCCAGCTCCTACCCTGGTGACTTAGGGCGTCTAGCACAATTAGCTTGATGAGGTCGTGGTTTGTGATGCAAGTCTCTAGATGTGCAGCTGTCTTCACGGCCGCGGCCATATGCCTGATATTCTCTAGCAAAAAGTACGAGAGGTTTATCATCTGTCGATGTCAGAGGTGATTTAACAATGGGAAGTGGTAATTGAATACAATTGTTTCCCTTCCTTCATAGGTGATATACTTAATGAGGTAAAGGGCGACATCTGCCCATGGCTGGGGAAGTGACAACCTGTCAATCCCTCTTCCTTTCTTCACCATCCATTCCTCCCCTTGGAGAAAATCCTCCTTCAAAGAGGGGTCATTGATTTTCTATTAAACCACATTTTTCCCTCTATTGGCAATGTCATCACATGGGCAATTACCTCCTCTGTAAATTCTAGCTTGAATCCCCTAACCTTCATTTGATTCCTATTTAAATTCTTAGCGAATTCCATAATAGTTGTCTTGTCTGATCCTTCTAGCCTTTGAAAAAACTCAAACCAAACTGTGTCTTTAAAAATTTGGCATGCTTCAGGGCAGTTTTCCAATGCCTCTGTTGATCCTAGTTCATGTCGAATTTCCACCCCACCCATTGCTACATTGTTTCAACGTTGTTCTCCTCTCTTCTCCTCCTTGAGAAATTATGAAGTGATCGACACAATGCTCAACTGTTCTAGCTCTGCAAACTATTCTCCTCCACTTTTGTTTGAGAGTTCTGAATGAGGATGCAACACTTCAGTAGTGGGTAAATGGTAGGGTGATGCAGTGAGGTTAAAGGCAGGGATTTCAAATTAGGATTCATATTGCGCAATATCGTTTCCTTATTAATGCTAAGTTATGGAAGGTCTAGTCTAAGGTACAATTCCCTTTTCGGCATGATCAATCATTAAATGATAATGATTACGAGATCATCATACTTTGGTTTTAATTTAAATGCTCACAGGTCATGCAAAGGTCATGTCATGATGTAATTCGTCCTCCCCCTGGCTTAAATGTGACGGTCGTTCTCGTCTGTTAAAAGGATATCACATTAGATTTCCATAATTACTAAATAAAAGAGGATAGCGATATTACCATTTCATGACGTACTTGGTGTGACGTGGAGAGAAGACATTGGTGATGAGGTGCACGAAATTAATTCCAGCGGTCAAGGAAATTGCTCCCGAGTCATGGTGATGTGTGTTATGTATCACAATAGATAATTTACTTGGATTATTTCTAGAAGTTGTGGTTGTTACAGCTGTAACAACCAAGACGACTGTTATGTATTATTGGTTTCCACAAAAGATAAAAACAAAGAACTAAAACAATCGTGTAACAACATTATTGTAAGATATGCCTGAAATAACAAATGTTGTTTCAAAGTGTGTAACAACCACCACAGAGTGGTTTTCAACTGTTATAGAAATTGTCTGTCTGCACCTAAAAGAGGTTTTCACAGCTAGATTATTTTCATTATTTATTTATTTATTTTTATTTTCTTATATATATATCTATATATATATATATATATATATATATATATATATATATATATATATATATATATATATATATATAGCAGGTGTAACAACTGGTGACAAAGGTTGGTATTTAGTTATTTCACTTATTGAAAAACTAGAATTTTGGCAGTATAGGGGGGTTTTCCACTACTTCTGTATTCTGAAGGTCCGAATTCATGACAATGTTAACAAATGAATCCCTTGAAGCAGGTTTATGATATAACCGAAGACGGTGCCCATTTGCAAGCAATGGTGTCCTCACACTGTCAATGGTAACCAAATTCATAGTCCCATTGTCAAATACTGCATCTACCTCATAGGGACCTAGCCATCTGGTGCAAAGCTTACCCTTGAAGTCCTTGAATCTTGAATCATAGAAGAGAGCCCTGTTAGCTCTACTATAAGACAAAGTTTTTGGTGGATTGAAAACAGGTATGGCCGTGTGTTTTTAGCAAGCAGGGAACCCGCAGCAGTCTGTTTTCCTCCTCTTCCTTCATTTTTCCTTCACTCCCATAAACCCCGTTACCCCTGTTTTCTTCCAAAGCTCGGCATAAACCATTTTCTTTAGCTCCCAGGGGCCGAGTTTATACCATCATGTAACCGTATTCTTATGACCGCGCGTGTTCACTGACTTTTCCCCGCCACCACAACCCTTTTTCTCGCGTGCTAAACCCTGTTCTTTTCCTCCACCGTCGATCGCATCCACCATGAGATCTAACGGTGATCGCTCGTCCCACACCCATAACTTAACCACACGTTAATGTGCGGGGAAAGCGGTTTCCCACCGGTCCCATCCACCACGCGTCAACCGTTTATTCGCATTGCACACCCGTTGTACGTATACCACCACCTCCCAAAAGCGGTGCGGGGAATACCGCCCGCCAACAAAACCGCCCTCCACGCTCACTAACCCTCGCGCATCTTCCTTGCCCGACGACCATTGGATCTCCCCGCCCGAGAGCCAACAGCCCACGATCTCCCCACTCACATACCTCCCGATACTCCTTATCAAACGATCTCCGCCGTCCATACATGTGATCCGACGGTTCATAATCACTCCGCCCCGCGTCCTCCCAACGCCTCCCGCCGATAGATCTCTGCCGCACATTCACTCGATCCAACGACTGTCGTTTACTCCCGATCCTGCTCATTTGATCGCCATGCACTCTTCACATCCATAACCATTTTGTACACCCGAAGGATGAAGCAATCAACTACCTAGTACCTTGTGCAATTATTCTACACCAACTGCAATTAACGAGGAAGAATGCCCAAGAAGAAAAGGACAGCCTCGAGCAGTTAAAGCATTTATCAGTTATGGAGCTTCTTCTTTACAACACTCCACGTGTTCAGGAAGGACAACCGAATACCAGAGAATGTAAAATTCACTTATTGAAGTAGCAGATTGTATCAGAGACCCGTATTAGATAGTTAATGTGGTTGGTGGTCAGTTATGACTCCTCCACGCATAAGATAGCAAAGCATTTTTGTAATCAACCTCTATTTATACCCAGAAGACAGATGTAATGAAGGTTGATGGTTGTTGTTTTGATGTAAGGTTCAACTTCTGGAGACTGTAACTACTGTGATACCTACAGCGTCTGGTCTTCATTTTCAGCTAACACAAGCTTCTTTTGCTGTTAATTGATCACTTTCCACTTCTATTCTATTCTAGGCTATGCCTGTTATGCATTTGTTCATGTGCTCTTGATGTTTAGCATTAGAGGGGCTGTCATCCCACCTCTGTGTTAGAATCTAGTATGTATCATTGAATATGTATGCAAGTTTCTGTTATTTTAATGCCAGAGAGTTGTCATCCTATCTGTGCATTAGCAAATAGATTTTTAGATCTCTTTATCGGTTGCTGCTGGCCATCACATGGTCTTGTGCATCTGCTGGTGTGATCAGTATTCTCCATGTTCACCTAATCCTCAAACTCTGAGTAATTGGTGGTCTAAAGCCTTGTAGTCTGGGGGTGTTCACCCATGTCTGGGGTTAAGCATGGTAGAAGTGGTTATTTGGCTTGAATATGCATCATTCCTTCAATTCATCCACCTATTTCCAACAATTTTGTTGAGTTTGTAATGTTCCCGAGCATCTCTGAGATATAACCTAGGAGAGTTTCTTGGGGTGATAACATTAATTGGCGTCGTTGCCAAGGAGAGGAGATTGAAGCTCAGCTTCCCTAGGAGAACGACATAGCTCCAAGCTTTGATGATAGACAAGGTTTGGACACATATTCTAGTTGTAATCATCTATCTGGCGACTCCATTGGAGGAAGACCAACCTTTAGCGACTCCACATTGCAGTTCTGGCTCAGTTTGTGAGGCATACTCGAAGAAATCCTCATAAATCACCAACTGAATCAGTGCCTGACCCTGAGAAGATTGTCAAGTTGAAGAAAACATCACAGAAAGGGGCATCAGGATCAGGTAAGCCTAAGAAAGCTTTTGTATCTCTGAAAGATAAAGTTATAGCTGAAGATATACAGTTTGAAGATTTAGAGCCCAACATTGTTAGTAAGGAAATTGCTTCAGAGATTAATACAGCCCCTTGTTCAGTTAGTTCCCCTTTGAATCGCAGTCCAAAGAAAAATTCGCATACAATCGATAACATCCCTTTGTCTCTGTCATCCATTTCATTGTTTCAAACTGCTCAATCTGCCAGTGTCCTTCCACATACCCCAGTCATGGCAGGACAGCAAGCACCTACGAAGATAGAAAGAATTGTAGCTGCCAGGTATGGACCTTTGGTCTTGCCTGTTCCTTTGAATCCCATGCCTGTGGGAGAATATCAGAAATATATGCCCAAGTTCACTGGTACAGAGGGAGTAACAGCAGAAGAACACCTTGAGGCTTTTTATAGTTATGCTGATAACTTAGACATAAGTGAAAATGATGTGTGGATGAGAGTTTTTGTCCAGAGCCTTGATGGAGAGGCTAGAAAGTGGTTCAGAGAACTAGCCCCTAGATCTATTGCTAATATTGAAGCCTTAGATGAAGCATTTTTGAAGCACTGGGGAGATAAAAAGGAATCGCTATATTACTATACTGAGTTTGGTACCCTGAAGAGGGAAAATGGGGAATCATTGCCTGATTTTAATAAAAGATTCAATTGTATGTATAGTAAGATATCAGCTAAAGTAAAGCCTACCCCCACCTCTGCCAAACTCACATATGCCAATGCTTTTGACTCTGATTTTTGCCAATTGTTGAGAGAAATAAGATGTGCCACTCTGGCAGACATGCAGGATGCAGCCCTAGAAGTAGAGTCCAATATTATGGCTACAGAAGAGATAAAAAGTCATGCTGACAGAAGGAGGCAGAGAGGCCATGCTTCTACTTCCTCTACTTCATCTTTAGAACCCAAATTAGACAAAATGACTAAGATGATAGAGTCATTGGTTGCTGAAATATCTAAGCTGAAGGTTGAGCAGAATTCAGGAAAGACAAGGAAGCAGAATACATTTGCTCCAAGGAATCCAAATCCATTTAGAAGAGCAAATGAACAGTTACAAATCATTCAGAGGGGAAAAGAAACAAATGAAGAACAAAAGGGTAAAGCTCCTTTCCAGAATGTTGTCATGCAGGAGGAACAGTTTGAAGATGAGGATGAAGTTCACTGCATGGAAGATAAAGGCAGTGCTGCATTTTTGACATTGGCTGCGTATGAAGAATCACTACTGTAGGATCAAATAAGTCAAGAGTGGGACAGAGAGGCTATTCTGCAGACTGGTGAATAGCAGAGTTACAATCTGAGATCAAATGCAAAAAATGTCAAACAGAATCCTGCTCAAAGAGCTGCTGTCCAAACATAGTCACAGAATATCAGATAGAGAAGACCAGTAGCTGATCCAATCATCCTCAAAGCTCCAGTTCAAGAGGTAAGAGAATCTGATAAGTTACCCTCCTCTTTCAGTTTAGAGTCAGAAGTTCAGAAGTTGAAAATATTTGTGCCTCTGGTAGAGTTGGTAAAGAGTGAAGTATTTAGAAAGCCTATCCTTGAAGCCCTTGAGCTGGAAACCACACAAACCTCCACTAACTCTGTCAATTTGCAAGATGATAAGCCTGCTATTGTGCTTAGCCCCATGATTGAACCTGCTGATAATAATTCTCCATCATTTTATGTCTCCTTAACCATTCATGACAAAATCCTCCACAATTGCCTGCTAGACACAGGGGCCAGCCACAATTTGATGCCTAAAGCTGTCATGGAAGAGTTAGGCCTTGATATCACTAGACCATATCATGATTTATTCTCTTTTGATTCAAGGAAAGTGAAATGCCTAGGATTAATCAAAGACTTGGCCATTACCCTAACTCAACGGCCCATGAAGAGTATGATGGTGGATATTGTGGTAGCAGATGTCCCTCCCAAGTTTGGCATGTTGCTGTCCACAGGATGGATTAAGAGACTAGGTGGGACATTACAGAATGATCTATCTTATGCTACTGTCCCAGTTTTTGGAGGAGAAAGCAGGAGATTGTACAGAGAAGCACAACTTGTAGAAATTTTGAATAATAAACACATATTCAACAGAGATTATCATAATCATGCACTATTGCGGAATACATGCACAATACATAAGCTCCTCTACATTGATCATCAATTTAGCAGCATCAAAAAACAAAGAAACATCAATAGCATGCACACATTAACACAGTATGTAACCCAGGGAAAGCTTACAGCTGAAAACCCCACACTATCTGTATATTAATGATTGAGAACATGTAACATTACATAGTACAATACTCCTCTCAAGTATCTAGCACTATCTCCACCTGTTACACACAAACCAGCTCAGACCTAAACAAGTCACAGGTTCAAATCTTCTCCACTGCTTTGCCTGCCTCTATTGCACAAACCTGCTGAGAATCACTCACACTGGAAATCATGTGAGCATAGGCTATTCTCTGGGAATATTGTGGGAAATACTCGTTGGCATACTCAATACATTGCTTGTGCAAAGTATCATGCACAACTATAGGCACAATTGATAGCAATCTCAACCTCTAACACCTGTCTCCACTGAACTGTACATGCATTGAGTTAACTGATGTATTCTTCAGTTGCATTATGAGTTAATAATTAGTGAATTTAATTTAACAATTAATTCACATCACTCATCACTAGTCTATTTGCAGTTAGACTAATTACAACTAGTTTAACAAATTCAAACTAAACACAACTCCATCAACTCCACATCCAACTCCACCAAACTCAACCACATGAGTTCTAACTGATGTCATGCATGCAACAACTCAACTAACTCACAAGAAAAGCTTATTTCCTTTTGACAGCTACATGTGCCACATCTGTAGCTCAAACTGAAGTGCTCCAAGAGGATAAGATAAAGTTTATAGTCTAAATATTATTATGAGACAATAATATTTGACTTTTCTATTTTTAGCCCGACGTCTAAAAATAGACTTTGATCACTCCTGCTGTGAACCAGAAAATAGAAGTCCATCTATTTTTCCTAACATGACCAATCATCCATAAACAACATTCTGCAGCTCATAGACCATGATCCATATGTCTAAAAATAGACATAGTCTAAAAATAGACTTTGCACCATAATTTGCCTGCGGGCCCACTTAGTGAAGGCGACTCCTTTCCACTAAGCTCCATCATCTTGTTGCATTCTCAACACTCCCTCTCAACAAGATATGGATTATCAGCAACCCTTATCCTGCCTCGGTGGTATTCGAATTTGCTCCTGGTGAGCGCCTTCGTCAAGATATCAGCATCCTGATCCTTCGTTGGAATGTATGAAAGTAACATGATTCTCCGCTGCACACAATCTCTGATATGATGGTACCTGATGTCAATATGCTTAGATCTATCATGAAATACAGGATTAGCCGAGAGTTTAATGCAACTCTGGTTATCACAGTAAATCACAGTAGGATCCAAGTGAGAACCGAACAAACCGACCAGGATCTTCCTCATCCATATAGCCTCGCATGCAGCCAAACTTGCTGCCATATACTCGGCCTCTGCTGAATTGAGCGCCACAGATCTCTACTTCCTGCTGTACCAAGAAACTGATGTCGACCCGATACTGAAGACCCCTCCTGATGTGCTCTTTCTGTCCGTTGGGCTCCCTGCCCAATCTGCATCCGTGCCTCCTGCCTGTACCACAATCCATATCCCGATGTGCCTCTCAAATAACGCAATACATGCTTGCTCGCCTTCCAGAAGAGCTTGGTAGGCTTAACCATAACTTGTGAAAGTTGGTTAACAGCATAGCATATATTGGGTCGTGTATTGACCAGATACATAAGCGACCCCACCAATTGTCGATAAACAGTGGCATCCACTTCTTCTGCCGAAGTGGCATCCTCCTTCCTCCAACCTCTAGGAAGAGGAGTATCAACAGGCTTGCAGCCATGCATGTTGAACTTCTCCAGTATCTCCTGAGCATACTTACCCTGAGAAACAAACAGTCCACCACTGTGCTACCAAATTTCCAATCCCAGGAAATAATGAAGGAGGCCCAAGTCCTTCATTTCAAACTCCTTAGCAAGATCATCCTTGCATGAAAGTATCAACAGCTCATCACCTGTTAGAATCAAATCATCTACATAAAGTACAATGATAAGCAACTTACCCTCCCCCACAATCTGGTATAGGTTAGGATCCACCTCACTCTTGGAGAATCCAATTCTGGTGAAATAACTGTATATCCGTGTGTACCAAGCACGTGGTGCTTGTTTCAACCCATACAGCTCTTTCTTGAGCCTGCACACATGTGAATCGCTGCTGAAGATCTCAAAACCTTCGGGCTGCTCAATGTACACCTCCTCCTCAATGAATCCATTGAGGAACACAATCTTCACATCCATCTGATGAATGTGCCACCCCATCTGCGCTGAGAGAGCAAGAATTGTCCGTATGGAAGAATACCTTGCGACAGGTGCAAAGGTCTCCTCATAATCGATCCCCTCTATCTGTGAAAAGCCTCGGGCAACAAATCTTTCCTTGTACTTCTCCACACTCCCGTCAGCTGCCTGCTTAACTTTGTGAATCCATCTCGAACCCACCACTGATTTCCCTTCCGATCTAGGAACAATCTCCCATGCACTGTTTCTGACAATCGAATCCTACTCTTCCACCACGGCGTCTACCCATGCGGGATCCTCCACAGCTTCCTCGAAAGAGGATGGCTTAGTCACAACACATTTTCTCATAAGAGCCATGTATCCAGTGTACTGATCAGGTGGTTGTCTCTGCCTGCGTTGGGTTGTAGGTGGTCCTACAACTTTCTCTACATCTTGAGCCAGTCGCTCAGCTTCTGTCAAGCGCTTTCTCCCTCTGATGGTTGGCGTTGCATGAGTGGTCTCTTCCACTCCATGAACCTCGTCCTGTGGCTGATCCACGTCCTAAAGCTCATCTTTAGGAACTAATAGCTCCTCATCTACATGCAAGTGTGGCTCCCTCTCAAGTGAAAACTTCATGGCTTTCTCCTCCTGAAATTTTATATCCCGTCGCACAACAGTGTTACCACTCTCTGGAAAATACACACGATAGTTGTGGGGCGTATCAGTGTACCCCAAAAATATCCCAACCTCTACGATCGGCTCCAATTTCTTCCTGGCATCCTTCGTCACATGCATGTAAATATTAGCACCAAAAATCCTCAAATGAGAAAGATCAAGCTTCTTACCAGAATAAGCCTCCTCGGGTGTACTCATGCCAAGTATCCTGTGAGGACAACGGTTTTGCACATAAACTGTTGTATTGCATGCTTCCGCCCACAAGTGAAGGGGTAGGCCCTGATCATGCAACATTGCCCGTGTAGCACCCATGATCGTTCTGTTCTTCCGCTCAGCAACACCGTTCTGCTGTGGGTTATGGGGAGCTATGAGCTCTCTTCGAATCCCTTCTGCCTTGCAGAAATCCTTGAACTTGTCAGAGATGTATTCACCACCATTATTGCTCTTAAGAGCCTTCACCTTCTTCCCCGACTCCTTCTCGACCAGTGCTTTGAACTCACAAAACTTTGAGTATGTCTCGCTCTTCTTCTACATGAAGAAGATCCAACACTTACGAGAGAAATCATCAACAAAAATCACATAATACCTGTGCTTTGCTGTCGAAGCTACTAAGAAAGGTCCACACACGTCTATGTGAATTCTCTCAAGGATCATCGTGGCGTGACTATCCTTCTCGTGAAATGTGGCTTTCACAAACTTTCCCAAAGTACACCCCTTGCATTGATCTGACTGCGCAAGAGAGCCTTTAGGAAGCTCTGTAGTGATCTGCTGCAGTATCTTCAAGGCTCCATGGTGAAGGTGACCCAATCTCCTGTGTCACAACTCACCATCATCCCGGCTCACCAATCCTTCTGCCTTGCATGCCATTGCTGCGCATCCATCTACATGCAACTGATAAAGGTTCCTCACTCTAACCCCTATCTTCCAGGTTTCTCCAGTTGTCTTGCTGCACAGGAAAGCCTTCCCCTCATTGAAAACAACATCATATCCCTTGTCTTCTAACATCGCCACAGAGATAAGATTCTTCTTCAATCCTGGAACATGCATCACTTCCTTCAATACAAAGGGTTTACCAGACTCCCTCTTAAAGGAAATGGTACCGATACCGGTCGCACTGTATCTACCATCATTGCCCATCTCGATGTGCACTCCAAGATCTTTGTCCTCCAGATCAGAAAACAAATCTCGATCTCCTGTCATGTGAAAAGACGCACCACTGTCCAAGAACCACACCGATCCCATCACACTTGAAACCAAGCATGTGATCAATGAAAAATCAAGCTCAAACTGCGAGGCTAGAGCCTCTCCTGCTGTAGATCCAGCAGCTTGCTTGTTCTTCTTCTTCCGCGGATAATTAGTGGCATAGTGTTCGTGCTGGTGACAGTGAAAGCACTTCACCTTGGACATGTCTTGCTTCTTGCCTTTCGCACCAGACTGAGAAGCTTTCTTTCTCTTCCCCTTCTTTGCTTTGGCAGCCAAAGCGCAATTTTCTTCATCAATTCCCTTTGATGAAGATCCGTCCCTAGTATTCCGCCTGATCTCCTCCTGCACAAGATCTGACCAAAGTCTCTCCCACCATGGCAATTTCTCCCGACCATTGACAGAGTCCTGATAGGAATTCCAACTCTTCGGAAGACCAAGGAGAGCCAAGCTCACCAAGTCCTCATCATCGACAGTTACCCCCGCACTTCCCAGCTCATCTCGACACTGAGTGAACTTCGTGAGATACTTGGGCATATTGTCACCCTTCTCGCATTTGATGTTTCTGAGTTTATCTTTGAGTGCCAGCTTCCTCTGATCACTCTTGCTTTGGAATAGATTTGTCAAAGCTTTCCACATCAAGTATGGAGAAGCCTTACCATGAAGGCTGGACACAATGTGATCCTTCACGCCCTCCAACAGAATCCTTCGATACTTTACTGTCTTCTTTTGCCAAGCCTTAGCCGCGACAGCATCAGTAGGCTTTGGGACCTTAGCCTCTATGAACTCCTTCAGCCGGTTATCATCCAACATGCCTCCATAATGTCCTTCCATGCAATATAGTTCAAGCTACCCTCAAGAGCATACTCCAATCACAATCCGTTGAAAGACATTGCAACGTTGACACCAAGAAAACACTGCTGCAAATTCGAATTCCACCAGCTCCAAACTCAACCGCCTCGGATCTAAAATTCGTGAGAACAAATTATTTCTTGTACAGAGATTGACTGTATGGACATTCACTGGATATCTCACCTTCCAAAGGAAGGATGAATCCAGAGGCTACCTGGCCTGATTACAGACTCTGCCTGAAGAAATAAGATGTAAACACTTCCTGAATAGTATATCTGATGATCAACAGCTCTGATACCATGTAGAAATTTTGAATAATAAACACATATTCAACAGAGATTATCCTGATCATGCACTATTGCGGAATACATGCACAATACATAAGCTCCTCTACGTTGATCATCAATTTAGTAGCATCAAAAAACAATGAAACATCAATAGCATGCACACATTAACACAGTATGTAACCCGGGGAAAGCTTACAGCTGAAAACCCCACACTATCTGTATACTAATGATTGAGAACATGTAACATTACATAGTACAATACTCCTCTCAAGTATCCAGTACTATCTCCACCTGTTACACACAAACCAGCTCAGACCTGAACAAGTCACAGGTTCAAATCTTCTCCACTGCTTTGCCTGCCTCTATTGCACAAACCTGCTGAGAATCACTCACACTGGAAATCACATGAGCACAGGCTATTCTCTGGGCATATTGTGGGCAATACTCATTGGCATACTCAATACATTGCTTGTGCAAAGTCTCATGCACAACTATAGTCACAACTGATAGCAATCTCAACCTCTAACACCTGTCTCCACTGAACTGTACATGCACTGAGTTAACTGATGTATTCTTCAGTTGCATTATGAGTTAATAATTAGTGAATTTAATTTAGCAATTAATTCACATCACTCATCACTAGTCTATTTGCAGTTAGACTAATTACAACTAGTTTAACAAAGTCAAACTGAACACAACTCCATCAACTCCACATCCAACTCCACCAAACTCAACCACATGAGTTCTAACTGATGTCATGCATGCAACAACTCAACTGACTCACAAGAAAAGTGTATTTCCTTCTGAAAGCTGCATGTGCCACATCTGTAGCTCAAACTGAAGTGCTCCAAGAGGATAAGATAAAGTTTATAGTCTAAATATTATTATGAGACAATAATATTTGACTTTTCTATTTTTAGCCTGGCGTCTAAAAATAGACTTTGATCACTCCTGCTGTGAACCAGAAAATAGAAGTCCATCTATTTTTCCCAACATGACCAATCATCCATAAACAACATTCTGCAGCTCATAGACCATGATCCATATGTCTAAAAATAGACATAGTCTAAAAATAGACTTTGCGCCATAATTTGCCTGCGGGCCCACTTAGTGAAGGCGACTCCTTTCCACTAAGCTCCATCATCTTGTTGCATTCTCAACACAGCTATCATACATCATCAGTGATGGGAAGAATCCTACTAATCATCCCATATATGCTGTGGACACTGATTTCAGAGCATGTATTCTTCAAATAGAAGAATCTCAGAAGGCCTCAATACAACTCAGGAAACGAGCAAATCAGGCCGAGGGAGAGCAAGGAGGTCAGGTTTGGGAGATGTTCTTTGATGGAGCATGTTCCAGGGAGACTGCAGGAGCAGGGGTGGTGCTGATATCTCCAGAACAAGAAAGCACACATCTATCTTTCAAGTTGGCTTTTCAAGTCACAAACAACATAGTAGAATATGAGGCTTTGATATTGGGCCTTAACGCAGCAAAAGACAGAGGAATCAGAAGCTTAAAGGTGTTTGGAGATCCTGATCTGATTATTTAGCAAGTAAATAAAACATTTCAAGCAAAGCACCCAAGGCTGAAAGCGTACAGAGATGAGGTATGGAGACTCAAAGATTCCTTTGAAAATTTCTGTATTTCATATATCCCTAGAGCCAAAAATCAGCTTGCTGATTCCCTTGCTATGTCTGCTAGCATGTTTATCCCTCCCATGCCTCCCAGACTAGTTTATGAAGTGAAAATAAAATATAGACCATCCTTGCTTGATAATGTCCAGCATTGGAAAGTCTTTGAAGATGATGATGAAATAAATAGGTTTCTTCAAGTCATTGATGAGTTTTCCGAAATGCAAATTGACCAAGAAAATGAAGCCTTAGAATAAAGCCCCAAGCCCCAGCTTAGAAATAAAATTGGCAAAAATAGCATTGTCCAGCTTCCCAACAATCATATTCGTAAGGGGTTAATTCCTTTAGAAATATTGTTTGACCAAAATGATGTGTCTTACAAGGCTGCCCAGAAAGAAGACCAATCTGCAGTCTGTAAGCATGACATAGGGAGTCCAGGTCAGCCTAGATACATAAATCTGTCCACCCATCTGTCTGCTGACCAAAGTTCCGAGTACTGCAATTTAATGAAGCAATTTGCTAATGTGTTTTCCTGGGAGTATAGTGACCTGAAAACCTATGATAAAAAGATTATTCAGCATAAAATCCCTCTAGAGAAAGACACCATACCTTTTAAACAGAAGCTGAGACCAATAAATCCTATGCTTCTTCCTCTGATTGAAAAAGAAATTAAAAAGTTGCTGGCTGCCAAGATTATAGTCCCTCTCAAATATTCAAAATGGGTAGCCAATTTGGTGGTAGTAAGGAAGAAAAGTGGAGAAATCAGACTGTGTGTCGATTTCAGAAACTTAAACAAATGCTCTAAGAAAGACAACTATCCTCTACCAAAGATGGAACATTCTCTGCAAAAAATCTCAGGAGCCAAAGTGATGTCTTTCCTAGACGGATTTTCAGGCTTTAATCATATTGTTGTGCATCCAGATGACCAAGAGAAGACTGCATTCACCACTCCTTGGGGCACTTTTATGTATGCCAATATGCCTTTTGGGTTAATGAATGCTGGAGCAACATTTCAGAGAGCTATGGATATAGCATTTGTGGGAGAGAAGGATAAATTTGTTCTTATCTACCTTGATGATATAACAGTATACTCCAGCAGCCATCAAAACCATTTGCAACATTTAAAGAAAGTGTTCCTGAAGTGTAGAAGGTTTGGGATTTCAGTCAATCCTAAAAAATCACAATTTGCTTTAGAAGAAGGCAAGTTGTTAGGACATGTTGTTTTTGCTGCAGGTGTCCGAATTGACCCAGAAAGAGTGGAAGCGATACAAAATCTGTTTGTCCCGAGATCAAAAAAAGACATCCAATCCTTTCTGGGTAAGATTAATTTTGTGAGGAGGTTTATACCAAATTTTGCAGAATTGGTGAAGCATGTTACCTCCATGTTGAAGAAAGGGTTAGAGGTCAGATGGACTGATGCAGCAAGAAAATCATTTGAGTCTATTAAAAAATCCATTATGGAAGCTCCCACTCTAAGTAGTCCAGATTATAGCAAGGAGTTCCATATATTTTCATTTACCTCTGAAGACACCATTGCAGCAGTTTTATTGCAAGCAGATGAAGAAGGTTCAGAGCATCCAGTGGCATTTTTCAGCAAAAACTTGAGGGATGTTGAATTGAGGTATGACATTATTGAGAAACAAGCATATGCTCTTGCCAAATCTTTGAAGGCTTTCAGAGTTTAAATTTTGCATTCCAAGATAGTTGCATATGTGCCTTCTACTGCAATAAAAGATGTCTTGACACAACCTGATGCTGATGGAAGAAGGGCTAAATGGATTGCAAAGCTAATTGAATTTAATATATAACTGAAGCCCACTAGGTCAGAGGTCAGGGTCTTACCAGGTTGTTAGCCGAAGAAAATTGCAGATCATTGGATATTGATTTCCTGTGCACAATTGCAGAAATTGGTCAGACAAATGAAGAAGAGGAAGTAGCTAAACCAGAAAAAAGGCAGCCAGTGGCAGAAAATCTAGTTTCATGTGATTAGTATTCGGCAATAATTAATTTCTTGCCGAAGCTAGAAATTTCCCCAGACCTTGCTCAAAGTCAAGGCAGAACTGTTAAACTTAGGGCAACAAAATATTGTATCCATGAAAATCTGCTCTACTGGAGGGATCCATCTGGAGTGCTTTTGAGGTGTCTGGACAAAGAACAGTGAATAGAATTCATGCAGAAGTTTCATTCCAGCATGTGTGGAGGGCACCATTATTGGAAGACTACAGCCCATAAAATCCTCAGAGCTGGATATTACTAGCCTTCCTTATTTTCTGATGTATTTTCATTTGTTAAGTCTTGTGACAGGTGCCAAAGATTTGAAGGAAAACAACAGTTGAAGTCCCTCCCCTTAAAACCAATACATGCAAAAGGACCTTTTCAGCAATGGGGCTTGGATTTCATTGGAGAAATCAATCCACATTCCAGTGGCCAACATAGATGGATATTAGTAGCCACTGATTATTTTACAATGTGGATTGAGGCAATCCCTACCAGAAAGGCTGATCATAATGTGGCCATCAGGTTTTTAACAGAAAATATCTTTACCAGGTTTGGTTGTCCACATAAATTAGTCATAGATAATGCAGCAACATTCAGAGAAAAAGAATTGGTGGAAATGTGTGATTCAATGGGTATTAAACTGGTTCATTCCACCTCATATTATCCTCAAGGAAATGGTCTAGCAGAATCCTCTAATAAAAGCCTAATAAGGATAATTAAGAAGCTGTTAGAGGACAACAAAAAGAATTGGGATTCTAAGCTCAAGTATGCACTGTGGGCTGACAGAGTGACCATTAAGAAATCCACAGGGAATTCTCCTTTCAGGCTGGTATATGGCACTGAGGCTGTATTCCCAATTCAGTTAACTCTCCCTATGGCAAAATTCCTTCAAACAGAACAAAATGAGGAAGAAGAAACGGCAAGATGGATCACTAATTTAGTAGAGGTACATCAGATTAGAGAACAGCTGGTTGAAAAGGCTGCAGCACATCAGAAAAAGATCAAGGATGCTTTTGACAGGAAGACAAAGACAGATAATTTTCAGGTTGGAGACTTGGTTCTGAAGTGGGATGCACTGAAAGAGAAGAAAGGCAACCATGGGAAGTTTGATGCTTTCTGGACAGGGCCTTTTATCATTTCTCAGATTCAAGGGAACAACACCTTCATACTGAAAAGTATGGGAGGAGAGGCAGTTTTTGATGGCCCAGTTAATGGGAGTTTTCTAAAAAATTATGTTGTTTAAGGTCTTTTGGCCTTAAAGTTGTAAATAATTTGTTTTTATCAGTTTAGTGTAAGTAAAGTAGACTCCATGCCCAATGGAACAATAAGAAATTTTGCTAATTTGTTTTCATCAGGAAAGCATTGATCTGCAGTTTCTTGAGATCTCATAGGGAGGATCTCATCCCTAGAAGGAGCCAGTGTTAGCTTTGCTATAAGACGAAGTTTTTGGTGGATTGAAAACAGGTCTAGCCGTGTGTTTTTAGCAAGCAGGGAACTCGCAGCAGTCCGTTTTTCTCCTCTTCCTTCATTTTTCCTTCACTGCCATAAACCTCGTTACCCCTGTTTTCTTCCAAAGCCTGGCATAAAACATTTTCTTTAGCTCCCGGGTGCCAAGTCTATACCATCATGTAACCGTATTCTTATGACCGCGCGCGTTCACTGACTTTTCCCCGCCACCACAACCCTTTTTCCCGTGTGCTAAACCCTGTTCTTTTCCTCCACTATCGATCGCATCCACCATGAGATCTAACAGTGATCGCTCGTCCCGCGCCCGTAACTTAGCCACACGTTAATGCGCAGGGAAAGCGGTTTCCCGCCGGTCCCATCCGCCACGCGTCAACCGTTTATTCGCATCGCGCGCCCGTTGTACGTATACCACCACCTCCCAAAAGCGGTGCGGGGAATACTGCCCGCCAACAAAACCACCCTCCCCGCTCGCTAACGCTTGCGCAGCTTCCTCGCCTGACGACCGTTGGATCTCCCCGCCCGAGATCCAATGGCCCGCGATCTCCCCACTCTCGTACCTCTCGATACTCCTTATCAAATGATCTCCGCCATCCATAAATGTGATCCGACGGTTCATAATCACTCTGCCCCACATCCTCCCAACGCCTCCCGCCGATAGATCTCTGCCGCCCATTCACTCGGTCCAACGGCTTTCATTTACTCCCGATCCCGCTCATTTGTTTGCCATGCACTCTTCGCGTCCATAACCATTTTGTACACCCGAAGGATGAAGCGATCAGCTACCCAGTACCCTGTGCAATTATTCTACACCAACTGCAATTAACAAGGAAGAATGCCCGAGAAGAAAAGGATAGCCTCGAGTAGTTAAAGCATTTATCAGTTATGGAGCTTCTTCTGTACAACACTCCACCTGTTCAGGAAGGACAACTGAACACCAGAGAATGTCAAATTCACTTATTGAAGCAGCAGATTGTATCAGAGACCCGTATTAGATAGTTAATGTGGTTGGTGGTCAGTTATGACTCCTCCATGCATAGGATAGCAAAGCATTTTTGTAATCAACCTCTATTTATACCCAGAAGATAGATGTAATGAAGGTTTATGGTTGTTGTTTTGATGTAAGGTTCAACTTCTGGAGACTGTAACTACTGTGATACCTGTAGCATCTGGTCTTCATTTTTAGCTAACACAAGCTTCTTTTGCTGTTAATTACTCACTTTCCACTTCTATTATGTTTTAGGTTGTGCCTGTTATGCATTTGTTCATGTGCTCTTGATGTTTAGCATTAGAGGGGTTGTCATCCCACCTTTGTGTTAGAATCTAGTATGTATCATTGAATGTGTATGCAAGTTTCTGTTATTTTAATGCCAGAGAGCTGTCATCTTGTCTGTGCATTAGGAAATAGATTTGCAGACCTCTTTACTGGTTGCTATTGGCCATCACATGGTCTTGTGCATCTGTTGGTGTGATCAGTATTCTCCATGTTCACCTAATCCTCAAACTGTGAGTAATTGGTGGTCTAAAGCCTTGTAGTCTGGGGGTGTTCACCCATGTCTGGGGTTAAGCATAGTAGAAGTGGTTATCTGGCTTGAATATGCATCATTACTTCAATTCATCCACCAATTTCCAACAATTTTGTTGAGTTTGTAATGTTCCCGAGCATCTCTGAGATACAACCTAGGAGAGTTTCTTGGGGTGATAACAAGCCCAATCTCCTTTCTGAAACTTATTCTTCTTGATGAACCTATCATGCCACTTAACTCTTTGCTACTGGATAATATCTGTTTGCTCGATAGCAGCCAACCGTTTTTCCTCCAATTCATTGAGCTGGTTCAACCTTTGCTTTTGTGTTGTAGCTAGATCCAAATTCATCTGTAATGTTGTTCTCAGTGTCTTGATTTCGAAATTAATAGGGAATAAGGGATTTTTACCATACACAAGTTCGTATGGTGAGAATCCCTTAGTATTCCTCCATGTAGTTCCATATGCCCATAGCACTTATAGAAGTTTATCAACCTAATTTCTTCGGTGACTAGCCATAGTCTTGGTAAGAATCCCCTTAATGCTCTTGTTGGTGCTTTCCACTTGGCCATTTTCTTGTGGGTGATAAGGTGTTGTGATTCTACGATGGATTTTATTTTTTTCAACCAACTTTTGGATCATATGAGATGTAAATTGGGGCCCTCCATCTGTCACTATATCCCTGGGTATGCCAAAACGAACAAAGATGTCTTCAAACAGGAAGTCTAAAACAACCTGCTCCGTGGCTCTGGTTAGTGCTTTTGCCTCAACCTATTTTGTTACATAGTCGGTGCAGACCAAGATGTAGGATCTCTGTCTAGATGAAGGATTAATTGGCCCCATTTCTCAAAAGGTTCTAAGACTATTTGAGGCTGTAACGACATCGCATTTGATTGTAGCGGTTGGCCCATCCTTTGGCAACTATCACACCCTTTCACGAACTTCTTAGCATACTGAAATATTGTTGGCCAATAATATCCTATCAAAAGGACTTTGTATCATGTTTGCTTGTCTGTGAAGTGCCCTCCACAAGGTTCCTTGCAACAAGCCTTAAGGATGTCAAAGATCTCGTCTTCCCTAACACAACGTCTGATCTGAAAATCTGGTCTGGAGTGATAGAGATTCCCATCTATCCATGTATAAGTAGCACTCTCCTGTGTGATTTTTCTCTTTTCCTTGGAGGACAAGTATTGTGGAAACTTGCCTGCAGCAAGATAATTGGTTATATCTGCATACCATGGTGAGTAAGTAGAAATAACAAAGAGATACTCATCAGGGAAAGAATCCTCAGTAGGAATGCAATTGTCATCAATAGTTAACCTAGAAAGAAAATTAGCTACTACATTATCTTTTCCAGGTTTATCTACAATTGTGATATCAAATTCCTGTAACAGCAATAACCAGCGTGTAATTCTACCATTGGTAATTAGCTTATTCATTAAAAAATGAATGGAAGAGTGGTCAATGTGTAGAAATACTTGATACCCAGTAATATAATGTCGAAACTTATTGATGGCATGCACTACTGCTAAGAATTCCTTCTCAGTCACTATGTAATTAAGCTCAACCAGAGTCAAATTATTGCTTATGTAATAAATAGTGTAAGGTTTCCTATCCTCCAGCTGGCCCAAAACAACACCTACAACAATATCATATACATATGTAGATATGTGAAATGACAGTTCCCATTTAGGTCCACATGAAACTGGAGTTGTTGATACACAACATTTCAGCTTCAAAAAGGCCTGCTCACATTTCCATGTTCGTAAAAATTCCACATCTTTCATAAGTATGGAGAACAATGGAGATGCAGTTTTTGAGAAATTCTCTATAAACCTTTTGTAATACCCTGCATGTCCCAAGAAACTACATACCTCTTTTTGTGTCTTGGGAGTTGGAATTTTCAGAATTACCTCTATTTTAGCAGGTTCTACCTTGATCCTGTTAGCTGAAAGGTGGTTTCCCAGCATGATCCCTTCAATCATTATCATGTGACATTTTTCGGTGCTCAAAGAAACATTAGTTTGTATACAATGTTCCAACAATTTTAGCTAATTCTGTTTCAAAAGCATCACCATAAGGTGTAAAATCATCCATGACAATTTCAAGGCAGTCATTCAACAAATCAGAAAAAATTCCCAGTATCGCCCTCTGAAAAATTGTTGGCACATTGCAGAGTCCAAAGGGAAGTAATCTGTATGCGAAAGTTCCCCAAGGGAAAGTAAAGGTTGTTTTATACTGATCCTATGGGGCAATCTATATATGGTTGTAGCCACTAAACCCATATAAAAATGAAAAAAACATTTTCCTAGAAAGGGTGTCAAGGACTTGATCTAGAGGAAAGAAAATTCAGGAAGAGGGTAGTAAGAGGAAGCCATTCAAGGGAAAGGAGAAAGAGAAGCGTGGAAAATGGAAGGGAAAGAAGAATGCAAGTGTGAAGAAAGAAGGGTAGAAAACCATATGCCAACATTGTTCCAAGGTTGGGCATGATGAAGCTCACTGTTAGAAATTACATCCTGAATTAAGGCCTACGAAACAAAACAATAAGGGAAAACAAAAGATGACCGCTATCATACAACATGACCTTGGTTCAAATTCTGGTGATGAGACCAAAATTTCAAGCACTAGTTCCTCACATAGTCAAAACAACACTCCAAATGAAGAATCAAGAATATGATTTTTTCATGTAAGAGTGATTTCAATTCATACAAAGATCAATACATTTTTCGATAGTGGGTTACAATCAAAATTGATTTCAAAAGACTTGGTTAAAAAACTAAACCTTGAAATTGTACCTCATCATAAGCCATATCCATTGGGTTGGATAGTTAACAATGCAAACTTACAGGCTACAAGGAAGTGTTTATTCAAGTTTTCCATTACTGAAAAGCTCATTGATGAAGTTGAGTTAGATGTAGTTCCATTCGAATTATCAGGAATCATATTGGGGAGTCCTTATTTGTATGATATGAAAGAATTATTTTATCGACATGAAAACAAATACTTATTGCTCAAGAATGGGGTGGAGTACATTGTGAGAGCCCATCACAAAAAGCTAAACATTTCTTTTGTTAATGCAGGGTAGATGAAGAGACTAGTAAATGCAAGTAAAAATTTTGTGCTTCTCATGATCGAGAAAAAAAATGATATTGATTATGAATCTTTTGAAGGTTGTAATGACGAAATGAAACCTGATTTGTTTGATGTGGTAAGCAAGCACGGCGAGATGTTTCAGGAACCAAAGGGGTTACCTCCCAAGATGGGAATTTAATATGAGATACAACTACAGTAGGATGTTCCACTTCCAAATATTGGCATGTATTGCATTTTGATTATGGAGAGTTTGGAAATCAAAAAGAAAATTCAAGAACTAATGAACAAAGGTATCATACAACCATCTACTTCGCCATGTGGTTCACTCGTTATTTTGGTGCCAAAGAAGGATGGAACTTGGTGCATGTGTGTGGATTTCCGCACACTAAGCAAAATCATGGTAAAAAATCGTTATCCACTCCCAATAATTGATGATTTGCTTGATTAATTGAGGTATGCAAAGTATTTCACTAAGTTATATTTATGAAGTGGTTATCATCAAGTTAGAATAGCTGAAGAGGACATTTGGAAAACCGCATTTAAAACTAAACAAGGATTTTTTGAGTGGCTTGTTATACCATTCGGTCTTACAGATGCTCCGGCTACTTTCATGAGAGTTATGAATGATGTATTGAGACCATTTCTAGATGACTTTGTCATTGTGCACTTAGATGATATACTCATATTTAGCAAATCCAGAGATGAACATGTCATGCATGTAAACAAAGTACTTGATGTCTTGAGAAAAGAACAGTTGTTTTTAAAGATGTCAAATTTGGCAAGACTTCTTTAGTGTATTTGGGACACATTTTCAGAGGAGGTGAGCTAAAGATAAACCCCTCTAAAGTTTAGGTCATTCTAAATTGGCCCAAGCCTAATGCAGTTACAGAGGTAAGAATCTTTTTAGGGGTAACACAATATTGGAGAAAGTTTATTGCTAATTTTTCTTCAATTGTAGCTCCAATACATCCATTTGATGCTTTGAAGCAAAATATAAGTTCAACACCAGTATTGGTTCTTCTGGATCTTAGACAGCCATTCGAAATTCAAACGGATGCAAGTGATTATGTTATGGGAGTAGTTTTATTGCAACATGGTAAGCCCATTTCATTTCATTCTGAAATCTTTAATGGAGTTGTAACTAACTATCCCACTTATGAAAAATAACTTTACGCATTGGTATAAAGTGTTAAGAAATGGAAGCACTATTTGATGGGAAAGGAAACCATCATCCATACTGACCATCAACCATCGTAGTACTTACAGTCACAATCAAATTTGCAGTAGTCATGAAATTTTAGATGGATGGGTTTTCTACAACAGTTTCATTTGGTTATCAGGTATAAAAATGGAATCTACAAAAAGGTAGTTGATATGCTTTCAAGGCCTATTGTAAATTCATTTTTTATACTCAGGCATAATTATGTTTTGCATGAAAGTTACATTGAACAATATTCATATGATAGGGACTTTCAAGATGTGTATGCAAGCTTGAGTCAAGGAAACAAAATTGAAGAGTTGGATTATCATGTACATAACAGTTTGTTGTATCACTTGGGCAAGTTGTGTATTCCATAGGGGGAAAGAAACAATATCATAAGGGAGGTGCACACTTCATTGATTGTTGGACACTTTGGTGTAGGCAAGACAGTAGCGAATCTCCAAAGGTATTGTTATTGGCCACACATGTTTGATAATGTTTCTCATTTCATAAGAGGATGTTCTTTGTGTGCAACAAGTAAGCCTAGCAATAGGAAACTTGGATTGTACACTCCACTTCCAGTACCTTCACGTCCATGGGAGAGTATCTCAATGGATTTTGTAGGAGGTCTTCCATTGTCAAGGAAAGGTAATGATTACTTGTATGTAGTTGTAGATAGGTTCAGAAAAATGTGTATATTAACACCACGTAAAAAACAAATTATAGCTAAACAAACAACTCATCTTTTCTTCCAAAACATTTGGGTTCATTTTGGTCTTCCTACTTCTATTGTAAGTGATTGAGATTCTCGATTTGTTGGCAATTTTTTATCAAATTTGTGGGACATGATGGGCACAAAGTTGAAGAAGAGTACATCCTTTCATCCGCAAACAGATGGACAAACCGAGGTGGTCAATAGAACAATCATTCATCTTCTTAGAGGATATTGCAACAAACATTCAAAGTTGTGGGATGAATAGTTGCCTTACATGCAACATGCATACAACGGGGCAAAGCATTCTTCCACAAACACATCGCCATTTGAGGCATGTTATGGGTACTTGCCAAGATCGCCATTGGATTTCATCTTTGAGAAAGATGTTGCCATCGATGGTCACAGTGACATCGATAAGGCAAGGAAGTTCATAGAGCAAATTCAGTTGATACATCATACATTGTAGGAACAACTTGAGAAAAGTCAAAGCAACTACAAGGCAAGGCATGACAAACACCGGGTTGATCACAAATTTCAATTTGGCGACAAAGTTTGGTTATATATCAACAAAGAGAGACTTTAAGGGGAAGGTAACAATGCATTTAAGCTTGATATGCCTCATATTCAAATATACTTTGTTGTTAATGTTGAGAATTTGAGATTTTTTGAGCCTCCTTTGATTGATGATCAAGGAGAGCATATTCAACTGCCATCAATAGATGATTTCTTGCTAGAATATCTTAATGAACTTTAGCAGGATCTCATATTTGACAAAAGAACCAGGACTTCGAAAAGAGGGGATGTCGAATACCTTAGAGTGGGACTCAAGGGACAAAAGCCTTCTAAAGCCAAATGTTTGCAAATTGAGAAGGTGAGGGAGTTGTACCCTCACCTGCTGAATAATTGATAGTATCTTTTGGGGTCCAAAAGGATTCTAGTGGGGAGGGATGATCAGGTGCTCAATATTTAGCTCAAAAATCAAAGTTCTCAGAATGGCTCGAAACTTGAACGATTGTGTTCATCTTGGAAAAACAATCCCAACGCAACTTGTTTCGTTGAAAATCGATTTTGTATGAGAAAGTTATTGTGTTTTGTTCACTTTACTAAACATGCAAAATTTGAAAAAATAAATGTCCGGTCACTGCATAGTCAGCTATCCATACTGCTGACGTGGCAAGTGACTAGGCAAGGTCAACTTGGTCAACATTTATTCATTTCTCAACAAGTGTCACAGTGTGGTTGGGTTTCAGATTGGTGTGTTGGCACAGTTCTATTGGTTTGTTTTTGGACCAATGAAAGAATGCCACGTGGCAAGCTTGGAGGCCGCCATGTGGCACCTTCCAACGACCTAGGGCTCAACATTGTTCAACAAAAGTATATTAAAGGCACCAGAGTTCGACCCCACAACCTCCGGCACACAGTCCAAATCTCTATACCACCTCCGCTACTGCTTGTTCCTTACCCCCATAGTTCTTTGATTATATTTAAAGTTCAACGACTATGGAATGGGAGATTAGGGGAGGGCCAGCCCTCCCCATGTGAATGCAATAGTGGTAACCACAAACGGCTATGCTAACGACTCTCCAAACAACTTCGCAGCGGTGATTACGATCCACATGTGAACGCAATGAGAACACAGTTAAAGTTACCACAACCGTCGGGGCTACAACTGCAACGGTTAAGCGCAAAAACATGTGAACATGCTACGGTAATGACGAAGGTTAGATAAGCCAGTGGATAACACGAAGATAACCACGACATGTGATCTAGCCTAAACCACCAACGTTTTCGGGTTATACTTAGCCTAATCCACATGATTAGCACTAATCCTTTCGTTAAACTCAACTTAACATTTAATTAAAATCTAAGTTAAACTAGTGGTGTTTTAGTGGACTCCGAAAATTTTGGCATCATCCCCAAATTTAGCGGCCCTAATTGGAGTTTTCCAGATTTAGAGGACCTTTTCAAGGAAAAAATTGTCTGAGTCATAGAGAGAGAAATTTTCGACCAAATTGAGCTTAGGAAGAGGTGTTCTTGGCTAATTTCGACATTTTGAACACATTGGTATAGGTATTAGGAGCCATAGAGCTTTGTAAAACAACATTTTTCCATATTGAGCTAATACAGAGGCCCAGGCCATGGAAGTTGGACTAAGGAGATTTAGTCTAGGAGGGGTGAACTCCTTCATCAAAACTTTGTGTTATGTGTCTATCTAATGGTTTGTTGTATTTTTACTGTTACTATTAAGCATTGTTCATTTAAGCTATTTATGCTCATGAATGTTACATTAAACTTAAGGAAAATTACCTGTTTACATACACAAACAACCTAAAGAAACCTCAGCACAAGAAGAAATAAACAAGCACATGTTTGTAAATTTGTAATTGATATTAGCACAACAAAACTAACAATAAAAAATAGATCATTCTAAACTTTCAATTTTAAGCATCAAGGATTGGGTCTCATTCTTACCTAGTGAGGAAGGCTCCTCCGGCTGAGCCTACTCTTCATCTTCTTGCCTTGCTGCTTCCTTGTTCTTCTCAAACATGGATGGGGACTCTGGGTGCCCACTAACCCTTAATCTTTGTTTCGATCGCTTATCACCAATTGGCTTGTCAACTAGTCTCTTTCCAGGCCTTACTTTTGAGGGCTGGGGCTGCTCCTTGGTTTTCGCTAGAACTTCCTCAGATGTCCCAGTTCGTTTGTTGCAGGCAGTCCTAGCCTTCTTTCTCATGAATTCATCCCAGCTCCTGCCCTGGTGACTTAGGGCATCTAGCACAATTAGCTTGATGAGGCTGTGGTTTGTGATGCAAGTCTCTGGATGTGCAACTGTCTTCATGGCCACGGCCATATGCCTGATATTCTCCAGCAAAAAGTACGGGAGGTTTATCATCTATCGATGTCAGAGGTGATTTAACAATAGGAAGTGGTAATTGAATACAATTGTTGCCTTCCCCTCACAGGTGATATACTTAATGAGGTAAAGGGCGACATCTGCCCATGGCTGGGGAAGCGGTAACTTGTCAACTACTCTTCCTTTCTTCACCAGTCATTCCTCCCCTTGGAGAAAATCCTCCTTCAAAGAGGGGTCATTGATTTTTTTGTTAAACCACCTTTTTCCCTCTATTGGAAATGCCATCACATGGGCAATTACCTCCTCTGTAACTTCCAGTTGCAATCCCCTGACCTCCTTTTGATTCCTCTTTAAATTCTTAGTGAATTCCATAGCAATTGCCTCACCTGATCCTTCTTGCCTTTGGAAAAACTCAAACCAACCTGCGTCTTTAAAAATTTGGTATGCTTCGGGGCAACTTTCTAATGCCTCTGTTGATCTTGGTTCATGTCGAATTGTTCTCCCACCCATTGCTACACCATTTCAACACTGTTCTCCTCTCTTCTCCTCCTTGAGAAATTCCAAAGTGATGGGCACAATGCTTAGCTATTCTAGCTCTGCAAACTGTTCTCCTCCACTTCTATTTGAGAGTTCTGAATGAGGATGCAACGGTTCAACAGTGGGTAAATGGTAGGGTGATGTAGTGAGGTTAAAGGTGGGGATTTCAAATCAGGATTTGTACTATGCAATATCGTTTCCTTATTAATGCTAAGTTATGGAAGGTCTAGTATGAAGTACAATTCCCTTTTCGGCATGATTGATCATAAACTGATAATGATTACGAGATTATCATACTTTGGTTTCGGTTTAAATGCTCATAGGTCACGCAAAGGTCATGTCATGATGTAATTTTTCCTCCCCCCTGGTTTAAATGTGATGGTCATCCTCGGCCATCAAAAGGATATCACATTAGATTTCCATAATTACTAAATAAAAGAGGATAGCGATATTACCGTTTCATGACATACCTAGTATGATGTGGAGAGAAGACATTGGTGACAAGGTGCGCGAAATTAATTTCGGCGGCCAAGGAAATTGCTCCCGAGTCATGGTGGTGTGTGTTATGTATCACAATAGATAATTTACTTGGATTATTTCTAAAATTCATCGGTTGTTATAGCTGTAACAACCAAGATGACTGTTATGTATTATTGGTTTCCACAAAAGATAAAAAAAAAAGAACTAAAAAAGTCGTATAACAACATTATTATAAGATATGCATGAAATAACAAATGCCATTTCAAAGTGTGTAACAGGCAACACAAAGTGGTTTTCCACTGTTACAGAAATTATCTGTCTACGCCCGATAGAGGTTTTCACAGCCAAATTATTTTCGTTATTTTTTTTTCTTATATATATATTAGTAGGTGTAACAACCGTCGATAGAGGTTGGTTTTCAGTTGTTACACTTATTGAAAAATTAGAAGTTTGGCAGCACAGGGGGGTTTTCCCCTGCTCCTATAATTTGAAGGTCCGAATTCGTGATAATGTTAACAACTGAATCCCTTGAGGCGGGTTTATGATATAACCGAAGATGGCACCCATTTGTAAGTAATGGTGTCCTCACATTGTCAATGGTAACCAAATTCACAGTCCCATTGTCAAAGACTACATCTACCTCATAGGGACCTAGCCATCTGGTGCATAGCTATTGGGATAGGGTCCCCTGCGGTCAATTATGGGGCAAAAGCCCAAGTTTTGGGGCAGAAAGCCAAGTTTTTGTGATGTAAATTGTAAAGTCTCCGCAAGTTATGGTAGCGGAGCACTTAGATAGTAAGTGTCATAAAGGGATTTTCCCTTCTTTTATGTAAGTTGTGTCAGCTTGTATAGACCTACCCATGGTCCGCGAACCATGGGATTATATAAAAAGGAGAGTCTTAAAGAGTCTAAGGCAGTTCAGTTAAGTTCATAGTTGATGTAATGGGTCATTAGAAGTGAAGAGAGAAGAGTCTTAGAGTAGAAGAGAGGCTCTATAGCTGTGTACGTAGAGGCCTATAGTAGAGTCTGCAGCTAAGTGCGCAGGGTAGTCTTGAGTCTCTAAGCAAATATGAAGCATCAATAAAGAGATTATTTTGGAAATATCTGTGTTTTTCCAATTTATTTCTGTTATGAATGATGCATTTATTGGTTTTATGATTTAATACTATATTTATGGGCGAATATGCATGGTTTACATTGTTATATGAACACAAGTAATAATATATGTTTGCGCGAAGAATATCTTAATGCATGCTAAAGATATGAGACACTTAAGATGATCTAGGTAAAAACTGACTTAGGAGTCATTACAGAGGTGAGTAAGTGGTTGATTCGCTTGTTTAGGGTCCGCGAAAGATAGTCATAGACCTTTGCGAAGGCCTAGAGGCTGGTAAGAGGGAGTTATATCGATAAGCCTCAAGGACTTATCGATCTACGCGAAGGCAGGTTTAGGGCATAAAACGACATCACAATCATCTCTGGGTGCGAAAACTTGGTTCCAACATCCCCCCATACTGCTTCGGGTGAGACTTCAGTCTGCGCTCCGTGATCCGCGGATTGATGCCGAAAGGGCCAGTATTGTAGGGATTTGTTTGGCAAACTTAACTCTAAACCTGGGTTAGGACCCACTAAGCCAACAAATGGTTCCATTGCTAGGACTGAATCTGCATAAAGAAATGTGTGATGTCACATCACTGGAATCCAACTAAGAAGGAAATTGAAGATTGGTTGGATAGAAAGATCCACGAATTTGCGGCGCAAGAAAATAGAAATCCACGATTGAAAAAAGAACAGTGGTTGGACAGGTATCTGTACACAGAGATACACAAACTTTTTTTTGTTCCTTCCTGGTCGAATTATACAAGTGGATTGCTAAATTGGCAGACGGCCAGGGAAGGTGGAGGCTCGACGGTCCAATAATGTGGACCCCGGAGTTAGTGCAAAGATTGGAAGCCTTTGAAGATAATATCACGTGCACCGTCGATCACTGGCTTGATCGTGTCCTCGGAGGGTTTGTGACAGAATTCACAGTCGATACATTGGTCAGCTACAGCGAAGCAGAGCGACGCTTCTTCAAGGGACCGTGAGGTAAGTATTTAAGATCTTTAAATACTTGGATTAAAATGCTCTTGTGTAAAAAGTGGGTTATACAACTACCTTGATATTTGGAGCTACGCGAAGTGGAAAGTTATTCAGGGATAGAAGGGGAGCAGGACCTGAATATAGCCTGCTGATTGAGCCTCCTTTGAGTGACGATGAAGAAGCAGCATAGGCTTCTCCACAGAGTGTTGTCTAGTTAATAAGGTGAGGGTTCCCACGAATACCCCATCCACCCACACCACCTCCATCTTCACCTCCACCGCATACACCTTCACCCACACCACCACCACCTCCACCATCGTTCAATATGGCGAATACAGTGAAGTTGCCCATTTTCAAGGGCTTGGGAAATGAGGACTTGGAATAGTTTTGGTTCATTGTGAAGGCTGTGTGGCAAGCCCAGAACATTAGATATGATCAGATGAAGAAAGCAACGTTGGTCACTGCTTTGCAGGAATGCGTGCTAACGTGGTACATTAAGTACTGCACTGATAACCCGACAATTGCGTTGGCAAACATTTAGATTGTGCTGAATAAGGAATTCAGTAGGCCTAAATCTGAAGCGCAATCAATTGTTGGATTCAAGGATATCATGATGAAGCCTGGCGAGACACCCTAGGAGCTGGATTAGAGATTGAAGTGCAAGATTGGCAAAGCTAACATGAATCTTATAGATGGGAAGCACCACGAATCGTTTGTGGCTTCACTCTTGCCTCATCTAAGAATTTATTTATCACAACAAAATATTGGGACCCAAACAGAGGCCCTGGAGATTGTGATGAGATTGCACAAGACACCAATTCAAGATGTTGCTTTAGGAGTTTAACAGATTCACGCAGAGTTGCAAAACCTTTGCCTAGAATTCCAAAGTCTGAAGAAGGATAGAGTGGCTCGGCTAGAAGTGCGTGAAGAAGTTTGGTGTTTGAAATGTAAGAGTCAAGGGCATGATAAAGATCATTGCCCTGTCTTCATGAATTATGTTGCAAGAGGATGGACGATGCCTTTAAGGCTCGAAGCTCAAGAAAGGCCAAGTACAGGGCCTGCGATGTAGTGTGCTATCTGTCAGAGAGCTGGAAAACATGCGACGGATAATTGCCACTTGCTGCAGAAAATTGTACAGACACCACAACAAATCTTCTTCAACTTCTGCAAATCAGTAGGTCACGAGGAGTGCAATTACCGTAGTTACGAGTTAATGATGGAGAGAATGCCTGCGTATCGAATGTAGATAGAAACTTGGCCTCTAGATCAAGGAGCTGGGGGAGCGAGAGGAGGATATCAGGGGTGCAGATGAGGCCGAGGCAGAGGAGGACTTGTGAGTGGTCAGGGGCAAGTTATTTGCCACAATTGTGGGGGCTAGGACACTACGTGTGAGAATGCATGAACCCGATGTTCCTGTCATGCTGATACTGTACTCAGTTTGACCACGTGACAGAATATTGCCCTGTATTAATAGCTAAGATGCATGAAAATGGGACGCAGCCTCAACAACCTACCTAGAACCTGCAGATGATGAGGGATGAACCCCATGAAGAGGATCCTAATGTGAATATTGTGCTGCGTAGTGGAACGAATACTAGCGAAGATAAGGGAAAGCAGCCTGGAGAAAGTGAATGGGTCCGCAAATCTCTAGAGAAGGAGGTTGGCTTTGACCTAGAGCGTGCGAAAGAAACCTTCATGGAAGCTATGAAAATATTTTTTGAGGCTTCTACCTCAGGAAGTTAGCATAAGAAGTCTGAAGAAATGGACCCATCCATGCTTACTACCTTTTTGGAGATCTGTATGAAGCTGCTATGTAATAGCAAGGTCGTAAAAGGATTATAGGAGTTGATCAATAAATGTGTTGGTAATGCGCTTGAGGGACTGCGCCTAGTTAGGAAAATTGGTAAGCATAAGGTAAGAACAGGTTGTGAGATGAGGCTCACCGCGCAAATATGAGAGTTTGAAATGGACCAAGTTATTCTAGATCTTGGGTCAGATGCGAATGTTTTTCCAAAATAGACATGGGAGAGAATGGGGAGACCTACATTGCAGTGGTCTCCTATTCAATTGAGGATGGTGAATAAGCAAAATATTATCCCCATGAGAAGATTGTAGGAGTGACAGTTGATATTGAAGGCGCGAGCACATTGGTGTATTTCGAAGTGATAGAGATTGTCAATGACAACAATCCATACCTTGCACTCCTTGGGATCGATTGGGCTATCAACATGAATGAGATGATCAATTTAAAGAAGCGAACAATGTCATTTGAAAGAAAATCGCTCTGCATAGTAGTACCGTTGGACCCTGCAGAAGGACAACGCTATACTGAACCAGTCCGCGATTATGAAAGTGATGATGATTTGGACCAAATTTATAAGATAACGGTGCGAGATCAAGATTGGGTGAAACCGACAGTTGATGGATGTATTGCATGGGACCACAGAAGCTCCTACACATCAGAATCAGATGAGGAATTGGAACACTGGAAAAATAGACTACACGAAGTGTATACGCTATGCTGTAACATGATGACCAAATCGCCGCGCTATGTATCATCAGAGGTAAGAAGTATTCCTTATTATGATGGTTTAACTGATGTTGATAAATTTTTGGATGCATTTGAAAGGGAAGTTCCAGAGAAGCATTGCTTCCAAGCCTTGGACTTAGCACTGCGCACTACGCTTGCAAGATGGTGGGGTACGCATAAAGACAATTTTGATGGATGGCGCAAATACAGAAGACTGATGAGGGTGCGGTTTTGTCCCCCAAAGGTCTGATTGATAGATAAATACGATGGAAGGAGTGATCCATGCGACCACTTGGCAAAATGGACTGATGCTTATGGAGTAGAACCACAACCGGAGTGGGTGCATCTGTTCTGTCACACCTTGGATGCAATACCAATGAATTGGTACTTGGAGACAGAGCTCCGCCATGACATAGAGGAATGAGATATTTTGAGACGGGGATTATTGATGACATTTAGCTTTGAGGATGGATTCGAGTGCATTGATGAAGCATTGCAGGAGGTCAAGGCAGCGATCTTTAAAATCCCGCAGGATCCCTTGGATTTGATTCAACCAGATTATACCACCCAGCTACGCCATGTGCTGGAGTGCTACAATGTGGCAGTTGAAGAAGAGGAGGAGGATCCAAGGAACATTAATATCCTAGAGACAAAAGGTCACTACAAAGTTGAGGGGCCACATATAGAGAATCCAGATATCACCATGCCGCTGAAAACTCGACAAGTGAACATTGGGATAGAGGCGGAGCCGAAGTTTGTGAAGATAGGGACTACTGGGATGATGCTATGGTGGATAAGGTCATTGAGTTGCTCCTCGAGTACCAGGATTTGTTCCCTAAAATTTTTTCAGACCTAAAATGGATAATAGGCGATTTAGGAGTAATGAAGATAACGTTGAAACCAAACGTGAATCCTGTGAAGTAGCGGCCATATTGCCTTAATCCTAAGTATAACGAAAAGGTTTGCTTGGAGTTGGACAAAATTTTGGCAGCAGGTATCATTGAACCAGTGGAGGATTCTGACTGGGTAAGTCCTATGGTCGTTTAGGAAAAGAAGTAGAAGGATGAAATAAGGATATGCGTAGATCTTAGGAAGCTAAATGATGCTTGCGTACATGATCCTTTTCCAACTCCATTCACCGATGAAGTGCTGGATAATGTAGGAGGATAGGAAGCATATTCATTCATTGATGGGTTCTCGGGGTACCATCAAATCAAGATTGTGCTGGAAGACAAGAGTAAGATTACCTTCGCAACCGAGTGGGGATGCTTTCAGTATACTGTAATGCCTTTTGGACTGAAGAATGTGCCGGAAATCGTTTCGCACGTAGCCATTGTGGCATTCAAAGAGTTCATTCACAAGTTTTTGGAGGTATACTTTGACGATTAGACAGTGTTTGGGCTGGTAAAGTGCCATGTAGCTAGCTTGCACTTGATGTTGGATACATGCCAGAGGTATCAAATCGTGCTAAACTTGAAAAAGTGTGTATTTTACGTAGCTTTTGGAATCTTGTTGGGTCATGTAGTGTGCAGAGAAGGATTAATGATGGACCCAGCTAAGATCATGGTTATAATTAATTTGGAGGCACCAAGAAGTGTTAAACAGTTGCGTGCTCAGATTACCGCGCCGATAAAGAAACTATTGAAAAAGGACGCTACATTCTGTTGGAATGAGTAATGTCAGCGGAGCCTAGATGTGTTAAAAGAAAAGATGGTCACGACACCAATCCTAGTCTTCCCGCATTTGGAGAAGGAATTTCATGCATGTGGATGCACCATGTATTGCATTGGGAGCAGTACTGATACAGGCCGATGAAGGAGAATTGGATCACCTGATAGAATTTGCAAGAAGGAAGCTGTCAAAGGCTGAAAAAACCTATTCGACAACAAAACGCATAGGGTTGGCTATGGTGTACGCGCTCTAGAATTTTAGGCATTACTTGCTAGGTGGACACCTTAATATGTACACAGACCATTTTGCATTAAAGTACCTGGTCAACATGCATGTGTTGTGGGGAGAAATATGCAGATGGTTTTTGTTGTTTCAGGAGTATGATTTCGATAAGTCATTGTGAAGCTAGGGCGATTGAATGTAGGACCGGATCATCTATCACGCATTGAAACAGGTGAGGATCCCACTAATTTGGAGGAAGGACTGCCTGATGCACAACTCTTTGCGGTGCATGTGGCAGAAAATCATTTTTTAGACATCATTTGTTTCCTTACTACGGGAATAACTCCAGAGGGATACACTTCTCAATAGAAGAAGGAATTAGTGGTGCACGCGACAGAATTCTCTGTGATTGCAAGTCATTTGTATAAAATAGGATTAGACTGTGATGCTATGTGCCTGATTTTGAAGGAAGCAGTATCCTAGCTGATGCTCATGGAGGAGCTGCGAGAGGCATTATGCAGGAAAAAAAACAATGCAAAATATTTTACGCGCTCGGTTTTGGTGGTCGACATTGCATAAGGATTCAAAAGCATATTGTAGGGCATACGATGCATGTTAGAGGATGGGCAGGACATTGTAGAGGGATGAGCTGCCTCTAAATCCATAAGTATCATTGTAGCCATTCGAAAAGTGGGCAACTGATTTTGTAGGGTCAATTTAGTCTCTAGGAAAGAAGATGGGTGCGTGATATATCATCACTGCAACTATGATAACTCATGGTCGTCCAGCGAGAAACACTTTGCATTTAGAGAATTTTTGTGTTGTATTATTTGTTGCACATGAACCATGAGCTCTTTGAGGAATTGATTGCTAGTTCTGTGTTTGATAGATTACCGTAGGAAACCCAACACCTCATTAACAACTTGATGTCTATAGTGTACACCAGCTGAGACCACTAGTACTGGGGGCGTTGTTGCCTTTGAGAGAGTTTCCCCTAAAGTCGTGAGTATGGAGGTTCCTGCAGCAGTACCTAAGGCGCCGAGGTCATCTAGGTCGAAGCCTACATCCCCGAGAGAGGTTCCCAAGCCAAACAAGAATAAATATAAGAAGGCATTGCCGATGCGTGAGTCACCAAGGAAACATGTAGCCACACAGGCTCAATGGAAAGAAAAGCCAACCGCGTAGGAGAAAGGCAAAGTGGTAGACCTGGAGGCTAATGAGGGCGCGGAAGACATCGATATTGAGTGGGTAGACCTCATTTCAAATCTTTTGTAGTACATCCCTCCGTGCCAAGGCAAGGTGAAGGTCTTGAAGGACCCTGATGAGGGACAGTTCCTCCTAAACACACCCCTGCTGCCATAAAAAATCGCTTTTGAAGGTCCGCGCTTGGCACGCATCCCACCTCTGAAACTTGAAGATTGGTATTTGGGAGACATTGAGAAGTTTCCCCACCTGGCCATGGATACCTTCATGAAGCGAGTGTTCTACAAGGAATCTAGTGTCATTGTGCTAGAGCTGGTGGAATGGATTCACAGGGTAAACAAGGCCGGGTTGTTGAACCTCCTATGGGTGCCTCAGTACCACAACACCCCTATCAATTTGACAGTTATTAAGTAATTTTTGTGCCTTGTGCATGACGGGTGCTTGTGGCTGACTAAGCCCATACCAATCACTAATATGTTGATCCGTAGGATCACATTGTTACCTCACTCTGGGTTGAATCCTGCAAAGGCATTTGGAGGAAAGATGGGCGAGCGTGACCTCGCCAAAAAGATGAAGGACAAGTTCAAACTTGTCAAGAAAGCGTGCGGGTATTCCATCTCTAGTATTACTAACCATGCAGTAAAGGTGGCCACCCAAATTTTGGCTGGAAAAATAATGAGAAAGTGTCGTGTGGACGAGGTGCCGACACCAGTGGTTTCATTGGTAGATCAGTGCGCAAAGGGCGTACAGTTCAACTGGGCGCGCTACCTGTGCAGCGAGTTCCTCACTAACTGTAGGGAGGCATAGGAACACATCAAGACATTTCATTATTCATGGCTACTCTTATCAATTGTGTTGGTCGCGTGGGAGTTGCCAGAGGATAACCAATTTCCTCTAATTCAGACAGATTTACCAGAAGCTGCGAAGTTTTCTTCGCTATGGGCCACAAAGGACGCTGCACGGGTTCGAGAAACTAAATTTTTTTGGGTACTAATGGAGATGAGAATTCATATGGCCATCAACTGAAAGCCATGGTTGTCACCAACCGTTTTTGAACAGTTATCTGGGTACGCAGAGTTCAAAGCAGACTTCCACCATGTGTACATCTAGGTGCTGAAGGATCCGGATCAGAAGTGGTATGATCTTCCTTACTTGGCTATAGATGATGCCATTGCTGAAGTCCTTAAGCGATGGCTAGCAGATTGGAACACACCATCAGATTTGGCTGTCAGGACTAGCAAGTCTGTGGAGAAGTAGAAGAAGGAAGCAGCCCGACTGAAGGTGTAGCAGTTGGCAGAGAAGAGGAAGAAGGAGACCGAGGACAAGGCACACACAAAAGCGGAGTGCACTGTAAAGGAGCAAGTGGAGCAGGAAGAGTGTAGATCTGATAGGAGTCAGAAATATCCTTCGCCCCAAGCGGAGGACAATGAACAGTCGGAATAGGGAGGCGAAGATCTGGAGAGCACTCCTTTTCGCGTAAAGTGACATAGGGAGAAGGAAAAGGAGGGGAAACGAAAGAAGACCAAGGCCTCCAAATCATCGATTGATCCAATCACCTTGACGGAGGGTGACTTGGACGATATTGGTGACAAGGTAAGAGATACGACAACGGAATTGTTGCAGCAGTTTGAGTAGTAGCAGAAGCAAGCGTTGGTCACTATACAAATGGGTTTGCGTGAGCTTCAGATCCAAACAACTAGACTGTAGGCAGGTGCAGGGCAGAGCGATGTGACATCAACTAGTTTGGTGTCGGGGACCACTCAAGCTGCAGAGTTGGTTTGATCCTTGGATATCCGTGTAGTCGCACTACTGGATGGAGCTCTGAGTGTGGAGGCAGAAGCTAACAAGGCTACTGTCAGCACGTTGGGGAGTGTTGACCTCAACTTGGCTGCGCTCCCAGTGAATTCCTTCACACACTACAAGAAGGTGTGATTGAAGAGCTTAAGGCTTGAGATTAGCACATGCTGAGCATGATTAGCGAGAATAAAGTTAACAACGAACAAATATTGATTGAGAAGACATCTACTCTAGATGCATGGAAGAAGGTTCAGGAGAAGAATGAGTGCACCACAGCAGTGGTAGCTAAAGCATGCAGAACTGTTCCGGAGCTACATATCCCAAAGGAGTGTCGGTGGAGGCCAAGATTAGGAAGTTGGTTGCAGGTGTGCGTGATGCAAGGACAGAGATGGTTTGAATTGAACCTTAGAATCACAGAGCTCGAGTTGAAGTCACAACCTTCAACTCCACTAGAGGTCAACGAACAATGTGAGGCAGCTGTAAAGGATGCAGTAGCGACAATGGATGTCATTGTGGCGGATTGCACTGTGCTCTTTGAACAGTCGATGGAGGTCGTTATGACTCTGTAGGAGGATCCTAACCTACATAGGTTGAACACAGAGGCCTGGGAATTACAGCAGCAATATGACAAAGCAAGAGTGATAGCGTGCATCGTCGCTATCTCACAACGACTCACTAAGCTTCATGAAGCAAAGGAGTTGCTCGAACAGGTGGAGGCAACACAAAGAAAAGAGGCGGTCCTCAAGGCTAGATTGGGGCCTTGGTTGGACGAGGCATATTTTATCTCTTCCACCATTAAAGAGAAGTTGGCATGTCTACAGAGGACACAATAGAAGGTCAAAGAAGACAGTGCAGGACCAGCGACCGAGCAGCTGGTTGAGTAGCTCAAGTAGACAACCACACAGAGTGCGGCTAAGGTAGTAGTGGCGCAAGTTGAGCTAGGAGGTATCCGCACTAATATCTCCGCGCCATTAGAATGACTTAGGGGTGAGTCATGATTTTTGTGTTGGGGGCCTGTTGGGACAAGGTCCCCTGCGGTCAATTTTGGGGCAAAAGCCCAAGTTTTTGTGATGTAAAGTGTAAAGTCTCCACAAGTTATGGTCGCGGAGCACGTAGATAGTAAGTGTCATAAAGGGATTTTCCCTTATTTTATGTAAGTTGTGTCAGCTTGTATAGACCTACCCATGGTCCACGAACCATGGGATTGTATAAAAAGGAGAGTCTTAGAGAGTCTAAGCTAGTTCAGTTAAGTTCATAGTTGATGTAATGGGTCATTAGAAGTGAAGAGCGAAGAGTATTAGAGTAGAAGAGAGGCTCTACAGCTGTGTGCACAGAGGCCTAGAGTAGAGTCCGTAGTTGAGTGCGTGGACCCCTACAGCTAAGTGTGCAGGGTAGTCTTGAGTCTGTAAGCAAATCTGAAGCATCAATAAAGAGATTATTCTGGAAATATCTGTGTTTTGCCAATTTACTTTTGTTATGAATGAATGTGTTTATTGCGTTTATGATTTAATACTGTATTGATGCGTGATTCTGCATGGTTTACATTGTTATATGAACACAAGTAATAATATCTGTTTGCGTGAAGAATATCTTAATGCATGCTAAAGATATCATACACTTAAGCTGATTTGGGTAATAAAAAACTTAGGAGTGATTACAGAGGCGCGTACATGGTTGATTCACTTGTTTAGGGTCCACAGAAGACAGTCGTAGACCTTCGCGAAGGCCTAGAGTATGGTAAGAGGAAGTTATATCGATAAGCCTCAAGGGCTTATCAATCTGCGTGAAGGAAGGTTTAGGGCATAAAACAACATCACAATCATATTTGGGTGCAAAAACTTGGTTCCAGCATCCCCCCATACTGCTTCGGGTGAGACTTCAGTTCGTGCTCCGTGGATTGACGCTGAAAGGGCCAGTAGTGTAGGGATTTGTTTGGAAAACTTATCTCTAAACCTAGGTTAGGACCCACTAAGCCAACAAGATCTTACCCTTGAAGTCCTTGAATCTTGAATCATATAAGAGAGCCTAATCTCCTTTCTAAAACTTCTTCTTCTTGATGAACCTGTCATGCCACTTAGCTCTCTGTTGTTGGATAATCTCTATTTGCTGGATAGCAACCAACCGTTTCTCCTCCAATTCATTGAGCCGGTTCAACCTTTGCTTTTGTGTTGTAGCCATATCCAAATTTCCCTACAATGATGTTCTTAATGTCTTGATTTCGAACGCAATAGGGAATAAGGGATTTTTACCATACACAAGTTCGTATGGTGATAATCCCGTAGTATTCTTCCATGTAGTTCTATATGCCCACAACACTTCTGGAAGTTTATCAGCCCAATTCCTTTGGTGGCTAGCGACAATCTTGGTAAGAATCCCCTCAATGACCTTGTTGGTGCTTTCCACTTGGCCATTTTCTTGTGGGTGATAAGGTGTTGTGATTCTATGATGGATTTTATTTTTTTCAACCAACTTTTGGATCATATGAGATGTAAATTAGGGCCCTCCATCTGTCACTATCTCCCTGGTATCCCAAAACGGACAAAGATGTCTTCAAACAGGAAGTCTAAAATAACTTGCTCTGTGGCTCTGGTTAGTGCTTTTGCCTCAACCCATTTTGTGACATAGTTGGTGCAGACCAAGATGTATGATTTCTGTCTAGATGAAGGATTAATTGGTCCCACAAAATCCAAGGCCCATTTCTCAAAAGGTTCTAAGACTATTTGAGGCTGTAACGACATCTCATTTGATTGCAGCAGTTGGCCCATCCTTTGGCAACTATCACACCCTTTCACGAACTTCTTGGCATCCTGAAATATTGTTGGCCAATAGTATCTTGTCGAAAGTAAATTGTATAATGTCCGCTTGTCTTCAAAGTGCCCTCCACAAGGTTCCTCGTGACAAGCCTTAAGGATGTGAAAGATCTCATCTTCCCTAACCCAACATCTGAACTAAAAATCTAGTCAGGTGTGATACATATTCCCATCTATTCAGGTATAAGCAGCACTCTACTGTATGGTTTTTCTATTTTCCTTGGAGGACAAATATTGTGGAAACTTCCCTGCAGTAAGATAATTAGCTATATCTGCATACCATGGTGAGTAAGTAGAAATAGCAAAGAGATACTCATAAGGGAAAGAATCCTCAGTAGGAATGCAATTGTCATCAATAGTTAACCTAGAAGGAAAATCATCTACTACATTATCTTTTCCAGGTTTATCTACAATTGTGATATCAAATTCCTGTAACAACAATAACCAACGTGTAATTCTACCATTGGTAATTGGCTTATTCATTAAAAAACGAATGGTTGAGTGCTCAGTGTGTACAAATACTTGATACCCGGTAATATAATGTCGAAACTTATTGATGGCATGCACTACTGCTAAAAATTCCTTCTCGACTATGTAATTGAGCTCATCTGGATTCAGATTCTTGCTTATGTAATAAATAGCGTAAGGTTTCCTATCCTCAAGCTGGCCCAAAAAAACACCTACAACAATATCAGATGCATATGCAGCTATGCGAAATGACAGTTCCCAATTAGGTCCATGTAAAACTAGAGCTGCTGATACAGAAAGTTTCATCTTCAAAAGGGCCTACTCACAATTTCATGTCCATAAAAATTCCACATCTTTCATAAGTAAGGAGAACAATGGCGATGGAATTTTTGAAAAATTATCTATAAACCTTCTGTAATACCCTACATGTCCCAAGAAACTATGTGCCTTTTTTTGCGTCTTAGGAGTTGGAATTTTTAGAATTACCTCTATTTTAGCAGGGTCTACCTTGATCTCGTCAGCAAAAATGTAGTGTCCCAACACGATCCCTTCAGTCATCATCATGTGACATTTTTTGGTGCTCAAAGCAACATTAGTTTGTATACAACGTTCCAACACTTTTTCTAAATTAGCTAATGTTGTTTCAAAAGCATCACCATAAGGTGTAAAATCTTCCATGAAGATTTCAAGGCAGTCATTCAACAAATCAGAAAAAAATTCCCATTATTTCCCTCTAAAAATTTTCTCGTGCATTGTAGAGTCCAAAGGGAAGTACTCTCTAAGTGAAATTTCCCCAAGGGAAAGTAAAGGTTGTTTTATCCTAATCCTTTGGGGAAATTTGTATCTAGTTGTAGCCACTAAACACATCTAAAAATGAAAAAAAAAAACTTTTTCCCAGAAAGGGTGTCAAGGACTTGATCTATAAATGGTAAAGGAAAATGGTCCTTTTGAGTGGCTTTATTGAGTTCTCTGTAATCCACACAGACTCTCCACTTGCCATTTTTCTTAGGGACAATGAAAAGCAGAGACACCAACTGACTGTCAAATATCGGATAAATAAAGTTAGCATTCCTGAGGATTTGTAATTCTTCTTTCACTACCTCCTTCTGTGTAGGGTTCATGCGGTGTTGCGGTTGTCTAATTGGTTTGCAACCATATTTCAAATAAATGTGGTGAGTGCACAGGTTGGGATGAATCCCTTTCATATCCATGTAGTCCCATGAAAATGCCTTTTTGTATTTCTATAACATCTAACAGAGCAGTTTTTCTTTCTCAGTGGTCAAGTTGGGATTAATCTTCAGATACTTTCCTAGTTCTATTTCAACTGGACTATTGTCAATATATAGAATGGTTCTCATTTGTTCAAAGTTTATATCTTTTACGTCCTCTTCCTCCCTTGAATTTTCAATAGAGGCGACAGAAAGAGAGTTACTAATAAATCCATTAATGATATCATCTTCTATCTCTTCCTTGAAATATTGGGCTCTTCCCAGAGTGAGGAGCGGTAGGGAAAGATCTGAGTCGGGTTCAAATTCATCCCACTAGGGATTGTTCAAATCCGTATCTTATTTTTGGAGGTAAAGGTTAAGGTTATTTGTAGCCTGGCCATTTGAAATCATCATAGATCTAGATCTGCATCCTATAAATGCATCTGCAGTCGCCAGCCAGGGTCTCCCTAGAATCAAAGGATGCCCCCCAGGTTGGATCTGGTTTGTAGGATAATAAAGTTAGCCAGATACCTCCAGGAAGCTATTGTGATTACTATGTCTTCTAATACCCCCTCGAGTTTAACACAGGACCTATCTGCTAATTCAAGTATAGTAGGCGTATGTCTAAGTCCATGTAGCCCCAGGGTGGTAAAGAGGTCCTTTTTCATTACATTAATGGCTGCTCCAAGATTAATCAATGTATTAGTTATGGGTTGGCCATCAATATAGAAAATAACCGTAGGGTTTCCTGGATCATTATATTTGGTTAAAAGAGGTTGAGTAGTGATTATTTCAGACAATTTCCCCATCACGTGTATGGTAGCAGGGTCCTTAGGCTTCCTTCTAGGTTTCTTAATGCACAATCTCATACTGTTTTGGCATAAATAGGTACTTCTTTAAGAGCTTGCAGCAGAGGAATTCATACGTGCAGGTTTTGCAACTCCCTAAGGAAATCAGATTCGGGTTGTGAGGTCATTCCAGTCTCATTTAATCTTTGAGGATACAGAGGATCCTACGTCATAACTGGTTGCCATAGGTGTATCATCCTTACTCGAGTTCGTTGTTATAGGAGTAACAATTCTTCTCAGGTTGGCTGTTACAGGCGTAATAGTTTGCTCTGTATTGGTTGTTACATTTGTAACAGCCACCTCAATATCTACTACACCTTCTTTGGAAGGTTCACCTTCCTCCTCGATGATGATAGGGGTAGTGGTTTGGTTTAATCACCTTACCCAACCGTAGTTGAATTTTATTAAGTCCATTGGGAGTGATAAGGTAAGTTTGGAAGGTAGTTAGAGCCTCTATGCTCTGGGTTGGTTTATTATTCGGGTTAGGGTTAGGTTGCACAGGTAATTAGGTTCGCTCAAGTGGTGTAGGAATAGGAGTTTGGAAAGGGGAAATTGTAGTTGTTGCTGAATTGGTAATTCATATGGGACTATACTTTGGGCATTCCCCCTTCAGTTTTGACTCCAAGGATATCGTTAAGATGGAGGATATTGGATAGATGGAGAGGGGGACCACTGGTTCCGGGATGAAGGAAGTTATCCATCTCATCACATCTCATCTCAACTTGTCTCTCCTTTCTTCATCAGCTGAAAAATGATGTCTTTATCTAAAGAAGAATAATTATCATAGGGAGCTCTGGCTTCCACCCTATATCCACAGACAATAGGGGAGATTAACTTGCCACCCTATATATCTGATCAATAATAGGTGAGATACCACTTACCATGAGAGGTAAGGGTCAAAACCACCATATTTTTCATTGATCTCCCTACCTTGACCCTCTGTTATGAAACCAGCTCACAAAAAGATAGAAAATAAAGGTCATCGCCTTAGAAATCAGCCTCTTCGAGGGGGAAACCTCCTTTACATTACACAAATGAAAAATTCTTCGATGATACAAATGACAAGACCTCCTTTCTATATATAGGAGTCTAAGGGGTCATAATATAATCAGAGCTGACATAACAATAATAATGTAAGGGCACAACATTAACAATAGTGTGCTTATATGGGCCACAATAATAACAATATGGGGACTACATGGGCACAACAATATAATAAGGGGGTTGCACTAATAACAATAAGGGGTTACACTAGTAGTATAGGGACCTAACATGCCCCTCTCCTTCAAAAATTGTTGTCCTCAATGCTTGAGTAGTTCTGGATTCTTCTGTATAAAATTCTCGTCCTCCCATGTGGAATCTTCAACGAGTAATTTCTTCCACTTGATGAGATAATCTGAAATTGATTGATTTCGTAGCTGTCAGGTTCTTGTTTCTGTGACTGCTTCAGGTTCCAATATGATTTTTCCTTCCACGTCAAGTTCTGACAATATTGTTTGAACTGGGAGCTTCTCACCTATAACCTTATTTAAGCATGAAGCATGGAAAACTGGGGGCACTCGGGAAGATGCAGGAAGCTCCAATTTGTATGCCATAGTACCAATCTTTTGTAGCACCTTGTAAGGGCCATAGTACTTTGGTGATAATTTGTTATCCTTCTTAGCTTGCTTGAGGGACATTTCTTTGTATGGTTGTATTCGTAAAAATACCCAATCACCTACATCAAAACTTCTTTCACTGTGATGTCGATCTACTTGTTGTTTCATTCGATTCTACACCAAAGTGGGGTTATCCTCTAAAAGTTGGAGAACTTGTTGTTGATGCTTGTTGTGATCTTTCAATGCTTGAACCTTTTTCTTCTTTATATGTCCTTCTATATTGAGAGTTTGAGGAGTGGTAATTCCTGCCAATGCATTACAAGATATGGTTGGATTCACTTCTTGATGCTTGATGTGATCTTTCACTTCTTGATGCTTGATGTGATCTTTCACTTCTTGAACCTTTTTCTTCTTGATACGTCCTTCTATCTTGAGAGTTTGAGTGGTAACTCTTGCCAATGATTTACAGGATATGGTCAGATTCATTTATTATTTCTCTAGGGTTTGTTCCTGGTGTATATCCTCTTTTTTTTTTTATGTTTCTTGATCATTTTCTTCCTCCTCTTCACAATCTATGTAAAATAATTTCTTCTCAACACACTTATGACCATTAGTGTATTTGCTATCACAACTGTAACAAAGCCATTTTTCTCATTTTTCTTCCAATTGTTCTGGTGTAAACCTTGTAGGTTGTGGAAGTCTGGGAGCAAAAACACTTCCATATTTATAGTTGTGAGTGGTAGGATTCCTTCTTTCCATAATTCCGCTTTCAATTTTTCTTGCCAACTTGAATGTATTCTCCAATGAATTAGGTTCCCAAAGACGAACCTCATGTTGAATGTTGTCCTTTAAAGTCCCTATTAAGACATCAATCCTTTGCTTCTCTGGAATATCATTTACCCTTATATTCAATTTTTGGAAGTTCTCAATGTGCTTTGCCATTGAACCCTTTTGTTTGAGATTTATCAATTGGCTAAAGAAGGTGTTGCTCTTTGTATCCTCATAATGTTCTACCATTTCCTCTGTGAAAATTGGCTAGGTGACAAGTGGTTTACGAGAACAAAGCCCTCTATACCATACAAATTGATTTGCTTCTAAATATAAAGATTCAGTATGTACCTTTTGTAATAGTTGTACATCATGTAGATCAAAATATTGCTCCATCTGTAGTGTCAAATTTATCAGATCCTTGCCATCAAACTTCTTCATATCGTTTTTTCTTGATTTTAGGAGCTCGATATTGAATCTGTTGTATCTATGAAATTTTGGGTCTCCAAAGTCTGAAATTGTGACTTGCGATAGCCCTCTGCGTCCTCTTTCCAATGCCACAAGTCTAATCGAAATCAGATTCTCCAAGAAAGAGTTATGCCCAATCTCCCAAGATGACCTGATTATATATTTTTTCAGTAGAGCGAACTTGTACGAAGTGCCACGTGTCATTATTTCGACCTTAGGATCTGAAACTGATACACAGAAAACTACAGGCCGTCCTCTTTCTTACGAAATTTCAATCTTATGCTCAGAAAAGAAGTTATGGTAATTTTCCCCAGGTCACCTGTTTGAGATATAATTCAGGATCCTGCAAAAACCCTAACTGCCTTGGATCATATCTTTGAAAATATAGTGAGAAAAGATTTGAAATTCAGACACGAGGTTCAGAGCGATTTCGGATCACATGGGTTTTTTTTTAGCTTCTGAAATGTCGTAGAAAAAAATTATAGCGAAAATGCCATGATGACCTGTTTGGAGCAGCAAAACCCTAGAATCCAAAGCTCTGATACCAAATGTTATGAAATCAACTCACAAAAAGATATAAAAGAAATATCAACACCTTATAAATCCGCCTCTTCGAGGGGGAAATCTAATTTACATTACACAAATGAAAAATTCTTCGATGATACAAATGACAAGACCTCCTTTATATATATAGGAGTTTAAGGGGTCATAATATAATCAGAGCCGACATAACTATAATAATGTAAGGGCACAACATTAACAATAGTGGGTTTCTATGGGGCACAATAATAACAATATAGGGACTACATGGGCACAAAAATATAATAAATGGGTTGCACTAATAACAATAAGGGGTTACACTAGTAGTATAGGGACCTAACACCCTCAAGAGTCAAGTGGTAGAACACCTACATCCTCTACTTCAGGGGAAAATACCACTTACCACGTTTGGTAAGGATCGGTCCAAACCCAACTCCTCCTCACCCATTGGCCAGATGTGTGGCAATCCCAAAAATCCCAAGTTGTGGGCAGGATGCATATTGGGGTACACTCGGTCAAGTTCTAGACTTGACAATAGGTACAAAATACAACTTACCATAAATGGTAAGGATCAACCATGCCTCAATGTCGAGACTATTTATTGCTTAAAAAAACCCAAGTCCTGAACATTAACCTATCAACCTAGGGATCTGTCTTGTTATCTCAACACAGTCAACCTAGGGATCGAGACTATGTAAGAGGATTTCAAGGGGTGCTATATGATTTAATCTAAAGTCTAAATCTTTCTAACACAAACATATTATTACTAATTATAAACAAATCATTTTATATCTAACGAAACCAAATCTCATTACAAAAAGGAAATTCAAATGTGTAGCTAACGGTTAAACAAATATTCTAACTAAGAAAAAACATAAAGAACATTAATTCTAAGCTTATAAACTATCTAACCATTCATAAAGGAATATTGGAAATGATCTAGTTTAGCAACAATGCTTCAGGAAACAACAATACAAAATTAAAGAAACAACAATGAGAAATCGAAGAAACAATTATCGTCTACTCGAGAAACAAAAAAATGAAATAACGTTATGAGTTTTATTGATATTAAAACATAAACTAACTCTTTAATAACCATTTATCGAAAATAACTATTCGAAAAGAGGAAACAACAAAATGCTAATCTAATTTACTTTACACAAGTAAGACAATGCTTCATCCAGGAAGTGGGCCCAAACTTCCTGGAGTCAAACTGCCTCTAAAATAAATTTAGATTAAGAAGTAATTCATAATGATGAAATCAAATAAGAAGTATTAGCATTATAATCCTTCAGAGAAATGAATACAGTGAAAAAATTTGTCCTTAGTTCTGTCTTTACAAAAAGTACAACCCAACACTAGACATAAATTCCCCTATTTTTATATTACAAAAAGGAGAGTTATATTAGAGAGTTTGTAGAATAAGGAACGTTCCTGGGAATTGAAGATTCTTATAATGTTCTTCTTAAATTAGGTTGACACTCTAATCTTCAACAAAGAAACCAAGAATTTTTTCTCATAACTAATTCTTCAATTAGGAAAAGTCTTGGTTGAGTTTCTTCTGAAATCGTGAGTTTTTTCTTATGTGCATAAAAGTCCTGAGGTAGCTCTAAGTACCCTTCTTCCTTAAATACATCATGGAGGAAACTAACTGTTCATACATCTGATAATAGTGCATATGGAAACATGAGCTACAATCTTCTCCCTATAAGAACATATTCCTTAGCACCGATGAATTTAACATTGTGGAAGCATTGACACTATTGCAACTTGTCATCTAAAAATGTCCTTGCATGAAGGAAATATAGCTCTCATCATCTCATCTTGCAGTTACATCCAACCTGACAATCTACCCCCCTGAATAAGAAGCTTCTTTGATCATAGACATCAACTTAGGACACTGCAATCCTACCTCTAAGGTCTGGGCTCTTTTCCATTTCCACTCTAATCATGGGATGGATCAACATTCTTCTCAATCTCGATATAGAGGACTTGGTCCTCACATTCATCTAGTATACTTGATGACCTTAGGACAAGAGTGTAGTGTTCTTTTAATCAATCCTAATTGACCAAGACTGCAACCATTTAATTGCCAACCCAGGGTAGGTCTGTTATTTCAATGGATTTTTCACTATCTGTGCCGATACACTACAACCAAGAGTGAAAATAGAAAACAGTAAAGAATGTCACTAGATCAATTAAAGAAACTAAATCATTCACGCAGAAATTAAAACACTCTAAATAAATGAAATCACACTTCACAATTACCAGAGCAAAGGCACGCCACACACTATACTGATAACTACACCAGTTGATCAACTACCATATTAGTAATCAAATTGGTGTAACAACATAACAAAATTATGGAACTGAAGCAGATATATTCCACAAATTACACATCGACAATATAAAACCATACAAACAATAAAAGAGAGAAACAATAATATACAACTACTCTACCGCTGCAGTCCCTGCTAAAGAAGAGGGCCCTTCCTCCCTAGCAATGGTGCAGGAATGAACATGAGATTAGTTAAGGAATCAACTTGGAAACAACAACAACATCAAAAAACAATTAAAAACAATTAAAAGTTACAAGATCAAAATAATAGTACTCTCTATGTCGTCCCCTGTCCCTAAGGGATTAAGTTTGTCTTATAGAACTTACATACCTAAAAATTAGGAACAGATCAGTCATGAGAATCTCACGATTCTCATGCTGATCATAGAATAGAAATTGTTATAACATTTCCTAAATATGAAATGATATTCAAATACATCAGTTAAAATCATAACTTCTTGGATATGTCATTTTCTAAATAAACAATTCATAACTTCCAATAGCCATTGCGTAGAATAGTACCCATGACTTTTCCATCTACGATGTAACAACATCCTGCGGTCAAATAATGGTTTGGGATGTAACAACAATCATTGGATAACATAAACCTTGTAACAACACCCTAGGTGTAACAACGGTAACCTGTAATAGCAACACTTTGTAACAACAATTATTGTCACAACATCGTGGTGTAACAACACGATCTGTAACAACAAATAGAGTGTAACAACAATCTGTTCCATCCTTAGACCGATCATTGCGGTTGTTCATTCCATAACCTTGTTCTCATAATAAACACCTAAAAAAGAAAATAGGATCCAAAATACTTCACCAATGCTTACCCCAGTTAGCCATAAAAAGGAATATTTCATTGTTATATTTAGCAAAAATGGAAAAATAACATGATGGAAAAATATTTTATTCATAATAAGGAAAAGGTGATTAACATGTAAAGTTTTGTTGGCCTAGAGGGAAAAAGGATCAAAACTGGGGAAATAAAGTATAGGAAATAGGTATAAAAACTACACCCAACATCTCCCCCCAACTGAAGCAATTGCATGTCCTCATGCAAAACCTTAGTTTCTCCTGTTATACCTCTGATGCAAGTTCGTAAAATTATAGGCACCAGCAGTGTCTTCACCAAGAGACTTGTATCCCTGAGTAGCCATCAGTTGTCGCGGCCAAGATTCTTCTTCATAGTCGCACAAGTGGTAATATGACTAGTATTCCTCCACCGGTAACCAAATCAGAGGATATTTGAATCTAAGTCCGATCTAGAAGGCTCCCAATGTTTGCACCACCCAGGCATATTTTGGTACTTGTGTAACAACAACCACAAAATTCCTGAACTCAAAAGGATCTCCTTCTTGTAATCTAGCACTACAGGCTTCGGTGCACTTAAGGCACCTTGTTAGTGCTCGAATTTTCATTTGTGCATAAAGATTGAGGAAAAACCCACAATCCTTTTTCTGTAAGTAGCTGATTGTTCTCTGATTTCTGTGGTACTCAGGAACAACTTGAACTCACAGCTCAGTTCAGAAACCATTCCTAGTTCTTCTCTGATCTAGAATGCTGCCCTTTCTTCATTAGTCTCTACTAACGTCATGGCCAAATGACATTTGATTTAATTCATCATAAAAGAAATGAAGGCTCACAAATGCAAATCTCCCATATAAGATAAAACACTTGCCACTATCTTTATACTAACATATTCACACACCATGTTATGCAAAAATAGATCACAAAGTAAGCTTTGTCCATCAAAATCACAAGCACAAAAAAATTCAAGAAAAGTACGAGTAGAAGAACCCAAATAAGGTCTTTTTCCAAGACTACTTTTAATTTAAACAAATAATAATGTTCCCATAGGAACACTGGATATGATTGGGAAGGCCTCCTGTAGCCTAGCAGGTTAAAGGCAAGCTCTCGAAGCTCTATCATATCATTTGTTAGATCCAGAACCTGTTGCTATAACAGTTGCAGTTGTTTGTTTTTCTTCTTCATAGTTTCCTTATTCCTCTGCTCTTCCCATTCTCTTGCCCATTCTTCCTTTAACCATTTATCCAAGAGTGAATTCATCATCTTCTTATGTTCCTTGAGTGAGATCGTTCCCTCTTGCAGAGAGAGTGCCTGCTGCTTCCATTTTTGTAACTCTGGTATCAACAACATTCTTTCAGAACACCATCCTTCATCAGGACCCAGTGTTCTCCCACATGCACTACAATTGAAGGTGTAACAACCTCCCGAGGGTGAAACTGCTCCATTTTAGTTGTTGGTTCTTGTGTAACAACAACATCATCAATGGGTTCTTGTGTAACAATTTCTTTTTCCCCCTGGTTAGCTTCCGCTTCCACTGCTGGTTCTTGTGTAACAACAATGTCATCCACAAGTTATTTTGTATCATTTTCCACTTGGTTAGCTTCTATTTCCACTGCTTGCTCTTGTGTAACAGCAGTGTCAACCATAGGTTCGTGTATATCAGCTTCTTCTTTTTCCCCTTGGTTAGCTTCCGCTTCCACTATTGGTTCTTGTGTAATAGCAGTGTCATCCAAGGGTTCTTGTGTATCAGCTACCAAATTACTCTCTGTGGAATGCTCCATCTCAGTTGTTGGTTCTTGTGTAATAGTAGCATCTTCAACGGGTTTTTGTGCGTCAACTTCCCAAGACTCAGTTTGTGTTTCCCTCAAAATAGTGTTCACTACACAAACTCTATACCCTGCTGCCACTATCTACTTAGCACAGACCATGTACATAGAACCCAGAACATTTTCCTCCCCAGCCCTATCTACAACCTCAGCCAAAGTATCTAACCCCGGGGCCCTTGCCTCTACCTTATCCTTTGCTAACTGCTTCCTTAACTTTTCATTTTCTCTTTCTAAACTTTCAATTTTAAGCAGCAAGGATTGGGTCTCGTTCTTACCTGGTGAGGAAGGTTCCTTCGACCAAGCTTGCTCTTCATCCTCCCGCCTCATTGCCTCCTTATTCTTCTCAGACATGGATGGGGACTCTGGGTGCCCACTAACTCTTACTCTCTGTTTCGTCCACTTATCACTAATTGGCTTGTCAACTGGTCTCTTTCTAGCTCCTACTTTCAAGGGTTGGGGCTGCTCCATGGTTTTCGCCGGAGCTGCCTCGTACGTCCCAGCTTGCTTCCTGCAGGTAGTCCTAGACTTCTTTCTCATGAATTCATCCAAGCTCCTACCCATGTGACTTAGTGCATCTAGCACAATTAGCTTGATGAGGTCGTGGTTTGTGATGCAAGTCTATGGATGCACAACTGTCTTCACGGTCACGGCCATATGCCTGATATTCTCCAGAAAAAAGTATAGGAGGTTTATCATCTGTCGATGTCAGAGGTAATTTAACAATGGGAAGTGGTAATTGAATATAGTTTTTATCCTTCCCTCAAATGTGATATACTTAATGAGGTAAAGGGCAACATCTGCCCATGGCTGGGGAAGTGACAACCTGTCAATTCCTCTTCCTTTCTTAACCAGCCGTTTCTCCCCTTGGAGATCCTTCAAAGAGGGTCATTGATTTTTCTATTAAACCACCTTTTTCCCTCTATTGGAAATGTTGTGACATGGGCAATTACCTCCTCTGTAATTTCCAGCTGCAATCCCCTGACCTCCGTTTGATTCCTCTTTAAATTATTAGTGCATTTCATAGCAATTTCCCCGTTTGGTCCTTCCAGCCTTTGGAAAAACTCAAACCAACTTGAATCTTTAAAAAATTTGCATGCTTCGGGATAGTTTTCCAATTCCTCTGTTGATCTTGGTTCATGTCGAATTTCCACCCCACCCATTGCTACACTGTTTCAACGTTGTTCTCCTCTCTTCTCCTCCTTGAGAAATTCTGAAGTGATCGGCACAATGCTCAGTTGTTCTAGCTCTGCAAATTGTTCTCCTCCACTTCTGTCTGAGAGTTCTGAATGAGGATGCAACGCTTCAGTAGTGGGTAAATGGTAGGGTGATGCATTGAGGTTAAAGGCAGGGATTTCAAATCAGGATTCGTACTACGCAATATCATTTCCTTATTAATGCTAAGTTATGGAAGGTCTAGTTTGAGGTACAATTCCCTTTTCGGCATGATCGATCATTAAATGATAATGATTACGAGATCATCATACTTTGGTTTCGGTTTAAATGTTCACAGGTCATGCAAAAGTCATGTCATGATGTAATTCATCCTCCCCCCGGCTTAAATGTGATGGCTATCCTCAGTCGTCAAAATGATATCACATTAGATTGCCATAATTACTAAATAAAAGAGGATAATGATATTACCATTTCATGACGTACTTGGTGTGACGTGGAGAGAAGACATTGGTGACGAGGTGCGCGAAATTAATTCTGAAGTCAAGGCAATTGCTCCTGAGTCATGGTGATGTGTGTTGTGTATCACAATAGATAATTTACTTGGATTATTTCTAGAAGTCATCAGTTGTTACAACTGTAACAACCAAGACGACTGTTATGTATTATTGGTTTCCACAAAAGATAAAAACAAAGAACTAAAACAGTCATGTAACAACATTATTGTAAGATATGCTTGAAATAACAAATGCCATTTCAAAGTGTGTAATAGCCGCCACAAAGTGGTTTTTAACTGTTACAGAAATTGTCTGTCTGCAACCAAAAGAGGTTTTCACAGCAAGATTAGTTTCATTATTTATTTATCTATTTTTATTTTTATTTTTCTTTTCTTATATATATATATATATATAGCAAGTGTAACAGCGTCGACAAAGGTTGGTTTTCAGTTGTTACACTTATTGAAAAATTAGAATTTTGGCAGCACAGGGGGGTTTTCCCCTGCTCCTGTAATTTGAAGGTCTGAATTTGTGACAATGTTAACAAATGAATCCCTTGAAGCAGGTTTATGATATAACTGAAGACGGTGCCCATTTTCAAGCAATGGTGTCCTCGTACTATCAATGGTAACCAAATTCATAGTCCCATTGTCAAAGACTGCATCTACCTCATAGGGACCTAGCCATCTAGTGTAGAGCTTACCCTTGAAGTCCTTGAATCTTGAATCATATAAGAGAGCCCAATCTCCTTTCTAAAACTTCTTCTTCTTGATGAACCTATCATGCCACTTAGCTCTCTGCTGCTGGATAATCTATGTTTGCTAGATAGAAACCAACCGTTTCTCCTCCAATTCATTGAGATGGTTCAACCTTGGCTTTTGCGCTGTGGCCAGATCCAAATTTCCCTGCAATGATGTTCTCAATGTCTTGATTTCAAACTCAATAGGGAATAAGGGATTTTTACCATACACAAGTTTGTATGGTGAGAATATTGTAGTATTCCTCCTGTTAGTGTCGGTATCTTCATCCCTCCGTCAGAGATCAAATCCTCTTGTTGCATTTCATATTAGGTGTCCTGCCCAGTCATTTACATTCCATTAGGCGCATGGATCATCTGACGGTAGTGGCTTTCCTACAGTTTCCCTCATGTCATTTACCTGTTGGCTCATGTTTGTTCATTAAAAAGCATATACAGACTTCCTTTTGTCTAAAATATTGCAAAGGTATTTTAGGGTTTCATTGTCAATTAGGTCTAGGGTTTCATTAGGGTTTCGTCAAAAAATGTTTCAAAGTGTCTAATAACAACCAGCAGGCCATGAGGAGGTTCCAGCATCAATAAATTTCATCATCAAGTGTTCAGACATGTGTTTTTCCTCAAAAATCTGTTTTGAGGAAAAAACAGAGTATTTTTGCTTTTATTGTACAAAAATCATGAAATTTTGTTTTCTTCATTGTATATTACTCCATCTGCAACCCTGGTTTCTTTCCTTAGCCCCAGTAGCTCCAATCACCTGCAAAACAAGCAAAGCACAGGTCATTTAGTTCATCACAAAGCTAAAAAGAAGTGAAAAAGTCCAAAAACAGAGTTTAAAAAATAAAGTCATTTCAAAACATTGTAAAAATGGGTTTTATGAGCCAAAAATTTAAAAGCTCCTTGTTTATAAGCCATTTCTTCATTTCAAGAGTTCATTTGCAAAGTAGAAGCAAGGCAAAGTGATTTTGGTGAGCAAGTGAGAAAATTTGGTGAAAATCGCTCCAAGTCACTGGGCGCGGCGCACTGGGCAGGAGGCGCGGCGCACACAACCGGCGCGGCGCACTGGGCCTCAGACTCCAGTTCAATTTTGCATAGGCGCAGCGCATACACTGGGCATGGTGCATTGGGTTTGATGCGCGGCGCACACAGCCAGCAAGCCCGAAATTTCAAATGCTTGCTCCAAAATCGCCCAAAACGCGTGGATTGTCACTTGTCCAAGTAGGTTGACCCTTTGCCATTGCTCTTCGTCCAAATTTGATGGTTGTTTGATGGTGTTTGTTGCATGGTGAATGTTTAAAGGAAAACAAACCCTATCTCTTCAAAATTTTCAAAGGAGATTGCTGCTAGGGTTTTGTATTGACTGTTTTGCTACCAAGTATCCCCTCACCTCATCACTCCCTTATTTCATATTTCCCTTGTTTTCCCTATTCCCCAAATTCACATACCCCTAAATTCACTAATCCCATACCCCAATTCCCATTTCCCAAAATCCCAAAAACAAACTCCCAAACCCTAGCCCCTCCTAAATCATTCCCTAATTCCCTATTTCCCTAAATTACCCCTCCACAGTCCCTCATTTTACTATTTTCCCTTGGTGGCAGAGGTCAAACACATCATCAAAGACAGTTCAAGACAGTTTAACACATCAGCACCTACTTATCCAAGACAGTTTATCTACTAGCAGAGATGGCATCTGATCCTTCATATGAGTATGAAGAGGAGACTCACAGTGACTCACCAATAGAGGTACATGCACCCAAGAGGCCTCATAGAGGTGGCAAACATATTAGAGAAGAACCAACTACCCTTGCTGAGTTACAGGCCTGCCCACTTGCCATCTCTTGTTTCCAACACCAGTCCTGCTATGAATTTTGTGAAAAGGCTGCTAGCATTCAGTTTCATCATGAGTTGGCTCGTTTGTTTGTACTGCATTTACATGGTGATCAAGCCACTCTAGCTGGTGTCACTTTCACATTAACACCAGAATCCATTTCACTAGCAACTGGTATTCCCAACATTGGAGAGCAATGGAACAAGAGGCAGAAAATTGATTGGCAGCATTATGAACCGTACATCAAGCCTGGCTTTTTGAGATAGCTCAAGAGAGTGTTTCCTTTTTGGTACCTCAAAGATGAATATGCTCCTTTAATGAAATTGATCATGAAGTATTTCAGTTGTGAGGGTCAGTTCTCCCGTTTGTATGCTTATCATATCAGGCTGCTGATGCATTTTACCCGGGTATGGATGATGAACATCCCTTACTTCATATGCCGAAACATAGAGAAGATGACCACCTTACTGCAGCACAAGACTCCTCAGCAGCAATTCAACAATATTTACCATTTTGCTCTCATCAAAATTGTGGTCATTCATCAGCTTGGTTTACAGGGCATCACTTGGGAGGAATTCATCTCTCGTGAGTTTTTCAGAGCTCCATAGGGACCTTCAGAGGCTTTTCATGAGACAGGTGGACTTTCTTATCAGCATGAGGGCCATGAGACACAGACCGCTAGCATGTCGGTGTTCATCACCTATCAAAAGGGCACTAGATAGTTGTTTACAGCAGCAAAGCGAGTGTTATCTCCACCCGGGGTGGAAGGGGCCTCGCTTCTGTCATCAGCACAATAGGTTCAGGACCGAGGCAAGAGGCCACTACAGGAGGAAGGACCATCAGGTGAGCGGGAGACTGATTTCATTCTCATTGAGGGTGATGATATTGATATGGGCCCGCAAAGCACAAATCTTAGAGAAATCATTCAGGAGCAGTAGGCGGACATTGATGCCTTGTCTACCAACTTGGATAGAGCCCAATGGACAATACAGTACCTGGAGAAAAGGAATAAGCAGCTTGAGGACTAGCAGGTGATTATGGAGTTGCAAAACATTCGGGAGAATCGCCAAGCTGCCCAAAGGAGGAGGGTGGAGTTCACTTCACTTGAGCAGGAGATTAATGTCGATAGGGAGTCATGGCTTGAAAGATTCAATATCCACTTGGAGAGGAATCTAGAGAAGGCCATCAATGAGAAGAATATGCTTAGAAACCTGTCATATCATTACTTTTTAAGGAACTTGGTGTGCCAAGCGAGAATCAGGAGTTTAAAGGCAAACTTGAAGAGAGCATCAAGGAGGCAAAAAGAGGATGAAGGAATTCAGATATTGGCTGAGGCTTCCTTGGCCCAACATCATGTTTGATGAAGAAGACTCAACCCAAATTTCATAAAATGTGGAGCACTTTTTGCATTTTTCAAATTTTTGGCACAAAAAACAGGTTTTTCTGCCCTATGCGCCGCGCCATGTGGCGCTCGCTTTTGCTAGGAGCCTCCAAATAACAAAAACTCAACATTTTTGGATTTGGCATGAAAAATTATGCTTGCATACCTATGGCCAAGAAATTTGGGCAAGTTTTGAGCCCTCAAAAAGGTCAAAAACACTCAAAAAATGACCTCACTGCCCCTATTTTGACACACAGGAAGCATTGTTGGGAGAACTAACTTTTGGAGGGGCAAATGGAGGCTAAATTGAAAAAATCCACTTGGGTTGGAAAGTAGACAGGTATACCTTTCCAGCAAGCACACTTGGAGATCATTGGGACATTGGGAAGGCCTCCAAAAGTGGGTCCAAACAGGCGCTACACATAGAGAATCAGGCGCGACGCATAGAGGAAAAATTGCCAGTTTGACCAAGTTTTGCTCTATTTTTCGCCCAGCTTTGGCTAGTTTGACTTTTTTACTTTCCTAATGGAAGATTTGTGATGTAATTTGATGTACATTGATGGATCATGATGTAAATATGTTAAATTTTCACTTGCAGAGGTAGATTCATCAGTTTAAAGGTTGTTTGAAACTAAATAAACCAGTTCCCTTGTTTCTAGAGGCATGCCGTTATGTTGCCTAGTTTCTAGTTCTCAGTTTAGAATTAGTTGAAGCAACTCCTAAACATGTGTGCTCGACCCCTAGAGGCAAGGATGAGCTATGTTTGTCTATATTATGTTGTTTTTCAGTCATTAGCATGGTTGGACTCTTGAGAAAGCCTTGAGCTTCATTGTACATTCATTTTCAGCATTTTGGCTAAGGAATTGAGACCAGGGTTTGTAGCACTCTTTGGATTCATGTGGAAATTTGTCTTGGTACAGTGATTTTCTTTGTGATTGTGAATTTTCTCATATGTCATGTATGCCATTCTCTATCTTGTTTCTTCTGAACTAAACAAACAAGAGTGTAAGTAGAATCCATTGAAATTGCAGTGCTCTACTTGAAGTTTGCTTTAATTTCTTGATGTTTTCAGCTATTTGGGGAGGATCCATGATTTCTCTTGCCCTCTTCAACACCTCACCTATCTGTTCCTTCCATCTCATCCAATTTTAAGTGCCAAAAACAATTGCCTACCTTGCCCCATTGAGATCTCTGCAAGACTGAGTCTCAATCCCCGCACCCAAAATCAACCTTTCCATCTGAACCAACAAAAACATCATTTTATTAAATCGAACCCTCTTGCACTTATACCTAGCCTAAGATCAATATTTCTATCAGTCATCTCAAGCCCTCATCGATCATAATTTGCTGAGATTGACTCGGAGATAGCCTTTTCCTGGCCTGGTAGGGCTAGCTACCAGGCTGAGCGTGGTTTGATGTTGGCCCTGGATCCTACCTTTTCAGCCTAAGGTAAATCTAGGCACTAACATAGTGGCGACCATACTGGGGAAGAAATTTTATTATCATTGTTTTTCTTTATAGACTACAGACGGAGTCTGAAGATTAGCCAGGTAGCCTTCGAAATGCTTTTGCTTTGCATTAGCGAAAGTAGATAAAAGTTGCTTCAGTCAATCTCTGGTCTAGTCTTATAAGCTGAACATTTGACTTGCAAATTACCTCAGTAAAATGTATCACGTTCAGATTTGATTGTTGATGGTGGACAACAGTCAGACACAGGAAGGCTGAAATCATTCACCTGGTGACTCCAATGTCGAAGAATCCCAAGGTTCCGAATTTTTATGGCAACTCTACTCTTCAAGAATCAGTAGCCTGAAGAATTTCTTGGTCAATTCATTGTTATCAAAATGGATTTGCTTGCTCGACGGTATGCTCCCATGAGCTGAGATCACATTCCAAGTTTTACAAATAAAATTCCAAAGGTAAATTGGCAAAGTAATTTGCCTATGTTTAAAGATGATAATAGGAATGATGCTACTTTACATCTGGTTAGATTTCACATACATATTCGCAAGTTGAAGGTTGATTTCCTGAAGATTGCTTGATGAAGATATTCATGGCCATTCTAGAAGGCGAAGCTCGATCTTGGTATGAAAGTTTGTCGCCTACTTGTATTTACTGTTTAAAGGATTTTCATACCATGTTCTTTGAAAGGTATAAAGAATCTTATCCATCATTAAATTTGGTTCAGAACTGTTGCAAACATGTTTATAGTTTTATTGAACATCTTGAGAAAGTTTATGAAGATGATGACTTCATGGATGATGAGATCATGGAAGCCCTGTATGAAAATCCATTTCAGCAGCATAAAGAGAGTGATACTTATCAAGATGATCAGGAAAATTTGCAGCAGGATCAAGATCTTAGTACGGTGGAAGATGATGAAAGAGAAGGTTTTATTTCAGATCTGTCCATAGAAGAAGACAGCATGCAGGAAAGTCAAGTTTCAATCTTAGAATGTGATAAAGTCAAGTCGGTTATTTCAGATCTAGATTCAGATCGTGATGATCAAGACAACCTTGTTCTGAATCCCATGAAGGAGAGCTCTGTTGTTGAGATCATCTGGAATGAAGAAGACATAGTTATTGAACAAAGCCTTCATGAGGAGGTAATCTAGTCATTTGATGAAAAACAAGATGAAACCTTTGTTCAAGTAAGTGAAAAATATTCTTTTGATAACTCAGTGGTAAATGATAATTTGGATAATTTGATTGCCATGTCATATGAAGATGATCAACAATGTTTCCAAATTTTAGAAGATCAGGACTGTCATTCAGATTTTTCATGTTTTGAAATGTTATTTCAAGAAGACAAAAATCACTTGAGCAAAACAAAACAGAAAGTATTATCTCCTCTGTCTGAAGATGAGATAGATCGACTCTTGAAAGGTCGGGTTATAGCCAAAGCTAATGCAAGTCTGTAGTGTGCACATGGTCAAGACGGTGTTGGTGAAGCTTCTTCTTCTTTTGAAGATGATGACAGTCTTGACATTAGCCTTATAGATCAGTGAATAGATAATATTCTCTTTCATGAAAATGATAAGGCTGTCATGTTTGATAATCTTGAAGATTGTTTTCTGTTTAAGAATGACCTAGACCATGAAATTGAGGAATGTGAGTCTGAGAGACACAGTAAGCCAGAATTCAAGTCAGTTACCATCAATCAACAACCCACTGTTCTTTCAAATCAAAATAAAGGGAGCACTTGTATTTTTGCTGCTGGATCTCAAGACAAAATAGTGCTTCAGGATTATCAAGATCCCTTTGGCATTCTTTTGCAAGCATTAGAGAAGATAAATGTTGCCTGGTTCGTTATCATAAGCCTTGGTTTCAGTGGTTATTGTGAGTTGCCTACATGTACATTGTTTTGCCTGCTTGGGGAAAGTGAGAGCAAAATTTCATTGAGTAGCCATTTGTTGGATTGGTTACATTGGAAGGCTCACTACACATGATTGTACATATTTCATCAGTAGGCAGGTGGTTGTCATCATGATTTGAAGTTCTCAAATCTCGATGGTCTGCTGCCATTTAAAAGCTTTGTAAGTACTTGTTTCAGTTAAGTCAGTCTTGAGTCATTTTTTGTTTCAGTCAGTTTAAAGATAGTTTCAGCTGAGTGTCCAGTTTTAGCTTTTGAGAGTCTTGTTTCAGTTTTGGATTAGTCAATTCAACTATGAGTCTTGAGTCAAAGTTTCGTAGTAATTGGTTTTTGGGTGTTTTGAAGTTATTGACTCCATAGCCCAATGGACGAAGGCACTACCTTCTTTCCTAGAGATCTATAGTTCTTGGCACCTCCAAGGAGCTACCATCCCCATTGGAGCCAATGTTAGTGTCGGTATCTTCATCCCTCCGTCAGAGATCAAATCCTCTTGTTGCATTTCATATTAGGTGTCCCGCCCAGTCATTTGCATTCCATTAGGCGCATGGATCATCTGATGGTAGTGGCTTTCCTACAGTTTCCCTCATGTCATTTACCTGTTGGCTCATGTTTGTTCATTAAAAAGCATATACAGTCTTCTTTTTGTCTTAAAGATTGCAAAGGTCTTTTAGGGTTTCATTGTCAATTAGGTCTAGGGTTTCATTAGGGTTTCGTCAAAAAATGTTTCAAAGTGTCTAATAACAACCAGCAGGCCATGAGGAGGTTCCAGCATCAATAAATTTCATCATCAAGTGTTCAGACATGTGTTTTTCCTCAAAACTCTGTTTTGAGGAAAAAAACAGAGTATTTTTGCTTTTATTGTACAAAAATCATGAAATTTTGTTTTCTTCATTGTATATCACTCCATCTGCAACCCTGGTTTCTTTCCTTAGCCCCAGTAGCTCCAATCACCTGCAAAACAAGCAAAGCACAGGTCGTTTAGTTCATCACAAAGCTAAAAAGAAGTGAAAAAGTCCAAAAACAAAGTTTAAAAAATAAAGTCATTTCAAAACATTGTAAAAATGGGTTTTATGAGCCAAAAATTTAAAAGCTCCTTGTTTATAAGTCATTTCTTCATTTCAAGAGTTCAATTGCAAAGTGGAAGCAAGGCAAAGTGATTTTGGTGAGCAAGTGAGAAAATTTGGTGAAAATCGCTCCAAATCCCTGGGCGCGGAGCACTGGGCAGGAGGCGCGGCGCACTAGGCCTCAGACTCTAGTTAAATTTTGCACAGGCGCGGCGCATACGCTAGGCACGGTGCATTGGGTTTGATTCGCGGCGCACACAACCAGCAAGCCTGAAATTTCAAATGCTTGCTCCAAAATTGCCCAAAATGCGTGGATTGTCACTTGTCCAAGTAGGTTGACCCTTTTCCATTGCTCTTCCTCCAAATTTGATGGTTGTTTGATGGTGTTTGTTGCATGGTGAATGTTTAAAGGAAAACAAACCCTATCTCTTCAAAATTTTCAAAGGAGATTGCTGCTAGGGTTTTGTATTGACTGTTTTGCTACCAATTATCCCCTCACCTCATCACTCCCTTATTTCATATTTCCCTTGCTTTCCCTATTCCCCAAAATTCACATACCCCTAAATTCACTAATCCCATACCCCAATTCCCATTTCTCAAAATCCCAAAAACAAACTCCCAAACCCTAGCCCCTCCTAATTCATTCCCTAATTCCCTATTTCCCTAAATTACCCCTAGACAGTCCCTCATTTTACTATTTTCCCTTGGTGGCAGAGGTCAAACACATCATCAAAGACAGTTCAAGACAATTAACACATCAGCACCTACTTATCCAAGACAGTTTATCTACTTGCAGAGATGGCATCTGATCCTTCATATGAGTATGAAGAGGAGACTCACAGTGACTCACCAATAGAGGTACATGCACCCAGGAGGCCTCATAGAGGTGGCAAACATATTAGAGAAGAACCAACTACCCTTGCTGAGTTACAGGCCTACCCACTTGCCATCTCTTGTTTCCAACACCAATCCTGCTATGAATTTTTTGAAAAGGCTGCTAGCATCTAGTTTCATCATGAGTTGGCTCGTTTGTTTGTACTACATTTACATGGTGATCAAGCCACTCTAGTTGGTGTCACTTTCACATTAACACCAGAATCCATTTCACTAGCAATCGGTATTCCCAACATTGGAGAGCAATGGAACAAGAGGCAGAAAATTGACCAGCAGCATTATGAACCGTACATCAAGCCCGGCTTTTTGAGATAGCTCAAGAGAGTGTTTCCTTTTCGGTACCTCAAATATGAATATGCTCCTTTAATGAAACTGATCATGAAGTATTTCAACTGTGAGGGCCGGTTCTCCCATTTGTATGCTTATCATATCAGGCTGCTAATGCATTTTACCCGGGTACGGATGATGAACATCCCTTACTTCATATGCCGAAACATAGAGAAGATGACCACCCTAGTACAGCACAAGACACCTCAGCAGCAATTCAACAGTATTTACCATTTTGCTGTCATCAAAATTGTGGTCATTCATCAGCTTGTCTTACAGGGCATCACTTGGGAGGACAAGTTTGTCCCTAGTTTCTCCACTTAACCGTCATACTTGTGACTGCAAATAGTCATGGTGACAAATTTTAGTGTAACAGATTGCCCCCTAAAGTGCAAGGTCTGTAGTAGATTAGGTTTTTATATCATCTAGGAAGGGTGAAGCACTTTATCATTTCGAGGATTATCTTGTGGAGAGCCCAGTCGGAACCTGCAAATATTCAACACAAAATACATATATGAGATCATATCATCGCTAAGGTAGGCATTCCCATGAGCTCCTCTCCTTGAAGCCTGCATACACAAACAAGCAAACGATTACGTAGTACCTGAATAACTCATATAATAAAACATATTCATCATAAAGACCAAGGAGTTTATGAAACAAATTATATATAACAACTTGTTGAGAAAAATGAACTTAATTGTATTAATTGGAAACAAAAGAAACCTTACAACCAGTGCCTTGGTGTTGTGCAGGTCCCTCCCAGGGTCCAGCAAGAGTTCTCCTCTACTTTGATCAGCTCACCCACTTCCAAATGAAGCTAAGAAAGGAATGTGATCTCTCCTCTCAAGCTCTATAAGGGAGTCCTAATTTCAGCAGCATCTACCCTTAGGAATGTTCAGCTTTCAACCTCCCTTGCCTCTGGCCCAATGCCTGTATTTATAATGCTTTGGAGGAAGTTAAACAGGTCCAACATCAATGGGATAAGCCCCTCTTTCAAAGGGATAGCTCCCCTCTTCATGGGATAAGTTCCTCTTTCATTGGGATGCATGAACCATCTGGAGGCGCTCAATCCACGTCAAACCATCTTCTAGAATGCTCTAGAATCGACCGCAAGTAAGTTTTTTGAAGTAAAACTTGTGCCTTTTGACTTTTACAGGGGTACGCACCCACCCCTTTACAGACAGAGTGTACAAGTACGCAGGTATTATGTACTTGAGGTGCGGGCCCGCAGGTAAGTGTAAGAGAAAGTGCGGAACCAGAGTTATATTGATTTTTTAAAGGCTTTCTCTCTTTTTTGGAGTTTGACATGAGGAGCAGAGGTATAAGACTTGCCAAGGAGGACAGTATGGTTATTGATGGAGCCATACTGACTGCAAATAGTCATGGTGACAAATTTTAGTGTAACACATCCAGTTTCATCATGAGTTGGCTCGTTTGTTTGTACTGTATTTACATGGTGATCAAGCCACTCTAGTTGGTGTCACTTTCACATTAACACCAGAATCCATTTCACTAGCAATCGGTATTCCCAACATTGGAGAGCAATAGAACAAGAGGCAGAAAATTGACCAGCAGCATTATGAACCGTACATCAAGCCCGGCTTTTTGAGATAGCTCAAGAGAGTGTTTCCTTTTCGGTACCTCAAATATGAATATGTTCCTTTAATGAAACTGATCATGAAGTATTTCAACTGTGAGGGCCGGTTCTCCCATTTGTATGCTTATCATATCAGGCTGCTAATGCATTTTACCCAGGTACGGATGATGAACATCCCTTACTTCATATGCCGAAACATAGAGAAGATGACCACCCTAGTGCAGCACAAGGCACCTCAGCAGCAATTCAACAGTATTTACCATTTTGCTGTCATCAAAATTGTGGTCATTCATCAGCTTGGCTTACAGGGCATCACTTGGGAGGACTTCATCTCTCGTGAGTTTTTCAGAGCTCCACAGGGACCTTCAGAGGCTTTGCATGAGATAGGTGGACCTTCTTATCAGCATGAGGGCCATGAGACACAGACCACTAGCATGTCGGTGTTCATCACCTATCAGAAGGGCACTAGACGGTTGTTTGCAGCAGCAAAGCGAGTGTTATCTCCACCCGGGGTGGAAGGGGCCTCGCTTCCGTCATCAGCACAACAGGTTCAGGACTGAGGCAAGAGGCCACTGTAGGAGGAAGGACCATCAGGTGAGCGGGAGATTGATTTCATTCTCATTGAGGGTGATGATACTGATATGGGCCCGCAAAGCACAAATCTTAGAGAAATCATTCAAGAGCAGCAGGCAGACATTGATGCCTTGTCTACCAACTTGGATAGAGCCTAATGGAAAATACAGTACCTAGAGAAAAGGAATAAGCAGCTTGAGGACTAGCAGGTGATATGGAGTTGCAAAACATTCGAGAGAATCGCCAAGCTGCCCAAAGGAGGAGGGTGGAGTTCACTTCACTGGAGCAGGAGATTAATGCCGATAGGGAGTCATGGCTTGAAAGAGTCAATATCCACTTGGAGAGGAAGCTAGAGAAGGCCATCAATGAGAAGAATATGCTTAGAAATGTGGCATATCATTACTTGTCAAGGAACTTGGTGTGCCAAGCTAGAATCAGGAGTTTAAAGGAAAAGTTGAAGAGAGCATCAAGGAGGCAAAAAGAGGATAAAAGAATTCAGATATTGGCTGAGTCTTTCTTGGTCCAACATCATGTTTGATGAAGAAGACTCAGCCCAAATTTCATAAAATTTGGAGCACTTTTATCATTTTTCAAATTTTTGGCACAAAAAACAGGTTTTTCTGCCCTATGCGCCGCGTCACGTGGCGCTCGCTTTTGCTAGGAGCCTCCAAATCACAAAAAATCGGCATTTTTGGATTTGGAATGAAAAATTATTCTTTCCTACCTATGGCCAAGAAATTTGGGCAGGTTTTGAGCCCTCAAAAAGGTCAAAAACACTCAACAAATGACCTCACTGCCCCTATCTTGACACACAGGAAGCAGTGTTGGGAGAAATGACTTTTGGAGGGGCAAATGGAGGCCAAATTGAAAACTTCCACTTGGGTTGGAAAGTAGACAGGAAAACCTTTCCAGGAAGCACACCTGGAGCTCATTTGGACATCGGGAAGGCCTCCAAAAGTGGGTCCAAACAAGCACTACGCATAGAGAATCAGGCGCGACACATGGAGGAAAAATTGCCAGTTTGACCAAGTTTTGCTCTATTTTTCGCCCAGCTTTGGCTAGTTTGACTTTTTTACTTTCCTAATGGAAAATTTGTGATGTAATTTGATGTAAATTAATGGATCATGATGTAAATATGTTAAATTTTCACTTGTAGAGGTAGATTCATCAGTTTAAAGGTTGTTTGAAACTAAATGAATCAGTTCCCTTGTTTCTAGACGCATGATGCTATGTTGTGTAGTTTCTAGTTCTTAGTTTAGAATTAGTTGAAACAGCTCCTAAACATGTGTGCTCGACCCCTAGAGGCAAGGATGAGCTATGTTTGTCTATATTATGTTGTTTTTCAGTCATTAGCATGGTTGGACTCTTGAGAAAGCCTTGAGCTTCATTGTACATTCATTTTCAGCATTTTGGCTAAGGAATTGAGACCAGGGTTTGCAGCACTCTTTGGGATTCATGTGGCAATTTGTCTTGGTACAGTGCTTTTCTTTGTAATTGTGAATTTTCTTATATGTCATGTATGCCATTCTCTATCTTGTTTCTTCTGAACTAAACAAACAAGAGTGTAAGTAGAATCCATTGAAATTGCAGTGCTCTACTTGAAGTTTGCTTTAGTTTCTTGATGTTTTCAGCTATTTGGGGAGGATCCATGATTTCTCTTGCCCTCTTCAACACCTCACCTATCTATTCCTTCCATCTCATTCAATTTTAAGTGCCAAAAACAATTGCCTACCTTGCCCCATTGAGATCTTTGCAAGACTGAGCCTCAATCCCCGCACCCAAAATCAACCTTTCCATCTGAACCAACAAAAACATCATTTTATTAAATCATCTCAAGCCCTCATCGATCATAATTTGCTGAGATTGACCCGGAGAGAGCCCTCTCCTGACCTGGTAGGGCTAGCTACCAGGCTGAGTGTGGTTTTATGTTGGCCCTGGATCCTACCTTTTCAACCTGAGGTAAATCTAGGCACTAACACCTCCATGTAGTTTTATTTGCCCACAACATTTCTGGAAGTTTATCAATCGAATTCCTTCGGTGACTAGCCATAGTCTTGGTAAGAATCCCCTCAATAACCTTGTTGGTGCTTTCCACTTGGACATTTACTTGTGGGTGATAAGGTGTTGTGATTCTATGATGGATTTTATATTTTTCAACCAACTTTTGGATCATATGAGATGTAAATTGGGGCCCTCCATCTATCACTATCTCCCTGGGTATCCCAAAACAATCAAAGATGTCTTCAAACAAGAAGTCTAAAACAACCTGCTCCGTGGCTCTGGTTAGTGCTTTTTCCTCAACCCATTTTGTGGCATAGACGGTGCAGACCAAGATGTAGGATCTCTATCTAGATGAAGGATTAATTGGCCCCACAAAATCCAAGGCCCATTTCTCAAAAGGTTCTAATACTATTTGAGGCTGTAATGGCATCTCATCTCATTGCAGCGGATGGCCCATCCTTTGGCAACTATCACACTCTTCCACAAACTTCTTGGCATCCTGAAATATTTATGGCCAATAATATCTTGTGGAAAGGACTTTGTATCCTATCCGCTTGTCTGGGAAATGCCCTCCACAAGGTTCCTCGTGACAAAACTTGAGGATGTCAAAGATCTTGTCTTCCCTAACACAACTTCTGATCTGAAATCCTGGTCAGTGTGATAGAGATTCCCATCTATCTAGGTATACGTAGCACTCTGCTGTATGATTTTTCTATTTTCTTGGAGGACAAATATTGTGGAAACTTCCCTGCAGCAAGATAATTGGCTATATTTTCATACCATGGTGAGTAAGTAGAAATAGCAAAGAGATACTCATCAGGGAAAGAATCCTCAGTAGGAATGCAATTGTCATCAATAGTTAATCTAAAAAGAAAATCAACTACTACATTATCTTTTCCAGGTTTATCTATAATTGTGATATCAACTTCCTGTAACAACAATAACCAACCTGTTATTCTACCATTGGTAATTGGCTTATTCATTAAAAAACGAATGACAGAGTGGTCAGTGTGTACAAATACTTGATACCCGGTAATATAATGTCGAAACTTATTGATGGCATGCACTACTGCTAAGAATTCCTTCTCGGTCACTGTGTAATTGAGCTCAGCTGAAGTCAAATTCTTGCTTATGTAATAAATAGCGTAAGGTTTCATATCCTCCATCTGGACCAAAACAACACCTACAACAATATAAGATGCATATGTAGCTATGTGAAACGAAAGTTCCCAATTAGGTCCACCTAAAACTAGAGCTGTTGATACACAACATTTCAGCTTCAAAAAGGCTTGTTACACTTTCCTGTCCATAAAAATTCCACATCTTTCATAAGTAAGGAGAACAATGGCAATGCAATTTTTGAAAAATTCTCTATAAGACTTCTATAATACCCTGCATGTCCCAAAAAACTACGTACATCTTTTTGCGTCTTGGGAGCTGGAATTTTCAGAATTACCTCTATTTTAGCAGGGTCTACCTTGATCCCGTCAGCAGAATGTAGTGTCCCAGCACGATCCCTTCAGTCATCATCATGTGACATTTTTTGGTGCTCAAAGCAACATTAGTCTGTATACAACGTTCCAACACTTTTTCTAAATTAGCTAATGTTGTTTCAAAAGCATCACCATAAGGTGTAAAATCGTCCATGAAGATTTCAAGGTAGTCATTCAAAAAATCCAAAAAACTGCTCAGTATTGCCCTTTGAAAAGTTGTTGGCGCATTGCAGAGTCCAAAGGGAAGTACTTTGCATGCGAAAGTTACCAAAGGGAAAGTAAAGGTTGTTTTATCCTGATCCTCTGGGGCAATTTGTATCTGGTTGTAGCCACTAAACCCATCTAAAAATGAAAAAAACTTTTTCCTAGAAAGGGTGTCAAGGACTTGATCTATAAATGGTTAAGCAAAATGGTCCTTTTGAGTGGCTTTATTGAGTTCTTTGTAATCCACACAGACTCTCCAATTGCCATTTTTCTTAGGGATAATGACAAGCAGAGACACCCACTGACTGGCAAATATCGGATAAAGAAAGTTAACATTCAGGAGTTTTTTAAATTCTTCTTTCACTACCTCCTTTAGTGTAGGATTCATGTGGCGTTGTGGTTGTCTAATTGGTTTGCATCCATCTTTCAAATAAATGTTGTGAGTGCACAGGTTGGTTTGAATCCCTTTCATATCCATGTAGTCCCATGAAAATGCCTTTTTGTATTTCTATCAAAGTTGTAACAACAGTTTGTTTTGCTCAGCAATTAGGTTGGGATTAATGTTCAAATACCATGACATGTATATCACTATTACATGAGTTGTAATACATCCCTATCCATACATTACCATAGTCATACTAATTTGAGGTCATTATCATCATTAGGTCACTTCCATATCAAGGGTCACAACCATACTAGGTTTCTACCATATCATTGTCACTATCAAAGTCACTCTCACTAGCATTCATCAAAGTCATAGCCATATATAAAGGATTATTTTCATATCATAAAGGTACTACCACACAACACTGTGATATAGGCATTATCATAACTTTCATAGATGCAATGTCACAAGGCACAATTACAACTGTCATAGAGCATTGTCATACTAGGTCACTACCATGCCAAATGTCACTGTTATGCTATATCAAATGTGACTGTTACAAGAACTAGTATTATGTCCAATCATCACAAATATTACTATTATGTATAATTGTCACAAGAGTAAGGTTCTCATTGTCATCAAGACATATCACTGAAGGTCATTATACTATCAGAGGTCACTATCATGAGGATTTCCATAGATACAAATATTATTACCAATATCTATATCTATATCTATATATATATATATATATATATATATATATATAACACCGAGAAGTATGTGAGCTACAGTGAACCACATGGAAACATATGAGAACCATTGACCTATGTGATATAAGCAAGCCACAAGTGAGCCATAGATAATTAATACAAACCATAGAGAATATACACAAATTAGTGATGTCACCACAAAGATTTATGATGCCAAAAAACTACTGAGATTAGCGAAGTCTCCATATATATTTATGATGCCAATAGAGAGATTATGATACAACTATAGAGAGTGATGCCATTGTAAAGAGTAATTCCATAGTGATGCCACAGAGCCATTATACAGAGCGATGCCACAAAATCATCAAATAAGAGTGATTGAAAATAGTGAGCCACTATAGAAGCGAGCCTCTATAATTATGCATGAGGCGCTGCAGAAGTGAGGCTCTGTAATCATGCATGAACCATTGTATAAGTGAGCCACTCAGATAATTTTCAAGTTTCTTTGATCGATCCATATAGATATATACGAGTCTCATAGATAAGATCTGAGCTACATAAAGAAATTTGAGACTCGAATGAATATAGCGAGCCACAGGAGTATGCGAGCCTCTATTGAGCCTCAAAAAAATATATCACAATTAGATAAGCGATCTTCAAATGATAATGCAAGCCTCAGATGGATGTCAACGAACCAATAGACAATGTGAGCTTCAAATATAACGAGAGCCACAAGAAATGGAGCCACAAACTTTCACACTCCTCTTAATCTTCGCTAGATGATATGTGAGGTCGAATTGCTCATTGAGATGGATCAATCCCCCACACACACATATTTTCTCATGATCGAATGGGAGACTTAAAAATATCCAAACCAACTTGAAGAATTTCGAGAGGGAAATACTAAAATCAAATTCACTCATTTATATATATATATATATATATATATATTCTTTAATGATTTATTTAATAATTATTTGCAAAATTAGATTTTGTCCCATCAAATAATAATATTTTCCAATTTCAAATTGTCTCCTTTAGGGCAAGATAGGCTTCATTTGAGGTAAATGGGCTTCTTTTAGGGCTATGGGGAAATTCATCCCATAGCTGCCCAAATTTCAACACAAAATGATCATGAATGTTAAAACAAAGATACCTTGTGCTGGAATGAAAAAACCACACCAGTCTAAGTCTATGTTTGAAGCCACACCATTATGATTAATGACTACGCCACTATGCCAAAGAAAATGAACTCATGCATATAGATGCAACAGTCTTGTATAACTTCACATAAAACCACTTTGAGTACAAAGTTGCCATGATCATAGTATTTTGAGCTTTGTACCTATGTTGGTATGTTGATAAGGTTTGCATATCAGATCATTAGCTTACAATGATATTTCGTTCCTAACGATTCTGCCTCTACACATCAGTGGTATGTTTGAAACCCTTTTTATTGATTTCTATGTTGATGATTTGGATAGATACAAGAACTCATATTACTAGTGTGGATTGTCTATGCTAACACTAGCATATCATTAAAGTGTTGATTGTGGTTGTAAAGTTCATGAAGGTGTGCGTAGACTTGGAGCAGAGAATTATGACAGAATTGGGTCAACACTTAGAGGTATACTTGTATTAATTGACATACTCATGTGTTAATTGAGAGGAGTCCACATGCATAGAAGTTGCATCGTAGTTATTCCTATTACATGACAATTGTGGGTGAAGTGGAGTTACTATTACATTTTCTTTATGACTCACACAGCTTTCCATTTCACTTTACAAAGGGGCACTTTATTTTAATGAAAAAAATCGATGAGAGAAAGTTAGTGGATACATTGACGTTAGATTTATTTTTATAAGAGACGAAATGTTTAAATCATGTTATTAGTCCCTGCCATCTGGCAATGGCATGGGACTATAGTAATCGAAAAGATGGACTTTAACATTAATTAGTCCTGCTTACCATGACAAATGACAAGTAACTGTTATGATTAACCAAACTTTTTAAGACCAATGAGTTTGATCGTCTTATTTAGCCTCTTCCCGAGGCGGGAGGCTAAAAACATAAGTTATATTCAGTTTTTCCCTTCACATTTGGAAAATATTTTGCTTAGCACAGTAAACTAATGCTAGCATTAGTTTTACAACATCAAATGTCATAACAATTTAATTAAATTACTGAACGTAAGCTCCTAAGCTTCACGGCAAGGTAAGAGACTTGGCCTAATCCCAGAAGATCGGATACTCTGGGATGTGTCCGTCTGCCACTGCTATCTGCATGTCCATCTGCCACCGTTGTCTGCATGTCCATCTGCCAAGGCTTCTGTCTAGTGCGCGTGCCACCGCTTCAAGTTGTCCCTTTCAAGAGATTGCATGTGAGAATTTTTCATAAGCCGGAGTCCTTGAGTTTTCTGCATCATAACGAAGATGAACCAGTCTATGGTGTCTTGTCTTGTATGAAGATTACAAGAAGTCCTTTGAGGTCAAGGCTATGGAGTAGGAAATACAGAAACAACAATTACTTCACATTAATGGGTGGTTGATTAATCTCAAAGGGAAGAACACTCGAGCAACAAGTAAGAAACAAATTTGCATTCTTCGCTATCATTTCCTGCACAATCAATTTGAATTCACTCTTTGTGATTTTTTCTTCATTCTGCATTCACTCTTTGTCATCGTTTCCTGCACACTACGCAATCAATTTTTGCAGTCAATTTTCATTTATGAATCACTAAATTATCTAGTTATGTATCAAATTTTGCAGAAAGGTTTTTCCTCAAACTGAGGGATATAATCAGAAATCGGTTAGATATAGAAGTCATTGGTGTAAGGTTATTCCTGTTATGAATTTAGATATTTGTGCTAAATATATGGTTAATTGAAATTTGATAAATACACTGATCAGTAACTACGGTAGCTGGGAATATGAGTAAAATATCAAACCATGAAAGAAAAGCAAAAAGAAAAAGAGACTGGGATACAGGGCCAAAGAGCTGGGTGAAAGGGCTAGATGATATTCTCATGTTAATCCACGTAGCGAAGGGTCCTGCAACTGACATGCACTTATCCCACTGAGCTACCGTTATTACGATATGAACAATTGGCAAGATCTACGCTGTAAGAAATTAGATTTTCAATAGAACGGTCTGGATTTGGGCCAAGGGTAACCGCACTCCTGGCAAGCGATATCGATCCATAAACAGGAAGGCCAGTATACGGATGGCTCTTCCACGTCCAAATTCAAGCAGTAATACCGTAAGGCTAGTTAAGGCAACTGTTTCTAAAGGAAGGAATCAGTATTCGTGGATGGCTTCAGATAGACGCACTAGTTTTGATCACTGGAGGACGTTCAGAAATCACCCCACGATATTGATATCAATGCTTATATCAGCTTCGATTAACTCTAATTTTCATTCTTTGTGATGATATTAATGTACACTGCTATGACGGTTTTTATTTTCTAATAATTATAGTATTAGCTTGCTGTACAGTATAAATGTCGCTACACTCATCTTTGCTTCTTTTTTTTATACAAGTGGGACGGGGACGGGCTATATGAAGGATCTGTTAACAAATTTCTATGTAATTCAATGTAATTCAGGGAGGGTTGATCCCGTAATATAATAACTCGCCTTAAATATTCTTTGGATTATTTTTTTTTTATATAACTTGCTTTAAATATGTTTTTGGAGAATAAAATTTTATATTTTAAAAAAATTGGAAAGGGGAGCAAGTCCTGCACTCAAAACTACAGGAAGGGAAGCCGTAAATAAGCAACAAGGGATGAGCTAAAGCAAGAATAAGGGGCATGCCCGAGGCTCAAAGGAAATACTGACTGCACATCTTGGGCATTGTATATGTACTCCATGAATTTCTTATAGAAGAATTTCTCATACCTGCCGAATTTGAGAAGACTATAGCATAAGCCTCTTCAATATTAAAGGTAATGCGTCGCCCAATCAACTGTTTCTGAGGCCGCCTTCTTAAAAAGCTTGTACTAAAAATTGCAAGTAAAGCCACAACCTGTGATGGTGGCCACAAAATGCATGTCACCCATCTCCAGATGAAGCTGCTTTCTCAAAAAAACATTCGCTTTCTCAAAAAACTTGTAATAAAAACTACCAGATTTGCTAGTAATTCGAAAACTAGCAGAACCGCTACTCATATGCCTTCTCTGTCGTAGGTAGCTATGGATCAGCGGCTGAAGCAGCTTAAGATCCCTCGCTCTGTTCCCTTTCCCTCCCCAAAAAAACTAGCCTCTTGTGTGGAATATTGAACTTAAGAAGTTGTGCTTATCCATCACTACCTACACCAACAACAGTAGAAGAGCTAGCAAGAGAAACAGCGGCAAGACCAGCATCACAGCGGCAGGACCAACATCACAGCCATGCCAACAAACCAAACTACCAGCTGTGTAATCAAGAATTGCTTCATGTTTCGGTTTCACACTCATTATACAAACGTTTAGTGTGAAGAACCGGCAGGTGGTTTGCATGCAAGCCTCGAGAAGGCATCATCATACTTGTCATTCTCATTAAGGAGAACCCTAGTCCCGAGACTAAGACTGACATTTATTTCTCTCAAACATTTGTCGCTACCTAAAATTATTTAGGAGAATACAAGACATTTAGATGCTCTTTTATTTGTTTAGATAGATTAATAGAATTACTAATTACCGGGGCCCGAAGGTATGGATTCGATGTGTTTCCTTAGTGAGTGTGTTCCTAGCTAGCCCCACTCTTTCTCGTAATTAATGAGCTCATATGTTTCTTGATCATCGGATACACCTACCGGCACGCACATTTTCAACGTCAGTCAAGGAATTAGGAATAGGCATTGGTCGCTAGTCAAGCATTCAAATTTCAAATGCAATATAGTAAATAATTGGAAGGTAATATGTTCAAAAGGGAAACGTATTGAGTTTTAGTGCTAACAACAATGTTACTCCATTATTGTAATGACTCTAAATACATGTGACCTAAATATAAAATCAACATATTTCAAGGTCACGAGCACATCCATTTCAGAAGATGTTTTGAAATATTCAACTGGGTATCTGTGTTAAAAAAAAATGGTTGCAACTGCATGCTCGTACCATAGTTTTGGATGGTTAAGTGCTTACGATAAGTTCACAAATTTGAATAGTAATTGGTTTAAGCTTTTAAGATTAAGTCAATGACTCAGTCTGTAAAAACAACAAACAAACAATTAACATAAAATGTCTATAAACTATAACCTAAAATTGAATGTGCATTATTCAGAATCCAGATGCCATCAAAACCATTCAAGGTCAGATATACTTCAAAAAAACTTCAATTCATCGCTTAGAGATTAAATATGATAAAAACAAAAATTCTTCATAGGAAAATAATTTTCAATAAATTCTATGGAATAATTCAACCGTGTTAAAAATGCACACAAACAAACAATTGGGTGTATACCTTTCCATACGACACTCCAAATACTTTTTCGAAAGAGGCCTACATTTCTCAGATTTGTAGTTATTGGATTTGAGGCATTCCATGTAGTGCTGGTACGGTCACAGATGTGCTTCTGGCCTTACACACCTAGGCTATCTCGATACGCTAATATGCCAGCCATATTATTAGTCCTGTGTCCCGTGACATATGAGATAAGGTATACGAATACTAAGGGTTATACATAGATTGCTTAGATAAGGGAACCAATGGTTTAGGACTTCAGGAAGAAGGAGAACTAGGTGATGTCATGTTCCTTGCCTCTGTGAGGTTCATTATTTATGTGTGCACAAACCGCTCTCTTGGGGCTTTGTTGAGCAGTTGACAGTCCCTTGCCTTGCCTGCGTTCTCCCCCGGATAAGGGCGAAGTGAACCGAGTTCTGAGTTCGATCAAATGTTTCTAGATATGCTGCTTATTCAATAGGGTAAACTTCACCCGGTCCTGAAGCTACTTTTACTCATACTACTGGCACCCCTGCAGTTTACACCCTGGCTGCTTGATCTGCTTACGCTGGTGGATCAACTTCAATTGTTGAATCAACGAATTCAATCGACAGACCATAATTACATATATAATATATGCATTCAGATTAGTTAGAGGAAGTGGCAATATCAGCATCCCTTTATTAGATTCTATTATGAATGAAATGAGATTCTAACGCTGTGTTATCCCTAACATGTGTCTAAAGTGGTGATAGAATAGACGAAAGCCAAATGATTGTCAGTTGAAAACAGAGTAATTTGGTGACTGTACATTGTTGTGGCACGATTTAACACTAAACATTTACATGTGACAAAGCATCTTTAGAAATCCCATACTAAAAATTCCAATTTTAAAATTTCAAAATTTGACACCATGAATTGGACGAGACAGGATCTGGCCTCTGGAGATCTTACAGAGTCGCATTCATGAAAATGATCTAAAGGGAAAACACCCTTTTCTGGTGGAATAGGTTTCAAGCCTCTGTTCCCACCAAAAGCACCCCCTGTCACAATTTCCCAGTGTTGCTACGGGAACTAGTGTTTCAGTATGTTCCCAACGCTTTCATCAAAAAAAAATCTGCAGTAACACATATAGCCTTATCAAAGCAGGGACTTGTTGCTTGCAACCCTCTTGTTTCTTCTACTAATTGATGAAGGGGCACATTATTTTAATGCAAATATCGATGAGAGAGTGTTAAAGGAGACATTTACATAATTTATTTTTTAAATAGCATTTGGGACAAAGTGTTTAAATTATGTTATTTCTTGGGGTGGAAGCCTAATTGACGGGGAGTTCAAAAGGTCTGCACTTGAGTTTGTAAAAGGTTAGCATGGCAAAGGTCATAAGCATCTAGCTTATTATATAATTTATAGTGTAGGTTTCTGTTATCAAGTTTGAGTTATGGTTATTGAAGTTATTTAAAAATTTAGTAGAGCATGTTAGATAGATGGTTGTTATATGCATGTTGTTAGGGTTTGATTATTGATATTAGGATTATTAAACAAATGTGTCTTGTGAGTTGAGTTATTATGAACAGATGATACATTACAGGACTTACAACAATTGATGAACTATGGTGACACGACTAAATGTCTGATGATGGGATGATGTAATTTGAGTAGAATTTTTTGTAAAGACAATGTTCGCTGGTTTGATGTAGAAGAAAATATTGATTGATGTTAGAGTTTGATGTACAATTTAAGTATAGGAAAATTTTATTGCAGTTTATTTTGTATTGATATTAGGTGGATCTAATCTAAAAATTGTGAAATGTGGTTTGTCGTGGTGAGTAGAAGGTCAAAGCGTTTAGGGAAAATGGTGGCTTGCTGAGCAGTGTGATGAGAGGTAGGAGAGTGGAGTCTCCTTCAGATTAGAGCCTAAGAACACTTCAGGGTGGTGGGTCGGTGGTAGGGTAGGTTGGAGCCTGTGCAGGGTGTTGTAGCATCCTTCCAGTAGCAACTAGTGAATCAGGGAGTCAAATCTTTCTTCAGGTCGGAGCCTATAAACTTGGGCATTGGGGCATCCATCTAGTCAGAGTTGGTGAAAATGGTGTTGGAGCATCCTTCAAATGGGAGTTTGTAAACCAGGGCATTGGAGTGTCCTTCCAATTGGAGCTGGTAAACTAGGTGGTCGAAGCCTCCTTCAATTGATGTTGTAAATCTTCGAAGTTGGAGCTTCCTATTAATGTACTTATTGAAGATAAATATTAAGAAGCATTCAATGGTTTTTCTCCAAGAAGGGTTTCCACCTAAAAATGTTTGGTGTCTACTGTCTTGATTTTATGTATTGTTGATTGGTGTTAATGATTGTGTATGTTTAACCAATGTTAATAATGTTTAATTCTCTAAAAAGTTAAAAATACTAATTGAAGTAAGAAATATTGATTCACCCCCCTCTCAGTATTTCCAACAGTTTTAAGTCTATTATGAGTTCTCATGTGCAGGCTTAATTTACTCTATATTTATGCTCTATGATCCAGTTGTTTGAATTAATTGAATATGGTAGCCAAAACCAAATGGTTGGGGTTGTGCACTCTATAACAATTCTAATTTTGTAGTTCATTTGTGGCTACTACAAAATCCTAGATTGCGTCAAGTGGTATCAAAGTGGGTTCTGTTATGGGATTTGCATCTTCATTTGCTTTGAATAAAAGGGTGCTAGAAAACATTATTCAGTGGTTTCTTGGTAAGAGTGACAAAATTACGAGTTGGGAGACAAAACTTGGGTTGAGGTCTTTGGATGTTGATGAGACATTTACAACTTTTAAGGATGCCATCGAGGAGAAGAGGTGCATGAAATCGAGAACTGGAAGAGTTAAGATCAAGAATAGAAGAGTTAGAGAATAGAAGAAATGGAGATGCAGAAGTAGATTCAAAGCCTGAAGAAGAATTGGATGATGAACAAGATGTTGAGGAGAGAGACCAAACACCAAGGTTGATTTTATACTTGAGCAATAGAGGCAGTGCAAGAATTTAAGTTTCTTGTAATGATGGCAACATGAGAGATGATGTGGTCACCGATTCAATTTAAGAAGTCAAAATATACTTGAGTATGAAAATGTTCAGGATCCAAATCGGGTGTGATTTTCCATGACAAAGTTGAAGGGTCATGCTGCACTATGGTGGGATATGTTACAAAAAGGAAAACTAAATAATTAGCTAGAAAATATCAAGACTTGGAAGAACATGGTCAAAAAGATCAAGGACGAATTTCTACCTATTTATTACCAACATAATCTATATAGACAAGTCCAAAATCTAAGACAAAAGGAAACCTTTGTTCGTGAGTACACCTAAGGTTTTTTTAGACTATCACTTCGACCTAGTATAAAAGAACCATAATTCCAAAGAGTCACAAGGTATGCAAATGGACTGAAATACCTGATACAAGACGATATGAGCACACATTATTTCTGGATTGTTGATTAAGACTATCACATTTCCTTGAAGGTAGAATAAAAATTGAATACGAAAACACAACAGAAAGGTTGAGGAATGTAGAAATTCCTTGTAGATTCAAACTGCTAATTGTAATTTACTAAAACAATAGACTTGAATCTACTCTACTCATTAGTGGAAGAAAATAAAAGATCGTGAAATCACTAAGTGGACAAGAGAAATAATTCAATCAACACACTACACAATGATTTCCTAGAGAAAGCCACAACTAAAAACCCCTGCTATCTGTATATTGCATTAGTCAGAAGATATGAGAAGATTACAATGCTTTTCTCAAGCTCGAGCAACTTTTTCACTATCTCTATCTATCTCACAACTTCCTAGACAAGCCCAGGCCAATACTTAACCAATTTTCTGCTTTCCCAAGTCCCTATTTCCTTGCGTTGTATCCTTGGGAAATAACCCCTATTAATTAAGGAAATTCCTCAATTGGAATTGCACAATCCTCATAGGCCTTCCTTTGACTACATGCACCACCTCTACAATTTGGATGAATATACAACTGATAGTACATTGTCCCTGAACTCCAATCTCAACTGGGTAACTCTCAGATATGACATGCATGAGTTATTTATGAGTGAATAATTAGTTAAATGGTTTATCACTATAGGCAACACCATGCTACTAGACCTCCCACTAGTTCCTCCAACAGTTGGAACTAGTTTAACTGAATTTATCTCTGTTAAACTAAATTAATTAATTACAACTCAAAATAAACTCAACCATGGATCCTATAATGTAGGAGCCACTCTACATGACTCAAGTTAGACCCTCAACTCGAATTAATTGAGCCAACTAAGTCAAATTAACTTGGTTAACTAATACAATTTGTCATGAGATATGGAATTACAATTTTATTCCTAATTTAATTCAAGGACAAAATTAAATTAGGATTTTCTTGTTGCATTTTCAACACTCCCTCTCAACAAGAAAAGGATTATCTTCTACCCCAATCCTGCCTCTATGAAGCTTGAATTTTCATCTTGCCAATGCCTTTGTCAAAATATTTGCATCCTGTTCTTATGTAGGAATATAATCCAACAACATGATTCTCCTCTGCACATAATCTCATAGATGGTGATATCGGATGTCGATATGTGTGGATCGATCATGAAAAACTGGATTTTTAGAGAGTTTGATACAACTCTGATTGTCATAGTAAATCACAGTAGGATCCATCTACTGATCAAATAACCCAACACAGATCTTCCTTATCCAGATAGCCTCACAAGCTGCTTGATTAACAGCCATGTACTTTGCTTCCGCTAAACTAAGTGCAACTGATCTCTGCTTCCTGTTGTACCAAGAAACTATTGTTGACCCAATACTGAAGATTCGCCATGATGTTTTCTTCTTGTCGGGTGTACTCCTTACCCAATTTGTATCTGTGAAACCTTGAATCTTCATTCCCTTTGTCTGTTTGTACCAAATACAAAACTGAGTGGTGCCTCTAAGGTATCTCAACACATGTTTAGTTGTCTTCCAATAAAGTTTGGTTGGCTTAACCATTGCTTGACTAAGTTGGCTAACTGCAAAACATATGTATGGTCGTGTGTTCACCAAATACATAAGTGAACCCACAAGCTTCCTGTAAATAGTAGCCTCCACTACTTCAATTGAAGTAGCATCTTCCTTCCTCCAGTTTCCTGCTAGAGGAGTCTCCATGGGTTTACTACTTTCCATGTGGAACTTCTTCAGTATCACATGGGAATACTTTCCTTGAGAGACAAACAATTCCTCATCTCCTTGCCATCCTTCTATACCAAGGAAATAATGCATGATTCCAAGGTCCTTCATCTCAAATTCTCTTGCAAGATCCTCTTTGCAAGATTTTACCATCTTCTCATCACCTATTAGAATTAAATCATTGACATATAATACCATAATCAAAAATTTAACTTCAACCACAATATGGTAAAGGTTCTCATATGCTTCACTTTTTGTGAAGCCCAACTTGGTGAAATAGATGTCAATCCTGGTGTACCAAGCATGAGGTGCTTGTTTCAATCCATACAATGCTCGCTTGAGTCTGCACACATGTGACTCTCTGTTGAAGGTCTCAAATCCTTTTGGTTGCTCAATGTACACCTCTTCCTCAATCACACCATTGAGGAATGTTGTCTTCACATCCATCTGATGTATCTTCCATCCCATCTGCACTGAAAGTGCTAGAATAGATCTGATTGAAGAGTACCTTGCTACTAGAGCAAAGGTCTCCTCGTAATCAATTCCCTCCACCTGAGAGAACCCTCTGGACACAAATTTGGCATTGTGTTTCTCCACACTCCCATATACTACTTGATTTACCTTGTAAAGCCATCTGTAACTCACCAATGACTTGTTTTCTAGTCTTAGGACCACTTCCCAAACATTGTTTATGATAATGGAGTCATATTCATCAACCATGGAATCAACCCATACTAGTTTCTACATTTATTCCTCAAATGAGGATGGCTCAATATCTACACTCTCGCTCATTAGAGTCATGTAGCCAGTGTACTGATCTGGGGACCTCCTCTGCCTACGCTGTGATTTGGGTGATCCCACATTCTCTCTAAAGTCATGCATGAATTTGTCAACCTCTCTTATGCACTTCCTTCCATCTTTGTAAGTCTCTGCATGAGTGGGTGATTCCACTCTTTGCTACTCTGTTGTGGCTGTTCCACATCATCCTAGGGTTCTTACTTTGGAGCTAAAATATCCTCTTATCCATGCAACTGAAGCTCCTTCTCAAGGGAACATCTCATGGCCTTCTCTTCATCGAACTTCACATCTCTACGAACCACTATCATCCTGTGAGATGGTAGGTACACCTGATAGTTGTGAGGTGTATCAGTGTACCCCAAAAATATGCCCAAATCAGTTGTTGGTTCTATATTTTTCCTTGCATCCTTGGTAACATGACAGTAAACTGATGAACCAAAGATCCTGAAGTGTGCCACATCTAGTTTCTTACCTGAAAAATCTTCTTCTAGTGTACTCATCTCGAGAATTCGATGAGGACTTTTGTTCTACACATATATAGTTGTGTTGCATGCTTCAGCCCACAAGTGCAACGGTAGGCCCTGATCATGTAACATTGCTCGTTTAGCTCCCACAACACTTTTTTTCTTCCTTTCAGCTACCCCATTCTGTTGTGGGTTAAGGGGTGCTATTAACTCCCGTCGAATGCCTTCTAATGCGCAAAATTTCTTGAATTCATTTGACATATATTCTCCACCATTATCGCTCTTGAAAGACTTTACTTTCCTGCCAGTGTCTTTATCCACAAGTGCTTTAAATTCACAAAATTTAGCAAACGTCTGATATTTCTTCTGCATGAAGAAAATCTAACACTTACTGAGCAATCATCTACAAATATTACATAATACTTATGCTTAGTTATGGAGGTTGTCGAGAACATTTCACACACATATGAGTGAACTCTTTCAAGGATTGTTTGCACTTAATTTTCCTTACCATGAAAGGTGGCTTTGGTGTACTTCCCCAATGTACACCCTTTGCATGTATCTCTCTGCTCTAGTGCACCCTTGGGAAGTCTTGTAGAAATATGCTACATGATATTCAAAGCTTCGTAGTGCAAGTGACCCAATATTCTATGCCACAACTCATTGATGTCTCGACTTTGCACCTTCTCTATTTTTGTGTTCAAAGTAGCATAATCTTCTACATCCAATTTGTAGAGGTTCTTCACGCAAACCTTGATCTACTTCACTTGTCCTAATTCTATGTGAGAAAGGAAAGCCTTTCCCTTTCTGAATATCACATCGTAGCCACGGTCCTCCAACATAGCAACTGGACCCAAATTATTTTTCAGACCCGATAGATGACATCTTTTAATGTGAGAGGAGAACCAGACTCCCTCTGAAAAGTAAAAGTATTGATGCCATTCGCGCTATACCTTCCATCATCTCCCATTTTTATGTGCATCTGGAGGTCCTTCTCCTCCAAGTCACTGAAGAATTCTTTGTTGTCCATCATATGGAACGAGGCTCCACTATCCAGATACCACACACTACCCATCAATGATGTCACCATTCAAGCGATGAGAGTGAAATCCAACTCGAATTGTGAAGCAAGAGCTTTACCGACTACTCCTCCTGAGGGCTTCTTGCTGACCTTCTCTTGCAGACACTTCGTGGCATAGTGTCCCAGTTCATGACAATGAAAACATTTAATATTCGACAAGTCCTTCTTCTTTCCACCCTGAATGGAATCAGATTTGGAATGGGATGACTTCCCTTTCCCTTTCTTCGCCTTTCCAGTTAAGACATAGTTATCCTCCTCATCATGCTTGGATGAGGATCCATCTCTGGTGTTCTGGCGAATATCTTCTTGCACCAAGTCGGACCACAAACTCTCCCACTCTGGTAGCTTCTCCCTCCCATTTACCAAATCTTTGTAGATGTGCCAACTCTTGGGAAGGCCTAGAAGAGCTAGGACGACCAGATCATCTTCAGGAATTGTAACACCGACACTTCCAAGCTTATCCCGACATTGGGTGAACTTGGTCTAGTACTTTGGTATTGTGTCACCCTTCTCTATCTTGATTTTTCTGAGCTTTTCCTTCAGTTTCAGCTTCTTTTAGTCACTTCTATTTTGAAACAGGTATGTCAAGGCCTTTCACATTGCATATGGAGTCTCCTTACCGTGGAGGTTCGAGACAATATGATTTCGAACTCTTTCTAGAATAATCATTCTCGCCTTTGCAACACATTTTCTCCATTAATATAGATCTTGAGCATTAGTTGTTGGAGGCTTAGGAATATCTTTGCCTATGAATTCCTTAGGCCTTTTTTCTTCCAACACTGCCTCCATCTTGTCCTTCTAAGCAATATAGTTCAAACTATCCTCAAGGGCATATTCAAGTCTCAATCCGTAGAACGACATCTCGCTGGCTCTGAAGTATGATACTGCAAATTTGATTTCACCTGCAAAAGACAAACTCATATTCTCCTCTTCTAGAGTGATTTCTGCTCTGATACCATGTATAAATTCCTTGTAGATTCAAACTGCTAATTGTAATTTACTAAAATAATAGACTTGAATCTACTCTACTCATCAGCGGAAACAATTAAACAATCGCAAAATCACGAAGCATACAAGAGAAAGAATTCAATCAACACATTATAAAATGATTTCCTAGGGAAATCCACAGCTAAAAACCCTTGCTATCTGTATATTTCATTAATCAGAAAATATGAGAAGATTACAATGCTTTTCTCAAGCCCGAGCAAATTTTGCACTATCTCTATCTGTCTCATAGCTTCCTACACAATCCTAGGCCAATAGTCAGCCAGTTTTCTACTTTCCCAAGTCCTTATTTCCTTGCGCTATTTCCTTGGGAATTAGCCCCTATTAATTAGGTAAATTCCTCAATTGGAATTATGCAATCCTCATAGGCCTTCCTCTGGCTGCATGCACCACCTATATAATTTAGATGATTATACAACTGATAGTACATTGTCCTTGAACTCCAATCTCAACTGGGTAACTCTCAGATCTGACATGCATGAGTTATTTATGAGTGAATCATCAGTTAACTGGTTGATCACTGCAGGCAGCACCACACTACTAGACCTCCCACTAGTTCCTCCAATAGTTGGAATTAGTTTAACTAACTTTAAATCAGTTAAACTAAATTAATTAATTACAACTCAAAATAAACTCAACTAGGGCTCCTATAATATAGGAGACACTCTACATGACTCAAGTTAGACCCTCAACTCGAATTAATTGAGCAAACTAAGTTGAATTAACTTAGTTAACTAATACAAGTTTTCATGAGATGTGGAATTACAATTTTCTACCTAATTTAATTCAAGGACAAAATTAAATTAGGATTTTCTTGTTTAATTTTCAACAAGGAATAGGTTTAAGAGGTAGAGGTAAGACAGAGACTACTAGAGGTAGTGAAAAGGAAGAAGAATGCACTAGTTTTCAAGGTGGTAGAGGTGGAAACTATTGAGAAATCTAGGGCAACATAGTTAGGGTTATATTAATTTATTTCTCTTATAACTTGATAATTGCTTGTGGCATTCTTTTAGATTATTATTATTCTTGTTTTTATTGTGTTCTTTATCATAAAAAAAACTACCAAAACATGAAGATCATCAAAGACAAATGAACACTAGATATAGGCACTAAGTTAGGGAAAAACCCCTATGAACGAGAAAACACAGTCAAACTCTTCCTTTAGTAGATTCAAATCAAGATGAGACAATCCAAGACATTTGACCAAAATATTGACACCCTCAGTTCCTCCAAGTCAGTCTCCCTTGTAGACAAGTCAAACTATAGTCAAATCTTCAAGTCAACATATATCAGTGCTTTGCAATCTTGAGATTTTTGGTCCTTTCTGTAGCCTTGATATTTTTAGTTCTCTCTGCAATCTTTATATTTTCGGCTTCCTTTTAGGCAATAGTCTTCTATTCTTTGATGTACCTTCTTCTTCCTTTTAATTTACTTCGCATCCTCTTCTTCATTGAAAATTTGCATATCAAATTGCTTGTCTTGTTTTGCACTAAACTAGGTAGAATGGTAGCATATATGTAGTGGTTTGTCATTGTACTTTGAGATTGACATGAATAGTAGGCAAGGCTGAATTTTAGAAGATGGAATTAACTTTGTAGAAGATGGAGCAGACTTAAGGATGGGGTATTGTTATACACTTCGACTCAAAAGCATATTTTTCTTCTTTTATATAAGAAGCCCAAGAAGGGTCTTTTACATAATGATTTTGACTTTGACTAAATACAAAAATCCTAGAGCACACAATGGGTGCTTTGAGCTATTGACCAATTATCCAAGCATGAAACCCATTATGACAAATACAATTATGAAGATTGACACTATTTACATTCTTCAACAAAAACAATGTTGGAAGAGGTAGAGGAAGTCTCGAAAGAGGAAGGGAGAAGTATATAATTACCTTTTATCACTATGGAGTTGATGGACATAAGAAATATGAGTTCTCCGAAGGACAAAATGTAGGGAGAAGAGGTGAAGCCAGAATATAAGTTACATGAGCCTATGAAGCTTTTTGTTGTTGAGGAAAATGTGATTGTACTTCACCAAGAACAGGGAGAAATATGATGTTTCATAGAGTGTTTCTCAAGCCTGAGAAAAAGATAATGGAAGAATCAGAACAAAGAAGGAAAGTTTAAAAAAAAAATGTAAGGTCCAAGGGAAGGGTTGTAACTTGGTTATAGATAGTGGAAGTATTGAAAATTTAGTGTTCACTGAAGTCATGGATAAGTTGAAACTCAAAATTTTAGTCCACAGAAATACTTATAGAGTCTCATGGTTACAAAAAGGACAACAAGTGGTTGTGACTGAGAAATGCCGATTAAATTTTCAAATTGGAAGCCTTCAAGAGCATGTATTGTGTGATGTGGTTGAGGTGGATGTATGCCACATACTTTTGGGAAGACAATGGTTATTTGACAAGCAAGTTTACCATGATGGCCATAAAAACACATATGAGTTTAGGAAAGATGGACAATAGTACAAGCTTACACCAATGGTAGAAGAAACACTAGAAAGTTGTGGAGGTATAAGCAAGAGTAACAACAATATCATGTTGTGTTCAACTAGAGAGTTTGTACATGAAGAAAGGAGGACAAAATTTTGTTTAGAAGTAATTCTGAAGGTTGTAAAACAGGAAGTGGAATTAGACACCATGCCTACTAAAATAAAATCCTTGTTATATGAATTCAAGGAGATTGTTACTGATCAATTTCCAAAAGTACTACCTCCCGTGAGAAGTATTTCTCATCAAATTGACTTTATTCTTGGATCGAGATTAAAAAATAAGGAACCTTACATGATGAATCCAACAAAGAGTGAGGACGTAAATAAGTAGGTATAAGAGTTGCTTGATATAGCACTGATAAGAGAAATTTTAAGTCCATGTGCAAATCATAGTATTGACTCCAAAGAAGACAAGTGAATTGGGAATGTGCATAGATTCTAGAGCCATTAATAGGATAACCATAAAGTATCGATTTCCCTTTCCAAGGATGGAGGATATTATGGAATGTTTGATAGGAGCTACATATTTCACAAAAATAGACTTGAAGAGTGATTATCATCAAATCTAGATCAGGGAAGGTGATGAGTGGAAGACTGCTTTCAAGATGAAGGATAGATTGTTTGAATGGTTGGTTATGCCATTTGGGCTAACTAATGCCCCTAGCACATTCATGAGGCTCATGAATGAGGTCTTAAAACCATTCTTGGGGAATTTTGTTGTAGTATACTTGGATGGAATTTTAATTTTCAGCACAAGCAAAGAGGAGCACCTGGAGCATGTAAGTTGAGTGTTTCAAGAATTGAAAGAAGATAAGTTGTTGATTAACTTGAAGAAATGTACATTTATGCAAGATGAGTTAGCTTACTTGGGATTTGTTATTTCGAAGGAAGGTTTGAAGATGGATATTGAAAAGGTGAAGATTGTCTTAGATTGGCTCGCACCTCAGACTACTTTTGAGGAAAGGAGCTTCCATGGATTGAAAAGCTTCTACTGGAAATTCATTAAGAATTTCAACTAGATTTGAGCACCTCTTACTGAATGCATGAAAAAGGGGAATTTTAAATGGACAACAACAATAAGGAAATAATTTGCAGATCTGAAGAATAAGGTGACAAAGAAACTTGTTTCGGTGCTACCAAACTTTGATAAAGTATTCCAAGTTTACTATGATGCAAGTCGGGCAACAGTTGGGGTAGTTTTTAGTCAAGAAGGCAGACATAACATTCTTCAGTGAAAATTTGAACGATGCTAAGAAGAAGTATTATGTATATGATTGTGAATTTTATGCTATTGTGTGTTGGGTATACGATCAAAGTCCCACATTGATTAGAAGTGGGGAAGATCATGGGTATATAAGGATGGACAAATATCTCCATTGGTATGAGGCCTTTTGGGGTAAAGCCCAAAAACAAATCCATGAGGGCTTAGGCCCAAAGTGGACAATATCATACCATTGTGGAGATATGTGGTGTCTAGAGTCCTTACAAGTGGTATGAGAGCCATGCCCCGAAGTTAGCCAAGTGTATGAATCCTCGGAATAACGAACGAAGGTGGTGGGCCCCGGTAATATCACGATGGAATCCGTGGATGAGCTCGGTTAGACAGGCGGTGTGCTTCAGATTCTTCATGGTCGTGTCCTGGTCCCAACACGGCGAAGAGGAGTTGACCTGGGAGAGGCAGGTGGTGCTTCCATGTAAGGCGTGTGCTTCCAACGCATTGGGTGGAGAATCCTGGTTGGTAGAGAGTGGACGGATGGATAATCGTTTGAGGGGAGGCTCGATGGTCCTTTGTTCGAGGGGAGGATTGTTGGGTATACGACCAAAGTCCCACATTGAATAGAAGTGGGGAAGATCATGGGTATATAAGGATGGACTGGTATGAGGCCTTTTGGGGTAAAGCCCAAAAACAAATCCATGAGGGCTTAGGCCCAAAGTGGACAATATCATACCATTGTGGAGATATGTGGTGTCCAGAGTCCTTACATTGTGTAGGCTTTGAAGAAGTGGAGACATTATTTGTTACCCAAGGAATTTGTCTTGTTTACTAATCACAAGGCATTGCAATACATCAATAGTCAAGTTGTACATGCTTTGAGTATGAGAGTGTTTCTACTCAACACATTGTCAGTAGAAGTGGTGGGTTTAGAAATCATGAAGGAGTTGTATACAAAAGACGTCGATTTTGGAGAAGCTTGGACAACTTGTAAAGCACCTTGGAGTGTGGACAGAACCATGTTCTTAGATTACCATATCCAAGAAGGGTTTTTATTTAAAAATCAGCAATTGTGCATTCCTCAAGGGTCAATGAGGTTGAATCTTATTAAGGAGCTACACAGTGGAGGCTTAGGTGGACATTTTGGCATGGATAAGACCACAATGTTAGTAAAGGAGAGGTACTTTTGGCCTCACATCAATAAGGATGTCCAAAAATTTGTTGAGTGGTGTAGATTTTTCCAAATAGAAAAGGGTAGAAGTCAAAATACGGGGTTGTATACTCCATTTCCCGTACCATAAAGGCATTGGGAAGATGTGAGCATGGACTTTGTCTTGGGGTTGCTTGTTGAATTTTGTAGTTATCAATGGTCTTCATAATATTCATTTGTACTTGTAATGATGAAATATAAATTATATTTGTAAAAGAAATTTTTTATTGATTATTATATTCATAAGAAAAATTATCAAAGGCATGTTCTTCATGACATTTGCAAAATAAAATTTGAATTTTTCAATTTATAGTTTTTTCTCCACAAGTGACCAAGTCAACCCTCCAAGCTATCATGTCATCCTGCCCAGAGAAATACCCATTCACATCATCTAAAGACTATAAGTAGCCTATTCACTCTCCTCCGAGAACATACTTCATATCACCACATATATCTCTATTCTAAGTGAAGAAAGAGAAGTAATACAAGGCTGAAATTAGAAGGAAGAGATACATTTCATTTACCCTTGCTCTAGTAATCAAAGGAGGCCAAGTTATGGATGCTTTTCTGTGGTACATTTTTCTATGACATAGTGTGAAGTCCGAGGAAAAGTTCCAAGATGAATTTCCACCCTCTTGGAGACCTTGTTTAGGTGGTATATTTATGTAGCATAGTCGAAGTCTAAGGCAAAGTTGTAAGACAAATTCGACTTTCTTGGAGACCTTGTTGCAGAGCTTTTGTGGATAGAATTGTGAACATTTGTCTTGGATTTTGTGGAGTGTTGACCTCGCTCTGGGGATGTCATAGTTCTGTTACTTGACTTTGATATATCTCTTTGATTGATAAGTAAGGAAAAGATTGTTGGGTCCCCTTGTTGATTGTGTATCTTGGATGTATGATATTGGTATAGGAAATAGAATAAGGAAAGTAGTGTAGGAGAGTGTAAATTGGTTCTTAGTGGGTTTATGATGGATTAATGGTGTAATGTGAAATAATGTGTATATATAGTGTTTTCCTATGTAAAATCTTCTTGATATCTCTATACTATGAATTTCTGAAGTAATAATTAATGATCATACTATCATGTTAAACAACATATATATAATTTGAATTAATTATCATAGTTCACAAATAAAATACTTGCATCTATTGTACTACAAAAATCAACATGGTATCACAACTTTGGTGAAGGAAAGAGCACATAGATCACTCTTGAAAAAGACATATTTTGAGATTACACTGAAGAAACCCTAGATCTACAATCAAGTTGTATCTATGGATTCTACTATGAAATCAATGAAAAAATTAGAGGGGCTACTAATTTTAGGGCTTGGAAGACAAGAATTCACCTAATTCTCGTAAGGGAATATCTTTTGGAAATTGGGCAAGGAAAGGTGTTTGACCCTATTGATGAAGCAGGAAAGAAGAAGTATAATAAATATGACATCATTTCCATGGGAATTATTGTTGACTATATCAAGGATCATCTAATTCCATACATCTCAAAGCTTTGATAAGAAGATGTATGATACCCTAAATGATTTGTATCAACAATATTGACCAAGTCATGAGTTTGAGAAACGAGCTTTGTGATATAAGAATGACCAAGAATGATACAGTGGCTTCCTTCTTTGTGAATATTTCTCAACTGAGAGATCAGCTACAAGCTATTGAGTAAATTGTCTCTAACAAAGATCTTATGACTTCAACACTTAATGGACTACAACATTCATGGCATTAGAGAAATTTTGAGGTCTAAAATGGGCCTCAAAACAAAAATCTACAACCAAAAGCAACTTTATAAGAGCCAATATGATTCAAGATGATGGTGTCAACCATGGGCGATAATTCACCGGTTTTGGAGTAAAAAAAGAAAAGATTAAAAAAAATTATTTTTTCAACTAGTATTTTAAACTTATCTCCCTACAATTTCACTCAAATTTTGAGTGGGAGAACTCACTAGATGTGAAATTTAATTCCTCATCCAAGGAGTACCCATGTTGCATACCTTTGATGGACCCTGCTAGATGAAAAATGAGAAATACATGAAAAACGTTATAGCAATCAGTTTTTTCATGTACTTCTCATTTTTCGTGTAGCATGCTCCATTGAAAGTATGCAACATGGTTACTACTTGGATGAAGAATTAAATTTTGCATCCAACGAGTGCTCCCACTCGAAATTTGAGTAAAACCATAGTGAGATATGTTTAAAACACAAGTTGAAAAAGTAGTTTTTTGTTTTTTCACTCTAAATTTTTTGGATGTCATCTAATCTTATTTTATTATTTCCACTATTATTTTATAGTATTCCTTATGAGGCCCATTTTAGATCTCAAAATTTCTCTAATAGGGATTCATTTGTAGCAGGTATAAGTAGCCAAAAGGAAGCTCCAAGTTTGGAAGAACTATGGGAAGCTTGTTCTTAGGAAGAATCAAGACTTGTCTAGAGAAAGAAAGCCAAAGGAAGAAGAAGATTCTCAAGCCTATGTAACTCATTCCAAAAAAATCTAGAGGAAGAAAGAATTCTGGTTTTCAAAAGAAGAAAATGGATTTTGATAGAAGACCTAATCCTCAAAGGAATAAAGATATTTCATAAATCCAATGTTTCCATTGCAATAAATTTGGACACTTCAATCCAATGTCCTAAAATATTCAATGGTAGAAAGAAAAGAGGGAAACAACATGCTTTCATGGAAAATTTTGAAGAACATTCCATGAGACCCAAAGTTGAAAGAGATAAAGAACACTTCTACTATTTTGCATTTACAGGATCTATTGCAAATGGCGACAACATATGGTTGATTGACAATGGAGCTTCAAGGCATATGATATGGGAGTGTGATCATCTTACAAGATTTATGGAAAGTGATTGAATCCAAAGGTGGAGCTTGGAAACAACAACAATTATGTAGTCAAATGAATTGGGACAACACTCGTTGAGCTGGAAACAAGTGAACATGTTCACTTGAGTAACATACTCTATGTTCCAAGTTTGAAAAAGAATTTGGTTTCAATTTCATGTTTATAAGATAGAGGAGATATAGTAGCCTTCATTAATGGGAAAGTCCTTATGTGGGATAAGGGCTCTAGTATAATCTTTTCTAGGGTTATTGGGATTCGTGAAGGAAGTTTGTATAAACTCCTAGGGAAACCTTCACAAGATTTAGCGCATAATGATATTAATCCTTGTGAGATATGGCATAGGAGATATGTACACCTTCATTATATAGCTTTTCCATCTTTGAAGTAGATTGTTTCAGGTATACCAAAATTTCATATGGATCATAAAGGTGTGTATGGGATGTTCTCTTAGAAATAATTTTAAGCAACACTTTCCAAGTAGTGAACATAGGTCCAAAGAGATTTTGGATCAAGTCCACTTTGATGTGTGTGGTCTTATGTCAATGAAATATATTAGAGACGCTCTATACTATGTATCATTTATTGATGGCTTTTCTTGCAAGACTTGGATCATCTTATGAAGTAAAAAGATGAAGTTTTCATAATGTTCCAAGAATTAAAATTTGAAGTGGAGAACCAGAAGGAAGAGAATAAAGATCCTAAGATTGGATAGTGGAGGAGAGTACACCTCCAAGGAACTCATTTCCTTCTGTAAGGTAGCTTGGATTAAGAGGGAGTTGATAGTTCCCTATAATCCTCAATAGAATGGAGTGGATGAAAGAAAGAATAGATATATTAAAGAGTCTATGAAGGCAATACTACATTATCAATATGTACCAATGTTATTGTGGGGATAAGTAACCAGGACAACCATTTACATTCTGAATGGAAGTCCTCATCTAATCCTAGAATATAAGACCCCCAAAGAATTTTTCGTCAGTCAGAAGCCATATGTTGATCATATGAGAATATTTGGTTGTCTATTGTTCATACATGTACCCAAGGATAAGAGAAATAAGTTAGAGCCTTCCAGAAAGAAGGGGATATTTGTTGGGTACAATGAGTCATAAAAATCCTAAAGAATCTATATTCTAAGGCAATGGTATGTTGAAATAAGTAGGGACATGATGTTTGATGAATATGTCGCTTATTAGAAATCTAGATAAGAGCATTCAAACATTGAAGATGAAGAGAAGAAGAATGTGGCTCCCAAAGAAGAGGTTACAATTCCTCCCTCATCCTCCAGTCATCCTGAAGATCATGAAGTATGACAGAGGGACCTTATGAACCATTGGATCCTATGGTTGTTCCAGAAAATAGAAAAATATCATCTTGGCTCAAATATACTTTGCAGGATGCAAAAGGACATGTTGCTCCACAAGGCACATTCATGGAATCTAGGAGACCTACAAGGTATTATGGTTATGCATCTTTAATGAATAAGTTAATTGATTTAGAACCTTCCAACTTAGAGGAAGCAACCACCTAGCAAGTTTGGAAGGATACAATGATGGAAGAATACCAATCTATTATGAAGAATGATGTTTGGGAAATTGTTCCAAGCCCTAAAGGGAAGTCTATGGTAACCTCAAAATGAATATTTATGATCAAGTATGCAACTGATTGGGGCATTAATAAATACAAGGAAATATTCATGGCTAGAGGGTTCTCTTAGAAAGACAAAGAAGAATATGATGAAGTATTTTCACCAATTTCCAAGCACACCATGATTATATCTTATTTATCTTTCTTTGTTTATGGGATGGAAGTTACATCAGATGAATGTGAAGACTTATTTCCTCAATGGCGTGATTGAGGAAGAGGTGTACATAAAGCAACCTCAATGTTTTTAGGTTCATAATAGAGAATCTCATGTGTGTAGACTGAAGAACTCCTTGAATGGAATCAAGTAAGCACCAAGATCTTGGTATTATAGAATTGATGGATAATTGATGAGACTTGGTTTCTCTAAGAGTGTTGTTGATCCAAACCTTTATATAAGGATTGTGAAAGGTGAGCATGTGTTGTTGCTACTATATGTTGATGATTTCTTCCTGACAGGTGTAGAGCATCTTATTTTTAGTGTAAAAGGGAGTTGGCCTCTAATTTTGACATGAAGTACCTTGGCTTGATGCATTACTATTTGGGACTAGAAGTATGGCATAAACATAGTGAAATGCTTCTTGGGCAAGGAAAATATGTGATCAAGATCCTTCAGAATTTTGGAACGATGGAATGCAAGTCTATGGAAAATCTTATGGTAAGGAATCTAAGAAAGTTGAGGGATTATTAGTTTGAACTGGTTGATCCATCCATGTAGCGAAATTTGATTGGATCACTGATATATTTGGTGAATACCAAGCCAAACATTGGCTTTACAGTGAAAATATTGAGTCAATTCCAGATGGTATCAAGACATGCAAATTGGATTGCAACAAAGCATATATTGAGGTATTTGTGTGGTATTGTAGACTAATGTTTGAGATATGCTTCAGGTGGTCTGTACAAATACATGGATATATGGTTCTAAATCGGCATGGAGTGCATATGACAAAAAGAGTACATCTAGTGTATGTTTTAGTTTGGGCTCTGCTATGATATCCTGGATGATTAGGAAGTAGGAATTTGTCGCACTCAGTACTATTGAAGAAGAGTATATTGCAGCTTGTATGACATGTTGTGAGGGAGTATGGCTTCATAAGCTACTCTTTGGATTGTTCGACCAAATGTTGGAATTGACTATATTGTTTTGTGACAATCAAAGTTGTGTGAAGCTGATAAAAATTACAATGTTTTGTGATAAGATGAGGCATATTGATGTTAAGTACCACTTCATTTGTGATATAGTGCAGAACAGAGCATTAAGGATCCAATATATTCCCACTGATGAGCAAACAACTAACATTCTCACAAAACCTCTATCTCGGGTGAAGTTTGTATACTTCAGAGACAAGCTTGGATTTATGGAGAACCCTTTTATTGGTGAGAGAGAGTATTGATGTGACAACAACAGAGGCATGGATTAGATTGTTAGTGTTAATAGGAGCATGGCTCATACTATTAATGGATGGAAAATAGGGGCTTGAATCAAACTATTAGTGACAACAAGATCATAACCCAGACTGTTGATGAGATAACATGATGGACAAACATTCTAGAAAATAATCCCTGAGGCTCAGACACTCGTGGAGTGGGTGCCTCTTCAACATCATGGCCTAAAGTGAGGCCTTTGGATTTGGGACATGGGTTTCCATAGGTTTTTACCATGAGTGATGGCAACCCTGAACTAGTCATAGTACCATGAAGTGAGGCTCCCATTGAATCATGGTGACTAGTTTAGTGAGTACCATTGGTTAGGAGTGCTAACCTAGGTTGTGGTAGCTATTTATGATGTTAATGTAGGTCAAGAGTGTTGACCTAGATGATGATGTTATCAATGATTTTACCTTTCCTTAGAGAGATCATGTATACATAGAACATCTAGATAGTAATTATGAATAACTCCCTAGATAAGAGGGAGTGTTGAATTGTGTAGCTATGGTCGGTCTTCATAATATTCATTTGTAATTTCATGATGAAATGTAAATTATATTTTCAAAAGAAATTATTTATTTATTTTTAGATTCAAAAGAAAAATTATGAAATGCATGTTCTTCATGATTGTTGCAAAAGAAAATTTTAATTTTTCAATTTTAATTTTTCCTCCACAAGTGACCAAGTCGGCCCTCCAAGCTATCATATCGGCCTGCCCAGAGAAACACCCATGTGCATCACTTAAAGGCTATAAGTAGCCTATTCGCTCTCCTCCAACAAAATACTTCATATCATCACATATATCTTTGTTCTAAGCAAAGAATGAGAAGGAATACAAGGCCAAAATCATAAGGAAGAGATTCGTTTAATTTACCCTCGCTCTCATAATCAAAGGAGGCCAAGATCTGGATGATTTTTCTAGTACATTTTTATGTGACATAGAGCAAAGTATAAGGAAGGTTTTCAAGATAAGTTTCGGCCCTCTTGGAGACCTTGTTTCTATGGTATATTTATGTGGCATAATGCGAAGTCTGAGGCATAGTTGCAAGACAAATTTTCGCTCTTTTGGAGGCCTTGTTGCAGAGCTTCTGTTTTTGGGTGTGGAGCCTGATTATCTTCCTAATTGTTCAATGGTTTTTGTTTCAGTTGTGTTGGATCCCTATTCCTAATGGGGCAGAAACACCACCCGTTTAATCGCTGTTAGGAGGGTCCATGGGGGGGCAACAACGACTTTTATGAGCCCCCTCCCTGGTGAGGGTTTGGGGGCAATGCCCCTAAAGCTAAAAATAGATGAAAATTTGTCTTGTAAGATATTGTAATTTCGTAGTCAATATGGGTTGTTCATTAAGCAAATGATATGACAGTAGAAGTTATGCTAATTTATGGTTTTTTTTCCCTTAAAGGCACCCCCTCATTTTATATGAGGGAATTGTATTTGGTTGTGGATCATTATTTTGAGTGAGAGAGAGAGGAGACTGTGTGAGAGCGAAGATGAAATTACAATGGATCTACTGTAGGTTGTATCTCTTCATTTTACTGGATAATATAAAAGGAAGGACTTGTTGTTTCTCCGTCGACGTATCCCAAATTGGGTGAACCACATATATCTATGTCTCTCTTGTTTTATGTATTTCTGTATTTGTGTTTCTGCAATATTTTTGTGTATTTCATTGTTTCATTATTTAATTTATAATCACTAGTATTAGAGCCGAAGGTGTATTTGGCTGATAAACTCGCATGAGAGAAGGGTTCCTAGTTCAAGTGGGAGCAGTGTCAGAAGATTGTAGGTTTAGGGTCAAGAAATTTAATGGCCAAAACTACGAGCTGTGGAAAATGCAAATGGAAGATTATCTATATCATAAATATTTGTACCTACCATTGAGCAGAAAATCAAAGTAGTCGATGAGTATGACGGATGCAGAATGGGAGATTCTCGACAGAAAGGCACTAGGAACAATACCGTTGTGTCTGGCAGTGTCGGTGCCCTTAAAAATTTCAAAGGAGATGACAACAGAAGGTTTAATGACGACATTTTCCAAACTATATGAAAAACCTCGGGCCTCAAATAAGGTATTTATTATGAAGAGTCTATTTAATATGAATATGTCAAAAGGCAGATCTATTGTTGATCATTTAAATGATCTTAACACGGTTAATAGTCAATTAAGTTATGTAGGGGTAAATTTTGATGATGAAGTTAGGGCTCTATTATTTTTGTGCTCATTGACATAAATTTGAAATAGCTTAGTTATGGACATTAGTAACTCTATCTATGGATCTAGTACCTTAAACTTTGATGATGTTGTTGGTGACATCCTTAGTGAGGAAATGCGATGGAAAAGCTTCGGTGAGACACGAGGTAATGCTTTGATTGTAGAGACTAGGGGAAGAAAAATGGAAAGAGAAAGGAGGTCAGTAAACCATAGTAAGTCAAGAAAAGGCACATCCAAATCCATATCAAGGATAGTGTGTTAGAAATGTGGGAAGAAAGGACATCTGAAGAAAGGTTGCAAATCTCAGAAAGGAAAAGAATGTGATGGGCAGTAAGAGAAAAATCATGAAGTGAATGTGACAAGTGATGTGTTGCAATATTCTTTGATTCTTTCATTAGAAAATATTATTGATTCCTGGGTGGTTGATTTAGGGGATTCATTCCATGCTACACCTTATAGGAAACATTTTCATGACTATGTTCAAGGAGATTTTGGACATGTTCGTTTGGGTGATGATAAACCTGTAAAATCATTGGAATGGGTAAGGTTTTTATAAAGAAACAAAATGGAAACCAATGGATATTGAAGGAGGTAAGGCATGTTCCAAATTTGAAGAAAAATATAATTTCAACAAGGCAGTTAGGTGGTGAAGGTTGTGTAACTACATTCACAGACAAAACCTGGAAGGTCACTAAAGGAGCCCTGGTAATAACAAAAGGAGAAAAGGTTAGTACATTGTATTTATGCAATGGTATTTCTTATTTTGTTAATGATTTGACCTCCACAGGAGAAAATATGGCATTGTGGCATCATAGGCTCAGGAACATGAGTGAGAAAGGGATGCAGATTCTTCACTCAAGAAATTTGTTGCCAGGTTTGAAGCATGTTGAGTTGGATTTCTGTGAAAATTTTGTTTGCGGAAAACATAAGCGAGTCATATTTATCAGAGTTGGGAAGGAAAATAAGAGAAAAAAAATAGAGCTTTTGCATATAGATGTATGAGGACCTGCTCAGGTATCATCTCTCGGTGGCTCTCACTATTATGTGACTTTTATTGATGATGCAACTAGAAGTGTCTCATATCAAAAAATGGAAGTGAATACTGCAACAAAGAGTTTGATAACTACTATTCAAAGCATGGGATTCATAGAGAGAAGATAGTTACAGGGACACCATAATAAAATGGTGTGTCAGAAAGGATGAACAGGACAATCATGGAGCGTGCAAGGTGCATGAGATTGCATGTGAGATTTCCCTTACAATTTTGGGAAGATGTTGTAGATATTGTTGTTTATCTAATAACAGAGGGCCGTCAAGTTCCTTAGATGGTGGTATTCTACAGGAGGCATGGACAGATAAAAAGGTAAAATACTCATTTTTAAATACTTTCGGTTGTGAAGCATTTGTTCACATTAATAAAGAAAATAGAACAAAGCTTGAAGAAAAATCAAAGAAATGTACCTTTATTGGATATCGTGTTAATGATTTTGGTTATCACTTTATGATTATGAAAATAAAAAAATCATTAGGAGCAAAGATGTCATATTCAATGAAAAGGCCTTGTATAAGGATCAAATATGGGGAAAGAAACAGGAAAAGAAAACAAATAATACAGAGTGCTTGATGAGATCACAAAAAAATTAAAGGTGCTTGAAAATCATAATGATCAGTAGCCGCAACAACAACAGGCACCTCAAACACTTGAAAGTGGTGTTAGAAGATCTACCAGGATAAGTAGATCCCCTGAACGATACTCTCCTTCATTATATTATGTGTTGTTGATTGATTCTAGTGAACTAGAAAGATATGAAAAAGCAATGCAAGTAGAACCAGGAAGAAGTGGGAGCAAGCCATGGAAGAAGAGATGGACTCCTTGATGCATAACCAAACTTGGGACTTAGTCAAGTTTCTTGTAGGTAAAACAAAATTGCAAAATAAATGGGTTTACAGGTTGAAGGAAGAAGATGGAGGTAAACATGGGTATAGGGATAGACTTGTGGTGAAGGGGTTTGCACAAAATAAAGGTATATACTTTGATGAAATTTTTTCTCATGTTGTTAAAATGACTTCAATTAGAACTATTTTAAGTCCAGTGGCAGCAGAAGATTTGCATCTTGAGAAGTTGGATGTAAAGATAGCCTTTATCCATGGGGACTTGGAGGAAGAAATATATATGCAGTAGCCACAAGGGTATGAGGTGAAAGGGAAAGAGAAATTTGTGTGCAGGTTGAAGAAGAGCTTGTGTGGCCTAAAAACGGGCTCCAAGGCAATGGTATCTAAAAATTTGATAGGCTTATGTCTGAAAAAGGTTATACTAGATTTCATTCTAATCATTGTGTTTATATTAAGAAACAAAATTATGACAACTATATTATATTTCTATTGTATGTAGATGACATGCTTGTTTCAGGGTCTAACATACAAGAAATAAATGTGCTCAAAGGAAAATTGGCAAATTCATTTGCAATGAAGGATTTGGGTGCTGCAAAACAAATCCTTAGTATGAGAATAACTAGAGACATGAAAAATCACAAATTAACATTGTCTTAGAGTGAGTACATAGGAAAGGTGTTGGAAAGATTTAATATGCGGACTGAAAAACTAGTTAGTACACCTTTGGCTAGCCATCTCAAGCTAAGGAGATGTGTCCCAAGGCTCGGGAAGATATGGATTATCTATGTAAAGTTCCATATGCATTAGCAGTTGGAAGCTTAATGTATGCAATGGTCTGCACAAGCCCTAATATTGCACATGTAGTGGGAGTTGAAAGCAAGTATATGAACAATCCAAGAAAAGAGCATTAGATGGAAATGAAGTGGATTGTCAGGAATTTCAGGGGTACAAAAGATCCAACATTATGATTTGGTGGTTCAAACATTGCTTTATAGGCATATGTTGATGCAGATATGGCAAGTGATAAAGATAACAGGAGGATCACCACAGGGTATGTGTTTACTGTAGGTGGAACAATTGTCAAATGGGTTTCAAAGTCGCAAAACGTTGTTTCACTTTCAAAAATAGAAGTAGAGTATGTTGTTGCTACAGAGGCTAGTAAAGAAATGATTTGGTTACAAAGGTTTATGGATGAGTTGGGCAAGAAGCAGGAGATGGGCAGGTTATACATTGAAAACCAAAGTGCCATTCATCTTGCAAATAAATCAACATTTCATTCCAAGACTAAAAATATATAGCTCAAGTACCATTTCATGTGATCAATGTTGGAAGATGGACAACTGAAGCTAGAAAAGGTACACACTAGCCATAATCCTACAGACATGTTAACAAAAGTTGTAACTAGGGAGACACTGAGATCCTTCTCAGTTTAAATTGATCTTCAAGTATGATTATGAAGATGAGAAACAACCAATTCCAAAGTGGAAGTATTGTCTAGCAAGTGAAGTAGTGGTGAAGTTTCTATAATCAGTCTCCAAGTGGGAGATTGTTGGGTGTGGAGCTTGATTATCCTCCTGATTGTTCAAAGGTTTTTGTTTCCATCACGTTGGATCCTTGTTCCTAACGGGGCAGAAACTCTGCATGTTTAATCGATGTAAGGGGGGGGTCCATGGGGGGCGGAGATGATGACTTTTATGAGCCCCCCCGGCAGGGGTTTGGGGGAAGAACCCCTAAAGCTAAAAATAAATGAAAAAATTCCTTGTAAAATATTGTTATTTCGTAGTCAATATGGGTTGTTCATTAGGAAGATGATCTGATGGTATAATTTATGTTATTTTATGGTTTTCTTCCTTAGAAGGCACCCCCTCAGTATATGAGGGAATTATATTGCGGTTGTGGATCATTATTCCGAGCGAGAGAGAGAGAGAGAGAGAAGACTGTGTGAGAGCGAAGTGGAAATTACAATGACTCTACTGTATGTTGTATCTATTCATTTTGTTGGATAATATAAAAGGAAGGATTGGTTGTTTCTCCATGGACGTAGCCTGAATTGGGTGGACCACGTATATATATGTCTCTCTTATTTTATGTGTTTTTGTATTTGTGTTTCCACAATATTTTTGTGTATTTCATTGCTCTGTTAATTAATTTCTAACATCCGTGGACAAAATTGTGGACATTTGACTTAGATTTTGTGGAGCGTTGACTTGGATCTTAGTGGATGCTCATCTTGTTGGTTAGTTGAATTTGATGTATGTATGGTTGCATTGATTCTCTAAGGGAAAGGTTGGTTGCGTTCCCCCCCTTAGTGGGTTTGCCCAAGGTGAAATCTTCTTGTCTATTTATGCATTTGTGATCTCTATTGTTCTACTTTCGATGGTGTTGAATTTTTGAAGTATAACTATTTAATGATCATATTTCTATGCTAAACAACATAATATATATCATTGGAATTAATTGTCATAGTTCAAAAATAATGTACTTGCATCTATTATATTGGAAAAATCAACATTGCCAAGGACACAAAGGAAGCATGATTCAATGATGGTTGTTGTAGATTGGTTTTTGAAGATGGAACATTCCATAGAATGTAAAAAGACAAGTGATGCTACTAAACTGGATGTTCTATTCTTTGAAGAAGTAGTGAGACTTCATGGTTTACTAAGAACCGTTACTTAAAATAGAGATATAAGGCTCCTGGATCACTTTTGGAGGACACTATGGAATAAAATGGGATCTAAACTATTATGCAGTTCAGCCTGAAATTTCAGATACATATGGAAAGACTGAATT